>CM035836.1:71491917-72716917 GCA_020510985.1 Pholidichthys leucotaenia
ATCAGTTGAAATAGGAGCAGTCATGACCAGTTTTTTTTTTAATATGTATATCCTCTTTTGATATGTACTATGTAAAGAACTGAGGTCCACACGAATAGTGGTTTCAACAAAGTTCTCTATTAAAACTAGGAGCGGGAAACAATAACAGGCGGCAACATCAACACATCGCTATTTTCATACCATATTTACTCGGTGAAGGTCAACTCTGACCTGTGACGTCACCACAGTCTTAAAGACACACCACATATAATTATCACATTATATGACATCTCCCCCTTTTATAGTTTTTTTTTTTTTTTTTTCAGAACAAAACAATTTTCAATTCAAACATTTTTCATTTCCATTTCACCCTTCCCCACAGCTCATGGCTTAATCATTGAACAATATAACCACACTTATCACAGTGAACACGTGATTTTCTCTCTCTTTTTTTTTTTTTTTAACAAATCTAGTCTTTGCACAGGTTTGATCCTTCTACCAGACCGGGTAAACAACAGTCCATGCTTTGGGTCTGGCGGTTTGACACTGGATTCTGGTAAAATAGTGTCAACAGCAGTTGCAGTTTCAGGCTGCTGATTGACGATCTCTGGCTGCAGGTCATTTGGAGCTGAAGAGTGTATCTCTCTGGCTGTTTCAGGATCATGTTGCAAGTGACGGCGGTTGCGTCGCAAAGTTGCTCCCTGGGGTGTTTCAATAAGAAAGGAGCGAGGTGTGATGCTTTCTCCTGTGACAACAGCGGGTGTTTTCCAGGATTTCTGATGGTCCAGTTTTGTGAGGACTGAATCTCCTGGCTTTAACGGGGGGTTTAGCTCCATGGCGCTGATTGAAGTAGAATGCTTGTTTCTGTTTCTCCATTGCATCCTTGTTCCTGACGACTTCCAGATCAGGCCATCGGGGCTGAAGATTCACTTCCAGTGTAGAAGAGTTGTTTTGATCTTTCGACCCATAAGTAGCTCTGCGGGACTCACGCCTGTGGTGGTGCCGGGCGTTGATCGAAAGCACATGAGGGCTAGCAAAGGATCTTGCTGCTTTAAGATTCTTTTTGCTGTTTGAACTCCTCTCTCTGCATGTCCGTTTCCTTGATATGAGGGTTGTGTGGACTTGAGGTGATGTGCAAAAAGTCAAACTCCCTTGCAAACTTTTTAAATTCTTGGCATGAGAATTGAGGCCCATTGTCAGATACAACCACATCTGGACAACCAAACCTTGCGAACACTGCCTTCAGCTTTAAGATCACCTGAGAAGCAGTGGTTACTGGCAGATGAAGTATCTTGAGGAACCGAGAAAAATAGTCTGACACAACAAGGTAAGTGTGCCTGTTATGCTCACACAGGTCAACAGCAAGTCTCTTCCAGGGTCGATCAGGTAGAGGGGTTGACAAGAGAGGCTCTTTTCGCTGAGCTGGTCTCATCTCAAGACACACCTGACAGGAATGGACTTTGCGTTTGATTTCAGATGAGATGCCAGGCCACCACACAGATGTGCAGGCCCGCTCTTTACATTTTGTCAGACCTTGATGTCCATCATGTATTCGATCCAAGATGTCTGCTCTGAGCACATCCGGAATCAGCATGCGGCTTCCTCTGGTGATAATTCCATCACATTCAGACAGTTCATTTTTAATGGGAAAATAGTCTCTGATAGCTGCTGGGACATTGCCTATGTATTCTGGCCATCCTGACTTGATGTACTGCAACACCAACTGTAGGTTACAGTCAGCTGCTGTAGTGGTCTTTATAGTGTCTATTTTGTGTGAAGTAGCTGGCATGTTATCAATGACTGCTGCTATGTAGCATGCCACATCAGAGTGAGTATCAGTCTCATTTTCTACGCACTGTAGTGGACTTCTTGAGAGTGCATCAGCTACTACCAAGGTCTTTCCCGGAGCATATTCGGCTATCGGTTTGAACCTCATAAGTCTCATTAGTAGCCTTTGGCACCGTATTGGCACATTGTCCAGGTCCTTTTTGTTCATGAGAGGCACCAAGGGTTTGTGATCTGTGACCAATTTGAAGTCTTCCAGACCACAGAGATACTTCTCAAATCTCTCACATGCCCAGACACTCGCCAAACACTCCTTCTCTATCTGTGCATATCTAGTCTCGGCCTCTGACAGACGACGTGAGCAGTATGCCACAGGTTTTCAGTTTCCATCATGCAGTTGCAGCAGTACTCCACCTATACCATAGCTGCTGGCATCGGCTGGTACAGCAGTAGGTCGATTCACATCATAGAATTTCAGAACTGGAGAAGTAGACAGAATGTCTTTGATGCGTTGAAATGCCTCCTGCTGAGAATGGTCCCATATCCACACTGACTTGGATTTCAACAGTTCATATAGTGGCTGGCCCACTGTCGACAGATTTGGGATATATTTCCCTAGATAGTTAAACATTCCCAGGACACGCTTGAGGTCATGCACGTTCTGTGGTGGAGGGAGCTCGCGGATTGCCTTGATTTTATCAGGGTCGGGTCTCACGCATGATTTGTCGATTTCTTGGCCCAAGAAGTGAAGCTTGTTTTGTCTAAACTTACATTTTTCTCTGTTCAGTTTAAGTCCGGCTGACTCAATCCTTTCCAGTACCTTGCTGAGACGCTGGTCGTGCTGTTCAGGAGTGTCGCCGTACACCAGTATGTCATCCATGTAGATAGCCACGCCTTCCAGGCCGTTGAGGGTTTCTGTCATTTTGCGCTGAAAAATTTCAGGAGCGCTTGTGATCCCAAATGGAAGACGTTTGAATGCATATCTCCCAAAGGGTGTGATAAAGGTTGTTAATTTACTGCTTTCTGGATGGAGAGGAATCTGCCAAAACCCGGAGGCAGCATCCAATGATGTGAATGTGGTTGCTCCACTAAGTTTTGCAGTGATTTCCTCTGCAGTAGGAAGAACATACCTCTCTCTTCGTACAGCTTCATTTAACCTCTTTAAATCGACACAGATCCGCACTTTTCCATTTTTCCTTGGGACTGGCACCATTGGTGCGCACCAATCTGTAGGCTCAATCACAGCTTCAATCACATTATTCTCCTCCATACGCTGCAATTCCTCCTTAACCTTCTGCAAAAGTGGCAAAGGGACACGACGGGCAGTGTGCACTGTGTATGGCTGAGCATTCTCTTTTAACAGGATTTTAACTGGTTCTGTTTTAAGTGTTCCATGCTCACCAAATGCTTTGTGAACTTCTTCGACACGCTTCACAAGCCCCATTGACATTGCTGTATCTCTGCCCAGCAAATTGTTTGCATTATTGCCACTGATGACATACACAGGAAAAGTATATGGTTTTTCTTTGTATTCTGTGAAGGCTTGAAATTTTCCTATACAGTCCAACTGACCACCCGGGCTGCACAGTGTGGCATTAGATGGCTCTAATTTCTTCTTAGGAACTAGTTTGTTAAATGTCTTTTCTCCCATAATGTTTGCATCTGCACCCGTATCAATTTTAAAATTGACTGGTGTTGTTCCAGCTGTAAACTGTATGGTCCATGGGTCGTCGTTTCTATTTGTTTTTGTGACTGCGCCCCCAAAAAATGGTGTCTGGGAAACTGTCCCTTCAGTGACTTCTCTGACTGATTTACTGTGACATTTCTTTTCCCAGTGATCCACCTTTTTACATTTGTTGCATGTTGACTTCATGGCTGGGCACTTTTCAGGATCTCTGTGTTTTAATTTTCCACATCTTCCACACCATGAGTCTCTTTGCTCTCCACTTTTTTTCTTCTTTGGTTTAAAATGGAGATCTTCTGCCTGTTGCTTTTCCCTGCATCTCCTGCACCGTAGCGTGTGCTTCCCCCTGCTGGTGAACCTGGAGGGCAACCTCCTCGGACTGGCGAACTGTTTGAATAGTTTGGGCAAGTGTTAGATCAGCCATCATCTGCAGTTTACGTGACAGCTCTTTATCGAGGATGCCCACAACAATTCGGTCACGGATATGCTCATCTCTCTTTACACCAAAGTCACAGTGTTCTGACATCTCATAAAGGGCTCTGATAAACATTTCCGCTTTCTCACCAGGCCGCTGCATCTTCTGGTGGAAACAAGCGCGCTTATGGATCACGTTCCGTTTAGGACAGAAGTACTCGTCGTATTTTCCTAACACAACATCAAACTTCTTTTGATCCGTTTCCTCAGTAAAGGAGAATGATTTGAAGATGTTTTCAGCTTCAGGGCCCATGGCGTAAATCAGTGAACTGACCTGAATTTCGCCGTCCTCTTTATTCAGTTTTGTAGCCGTCCGGAAACGCAGAAAGCGCTCTTTCCAGCCCGCCCATTCATTTGGATGATGAAAAGGAAAACTTTCCGGGGGATTAAACTTGGCCATCTTACTGAAGCAAAGCCTCCGTCAAGCACTTCTGACACCATGTAAAGAACTGAGGTCCACACGAATAGTGGTTTCAACAAAGTTTTCTATTAAAACTAGGAGCGGGAAACAATGACAGGCGGCAACATCAACACATCGCCATTTTCATACCATATTTACTCGGTGAAGGTCAACTCTGACCTGTGACGTCACCACAGTCTTAAAGACACACCACATATAATTATCACATTATATGACATCTCCCCCTTTTTTAGTTTTTTTTTTTTTTTTTTTTCAGAACAAAACAATTTTCAATTCAAACATTTTTCATTTCCATTTCACCCTTCCCCACAGCTCATGGCTTAATCATTGAACAATATAACCACACTTATCACAGTGAACACGTGATTTTCTCTCTCTTTTTTTTTTTTTCAACAAATCTAGTCTTTGCACAGGTTTGATCCTTCTACCAGACCGGGTAAACAACAGTCCATGCTTTGGGTCTGGCGGTTTGACACTGGATTCTGGTAAAATAGTGTCAACAGCAGTTGCAGTTTCAGGCTGCTGATTGACGATCTCTGGCTGCAGGTCATTTGGAGCTGAAGAGTGTATCTCTCTGGCCCTGTTTCAGGATCATGTTGCAAGTGAGACGGCGGTTGCGTCGCAAAGTTTGCTCCCTGGGGTGTTTCAATAAGAAAGGAGGAGGTGTGAGATGCTTTCTCCTGTGACAACAGCGGGTGTTTTCCAGGATTTCTGATGGTCAGTTATGTGAGGACCTGAATCTCCTGGCTTTAACGGGGGGTTTAGCTCCATGGCGCTGATTGAAGTAGAATGCTTGTTTCTGTTTCTCCATTGCATCCTTGTTCCTGACGACTTCCAGATCAGGCCATCGGGGCTGAAGATTCCACTTCCAGTGTAGAAGAAGAGTTGTTTTGATCCTTTCGACCCATAAGTAGCTCTGCGGGGGACTCACGCCTGTGGTGGTGACGGGCGTTGATCGAAAGCACATTGAGCGCTAGCAAAGGATCTTGCTGCTTTAAGATTCTTTTGCTGTTTGAACTCCTCTCTCTGCATGTCCGTTTCCTTGATATGAGGGTTGTGGTGGACTTGAGGTGACCTGTGCAAAAAGTTCAAACTCCCTTGCAAACTTTTTTAAATTCCTTGGCATGAGAATTGAGGCCCCCCCCCATTGTCAGATACAACCAACTTGGACAACCAACCTTGCGAACACTGCCTTCAGCCTTTAAGATCACCTGAGAAGCAGTGGTTACTGGCCAAGATGAAGTATCTTGAGGAACCGAGGAAAAATAGTATGACAACAACAGGTAAGTGTGCCTGTTACTGCTCACACAGGTCAACAGCAAGTCTCTTCCAGGGTCGATCAGGTAAGAGGGGTTGACAAGAGAGGCTCTTTTCGCTGAGCTGGTCTCATCTCAAGACACACCTGACAGGAATGGACTTTGCGTTTGATTTCAGATGAGATGCCAGGCCACCACACAGATGTGCAGGCCCGCTCTTTACATTTTGTCAGACCTTGATGTCCATCATGTATTCGATCCAAGATGTCTGCTCTGAGCACATCCGGAATCAGCATGCGGCTTCCTCTGGTGATAATTCCATCGCATTCAGACAGTTCATTTTTAATGGGAAAATAGTCTCTGATAGCTGCTGGGACATTGCCTATGTATTCTGGCCATCCTGACTTGATGTACTGCAACACCAACTGTAGGTTACAGTCAGCTGCTGTAGTGGTCTTTATAGTGTCTATTTTGTGTGAAGTAGCTGGCATGTAGTAGTAGATTAGTTTATTTGACAGGGACAGTGCAATAAACATAGACAATTAATCAAAGACAATCAATCTGATGTGTTGCACATAGAGTGTATAGCTATTAGCTAATTTGCAACTCTTGTCCCTGGATGGGCTTTAGAAAAAAGAATCAAGATAAAAAATATACACAATAACCACATACATCAATGCAGAAAAATTATAAATACACAATTATAAATATTATAAATATTATAAATACACAAATATAACAGCCTGACTCACATTTAACATAAATATTATAAATATTATAAATACACAAATATAACAGCCTGACTCACATTTAACACATATAACATAACTCACATTTGCCTATTTCAGGCCTTCCTCCCTCCGTCACTCACTATAAACAAACACATTTATTCCTTCCCTTCATTCACTCTCACTTTGCAGACAAATAATTCATACATGAGTACATTCTTGTTTATTTTTCAGCCAGTTTTTAACATTTTTAGTGAATGTTTTAAAGTCCGTTATTATTTTAATTTCATTTGGCATTGTGTTCCAGATGTGACTGCCCTTTATAGAGAAAGCTGTTTGTCCAAATGTGGTTCTGCGGTGGAATATTTTACAGTTATTGTTAACAGAAACTCCTGGTGGCTCTGCTGCTGTCCTGTCTTTGGACGAAACCAGCCAAGTGGCACGGGTGCTGATTTATGGAAACATTTGAACGTTAATTTCAGACGACTGAGGTCAATGAAGCTTCAAAACTCAATAGGTTGTATTTTTTTAAAAACATTACAGTGATGCCACCTACTGGGCTTTTTAGTCCAAGATTATTAGGGTTTGATTATATAATGAACACTATAGTCTTATAGTGGAAGGGCTGCCTTGAGCCCAGACAGTCAAACAGTATGATATATGAGAAAAAACCATAGAATGCATATACAGTGCAGCTGCCTTCGTAAGGTATGTAATATCTAATTAATTTAAAGCAGTTCAGATTTTTTTATACTGTTTTTGAAATTTTCTTTATATGAAGATTAAATTTGAGTTGAGGATCTAGTACAATGCCAAGGTATTTGAATTCCTGTAGCTAAATGATGTCATGATCATGTATATAACTTTAAAAATGTTGCAGGTTACATTTTTTGATTGAAAAGCACATTGAGACTGTTTTCTGAAGGTTCAGCAATAGATGGTTCTTGAGGAGCCACTCTTGGACATCAACCATACTTGTAGACAGTACATCTGAGCCTGTGCTGGAGTCTTGGCAGCTGTGTAAATAACTGCATCATCTGCATTAAAGTTGGCATGTTGCAGCTGAGCAGTGTAACGGCAAGTCATTAATAAAAATGCTGTGAAAAGTAAAGGACCAAGAATGGACCCTTGTGGGATACCCATGCGGTTGTTTTAAAAATGAGGATTTATCCTGGTGAACTTTTACACACAGTTCTCTATTCTGGAGATAAGATGCAAACCATTCTAATGTATTTGGGGAGAAGTTAAAGATACCATTTTGGATAAAAGCAAACTGTGGTTTACCGTATCGAAAGCCTTTTTGAGATCTAGAAAAACAGCTCCCTACCACATTACCCCTGTCCAAGGACTGTTTGACGTTTTCAATAAGGCAACAAATTTACTGTTTCTGTTGAGTATCCTGGTCCTAAAACCAAATTGATGTGGATGAAGAAGTTGACTGTCTTGTAAGTAGTCTATCAGCTGTGTAGCCTACAACTTTTTCAAGAACCTTAGATAGGACTGGTAAAATAGAGACTTGGGCGGTAAATTGCATATATCGTCTTTACTGCCTGATTTATGAACTGGTATGACGACAGCTTTTTTCAGCCAGATGGAAATGTACTAGACCTAAAGGAGAGATTAATGAGATGAGTCAGTGGTTTGATTAATATTTTGCTGTGCATTTTGAGAAAGGAGGTGCTCATATTGTAGATATCATTAGTTTTTGAGTTTGACAGTGTTTTAACAATACCAGCAATTAACTTCTCATTTACCTCATCGATGTGAAAAGTATCTGTTGGAAGATGGAATTTGTGTTGTTGAGCACATTTGGCAGCACCAAAATTTTTGTTAAGTCTTCCACAGAGCCCACAAAGTGTGAATTAAATTCATTTGCCAAAGTAGCCTTGTCACTGACGGTCTTGCCATTGATTCTAAGTTCCCTTTACCCCCTTCTGATCGTTTTTTTTATTAGTTAAGTTATTTAAATGCCTCCATAGGGAACTGTTGTTACCCTTTGCATGATCTATCAGTTTATTGTAATAAGATATTTTTGATTTTCGCAGCTCATGTACCACTTTATTTCTTAAACTTTTGTACACAAGGTGATCATTTTGTAGTTTGGAGGTTAGTGATGTTTTCAGTGCATAGTCTCGCCTCTTCATAAGTTTTCTTATTTCATTATTTAACCATGGTAGGCTAATCTTCTGTTGTCTACTTTTAATTTGCTTTGAAAATTTTTCTATAGACTTTGTGATTGTTGCAGTTATAAAATTACAACAATCATCTACTTCACATGTTGACATGAGCTGCTCCCAATTTTGATTCTCTAAGTAATGTTCAAACTCCTCATTTTTTGATTTGGGGATAATAAAATTTGATTTGTCAATATCGACTCCCCCATAATACTGTAGTCGCTTTTTAGTAAGTTTCCTGACAGCAAGAACCATGTTATGATCTGAGAGACCAGTTACAAGATTATAGGTTCTGGTTATTCGTTCTGGTTTATTAGTAAATACCATGTCAATAAGTGTTCTGGATTGTTTGGTTATCCTGGTGGGTCCTTTGATGATTTGCTGGTAATTAAATTTAGTCATGAGGCTTTTCAGTTTTTGTTTGTCTTTTTTATCAGACCAGTTGATATTAAAGTCACCATGAATTATTGTTTCTCTGTTCTTCTCAAGTTGTTTAACCAGATCACTTAATTCATTATAAAAGGAAGAGTTGTGTGACGGTGGGTTGTACACTACTGCAATGTTGAAATTCATTACCGGAGAGAGACATACATTAACAGCTAAACATTCAAGTGAAGTATTCAAATCAACCAGTTGACATTTATATTTCTCTTTGATGTAAATTAAAACACCTCCTCCCCTCCCTACCTGCCTGTCTTTTCTAAAACACTGATAGCCCACAATATCGATCATATTAGTGTCTATGTTACTGTGTAGCCAGCTTTCTGAGAGACAAAGGTAGTCCAGATTTGAGTCCAACAGCAACACCGGAATCTCATCTCTTTTGGGGATTATGCTCCGTATGTTTAAATGACCGCCGAGGATCCCCTTTGGTTTAGCCTTGGTGTCCCAAAGAACTCGTGCATGATTAACAGTTTGGAAAAATAAATGTTGTTTTTGCTTTTGTACAGCTCGGTTTTGTGCTAACCCAGTGGTCTGCTGTTTAATAGTGGCAGGTCCAGGGTTAAGGTGAATATCTCCTGCCAGAAGTAGCAAACTTAATTTGGAAGTTTTTATGTTATCAATGACTGCTGCTATGTAGCATGCCACATCAGAGTGAGTATCAGTCTCATTTTCTACGCACTGTAGTGGACTTCTTGAGAGTGCATCAGCTACTACCAAGGTCTTTCCCGGAGCATATTCGGCTATCGGTTTGAACCTCATAAGTCTCATTAGTAGCCTTTGGCACCGTATTGGCACATTGTCCAGGTCCTTTTTGTTCATGAGAGGCACCAAGGGTTTGTGATCTGTGACCAATTTGAAGTCTTCCAGACCACAGAGATACTTCTCAAATCTCTCACATGCCCAGACACTCGCCAAACACTCCTTCTCTATCTGTGCATATCTAGTCTCGGCCTCTGACAGACGACGTGAGCAGTATGCCACAGGTTTTCAGTTTCCATCATGCAGTTGCAGCAGTACTCCACCTATACCATAGCTGCTGGCATCGGCTGGTACGGCAGTAGGTCGATTCACATCATAGAATTTCAGAACTGGAGAAGTAGACAGAATGTCTTTGATGCGTTGAAATGCCTCCTGCTGAGAATGGTCCCATATCCACACTGACTTGGATTTCAACAGTTCATATAGTGGCTGGCCCACTGTCGACAGATTTGGGATATATTTCCCTAGATAGTTAAACATTCCCAGGACACGCTTGAGGTCATGCACGTTCTGTGGTGGAGGGAGCTCGCGGATTGCCTTGATTTTATCAGGGTCGGGTCTCACGCATGATTTGTCGATTTCTTGGCCCAAGAAGTGAAGCTTGTTTTGTCTAAACTTACATTTTTCTCTGTTCAGTTTAAGTCCGGCTGACTCAATCCTTTCCAGTACCTTGCTGAGGACGCTGGTCGTGCTGTTCAGGAGTGTCGCCGTACACCAGTATGTCATCCATGTAGATAGCCACGCCTTCCAGGCCGTTGAGGGTTTCTGTCATTTTGCGCTGGAAAAATTTCAGGAGCGCTTGTGATCCCAATGGAAGACGTTTGAATGCATATCTCCCCAAAGGGTGTGATAAAGGTTGTTAATTTACTGCTTTCTGGATGGAGAGGAATCTGCCAAAACCCGGAGGCAGCATCCAATGATGTGAATGTGGTTGCTCCACTAAGTTTTTGCAGTGATTTCCTCTGCAGTAGGAAGAACATACCTCTCTCTTCGTACAGCTTCATTTAACCTCTTTAAATCGACACAGATCCGCACTTTTCCATTTTTCCTTGGGACTGGCACCATTGGTGTGCACCAATCTGTAGGCTCAATCACAGCTTCAATCAATTATTCTCCTCCATACGCTGCAATTCCTCCTTAACCTTCTGCAAAAGTGGCAAAGGGACACGACGGGCAGTGTGCACTGTGTATGGCTGAGCATTCTCTTTTAACAGGATTTTAACTGGTTCTGTTTTAAGTGTTCCATGCTCACCAAATGCTTTGTGAACTTCTTCGACACGCTTCACAAGCCCCATTGACATTGCTGTATCTCTGCCCAGCAAATTGTTTGCATTATTGCCACTGATGACATACACAGGAAAAGTATATGGTTTTTCTTTGTATTCTGTGAAGGCTTGAAATTTTCCTATACAGTCCAACTGACCACCCCGGGCTGCACAGTGTGGCATTAGATGGCTCTAATTTCTTCTTAGGAACTAGTTTGTTAAATGTCTTTTCTCCCATAATGTTTGCATCTGCACCCGTATCAATTTTAAAAATTGACTGGTGTTGTTCCAGCTGTAAACTGTATGGTCCATGGGTCGTCGTTTCTATTTGTTTTTGTGACTGCGCCCCCAAAAAATGGTGTCTGGGAAACTGTCCCTTCAGTGACTTCTCTGACTGATTTACTGTGACATTTCTTTTCCCAGTGATCCACCTTTTTACATTTGTTGCATGTTGACTTCATGGCTGGGCACTTTTCAGGATCTCTGTGTTTAATTTTCCACATCTTCCACACCATGAGTCTCTTTGCTCTCCACTTTTTTTCTTCTTTGGTTTAAAATGGAGATCTTCTGCCTGTTGCTTTTCCCTGCATCTCCTGCACCGTAGCGTGTGCTTCCCCCTGCTGGTGAACCTGGAGGGCAACCTCCTCGGACTGGCGAACTGTTTGAATAGTTTGGCAAGTGTTAGATCAGCCATCATCTGCAGTTTACGTGACAGCTCTTTATCGAGGATGCCCACAACAATTCGGTCACGGATATGCTCATCTCTCTTTACACCAAAGTCACAGTGTTCTGACATCTCATAAAGGGCTCTGATAAACATTTCCGCTTTCTCACCAGGCCGCTGCATCTTCTGGTGAAAACAAGCGCGCTTATGGATCACGTTCCGTTTAGGACAGAAGTACT
Organism: Pholidichthys leucotaenia; assembly: GCA_020510985.1. Taxonomy (NCBI): domain Eukaryota; kingdom Metazoa; phylum Chordata; class Actinopteri; order Cichliformes; family Pholidichthyidae; genus Pholidichthys; species Pholidichthys leucotaenia. The sequence continues at coordinate 71,503,790 of CM035836.1, forward strand.
CGTCGTATTTTCCTAACACAACATCAAACTTCTTTTGATCCGTTTCCTCAGTAAAGGAGAATGATTTTGAAGATGTTTTCAGCTTCAGGGCCCATGGCGTAAATCAGTGAACTGACCTGAATTTCGCCGTCCTCTTTATTCAGTTTTGTAGCCGTCCGGAAACGCAGAGAAAGCGCTCTTTCCAGCCCGCCCATTCATTTGGATGAGAAAAAGGAAAACTTTCCGGGGGATTAAACTTGGCCATCTTACTGAAGCAAAGCCTCCGTCAAGCACTTCTGACACCATGTAAAGAACTGAGGTCCACACGATAGTGGTTTCAACAAAGGTTTTCTATTAAAACTAGGAGCGGGAAACAATAACAGGCGGGGCAACATCAACACATCGCCATTTTTCATACCATATTTACTCGGTGAAGGTCAACTCTGACTGTGACGTTCACCACAGTCTTAAAGGACACACCACATATATTATCACATTATATGACACTACTAGAATTCAGGTGGGGGTTTGAAATCAGTCCTGTTTAGGTTTCTGCCTCCCCCTGCACTTTATATTTTGAATTCTATTATTTTACTGTTTCTTTTCTTCATTTCAGTTTAAACTTTGGAAATAAATAATACTAGAAAAGCACTCGGAGAGCGCAGACCTCCGCCAAGCACCACAGTTCCCCCCATACAGTGTTTGTGTGCTACATTTTCAGATCCTTGACCACAAAAAACATATGACTAGCAATTGGATTGACAATGATAAGATTAGTGGTTCAGTAGTTATTCACGAAAATGGCATTTTCCGTAATGGCGGCCACAGTTCCCCCCATACAGTGTTTGTGTGTATGTTTTCAGATTCCTTGACCATGAAAACATATGAATAGCAATTGGATTGACAATGATAGGATAAGTGGTTCAGTGGTTATTCACGAAAATGGCATTTTCCATAATGGCGGCCACAGTTCCCCCCATACAGTGTTTGTGTGTACGTTTTCAGATTCCTTGACCATGAAAACATATGACTAGCAATTGGATTGACAATGATAGGATTAGTGGTTCTGTGGAGATGTGTGGAAGGACGAGGCCGAGTTATTTCTCAAGTCCAGTTTTATTCACATTCTCCAACATCCAAAAACAGAAAGAGAATGAATCCCCTAACATCTGTCCCTTTTATACCCCCGGACACCAAAGCACACAGTCACATTGTCTTTTAATCCCAAATCACAATGCATCCCCCTCCAGGTCTTCTCCTCAAGTCCTGGTGGTCAGGAAATCCCTCAAGACCATCTCTTTGCATACAAAAAGCCAGACTTCACATCCTCCTGTTACCCCTAGGAGGTTCAGACCTTTTGTTCCTCTGAGACGTGAAGCACACAATAAGCATACAGTAATATACATGTGAAGCATATGAAACCCACATATGTGCACCACATGACCCCCCCCCCCCCAAACGTCTAAGATGGAACAACATAACCACAAATTGCATGTCATAATAAAATCCCTACACATCAGTCCACATGCTGCTTGGGCCACAGTCTTCTCCCGTATCTGCTGTAAGCAGGCTTTACCACCTCCGCGGCGCCCTCCTGCTGGGGAGCTGCTGTCTGAGGATTAGAACTGTTAGTCAATCTCTGTGGGTGTTCTGGGGAATGCTCTCTAGGGGGTCTGCCATGCCGAGGAGCCTTAGCCAACTGCACAGCTTCGTCAGCCATCACAAAAGCGGGTTTGAGCCTGTTTATGCCAATCATTTCTTTTCTGCCCCCCAAATCTAGCAAAAAATGCTTATCACCTGTTTCCAGCACTCTAAATGGTCCATCATAAGGTGGTCGCAAGGTTGGGCGATGGGCATCATGTCTGACAAAAGCAAACTCCGCATTTTTTAAAGCCTTAGGCACAAAAACACGTGGAAAACTGTGGTGAACGGGGCCAGGTAGCATGCTCGGGCCCGTGCTATTCTGTAACCGCTGAGCCTGGGAGCACTCTGGTGCTGGATTATCTGGGAGAAATTCCCTGGGCAGCCGAAGTGGCTGTGCGAAAACTAGCTCAGCTGGGGAGGCTTCTAAATCCTCTTTAGGTGCAGAACGCAACCCCAATAAAACCCATGGTAGCTTGTCCACCCAATTTGCATCCGTAAGCGATGCTCTGAGAGCCGCCTTCAGTGACCTGTGAAAACGTTTGCATAACCCGTTAGCCTGCGGGTTGTAAGCGGTCGTGCGGTGGATCGTTGCCCCCAGGCTGCGGGCCATCGCTGACCAAAGTTCGGAAACAAATTGAGGACCTCTGTCGGACGTAATGTCCGACCGGACTGCAAAACGCGCTACCCATGCCGTTAAAAACACGCGCGCCACCTCCTCGGCTGTGGTTGACGACAGCGGAACCACTTCCGGCCAGCGTGTGGTGCGGTCAACCATTGTCAGAAGATGTGTGCACCCTTGTGAGGGCGGGAGGGGGCCTACGAGGTCCACGTGGACATGATCAAACCTTTTAGCTGGGATATGAAACGGCTCCAAGGGAGCTCTCGTGTGTCTATGAACCTTGGCCCGCTGACAAGCCATGCAGGCTGCCGCCCACTCTCTAACTTGTTTGCGCAGGCTCGGCCATACAAATTTCTCTCCTACCATTTTGACCGAAGCGCGCACTCCCGGGTGCGCCAGAGAATGGATCGAGTCAAAAACGCGGCGGCGCCACGCGGCTGGAACCACAGGACGCGGCCGCCCAGTGGAGACATCGCAGATTAGGGGGGGCATACCGTCTTGCAGCACCCTGTTCTCCAGCCTTAACCCTGTTGGTCCAGACTGGAGCGCGCGCACATCGGCGTCGCTAACCTGTTCCGCGGCCATGGCTGCAGAATCTACCTCTACGCGGGCTGGAGCCGCCACAGCGCGCGAGAGGCAGTCTGCCACTACATTAAGTTTACCCGCCACATGCTGGATATCGGTGGTAAACTCCGATATGGCAGCCAGCTGTCTCTGCTGCCGGCCCGACCAAGGTTCTGAAATCTTGGCCATCGCGAAAGTCAGCGGCTTGTGGTCAACGAACGCGGTGAAACGGCGTCCTTCCAGCCAGAACTGGAAGTGGCGAATGGCCAAGGGGAGAGCTAACAACTCCCTATCGAATGCGCTGTATTTTCGTTCGCTGTCGTGCAGAGTCTTACTGAAAAAGGCGAGCGGTTGCCAGGCTCCGGCTACATACTGTTCCACGACCGCCCCTATGGCCACATCTGACACGTCAGTAGTGAGCGCCATGCGGGCCGCTGGGACTGGATGTGCCAACAACGCAGCGTTTGCCAGGGCCGTTTTGACTTCAGAGAATGCGCGCTCTCGCTCTGGAGACCATTCGACTTTATTTGTGGGGTTTTGTTTTTTTAGTGCAGCATACAATGGTTGCATGAGCTGCGCTGCGCGGGGGAGGAAACGGTTATAAAAATTCACCATTCCCAAAAACTCCTGTAACGCTTTGACCGTCTGTGGTTGGGGAAAATTTGTTACTGCGTGCACTTTGTCAGGCAGAGGAACCGTTCCTTCTGGGGAGATGCGATGTCCCAAAAAATCAATCTGTGTCACCCCGAACTGACACTTCGCTGGGTTAATTATTAATCCGTGCTCTGCCAACCTCCAGAAAACTGCCGTGAGGTGGTTTTCGTGTTCGTCTTTGGACGCGCTGGCTACCAATATGTCGTCCAGGTAGACGAACACGAAAGGGAGATCGCACAAAACCGCGTCCATCATGCGTTGGAACTTCTGCGCCTCGCCTTTAAGCCCAAACGGCATGCGCAAAAACTCGAAAAGCCCAAAAGTAGTTATTACCGCTGTTTTGGGTATGTCCTCAGTGCGCACTGGGACCTGGTGGTAACCGCGTACCAAGTCTATTTTAGAAAAAATGCGCGCCCCCGCTAAATGAACTGAAAAATCTTGGATGTGCGGGATCGGGTAGCGGTCGTGCGCTGTAACGTTGTTCAGCCTGCGGAAATCACCGCAAGGTCGCCACGAGCCACCAGCTTTTGGGACCATTTAAAGCGGTGAAGCCCATGGGCTCTTTGAACGCCGGATGATGCCCAACCTTTCCAGGTTAGCGAACTCCTCGTGCGCTATGGTCAGTTTAGCTGAATCCAAGCGCCGAGCTTTTGCAAAAACGGGTGGTCCGGTGGTAGTAACAAAGTGTTCCACCCCGTGTTTAGCCACAGTTGCCGAAAATGTTGGAACCGTGAGTGCTGGGAACTGAGTGAGGAGTGTGTGGAACTTACCACCTGCAGCTGTGATGTTGGCCTGTGCTGTTGGCGGGGCCACTCGAGCTGTACAGGGAATAGAATAAAAAGAGAGTGCATTAACCAGGTGTCTGTTAGCAAGATCGACCAACAAACCATACGAGCACAAAAAATCAGCCCCTAACATGTTGAAATTGACTGCTGCTATGACGAAAGTCCACTCGAATGTACGGCCATGTAAAGACAGAGGCAGAGTCCTCTCACCGAAGGTCTTAATCACCAAGCCGTTCGCTGCTGACACCCCAGGGCCACTGGAAGGCACCAGCCGGTCAGCGTAGGAAGGTGTGATGAAACTCAGCTGGGAGCCTGTGTCCATGAGGAAATGCCTCCCCGAGCGTGCATCCTTCAAGTAGGGCAGCTTGTTCTCCTCTCCGAGGGCCGCAGCTGCTACCGACCCCCAGTCTTGGCGTTTCCCGAGCGCTTGAAATGGCACGGTGGAATGCACTTGCGTGTCCTCTCTGCGAAACGGCGATGGTAGAAGCAAAGGACGTCATCTGCTCCGTGTTTCCTGGCCCCTGCCACCGACGTCGTCGGTGAGTCTGGTGCTGCAGCCTCTGGCCCCCTGCCATCTCCGGACGTTGCGCCTAGCTCCGCTGCCTCAGCCGTGGCCGCGCGCCGTTTATTGGCGTCAACAGTCGTTGCGCCTCCTGGCCCAGCTCATGGTAGTCTCATCGGGCCAGCAGTGGTGAACTGGCCAGGGTCACTCTCTCCGCTGACGGTAGGGTCCTGAGGAAAAGGTGGGTGAAGATGAAGTTATCATCTTCGGAGTCTCTCAAACTCAACATCTTCCCCATCAGGTCTGCAGGTCTGTCGCCCTCAAATTCAGTCAGCGCCAGGAGCCTCTCTGCTTGCTCCTCCACCGAGGGGGTGAAGTAACGGATGAGTGCAGCCTTCAACGTGCTGTACTTGTTGCTGTCCGGCGGGTGGCTGATCAGACTCTCCACTCGCTGGGCTGTGTGGTTGTCCAGCTTTGCAACCACATGGTAGAACTTTGTGGCGTCTACCGAAATCCTCCGGAGGTGGAACTGTGCCTCGACTGCGTTAAACCAGGAGCGCGGATTGTTCTGCCAGAAGTCCGGTAGCTGAACTGTGGCTGCATTTGTTTGGCTGGCTCCTGACGAGTCTGGCTCGGGAGAATTGTCTCCGCTCATGAAACGTCTTAGGGTCACCAGTGTGGAGATGTGTGGAAGGACGAGGCCGAGTTATTTCTCAAGTCCAGTTTTATTCACATTCTCCAACATCCAAAAACAGAAAGAGAATGAATCCCCCAACATCTGTCCCTTTTATACCCCCGGACATCAAAGCACACAGTCACATTGTCTTTTAATCCCAAATCATAATGCATCCCCCTCCAGGTCTTCTCCTCAAGTCCTGGTGGTCAGGAAATCCCTCAAGGCCATCTCTTTGCATACAAAAGGCCAGACTTCACATCCTCCTGTTACCCCTAGGAGGTTCAGACCTTTTGTTCCTCTGAGACGTGAAGCACACAATAAGCATACAGTAATATACATGTGAAGCATATGAAACCCACATATGTGCACCACAGTTCAGTAGTTATTCACGAAAATGGGATTTTCCGTAATGGCGGTTTTCTTCTGGACGGTGATCCGGATCACCACCAAAATGTAATCATCTGTAGGATACCCCATTTCTGACAATCTGTGAAAATTTCATGAAAATCCGTCCATAAGTTTTTGAGTTATCTTGCTGACAAACAGACAAACAGACAGACAAACCAACGCCGATGATCACATAACCTCTTTGGCGGAGGTAATAAAACTGCTGCTAATGCTGCTGCTGCTGCTACAGTGTGATTGACAACGCATGTTGTGAGTACCCCGAAAGGCATTGTACTTAAGAAGCTCTCTTTGTTAATAACATTTTGTACATACTGTATCTCCTCATATATGCTATGAATACTTTTTACAAACTGGGCGTTTGGCCCCTGGTCGCCGGACATTGCTCTGAGTTCACCACAGTAGTGTCAGCAGGCATACCTTAAACTAAGTAAGCGCAGTATAGTGAGTTGCTGACGTAAAACAGTTCTTTCAGTCTGTGTTTGACTAGTTTTGCCTGACGCCAGGCCCCGGATGTGTGACACAAAAAAACGTGAAAAAGTTAATTTGTATGGAGAAAAGTGAAACTGAACTGTGAAAATGAATTAAGGAGGTAAATTTTTCAACTAAATGAAATACAGTTTCAATTTTATTGCAATACACATTCAAACCAATAGATTCAATTTCAAATTAGGTAATTCAGATTCAAATTTTAAAAGCAATTATTCAAACTGATTAATTCAGGTTCAAATTATGTTATTCAAATTCAAATAATAAAAATTCAAATTCAGTTTCTGCTGGCACAAACATTATCCCATACAGAGGTGTTGGCAGGTGGGTTAAAGGTAGCAGGCTCGATGGTGACCACAGAAGCACTATTTGACTCTGATAAAAAATCCACAGCAGAAGAACTGGCGTTGACAAGTTTTGCTATGTGCTTGACACAGCAGGAAGTGTGCATCTTGGATGTGGGGTGCAGCAAACTGTTTGGACCTGTAGCAGACTGATGGACCATGTATGCACACAGTGTGGGAAATAATTATTTGATCTCTTGCTCTAATTTGTAAGTTTACCCCTTACAAAAAATTAACAGTCTATAATTTTATGGTAGATTTATTTTAACAGAGACAGAAGATCAACAAAAAAGATCCACAAACAACATCAAATAAGGGTTATACAGTAAATTAATTTGCGCTTGATCAAGGGAAATACATATTTTATTCCCTACCAACCAGCATGAATTCTGACCCGCACAGTAGTAGTAGATTAGTTTATTTGACAGGGACAGTGCAATAAACATAGACAATTAATCAAAGACAATCAATCTGATGTGTTGCACATAGAGTGTATAGCTATTAGCTAATTTGCAACTCTTGTCCCTGGATGGGCTTTAGAAAAAAGAATCAAGTAAAGATGGGAAAAAAAAATAAAAAATATACACAATAACCACATACATCAATGCAGAAAAATTATAAATACACAATTATAAATATTATAAATATTATAAATACACAAATATAACAGCCAGACCAGTTATGTATCCATGAGACACACAAATTAGTCCTGTCGCTTTAGGAAAGTCCTCCTAATCACACCCTGTTATGTGTATAAGACTCCTGTTACAGAATCAGTCACTTCAATTCAAACTTCATCATCATGGGTAAGACCAAAGAGCTATCAAAGGACATCAGAGACAAGATTGTAGACCAGCACAAGGCTGGAATGGGCTACAAGACAATCAGCAAGAAGCTTGGTGAGGAAGAGACCACTGTTGGTGCGATAAATCAAAAGTGGAAGAAATATAAGATAAAAGTCAATCACCCTCATTCTGGAGTGCCATGCAAGATTTTACCTCATGGGGTAAGAATGATTGTGAGAAAGGGGAGGGATCAGCCCAGAATTACACGGGAGGAGCTTGTTAATGATCTCAAGGTTGCTGGGACCACAGTCACCAAGAAGACATTGGGAACACACTTCACCATAATGGAATGAGATCCTGCAGTGCCCGCAGGGTTAGGGTAGCACGGTGGTACAGTGGTTAGCACTGTTGCCTAACAGCTAGAAGGTTCCAGGTTCACCCGGTATGACAGTGACCCAAAACATATGGCCATGGCAACAAAGAAGTGGTTCAAGAAGAAGCACATTAAGGTCCTGGAGTGGCCTGGCCAGTTTCTGGACCTTAACCCCACAGAAAATCTGTGGAGGCAGCTGAAACTTAGAGCTGCCAAGCGACAGCCTGGAAACCTTCTGGATTTGGAGAGTATCTGTAAAGAGGAGTGGACCAAAATCCCTCCTGAGATGTGCACAAACCTGGTGACCAACTACAAGAAACATCTGACCTCTGTGATGCTACAAGGGTTTCTCCACCAAGTACTGTCACGTTTTGCTTGGGGATCAAATACTTATTTCCCTTGATCAAATGCAAATTAATTTATAACCCTTATTTAATATTCTTTTTCTGGATTTTTTTTGTTGATGTTCTGTCACTCTCTGATAAAATAAACCCAACACAAAATTTTTCAACTCTTCATTTCTTTGTAAAGGGGTAAACTTCCAAATTCATTAGGGGATCAAATGCTTATCCCCCCCACTGTATTTGTGATCTCCAAGCTGTAGGAAATCCTTCTTCTCATGGTGTTTTTGCAGCAGGCTGTCAATGACCCTTTTCATTGGTGGTGCCCAACACGAAGATCTTTCCACCTGTCTTTATGGATCACAGGGCCAACGGTAGAGCATCAGAGACTTCTGGAAAAAAATAAAACAAAAAGAATGCATCAGCTGATCATGTTAATACATGACATTATAATGCAGAATTGTTAGTTCAAAACACCATATTGCTTTACCACTAAGTGTTGGAGGTCCCTGGCTTTCTTCTGATAGTGTCTCCTCATTTAGAAATACACCAGCAGAGAAGGTGAAGGTCAGATGGTGCTGGTCCAGGGTCTGCCCCACTGGGAAATGGCAAAATGTCTTTCATTTAAAAACCTGTATTTGCTCCTGGTGACACTTGGGCGGTGGGTGCTGCTGCTGGCATGACAACTGGTTACACAGAGACATCAGAGAGGGACTGACATCAGATACAAACAGACTTAGCTGTAACCAATGCTGTCATTTAGTCAGAATGATAAATGTGGACTTACAACTCTTCACTTGTAGCTTTGCAGGTGAGATGCTCAACATTGCTGCTTCCAGCTGTTGGATCCTCATCCATCCCTGTGGGGCAAAACGAATTAGAATTTACAAAAAAAACAAGAATTTGTAAATTTGATTTAAGGTGATTAAAAACACTTTTCATAAGTCAGATAGGATTTCTGAAATGTAAATTCATCCATCTATGCATCCATCTTCTACCGCTTAATCCTTTTTGGGTTGCGGGGGGAGGGGGGGCTGGAGCCTGTCCCAGCATCTTTGGGTGAGAGGCAGTATACACCATGGACAGATCGCCAGTCCATCACAGGGCCAACACGGAGACACAGACAGCCATTCACTGTCACATTCAAACCTAAGGACAATTTAGGGTCCCCAGTTGATGCCATTTTACCTGACCTGCATGTCTTTGGTCTGTGGGAGGAAACCAGAGTACCAGGAGACAAGGGGAGAAAATGCAAACTCCACACAGAAGGGTCATCAATGGTCTGGGGGTGGGATCAAACCCACAATGGTCAGGGGTGGAATCGATCCCATGCTTCTTGCTGTGCTGCCACAGTGCTAACCACTGTACCACCATGCATGTAAATTCATATGTCCAGAAAAAAAAACAAACAACAAACATTAAACTTACATTTTTCATAAATGTTAATATTCAGTGGAATAAAACTTACCAGGGTGCTTCTGAGTGTTGCTTGAGGCGTGTCATGCAGGTGTGCTGGCAGAAACTGACTGCTGCTTCTTCTCCAGCAGGTGCTGCTGTATGCTGTACATGTGGGTTTCTTCAGTGCAGGTCTTCCTCATCACAAAGTCTGCATTCCATCTTCTCTGCTTCTCCATATCTCTTTCCAGGTGCTCTTGACATGTGGGCCAAAGTCAACCAGCTGATCATCTTCTGGAGATGTTTCAGCAACAACACCCACTCCAATGGCCTCAACATCCAAAAGAGACTTGACCTCTGGGAAGCTGAAGGCTGAGTCTACAAATGACTGTAGGCTATCCTTCCTGTTACTTTCAGCCATGCTAATACCAAAAGCTTCCTCCTTCTGAAGAATCTTGATAGGACACATAATGTACTTAATGTCATTTTTCCAGTAGCCATCTGAAGGAGTTTCCTTTAAACTTTCCAAACTATAGGATGTAGTCTTCCAGCACCTTCATCATGTCTGTCATGTCCCCTCTTTCAGACCACAGCAACAGCATTTTACAGAACAAGGTCCTCCCTCATAGGAGCAGATTTGTCCAGCAGGGTGGGGTCATCTTTAATCCACCTAGTATTTAGAGAGAGAGAGCGAGAGAAGGGAAAATGATTTAGCCTTAAAGAATTATATATATCATACAAATACTGATATTTCATACATTACACTGGTCAACACCAAATTTATTGTCTAAGTTTTTTTTAGCTTATTTAGGACAATTTTGATGTGCTGAATCCAAAAATCAGATTGGTTTTGCTCAATCAGGTCAACTTTTTGAAATATGACCACATGTTTTATACGTTTTTGTTTGCATGTACGGGTATTTTCGCTTTATATGATGCAAAATTCTTTTTTATGTCTTGAAATTCTCTGAATTTTGTACAATGATGACGTAGCATCCAATTTACATGTACTTAAGTGCATGCACAGTACTAAATAAGTGCTAAGTAAGTACAGGTTTTTACTTAGCACCTGATCGAGAGAAACGGATGTCATTTTCAGATTCAGCAGTGCAAAATTGTCTTAAATCAGTTGAAAAAACACAGACAACTTACAAAAAAATTATTTTTGTAACTCTGTTATTCAGCAAAAAAGGGAGAAGGGTGAGGTGGCAGGAGAAGTCTTTTAGATATAAAAACAAGTTGAAATTAGGGATGAGCCGAAACCACTTTTTCAAGACCGATACTGATACCGTGACTTTGAGTATCGGCCGATACTGATCCAATACAGATCCAAACTCGATACCGTCTCGCTTATTTAAAACAACAAAAGTACAGAACATACTTTGTTAATCACTAGTTGCATTTTGTACACATATAAAAACAAAAATCTAAAAGTCAAAGAATATATTACAAATTTGACTCCATTCAGCAATGCTGCTGCTTTTTTTATTTTAAACTTTGCAACACTGGCAGCATTTCACTGGTCAGCCCCATGTAAACGTGCATTCTGAAGTTTTACAATGGGGAAAAAAAGGATTAAGTCAGCCACCAATTGTGCAGGTTCTCCCACTTAAAAGATGAGAAAGGTCTCCAATTTTCATCATAGGTATACCTCAACTATGAGAGACAAAATGAGAAAAAAAATCCAGAAAATCACATTGAAGGATTTTTAATGAATTAATTGCTAAATTCCTCGGTAAAATAAGTATTTGGTCAATAACAAAAGTTCATCTCAGTACTTTGTTATATACCCTTTGTTGGCAATGACAGAGGTCAAACGTTTTCTGTAAGTCTTCACAAGGTTTTCACACACTGTTGCTGGTATTTTGGCCCATTCCTCCATGCAGATCTCCTCTAGAGCAGTGATGTTTTGGGGCTGTCGCTGGGCAACACGGACTTACAACTCCCTCCAAAGGTTTTCTATGGGGTTGAGATCTGGAGACTGGCTAGGCCACTCCAGGACCTTGAAATGCTTCTTATGAAGCCACTGCTTCGTTGTCCGGGCGGTGTGTTTGGGATCATTGTCATGCTGAAAGACCCAGCCACATTTCATCTTCAATGCCCTTGCTGATGAAAGGAGGTTTTCACTCAAAATCTCGCGATACATGGCCCCATTCATTCTTTCCTTTACACGGCTCAGTCGTCCTGGTCCCTTTGCAGAAAAACAGCCCCAAAGTATGATGTTTCCACCCCCATGCTTCACAGTAGGTATGGTGTTCTTTCTCCTCCAAACACGACAAGTTGAGTTTTTACCAAAAAGTTCCATTTTGGTTTCATCTGACCATATGACATTCTCCGAATCCTCTTCTGGATCATCCAAATGCTCTCTAGCAAACTTCAGACGGGCCTGGACATGTACTGGCTTAAGCAGGGGGACACGTCTGGCACTGCAGGATTTGAGTCCCTGGCGGCGTAGTGTGTTACTGATGTAGCCTTTGTTACTTTGGTCCCAGCTCTCTGCAGGTCATTCACTTGGTCCCCCCGTGTGGTTCTGGGATTTTTGCTCACCGTTCTCATGATCATTTTGACCTCACAGGGTGAGATGTTGCGTGGAGCCCCAGATCGAGGGAGATTATCAGTGGTCTTGTATGTCTTCCATTTTCTAATAATTGCTTCTACAGTTGATTTCTTCACACCAAGCTGCTTACCTATTGCAGATTCAGTCTTCCCAGCCTGGTGCAGGTCTACAATTTTGTTTCTGGTGTCCTTTGACAGCACTTTGGTCTTGGCCATAGTGGAGTTTGGAGTCTGACTGTTTGAGGTTGTGGACAGGTGTCTTTTATACTGATAATGAGTTCAAACAGATGCCATTAATACAGGTAATAAGTGGAGGACAGAGGAGCCTCTTAAAGAAGAAGTTACAGGTCTGTGAGAGCCAGAAATCTTGCTTGTTTGTAGTTGACCAAATACTTATTTTACTGAGGAATTTACCAATTAATTCATTAAAAATCTTTCAATGTGATTTTCTGGATTTTTTTTTTTCTCATTTTGTCTCTCATAGTTGAGGTATACCTGTGATGAAAATTGGAGACCTCTCTCATCTTTTAAGTGGGAGAACTTGCACAATTGGTGGCTGACTAAATACTTTTTTACCCCACTGTAAGTGCAAGTTTATGCAAAACTTTGAAGCTAAGTATTTAAATAACATTCAGATGAAATTCAAAGTGCCACTTTATGCATGAAGTAAAAAATGATGTAGATCTGAAAATAAAGGAACTAACCCTTTAAGTTGTATTTTTGTCATCTATTATCATAAGTATTCTCCTGGTCCTCAGTTTATTTAGTAGTGTTTATTATATTATTCTCTATCCTCATTTAGATTTTAGGTATGCTCTTATTTTGAAGTCATTCCTGTTCCATTTTGTGTTCATGTAGCCTTGCACCCTCTGGGATTAATAAAGTACACAAATTACAAAAAAAAATAAATAAATAAAAATAAAAATTGCTATTTATGTTTCTGTCACCTACCTCTCCTCAATTGTTCTCCCCGAAAGGTACGCTCCAGTCTGGTTTTCACTTTCTGTTTTTTTGTTTTTTTTTTAGGTTTCACTTTTAGCGCCCAGCCTCCTGAGCTGGAAAAGCAGCAGCTGCTGCTGCAGAACACGTGTCTTTCTGCTCAGTTCTTGACGCAATTCAGCATAATCCTTTATATATATGATAGAAAAATTCCATTTATCTACATTATTATTGGTATTAATAATGTATTATTATATTTGAGAAATATCATGCCTTTCATGTGCCATGTTTAATGTTTATATGTGCATGCCATATAGGATAAGTTCATATATTCTTGGTATGTTTCTGTGAGCAATTATTGGCCTTCAGAGAATTCAGTACAGAATCAGTACATGCATAAGGAATGATCTAAGCTACTCTTAATCTCTTTGACATGACCTGTTTTGGGCTACAGGAATGTACAGGAACTCCTCAGCCTGTATAGATCAGTGGTAGAGATTAGGTATATGGACATTCTGTTAGTTTTATGGATCTCATGTCCATGTCTCCATGACCTCATGTCTCCAGAGTGTCTGTGACGTTTCCCCGGATAAGCTTTGATTATCAGGACTGTCCCGTTCTGTTCCTCCCCTTATCCTCATCCTCCCTCTCCTTTCTCCTACCTATATATATCAGATCTAAAGAAATTAATTCTTTGGAGATTCTAGGTGTGCCTGAATGCCATGCTTTGTAATCTCTCCCTCAAATGGCCATTGAGGTTAAAACTGGATATCTATTTTTATAATAAATGGACATAAATCCAACTTTACACCTGATTATTTGACTTTGAATAATTTAAGCTCAAAATTATTCTAACATTTTGGTGGTCCGAACAGCAGATCCACAAATCTCCATCTTTCCGGCATCTCTGCTTGATTTCAGCAAGTGCCCAGCTGATAAAAAGATCTTCCCAGGCTGAGTAAAAAAAAAAAAGGCTGTGTTACTGCAGTGAAGGCATTTCGAACCGGGGCGCTGGAACTGACTGGGTGACGGATCTGAGAATCCTACAGGTGGCTTGGATGTAAGTATATTTGTTGTTGTTTATGGATAAAAGATAGTGAGATTGCCTGGACTGGTTGGACACCACGGATACTGCTTAAGTTCATTATTGCGGCCTAATCGCTGGGTTTCTCCTGCCGACGGTGAGCCATATCACAAGACCCCTGGAGAGGCATAAAATTTCCTCTGCCATGGTGAGCGTTATTGCAAGATTCTGGGGAGGACCCCAGAATTCACTGCTCTCTGAATTTTCTGTCAGTGCGGTGGAGGTGCGGGAAATTGCGTGCAAGTAGGGAAGATTTGCTCCCCTAGCCACGACTGCTTTATTGCTTAAAAAACTAAGCTCTCAGCATATTGTTGGGGGGTTACGTGACCCAAAAAAGTCGAATCTCGGGGACAGATTTGTGCCTTTTGGCCACATCTGCTTATTGTCCAGGTGTCTGGACTTTCAGCATTTCGTGGGAAGATTGCGTGACCCTGAAGAAGAGTGTTTTTTTTCACGGAAGATTCGTGCCCTTACCGTGTCTGCTTATTGCCCATGGGGTTTCCCCTGCTACGGTGAGCTATTGCAAGATACCGGGGGAGGAGGTCTTATTGGGGATTTCGGCACACAGCGGAGGGGTTACGTGACCGTTGAAATACTGGTAGATTTTATTTTGAAAATTTGTTGAAGTGCTGGATTAAAGTAACTGCAGTCTGTTTTGTTTTGTCTCTGTGTAATCTGCTCCGGTGTGAAAAAGTGACAGAGTTCTCCACGGAGGTGGAAAGAGCAGGTTGTAAAATTGTTGTTTGTGATTTTTTCTGGTATTTGTGGAGCATAAAAGACTTGGTTAATTGCTTATTATCCTTTTGGGAAATAATTAAAAATGTGGACATTTGAAAATTATACTTTTGGGTGAGAAATTCTATTGTGTTTTCATTGCGGTCGAAAAAAGTTGACATGAGAACATTGGGTTGCCACATAGGTTTTTCAAAGTATTCTGGGTTGCCATTTCAAGTTTGTTTTAAGGCTATAGTTCTGTTACTCTATGTAAACAGCTGCCCGAAAGTAACTTTGGAGAGATAACAGAACTGCGCTGTGTGTGCGGATGTGTGGTGTATGTGTGGGCCCTTGTGTTTGAGTAAGAAGAAGAGAAAGAGGAGTGTAAGAGGGGAAAAAAGAATCTATATATGGGTATTTTTGCAAAGTTTGGGGGTTTTACTTTTTGTCAGTCTAACTTTGTGGGTTTTGACTCTAATGTTGTGAATGTGAAAAACTATTTACATATTTTTAAAGCCAATATTTTCATTTCCTCCAGTTTTTCTTTGGAAAATGAAAAACATTGAGCTATTTTTATTCAATTTTTTGACGTATCACTGACGTTTATTGACTCAATTGCCTTATTTCTCTGACTGAAGCATAACAGTGAACTTTACAGGGAAAAAGGATGCAGGACTAATGATCTCAAAGGGGGTTTTCCTTCCCTCTGTTCTCACCAAACAACCAGCCTCTGGGACCCAGCCTCGCCACTGTCTGTGCCTCCCTCATCGAGACCACAGGCACATAGAACACTAAGTTAAAATGGTAAATGGTAAATGGCATTCACTTATATAGCGCTTTTATTCTCATCTCTTGATGACCAAAGCGCTTTACAGATCCTGCAATCCACCCATTCACACACACATTCACACACTGATGGTGAAGTTAAGTACAAATGCTTGCATCTTAATCAATGCTACCAGCATGACAATGATGAAATGAACTGAATATTACAATATCATGCTGTCACTTAATAATGCCTAATCACTGAAGGCTTTGTGTACACATTATATTACATGATTCAAAGCACAGAAGAGGTTGATGATTACTGTGTTTGTGCATGTGATTTGCCAGAGTCTACTGACTATCAAACACAGGTTTTGGTAATTCTATGTCATATTGTTGCTTTGTTTCAATAACACTAAACTCACTTTTTAATAAATGGCATATGCAGTCTTATTTATTTTTTGATCCTCAGTCTGTCCATGTAGAAGAGAAGGGGAAAAAAATAATATAGCTTGTGTCAGACTGACCTAGATAAGGTGACGGTAAACAGACAGAATCAGCCTTCAAAGGACTCAGATGTTTGTAATAAAAAGGAGACTCAAGGTCTGACGGGTTTTAGGATTTGGGGGGGTGGGGGGAACCACAGATTGTGGTCCTGTGCCATAAATTCCTGAAAACACAGAGCTGCTCTGTGACCTCTGCCTCTCAGGAAGGGGATTAGGCCTGCACTTGCAGTTACTAATTCTAAATGCTGCATTGGTTTAAGGCTTCTAATATATGACACTGGGTTTTTTTTAAAACATAATCCTAAACCAGCGATAACCCGTATCAACTGGTAAAATGTTTACTGATTCACAGAATATTTAGCGAATACTTGTGAATAGCAAAATCACATTCAAATTGTGAAAGCTTTAGGTGTAATTTAAAGGTTTTTCTGCTATTCTTCGTTCTGGAACATTAGTAAAATCAATTTAAGAAGTGATAAAATTTGCACTCCTGTTGATGTAAATACTGACGTGCGGACGGGGGGAAGCCATGAGGTTCCCTTAAAATTTTCTTTGCAGGATGGCACCAACATTTGATCTTTGTGGGAGATGTGAGGAGGCCGGACAGTGTGTGTGTGCGACAGGCTCATTGGCTGGAGGGACAGTGACCATGGGGGAAAGGACCTCTCAGTTGACAAGCATTTTTTGAAGCTAAGTAGAACAAATTACATTGCAAATGACATAAAGCATAACAATTTAAATGACTTTGACTTTAAAAATGTAGTGTTCATATGACTTCACACTGCAAGATACTGTACATCTGACACATTGCAATCTCACACCTTGCAATGATGCCACTCACCACATAATGGTGTGACAATATCACATTTAAGAAATGTGACAGAAATAAGGAATACTTGTCTTTTCTGTGCTCCTGGTGCTTAGCCTCGGCTGAGCTGGGCCTTGGGACTGCAATCCACCCCGTAATTTTGCCAAGGAATATAACAAATGAGGCATTCCTTGTACAAAATTAAGCCAAATTTTAATTAGGCAATATGTCCACCTTTCCATTGACTGAAGGAGTGTGACACAATCTTTCACAAGAATTCATTAAAAAAAAATTCAACCTGTCTGTGTTCAACTGGACAAACGGATGTGGTCTTAGTGACTAACTCAGAGTGGTTGTTATAAATGCTAAATGATATCAAATCTGCACAGACAGCTATGTTGCTTTTTCCTAAATGGAATTTGTAAGTTAGTTCAAGGGACGACACAAAAGAAGCCATGATTATTGAAACCTCATTTTGAAGGAGTTTTACTACTCACAAATTTTCATCTAAATTAACTATGTGTAATACATAAAAAGTGGTAACATGCTTCCTTCTAGGTCAAATGGGTTCATTTTGTCTTCTTTTAATTATTTATCTTTTGTTCATATAAAAGACAAAAGATAAAATAGAAAGGAGATGTCTTTACCTTCCTAACATGTTTCGACTGTGCACTGCAGGAGAAGGCTGCAGTGTACAGTCTTTCTCAATCTCAATCTCAATCTCAATCTCAATCTCAGTCTTTCTCAATCTTTCTCTTTCTGTTTTTGGATGATGTTGGAGAATGTGAATAAACCTGACTTGTGAAATAAACTCAGCCTTGTCCTTCCACACTCTCCACAATATACTGTATATATATATATATATATATATATATATATATATATATATATATATATATATATATATATACACGGTGGGGCAAAAAAGTATTTAGTTAGCCACCAATTGTGCAAGTTCTCCCACTTAAAAGATGAGAGAGGTCTCCAATTTTCATCATAGGTATACCTCAACTATGAGAGACAAAATGAGAAAAAAAAAATCCAGAAAATCACATTGAAGGATTTTTAATGAATTAATTGGTAAATTCCTCAGTAAAATAAGTATTTGGTCAACTACAAACAAGCAAGATTTCTGGCTCTCACAGACCTGTAACTTCTTCTTTAAAAGGCTCCTGTGTCCTCCACTCGTTACCTGTATTAATGACACCTGTTTGAACTCGTTATCAGTATAAAAGACACCTGTCCACAACCTCAAACAGTCAGACTCCAAATTCTACTATGGCCAAGACCAAAGAGCTGTCAAAGGACACCAGAAACAAAATTGTAGACCTGCACCAGGCTGGGAAGACTGAATCTGCAATAGGTAAGCAGCTTGGGGTGAAGAAATCAACTGTGGGAGCAATTATTAGAAAATGGAAGACATACAAGGCCACTGATAATCTCCCTCGATCTGGGGCTTCATGCAAGATCTCACCCCGTGGGGTCAAAATGATCACGAGAACGGTGAGCAAAAATCCCAGAACCACATGGGGGGACCTAGTGAATGACCTGCAGAGAGCTGGGACCAAAGTAACAAAGGCTACCATCAGTAACACACTACACCGCCAGGGACTCAAATCCTGCAGTGCCAGATGTATCCCCCTGCTTAAGCCAGTACATGTCCAGGCCCATCTGAAGTTTGCTAGGGAGCATTTTGATGATCCAGAAGAGGATTGGGAGAATGTCATATGGTCAGATGAAACCAAAATAGAACTTTATTGTAAAAACTCAACTTGTCGTGTTTGGAGGAGAAAGAACACCATACCTACTGTGAAGCATGGGGGTGGAAACATCATGCTTTGGGGCTGTTTTTCTGCAAAGGGACCAGGACGACTGATCCGTGTAAAGGAAAGAATGAATGGGGCCATGTATCGTGAGATTTTGAGTGAAAACCTCCTTCCATCAGCAAGGGCATTGAAGATGAAATGTGGCTGGGTCTTTCAGCATGACAATAATCCCAAACACACCGCCTGGGCAACGAAGGAGTGGCTTCGTAAGAAGCATTTCAAGGTCCTGGAGTGGCCTAGCGGGTCTCCAGATCTCAACCCCATAGAAAATCTTTGGAGGGAGTTGCAAGTCCGTGTTGCCCTGAGACAGCCCCAGAACATCATTGCTCTAAAGGAGATCTGCATGGAGGAATGGGCCAAAATACCAGCAACAGTGTGTGAAAACCTTGTGAAGACCTACAGAAAACGTTTGACCTCTGTCATTGCCAACAAAGGGTATATAACAAAGTATTGAGATGAACTTTTGCTACTGACCAAATACTTATTTTCCACCATAATTTGCAAATAAATTCTTTAAAAATCAGACAATGTGATTTTTTGGATTTTTATTTTTTTTTCTCATTTTGTCTCTCATAGTTGAGGTATACCAATGATGAAAATTGGAGACCTCTCTCATCTTTTAAGTGGGAGAACTTGCCCAATTGGTGGCTGACTAAATACCTTTTTACCCCACTGTATATAGTATACTTATTTTAAAAAAACAACAACAAATGACTGTTTAACTTTTTCTCTATGCAAGTGTCAGCTGATGGCTTGGCGTCCAGTAACGACCTTTTCCAAATGCAGTAATAATGTTTAAAGTGAAGAATCTATCACTGCCCGCAAATATCCAAAAGTTGTTCCAAATAAGGGAGAAACAATATAATTTCAGAGGAACATGTATATTTCAAAAACCTTCAGTGAGAACTACCACCAAGCAACACTGTGTTTCAGTGCAAGGAGTCAGATTATGGAACGATTTTGGACCTGAATTAAAATCATGTACAACGCTTGGACAATTTAACCTGTTGCACTTCTGTGTACCGCGGGCGGGCACGTCTCTGCGTCCTAGAGCGCACGAGGGTGCATGAGGGCACTGCGTCCTAGAGCGCACTGAAAAAAAAAGCTGCATTTCCGTTCTTCCACTACAGACACAGCCATGAACAGATTAGATATGATTGACCTCTCATTCGAATAATAAGAGCCTTGAATTGGGTTTCTGAAACCTTGAAGAACCAATGACTGAAAACCTAGCAAGAAGGACCCGCCTACCAACGACTGCGAATGCAGCGAGCCAATTGAAGCACAGAAGTTCGAAAGCTGTTTTGTGTAAGGCTGGGTGAAGAGAGACTGACTGCTGCAGCAGATGAAAAAAGGACCCGCAGGAAGAACCGCCACAGACCCAGCAGCACGGAGACCACCCACAAGTGCGACCTGTGTGACAGGGACTGCCATTAGCGCATCGGCCTGTTCAGCCACAGGCGGTGCTGTCCCAGCAGAGTAGACGTTTAGGATTCTCTTCCATGGTCATCATAGACTGAGGGAGGCCGCTGACGAAGGCTGGGTGACACACACGCGTTCACCAGTCTTTTTTTCTTACTACTGTTATTTGTTTTGAAAAATCGTTCGCCAAAACCACAATCATGGAAGCGCAAAACCGCAGTAATGGAATTATGTTTTGACCGGGTCGCGAGACCAGAACCACGAGTCCGTAATAAGCAGGCCAGCTTCATGTTCGTCTGACAATGAGGAAGAGAAGTTTGCCAGCTACGCTGCTGTTGTGAACAGGTAAGTGTTATAAGCTAAATTATTCTTTATCCCTGAAAATTGTAATCAAAAATGACTTTTGACCGATCGGTAAATTACAACTGTGCGTCATCGCCACATGACAGACCGCGGCTCACGAACGATGTCCGTCCTCCCACACACACACACAGCCCTGAGTGTCACCTTTCATTAGAGCCCAAGATGAAGCTTCTATATTGAATCATTCAAAAGTTAGACGTTTTTCCAAACTGTGCCATTTGGCACAGTTCAAAAACGCCTGGGAACAACCTGAGAACAAAGCTGTGTAATATATTCATTTTTTGTGGTATTGTTACAAAATTTTGACCTCAGCTGGATAACACTTGGTTCTACATTTCTGTTGCATTTTCCAGCCCAGATCTGAAGCTGTGTGTTATTTGCAAGCATTTGTATCCAAAAAAACACCCAGGCAAAATTTATTTTCTTCAAGTTCACTATGTTTAGATGACTGTTACTCAGTGGCCGGAGCACTTAGAGAGATTATGACTGTTTTGCCAAAAAATTCAAAGTGTTTTCTTTTAAATGAGACCAACCCCATGAAGATGCTGCAAAGGGTTGAAGAACAGCTTTTGATTTACTTTGGGCAAGTTATTTTTTGGCGTTTTTAGGGAAATTGACCAGAATGCAAGGGGTTAAACAAAAACTAAAGGAAGAAATACTCCAAACATATATACAAGATGACATGTAAAATCACATAAGAATTGACTTCCGGTCTGGACACCATGGTGATAGCAGCTTAACGCTGAAGCTCCCAGACCCAATCCAGGAAAATACCTTGAAAATCAGATTTAACGGATTTTTGGAAGAGTGAAAATCAAAAGACAAAGTCATCATGCCTAAAGGAAAACAGAAGAAATCGACTTTTACCAGGCCAGGACACGCATCGGCCGGAGAATTTGATCCCGAGGATTTCCATTCAGAAGACGAGGAGCTGAGTGAAGCTAGCAAAAAGGTTAGCTTAAAAATGGTACTTAAAGAATTAAGACGATTTCGCCGAGAGTGCTGGGCCGAATTTCGTGAAATCAAAGAAGAAATAAAAAGGACAAACAGCAGAGTGGACCAGGCCGAGGACCGAATCTTGGAAGCAGAGGAAAGAATAAAAGGGCTGGAAGATACCGTGCTGGATCTACACAATAGACAGTCAAGACTGGAGGCTAAGCTAACCGACCAAGAAGGAAGACTAAGAAGGGACAACATAAGAATTCATGGTCTGAAAGAAGGAGTCGAGGATGGTTTCACCACAATGGTGGCGCGCGTGGAATCCTTACTGAGAGAGAAGTTGGAGATTCCCCAAACCACCGACTTGAAGATAGAAAGGGCGCACCGTATGTTAGCCCCTAGGCCGGTGGCAGAAGCGCTTCCACGATCAGTGGTGGTGAAGTTTTCCAATTCCAAAATAAAAGAAGAGGTTGTAAGACTGACTTGGCAGAAAAAAGGATTTATGCATCAAGAGAGAAAAGTTTTTGTGGAACACGATTACGCCACGGAGGTCCTTAAAAAGCGTCGGGAATACAACGACGCTAAAAAGGTATTACGAGAGGAAAAACTGCGCTTCCAGACACCATTTCCGGCGAAGCTGAGGGTTTTCTATGGCGACGAGACGTGTCTCTATAATTCGGCGGAAGAAGCAACCACGGATATGGCGAGAAGAGGGCTCCCGGTAACGGTGTATAAACCCGCAGCAGACCCGATCGAAAGAATCAAGACTCAAACGTGGTCCACACAGAGATCTTCAAAATCCACGGGCCAGCAGCGGGAAACCCAGCACCAGAGTTACAAGGAAAAACTGGCCGTTTACAGGAGGGAATAACGATATTTTTTGTCGCGTGAATTGCCTATAAAAATATTTGTCATAAGGTACAGGAATTATTTATTTTATTTAATAGTGGGTGTGAAAGGGGGCGGAGTTAAACCGTCACTTCTACACCCGCTAAATTAAATAAAAGCACTCGTAAAAGGGGCACCAGTCCTAACGGACAATAATATTAACTTTAATTTTAATTAATTTTGTACCTTAAATTACTTAATGAATCAGTCTCAAAGTTTCAGTGAGTTTTTGTCCTGCCGTGATTAGGAAACCTGTATATGCGAAAGGAAAACGCTTCAGCTTCTCTAATTCACCCTTTTATTAAACTCATTCAGTTTACATGGCATAGCGTTCAAATGATGAATAAACAGATTCAGATGATAACAGCGTAACATATCACATCAACTGATATTGGGTTCCTGAACATAAACTCCAGCGTTACACCTCTGTATAACCAAGGAGGAACTAGACTTATGTTTCAACGGTAAATGAGGCTGGAATGTTTTAACAAAACAACGCAATTTTATGGGAAAAATTCATAAGCTAATTATCTAAAAAAAATGAATTCTGAATTAATCTACCAAAATTTAAGGGCAGTTACTTAAAAATGACTAAGAGTTTTCTTTCAGTTGATAGCTCTATCCTGTGGCTGAGAGACTAATTGAGCCCTGAAATACGGGCCATATTCAATTGTAATTTAATTGTTAGGACATCACGTTTTAACCCAGCAGATAGGAGAAATAAGAGTTTCACTCACACAACAGCCGTAGGTCCACGTTTCCGCGGGTCGGTAACGCTGGGTTTTGAAGCTAGGACGTCGGAGGAAGCGGCTGCTGTCTTCACAGCCGTGGAGGTGATAACTCAGCTGGGGGCCCTTCAAGGAGACCGTAGCAGCCGTGGATGGTTTGTCTCAGGGCGGCGTGAAAAGTCCTTGGAAAAAGAGTCCAAATTTGAGGTCTCTTGTAGCGGGATCAACCCAAAAACTGAAGGAGAAACTTCTCAGTCTCTGTTCACTTTAAATTAGGCAAATTAAAGGTCCACTTTAATGGCATGAAAAGTCATAAAAAAATGAGAAAAACATTTACTAAGATAAGAATGGCTTCTGAGGTGAAGGAAAAAGTTTGAGAATTTGATTCTCTAAAGGGACGAGCTCTAAAGAAAAAGGTGGTTTCTCCTCAGTAACCAGAAAGACTTGACAAACTTCACAGAGAATAAAATAAAACTTCACAGGGCCTTGAAACGGTGGAATAAAATCTTCTTCTGAGATCTAGATTACTATTCTGCTTCTTTAATCTTAATTTAGTTCCTAATCTTTCTCAAAATCTCTTTCTTTCTTCTTTCTGTGTTTCTAATTCTTAATTCTATCACCGTTCTCTATCTTGCTTCTTGCTAATCTTCCTGCCTGTTCTTTGTCTCTACTGTTCTCTTACTGTTCTCTTACTTTTCTCTAATCTAACTTCTCTCTTTTAAAGTTACCTCGCTGGGTCGTAAAACTGATTATGTCGGTCGCAAGACTGACCAATCGACTTTTTCAGAAGCAGTTTGAAATGGCTGCTATCCAATGTGAGAACATTTCTTTGTTTGAGAGCAGCCAATCAAATGAAGACACCATCCCATGAAATTTCAGAGGGAAAATCAACACTCAGTCAGTTCTTATGAAATAAATGCTCAACATAAAATCTAACTAAATTAAATGACTTGGCTAATATTTGGTGATCATGCATTTATACCACTACTCCAATATGTGTTTGAATAACACTCATGAATATAACATTTCTTATACATAATTATAATACATGCATTCACATTTAGATCAAAATGCAGCAAAACATGCAGCAAACCATGGTTGGTGATAAAAGAGGGATGATTTTCAGTGTCCTTAGGATCCAGAGGATAAGCTGAAAGAAACTTAATGTTTAGAACAAATTAAAAGTCATCCTACATACTGAAAACACATTCCATAGGTATCCACTAGGAGGTACTGTTGAGCTGTAGATGATTTCCTTTAGTATCTGGACGAAGAAACCTGGACAGCGTCGGGGCTATAAACCCGTCAGATTAAGCGGTTTATGACTCTTTTAAGAACATTGGTTTCCTGTGAAAAGGTACGTTATCAAATGCAGTGTTCACGTTGAGAGGTCTGGTCTCCTGAGTTTTATGTTCCTTTGAGCTTTTAAAAGCAAATTCTGATCCTTACAATCTCTGTAAGAGGCAACTGTTTACATTGGGGTCCTTGGAAAACAAGCATCTTTGGTCAGGCCTGGAAGAAGCCTGCATGAGTCGACATAAAAGCCAGTGATATTCCTGAAAAGGCAGAAAAGTGGTATTCCTGTGTAATGAATAAAGTGAAATTCCTGTTAACTGGAAAGAAGTGATCTTCTGTCTTGGTTTGAGGAGACGATGATGCTACATTTTAGTCAATCTGCACATCCAACCCCCCTCCTACAAGGTAACAAACATTAAAGGAGATGCAGAATCTGCAAGTGGTAAAACATTTCTTGGAACAGACATAATATTAGAAACAATTAAGTCTTTAAAAAAACAAACAAACAAAAAAAAACTTGTTAAAATAGAAATGTGACAATGAACCACATGATCTCTCCACACTAACAAATACTGTATTAACGTGAATGTTTGCTGTGTTGGTGGTGGGAGGGTGCACACAATTTCATAGGGTATAGGCATAAAAAAAAAAAATCATTACAAGTTTGGATTGGGATCTGAAATTCACGTTAAAAACATGGGACAACTTACAGGGGTAAGAGAGGGCCCTCAGCACGTAACGGAATCTGAGGAATTTCCCTCAGAGCCATCACACCATCATGGCTCTTCTAAGGTCACTAAAAAGACCTCAGCTCAGGAAGTTCTTTTGTCAGTTTTTTGTTTTAAAGTTTTATATACTATGTTCTTAGTGTTATTTATGTTCTTAATGTTCTTTCAGTTTCTGAGTAGCATAAAAGAGGGCCACCACACAGCTATACTAAATAAGACAACACAATGGAGAAACAGGGTGTAACCAAAATAATCTCATATAATGTAAAAGGGATCCTGAATCCAGTTAAAAGATAGAAGATTCTAGGCAAAATGAAAAAAGACAAAGCAGGAATAATATTTTTTTACAAGAAACCCACCTAACAGACGTGGAGCACACAAAACTCAATAGACAAGGGTTTAAAATGATCTCTTCATCTTCATATAAGTCAGGGAGGAGGAGGGGAGTAGCGACATTGATCTCAACCAAAATTATATTTAAAAAAAAATCAGAACACAAAGATAAAGAAGGGAGATACAGTTTGGTACTTGGGCGGCTAGAGGGAGAAGATATCACTCTGCTGAATGTATATGCACCTCCAGGGGCTAACTGGAAATTTTATAAAAATGTATTTGACCTAATGATAACTAAAGCCCAAGGTTTAGTGATATGTGGTGGAGACTTCAATCTAAGACTGAACCCATGCTGGGATGCATCAGGTAATTCTCCACCTCAAAATAACACTCAAAGTAGGAAAACTTGGATGCTACTAAAATAAATGAGAATCTGTGATGAGTGGAGGGAATTCAACCCCAGTGTAAAAGATTATACATTTTACTCAGCACCACATTCATCATACTCAAGGATTGACTATTTTTTTATGTTTAATAGAGACATTGGAAGAGTAAAAACATGTAAAATAGGACTGATGGATCTCTCTGACCACAGTCCGATCTATATGGACTTAAGTATCCAAAAATGCACAAATAATACATTTTCTTGGAGGTTAAATTCAAATGTGCTGAAAGGACCACTGAAAGATGAATTGGAATCAGATATTCTCAGATATTTGGAAGAAAATGATAATGGAGAAGTATCCCCTTTAATACAGTGGGACGCATGCAAAGCTGTAATAAGGGGAAAGATTATTGCAAAACTGGCAATCCAAAAGAAACTGAGACAAGAAAAACTAACCACATTAGAGTCAGAACTTAAGAACCTAGAAAAAGAGCACAAAGACAACACTCATTCTAATGACTCGCTCAAAATTAAGGAAATTAAAAAACAAATAAATGAGATCTACACAATAGAAATCCAGAAGAAACTTACATTTCTGAAACAAAAATACTATGAAGCAGGCAGCAAATCGGCAAAATTACTAGCCTATAAATTGAGGAAACAACAAACGGAGAGAGCAATCTACAAAATCAGAGACCCAGTATCAAAGGAAATAAAATTTAGAATCCAGGATATTCTTAAAAGCTTCGGGAACTACTACAAGAACTTGTACTCCCTCAAAAAACATAAAAACGCATCCGAAGCATTCCTAAACATATTAAACCTTCCCCAACTTACTGAGTCACAAAATAAAACACTACTGTCAGAAATACAACCTAAAGAATTAGAAAAAGCAATTATGAAACTTAAAGGTACCAAATCCCCAGGAGCAGATGGCTATACAGCAGAGTGGTACAAAACCTCTAAACAGCAACTATCTCCTCTCCTCCTGAAAACATTTAACTATGTCCTCCACACAGGGGAAATCCCCCCCTCCTGGAGAGAAGGGGTCATTGCAGTCATACCTAAACCTGAAAAGGATAAACTTGACTGCTCCAACTACAGACCAATCAGTGTGTTAAATCAGGACTATAAGCTTTTTACCACTATCCTTGCCAAAAGGTTAGAAAATATACTGACAGACTTAATTCATTTAGACCAAACAGGTTTTATAAGACAAAGACAGACACAAGACAACATTAGACGTACTTTACACATAATTCATCATATAAAAAAATATAACTTAAATGCAGCCATATTGGGATTAGATGCTGAAAAAGCATTTGATTCGGTTGACTGGTCTTTCCTATATCGAATCTTATCCAGTTTCAATTTTCATAACAACTTCATTAGAACTATCCAGGCATTACATAAAAAACCAACAGCTAAAATAAGGATTAACGGTAAATTATCATCATCTTTTGAGCTGGAAAGAGGATGTCGTCAGGGCTGCCCCTTGTCTCCACTGCTCTTTGCAATCTTCATAGAACCTCTGAGCCAATAGATAGAACAGAATCAAAAAATTCAAGGTATTACACTTGGTCAGAAGGAACATAAAATAGCACTCTTTGCTGATGACATTTTAATATACCTGGGGCAGCCGGACACCTCTTTTCCAGAACTAATCTCAGTTTTTTCAGAGTATGGAGATCTATCGGGATACGAACTAAACATGCATAAAAACCAAGTTTTAACATTCAACTATGACCCAAATCAATATTTGTTAAGCAAACTCAAAACTAACTGGGAGATGGAATCTATGAAATATCTGGGGGTCAATATCCCGAAACAACTCAACAAAATTATAACACTAAACTATGATCCACTGGTGGCAAAAATAAAATATGATCTAGCAAGAGGGAATATGATACCATTCTTGGGTATCGCACAAAGAATTGAAGCAGTCAAAATGAATATACTTCCACGTCTTCTATACCTTTTCCAAACAATACCGATAGAACCTCCCAAAAAAACATGGCAAGAACTGGACAGAAGGATCTCAAGATTCATATGGCAGGGCAAGAGACCTAGAATCAGATATAGAACCCTACAGCTAAACAAAGACAAAGGTGGGCTCACGCTGCCAAATATCAGGGACTATTTTAAAGCCGCACAAATTAAAACTTTAGTAGAGATATGTAACCCAGTCTACACTGCACAATGGAAGGAGATGGAATGCCAAATAACAAGTGACATCCCCCTACAGGCGATAATAGGGAACAATGCCTTACCTAAACTTTTGAATAACACTAACCCATGGATAGAGACCCCGCTAAAAATTTGGTTTAAGATAGTCAGAGAGAATCAAACTAAAGAACCCTATCGATTTCTGCAATGGATTGCCTATGATCAAGACTTTACTCCTAATTAAACAGACACTAGATTTAAAAAGTGGAAAGAGAACGGACTGATAAAATATTATGATTTTTTTAAAGGGCAAATTTTAAGAAGTTTTGAAGATTTGAAAAAACAAGGTCTAATAAATCAAGACCTTTACAGGTTCTTCCAGCTTAGACACCACATAAACAATATACTTAAAAAGGAGGATTTGGAAAGGGCCCAGTCAGGTGTTCTGAAGGTCTTCTTAATGGCATATAAAGGGATCCCAGGGATCAGATACATTTCTAAAATATACCAAGGTCTTCAAGACTTAAAAGGAGACAACACATCATATATAAAAGAGAGATGGGAAAAAGAGGGGAATTTCACTTTACAACTGGAAATATGGGAAAAGCTAAATAAACAACAATGGAAAAGTACCTCATCCCTGCAGTGGAGAGAATTTGGATGGAAAAATTTGGTAAGATTTTTCAGAACACCTGCACAAAACAAATTTACTCGTAAGGGGTTGAATTGTTGGCGCTTATGTGGTGAAAAGACTGCAAATCATTTTCATGTGTTTTGGTCATGCCCAGTTATCCACTAATATTGGACCAATGTACAGACAATATTGGGGAAAATATTCAAAATAACAGTCCTCTTTTCTTTTGTAACTTTGTATTTGGGTTTACTACCGGATTCGCTGGAAAGACGAGGAGAAAAATACTTATTCACTGTTTTAATATTGGCAAGTAAAAAAGCCCTAACTAAAAAATGGATGTTGAAGGACTGTCCTACACCTGAAGATTGGACTAACGTGATCCAAGACATTTACTCGATGGAAAAGTTGACATTCGCACTGAGACAGGACATGGATGGGTACTTGAACTTTTGGCAGCCCTGGATCGCATATGTGTCTTCCATTAGATCTAATCTTTGACAAATACCATTTCAATAATGGCACCGCTCTTTGTTCCAATGCTACTCAGATGCCCTTTTATTTTTATTTATTTATTTTTATTTTTTATTATTTTTTTTGTTTTTTTGTTTTTTTGCTCTTTTGTTTTGTTTGTTTTTTTGTTTTTCTTTGTTTTGTTTTTTGTTTGTTTTTTGTTCTTTCTTTAATTTCTCTTTTTCTTTCACTTAAAAAAGGGGGTGTTGTAATAGTTATTCTTCCAATGTTGTCAAAAAACAAAAAAAAGGGAACATGTGATGAAAATGTAAACAATGCAATGCTGTAATGACGTGTATACCCGTTACAAAAACTTAAATAAAAAAAAAAAAATCACATAAGGATTGTCATATCCAGTCTGTGTTGTGTTGTTGCTTAGTGTTTTTTTTGTCACATTTTGTCTTAGCTTTGTTCTGAATTGTAATCGCTCTTGTTCTGTTTTTCTTTTGAATTCTTGGATGGAATATGGGTGGGCAATATAAGCTGCGGCTTCAGCCATCACCCATTTCGGATAACTTATGTTGAACTGTATAATCAGAGGAGTTATTGTCTAATTTGACCTTATTGGATTTTCTTTCCCCCTTTGTTATATTATTCTGTTTCTTTTTTAATCTCTACTTTTAATCTATCCGAAATAAAGATTCATTCATTCATTCAAAAATAACATAGCAAACTTCATTTTGAACCACACCTGGCACAACACATCACTCCACTGACTAGAAACATGATGGCACTCCTTACTCTGCGAATGCAAGGCTAATTTCATCAGGGAACTCCTCTTTTTAAAGTGGTGATGTTCCTTTCCAGCTTACAGTGCGTCTCTCCCCTGTACTGCTACCCTGCTTGACCAACAAAGTGAGCAAGTGTTATACCAAGGATCTACATTGTAAAAGGTGACTGAGTCATTAGGCGTATTCACACCCGGCCAGGACACTGGGCAGGGTTGTTTACCCCGTTTTGGCAATTGACTGTACCCTCATCATGTCGGCAGGGCAGGTGGGCAGGGTAAAGAGAGAGATATGCTTTTCCACCACATAATGCCATTTATGAAGCATGAATGCAATTTCAGATGAAAAGTACAGGAGTAAGGTTTTTTGTTCACTGTTTCTTTGAGTGAGAGTGGAAACAAAATACCTTAGGGATTAAAACACTTAATTGTAGACTACAATCATTTACAAAATTGTAACAAAGGATAGAATGGTCACATTAATACCTAATATACTCTTAGAAGTTAGTGCTTTTCTTAATGGGGAAGTCTCATCATAAACTTGGTAATGATTTTTATAACTTCAGATTTTTCTTGTGTGAGTCCTTAATATGATGATGAGGATGGTGGTGGTGGGGTAATACTGACCTAAGGGTTTTTGAAGGTTGCAATATAATTTAAAGCCGTTTCATATTATTCTCTATGTTCTTATTTGACACAGTCTAAAATTAATTTTAATCACTGCACATGTTCACTCTTAATGACATATTCTACACACGTTTTTAACTTGCAAAGACACATAACAGCATGCAAATTCTTACACATATCCTTATATTAATTCATTCACTTTATTTTACTACCACTTTTGTTATTTTTCTTTTAATCCTGATGCTTTATTAAGCATAAAGGGCGTAATATGATAGAAAAATTCCATTTATCTACATTATTATTGGTATTAATAATGTATTATATTTGAGAAACATCATGCCTTTCATATGCCATGTTTAATGTTTATTTGTGCATGCCATATAGGATAGGTTCATATATTCTAGGTATGTGTTACAACTCACTCTGGGCCGTCATCTGCCTCAGCTGTGCGTGCACCTGGGAATAATCAGCCCTGGGCTATATAGCCCGTCCTGTCTGGAGCTTTGGCACGGAGCCATCTGCTATGCAACGCTCATTGTCCTGCTCAGTTGCAACAATTTTTGGGTTTTGCCAACTTCTACCAGCTGTTTGTGCCCAAATACAGCTCGATTGCCACCCCCCTGACCTGCCTCACCTCCCCCAAGGTGGCGTTCCGGTGGACGGAGGAGGCTGCGTCTGCTTTTTTGATCCTGAAGACGTAATTCTCTTCCTCCCGGGTCTTGATGCAGGTGGACCCCGTGCTGCAGTGTTTGGTCGAGGTGGATGCCTCAGACTCAGGGGTGGAGCAGTCCTTTCTCAGTGCTCCCTAGTGGACGGGGTTATCCGCCCCTGTGCCTTTTTCTCTCGGCGTTTGTCACCCGCCGAGAGGAACTACGACGTCAGCGACAGAGAACTTCTGGCGATTAAGCTCGCGCTGGAGGAGTGGCGGCACTGGCTGGAGGGGGCCGCGCTACCCTTTGTGGTTTGGACAGACCATAAAAACCTGGAGTGCCTGAGGACGGCTAAGCGCCTGAACGCTCGCCAGGCGTGTTGGTCCCTGTTCTTTGGGAGCTTCCGGTTCACCATCACCTACCGCCCGGGGTCAAAGAACGCGAAGCCAGATGCCCTGTCCAGGCAGTTTGCCTCGGAGACCACTGAGAAGCAGGAGCACACCATCCTCCCGGCCTCGTGTGTCATGGGCGCCCTCTCCTGGGCGATCAGGGATAAGGTCCTGAGGGCTCAGGAGGCCGAACCGGACCCGGGCAGGGGTCCCACCAGGAGACTGTTTGTACCATCAGCCGTTCAGGGTGACATGATCCACTGGGCCCACACCTCCAAATTCGCCTGCCACCGTGGGATTTCCCGGCTAGTGGACCTGCTCCAGAGATCCTTCTGGTGGCCAGGGCTCCATCAGGACGTCACCGGCTACATTCAGGCCTGCCCCCAGTGTGCCACCGGGAAGACATCGACATCTCCGCCGGCGGGCCTGCTCCATCCCTTGCCTGTCCCGGGGAGGCCTTGGTCTCATGTGGCTCTGGACTTTGTGACCGGTCTCCCGGTATCCAACTCCTTTGACACCGTGCTGACCGTCGTTGACCGTTTTTCCAAGTCTGCTCACTTCATCCCCCTACGTGGGCTTCCAACAGTGTGGGAGACAGCGGATCTTCTGGTGCAGCACATTGTGCGTCTGCCTGGAATCCCCGCGGACATTGTCTCTGACTGGGGTCCGCAGTTCGTGTCCAGTGTGTGGAGGTGCTTTTGCAATGCTTTGGGGGCTACGGTAAGCCTGTCCTCCGGTCATCACTCCCAGAGTAACAGGCAGTGCGAGCAAGCTAATCAGGAGCTGGAGGCCGCTCTGCGCTGCGTCATTGCCTCCAGTCCATCATCGTGGAGTGGCCATCTGCCTTGGATTGAGTATGCGCACAACCTAACTGTCTCTGCCGCTACCGGCATGTCTCCTTTCAGGGCCTCGCTGGGTTATGACCCCCTGCTGTTCCCCGAAGAAGAGGGGGAGGTGGCCGTACCCTCAGTCCATGCTCACCTGAGGCGCTGTCGTCGGCTGTGGGCTGCTATGTGCCAGGCCCTTTTACGCACTGTGGAGCGCAACACCAGGGCAGCGAACCGGCACAGGAAACCGGCTCCACAGTATCAGGTGGGTCAGCAGGTATGGTTGTCTACTCAGCATATCAACCTGAAGGCTGAAAAGAGGAAGCTGGCCAAACGCTTTATCGGGCCCTTCCCTATTGTCAAGGTGGTGAATCCGGTGGCTGTGCGTCTGGCTCTCCCTCCTTCTCTCCGTGTTTGTCCCACGTTTCACGTCTCCCAGGTCAAACCCGTGATCTCCAACCCGCTTTGCCGTCCTCCTCGAACCCCGCCTCCACCTGTGTTGATCGACGGTGACCCTGCTTGGACGGTGAATTCCTTCCTGGACGTCCGCCGCCGGGGCCACGGCTTGCAGTACTTGGTGGATTGGGAGGGGTATGGCCCCGAGTGGAGATCCTGGGTGCGCCAGTCGTTTATGTTGGACAAACGCCTCATTGAGGACTTTCACCGGGCGCACCCAGGTAAGCCAGCACCAGGAGGCGCTGCTCGGGGTGGGGGGGAGAGTACTGTTATAACTCACTCTGGGCCGTCATCTGCCTCAGCTGTGCGCGCACCTGGGAATAATCATCCCCGGGCTATATAGCCCGTCCTGTCTGGAGCTTCGGCACGGAGCCGTCTGCTATGCAATGCTCATTGTCCTGCTCACAACTGATCCCTCTCAGCTCTGCGCATCTCTGCTGGACTCTCCGTTGGCACGTAAGCTCAACATCATCCACTTACCTTTTCCCAGGCTCTCCCCTGTGCACAGGTGGATCCCTAAGGCGGCGGTTCTCTCCCTTGCGGCGGTGGAATCGCCCTTCTCTCCACGCCGCGCTCCACAGCACTTCACCGGGTGCGCTCGCCAGACGCTGTCTCCCTGGCAGGAAGCCGAGGCCAAGCCAACATCGCCTGTAGAACATCAACAAGTAAGCCTGTTAATTCTCCGATCATTATAACATGGCTGAAGGCTAACATTTGTGTTTGGCTCTGTCTCTAGGGTTGCCAGGCTGTATGGCGCTCTGTGTCACCCCCAGCTGCAGCTCGTTCACCCACAACATATCGCACACATGCATCCATACACCTGCTGGTATTCAATAAAGATTATTGTATTGAACTTGAGCCTGTGTGTGTGTGTTCCCTGGGTCCAACATTATGACAGTATGTTTCTGTGAGCAATTATTGGCCTTCAGAGAATTCAGTACACAATCAGTACATGCGTAAGAAATGATCTAAGCTACTCTTAATCTCTTTGACATGACCTGTTTTGGGCCACAGGAATGCACAGGAATTCCTCAGCCTGTATAGATCAGTGGTAGAGATTAGGTATATTGACGTTCTGTTAGTTTTATGGATCTCATGTCCATGTCTCCATAACGTCATGTCTCCAGAGTGTCTGTGACGTTTCCCGGATAAGCTTTGATTATCAGGACTGTCCCGTTCTGTTCCTCCCCTTATCCTCATCCTCCCTCTCCTTTCTCCTACCTATATACACTACCGTTCAAAAGTTTGGGGTCACTTAGAAATTTCCTTATTTTTGAAAGAAAAGCACTGTTTTTTTCAATGAAGATTGTCACGCCTCGCCGCTCATCAGCGGTGCCAGCTGCTCGCACACCTGCGCCTCGTCAGTGGCGAGGGATTTAAGCCGTCTCGCCCTGGGCTTTGGCCTGAAGCCGTCTGTCTTCGTTGGCTTCCCTTGCTGCAAGGAATCCCCTTCAACGAGCAAGATTACAAGTAAGAATCTCTTACCTTCTCCTTCCAGTCTCCTCCCCTGTGCACAGGTGGATTTCCCGGCGGCGGACTACTTCCTTCAGCCACCGCCTCCTCGCTGCTGCATCAGGCGCTCCAGGTCACTGTCTACCGGGCTACGCCCTTGCTGTGCCAGCCACCTGCCCAAACCAAGTAAGCCTACGATCATTGTCATATCTCCTGTGTTGGTGTGGTGCCCGTTACCCTTCTCCCTCTGCTTCTCCCATAGGGTTGTCCGGCTGAACGGCCTCCTGCCTCCGTGCCTGACGCAGACGCCACCACCAACACATATACATCTCGCATACACACACGCATACACACTTGTTGTTAATAAAGCTATTAAATCTACCCTGAGCCTGCGTGTGTGTCTCCTGAGCCGTGCATTATGTCAAAGATAACTTTAATCTAATCAGAAATGCACTCTAATATCTAATATACATTGCTAACGTGGTAAATGACTATTCTAGCCGCAAATGTCTGGTTTTTGGTGCAATATCTACATAGGTGTATAGAGGCCCACTTCCAGCAACTATCACTCCAGTGTTCTAATGGTACAATGTGTTTGCTCATTGCGTCAGAAGGCTAATGGATGATTAGAAAACCCTTGTGGGATCATGTTAG
Organism: Pholidichthys leucotaenia; assembly: GCA_020510985.1. Taxonomy (NCBI): domain Eukaryota; kingdom Metazoa; phylum Chordata; class Actinopteri; order Cichliformes; family Pholidichthyidae; genus Pholidichthys; species Pholidichthys leucotaenia. The sequence continues at coordinate 71,538,717 of CM035836.1, forward strand.
CACAGCTGAAAACAGTTTAGCTGGTTAGAGAAGCTATAAAACTGACCTTCCTTTGAGCAGGTTGAGTATCTGGAAAAAATTATTATTTCAAATACAAATCATTATTTCTAACCTTGTCAATGTTAACTATATTTTCTATTCATTTTACAACTCATGGTGGTAAATAAGTGTGACTTTTCATGGAAAACACAAAATAATTGTCTGGGTGACCCCAAACTTTTGAATGGTAATGTATATCAGACCTAAAGAAATGAATTCTTTGGAGATTCTAGGTGTGCCTGAATGCCATGCATTGTAATCTCTCCTTCAAATGGCCATTGAGGTTAAAACTGGATATCTATTTTGATAATAAATGTACATAAATCCAACTTTACGCCTGATTATTTGACTTTGAATAATTTAAGCTCAAAATTATTCTAACTATATATATATATATATATATATATATATATATATATATATACTTCCGAAGCAGATTTTTGTGGGGGGTGCTTCGGGAGTATGGGGTATTGGGCTTGTTGTTACGAGCTATTCGGTCTCTGTACGACCGTTGTGACAGTTTGGTTCATATTGCCAACACTCGGTCGGAGTCATTCCCAGTGAGAGTTGGACTCCGCCAGGGCTGCCCTTTGTCACCGATCCTGTTCATAATTTTTATGGACAGGATTTCTAGGCGCAGCCAGGGAATGGAGGGTGTCATGCTTGGTGACCACAGGATCTCATCTCTGTTGTTTGCAGATGATGTTGTCCTGTTGGCTTCATCTAGCAATGAACTACAGCTCTTGCTGGGACGGTTTGCCGCTGAGTGTGAAGTGGCTGGGATGAGAATCAGCACCTCCAAGTCCGAGTCCATGGTCCTCAGCCGGAAAAAGGTGGATTGTCCTCTCCGGGTTGGGGACAGGCTCCTGCCCCAAGTGGAGGAGTTTAAGTATCTTGGGGTCTTGTTCACGAGTGAGGGGAAAATGGAGCGAGAGATCGACAGACAGATTGGAGCAGCATCTGCAGTGATGCGGACGTTGTACCGGTCTGTTGTGGTGAAGAGGGAGCTTAGTTCTAAGGCAAAGCTGTCGATTTACCAGTCAATCTACATTCCTACTCTCACTTATGGTCACGAGCTTTGGGTAATGACCGAAAGAACGAGATCGCGGATACAAGCGGCTGAAATGAGCTTTCTCCGTAGGATTGCTGGACTCACCCTCAGAGATAGGGTGAGGAACTCAGTCATCCGGGAGAGGCTCAGAGTAGAACCGCTGCTCCTCCACATTGAAAAGAGTCAGTTGAGGTGGTATGGGCATCTGATTAGGATGCCTCCTGGACGCCTCCCACTTGAGGTGTTTCAGGCACGTCCCACTGGGAGGAGACCTCGGGGCAGACCCAGGACTCGTTGGAGAGACTATGTCTCCCAGCTGGTCTGGGAACGCCTTGGTATCCCCTCTGAAGAGCTGGAGCAGGTGGCTGGGGAGAGTGAAGTCTGGGCTTCTCTGCTTGAACTGCTGCCTCCGCGACCCGGACCTCCGGAAAAGCGGTAGAAGATGGATATATATATATATATATATATATATATATATATATATATATACAGTTAGGCCCAAAAATATTTGGACAGTGACACAAGTTTTGTTATTTTAGCTGTTTACGAAAACATATTCAGGATACAATTATGTAATCAATATGGGCTTAAAGTGCAGACTCTCAGCTGTAATTTGAGAGTATTCACATCCAAATTGGAGCAAGGGTTTAGGAATTACAGCTCTTTAATACATAGCCGCCTCTTTTTCATGGGACCAAAAGTAATTGGACAATTGACTCAGAAGGCTGCAAAAAAAACAAAACAAAAAAAAGGCTGCATGGGCTCTTCCCTCGTTAACCTGTCATCAATTAAGCAATTAAAAAGGTCTGGAGTTGATTCCAGGTGTGGCGTTTGCATTTGGAAGCTGTTGCAGTGAACACACAACACGCGGTCAAAGGAGCTCTCAATGGAGGTGAAACAGACCATCCTGAGGCTGAAAAAAAAAGAAGAAATCCATCAGAGAGATAGCAGAAATGTTAAAAGTGGCCAAATCAACAGTTTGGTACATTCTGAGAAAAAAGAGTGCACTGGTGAGCTTGGGAACTCAAAAAGGCCTAGACGTCCACGGAAGACAACAGTGGTGGATGATCACAGAATCCTTTCCATGGTGAAGAACAACCCTTCACAACATCCACTCAAGTGAAGAATACTCTCCAGGAAGTAGGTGTATCAGTATCTAAGTCTACTATAAAGAGAAGACTTCATGAGAGTAAATACAAAGGATTCACCACAAGGTGCAAACTATGAATCAGCCTCAAAAATAGAAAGGCCAGAATTGACTTTGCCAAAAAACACCTGAAGAAGCCAGCCCAGTTCTGGAACAGCATTCTTTGGACAGATGAGACTAAGCTCAACCTGTACCAGAATGATGGGAAGAAGAAAGTTTGGAGAAGAATTGGAACAGCTCATGATCCAAAGGACTACATCTTCTGTAAAACATGGTGGAGGCAGTGTGATGGCATGGGCATGCATGGTTTCCAATGGCACTGGGTCACTTGTGTTTATTGATGATGTGACAAAAGACAGAAGCAACTGGATGAATTCTGAAGTGTATAGGGATATACTTTCTGCTCAGATTCAGCCAAATGCAGCAAAGTTGATTGGACGGCGCTTCACCAATGATCCAAAACATACTGCAAAAGCAACTCAGGAGTTTTTTAAAGCAACGAAGTGGAATATTCTGCAATGGCTGAGTCAATCACCAGATCTCAACCCAATCGAGCATGCATTTCACTTGCTCAAGACAAAACTTAAGGCAGAAAGACCCACAAACAAGCAACAACTGAAGACAGCTGCAGTAAAGGCATGGCAAAGCATCACAAAGGAGGAAACCCAGCATTTGGTGATGTCCATGGGTTCCAGACTTCAGGCAGTCATTGCCTGCAAAGGATTTTCAACAAAATATTGAAAAGGAACATTTTACTTAGGGTTGTGTTTATTTGTCCAATTACTTTTGAGCCCCTGAAATGAGGAGCGTTTGTATAAAAATAGCTACAATTCCTACATGTTTAATCATATATTTTTGTTCAACTCCTTGAATTAAACCTTAAAGTCTGCACTTCAATTCCGTTGTAGTTGTTTCATTTAAAATCAAATGTGGTGGCATGCAGAGCCCAAATCGTGAAGATTGTGTCACTGTCCAAATATTTCTGGGCCTAACTATATATATATATACAGTATATATATATATATATATATATATATATATATATATATATATATATATATATAGTATATACATACACACACACACACACATACAGTGGGGAAAAAAAGTATTTAGTCAGCCAGCAATTGTGCGAGTTCTCCCACTTAAAAGATGAGAGAGGTCTCCAATTTTAATCATAGGTATACCTCAACTATGAGAGACAAAATGAGAAAAAAAAAATCCAGAAAATCACATTGAAGGATTTTTAATGAATTAATTGGTAAATTCCTCAGTAAAATAGGTATTTGGTCACCTACAAACAAGCAAGATTTCTGGCTCTCACAGACCTGTAACTTCTTCTTTAAGAGGCTCCTTTGTCCTCCACTTGTTACCTGTATTAATGGCACCTGTTTGAACTCGTTATCAGTATAAAAGACACCTGTCCACAACCTCAAACAGTCAGACTCCAAACTCCACTATAGCCAAGACCAAAGAGGTGTCAAAGGACACCAGAAACAAAATTGTAGACCTGCACCAGGCTGGGAAGACTGAATCTGCAATAGGTAAACAGCTTGGTGTGAAGAAATCAACTGTGGGAGCAATTATTAGAAAATAGAAGACATACAAGACCACTGATAATCTCCCTCGATCTGGGGCTCCACGCAAGATCTCACCCCGTGGGGTCAAAATTATCACGAGAACGGTGAGCAAAAATCCCAGAACCACATGGGGGGACCTAGTGAATGACCTGCAGAGAGCTGGGACCAAAGTAACAAAGGCTACCATCAGTATCACACTACACCGCCAGGGACTCAAATCCTGCAGTGCCAGATGTGTCCCCCTGCTTAAGCCAGTACATGTCCAGGCCCGTCTGAAGTTTGCTAGAGAGCATTTGGATGATCCAGAAGAGGACTGGGAGAATGTCATATGGTCAGATGAAACCAAAATAGAACTTTTTGGTAAAAACTCAACTTGTCGTGTTTGGAGGATAAAGAACACCATACCTACTGTGAAGCATGGAGGTGGAAACATCATACTTTGGGCTGTTTTTCTGCAAAGGGACCAGGACGACTGATCCGTGTAAAGGAAAGAATGAATGGGGCCATGTATCGTGAAATTTTGAGTGAAAACCTCCTTCCACCAGCAAGGGCATTGAAGATGAAATGTGGCTGGGTCTTTCAGCATGACAATGATCCCAAACACACCGCCCGGGCAATGAAGGAGTGGCTTCGTAAGAAGCATCTCAAGGTCCTGGAGTGGCCTAGCCAGTCTCCAGATCTCAACCCCATAGAAAATCTTTGGATGGAGTTGAAAGTCTGTGTTGCCCAGCGACAGCCCAAAAACATCACTGCTCTAGAGGAGATCTGCATAGAGGAATGGGTAAACATACCAGCAACAGTGTGTGAAAACCTTGTGAAAACTTACAGAAAACGTTTGACCTCTGTCATTGCCAACAAAGGGTATATAACAAAGTATTGAGATGAACTTTTGTTATTGACCAAATACTTATTTTACCGAGAAATTTACCAATTAATTCATTAAAAATCCTTCAATGTGATTTTCTGGAATTTTTTTTTCTTATTTTGTCTCTCATAGTTGAGGTATACCTATGATGAAAATTGGAAACCTCTCTCATCTTTTAAGTGGGAGAACTTGCACAATTGGTGGCTGACTGCAGCTGAATGCTCTGAAGACAGCGGAGATGATTGTGGACTTCAGGAAAGTCACATCCCCCCTGCCCCCCCTCACCATCACAGGCTCTCCCATCACCTTCGCAGATTCCTTCCGCTTCTTGGGCACCACCATCACCCGAGACCTCAAATGGGAGCCAACCATCAGCTCCCTCATCAAAAAGGCCCAGCAGAGGATGTTCTTTCTGCGGCAGCTGAGGAAGCTCAAGCTACCCACCAAGATGTTAGTGCAGTTCTACACGGCCATCGTCGAGTCCATCCTCACCTCCTCCATAACTGTGTGGTACGCAGGAGCCACTGCCAGGGACAGACTAAGGCTGCAGCGCGTCGTGCGCACTGCTGAGAAGGTGATAGGCTGCAAGCTCCCATCTCTCCAGGACCTGTACATCTCCAGGATCCGGAGGCGTGCTGGCCGGATCATAGCCGATCCTTCACATCCTGGTCACGTGCTGTTTGCCCCCCTCCCCTCAGGTAGAAGGCTTCGGTCCATTCGGACTAAAACCTCCCGGCACATGAACAGCTTTTTCCCCTCTGCCATCAGACTGCTGAACACTAAGTGACTTTTGACTCTCGTGCACTATGTACAGCAGCTCAACCAGACTCATGTCAATCATCATTGTTTTTCTGTTGCATTATTGACTGCACTATGTGGTACTTCACATTATCTGCTACATGCTAATTTTTTAAAACTGCCTTGACTAGTACTACTCATTATTACTAGTATTATTATTATTATTACTTATTATTACTTATTTTTCTACACTTATTGCACGTTTCTAGTCCTTTAGTTTTTTAGTTTATCCCTTTTTCTCATTATGTTTTTAATGTTGCAGCATGGCACCGAGACAAATTCCTAGTTTGTGTATCACATGAACAATGGCAATAAACCTGATTCTGATTCTGATTCTGATTCTGACTAAATACTTTTTTACCCCACTGTATATATATATATACATACATACATACCTCTTATATATATATATATATATATATATATATATATATATATATATATATATATATATATATATATATATATACTGTATATATATACGTATATATACACACACACACACACATACATACATACATATATACATACACACACACACACACACACACACATATATATATATATATAATATTTTTCCAAGTGTTTTATCAAGTTAGTGGTGTAAAATTGTAAATGCTGCTACCACACAGCAACATACTGAGCCGAGTCTCACAGACAGACTCCAGTGATGTGATGCTCGTTGTCTCTGATTACAGAAGCCGTGCGCAGCACAGCTGACAACAGGATCGGGCCTTCATTTTAATATTATTAATGTATCGGATCGGTAAATTACTTTTTTCCTTACCGATACCAATCCAGCCATTTTGCCTGGATTGTGGTAAGCTACCTCTGTAGCCACAGCAGCCCTGGGACAGACTGATGGAAACATGGGTGCCAATCCATGCCAGCGGCCTCTCCGACCACCACCGAACATTTACTCACATTCATACATCAGTGTCATGAACCATGAACACATTGGAGGTGAGGTGGGTAAAGTGTCTTGCCCAAGGACACAACAGCAAGGTGGGGGGGGGGGATTCAAACAGCCAACCCTCCAGTTATTGGGCAACCTGCTCTACCTCCTGAGCCACTACGGCTTCATTTTTGTTTCTCTGAGAAATAATGCAACTTTGAGCTAGAAAACACAACTGCCCTGAAAAACAAACAAACAAACAAACAATCAAATATAAATAAAATGAAATAAATTAAGGCTGTTTATGCTTGTTTTTTGTCTGACAAGATATTCTTGCCGCACAGTTTGTGCAAAAAAATTTTTACATGCTTTCAGATAGTTTTAACTTGTTTGAAGTAATTTGATAAGTCAAATTTTCTTGCTCTGTTGGCAGATAATTTTACTTAAAATAAGCACAAAAAAAATATGCCAACAAAGTAAGAATAAATTGTTTAAAACAAGTAAAAACTTTTGTAAAGCAAGTAAAATCTTATACAAAATTGCACAACAAAAATAATTTTTTGTCTTGTCAAAATTATCTTTGTAGCAGCAACTTCTCCTCAGGCCAATCCAGGAGATCACTTTTCTTCATTTTAAAGAAATTTCACTTTTCTTCATTTTAAAGCAACTCTCACTCAAGGTCTGGTCAAGAATGCTGTGTGTCTTCAACAGGACCCCAGTGTAAACAATTTCACTTTTGTAGAGAGACTTGACTAGGATTTGTTTTTAAAGGCTTAAGTGGACCTTAAACTCTTACCAGTCAGATCCCCAACTGGACAGTTCATGCTGATAGTATCCATTCATACCAGGAACTGATACTCTTAAAAAGTCATAAACTTCTTAAGCTGGCAGATATATGGCCTTCTTTCTTCTTTTAGACATATTCCAGAACCCTCTAGGCCCCCTGCTCACATTCCAAAGACCTAAAAAAATATCTACAGGTCACCAGTACCTCCTAGTGGGCATCTACGGAATATGTTTCATTGTGTAATCAAAGACTGTTAATTCTGACAAAACCTTAAGCTTTTCTTTCAGCTATCATCTACCCGGGATTCTAAGGACATTGCGAAGATAATCTCCAATAATGGTTTGCCATGATTCATTAATCCTTGATTTAAATGTGAATGCATGACTGATTGATCGTCACTTCCTTGTGGTAACGTATCGCCACTTCCTGTTTTGCTGTCTGTCTGTGTGGTTTGCTCTCCTCGCTCTCCTGAGCTTTTGGGTTAGCCACTAGCGATGGCTACTAGCTCTCCTTCCTCTCCTCCTCTGGTGTGCTCTCTCTGTCAGATGTTTAGCTACAACTCTGCCTCTTTTAGTGATAACGGTAAATGTAATAAATGTTGTCTTTTTGAGGCGCTCGAGGCGAGGTTGTCTGATTTAGAATCCTGGCTCCGCTGCATTGAAACACCATCTGCGCCAGTTACTCTTGACGGATGCCCCTTAGCTGCAGCGGAGCTAGCTAGCATAGCTAACCCCGTTAGCGGTCCTCCAGCTCTCCTCAGCAGCGAAGAGACTGGGTGGGTGACGGTGAGAAGGAAGCCTAGTCGCAAAGCCCCGGTACACCTCCAACCTGTTCACGTTTCTAATAGTTTTTCCCCGCTCAGCGACACACCCGCTGAGGAAAAAACTCTGATCATTGGCGACTCTGTAGTCAGAAACGTGAACTTAGAGACTCCAGCGGCCATAGTCAAATGCATTCCTGGGGCCAGAGCAGGCGACATCGAGTCAAATTTGAAAATGCTGGCTAAAAGTAACTGTAAATACTCCACAATTGTTATTCACGCTGGCATTAATGACATCCGTCTCCGGCAGTCGGAAGTCACGAAACTTAATGTAGAATCAGTGTGTGACTTTGCAAAAACGATGTCTGCCACTGTAGTATTCTCTGGGCCCCTCCCGAATCTGACCAGTGATGAAATGTTTAGCCGCTCGTCATCCTTGAAAAGCTGGCTGTCTGTGTGGTGTCCTGCAAATGACGTGGGCTACATTGACAATTGGAGCTCATTTTGGGGAAAACCTGGTCTTATGAGACGAGACAGCATTCATCCCACTTTGGATGGTGTTTCTCATTTATCTAACAATCTGGCATCTTTTTTATCCAAATTTCCAAAACCTTGACTACTCAGAGTTGGAACCAGGAAGCAGAGTCGCAGTCTTACACGCCTCTCTGCAGCTCCTCTTCATCCGCCACCCCTCAACTTAGCCCCTGTCTTCCCCATAAGAAAATCGTCTGCTCCCTCCAAAGTAAATAAAAATATAATATATAAGCATCCCAAAGTGATTAAGCAAAATATTGGTAAAACTCAAATTAAACATAAAGCCTCTAAATTGAATGATTTGGCCTCTGTTCCTCCTCATAATTTAAAAATTAAATGTGGTTTATTAAATATTAGTTCTCTAACTCCCAAGTCTCTGTTAGTCCATGATCTGTTAATTGAATATCAGATTGATTTAATATCCCTTACAGAGACTTGGTTAGGGCAAGAGGATTATGTTGGTTTAAATGAATCAACTCCCTCTGGTTATTTAAACTGTCAAAATCCTAGAAGTTCTGGTCGTGGAGGAGGAGTAGCAACAATTTACCATTCCAAATTACTAGTTAATGTAAAGTAAAGAAACATGTTATAATTCCTTTGAGGGCCTGGTCCTCAGTGTTGGGCACTTTAGCAATTTTAGGTTAAACCCAATTTTATTTGCCATAGTTTATCGTCCCCGATCAACCTACTCAGAATTTTTATCCAAATTTGCTGATTTCTTAGCTGATTTAGTGCTGAAATCTGATAGAATAATTATAGTAGGGGACTTTAACCCCTTGCACTCCGGTCAATTTCCCTAAAAACGCAAAAAATTATGTGCCCAAAGTAAATCGAAAGCTGTTCTTCAACCCTTTGCAGCATCTTCATGGGGTTGGTCTCATTTAAAAGAAAACACTTTGAATTTTTTGGCAAAATAGTCATAATCTCTCTAAGTGCTCCGGCCACTCAGTTACAGTCATCTAAACATAGTGAACTTGAAGAAAATAAATTTCGCCTGGGTGTTTTTTTGGATACAAATGCTTGCAAATAACACACAGCTTCAGATCCAGGCTGGAAAATACAACAGAAATGTAGAACCAAGTATTATCCAGCTGAGGTCCACATTTTGTAACAATACCACAAAAAATGAATATATTACACAGCTTTTTCCTCAGGTAGTTCCCAGGCGTTTTTGAACTGTGCCAAATTGTGCCAAATGGCACAGTTTGGAAAAACGTCTGTAATTTTTGAATGATTCAATATAGAAGCTTCATCTTGGGCTCTAATGAAAGGTGACACTCAGGGCTGTGTGTGTGTGTGTGGGGGGCGCTACAGAGGACGGACATTGCCCGTTGCACCACAGTCCGTCATGCACAGCTGTAATTTACCGATCGGTCAAAAGTCATTTTGATTACAATTTTCAGGGATAAAGAATCATTTAGCTTAGAACACTTACCTCATCACAGCAGAAGCGGAGCTGGCGAACTTCTTCCTCATTGTCAGACGAACGCGACGCTGGTCTCACGACCCGATCAAAACTTAATTCCATTATTGCGGTTTTGCACTTCCATGATTGCGGTTTTGGCAAATGATTTTTCAAAACAAATAACAGTAGTAATTAAAAAAAGACTGGCGAACGCGTGTGTGTCACTCAGCCTTCGTCGTCGGCCTCCGTCAGTCTATGATGACCATGGAAGAGAGTCCTAAACGTCTACTCTGCTGAAATAAAAACAAAAAAAGCACCACCTGTGGCTGAATATGCCGATGCGCGAATGGCAGTCCCTGTCACACAGGTCGCACTTGTGGATGGTCTCCGTGCTGCTGGGTCTGTGGGGTTCTTCCTGCCGGTTCTTTTTTTCATCTGCAGCAGTCAGTCTTTCTTCACCCAGCCTTACACAAAACAGCTCGCGAATTTCTGAGCTTCAATTGGCTCGCTGCATTCACAGCGTTGGTAGGCGGGTCCTTCTTGCTAGGTTTTCAGTCATTGGTTCTTCAAGGTTTCAGAAACCCAATTCAAGACTCTTATTAGTCGAATGAGAGGTCAATCATATCCAATCTGTTTGTGGCTGTGTCTGTAGTGGGAGAACGGAAATGCAGCTTTTTTTTCCAGTGCGCTCTTAGGACGCAGCGCCCTCGTGCATCCTAGAGCGCACGAGAGCGCCCTCTGTGCGCTGTAGGACGGAGAGACCTGCCCGTCCACGGTACACCGGAGTGCAAGAGGTTAATATACATGTGGATGTAGATAGTGACTGCCTTAATGTGGCATTTAATTCAATATTAGACTCGACTGGGTTTTCTCAGAAAGTAGGAAATTCTACTCATTACCTCCACCATACATTGGACCTTGTTCTGACATATGGCATAGAAATAGAAAATCTTGTAGTGTCTCCTCATAACCCTGTACTGTCAGGCCATTGTCTGTTAACCTTTGATTTTACTATTTCTGACTATTTGGCTCCAAAAGAAAAATATTATTACGGTAGATGCCTCTCAGATGATGCTGTTACTAGATTTATGCAGATTGTTTCCTCTATGCCATGTGTCAACACAATGGAAATAAGCTATAGAAAGCTTGCTCCTTCTGTAATTGATAACATGGTGGATAGTGTTACAGCTTCTCTGCATTAGACTCTAGACTTGGTGGCCCCCTTAAAAAAGAAAAAGTCTTATCAGAGATTTCTAACTCCTTGGTTCAACACAGAAACTTGTAGCTTAAAACAGAAGACTCGTCAATTAGAAAGAAAATGGTGCTCCACTAATTTAGATGAAATCTATTTAGCTTGGAGAAATCATCTTTTAATTTATAAAAAATCTCTTAGAAAAGCTAGAACGAGTTATTATTCTGCATTAATAGAAGAGAACAAGAATAATCCCAGGTTTCTTTTCAGCACTGTAGCCAGGTTGACAGAGAGTCAGGACTCTGTGAATCTTAGCATTCCCTTAGAACTTACTAGTCAGGACTTTATGAACTTTTTCAATAATAAAATTTCATCCATCAGAGATAAAATCAATCAGATTCTTCCCACAGTTAACTTAAATACTGTAACTACTACAACTCCTTCAATTGATGTCTGTCTTGATGAGTTTACTCCAATCGACCTTTGTGAGTTAGACAAAATAGTTTCCTCATCCAAACCTTCAACTTGTCTTTTAGACCCTATTCCTACCAGGTTATTTAAAGAAGTCTTCCCACTTATTGGTAGCTTTATTCTTCATATAATCAATTCTTCATTAACTTTAGGCCATATACCGCAGGCTTTTAAAACGGCTGTAATTAAACCCTTACTCAAAAAGCCAACGCTAGATCCAGGAGATTTAGCTAACTATAGACCAATCTCTAATCTCCCTTTCATTTCAAAAATCTTACAAATAGTTGTTGCCACGCAATTATTTGACCACCTGCAGAGAAATGGTTTACTTGAAGAGTTTCAATCTGGGTTTAGAATCCATCATAGTACTGAAACAGCCTTAGCGAAGGTCACTAACGACCTCCTCATTGCATCTGATAATGGACTGGTTTCTGTACTTGTCCTTTTAGACCTTAGTGCAGCTTTTGATACTATCGATCATAATATTCTACTTGATAGATTAGAACACTATGTTGGACTTAATGGAACTTCGTTGCAGTGGTTTAGATCTTATTTATCTGATAGGTTCCAGTTTGTTCATGTAAATAATGAGTTTTCTTTCAACTCAAAGCTAAGTCATGGAGTTCCACAGGGATCTGTGCTAGGCCCTACTCTTTTTAGTTTATATATGCTTCCGTTAGGCAACATTATTAGAAAGCACTGTATACATTTTCATTGTTATGCAGATGACACACAATTATACCTGTCAATGAAGCCAGATGATAGTAATCAATTAGCCAAGTTAGAAGCCTGTATTAAGGAAATCAAAGCTTGGATGACTTGTAATTTCCTGCTATTAAATTCAGATAAGACTGAAGTCATTCTTGTTGGTCCAAAAAACCTTAGAAATACCTTTCCAAATCAAACTTTCAGTTTGGATGCGGTTGCTCTTTCTCTTAATAGCTCTGTGAGGAACCTTGGAATTATTTTTGATCAAGATCTGTCCTTCAATTCACATATTAAATTTGTTTCTAAGACTGCCTTCTATCATTTGCGTAATATTGCCAAGATTAGGAGCATCTTGTCTCAGAGTGATGCTGAGAAACTGATCCACGCTTTTGTTAGCTCGAGATTAGATTATTGTAATTTTTTATTATCAGGCTGTCCTAAAACATCTTTAAAAAGTCTTCAGCTGATCCAAAATGCTGCAGCAAGAGTTTTAACAGGTACTAGAAAGAGAGATCATATCTCTCCAGTTCTGGCCTCCCTTCATTGGCTTCCCATAGAGTTTAGAATTAAGTTTAAAATCCTTCTTCTTACTTACAAAGCTCTAAACAATCAGGCTCCTTTTTATTTAAAAGATCTGATACTACCGTATTATCCTAACAGAGCACTATGCTCCCAAAATGCAGGATTACTTGTAATACCTAGAATCTCCAAAAGTACAATCGGAGGCAGAGCCTTCAGTTATCAAGCTCCTTTCCTGTGGAACCAGCTGCCAATCTGGATTCGGGAGTCAGACTCGATCTCTGTTTTTAAGAATAGGGCTAAAACCTACCTTTTTGATATAGCTGTGGAGAGCGTGAAAAGATGAGGCTGAGTTTATTTCTCGAATCAGATTTATTCACTTGTCTCCAACATCCTCCAAACAGAAAGAGAGACACATCCTCCCACATCTGTCCTTTTTATACCCAGGACATCAAAGTACAGAGTCACATTGTCTTTAAATCCCAAGACACAATACATCATCCTCCCGGTCTTCTCCCCTCCACCTAAAACCACTGGTGGTCAGGAAATCCCTCAAGGCCATCTCTAAAGATCACATTTCGCATCCTCCTGTTATCCCCAGGAGACCCAGACCTATTGTTCATTCTGAGACGTGAAGCAAGAGTAATATACTGTACATATGCAGTCTAAGCAACTCACATATGTGTCCCACATGACCCCCCCCAAACGTCTAAGATGAAACAATACAACACAGTCTGCATATCATGATAAAATCACAAACATCAGTCCACGTGCGGTTTGGGCTTCAATCGTCTTCCGAACTTGCTGTAAGCGGGCTTTACCACTCCCGCAGCGCCATCCTGCTGTGGAGCTGTTATCTGAGGATGAGAACTGTTAGTCAATCCCTGTGGGAGCTCTGGGGAACGCTCCCTAGGAGGTCTGCCGCGTCGAGGAGCCCTCGCCAACTGCATAGCTTCGTCAGCCATCACAAAAGTGGGTTTGAGCCTGTCTATGCCAGTTATTTCCTTTCTGCCCCCCAAATCTAGCAAGAAGTGCTTATCACCTGTTTCCAGCACTCTAAATGGGCCATCATAAGGTGGGCACAAGGTTGGGCGATGCGCATCGTGTCTGACAAAAACAAACTCCGCATTTTTTAAAGCCTTAGGCACAAAAACGGGCGGAAAACTGTGATGAACGGGGCCAGGAAGCGTGCTCGCTCCCGTGTCGCTCTGTAACCGCTGAGCAGGGGGGCACTCTGGCGCAGGATTATCTGGGAGAAACTCCCCGGGCAGCCGGAGTGGCTGCGCAAAAACCAATTCAGCTGGGGAGGCTTTTAAATCCTCTTTAGGTGCACAACGCAACCCCAATAAAAACCCATGGTAGCCTGTCTACCCAATTTGCATCCATAAGCGACGCTCTGAGGGCTGCTTTCAATGACCTATGGAAACGTTCGCATAAACCGTTAGCCTGCGGATTGTACGCGGTAGTGTGGTGGATCGTTACCCCCAGGCTGCGAGCCATCGCTGACCAAAGCTCGGAAACAAATTGAGGACCTCTGTCGGACGTAATGTCCGACGGAACTCCAAAACGCGCTACCCAAGCCGTTAAAAACGCGCGCCCCACCTCCTCGGCTGTGGTTGATGCCAGTGGGACCACTTCAGGCCAACACGTGGTGCGGTCCACCATTGTCAAAAGACGTGTGCACCCTTGTGACGGCGGGAGGGGGCCTACGAGGTTGACATGCACATGATCGAACCTCCTAGCCGCGATGTGAAACGGCCCCAAGGGGGCTCTAGTGTGTTTGTGTATTTTGGCTCGCTGGCAAGCCATGCAGGCTGCCGCCCACTCCTTAACTTGCTTGCGCAGGCTCGGCCATACAAATTTCTCTACTATCATTTTGACCGACGCGCGCACCCCCGGGTGCGCCAGGGAATGAATCGAGTCAAAAACGCGGTGGCGCCACGCGGCCGGCACCACCGGGCGCGGTCGTCCCGTGGAGACATCGCAGATGAGGGGGGTCATACCACCATGCAGTACCCTGTTCTCCAGCCTTAACCCTGTTGGTCCAGACTGGAGTGCGCACACGTCCACGTCGCTAACCTGATCCGCGGCCATGGCTGCATAATCTATCCCCACGCGGACTAGGGCCACGCGCACCTCCGCGCCGCTAGCCTGCTCCACGGCCATGGCTGTATAATCTACCCCTACGCGGACTGGAGTAGTTACAGCGCGCGAGAGACAGTCTGCCACTACATTTAGTTTACCCGCTACGTGTTGAATATCGGTAGTAAACTCGGAGATTGCAGCCAGCTGCCTCTGCTGCCGGCCTGATCACGGTTCTGAAACCTTGGCCATCGCAAAAGTCAGCGGCTTGTGGTTGACGAACGCAGTGAAACGGCGTCCTTCAAGTCAGAACTGGAAGTGGCAAATGGCCAAGTGGAGCGCTAACAACTCCCTGTCGAACGCGCTGTATTTTCGCTCGGGATCGTGCAAGGTCCTGCTGAAAAAAGCGAGCGGCTGCCAAGCCCCGGCCACCTGCTGCTCCACAACCGCCCCTATGGCCACATCTGACGCATCAGTAGTAAGCGCTATGCGGGCCGTTGGGTCTGGGTGTGCTAACAATGCAGCATTTGCCAAGGCAGTTTTAACCTCCGAGAATGCGCGCTCCCTCTCCGGAGACCATTCGATCTTATTTGTGGGTTTTTGTTTTTTAAGCGCGGCATACAGTGGTTGCATGAGCTGTGCTGCGCGGGGGAGGAAATGGTTATAAAAATTCACCATTCCCAAAAACTCCTGTAATGCTTTGACCGTTTGTGGCTGGGGGAAATTTGTTACTGTGCGCACTTTGTCCGGCAGCAGAACTGCTCCTTCTGGAGAGACGCGGTGCCCCAAAAAATCAATCTGCATCACCCCGAACTGACACTTCGCTGGGTTGATTATTAACCCGTGCTCTCCCAACCTCCGGAAAACTGCTGTGAGGTGGTTTTCGTGTTCCTCTTCGGACGCGCTGGCTACCAAAATGTCATCCAGGTAGACGAACACAAAGGGGAGATCGCGCAACACCGCATCCATCATGCGTTGGAACGTCTGCGCAGCGCCTTTAAGCCCAAACGGCATGCGCAAAAACTCGAAAAGGCCAAACGGAGTTATTACTGCTGTTTTGGGTATGTCCTCAGCGTGCACTGGGACTTGATGGTACCCGCGGACCAAGTCTATTTTAGAAAAAAAATGCGTGCCCCCGCCAGATGAACGGAAAAATCTTGGATATGCGGGATTGGGTAGCGGTCGTGCGCTGTAGTGTTGTTCAACCTGCGGAAATCACCGCAAGGTTGCCACGAGCCGTCAGCTTTAGGGACCATGTGAAGCGGGGAAGCCCATGGGCTGTTCGAACGCCGAATGATGCCCAACTTTTCAAGGTTGGCGAACTCCTCACGCACTATGGTCAGTTTAGCTGCATCCAAGCGCCAAGCTTTTGCAAAAACGGGGGGACCGGCGGTAGTAATAAAATGTTCCACTCCGTGTTTAGCGACAGTTGCTGAAAATGTGGGAACCGTGAGTGCTGGAAACTGAGTGAGGAGTGTGTGGAACTTACCGCTTGCCGTAGCGACGTTGGCTTGTGCTGTGGGCGGGGTCACTCGGCTGCACAGGGAATAGAGTAAAAAGAGAGTGCATTAACCAAGCGTCTGTTGGGAAGATCAACCAACAACCCATGTGAGCACAGAAAATCAGCCCCTAACATGTTGAAGCTCACTGCAGCTATAATAAAAGTCCACTCAATTGTACGGCCTTGCAGGGACAGAAGCAGAGTTTTCTCACCGAAGGTCTTAATGCTCGAGCTGTTCGCTGCTGATGCTCCGTGACTCCCGGGGCCTGCCAGCCGGTCAGCATAGGTTGGCATGATGAAACTCACTTGGGAGCCTGTGTCCACGAGGAATTGCCTCCCCGAACGCGCATCCGTCAAGTAGAGCAGCTTGTTCTGTTCACCGAGGGCCGCGGCTGCTACCGACCCCTGGCTCTGGCGTTTCCTGAGCTCTTGAACTGACATGGTGGTATACACTTGCGTGCCCTCTCTGCAAAGCGGCGATGGTAGAAACAGTGGTCATCTCCTCCGCGATGTCTGGCTTTCACCGCCGCCGTTGCCGGTGGGTCTGCTGCCGCTGCCTCTGGCCCCCTGCCATCTCCGGCCATCGTGTCGAGTCCTGTCGCTGCTGCGGTGGCAGTGCTCTGTCTGCTGGCATTGAGAATCCGCTGTGCCTCCTGGGCCAGTGCGCGGAAGTCCCGCTGGGTCAACAACGGTGAACCGGCCAGGGTTGCTCTCGTGGCCGACGGTAGGGTTCTCAGGAAAATGTGGGTGAAGAGAAAGTTGTCGCCGTCTGAGCCCCTCAGCCTCAGCATGTCTTCCATCAGGTCGACGGGTGTGCTGTCTCCCAAGTCGTTCGGGGCCAGGAGTCTCTCCGCTCTTTCCTGGACTGAGGGAGTGAAGCGCTGGATGAGCGCTGCCTTCAGCTCGCCGTATTTGTCTTCGGCCAGTGGGTGCTGCACCAGGCTCTGCACATGACGAGCCATGCGGTTGTCGAGCTTGGCAATAACGTGGTAGAATTTCGTGTCATCTGCCGTTATTCCCCGGAGACCGAACTGAGCTTCGGCCAAGAGTAACCAGGAGCACGGGTTATCCTGCCAGAAATCTGGTAGTTTGACTGAGACTGCGTTCGCCTGGCTGGTTCCTGGCGAGTCCGGCTCGGGGGAATTTCTTTCGCCCATGATACGTCTTAAGGTCACCAATGTGGAGAGCGTGAAAAGATGAGGCTGAGTTTATTTCTCAAATCAGATTTATTCACTTGTCTCCAACATCCTCCAAACAGAAAGAGGGACACATCCTCCCACATCTGTCCTTTTTATGCCTAGGACATCAAAGTACAGAGTCACATTGTCTTTAAATCCCAAGACACAATACATCATCCTCCCGGTCTTCTCCCCTCCACCTAAAACCACTGGTGGTCAGGAAATCCCTCAAGGCCATCTCTAAAGATCACATTTTGCATCCTCCTGTTATCCCCAGGAGACCCAGACCTATTGTTCATTCTGAGACGTGAAGCAAGAGTAATATACATATGCAGTCTAAGCAACTCACATATGTGTCCCACATAGCCTACAATTAAGGAGGGATCATGTGTTTCTGAACCCTCCCTTAGTTATGCTGCTAATAGGTTTAGTCAGCCGGGGGACCTCCAATAATGCACTGGACCTCACTCCTTTCTTCACTCTCAATGAAATATTTTTTTTTCTGGTCATTAACATCTGTTTGTTCTCTCCCATAGATTGAACTCAGAACTCAGAACTCAGAAAAGATTTATTGCCAAGTACATTAACAGGGACTGATAACATACGAGGGATTTGACTTGACACAGAAAATGACCTGCATTTCCGGTGACGCGGCAGCATCTGAGAACGCGCCTGTCATCAGATGGGTACAGGATGCATAGGGAGGAAAAGGATAACACAATAGGAAAGAGCAAAAAACCATTGTCAGAATACCGGTCATATATGATCAATATTATGATTACAAGAAAAAAAGCCCTCAATGCACAGTTAGCAGACAAGAATGTACACAAGGACACAAAGAGAGCAGTGAGTGAGTGATCTTTTTCATCAGTTTTTGAGTCAGTGTGGGTGTAGTGTTGAGTGTAGGTGTTTGTATCAGTTAAGAACAACAAAGTCTCTTTGGCAGGAGATGTTTTGTCTTAGCTGCTGGCATTTGTCCTTGAGCCATGCAGCTGACTGTCCGTGGAGTCAGTGCAGCTCAAATGTTTTGAAAACAAAAAACTGCAGATAATCTGGAGGACTTGTGTGAGGGGGGTCAGATTAGTCGAATAGTACTGATCCCAGAGAAAGAAACTTTATATCCTCTTACAGATTCAGTACTTAATCCTTCAGTGCTGGACGTTGAATCCTTCATGGACGGCTCTCAGCGTGATCATGATGTAATCCATTTTCCTAGACAGTTCTCCATTTGCCGCTGTCAGAGTCCTCTCCATTTTCTCAATTTGATGGTTAAGCCTCGCCTGGCCAGCATTTTGATAGGCTATGTCCATCTTCATCAATTTACGGTACACCAGGACAATCCCAGATCCAATCAGAACGATCCCGATGACCATTACTACGAAGACGTACAAATCTTTGACATCTTCGATGGAAAGATCAGACAGGCACAAGAGTTTCCAATAACTTGTGTCCCTCAAATAGCCCGCAGCAGCCGTTCCTGCGGGGCAAACAACCTCCCCCGGGGCACTTTTCCTCGTTGAAAAAATAGTGTCAATTGCGTTCAAAGCCCAGCTTATTAAATCCATAATTTCGTTCGATAATCAGCAGTAGAAACACGCAGACAGACGATAGCAAGCTGGGGTCCAGTTAGTTAGAGGAGGAAGGAGATAAGTCAGAGCAGGAGAGAAGAAAAAAGCGTCTGCTCTCTTTGGGAGGCGGAAGTGAAGAGATTGAGTCCCCATCGTGCTGTTTGCTCTCTACATGTCTGTTCTTTTCATCTTCTCTGTCCCCTCACCCCCCAGCCAGTCGCAGCAGATGACTGCCCCTCCCTGAGCCTGGTTCTGCTGGAGGTTTCTTCCTGTTAAAAGGGAGTTTTTCCTCTCCACCATCGCCAAGTGCTTGCTCACAGGAGATTGCCTGATTGCTGGGGTCTTTCTGCAACTGTGGGGGTTCCCCCTACAGTTGATAGTGCTATGAGATAACTGTTGTTGTGAAATGGCGCTATATAAATAAAGTTGAATTGAATGTCTTAGGAATGTTTTATTTTCATGTGTTATTCAAATGAATGTTAAAATTATTAGTAATGGTATAAATGCATGGTCACTGAATATTAGCCTTGAGTCACTTAAATTAGTTAGATTTTGTATTGAGTATATAATTCGATAAGAACTGAATGTTTAATCAATCTCTGTCCGTCTTCCCTCTCGTGATAACCAATCACCATGCTGCCTTTCTGCTGGATAACGTACTGGCATCTGATTGGCTGTTCACAAACAAAGAAATGTTCTCTCATTGGACAAAAGCCCATTCAAACTCCTCTTTTTGGAAGATGATTGGTCCGCCTTGCGGCCGGTCCCATTTTATGGCCCAGCAGCGCGCTTCAGTTAAATGCTTCAGAGCCGCCCTGCATACTTGAAGGAGACAGTTTTTTTTTTGTTTTCACTTCTTCTAGAAACTTTTTCAGAGTTCTTTGTACTTCTTTGCAGTTTTCTTTTGTTTAAATTATTCTGTGAGTTTTAAGAAGTCTTTTGTGTATTTGAACCTTGTCAAATCCTGCGTTAACTTTCCTACATTGTCTTGATAAGTTTTACTTGTTTTCTGGTTAACTGAGGAGCAATCATCTTTTTCTATGAGCTCGTCTTTAAAGAGAGTTGAACTCTCAAATCTTTTTTTTCCTTCACCTCAGAAGCCGCTCTTATTCTATTTGAACGGGTTTTTTTTCTTGGACTCTTTGACTTTTCCTGCCATTAAAGTGGAATTTTTAATTTTCCTGTTTTAAAGTGAACTGATAGAGAGTTTTGGACATTTCTTTTCCGGCCTCATCCACATCTGACCCCGTAAAGAAACTACGAGCTTGTGGGTGAAACTGACTAAAACATTCTTCCTTCAGTCTTTGGTTTTGTTCTGCGGGCTGGAGACATCCTAAATTTGGACTGGTTGCCAACAGACTCCACGCCTGCTCCGGGGCCAGCCCTCACTCTGTTGCTGCCTGCCCCATGTGAGCCCCCAGCCAAGTCTACGCTTCTCACAGCTGTGAACGATCTGAAAGCCGACCAGCAGTCGCTTTCCCTCGGTGTTCCAAACGCTGTCTGAAAGAGCCGCTGAGCCTTCCCGAACTTATACCACTGGCTGACGCTGACCACTGCTGAACACCTGGACCTACAGCTGTTCATAAGTGAGACTCCCATTTTTCTATCTGCTGGGTTTAAATGTGATGTCCTAAAATATTAATTACAATTGAGCATAATCAATATTTCATGGTACAATTAGTCCCTCAGCCGTAGGACAAAGCTATAAACTGAAGGAAAATTCTTATTCATTTTTAAGTAACCTCCTTTCATTTTTGTCAGTTAATTCAGAAGTTCCTTTTTAGATAATCAGCTTATGGAATTTTTCCCCATAAAATTACATTCTGGTTTTGTTAGATACTTCAGCCTTCCATTACAGTTGAAACAAAATCTGGTTTCCTCTTGGTTCCACAAAGGTTTAACTATAGATTTTATGCTCAGGAATTCATTAACAGTTGATGTGATATTTAACGCCTGTTTATCATTTGAATCTGTTTATTCATCATTTGAATGCCATGTCATGTAAGATGAATGAGTTTCATTTAATAAAATTGTAAACGAGAGAAGTTGAAGCATTTTTCCTTTGCATATATGTTTTCTGGGTCACGCCAGTAAAAGAACTCACTAAATTTTGAGACTGATTTATTAAGTAATTGAAGGTACCGAAATTAATTAATTGAAATTAATTCATTAACAAGTTGTTCTTTTAGAACTGGTGCCCCCTTTTTATGAGTGCTTTTCTATTTTATTTAGTGAGCATTGGGGTGACGGTTTAACTCTGTCCCCTCCCACACCCACTATTAAATAAATAAAATAATCCCTTTACCTTATTACATTATATTTTATTAAATATCACTACATTTTGGAGAGAAAAACAATCATAAAGCCTTGATTTAAGATATTTTATCTTACTGAGATTTCCAGTTTTACAGTATGTCAGATGCTGCCTTCAGCATAAAATTACATCAGTGAAGTATTCCTGATTCAAACAAGCACAACAGCAACAATTAAAAACCTGCAGAAGTGGCTGGAAAGCTGAAAATAGCATGTCGTACCTGTTTTAGAAGCACTTTCTTCTGGTCTACTTTGAAGAAAAATCCTTCATAATGTCCTTTAAGTCCAGCTCACGAATATCATCATACTCTATGGATGCATGCTTAATCCAGTCTACTTTTTACCAAGTTTGGAGTCCACTGTCCCACATACAGCTGTCTGATGTAAGCAATCATGGTCTTTCTTCTCCCTTTGCCCTTCTCTTCCAGGTGAGTGCTTTAACGGCCCACCTGTCATGTGTCATTAGCAGCCTCCTCCACTTGATGCTCCAGCTTAGAAAAATCCTTTACACTTTTTTTTTTTTTAGCAATTCATTTTTCCTAAGCTCTTTTCCTCTCAATAATTTTATGAGTGCCACTTTCAAACTTTTTTCCAGACATTTTGACTGAGCAAATTACTTCTTACTCTCACTGGTGTGTAGCATCATCGTCTCCTCAAACCAAGACAGAAGATCACTTCTCTCCATTTTACAGGAATTTCACTTTATTCCTTCTACAGGAAAACCACTTTTCTGCATTCTACAGGAATATCACTGGCTTTCATAGTGACTACACTCATCCCGGCCTGAACCAAAGATGTTTTCCCAGGACCCCAATGTAAACAGTTGCCTCTTGCAGAGATTGTAAGGATCAGAATTTGCTTTTAAAGGCTCAAAGGAACATAAAACTCGGGAGACCAGGCCTCCAATGTGAACACTGCATTTGGATAACATCCTCCTTTACAGGAAACCAATGCTCTTAAAAGGGTCATAAACGGCTTAATCAGACAGTTTTATAACCCCCGATGTTTTCCAGATTATCCCTTCCAGATATCACAGACCTAAAAGAAATCATCTACAGCTCAACAGTACCTCCTAGCGGATACCTACGAAATGTGTTTCAGTATGTAGGATGACTTTTTAATTTGTTCTAAACATTAAGTTTCTTTCAGCTTATCCTCTTCTCCCCTGGATCCTAAGGACACTGAAAATCATCCCTTTTTTATCACCAACCATAGTTTGTTGTACTACATTAAGCTTTGATCTAAATATGAATGCATGTATTATAATTATGTATAAGAAATGTTATGTTCATGAGTGTTATTCAAACAAATGTAATATTACAGTAATGGTATAAATGCATGATCACCAAATATTAGCCAAGTCATTTAATTTAGTTGGATTTTATATTGAGCACCTAATTTCATAAGAACTGACTGAGTGTTGATTTTTCTCTACAATTTCATGGGATGGTGTCTTCGTTCGATTGGCTGCTCTCAAACAAAGAAATGTTTTCACATTGGATAGCAGCCATTTCAAACTGCTTTTGATAAAGTTGATTGGTCAGTCTTGCGATCTACATCACAAGTTTATGACCAGGTGGGGTCATTTTAAAAAGTAGTAGAAGCTGCCCTGCATGTAAGTTAAGTTGCAGTTATGTGAGAGAGAAAGATTCAGAAAAAAACACACAGATGTAAGTTATGTAAGAGAGAACAAAAGAAGATCAAAGATGAAAGAAAAGTTAAGTCAGGAGTGCAAGAGAAACACCTACACAGAGACAAGCTATGCGGTTAAAAGGTTAAGTTAGAATTAGAAACACAGAAAAGAAGAAAGAAAGAGATTTTGAGAAAGATCAGGAACTAAGTTAAGATTAAAGAAGCAGAATAGTAATTTAGATCTCAGAGGAAGATTTTATTCCACCGTTTCAAGGTTCCGTGTAGTTTTATTTTATCTAAATTGTTCTGTGTGAAGTTTGTCAAATCCTGCGTTAGTTTTTCTGGTTACTGAGGAGAAATCACCTTTTTACTTTAGAGCTCGCTTTCTCCGAGAATCAAATTCTCAAACTTTTTCCTTCACCTCAGAAGCCATTCTTATCCTAGTAAATGTTTTTCTCATTTTTTTTTATGACTTTTCACGCCTTTAAAGTGGACCTTTAATTTTCCTAATTTAAAGTGAACAGAGACTGTGTTTTTTGGACTCTCTTTCCGGCCTCATACCCGCCTGACTGAGAAGATTTTCCTTCAGTTTTTTTGGTCTATCCCGCTCCTAGAGACTTCACTGATTCGGCTGGACTTGTTCCAAGGATTTTCACGCCGCCCTGAGACAAACCATCCACGGCGGCCACTATCTCCTTGAAGGGCCCCCAGCTGAGTTTACACTTCCACAGCTGTGAGGGATTATAACAGCAGCCGATTCCTCTGACGTCCTAACTTCAAAACCCAGCGGTATCGACCCGCTGAAACGTGGACCTACAGCTGTTTTCGTAAATGAAACTCCTACTTCTCCTATCTGCTGGGTTCAAAACGTGATGTCCGAACAATTAAATTACAATTGAATATAGCCCGTATCTCAGGGCTCAATTAGTCTCAGTCACAGGGTAAAGCTGTAAACTGAAGGAAAATTCTTAGTCATTTTTAAGTAACTGCCCTTAATTTTTGTAGATTAATTCAGAAGTCATTTTAGATAATTAGCTTATGCATTTTCCCCATAAAATTGCGTTGTTTTGTTAGACATTTCAGCCTTCATTTACCGTTGAAACATAAGTTTGGTTCCTCCTTGGTTCTACAGAGGTGTAACGCTGGATTTTATGTTCAGGAATCCAATAACAGTTGATGTGATATCTGTAGCCCATGTATTTTTGCCTACATATGCTTAAGCATAAAGGAGATTGCATGTGTGGATTGACCTCACATCCTGAATGGAACAATATGTCTGGACCACCTGCGGTTAACAACAAGAGGACGGAGGTACGGGGATAAGAGACTGGAAGGACTTCCCGACCTCCTGGGGGACAGGTGGAGGACTGAGAGACCGGAGGGGGAGTTAATGTCAATAGGGGGTTTTGACAGGGATATGTGATTCTCCCTTTGTGTGAGATGTATAAATGTAAAGGTCTGCTGCAGCTCATCCTCTTGTGTTCTTGAGAGAAGGCTGGGGATGAAGTGCTTGAATAAAACCTGAATTAAAAGCCAATTCAGCTTCGTTATTTCACGCTCCCCACATTGGTGACCAGTGACGTGTGAGAATGCCTGGAGATGCTCTCCACGATCAGGACTCATTGGAGTCTGCCCTCGCCGTCAAACTGCCGGAATTCTGGCAGGACAACCCAGACTCGTGGTTCCTCCAGGCGGAGGCACAGTTCACGCTCGCAGGCATAACGGCGGATGACACTAAATTCTACCACGTCATCGCTAGACTCGACAACCACACAGCTCGATGCGTGCGGAGCTTGGTACAGCAGCCACCCGCCGAAGACAAATACAGCAGATTGAAGGCTGCCCTCACCAAGTGTTTCACGCCCTCACCTGAAGAGAGGGCTAGGAAGCTCCTGGCTATGCTCAACCAAGGAGATCACAGGCCAGTCGCCCTGATGGAAGACATGCTGCAGCTGAGGGGGTCAGACGACGACGATTTCTTCTTTAAGTACATCTTCCTGACTAACCTCCTGAAGCATATGAGAGGAACGCTGTCCAGCATGCGTTGTGACACCCAGCAGGATTTCTGTGACATGGCCCAAGAGGCACAGAGGCTCCTCAGCTCCTGCGGCGAGCAGGCGACTGCGGCGGCGACCCGAGGCAGCGATGAGCTGGAGACGGCCGAGCTGAACCTACCAACAATGGCAGCGGCGCTGCCCCGACGCGGCAGAGGCGATGGCCCAGCGGCAGAGGCGCGACCCCGACGCAGCGGAGGAGAGGATCTATGCTTTTACCATCGGCGGTTCGCAGAGAGGGCGCACAGGTGTGTGCCACCGTGCAACTTCAAGAAGTCGGGAAACGGCAGGACCGAGAATCGTTAGCAGCTTCGGCTCTCAGCGAAAGAAATAAGCTGCTATACATCACAGATACGAGCTCCGGGCGGCAGTTCCTTATAGACACCGGAGCCCAAGTGAGTCTCATCACCCCAACCTATGCTGACCGGGTGGCTGGCCCCCGTGGAAATGGGGCAACGGCGGCGAACGGCTCGAGCATCAACACCTACGGGGAAAGGACTTTGTCTCTGTCCTTACATGGCCGCACTTATGAATGGACCTTTGTCATAGCGGCGGTGAGTTTCAACATGTTAGGTGCTGATTTTCTGTGCTCACATGGTTTGTTAGTTGATCTTGCCAATAGGCGGCTGGTAAATGCACTCTCTTTTTAGTCTATTCCCTGTGCAGCTCGAGTGTCCCCGCCACCAGTGCAGACCAACGTCACCACAGCAGGTGGTAAGTTTAACACAATACTCACCCAGTTTCCAGCACTCACGGTTCCCACATTCTCGGCAACAGTTGCGAAACACGGGGTGGAGCATTTTATCACTACAACTGGCCCCCCCGTCTTTGCGAAAGTTCGGCGCCTGGATGCTGCTAAACTCTCCATGGCGCGCGAGGAGTTCGCCAGCCTAGAGAGGCTGGGCATTATTCGCCGTTCGAAAAGCCCATGGGCTTCGCCGCTGCATATGGTCCCGAAAGCCGATGGCTCCTGGAGACCTTGCGGCGATTACCGCAGGCTAAACAATGCCACGGCACACGATCGCTACCCCATCCCACACATCCAGGATTTTTCTGTGCATTTAGCGGGGGCGCGCATTTTTTCTAAAATAGACCTGGTTCGCGGCTACCATCAGGTTCCAGTCCGGCCGGAGGACATTCCTAAAACGGTGGTTATAACCCCTTTTTGACTTTTTGAGTTTTTGCGCATGCCGTTTGGCCTTAAAGGCGCCGCACAAACATTCCAACGCATGATGGATGCCGTGTTACGCGATCTTCCATTCGTGTTCGTTTACCTCGACGATACTTTGGCCGCTAGTACTTCAGAGGAAGAACACGAAAAACACCTCACTGCGGTTTTTCGGAGGTTGGAAGAGCACGGCTTAATAATTAATCCAGCCAAGTGCCAGTTTGGCATTGCGCAGATCGATTTTTTGGGCCACAGCGTGTCCCCAGAAGGGGCAGTTCCGCTGCCGGATAAGGTGCGCGCAGTAGCAGATTTTCCCTGACCACAAACGGTCAAATCATCGCAGGAATTTTTAGGAATGGTGAATTTTTATAACCGTCTCCTACCCCACGCAGCGCAGCTCATGCAGCCATTATACGCCGCTCTCAGAAAGCAAAAACCCTCCAATACAATCGAGTGGTCCCCGGAGCGGGAGCGTGCGTTCACAGAGGTAAAAAAAGCCTTGGCTGAAGCCGCGCTTCTAGCTCATCCAGACCCATCGGCCCACATCGCGCTAACTACCGACGCATCAGATTTGGCCATAGGGGCAGTTATAGAGCAGCATGTTGCCGGTGTTTGGCAGCCGCTAGCTTTCTTCAGCAAATCCTTGAGCGAAGCTGAGCGGAAATACAACACGTTTGACAGGGAGCTGTTAGCGCTCCATTTGGCCATCCGCCATTTCCAGTTCTGGCTGGAAGGTCGGCGTTTCACCGCTTTTGTTGACCATAAGCCGCTCACTTTCGCGATGTCCAAAATTTCAGATCCGTGGTCGGGCCGGCAGCAGAGGTAGCTGGCCGCAATTTCGGAATTTACCACTGATATTCAGCACGTAGCGGGTAAACTCAACATAGTAGCAGACTGCCTCTCTCGCGCGGCCACAGCGCCGGCGCGCGCAGAGGCAGATTATACTGCGGCAGCCGCGAAGCAAAATAGCAGTGCGGAAGCGCACGCGGCCCCAGTTCACGTGGGGATAGATTACGCAGCCATGGCAGCGGAGCAGGGCAGAGATGCGGACGTGCGCGCGCTCCTCTCTGGACCAACAGGGTTAAGGCTGGAGAGCAGGTGCTTGCAAACCGGTATGCCCCCCCCAATCTGCAATGTGTCAACTGGGCGGCCACGCCCGGTAGTTCCGGCCGCGTGGCGCCGCCGTGTTTTTGACTCGGTTCACTCCCTGGCACACCCAGGGGTGCGCGCTTCTGTGAAAATGGTAGCGGAGAAGTTTGTTTGGCCGAGCCTGCGCAAGCACATGAAAGAGTGGGCGAGGACCTGCATGGCTTGTCAGCGGGCCAAAATTCATAAGCACACAAGAGCCCCTTTAGAACCGTTCCACATTCCGGCCAAAAGATTCGATCACGTGCACGTCGACCTTGTGGGCCCCCTACCGTCTTCGCAGGGGTTCACACATCTTTTGACAATGGTGGACCGAACCACACGCTGGCCGGAAGTGGTCCCACTGACATCGACCACGGCCGCAGAGGTGGCTCGCGTTTTTTTGACGGCCTGGGTAGCGCGTTTCGGGGTCCCGTCGGATATTACGTCCGACAGAGGGCCTCAATTTGTCTCTGAACTGTGGTCAGCGATGGCTAGCAGCTTAGGAGCGAAAATTCACCGCACTACCGCTTATCACCCTCAGGCTAACGGTTTGTGCAAGCGTTTTCATAGGTCTTTGAAGGCAGCCCTCAGAGCGTCGCTTACGGATGCAGATTGGGTAAACAAACTACCATGGGTTTTATTAGGGTTGCGTTCTGTGCCTAAGGAGGATTTAAATGCCTCCCCAGCGGAGTTAGTTTTTGCTCAACCTCTCAGGCTGCCAGGTGAATTTCTACCAGAGCATCCGGAACCGGGACGCCTCCCGGCTCTTGGACCACCAATCGGCACGGGAGCGGACATGCTCCCGGGCCCCGTTCATCACACTTTTCCGCACGTTTTTGTTCCCAACGCTTTAAAAAATGCTGAGTTCATTTTTGTCAGGCACGAGGCTCTAAGACCAACCATCTGACCCCCATATGATGGGCCATATAGGGTGCTGGAGACAGGTGATAAGCATTTTGTGCTAGATTTGGGAGACAGAGAAGAGACAGTCAGTATTGACAGACTAAAGCCTGCTTTTGTGATGAACGATGAGTCTGTACGGGTAGCGAGGGCACCTCGACGCGGCAGACCCCCCAGGGAATGCGTCCCGGAGCCCCCGCAGGGATCAAATAACCACTCTCTTCCTCAGTCAGCAGATTCTTTGCAGGACGGCGCCGCAGGAACGCCGAGACCTGCTTACAGCAGATTTGGAAGACGGTTGAAGCCCAGACGGCGTACAGACTGACTGTTTGATGTTTGATGTTTGATGTGATCATGTGGTATAGACTATGCTATTGATGTTATCACTGATTTTTGATGTGGTCATGTGGTATAGACTGTGCTGTTGATATTAACATGTTCTCTGAATTTTAATATATTGTCCATTCTTCGACGTTTGGGGGTGGTTATGTAGCCCATGTATTTCTGCCTACATATGCTTAAGCATAAAGGAGATTGCATGTGTGGATTGACCTCACGTCCTGAATGGAACAATATGTCTGGACCACCTGCGGTTAACAACAAGAGGACGGAGGTATGGGGATAAGAGACTGGAAGGACTTCCCGACCTCCTGGGGGACAGGTGGAGGACTGAGAGACCGGAGGGGGAGTTAATGTCAATAGGGGGTTTTGACAGGGATATGTGATTCT
Source organism: Pholidichthys leucotaenia (assembly GCA_020510985.1). Lineage (NCBI taxonomy): Eukaryota > Metazoa > Chordata > Actinopteri > Cichliformes > Pholidichthyidae > Pholidichthys > Pholidichthys leucotaenia. The sequence goes on from CM035836.1 coordinate 71,567,721, forward strand.
CCCTTTGTGTGAGATGTATAAATGTGAAGGTCTGATGCAGCTCATCTTCTTGTGTTCTTGAGAGAAGGCTGGGGATGAAGTGCTTGAATAAAACCTGAATTAAAAGCCAATTCAGCTTCGTTATTTCACGCTCCCCACAATATTGTACATTTGAATCTGTTTATCCATCATTTGAACGCCATATCATGTAACCTGAAAGAGTTTAATAAAAGGGTGAATGAGAGAAGTTGAAGTGTTTTCTTTCGCATGTATATGTTTCCTAATCACGGCAGGAGAAGAACTCACTGAAACTTTGAGACTGATTCATTAAGTAATTGAAGGTACAAAATTAATTAAAATTAAAGTTAATATTATTGTCCATTGTGACTGGTGCCCCTTTTACGAGTGCTTTTATTTAATTTAGAGGGTGTAGAAGTGACGGCTTAACTCCGCCCCCTTTCACACCCACTATTAAATAAAATAAATAATTCCTGTACCTTATGACAAATATTTTATTATATAATCCCTTTACAGGTGCTTGCAAAGTCACATGTCAAAACAATTCCTCTTATAGACCTATTGTTACCCATGTGAGGCACTTGTAAATTAGACAAATCAGCAGGCACACACGAATATCAAGTGATGGACATAGAATTTGACAAATTAACAACAACGTGATCTTTTTCATTGGCTCATGATAGGCCCCTGATTTTCATAGGCCCCTGGGTTCCAGCCCAGCCTAGCCCGCTCATTAAGGTGGCCGTGGGAACATTTATAACTACTAAAAGCTGCCTCTTTAATCTTTAGAGTAAATCGTTAAAACACTCATGTAAATCTAACACAAGCTGATCACTGTGTTATGTATGAGAAAGTAGAGTCGGAGTCTCGTCTTGCAGGAACCATCAACATCAACCAACAACCTTTATTACAGAAAACAGAACTATTTATATACAAGGGCCATGCCTGGCTGATGTCACGCCAGGGGCGGGTATGGCAGCACACACACACCACAGTCACGATACCACAATTCCCCTCCCCCTTACAAAAGTCTAAGACTACACAGACAATCGAGACCCTTCCCAATTTTGGACCCAAATCATGCACTAAGGGAACCAGGAATAATTAACTGCAATAAAATATCCTAACACACTCATCCAAAAGAATAACAAAAATTGGACCAAGTCTCTTAAAACGTATAAAAAATAATCCAATAACACCACATACATACTCTTATGTACACCAGCAATATACTGTATATGTACATATTTACACTTTACTGTTTAGGTTACACCAATGTCCATTGGCAGCCAGGGGTAAAACCAGCCCGGGGGTCTCGGACAGCCCCAAAGCCTTCATGCTTTTGGCCACAGAAGAAAAGGCAGGCACGGAGGCACCGGCCAGTGCCACGACGTGTGCGCCCCTAGCCGCCATCTGCCTCTGGGATCAAAAACCACCTTTCCCATGAAAGTGTCCCTCTTTGCCACTGACTACCTTATTGCTCGGGACCCGCCGTACTGCTTTCGGGCACACCATCCCTCTGTGCCTATCGGTCCGCTACCAACCACCTTCAACACCGCCGTCGTGGCTCCGAACGCTCCGGCACCCCATGGTCAAACTGTGGGGAGACCCAAAGCCTGCTCGTCGGCGCCGCTCGCTGCGTCGGGTGCCTCACCGTAACATCCAGCACCCTCGTCCAGGGCGCTCCGCTCCGCTGCCTCCACGTCCAGCTGCTGCTACTCACTTCCGGGGCGCATAGCATCACCTTCGCTGACATTGTTCTCTGACTCAGGCACCTCGCTGCTGCTCCCAGCACCCTTGTTGCAGGTGCTCTGCTGTGCTGTCTCTGTGCCCAGTCATAGCTGTTCTCATCAGGGCTCCCAGCGTCACTGCCGTCGGCGCCACTGTCTGACCCAGGCGCTTCGTCACTGCGCTCAGCACCCTCGTCCCAGGCGCTCTGCTGCGCCATCTCTGCACCTGACTGTCGCTGCTCTTCCCTGGGGCTCTCAGCCGCCATGGTCCTGCTCTCCCACTACCTAGCCTCCAGCTGCGGGGATGACTCCTACTGCTCTCCTTCTCTGCTGTTGTCGCACACCGCAAAGTCCAACTCATCAGCGCTTCGGTCCTCCACCTTCCTGCGCTTTGCAGCTGGCCCGCCGTCTTCAGTGACCGGGGACTCCCCCTCTCGCAGTCTCGGTCCCACCACGAAGTCTAGCTGGCAGCTTGGAGCTCTTTTCCGGCGTGCAGTAGGCTTAGTGGCTAGCCTGCCCATAAGTAACAATAGGGCCATTAGATTCTCCAAGCTAGCTAGCCTAGCCTCCCTTGTCGCCAAAACTCCCACCACCCACAGCTTCGTGGCACTCTTGTGTCCGGCGAAGAACTCGGCCAGCCGCTTGACCGCATCCTCATATACATCCGTTTCTCCCAACGTAGCGAGAATTCTTCGGCCCTCTGCGCCGAGATGGTGGGCCAACATTATTGCTTGTATTAAACAGACTGAGACGAGAGTTCATCACTATTGTCGCTCCGGGCGTTTTCTCTTCACCCAGTGGAACAGGGATCATGGGTATTGTAGTCAATCATGGGTATTGCAGTCTTGTGTAAATGGGGTAGCAATGAACACACATAGCAAGAAGTATCGATTCCCAGTCCTCTCACCGAAACCACCATTGTCTGGTACCATAGGTTATGCGTATTGTTCATTGTCCGTGCTTCGTGGGTTCCTTGTCCTTGAATCAGAAAGAGATTACCACCCCACTGCCAGGAGAAGTGCTGAACACAGAGTCATCAATAGTTTTGGTGCCATGCTTCCACCTGAGAGAGCACCCCTCCGGGCCTCTTTCTTCACCAGGGTTGAGACGGCCTTGTCCTTAAAAGGACATGCCCCCTTTGTACTGGACTTACTCAGGGAAACAAGTTAGTTAGTTCACTTACAGGCACCCGTAGTCTTTTAGCGTGTGAAAGGTGAATCCGAGATGGTCATTCAGCAATACGTACTGCAGTGGGAGTGGAAGTGTCTAGTGTTGTCTGTGGTGGTCCTTTATGAAGACATAGTCTCCAGGTTGATCCGTTTCTTTCTGTGGAGCAGCTTCTGACAGAATCAAAACATTCCCTGAGATGTTCACCAAGATCTGTGTATTTGTTAGGTGTGGTTAGTGGTGAGAGGTCAGGTAATACATAAGGATGGTGAAAAAACACATTCAAAAGGTGATAATCCTGTCTTTGGGTCCAGTATAGAGTTAATGGTTAGTCTGACTAATTTCAGAGCTTCTGGCCAAGTAACACCCTTTCCATGTGTGGTTTTTGCCAGCATTTGTTTGATTGTACCGATACTATGAAATTTGATCTTACTTCTTACAGCTTGGATTAAGTCTTGAACTGTTTGTGCTGTAAAATGAGTTCCATTATCTGCATAAATCAGTTCTGGAACCCCAAAAACGGAAAGCAGATGTGGCATTTGCTGGGGATGTGTGATGAATTCCTGTCCACTTTGTGGAGGTGTCAATCAACACCAAGCAATATTGTAGCTTTCCATTGCTCCTTGAGCATTATTTTATAAACAAATGATGCACTTTTGGCATGTTTTTGTTACTTCTTTCAAAATATTAGGACAGTTTTTCCCAACATCCTCATCATTGATTTCCTCCTGTTGGCACATGGTTGGCCATGTGCCACCAGGACAGCTCATCTGTATAATGTGGGTGGCAGAGCAAATTTTCATCAGACAAGCCAAATGTATATCTAATTATTTACACATGAAACAGGAGGAAGGTCCATATTATTTTGACAGTCTTTTAAAACATCAACATTATTAATAAGACTGACGGTTCCTAAAAGACCAATAGCAGCACAGTGAGTAGCGTTATGCAGGTGGCATGTGCTATAAGCATATTTACTATCTGTACAGAATACAGATAAGTTGACCCCAGACAACACCGTTACAGCATAAGCACACTTCTATTTTTACAGAGCAAGCCTATCGCTCGCTTCTTCCTTTGCTAAGTAGAGAGAGGGAGAGAGTTGCTGTTCGCCCCCTCCTCCACAACATGGGAAATGTGTAGGATAATAGAGGGCATGATCTTATTATTTGTATTATCCCATAAATAATAAAAAGGTGGTCTGTATTGCCCAGCCTGTATTTGAGTTATAACTGCAGCCATATGTTTATCCTGGGCACTACAGAAAATGAAATGAAAAGCACTTATGTAAATAAAATTGCATTTATTGATAATTTTTATGAATTATCTATTTTTCTGGGGATTGCTAATTATTTGCTAATTAATTTGCTAATTAATTTCTTTGATACCCTCTGTTTTGGTACATGGAGGTTTAATATCTCAATAATTATAGCTTCTTTTTGTGACATCTCTTGAAATAGTTTACAAATTTCATTTAAGAAAAACAAAATAACTATCTGTGCATTTTTGATATGCTTCAGCATTGATAAATAAGATCAGTTTGTCCAATTGAACACAGATGGGTTGAATTTGAAATATTGTGTCACATTCTTTCAGTCAAAGGAAAGGCGGACATTTTGCCTAATTTAGAATTCGATTTAATGTTTTACAAGGAATGTCCCTATTTCATACATTCCTTGGTAAATTATGGAGTGCAATGTAGTTCACCCTGTCCCAGCTTGGCCACCGCTGAATCAGGAGAAGCACATCCCTCATTGCTGTCACATTTCTGAAATATATTGTTACCGCACCATTATGTGGTGAGTAATATCAGTATAAAATCATATAAACATTACATTTGTAAAGTCAAAGTCATTTGAATCAGTACACCTTATGTTATCTACAATGTCATACAAAGTCATACTTAGCTTCAAAAAGTGATTCTTTCTCCAAGACCTTTGTCTGATAATCCACAGCCTCTGGCAGATCATATGCACAGACACATTAATTATCAATCTGTTTTGATCCTCTGTGCTCTAAATCATGTGATATAGGGTAAACATAAAATCTTCAGTGATTAGGCATTATTAAATGACATCATAATATGATCATAGTATGGCCTGTAGTCACATTGTCACACGTCAGTCCTTTTTTCCCTATAAAGTGCACTGTCATATTTCAGTCAAGGACAAAGGTCAGTAATGCGTCAAAATTGTTTTTTTTTTTTGTTTTTTTTAAAATATGTAAACAGTTTATCACGTACGCAACATTAATCAAGACCCCACAGAGTTAAATTGAAAAAATAAAAACTTTGTAAAAGTACCCATATTTAGACCACTTTCTTCACAGATCAACCACACACACACACACACACACACACACACACAGAATAGATAATAGATAAAACAACGTTCTCAGAATCAGAATCAGAATCAGAATCAGAATCAGGTTTATTGCCATTGTTCATGTAGTACACAAACTAGGAATTTGTCTCGGTACAATGCTGCAACATTAAACATGATAAGATAAGAGAAATAAACTATACATGTAATAAAGTGTAGGATAAGATTAAGTGATACTGGTCAACAGTTAAAATATATATTAGCCAGCAGCAGATACTGTGGAGAACTATATAGTGCAGTCGGTAATGCAGGAAGAAAACAGTGATGATTGACATGAGTCTGGTTGAGCTGCTGTACATGGTGCACGAGAGTCACTTAGTGTTCAGCAGTCTAATGGCAGAGGGGAAGAAGCTGTTCATGTGACGGGAGGTTTTAGTCTGGATGGACCGAAGTCTTCTACCAGAGGGGAGGGGGGCAAACAGTACGTGACCAGGGTGTGAGGGATCGGCTATGATCCGGCCAGCACGCCTCCGGGTCCTGGAGATGTACAGATCCTGGAGAGATGGGAGCTTGCAGCCGATCACCTTCTCAGCAGTGCGCACGACGCGCTGCAGCCTTAGTCTGTCCCTGGCAGTGGCTCCTGCGTACCACACGGTTATGGAGGTGGTGAGGATGGACTCGATGATGGCTGTGTAGAACTGCACTAACATCTTGGTGGGTAGCTTGAGCTTCCTCAGCTGCCGCAGGAAGAACATCCTCTGCTGGGCTTTTTTGATGAGTGAGCTGATGGTCAGCTCCCATTTGAGGGGATTCTCATTGTCCATTTTAACGTTATCCAGTTTTGCTGCCATTTAATTATGATTTTATTTGCGTCCTCCTTTTCCCAACCTCTTGGGCTTCTTGTGAAAGAGTGGAATACGGGCCCACCTTAGGTCCCGGTTTGGGGTATGGGGGTGGATTTTCCAATAGTGGAGTTTTCTGGCTTCATCAGCTCTCCGTTGGGAAGCCTCTGCCGCTTGTGACCACAAGATGGCACACTGGAGCTCCGCACTGGGCTTGCCTGTTTTAACAGGTTTATTAGACGTCTTTTCAATGGTTGTTAACAATGCCTGGCATTCATCCACGTTCAACGTGGGCTTGAATGAGAAATCCTTTTTTCCATTTATTTAAGTATTTTTCTGGATCCTTTATTTTTCCCTTTTCATTTTGTCTGTTATTGTAATTTTTACAGCTGCGCGCGCTATGTCCTGTTTTTTCTTCTGTTTATTCGTCTGCCTATCTGGTCTTCTAACACAATTCCCCATTTTTAGATGGTCAGGGACGTTAACAGTACGCCCACCGTAACCGTATTACTACCCAATTTTTGGGGTGTGTTCCGTAGTCAGGAACGTTGAACAGTACGCCGACTGTTTAACACTATTACTGCCCAATTTGGGGTGAATTCCTTCACCCTACTTATTTTAAAACCTGACCACCAAACAGTTGTGAATCGCCGTCACACTGTCTCCTGCACCCCTCTTTATTTTAAAACCTGACCGGTCAGTAACCGTGAATTGCCGTCACGTTACTTCCTAAGACCACTGCATTCCTGCAGCGGTTTTTAACCACAAGGAAAAGTACAGGACGCCGCTTGTACTACCATTACTCGCTCGTCAGCTGACCCGTGGTTCTTTAAAAATGGGAAATTGTGAATTGTGAGGCTCGGTTATTCTTCATATACGTCTACTACAGTCAATCTGAAAAGGGAAAAATTTGTAACTTACTTTTTAGGTTCTATCAGTAAGGACAGCCATCACCAGATTAGAGCCGGGAGAAGGAGAGTCTCTGGCAGCGTTCCCTCAAATCGGGTTTCCAATTTTCAACCTGCAGGACACACATCCCTTCCCGCTCCACCTGGATCTCAGCTGTCCCGGGTTTCAGGCACCAGCTATGTCAGAAGTCTGAAATATAACCTCACAAATACAGAGTACAAAAAGGTATTAGACTGAATCAAAGATCAGACTTAAGACACGCAGAGCCTTTTAGAAATTAGAAGTTTTACTTGCACAAGGAGCAATGCAAGGAGCAATCACACACACAGGCAGTGTGAAGATGAAAATGCTGGGGGGCAATCCCGTAGCGCCTTCTTTATATACAATGATAGTGCCATGATGATAGTACATGGTGCATGTGACAAACTCAGCAAAAGCAGAACAAACGGAATTACCACATAAGCAAAAGTACGCTCTGTATGTCTTCAAGTGTGTGTAGGAGATAAATTGTATGAACACTCTGTTCATGCGATGTCCCCTGCACACACAGGGTGTACAGGGGACAAGTCTTGATACAGCATATATGTCAACACTCTCTTATCACACATCAGATGAATAACAGAAGGGTGATGCAGCTTAGTCACTAACAGTGATTATAAGAAGCACAAGTTGTATTTATGACTAATAAGAAAAAGCATCATACATATAAGAATATCAATCTTCATTTCATGAATCATTAATAAAATGATAACTGTTTATATGCATACAGTATATACAATTTTTCCCAACAGACCAAGTCTCTTAAAACGTATAAAAAATAATCCAATAACACCACATACATACTCTTATGTACACCAGCAATATATATGTACATATTTACACTTTACTGTTTAGGTTACACCAATGTCCATTGGCAGCCAGGGGTAAAACCAGCCCGGGGGTCTCGGACAGCCCCAAAGCCTTCATGCTTTTGGCCACAGAAGAAAAGGCAGGCACGGAGGCACCGGGCAGTGCCACGACGTGTGCGCCCCTAGCCGCCATCTGCCTCCGGGATCAAAAACCACCTTTCCCATGAAAGTGTCCCTCTTTGCCACTGACTACCTTATTGCTCGGGACCCGCCGTACTGCTTTCCGGCACACCATCCCTCTGTGCCTATCGGTCCGCTACCAACCGCCTTCAACACCGCCGTCGTGGCTCCGAACGCTCCGGCACCCCATGGTCAAACTGTGGGGAGACCCAAAGCCTGCTCGTCGGCGCCGCTCGCTGCGTCGGGTGCCTCGCCGTAACATCCAGCACCCTCGTCCAGGGCGCTCCGCTCCGCTGCCTCCACGTCCAGCTGCTGCTACTCACTTCCGGGGCGCATAGCATCACCTTCGCTGACATTGTTCTCCGACTCAGGCACCTCGCTGCTGCTCCCAGCACCCTTGTTGCAGGTGCTCTGCTGTGCTGTCTCTGTGCCCAGTCATAGCTGTTCTCATCAGGGCTCCCAGCGTCACTGCCGTCGGCGCCACTGTCTGACCCAGGCGCTTCGTCACCGCGCTCAGCACCCTCGTCCCAGGCACTCTGCTGCGCCATCTCTGCACCTGACTGTCGCTGCTCTTCCCTGGGGCTCTCAGCCGCCATGGTCCTGCTCTCCCACTACCTAGCCTCCAGCTGCGGGGATGACTCCTACTGCTCTCCTTCTCTGCTGTTGTCGCACACCGCAAAGTCCAACTCATCAGCGCTTCGGTCCTCCACCTTCCTGCGCTTTGCAGCTGGCCCGCCGTCTTCAGTGACCGGGGACTCCCCCTCTCGCAGTCTCGGTCCCACCACGAAGTCTAGCTGGCAGCTTGGAGCTCTTTTCCGGCGTGCAGTAGGCTTAGTGGCTAGCCTGCCCATAAGTAACGATAGGGCCATTAGCTTCTCCAAGCTAGCTAGCCTAGCCTCCCTTGTCGCCAAAACTCCCACCACCCACAGCTTCGTGGCACTCTTGTGTCTGGCGAAGAACTCGGCCAGCCGCTTGACCGCATGCTCATATACATCCGTTTCTCCCAACGTAGCGAGAATTCTTCGGCCCTCTGCGCCAAGATGGTGGGCCAGAAGCGCTCGTCGTCATCTCCTGTCTACTCCGCTCAAACCCAGTGGCCCGATGTAATCCTTAAATGTGGCCCTCCACTTTGGCCACAGGATCACTGGCTCCAGAAACAGAATTAGGGTTTGAGGTAGCCCATACGCTGCCATAATTATTCTCGTTGCCAAAACGTTATGTGTGAGAAAGAAGAATCAGCGTCTCGTCTTACAGGAACCATCAACACCAACCAACAATCTTTATTACAGAGAACATTACTATTTACATATATACAAGGGCCATGCCCGCCTGATGTCACGCCAGGGGCGGGTACGGCAGCACACACACACGCCACACTCACGACACCACACACTGCTCAATATAACCTGAGGACATATTGCTCAATATAAGGATGCACTGCTCAGTATAACAGGATATGATCAAATAATTCTGTGCTGCATCTAGTAGAACAGAGCTGTCATGAGATTTGAGCACGATATCTGATCACGTTCAGATTGACAAATACCAAACTTTGGATTGAATTGGTCTAAGACCATTTTTCTGTTAGATCAATTAGGACCATTGTTTTCAAGTTAGAATCTTAGGCTAAATCTATATTTTTGGTAATACATAGCCGAGTATATTGTCCACTCAGGTTGTTGATGGATACTAGTATACTGTACAATACAATAATCTTTAACCTGGCATCAGAATTTACATTTTAAAATTTAAAAAAATTCTAGAAATATATAGCTAGCGCATTGATGTGGCCCAACTTTGCCCCCAAACAATCCCAGGATACTCTGCTGAATGCGTCATGAGCAGCCGCCATCATGCATTTATGAAAAGGTCCATATTGCAGATGTAAAAATGGAAGTTACCCTCGTTACCTTGCTGGCTGCGCTGAAGGAACTCTGGACAAATTCATGTGTCATCACCACGAAAATATTATGACTGGCTTATTGTCCGAGACCTCACCCATTATTAGTATGAAGATCTATGCAACAGTCTGTCTACGGCACAGACCACATTTATGGGTCCCTCTTGTCATCATGACAGTGGGAAAATGGTCTCTGCACTGGGCAAAAGAGCAAATAGGCTGATCTTAATTATGTTTTGGGTAATCCAGTCCAAAATTCCCCTGCTTTTCCCTTTAATGCACAGAGGCACATAATCAAAGGTGAACTCTGATCAGGGGCGGTTCTAGGATCAGAGATTTAGGGGTGCTGAGCACCCAATGAGCTCAACACACACACACACACACACACACACACACACACACACACACACACACACACACACACACACACACACACACACACAGAGGCCTTGGAGTTCTTGTCCAATCTCTCTGTTAAAGTCCAAATGTCACGTAATTTTTTTTTTCCAAATGCCAACGAATTTTGATAAAATACACATAGCTTAAACCAAATATTCATACCGGAGACCATATCACCCACCCGTATTTACATAATTGCACAAAATACACCAGGCGAAGGCCCCGCCTTGCTCGCTGGCTTGTGACAGCCAATCCAGACCGCGGCCATGTTTTTGACGTCACAAATTTAACCCTGGCTGCCCTGCCGTATCCACATTCACACTTATCAACATTGGACAATCATGACGGAAAGTGACAGCGATTGTGAACAAATTAGTTTAGTTTTGTCCTCTGGTGAATCGGACTTGGAATTCAGGGAAGACGACACCCCAGATACTGATGACAGTGGTTCAGACAGTGACAGAGGCATAGAACCTTACAGGTTTGAGCCGTCCGAGACGGAATCAGATGCTTTGTCTGATGACAACAGTTCCGACGATGACCAGAGAGCAGAACCAGTGGAAAATGTCATTGAATTGGACATTAATCGCCTCCAGAATGTTGAATGGTAAGCCAAAAGAAATCTGTGATGTTTAATAAATTAACTATAACCACCGGCAAAATTGAGAAGCCGAACGGGGTCTGTCGAGGGCGCCCCATAAATATCGATTTTTCGGAAGCCATTATTATGACGATACAGTGGGGCGCTAGCTTACAGTAGAACCCTTTCTTTCCTCATTCAGTTGTAGCAACAAAATCAAGGATGAAATGGAAGTAATTGTGGAAAATGACTTGTATTAAAATCCCCAGGATCGTGTGTATAGGGCCATAACCAGGAATGTTCCTTTCTCACTGTAGACGAATTAGAAATCTAGCTTGTTGTTTTGTACGCCAGCTTCAAGGTTTGATAACTAGAAATAATTGGGAAAAAACTATGTCTCTAGCACATGGCACTTCATGGGGAGGGCTTGAAAGTTCTATTAATAAACAAAGACAACATGAATAATGCAATGGATCTTTTCACTTTATTTTACATGAGTTCTGCAAGGCATTTATGAGGTGGATATGGTGTAAATAATATGGACAGGATGTGAACACATTATTGAATATTATATATATTGTTACAAAATTTATAAAAGCTCACAATTGCAATATCAACAAACCTGTGTTTACAATATCAACAAACAAGCATATTTATGTATACATGCATTCAGAAAATATTTGCAAATTCTTGTACTTGAGTTTTTCAATAGGTGCATCCGTGAGTGTTGCCAAGCAATGCCAACAGTGGAGGAGAGCCGCTGCTGTCAAGAAATTGACCAGATCAGAATGAGAATGGAGGCGCATACCTGTCAAGTGATACTTTTTCGCCTTATTTTAATACGGGGAAAATGCAATTTTAGCAAATACGGGCGTATTGCCATTTCTGTACGCCCAAAAGAAAAATATACAGGGAAAAAAATTACTGAGTGTGTTGAGGAACACGTCGTGTGTGTGACCCCCACAGCTAGGGGGTGGGCAGAGCGCTCAGCGTGAGCTATTCTCACTACATTGAGAAGTGTGGACTCAATCATTAGGCGGATGGCCTCACACTTTCGACTGTCCTGCGTCTCCGGAACAGAGAGGAATCGCCTTCCAAATCCAGAATTCTGCTTTTTTTATTTTGAGCAGGACGCTGAGTTGTGTTGTTATTGTCAAATATCCATGAATCCTTAAAATATTTGACAATAACACGAATTACATTTAGAACATTTCCCAGAAAAGTGTCCCTTATTACCCAACCGTCCCTTATAGCCCCGTTTTACGGTGCCATCCAGCAATACGATAGATGATTTATTTCTAAGGATAAAATTGTTGGTCGTTGTTACGTTGGTAACGAGGGGTAACTAAGAACAAAAATAGTGATTGCCTTCCACAAACAAAGGAAAAAAAACTGTCTATGTATTAAAAATATGCGGTGCCTCTTCCAGTCTCCATATAAACAATCAGTCGGGATACCCCAAGCATCAAACTAAGGTACAATCTGTTTCGTCACTTCTGCCTTCTTCCCCAGGCGATTCCAGGGGCCGTGAGTAGGAACGTCAGGCCAAGCGCGGCAGTTTTAAATTAACGAATGTTCCGGCGTTACTGAAGCATATGCACCGAGACCCGAACGGATCGGTTCCCTTTTATATCTAGTTTCAAGACATTTTAAGGACCCTATTACGTGACATTTGGACTTTAAAGGGTAACACTGAACCTTCTTCTGTACCCCCACGGTCATTGTCAGAATGTGACACTGCTGTTGGTTCAAATTTTTTTTTCATGTATCAAATTGTTAGTAGTTCTGAGCTTTTCATAACTACAAACAAAATCTACTCCTGCCTCCAAACACTTGTCCAGCATGTGTGAATTCTAAATGCACCTAAATATCACTTGCCATTACCACAACTTTCAACTTTAACTTTAATCTATTCTGTATCATGGTCACAATATGCAAATGCCTGAAAAACTCATTTTTAAATGTGACTATAGCCCATAAAAGATTCAGTTTACACTGATATTCATATATTTAAGCTCCAGATTAGTGTCATGGATGGCCCTTGCGAGCCATCATAAGACCCACAAGACACCAGTGAGTGTGCAGAGTTTATTGAAGAACAGAAAAGAAACACAAAATAACAAGCCACGGTGGGCTAAAACATACTACACTACATATAGACAACCATACGGCAATGAAGAAGCGCACTTATTATCATAGCAGTAGAGTGGTTAGCGTACGAACAGAGGGATGCTCGCTCACGTCTGACACTGGGGAAGTTTTGACAAGACTGCTGCGTCTTTTCACTCCCAGCTGCCCTGTTAAGTGGAGGGCCGCTGATGAGGCGAAATGCGGCTCAGCTGTCAAGTTTGACAGCCGGAGGCCCCTCCGAGCGCCGTCACAATAAAAGCTCGAGGAGCCAAAAGGAACACACAGCCGTCAAACGGTTAAAGATAGTGCATGGCTCGAGCGCGGACGGGATTGCTCGAACCATGACAGTACCTCTCCCCCAAGGGCAAGCTACGAGCGCCCAATGACACCCAAACACCCCCCCCCCCCCCAGGGTGGGCGGATGGGGGAACAGGTGTGGAGGGTGAGAACCATCAAAAGAGGAAACACCATAACAATGACCGGGAACACATGTGGTAATTACAGAGTAAGGTCTAAAAGAAAAACACAATACTCCATAATGCACAAATGATACTTGGAACAGGGCACAAATGAAGCAATTACCGAGTAAAGTTAACAGAAACCACAATACTCCGTAACGCACAGTAAACACACAGAGCAGGGAAAAAAGCAAAAACACCAAGATTTAGGCACATTTCATCCCTCAGACAGGAGAGGGGAGAGGAGAAAAAAACAACAAAACATGCTAACAATGACAAATACACTGATCAGAACAACTACACCGAATGACCTTATACCTCAGTGGGACCACACAACAAATGAGGATGACGACAGGCAGAGTCCAATAAAACGGGAACAGTTTCGGCGGTCTCCCTGCGTCCCATGGCCAAAGGGTGATTAAGGGGAAAGGGGAATGTTCGGGCGGCCTACCCCAGTCCCAGGCCCGGAAAGTCAAAACCTCGGGCAGCCGAACCAGGTCGCTCGGCTGAAAGCACAGGATGTCGGGTGGCCGACCCAGGGCGCCAAACCGGCGAAACAGTTCCTCTGGCGGCTGACCCGCATCCCTCAGCCACCAGAACCGTGGGGAAACAATAGGCGACAGCCTCCCTGGCGAGGGAAAAAAACGTGGGAGAGCCGGGGCGAACGTAGAGGACCCCAACGGCCCCCGGTGGCGATGAGCTGGGATGGTGACGATAAGGAGGGGGATGATGATGACGATGAGCCCGTACAATGTCAGGCGGCGGAGGGTCTGCAGCTCCTTCACCGACCTTGACCCATACCGGTGCTGCACCCGCGTTGGACCCCGATTGGGTCTCGGTTGCACCCGCATTGGACCCTGACTGGGTCGGCGCAGCACCAGTGATGACCTCCAACCCCTAACCCGGAACCTCCAGCACAGCGACCGGGATTGGCTCCGCACCGGTGACCCTGGGAGAAGGCTCAGGAGAATGGAAAGAACCGGGATCAGGATCACCGGTAGCGACAGAGCCCAGTGAGACCAGCTCGGGTGCAGTGGACGGCTGCCCCTGGCTCATCTCCCTGAGAGGTAGGCAAAAATGCTCCAAAACAGAAAGAAGAAAAACAAAGTAGAGCACTTGCCTGCACTCGGGTTCTGTCGCCATCCAGGACTTCGCTGATCCAGGCTCAGGACGAAGAAGATCATCGTCAGGCTCCCACTTGGCTATGGCAGGTTGTGCAGCCGGCATGATGGTTTCCGCAGTCTGAGGACCCTCCGGCGCTAACGTCCACGCCGACGACCTGCACGGTGTGGTGGCAGGGGACCCTCGACCCGCTGGCTCAAACTGCTCCTCTGTGGAGACCCGGGGACGCTTCATCGTCAGCGCAGGCTCCATGCTGCAGTCTGCTCTCCTCCTCTGCCCATGACGTGGCTGTGGGGCTGGAACCAGGCTCTCCAGAACTGCAGACCCCCTCCTCGTCCGGCGACATAGGCCTGGCATCATGGACCGCTTAGCGGAGGGAGACACAGAGGCAGCAGGTTTAGTGACAGAAGCTACAGCAGGTGGAGGGAGCTCGGGGGACTGCGAACCCCGATCTCCACCCCCAAGGGTCAGACAAGGCAAATCACAACTATGAGGAGAAGAATGAACTTGCACTTGCCTGTTTCCTGGAGGATGGATGGTGCCTGCTGTAGCGGACATTGTTCCTCCCTTTCCCCACTGGATGGTGATGGAGGGCTCCCCGGGAGGACGAGGAGGAGCCGCTCGTGATGGTCCACTAAAGGGCTTCACCAGGGCAGGACTTAAAACTCTCTCAGCAGCCGTAGATGACATCGAGGAGGAGGGGATGACAGCCAAGACGATCCAGGCACGATGAACTGACGGGACAGTGGGAACAGGTGACCTGGGGGGAGGGGCTGCGGGAATTCCCTCCTGTTGTGACGCAGAAGGAGCGGCTGGCTGGGAGGCAGAGTTCCTCCGATGACCCGGAAATGGATTCAGACGGGGTTCTCGCTGAGGTTTGCTTGGAGCGTGGCGCTGACGTTTACTGGCTGATGTCGAGGCGAAGGTGAGGTCCTGAAAGCGCCGCTCTTGTGCGGAAATGGAGGCAAGCAAGTCAACGTACTCCAGATAGTCACTCAGCTTGGGATTCCTCTCAACCAGCCTGACAGCCGCCATCACATGCTTTATGATTTGTGTGGGGTGGCCGGCGGAGCGAGCTGCAGCCACTCAGTCCCAGATGGAGATTGCTGTCAGCTGCAACCTCTCTGGGGGATTCCTGATTGACGTTATGCTTGTTCGGGGATGACCCCGGGATGGTGCTAACTCCTGGACCGGATTGGGGACAGGAACGGGATCCCGAAACGAGGAGCGAGGATGCCTCCTCTTCGGCTTCCTGCCGGAGTTTCCCTCCAGCCCACGGAGTATCTCATGTTGGGAAGCAATGTCAGCCCTCCTCGTCGTGACTTCGGGTGGTCGAAGTAGCGAGGAAGGCGATTAAGGATGACCTCAGTGCGGTCCAGGTGCCGGCGTACATCGCTGGGAGCGTCGTAGAGGGTAGTGGTGAAGAGCGTTCCATCTACGTAGTCCAGGGCTTCCGCCAGTTCGTAGCCCAGGCTCCGAACGCGGCCCCTGAATGACGACATAACCTCCCAGCGTGCAGGTACCCAGACAGGGAAAACAAACGTCCAATTTAGGCAAAACTCACCGGGACTGGCGTCTCAGTCTGGTGGCAGTCTACTGTCATGGATGGCCCTCGCGAGCCATCATAAGACGCCACAAGACACCGGTGAGTTTGCACAGTTTATTAAAGAACAAAAAAGAAACAAAATAACGAGCCACGGTGGGCTAAAACATACTACACTACATACAGACGACCATAGGGCAATAAAGAAGCACACTTACGATCATAGCAGTACAGTGGTCAGCATATGAACAGAGGGATGCTCGCTCACGTCTGACACTGGGGAAGTTTTGACGAGACTGCTGCGTCTTTTCGCTCCCAGCTGCCCTCTTAAGTGGAGGGCTGCTGATGAGGCGAAATGCGGCTCAGCTATCAAGTTTGACAGCCGGAAGCCCCTCTGAGCGCTGTCATAATAAAGGCTCGGGGAGCCAAAAGGGACACACAGCCGTCAAACGGCTAAAGATAGTGCATGGCTCGAGTGCGGAACCATGACAATTAGATTTCTTAAAAGTTTGGCTGAGTTAATTAAATTCACTTAATATCCTATCAGTGATTGGGAGGAAAAGCCTGCCTGATCTGAACCCGAGTGGTGTTCAGTTACTGGACTTCTGTGCTAACCACAGTTTGTCCATAGTGAACACCATGTTCAAGCATAAGGGTGTCCAGATGTGCACTTGGCACCAGGACACCCGAGGTCACAGGTCGATGATCAATTTTGTTATTGTGTCATCAGACCTACGACCTGATGAGCTTCTTCCAGCTGTTACATTTATTTCCTGCAGCATCTGTCACCTCCATCCTGGTCTTTGCTTTTCCTGTATGATCACTTCATTACTCTTAAAAGAAAATATTTGTCCCTCTCACCTCTACTTAACTGGCGATGACTTCAGTTGCAGCCTCTGAGGAGTTTCTTTCTATTCTTCACTACATGTCAGATCAACAGGAAGGGTTTTACACAGCGTTCATGAATCCCAAGTAAACTTTTGTACTGAGGTGATTTACACACAAATCTACTCAGATTTAGTAACATTTCATTGAGGCCCAACGATACCAAACTACACAGTAGCCTGATTTTCCCTTTAAAGAGGATGAATTAAGATCACTTGTTGGCAGTGATTGATGATAAAGGTGGTGCCAGAAAATACTCAGTGAAGGGTATCATCTTTTTTGTCCATGCCATTTAACTTTAATTATATAAAATATTTAATTGAATCAATACTCAAAAGCAAAATCTCATTTGTGTTAAATATAATATAAACAATAAGACATGCTGTTGTGAGTTTTCTTTATATTAATGCATGTCCCTTGTTGAGTTTGGTAATAAATACAGTGCAGAGTCAAAGATGCATTTCTGGGTATTGTGATGTTGTAAGGGTTCACACAATAAGGAGAGATGGCTGTGACAAAACAGGCTTTATTTATACACACACTCACAACACAGAACGGAGGGGAGGTCATTTACACAGACCCTCATTTCACTCATGGTGACACAGATAGATGATTTGGTACATACAGTGCATCTGGAAAGTATTCACAGCGCTTCATTTTTCCCACATTTTGTTATCTTCCAGCCTTATTCCAAAAGGGATTCAATTCATTTTTTTTCCTCAAAACTCTGCACACAATATCCCATAATGACAACATGAAAAAAGTTTTTTTTTTGAAATTTTTGCAAATCTATTTAAAAAAACAAACTAAGAAATCACATGTACATAAGTATTCACAGCCTTTGCTCAATACTTTGTTGATGTACCTTTGGCAGCAAATACAGCCTTAAGACTTTTTGAATATGATGACACAAGCTTGGCACACCTATCTTTGGGCAGTTTCACCCGTTCCTCTTTGTAGTGCCTCTCAAGCTCTTTCAGGTTGAATGGGAAGCGTCGGTGCACAGCCATTTTCAGATCTCTCCAGAGATGTTCAATTGGATTCAAGTCTGGCCTCTGGCTGGGCCACTCAAGGACATTCACAGAGTTGTCCTGAAGCCACTCCTTTGATATCTTGGCTGTGTGCTTAGGGTCGTTGTCCTGCTGAAAGATGGAACCATCGCCCCAGTCTGAGGTCAAGAGTGCTCTGGAGCAGGTTTTCATCCAGGATGTCTCTGTACATTGCTGCATTCATCTTTCCCTATATTCTGACTAGTCTCCCTGTTCCTGCCACTGAAAAACATCCCCACGGCATGATGCTGCTCCCAACATTGGCATGGTTATGAGTGGTGCCTGGTTTCCTCCAAATATGACACCTGGCATTCATACCAAAGAGTTCATTCTTTGTCTCATCAGACCAGAGAATTTTGTTTCTCATGGTCTTAGAATCCTTCAGGTGCCTTTTGGCAAACTCCAGGTGGACTGCCATGTGCCTTTTACTAAGGAGTGGCTTCCATCTGGCCACTCTACCATACAGGCCTGACTGGTGGATTGCTGCAGAGATAGCTGTCATTCTGGAAGGTTCTCCTCTCTCCACAGAGGAACACTGGAGCTCTGACAGAGTGACCATTGGGTTCTTGGTCACCTCCCTGACTCAGGCCCTTCTCCCCCAATCACTCAGTTTAGATAACCGGCCAGCTCTCGGAAGAGTCCTGATGGTTCCGAACTTCTTCCATTTACAGATGATGGAGGCCACTGTGTCATTAGGACCTTCCAAAGCAGTAGAAATGTTTCTGTACCCTTCCCCACATTTGTGCCTCGAGACAATCCTGTCTCGGAGGTCTACAGACAATTCCTTTGACTTCATGCTTGGTTTGTGCTCTGACATGCGCTGTCAACTGTGGGATCTTATATAGACAGGTGTGTGCCTTTGCAAATCATGTCCAATCAACTGAATTTACCACAGATGGACTCCAATTAAGCTGTAGAAACATCTCAAGGATGATCAGTGGGAACAGAATGCACCTGAGCTCAATTTTGAGCTTCATGGCAAAGGCTGTGAATACTTATGTACATGTGATTTCTTAGTTTTTATTTTTAATAAATTTGCAAAAATCTAAAAAAAAAAATTAAAAAAAATCACCTTGTCATTATGGGGTATTGTGTGGAGAATTTTGAAAAAAAAAAAAAAAAGAAAAGAATTTAATCCCTTCTGGAATAAGGCTGTAACATAAAAAAATGTGGGAAAAAGTGAAGCGCTGTGAATACTTTGTGGATGCACTATATAGGGAAACAACGCTATCACAACTGACCTTATTACACAGTAACAATGGCATGGCACACACGAATAATGCTTAGAACACACAGATACAGTTTTTCAATCCTCCATGCCGGGAAACTACCGCCCCCTTATCACAGCCCTGACACGTTAAACACCCCCCCCCCCCCCCCGGACTGGTTTCTGTCCTCATAATAATAAAGTCCAACTCAAAAGTCCAACACAAATCCCCCCAGGTGTCGGGGTGGCCGCCGTTGTCGGAGACCAGCATGCACAGGCCTGTTATTGTCCATTCACGCCTCGGCTGGGGTATCCGGTCGGGATGAAACCTCTGGCTCGACCACCCATGGGGCAGATGGCTGGTACGGGGCGACACAGTCACGGTGAAGCACCACGACCTGGTTCCTTTTCTGCAGCCTCACTCTGTACACTACATCCGACAGTCTCTGTAGCACCATACACGGTTCCCACCAATGGCTCGCCAGTTTTGGCAACAGTGCCTTTTTGCGCTCTGAGCAGAAAACCCAGACTCGATCTCCTGGTGCAAAGTCTCTCTCCTGGCAGTGAGAGTCGTATGCCCGCTTCTGCTGACTCCCCGCTGCTGCCAGGGCCTCCCAAGCTAGTTCATGCACCATGTGGAGACGTTCTCTCTAGCAAAACAAATAATTCAACCCTGGTTTGCCCTCCACCTCCAGCTCCAGGGGAAGGGCCGAACACCAAATCCACCGGTGTGCGCCACCCCACCCCAGCTCACGTCCAAACATCAGCACTGCAGGGGTGCACCGGGTGGATTCCTGAGCTGCCGTCCGGTACGCCCACAGAACCAAGGGCAGATGCAGGTCTCAGTCTCACTGTCGCTGGTCCACTAGGATGGCGAGCTGAGTGGTTAGAGTCCGATTAAAACGTTCAACCAGGGCGTCGCTCTGTGGATGCAGCGCAGTAGTCCGGGTCTTCCGGATGCCTGGCGACGTCCCGGCCAGTAGAACCAGGCCCGAAGATGCTGCAGAGTCTTCATCACCCCAAAGTGGCCCACCCCACTGACCCGTGGACCAACTGGAGCACTTTGAGGTGGAGCCACCGGGGAACCAGCAGCTGCCAGATGTGACACTGCCCAGCTGAAGCCTGCCACTGCCGATATACAACACCCTTGTGACAGTGGAGATTGGCCCACTGGGAATGTAGGGCCTTGGTCTCTGGGTCCAGCATGGACACAGCCTCCCAGGCGGGCCGCTGGCCCACATCCAACCACTGCTGAACCCGGGAGATGACCCGATCTCTATCCTGCTCGCTCTGCAGCTGCTGAGTGCTGAGGACCTCTACAACATCATCACTGGGGGAAGGTAACTGATTATCCAAGGAGGAGCTGTGCTATTCCTGCTCACAGCGGTCCGGAGAGCAGCAGCACGTGGGACGGCTTGGTCTCGATCCTCTGCCCACTGGCAGTGCCGACAGTCCTCCGCAGCACAGGGACGCCGAGACAGTGCATCAGCATTGGCATGGAGGCGGCCTACCTGATGCACAATCTGAAAATCATAATCCTGCAGTGCCTCCAGCCATCTAGCTAACTGTCCATCCGGCTCTTTAAAATTCAGTAGCCAGGTCAAGGAAGCATGATCCATCCTGAGCTGGAACCTCCCCCCGTACACAAAAGGGCGAAAATGACGAAGTCCCTGGATGACAGTCAACAGTTCTCAGTGAGCAACACAATAATTCCTTTCAGCTCTGCTGAGAGTGCGGCTGAAAAAAGCAACTGCCTGCTCTCCCTGTTCTCCCTCCTGGGATAACACCGCCCTGATGCCCTGGTTGCTGGCATCTGTGTCCACGATAAAAGGGCGGTTCTGGTCAGGATACTGCAGGACGGGGGCTCCAGTTAGTGCCAAACAAAGCCGGGAAAAAGCAGCAGCACAGTCCTCACTCCATTCAAATGCATGGCCTTTCTGCGTCAGCTGATGCAGTGGGCTGGCGATGGTGGTGAAATCCTTTCCAAACCTCCTATAATAAGAGGCCAGTCCGAGAAAACTCTGTAACTCTCCCATGTCACATGGCACTGGCCAGTTTTTCACCGCTGCCACCTTCTCTGGATTGGTGGCGACTCCTGCAGCGCTGACGACATGGCCCAGGAAGGTGGTTTCTCGCCAAAATAAGTGGCATTTCCACGGGTGCAGCTGCAGCCCGGCCCATCGGATGGTGTATAATACTTCCTGGAGGTTGGACAGGGCGCCATCAGAGTCTGCTGCATGAACCAGCAGGTCATCCAGATAAACAATGCAGCAGTTCCGGGGCATGTGAGCCAACACTCGCTCCATTAGACGTTCAAAGGTGGCCGGGGCGTTGCAAAGTCCAAACAGCATCACCTTGAACTGCCACAGTCCCTGCCTGATGGAGAAGGCTGTTTTCTGGTGGGCCTCCGGTGACAACTCTACCTGCCAATAGCCGCTGCAGAGGTCCAGCAAGCTGAACCAGCTGGAGCCGGTGATGTAATCCAGCGTGTCATCGATGTGGGGCAGAGGGTAGGAGTCCTTGCGGGTGACATCATTCAGGTGCCAGTAATCCACACAGAACCACCACAAACCGTCCTTCTTCTTAATCAGAATCACTGGTGCTGCCCAGGGGCTGCTGGAGGGCTCAGTAACATCTGCCTCCAGCATTTCCTGCATTTTTTGTTCTACCGCTGCCTGCCTTGAAAAAGGAAGATGGTGGGGGCGGAGCCGGATCGGCCTGGTCTCACCGGTGTTGATCTGGTGCTGCACCAAGCTGGTTTGGGTGCACTCCTCGTCCTTGACAGCAAAGACGTCAATGTAGCAGTCCAACAGCTCCCGCAGCTCTCTGTCCCAATTCTTGTCCGCGGCAGCTCTGCTGGAACAATTCCTTGACCGCCTGCTGTGTTTCTGCTGACACACTGACCTGCTCCGCTATCGTCCCCCTCTGCTTGCGTTGGTGGCGCTGCTGTGTTCAGTTCTGGCAGCGACCCGCCCGGTTCAGTCTGTTCTGGTGGCTCCTTGATCACGCAGGCCCCTGGGTTCCTCCACTGTGTCCCGCTGCAGAGTGTGATGGTCCGAGCCCCCAGCAGGAGAGACAATCAGCCGGTGTCAATCGTTGCACCCCATGCTGCAAGCAGATTGAGTCCAATAATGCAGGGATCTTGGATGTCAGCCAGCCAGAATGGGTGGTTTGTATTCTGGCCGGCCACCCCCACCACAAGAACTTTCTGCCCCCCCAGTCTGGCGCGCTCACGGGTGGCTGTGGTGATGCAGCGCCTGGTGGGTTCCCACCCCTGCGATCCTGCCTCGTCCGTACCGGGCAGCACTCTGGGTTGGACCATGGAGATGGTAGAACCGGTGTTGATCAGGGCCCAGATTGGCAAGCTGTCCAAGCTGCACTGCAGGTACATCCCTAGTAAGTGTCCAATTCAGCCCAAAAGTGGTGACAGTTCGTCGGGGAAAATGTCTGTGGGAGGCGGAAGGTCCCTGTCTATACCACCTCGCTCCTGTTTAAAGCCGGCGAGGGGGCGGTTTGTCGTGGGGTGGGTGCTGGGCAGTACCGCGCGATGTGTCCTAGCTCCCTGCAGCAGAAGCACACTTCCTCATGCCGCTGTTGTCATCTTCTCATTGGCCGTGCCGCTGTGGTCCGGTGCAGTTCCTCCTTCTCGGTCTCAGCTGTGGCCTGGACAGCTCTCTGCCTCGGCGACAACACATCAGCTGGATAGTTCATCATCGGTCCTACCCACTCCACTTCTGCCACAGCTGTCTCCCAGTTGCTCGCGGTGTGATTCCGGATGTGGACCTGGAGCTGGGCGGAGCCCCTGAGTGAAGTGCTGGAGGATAAGCTTCTCCACCGCCCCCGGCTTGAAATCCAGGTAGCCACGCTGCATCAGCAGCCGTATGTCCACTGCGGAGACTCCCAGGCTCGCTCAGCTGCCTCGCCGGTGGTTGGCCAGCTGTTCCTGGGCGTGCTCAGTGTTGATCGCTCTTCCAAACCACCTCCGAAGTGCTCTTTGTAGCGCTGGCCAGCTGTGACGTTCCTGAGGCCGGACGTCAGACAGCGTGCAGAGAGCCCCGCTCTCCAGAGCCAGCGCAACCTGCACGCCGGTCTCTTCGGGTGTCCAGCCATTCAGCGCAGCCGCCAGCTCGACCTGAACAGATAGTCATCCAGCAGGGTTTCGCCATCAAAGCAGGGCACTTTGGCCTGTTTGCGGATTGGTGGGATGGTTGCCTTTTGGTCGATTGCCGCCCCTGGTCACAGTTGAATTGCCGTCCCGTCCTGCCCTGAAAAGGGCGGGAAGCGGGGCCGGTTTGTTCTGTTTGGCCCGCCCTGCCTTGAGAATGGCAGAAGGCGAGGTATGCTGGCCCCATCAGGTCCCCCGCTCCATTCATCACGGTAAGCAGCTCCAGGGGTCGGTGTCGGCTCTGTTGTCCATCTCCAGCTGAGCGATGAGCCGCTCGAGCTGCCGAATCTCTAGCCTGACTCTTGCTTCCATCTTCTCTGTGATCCCACTTCTGACACTAGTGTGACGTTGCAAGGGTTCACACAATAAGGAGAGATGGCTGTGATGAAACAGGCTTTATTTATACACACGCTCATGACACAGAATGGAGGGGAGTGTGGCAACCCCCACAACAGACTGGGACAGACAGCTCGCTCTTCTGGTTTTTTCCGCTGCATGCTGTGAAGTAATCTGCCATTCATGCATGGTTTCACTGCTGTGATGTTAATGTCCCACTCATGCATTGTGTTCATGCATCCTGTACTGTCTGTGCCTCTCATATGCAAATGCCCAGATCGACTGCTGTGAATGTCTTTGATGTATTGTCTGAGCTGAGTGTATAAGCTGTCTGATTTTCATGTTCATCCTCTCAATCTGATTCCTGCAACTGCTGCTGACACACACTGTGTCTCCTCTCTGAGAGCCTGAGGAATTCAGCTTCAGCCTGCTCACACTATGGGCTGGAGCCGAGTTCCCATGAAGGCGGTATGATTTAATAAACCTGCTTAAAACCTTCACCAACGCCACTTTATTTCATGCCGCTTCACTGGTGACCCCAAGAATGCACACGCTTTGTGCAACGCAACCTTCTGGTCTGGACGGCCACGCTGGCGACCCGACGCTGAAAAAAACACGCTGCCAGCGAACACAGCAGCCTGACGCAAATGAGCTGCCCTCCCTTCTGCTTCAGGGAGACCTCGACACGGAGCCAATACAGGCGAGCTACTCTCCGGACATCACCCACGACCGGGAAAACTGCAGAAAACGTCATGGCGCGACCCTCACCTGAGATCGGGACGTCCACGCTGGACCGGCCGAGGGACACAGAACGTTTTCTCCCTCTCACCGCTCCTCCTCCCTCTCAGCGATCCCACGCATCTACCCGAGCCTGAGGGACAAAGATCGTCTATTTCCCCTCAATGCTCCAACGCACCATGACTAATCTGCAGCCACAGCTCAACACAGATGTTTATCGGCGCCGACTGTGCCGATCTCCACCAAGATTCCTGACCCTGGTTCTCCTCTCCAGCTGGCCCACCCACGCACGGAGCCCCGGCACACGCACCGGGGGTTACGCGGACGGCGCACCACGCACGGGACACATACGGCTCCACTGACCGCCTTCCTTCTTAGTCGCTGCACACTGGCCCTTCAGGCTTGCTCGTACACCTGAGGCACGCAGCTTGCTCACTGGATTTTATGGTCTTTGCCATGGCGCTCAACGGGAATTCAGCAGTCTGCGGTCCCCGAAGGCTTTAAGGTTGTACCTGCACCTAAAGTCAACACGCCAAGTCCCTCTGCTTTTGTTTCTTTTTTTTCTTACAGCCGCTACGCAGCCTCGCCACTCCTGTTTTTCTTCATGGCCACGACAGGAGTCAGAGACTAATTTTTCTTCTTGTGATCTCCGCACGTTCAACGGGACAGCCCCTCGACGTCGTGGACCAACAGCAATTTTTGCGCGGCTCGGACGATTTCACCGTCCCGGCCGGCATGTACTACCACACTCCTCCCCCCCCTCCTCCTGCAGAGAGCTTTCCCTGCTCGCTGCCAAAGCTGCAATATTGAGGTCTCGGCCGCCTGCCTTGCCCTCTGGGGGGGAGCGGTGTGGCAACCCCCACAACAGACTGGGACAGACAGCTCGCTCTTCTGGTTTTTTCCGCTGCATGCTGTGAAGTAATCTGCCATTCATGCATGGTTTCACTGCTGTGATGTTAATGTCCCACTCATGCATTGTGTTCATGCATCCTGTACTGTCTGTGCCTCTCATATGCAAATGCCCAGATCGACTGCTGTGAATGTCTTTGATGTATTGTCTGAGCTGAGTATATAAGCTGTCTGATTTTCATGTTCATCCTCTCAATCTGATTCCTGCAACTGCTGCTGACACACACTGTGTCTCCTCTCTGAGAGCCTGAGGAATTCAGCTTCAGCCTGCTCACACTATGGGCTGGAGCCGAGTTCCCGTGAAGGCGGTATGATTTAATAAACCTGCTTAAAACCTTCACATCGCTGCCTTTATCTTATCATCCGCTTCAGGGAGGTCACTTACACAGACCCCAATTTTGCTCAGGGTGACAAAGACACATGATTTAGCACATATAGGGAAACAACGCTATCACAACTGGTCTTATTACACAGTTATAATGGCACACACAAATAACATTTAGAACACAGAGTGCTTGAATCTTCCGTGGTGCAAGCATGCCAGGAAATTCCTGCCTCATCACAGCTCCGACATTACAGTGTTTATTTACAACTTGGCCAAGAAGGGAAAATGTTGTGATCTGCATGCTGGCAAGTGTCACGAGAAGATTCAAAATCTCAAAACAGAACAGAGAGTTTTAATACAGTAGAGTTAACAGATAAGCACTGTTTTGAGAACACTGAGTCAGCAGTGTTCAAGGCTGGATCCTCGCTGTCTCATGGGAAGAGTACTGGGTGTCATGTCATTTATGATTACAGGAGACAGAATGAAAAGACAATAAAATGAATCCATAACAATGCCATTAAACTTCATTCAGTTTCCAGTTATTACATGATTTTTTTTTTTTTTTTTTGTGGAAGGGTGAAAACAAATTGTGTCCTTTATATAATTGTGTATGGTTATGTGCAGTGGTGTGAAAAAGTGTTGGCCCCCTTCTTGATTTCATTTTTTGTTTGTCACACTTAAATGTTTCAGATCATCAAACAAATTTAAATATTAGACAAAGATAACACAAGTAAACACAAAATGCAGTTTTTAAATGAAGGTGTTTATTATTAAGGGTAAAAAACATCCAAACCTAAATGGCTCTGTGTGAAAAAGTGACACCCCCCCCCCCCACCCCGGTTAAAACATAAATTAACTGTGGTTTATCACATCTTTGGAAAGCTGAGTTCAATTTCTCGAGCAACACCCAGGCCTGATTGTTGTCACACCTGTCCTCAATCACGAAATCACTTAAACAGGACCTGCCTGACAGTGTGAAGTAGACCAAATGATCCTCAAAAGCTAGACATCATGCTGCAATCCAAAGAAATTCAGGAACAAATGAGAAACAAAGTCAGCGAGGTCTATCAGTCTGTAAAAGGTTATAAAGCCATTTCAAAAGCTTTGGGACTCAAGCGAACCACAGTGAGAGCCATTATCCACAAATGGAGAAAACATGGAACAGTAGTGAACCTTCCTAGGAGTGGCCGGCTGACCAAAATTACCCAGAGAGCGCAGCGACAACTCATCCAAGAAGTCACAAAAGACACCACAACAACATCCAAGGAACTGCAGGCCTCACTTGCCTCAGTTAAGATCAGTGTTCATGACTCCACCATAAGAAAGAGACTGGGCAAAAATGGGCAGCATAGCAGAGTCAAAAACCAAAGACAAAAACCACTGCTCAGCAAAAACACAAAGGCTCATCTCAGTTTTGCCAGAAAATATATTGATGATCCCCAAGACTTTTGGGAAAATACTCTGTGGACTGACGAGACAAAAGTTGAACTTTTTGGAAGGTATGTGTCCCATTACATCCGGCGTGAAAGTAACACAGCATTTCAGAAAAGGAAAATCATACCAACAGTAAAATATGGTGGTGGTAGTGTGATGGCCTGGGGCTGTTTTGCTGTTTCAGGATTTGGAAGACTTGCTGTGGTAAATGGAACCATCAATTCTGTCTCAAAAAAAAAAAAAAAAAAAAAAAATCCTGAAGGAGAATGTCCGGCCATCTGTTTATGACCCCAAGCTGAAGCGTACTTGGGTTCTGCAGCAGGACAATGATCCAAAGCACATCAGCAAGTCAACCTCTGAATGGCTTAAGAAAAGCAAAATGAAGACTTTGGAATGGCCTAGTCAAAGTCCTGACCTGAAACCGATTGAGATACTGTGGCATGACCTTAAAAAGGTGGTTCATGCTCGAAAACCCTCCAATGTGGCTGAATTACAACAATTCTGCAAAGATGAGGGGGCCAAAATTCCTCCACAGCGCTGGAAAAGACTCATTGCTAGTTATTGCAAACGCTTGATGGCAGTTGTTGCTGCTAAGGGTGGCCCAACCAGTTATTAGGTTTAGGGAGCAATAACTTTTTCACACAGGGCCATAGAGGTTTGGATTTTTTTCCCCTTAATAATAAATGCCTTCATTAAAAACTGCATTTTGTGTTTACTTGTGTTATCATTGTCTAATATTTAAATTTGTTTACTCATCTGAAACATTTAAGTGTGACAAACAAAAAATGAGAAATCAGGAAGGGGGCAAACACTTTTCGACACCACTGTATGTACACAGATATTGAGTTAATAATATAATCAGCAATAAAAGAGGTAGCATTAAATAAGTTTATCCTTTATTCTACTCCCGTTTGAGCATGTAAATTGAGTTCACACTGCACTTTTACTGCTTATTTACCATTTTACTTAAAAAAATGATGTTCAAACTATACAATCAGTAATCTGGTAAAATACGCAAATACAGGAAATGGTATCCATTGCATTTACAGTTTTTGGTGTGAAGGACCCTCCAGACCCCTCACCACAATGTGCCCTCCACATTAAAAATGCTTAGGATGTCCATGCATTGAACATTGATGATGAGAGGCCTGAGAGCCCAAAACAGAGTGAATATGCAGATGATACAGCCGTGGACAAAATTGTTGGTACCCCTCTGTTAATGAAAGAAAAACCCACAATGGTCAAAGAAATAACTTGATTTCTGACAAAAGTGGTAATAAATAAAAATTCTATGAAAGTTAACCAAAGAAAATCAGACAATGCTTTTGAATTGTGGTTCAACAGAATTACTTTAAAAAACAAACTCATGAAACAGGCCTGGACAAAAATGATGGTACCCCTAGAAAAGATTGAAAATAATGTGACCATAGGGACATGTTCAACCAAGATGTGTCCTCTAATTAATATCACAGGTGTCTACAAACTTGTAATCAGTCAGTCGGCCTATTTAAAGGGTGACAAGTAGTCACTGTGCTGTTTGGTGACATGGTGTGTACCACACTAAACATGGACCAGAGGAAGCAAAGGACAGAGTTGTCTCAGGAGATCAGAAAGAAAATTATAGACAAGCATGTTAAAGGTAAAGGCTATAAGACCATCTCCAAGCAGCTTGATGTTCCTGCGACTACAGTTGCACATATTATTCAGAAATTTAAGATCCACGGGACTGTAGCCAACCTCCCTGGATGTGGCCGCAGGAGGAGAAGGATAATACGAATGGTAACAAAAGAGCCCAGAACAACCTCTAAACACATTCATGGTGAACTCCAAGGTCAAGGTACATCAGTGTCAGATCGCACCATCCGTCGTCGTTTGAACCAAAGTGGACTTCATGGGAGATGACCAAGGAGGACACCACTGTTGAAAACAAATCATAAAAAAGCCAGACTGGAATTTGCTAAACTGCATGTTGACAAGCCACAAAGCTTCTGGGAGAATGTCCTATGGACAGACGAGACAAAACTGGAACTTTTTGGCAAGGCACATCAGCTCTATGTTCACAGATGCAAAAATGAAGCATACCAAGAAAAGAACACTGTCCCTACTGTGAAACATGGAGGTTCCGTTATGTTCTGGGGCTGCTTTGCTGCATCTGGCACAGGGTGTCTTGAGTCTGTGCAGGGTACAACGAAATCTCAAGACTATGAAGGTATCCTAGAGAGAAATGTGCTGCCCAGTGTCAGACAGCTTGGTGT
Source organism: Pholidichthys leucotaenia (assembly GCA_020510985.1). Taxonomy (NCBI): domain Eukaryota; kingdom Metazoa; phylum Chordata; class Actinopteri; order Cichliformes; family Pholidichthyidae; genus Pholidichthys; species Pholidichthys leucotaenia. Next base: position 71,597,150 of record CM035836.1, read on the forward strand.
CAGTCGCAGGTCATGGGTCTTGCAACAAGGTAATGACCCAAAACACACAGCTAAAAACACCCAAGAATGGCTAAGAGTGAAACACTGGACTATTCTAAAGTGACCTTCTATGAGCCCTGATCTAAATCCTATTGAACATCTGTGGAAGAAGCTGAAACATGCCGTCTGGAGAAGGCACCCTTCAAACCTGAGACAGCTGGAGCAGTTTGCTCATGAGGAGTGGGCCAAAATACCTGCTGAGAGGTGCAGAAGTCTCATTGACAGTTACAGAAATCGTTTGATTGCAGTGATTGCCTCAAAAGGTTGTGCAACAAAATATTAAGTTAAGGGTACCATCATTTTTGTCCAGGCCTGTTTCATGAGTTTGTTTTTTAAAATATTTCTGTTGAACCACAATTGAAAAGCATTGTCTGATTTTTTTTTTTTTTACAATACAGCTTCAAGAATTTAAATAACATTTCATTCACTCAAATGACACTTAAAACTGAAAATATAAATCAAAGATTCGCTTCAAGATGGAGACTGTTCTTCTGACTGCTGAGATCTGTATTTCACAGATGCTAGGGCAGCCGGGGATCGCTTGTTGATATTTTTTCAGGTTCTTCTTCACCATCCCAGTTGCTCTCACCACCACCACAGGTATAATAACTGCTTCCTGCAGTTTCCAGGTGCTCCTTAGGTCGTTTTTGAGGTCTTGGTATTTTTTCTCTTTCTGCTCAATTGAGGCCATAGTCGTTTGATATGGTTTGGCATTGGCATTTTTGTCCTTTTTGTTCAAGATAACAATGTCTGGCTTTATTGCTCCTCCTCCTATGTGTCTTCCAGTTGGGATTTCCTTGTCATAAAAGATGGTAATATCTCCGCTGGAGCTTGACTGGCTCTGGAGTGTGCCATCATACCAGTCCTTTTACTTCTATTTCAAATTCTTTGCATATTTTCTAGTGTATATAACAGCAGATCTTATTGTGATGAGCAGTGTAGTGTCCATCAGCCATGAGGATCTGGCAACCAGAGAGCAGGTAGCTTGCACTCTCCACCGCTGCATGACAGAATCGATATTTGTCACTCTGTGACAGTCCTGCCATTTTTTTAAAGCCATTAGGCAGAAGTCCTTGGTCTTGTGCTCCAACCACTAATCTCTCATCATACCCCAGATCTCCGTTCCTGATCCAGTGCAATGTCTCTTCTTTATCAATATACTCCTTATTGAGCTCCTCCTGAAAGTGCCCTGTTTGCTTATGCTGTTTCCATCTTTCTTTTCTTTCCTCCTGTGTCCTTTTGCTGTATTTTTCCCGTGTCTTTCTAGCTATTTTTGTTGCTGGGTTTTGTTGACTGGCTTTTATGTTGTCTAATAAGTCTCCTACAAAGGCCTAAACTTGTTCAGTTATGGATGTGAAGTGACTACGGGTTTCATGGTGTTGGGTGACTTTTTCCATTGTATCGCTGTTTTGAGCATTTTAGGTATTGACCAATGCTCATTATTGTCACCCTATAGGCCTGGTTTATTTCAATTAGGCCCAGCCCTCCCTCTTTACGGGGTATATATATCCTGTCTAAGCATTGATTTTTATATGTTACCTTGTGCAGGGTCAGGGTCTTCCTGGTCCTAACATCCAACTTGTCCAGTTCCCCCTGTGGCCAGTCTATCACCCCAAATCCATATTTGACAACTGGTACTGCCAGCTGGTTTATCGCAGTGATCTTATTTTTAGGCTTTAAGTTTGATTTACAGATTTTCTTTAGATGATGTTGGTAATCTTTTTTTTATTATTTCCTTTGTTTTCCTGTGTTCAATAGTTGTTTTCCTCTATGCCAAGATATTTATATGCCAATTCATCTGCCAGGTCTTTGATGTGCTTATTGTCATCCATTTGGATGTTCTCTGATGCTGTTTTCTTTCCTTTTTTTATTGTACATTTTGTGCATTTGTCGAGTCCAAATTCCATGCAGATGTCCTTTGAGAACACGTGAACAGTATTGACAAGTTGATTCAGTTTCTGCTCAGATTCTGCATAAAGCTTGAGGTCGTCCATGTAGAGGAGAGGATTCACTCTCTTGTTCCCTTTTCTTGTTCTGCATTTGCTTAAATCATACCCGATATCAAGATCTGATAGGATTTTGCTCAAGGGGTTGATACACAGACAGAAGAGCAATGGCGAGAGACTGTCCCCCTGGAATATTCCTTGTTGGATCCTGATGTCTGGGATTGTTATTTGTCCTTCTTTATGGTTAAGTGTAATTGTAGTTTTCCACTTAGCCATCTGGACCTCAGAAAAGTTATAACTTCTGGGGTGGTGTTATACAGCTCCAGACAGTATGTTATCCAGGAATGGGGAACGCAGTCAAATGCCTTTTGGTAGTCTATCTACACAATGCTTAAATTTCTCTCACGCTTCTTGCAGTCTTCCAGGATGGTTTTGTTAATGAGCAGTTGTTCTTTGGCTCCCAGCTTATTTCTTACGCAGCCTTTTTTGCTGAGGTTGCAAGTAGTTTCCTATATCCAGATGTTAATAGACCGCCTCAGTCATGAGTCCTGTCAGCCATTTGTATGTAGTGGGGATGCAGCGGATGGATCTGTATTAACTTGTTGGGTTTAGGGCTCTTGGGCAGGAGTATAGTATTTCCATATGTGACCCACTCTGGTGCTCCTTCTCTCCCCTAACAAGTTGGCTAAATGCCTCTGCGGTGTTTGTGCAGTATTGTCGGGTTTTTTGAGCCAGAAGTTTGGTATTTTATCTATTCCAGGGGATTTGAAGTTGAGATGTTTCCTGATTTTTTCTCTCACACTTTCTTCTGTGATTTTTAATGAGGGCATCTGTCGTTTTCCTTTATTTTTATTGGCAACAGTTTGAATCCAGTTATTACTTTTATATTGTACTGGGTCCTCTGGTTTTGCTAGAATGCTTCTAGTTGTATTTTTTTCAGGTGGTACCTCTATTTTTATGGTTTCTTCCGCAAGCCTCCTATAGACTTGTTTTGGGTTTTCTGCGAATAGTTTATCAGTTTTGAGTTCTTTCTCTTTTGTCCATTTCTAATTTGGGCTGCTAGGGCTTTGATTTGCTCCTGGTGCTCTGCTATTTTTCCTATAATTTGCTCTTTCCTAATGTTATACATTTTTTGGATTCTTTTGATTACTCCTAGTAATTTGGTAGTGCAGCTTTGGTTATGTATATAATTAGTCATTTGCGAGAATTCAGCCCTAAATCGATTTATTTTTCCTTTTAGTTTCTTTTCCCAATTAGGTGTGGAGATTTTTGTTTTGGTTCGTTGTTCTTTTTTATATATATTCTGGAGCTAGCTTGCTCTGCATATTCCATGCTGCTCCGAAGTTTATGCAGTACAGCTCTGTCAGATTGACCCCTGGAGGTATAAGTACAGTTAGGCCTCTGTTGACCTTTTGCAGCAATAATTTGAATTCTTTATTCTGTTTGTGCTTAATTAATTTAGAACACTCTTTCATTGTCATTTTTTCTACTTTGTTGGCAATATCCTCTTCTAGTTCTAGTTGTTCTTGACTCAGTTCTATTTATCTGCTTCGTTAGTGGTGCCTGGCCTGCACTGCCCCTTGTTGCTTCATCAGGGTGTTCTAATTCTGAGCTAGAGGTTGCAGAGAAATCATCTGGGTGGTCTGGTGGCACCTCAGTAAGTTGCGTTTGATAGGGTTGTTCCATCAGCGGTTTTTCAGGTAGTGGCAGCGGACACTCAATTGACTATATGTTGTTCTGTGCCATTTTCCTATTTCTGTGTGCATGTGCTCCAGTTGTTGCTCTGTGAAGTACCTTTGGGTGAGGAAGTTGTGTCTCTGGGTTGGAAGTTTGGCTCGGGGTATGAAAATTTTATCCGGGCAGTGATGGTAGAAGATTCGTTGCCACTCATTGCATCATTTCCACTGGTTGCTCCATTTCATTTTGGCGTACTCAGTTGCCCATATTAAAACCCATTTTTCCTCCATGCTCAACTGACTTTGCTTGTATTCTTGTTATTCAGATAGGTTGGCATCTTGATAGTCTTTTATTGCTTGGGATTCAGCTTCAGACATCATCTTTTCAATTTCCTCTTGTCCTAGTTATTTTGAGACCTGAGAGACAATAAATGTTTATTTGGAGGTGGTGGTGGCTGCTTTTTCTGGTGGTAGCTTGGAGTCTCTGATCTTCTCCTCAAATATTTGCTTTTTTCTTCTGGCTCACTTCTCATACCTTGAATAAGCGAAGCATGACAGGATAATTTTCTTCTCCTCAAGGGACCATTTTATAGTTTCTTCTTTTCTTGTATACCTTTTAGTCCTTTTTTGATCTTGTTGGGGGCCAGGTCCAGATTTGTGTTGGTCTGATGGGGATCCCAGCTGAGTGTCTGTGACACTCCAAGATGAAGCTGCACCATTGCTCTCAACAGCCCACCTGGTGCAAGAACGAGCTGAGGGGACAGTTTTATCCTGGTCAGTACCTTTCCAGCATCTTTTTCCTGTTTTATTCATTTTTCATATTGGGTTCCTCATCGTCCACGGCTTCTTATTGGTTATTCAAAGCTGCCCTCGCCATGATTATTCACAGTAAGGGGGTGCCCCCCATCTGCGACCCGGGGGACATGCTGGCTAGCCTGAAGGAAAAGGCCAAAAGCTGCTCACCGTTTCATTTATTTGCATCACATTTCAATACAAGTGCAATGGGCCCCAGCCAGGGGTCTATGGTTACACTTTAAATCAAAAAGCTTTGCAACCGAGGGCTCTCTTCAAGATGGAGACTGTTCCTCTGATTGCTGAGATCTGTATTTCACAGATACTAGGGCAGCCGGGGATCGCCTGTAGATATTTTTTCAAGTTCTTCACCATCCCCGTTGCTCCCACCACCACAGGTGTGTCTGCTTCCTGCAGTTTCCAGGTGCTCCTTAGGTCTTTTTTGAGGTCTTGATATCAATACCTGTGTGAATTCTCATGTGAATTTTCAAATTAACACATTTAGTAAAACTTTGACCACATGTTTCACAGGAAAAAGGCTTCTCACTTGTATGAATTCTCATGTGAGTTTTCAAATTACCACGTTTAGCAAAACTTTGACCACATGTTTCACAGGAAAAAGGCTTCTCACCTGTGTGAATTCTCATATGAGTTTTCAAATGACCACGTTGAATAAAACTTTGACCACACGTTTCACAACAAAAAGGCTTCTCGCTTGTGTGAATTCTCATGTGAGTTTTCAAAGAATCACGTCGATTAAAACTTTGACCACATGTTTCACAAGAAAAAGGTTTCTCACCTGTGTGAATTCTCATGTGTTTTCTCCAATTACCACGTTCAGTAAAACTCTGACCACATGTTTCACAAGAAAATGGCTTCTCACCTGTGTGAATTCTCAGGTGAGTTTTCAAATAACTACGTTCAGTAAAATTTTGACCACACGTTTCACAAGAAAAAGGCCTCTCACCTGTGTGAATTCTCATGTGAGTTTTCAAATAACCATGCTCAGTAAAACACTGACCACATGTTTCACAAGAAAAAGGCTTCTCACCTGTGTGAATTCTCATGTGTTTTTTCCAATTACAACGTTCAGTAAAACACTGACCACATGTTTCACAAGAAAAAGGCTTCTCACCTGTGTGAATTCTCATGTGTCTTTTCAAATGACCACATTGAGTAAAACTTTGACCACATGTTTGACAAGAAAAAGGCTTCTCACCTGTGTGAATTCTTGTGTGTTTTTTCCAATTACCATGTTCAGTAAAACTTTGACCACATGTTTCACAAGAAAAAGGCTTCTCACCTGTGTGAATTCTCATGTGAGTTTTCAAATGACAACATTGAGTAAAACTTTGACCACATGTTTCACAAGAAAAAGGCTTCTCACCTGTGTGAATTCTCTCATGAACTGATAAATTGAACTTGAATCCGAATTTTTTCCCACACAAGGTGCAAACATGTGGCTTATCTGCTGTGCAATGTTTCTTCCTTTGGGATTCATTCCTAATGACTTTGTTATGATCAGAACATTCTACAGACTTTTCACCTGTGTCAGTATCACACCAATTCTCTGACATGGGGGAGTCGTCTACATTGTTACTGTCACTTCTGTTTCTGTGAAGTCTCTTCCTTGGTTCTTCATGTTTCCTTGATCCTGGATTTATATTCTTTCCTGCTCCCTGGTCTTGGCTCTCGGTGTCAGGAGAGATGTGAGAGAGGAGCTGCTCACTACTTGGTTCTGTTTCATTGCTGTCTTTGTCCTCATCAGTCGGCGTCACCATGAAGGTATCAGCCTCTTGTTTCAGTCCAAAGTTTTCTTCCTCCTGACTGGTGGAGAGTTCTTCCTCTTCTTCTTTCACCTGTGCAGCATCTTGTTCCTCCTGGCCAAGACTTGAGTTGCTCTCCTGGTTCCAGAGCTGCTTGACAGTGAGAACATCCTCCTCCTTACAGTCATGCAACTGTGGAGTATCTGGAGGGACAAAAAGACAAGAAAAATACTAGTAATAGAAAAGGCACCAAGAATAAATGCATACCTTGGCCAAAGAAAAAAGGCACCAGCTACTAAATATCTAAGAACCTTCCATGTGATAACTACAGCAGTGATGAATCTGTTTCAGCTTCAACAAGTTAGTTATTTAAAGGAAGCTAAATTATTTTTCCATGCTGACATGGTTCTTAAGGTTTAAAAAGGAGACACAGGATGAAAATTAGACTTTTATTTAAAACACTTTTATTTACGCATGAATTGGGCGCTGGAGTGGTGGCCTAGTCACAAAGCATCTGCCCCAAAACTGGGAGGTTGTGGGTTTAAGTCCAGGCCAGTCATACCAAAGACCACATAAAAATGGTACTTTCTGCCTTCTAGTGTGGGGTTCAGCATAAAAGAATGTGGAAAGGAAAGCTGATCAGGGCTATGTCAGGAAAGTAGGGTTGCAACTAAAGATTATTTTGGTAGTCAACTCAGCTAACGACTCGTTTTTCGATTAGCTGAATAATCGTGATTATTTCTCTCATGTCCACCATCTCTGCTTCCTGTTGGGGCTCTAGTGCATATTTTACCTCACCTGCTGTTTAAGCCTGCACACCTGAGAAAATACCCTTGTTGTCAGTCCCTGCTTTATATAACATTTTATAAGCAGTTTCCAGAGCTAAATAAAATTACCCATAAAACACACATTTGAAACTAAAGCTCAACAGCTGACTGAAATTTATTTTAAGCCAAACATTTGACACAAATTAAAAGAGCAGTCTTAAACAAAAAAGTTAAAGTGCAAAAGCAAAAAATAGAAACCACTGCTGCACACCAGTCTCTGTCTTAACACCTGGGTAGCTGTGGTGCAGGTGTAGTGTGGCCAACTACTAGTCGGAGGGTCAGGAATTCGATTCCCACGCTCTCTGCAGTCTGCATGTCAATGTGTCCTTGAGCAAGGTACTTAACCCCCAGTTGCTCCTGGTGGGTCAGGCAAGCGTCCGTGCATGGCAGCTCTGCTGCAATCAGTGTGAATGTGTGGATAGCAGGATCTGTAAAGCACTTTGGTCATCTAGAGATGAGTAAAAGTGCAAAATAAGTGAATGCCATTTACCTTTTAAAAAAAAAGGTTAATCATGACCTTGAATTACTGATCTGCTCCAGCCCACAAACTAACATTAGGTGGAAGTTTTCTGTAAGTGCATTTTTTTACAACATAATTCAGAAAGGTAAACCTTCATATTCAGTATTCACTGCACTGAAGAATGATATTTCAAGTAGTTTAATTTTGATGATTACGGATATAGGTTATTATTTATTAAATTACAAATTAAGATATTCTAATTAACCCAGATGCACTAATATTCAGAATGAGGGCTAATATTAACAAAGATGAAAAAGAGATTGCGACTCCTCTAATTAAGTCATTTACTGCATTCAACATGTTAGCCATGACAGCTCAGCTCTTCAGCAACCAGAGAGCTGATTGTCAAACAGGTAAGCTAACATAAACAGCACGTACTAACAGGATTGTCATTTTTCTAAAGCTTGAAACAGTTGGCCATTGAAAATAAGCAGCGCTACCTTTCTTTCCTCGCTAAAGCTTACCAAGCAGAAGCAGTCGTTAATGTCGCGGCTCCCAGGTGTCTTTGTTTCAGATGCTCATCCATCACTGTAGTGCTGCCAGGATAGGAAAGGTCTGCCTTGCAAAATCTGCATTTTACCTGTTTTGCTTTTTTGTTTTCTGTGAAATGTTCCCATACTTTAGAAAGTTTGGGTCTGCTTTTTATTAGCTCCACTTCAACTTGTTTATTTTTTTGCTTTGCCAAGCTGTGCTCGTCTCCTTCGCTGGAAATTCTTCATGCATAAGAGACAACAGAGGTGTTACTGACTGCAGCAGTTCCAGTCGTGCATTGCTGTTAGAACTGAACATTTCCGTAGCATGCATATAAACTTTAAAATTAAAATATCTGTTGACAATAAAAATCTGTGTCGTCAAATTTTTATTATCAACGTTATCAGCAACGTCAACAAATCATTTCAGTCCTACAGGAAAGCCATCCGGTGTAAAAGCCCTGCCGAATTAAGAACATATACGTGGATCATCAAAAAAAAATCAGCAGATGATCTGCTGTAGTTGAAAAAGAGCAACCAGAAAAGGAAAACAGACAAAAACACATTAATTGGTCAATGTGGAGTGGCTATTAACAAAAAACTCTGACTGGATTATATACGCACAACTCTCAAAAGTTAGGGATATTTGACTTGCGGTTGAAATTTCCGGATGCACCTAAAATGCACTATTGTGGCACATATGTTGGGTACATCTTTTCCACAAATGTATTGCTGTATGTTTATTGTGTGCTTCACGTCTCGAGGGACAAAAGGACTGAGTCTACAGGAGATATCGAGGAGGTGTGAGATTTGGCCTTTGTCTCAGAGAGATGCCCTGGAGGGATTTCCGGACCATCGAAGGATAAGGGACAATGGTGGAAGATCAAAGGGTTACAGTGGGACTGGGATTAAGTACCATGTGACTGTATGTTTGCTTAAACACCATGTGACTTGAGTTCCGATGTTCCGGAGTATAAGAGACTGATGTGATATTGATCTGCCTCTTTTCTTGCTTGGAGATTGTTAGAGTATGTGTTCTGTTAATAAAGCTGAACCTGAGAAATAAACCCAGCCTCATCCTTGAGCACATTCTCTACACTGGTGACCCTAAGACGAATTATGGCCGGTGACGATTCTCCTGCACCGGACTCATCAGGAGCCAGCCAGGCTAATGCAGCTACCACAGTCCAGCTACCTGATTTCTGGCAGCATAGCCCGCGCTCCTGGTTTAACACAGTCGAGGCACAGTTCCATCTGCGGGGAATTTCGGCAAACGCCACGAAATTCTACCATGTGGTTGCAAAGCTGGACAGCCACACAGCCCAGCAGGTAGAGAGCCTGATTAACCACCCACCAGACGACGACAAGTATGGCGCATTGAAAGCTGCTCTCATCCGTTGTTTCACCCCCTCGCTGGGAGAGCGAGCAGAGAAGCTCCTGGCATTGACTGAGGGCGAGGTCGAGAGACCAGCAGACCTGATGGCGAAGATGCTGAGTTTGAGAGACTCCGAAGATGATGGTTTTATCTTCGCCCACCTTTTCCTCAGGACGCTACCGTCAGCGGTGAGAGTTACCCTGGCCAGTTCACAGCTGCTGGCCCACCGAGACTACCACGAGCTGGGCCAGGAGGCGCAGCGACTCGTCAACGCCCATAGGCGACACACGGCCACGACCGCAGCAGCGGAGCTGAGCACAACATCAGGAGATGGCAGGGGGCCAGAGGCTGCAGCACCAGACTCACTGATGACAGCAGCGGCGGAGGCCAGGAGACGCGGAGCGGGCGACGTCCTTTGCTTTTACCATCGCCGTTTCGCCGAGAGGGCATGCAAGTGCATTCCACCGTGCCAGTTCAAGCGCTCGGGAAACGCCAAGACCGGGAGTTGGTAGCAGCTGTGGCTCTTGGTGAGAAGAACAAGCTGCTCTACCTGAGGGACGCGCGATCAGGGAGGCACTTCCTTGTGGACACAGGCTCCCAGCTGAGTTTCATCACACCTTCCTATGCTGACCGGCTGGCGCCTTCCAGTGGTCCCGTGGTGTCAGCAGTAAACGGCTCGGCGATTAAGACCTTCGGGGAGAAGACTCTGCTTCTGTCTCTACACGGCCAAACATTCAAGTGGACTTTCGTCATAGCTGCAGTCAATTTCAACATGTTAGGTGCTGATTTTTTGTGCTCACATGGTTTATTGGTTGATCTTGCTAATAGACGTCTGGTTAATGCACTGTCTTTTCACTCTATTCCCTGCACAGCCCGGGTGGCCCCGCCAACTGCACAGGCCAACGTCACAGCTGCGGGTGGTAAGTTCCACGCACTACTCACTCAGTTCCCAGCACTCACAGTCCCAATGTTTTCGGCGACAGTGGCTAAACATGGGGTGGAACATTTTATCACTACCACCGGGCCCCCCGTTTTTGCAAAAGCTCGGCGCTTGGACTCAGCTAAACTGGCCATAGCGCGCGAGGAGTTCGCCAACTTGGAAAAACTGGGCATCATTAGACGTTCTAAAAGCCCCTGGGCTTCACCGCTACACATGGTCCCGAAGGCTGATGGTTCGTGGCGACCTTGCGGTGATTTCCGCGGGTTAAATAACGCCTCAGCACACGACTGCTACCCGATTCCGCACATCCAAGATTTTTCGGTTCATTTGGCGGGGGCGCGCATTTTTTCTAAAATAGACTTGGTGCGTGGTTACCATCAGGTCCCAGTGCGCGCTCAGGATACACCCAAAACAGCGGTAATAACTCCTTTCGGGCTTTTTGAGTTTTTGCGCATGCCTTTTGGACTCAAGGGTGCCGCGCAGACGTTCCAGCGTATGATGGACGCGGTTCTACGCGACCTCCCTTTCGTGTTCGTCTACTTGGACGACATTTTGGTAGCCAGCACGTCCGAAGACGAACACGAAAGCCACCTCACAGCAGTTTTTCGGAGGCTGGCAGAGCACGGGTTAATAATTAACCCAGCGAAGTGTCAGTTTGGGGTGGTGCAAATTGATTTTTTGGGGCATCGCGTTTCGCCAGAAGGAGCAGTCCCTCTGCCCGATAAGGTACGCGCAATAACAGATTTTCCCCGACCTCAAACGGTCAAAGCGTTACAGGAGTTTTTGGGAATGGTTAATTTTTATAACCGTTTCCTCCCAAGCGCAGCGCAGCTCATGCAACCATTGTATGCTGCACTAAAGAAGCAAAAACCCACAAATAAAATTGAATGGTCTGCTGAGCGGGAGCACGCATTCTCCCAAGTCAAATCAGCCCTGGCAAACGCAGTTTTGTTGGCACACCCAGTCCCGTCGGCCTGCATGGCGCTCACTACTGACGCTTCCGATTTAGCGGTGGGGGCGGTCGTTGAACAGTTTGTAGCAGGGACCTGGCAGCCGCTCGCGTTTTTCAGCAAAACCTTGCACGATAGCGAGCGAAAATACAGCGCGTTCGACACGGAGCTGTTGGCCCTACACTTGGCCATCCGCCATTTCCAGTTCTGGCTGGAAGGGCGCCGTTTCACCGCGTTCATGGACCACAAGCCGCTAACGTTTGCGATGGCCAAGATTTCAGAACCTTGGTTGGGCCGGCAGCAAAGACAGCTGGCCACGATATCGGAGTTCACCACCGATATCCAGCATGTCGCAAGTAAACATAATGTAGTGGCAGACTGTCTCTCGCGTGCTGTGGCAGCGCCAGGACCCGTGGGGGCAGACTCTGCAGCCGTGGCCGCGGGCCAGGGTAGTGACGCGGAAGCGCACGCAGCCCCGGTCCGCGTAGGTTTAGATTATGCAGCCATGGCCGCGGAGCAGGTTAGCAATGCGGATGTGCGCGTGCTCCAGTCTGGACCAACAGGGTTAAGGCTGGAGCACAGGGTGCAGCAAACTGGTATGCCCCCCCTAATCTGCGATGTCTCCACGGGACGGCCTTGTCCCGTGGTACCAGCTGCGTGGCGCCGCCGCGTGTTTGACTCGGTCCATTCCCTGGCGCACCCGGGGGTGCGCGCATCGATCAAGATGGTGGGGGAGAAATTTGTTTGGCCGGGGTTGCGCAAACAGGTCAAGGAATGGGCGGCAGCCTGCGTAGCGTGTCAGTGAGCCAAAATACACAAGCACACTAGAGCTCCTTTGGAGCCTTTTCACATCCTGGCTAAGCGCTTTGATCATGTGCATGTCGACTTGGTGGGCCCCCTCCCGTCGTCACAGGGGTACACACACCTTTCGACGATGGTGGACCACACCACGCGTTGGCCAGAAGTGGTTCCTTTGGCGTCAACCACAGCGGAGGTAGTTGCGCGCGCGTTTTTAACAGCTTGGGTTGCGCGTTTTGGGGTTCCGTCGGACATAACGTCCGACAGAGGTCCCCAATTTGTTTCCGAACTCTGGTCATCGATGGCCCGCAGCCTAGGGGTGAAAATCCACCGCACGACCGCGTATAACCCCTAGGCTAACGGTTTATGCGAACGTTTTCATAGGTCATTGAAAGCAGCCCTCAGAGCGTCGCTTACGGATACAAATTGGGTGGACAAACTGCCATGGGTTTTATTGGGGTTGCGTTCTGCACCTAAGGAGGATTTGAAGGCCTCCCCAGCTGAGTTAGTTTTTGCACAACCTCTCCGTTTGCCCGGTGAATTCCTCCCCGACAATCCTGCACCAAATTGCCCCCCCGCTCAGCTGCTGCAGAGCGACACAGGATCAAACACGCTTCCTGGCCCAGTTCATCACAGTTTCCCATGCGTTTTTGTGCCGAAATGCTTTAAAAAATGTGGAGTTTGTTTTTGTTTGACATGATGCTCAACGCCCAAATTTGCGGCCGCCTTATGATGGACCTTTCAGAGTGCTGGAAACAGGAGAGAAGCATTTTTTGCTGGATTTGGGAGACAGGAAGGAGTTGATTTGTATAAACAGACTCAAACCCGCTTTTGTTCTGGCGGATGAACAAGTGCAGTTAGCGAGGGCCCCCCGTCACGGCAGACCTCCGAGAAGGCATTCTCCAGAACCCCCACAGAGATTGGCTAACAGTTCTAATCCACAGGTGCAGGAAGATGCTGCAGAAGCAGCAAAGCCGGTTTGCAGCAGATACGGCAGGAGGTTGAGACCTAGGCAACTGGTGGATTGATATTTGATATGTGGTAATGTTTTTATGTCATGCATCTCTGATTATGTTTGTCCCATATTAGACGTTTGGGGGGGGGTCATGTGGCACATATGTTGGGTACATATTTTCCACAAATGTATTGCTGTATGTTTATTGTGTGCTTCATGTCTCGAGGGACAAAAGGACTGAGTCTACAGGAGATATTGAGGAGGTGTGAGATTTGGCCTTTGTCTCAGAGAGATGCCCTGGAGGGATTTCCGGACCATCGAAGGATAAGGGACAATGGTGGAAGATCAAAGGGTTACAGTGGGACTGGGATTAAGTACCATGTGACTGTATGTTTGCTTAAACACCATGTGACTTGAGTTTCGATGTTCTGGAGTCTAAGAGACTGATGTGATATTGATCTGCCTCTTTTCTTGCTTGGAGATTGTTAGAGTATGTGTTCTGTTAATAAAGCTGAACCTGAGAAATAAACCCAGCCTCATCCTTGAGCACATTCTCTACACTATAACCTTTCCAGGTGAACTTAATTTGACCTTCTCTAACCTTTTGAATGTGCATGCCCAACTGTTCAGTGTTTCAGTACTTTTTGCATAACTTGCTGTTCTCTAACAAGGTGCTTAACGGCAAAATTCACAACAGGTGTTTGATCCATGAATTGACCAACACATTTTCTGGTTCAATTAGAATTGGTATTTAAACAGTCCTTTTCATCATGCTGTTCACATTTTGACATCATGAGACCAAGACAACACCTAACAATTAATCAACAGTACCTCACCACTGCAAGGCATCAAACAGGATGTTTGTTCTGAGAGAGAAGTGGCCACGAGCTTCGAGCGTGAGCGTATCATCAGCAGGTTGCAGCAGAGACACAGAGACTGGAAGAGTCATGGAAAGCTGCACGGTGGCGCAGTGGTTAGCACTGTGGCAGCACAGTTTACCCTCGGCCGGGGGATCGCGGGGATCGTGAGATCATGGGTTCGATCCCAGCCCCGGACCAACAGTGATCTGTGTGGAGTTTGCATGTTCTCCCCGTGTTGCGTGGGTTTACTCCGGGATTTCTCCGATTTCCTCCCACATGCCAAAAACATACAGGTTAGGGATACGGGGCGCTCACGCACGCAGCGACCGGCAGCTGGTGGCCTGTCACCAGACTGTGAAACAAATCTACCTACGGGTACAAATAAGTAACAAAAAAAAAAAAAAGGCATCCTTTGGCCACATTCCATGCTGATGACCGCTTCATTGTGAACAGTGCCCTGCGGAACCGGATGATGAATGCCACTCAACTCCAGCAAAATTTCAGGGAGGTTAGAGGCACCCAAGTGTCACGTCAGACCATTCAAAACCATTTACATTAGCGTGGTCTACGTGCTAGATGATCTGCAAGGGTACCTGACCACACCATCAGGCACAGGCGTCATCATCTTGCATGGTCCAGGGAGCATTTACACTGGAAAATGGACTAGTGGACCTCAGTGCTGTTCTTTGATGAAAGTTGATTCAAGTTGAGCAGAAATGATGGCCACCAACGACGTTGGAGACGTCAAGGAGAGCACTATGCATCAGCCACTCACCACCAGATGAGCCTTTGGTGGTGGTGGTGTCACAATCTGGCCAGGAGTGTCTAGTCAATACAGAACTGTCCTACACCTTGAGAATGGTACAGTGACAAGCCAATACTACCTGAATAACATCATTAATCCAGTCATTGTGCCACTGCATGGACAACACAGGCTCAATCTCATCTTCATGGACAACAATGCTCCAGCTCGTCGAGGTCACATCATTAGGGAATGGCTGCTGGAGGTTGAGGTACCTCAGATGGAGTGACCTGCACTTTTTCCAGACCTGAATCCCATAGAAAGCCTTTGGGATCAGCTGAGTCACAGGCTGTGTCTCAATTTCTACGTCTTCCAAGTGCGCATTTCAAGGCCAGATACGTCACTGTGCTGCGTCGAAGGCTGTGCCATTTCGTGGGCTCCTTCACACGCGGCCGACAAAAGTAGTCTTCTAAACCCCGAAAATGGAGGATGCATGAAGGGGATCCTTGTGGTCCTGACATCCCAGTGCACAGCGCGTGGCTCAGCCTGGCTTTTTTTTTTTTTCTCTTGGCTCAGGACGAAGCAGAACGAAGTCAAACAGTTCAAAGTTTTTTGCTTGAATTCTGCAGTGGTTTGAACGTCAAAACAACAATAATCCAGAAAACAGCAACATCTGATTATTTAAGCTCATGTCAGGTGACATTATTTTTTTTGATGTGCTGTATGCTTCACTTAATGTATTAATTAAACTTATTGAACTGTTATTTTTTCTGTAAGTCAAACTTTTTTCCCATTAATGTCAGTTCATGAACCAATGTCAGTAATATAAAAATACAGTATGAGATGGTTGAAATAACTTGCTTTAAGGTAAATTTTAAAGTGCTGTAGTGACATCGGGAAGCTGATGTTATTTATTTGATTTATGTGATGTTGTTAAAAAAAAAAAAAACACCTGTTATTTTTAGAGAAAACTGAGCGGTTAATGAAGGTGAGAAGGGACAGGACATCTGTAATAATTTAATTTTGCTGATTTTAAAAATGTCCATCACATCTGAAGTGATAATCAGATTTCTCTGATTTTTTCTGGTTTATTTCTGAGGTCCACGGCACAGAACTTGCAAGAACCAAGAGCAAGCTGTCAAGGGAACGGGCTGGACTCCAGATTTATAAAACTGATATTTGACTGAAATAACCACAATAAAAGAGATTTGATTAACTGTTTTATTGATTGTAATGTTTTAGCATTTTACTTTGCAAACTGAAACAAGCTAAATAAAAATATTGCATCATTACTGTTAATAGAAAAACTGCATTTCTATGAAGTAGTTATTTGAAAAGGATGATTTTTTTGCAAGCTAATTCTAAAAGAGACTTTCATATATTTATTACACACAGAGTGAAACATTTCAAACCTGATTTAATATTGATGATGATTACAGTTTTTAAAATTAAAAGACAAATCCTGATTTTCTAATTTACTGAGATGGTCCAACTGAGATGAAGCTGAAGATGGAATCTGTTCTGCTGCTGCTGAACATCACTGAGGTTCATCATCCGACAGTACAGGACTGTGGTCTGCTTTAGAACATTAGAACTAAATGTCAGAGCTGATACAAGGCACAACATCTAATTATTTAGCTACATAATGGTCAGAAATGATAATGGTAAACTTACATTTTCTCCTGGTCATGTAATCAAGAATATGTTTTAGAATTCAATCTAACTGGAATACATATTTAACTTCTTGCACTCCGGTATACCGTGGGCGGTCACGTCTCTGCGTCCTAGGGCGCACTGAAAAAAAAAAGCTGCAGACACATCCGCAAACAGAAAGCCAAAGGAGTGCTTTTATTGGTTTAGATTTGATTGACCTCTCATTCGACTAATAAGAGCCTTGAATTGGGTTTCTGAAACCTTGAAGAACCAATGACTGAAAACCTAGCAAGAAGGACCCGCCTACCAACGGCTGCAAATGCAGCGAGCCAATTGAAGCAGAGAAGTTCCACGAATGAAAGTGTGCGTCCCGTGCGTAAAATCTGTTTTGTGTAAGCCGCTGGGTGACACACACATGTTCGCCAGTCTTTTTTTCTTACTACTGTTATTTGTTTTGAAAAATCGTTCGCCAAAACCGCAATCATGGAAGCGCAAAACTGCAATAATGGACTTATGGTTTGACTGGGTCGCGTGACCAGAACCACGAGTCCGTAACAAGCGGACCAGCGTCATGTTCGTCTGACAATGAGGAAGAGAAGTTCGCCAGCGACACTGCTGTTGTGGACAGGTAAGTGTTATAAGCTAAATTATTCTTTATCCCTGAAAATTGTAATCACGACTTTTGACCGATTGGTAAATTACAACTGTGCGTCATCGCAACATGACGGACCCGGACCGCTCCGGTCCGGTCCGGACGGCGCACGGACCGTGTCCAGTCCGTGCGCCGCGTCCGGACCGTGAACGCCCCCCCCCCCCCCGCTACTCTTCTGTAGCAGATTGCAGATATTATTGCAGATATTTTAGTACAACTGTGCGTAGTAGAACGCGGTGCACCGCCCCCGCGGTCCGTCATGTAGCGATGGGCGATGTCCGTCCTCTGTAGCGGGGGGGGTGGGGGAATTGTTATCTTCTACATTACAGATATTTTAGTATAATTTTTAGTGCACTATAGGTTATTTTTTCTTGTAAAAAAAAAGCCACACATTTTTTACGTGGCATGCTTCTTTGTGTGTGGGGGCTTGTTTGTTCATTCATTCATTCATAAACAACCCCCCCCACACACACACAAACAGCCCTGAGTGTCACCTTTCATTAGAGCCCATCATCAAGCTTCTATATTGAATTATTCAAAAGTTACAGACGTTTTTCCAAACTGTGCCATTTGGCACAATTTGGCATAGTTCAAAAACGCCTGGGAACAACCTGTGAAGAAAGCTGTGTAATATATTCATTTTTTGTGGTATTGTTACAAAATTTTGACCCCAGCTGGGAAACAGTTGGTTCTACATTTCTGTTGCATTTCCCAGCCTGGATCTGACAGCTGTGTGTTATTTGCAAGCATTTGTATCCAAAAAAACACCCAGGCGAAATTTATTTTCTTCAAGTTCAGTATGTTTAGATGACTGTTACTTAGTGGCAGGAGCACTTAGAGAGATTATGACTGTTTTGCCAATAAATTCAAAGTGTTTTCTTTTAAATGAGACCAACCCCATGAAGATGCGGCAAAGGGTTGAAGAACAGCTTTTGATTTACTTTGGGTACGTTATTTTTAGGCGTTTTTAGGGAAATTGACCAGAGTGCGAGGGGTTAAAGAAATAAATATTAATTTATCTATTTTGTGGTTTTAATTTACCTTAATTTTACCTGCTGACTGTAACATGAGTTAAAGTCTTATTTTATCTGTCATGGTCCTCTGTCTGTCTGGTGAAGATTCTCAAGTAAATAGTAAAGAAAATACAATAATAAAGATAAAAATAAGTTCTCTCTCTGTCAAAAATGTTAGCAAAAAAAAAACAAAACAAAAACCTCAACTGACGCTGTCATGGTTGCTAGGCAACAGGGAGTGCATAATCACGCAAACATACATCTTCCAAAGACTAGACCGTCTCATTTAACAGCCAAAAATCAGCCGAGGCAGCCTACCAACCTTTGAGTGTTCTGGCCTCCAGGGCCGCGGTCTACAAGGCTGCAACACCTGAACTGAGACACAGCCACAGGGTAGAGGCCCGTAACTCTGCAACCCCACAACCTCAATGACATGAGGGCCGCCCTTCAAGAAGAGTGGAATGCCATGCCTCAGCAGACAATAATGGCCCTTTTCCACTAGCCCCGCTTAGCCCAACACGGCACAACTTGTGAACAGCATGAGACGTCATTGTCAAGCTGTAATTGATGCTCAAGGGTGCATGACAGGTTATTGAGACATTGACATTTTTTGCTGCGGTATAAACACTACTGTGTTTGGCTTTTGTTTCAATCAATTGTTTGAAATGAGGAAATCACCACTGCATGCTTCTACTTAAATGCTCTACTTTCATGACATTTACACACACACACACACACACACACATATATGTATATATATATATATATATATATATACAGTGAGGTAAAAAAGTATTTAGTCAGCCACCAATTGTGCAAGTTCTCCCACTTAAAAGATGAGCGAGGTCTCCAATTTTCATCATAGGTATACCTCAACTATGAGAGACAAAATGAGAAAAAAAAAAAAATCCAGAAAATCACATTGTCTGATTTTTAAAGAATTTATTTGCAAATTATGGTGGAAAATAAGTATTTGGTCAATAACAAAAGTTCATCTCAATACTTTATCTACCCTTTGTTGGCAATGACAGAGGTCAAACATTTTCTGTAAGTCTCCACAAGGTTTTCACACACTGTTGCTGGTATTTTGGCCCATTCCTCCATGCAGATCTCCTCTAGAGCAGTGATGTTTTGGGGCTGTCGCTGGGCAACACGGATTTTCAACTCCCTCCAAAGATTTTCTATGGGGTTGAGATCTGGAGACTGGCTAGGCCACTCCAGGACCTTGAAATGCTTCTTATAAAGCCACTCCTTCGTTGCCCGGGCGGTGTGTTTGGGATCATTGTCATGCTGAAAGACCCAGCCACGTTTCATCTTCAATGCCCTTGCTGATGGAAGGAGGCTTTCACTCAAAATCTCATGATACATGGCCCCATTCATTCTTTCCTTTACACGGATCAGTCGTCCTGGTCCCTTTGCAGAAAAACAGCCCCAAAGCATGATGTTTCCACCCCCATGCTTCACAGTAGGTATGGTGTTCTTTCTCCTCCAAACATGACAAGTTGAGTTTTTACCAAAAAGTTCTATTTTGGTTTCATCTGACCATATGACATTCTCCCAATCCTCTTCTGGATCATCCAAATGCTCTCTAGCAAACTTCAGACGGGCCTGGAAATGTACTGGCTTAAGCAGGGGGACACGTCTGGCACTGCAGGATTTGAGTCCCTAACGGCGTAGTGTGTTACTGATGGTAACCTTTGTTACTTTGGTCCCAGCTCTCTGCAGGTCATTCACTGGGCCCCCCCGTGTGTTTCTGGGATTTTTGCTCACCGTTCTCGTGATCATTTTGACCCCACGGGGTGAGATCTTGTGTGGAGCCCCAGATCGAGGGAGATTATCAGTGGTCTTGTATGTCTTCCATTTTCTAATAATTCAGAATCAGAATCAGAATCAGCTTTATTGGCCAAGTATGCACAACACATACAAGGAATTTGACTTTGGCTAAAAACTTGCTCTCGTTGTTCAGGTGGAGGATTTAAATAAGGATTCAATGACAACAGAGTATGTGCAGTAAATTACAGTCTGTCCACGTTTCTATAAAAGGATGCAAATATATACAGGAATATATGCAGTTATTTACTCAGACTAACCACACTTTGCAGAAATATATGAAAAAATATACAGTCACACAGTATTTCAATGTGAACTCAGATTCAGTGATATAATGTGAATGAAGTAAAAAGCAGTGTGAGAGTTATGTGCAATGTAATAATGGATGAAAAGTCATGAGTACAGCAACAGGTAGGACTAGGTGAATGTTAGGAGTTCATCAGAGTGATGGCTTGAGGAAAGAAACTGTTCCTGTGACGGGTGGTTTTGACCTTCAGTGATCTGTAATGACGACCAGAAGATAGAAGTTCAAACAGTTTGTGGCCGGGGTGTGATGGGTCAGCACAGATGTTTCCCGCCCGTTTCCTGGTTATGGACCGATATAAGTTCTCAATGGAGGGTAGGTCGGTACCAATGATCCTCTCCGCAGACTTAATGATCCGCTGCAGTCTGGTCTTGTCCTGTTTAGTGGCAGATCCAAACCAGACAGTGATGGAAAAGCAGAGGACAGATTGGATGATGGCGGTGTAGAAGACAACCAGCAGCTCCTGAGGCAAATCAAACTTCTTGAGCTGACACAGAAAAAACAACCTCTGCTGGGTCTTTTTCCGGACAGTGTCTATATGGGAGGACCACTTCAGGTTCCGGGAGATTGTGGTACCCAGAAACTTGAAGGAGTCCACAGTGGACACTGTGCTGTTGAGGATGGTGAGTGGGGGGAATGAAGGGGGGTGTCGCCTGAAATCCACAGTCATCTCCACCGTTTTGGCTGGGTTAAGTTCAAGATGGTTCTGGCTGCACCAGAGGATCAGCTGCTCCACCTCCTGCCTGTATGCAGACTCATCATCATCCCGGATCAAACCGATGACTGTGGTGTCGTCCGCAAACTTCAGGAGCTTCACCGAAGGGTCCTCTGAGGTGCAGTCGTTGGAGTAGAGGGAGAAGAGCAGTGGGGAAAGGACACATCCTTGGGGGGCGCCAGTACTAATTTTTCGGGAGCTGGATGTAAATCTCCCTAGCTTCACCTGTTGCCACCTGTCAGTCAGAAAGCTGGCGATCCACTGGCAGGTGGAGGGGGGCACCTTGAGCTGGAGGAGTTTCTGATGAAGAATGCCTGGGATGATGGTGTTGAACGCTGAGCTGAAGTCGACAAACAGGATCCTGGCATACGTCCCTGGGGAGTCGAGGTGTTGCAGGATGTAGTGTAGTCCCATATTCACTGCATCGTCCACTGACCTGTTTGACAGGTAGGCAAACTGCAGTGGGTCTATCAGGGGGCCTGTGATGACCTTCAGGTGGTTCAGCACCAATCTCTCCAAGGATTTCATGACCACAGAGGTCAGGGCAACAGGTCTGTAGTCGTTTAATCCTATAACAGAGGGTTTCTTGGGAACTGGAATGATGATGGAGCGTTTGAAGCAGGAAGGCACTTCACGCAGCTCCAGTGATCTGTTAAAGATCCGGGTGAAGATGGGGGCCAACTCGTTGGAGCAGACTCTCAGGCAGGACGGAGACACACCATCAGGTCCTGCAGCCTTCTTGATCTTTTGTCTCTGAAAGACCCGGCGCACCTCCTCTTCACAGATCGTTAGTGCTGGTGGGAGGTCAGAGTGGAGGAGGGATGGAGTTCCTGGGGCTGCAGATAATCCTTTTGTGTGGGTGGGAGGTGAGAACTGTAGGTTCTTTTCAAACCTGCAGTAAAAGCTGTTTAGGTCGTTAGCCAGCTCCCACAGTTGCTCCCACAGTGGGTTTCTTCACACCAAGCTGCTTACCTATTGCAGATTCAGTCTTCCCAGCCTGGTGCAGGTCTACAATTTTGTTTCTGGTGTCCTTTGACTGCTCTTTGGTCTTGGCCACAGTGGAGTTTGGAGTCTGACTGTTTGAGGCTGTGGACAGGTGTCTTTTATACTGATAACGAGTTCAAACGGGTGCCATTAATACAGGTAACGAGTGGAGGACAGAGGAGCCTCAAAGAAGAAGTTACAGGTCTGTGAGAGCCAGAAATCTTGCTTGTTTGTAGGTGACCAAATACTTATTTTCCACCATAATTTGCAAATAAATTCTTTAAAAATCAGACAATGTGATTTTCTGGATTTTTTTTTCTCATTTTGTCTCTCATAGTTGAGGTATACCTATGATGAAAATTGGAGACCTCTCTCATCTTTTAAGTGGGAGAACTTGCACAGTTGGTGGCTGACTAAATTCTTTTTTGCTCCACTGTATACACACACACACGCGCGCGCGTGCACAGTCATATGAAGAAAGTTGGACACCCCTTTAAATATTCACTCAACCGCCACTCGGTGCTAACGAGAAAACTCGACATACCGGGAGAAATACGGCGAAAACGACGTGGGTGTTGTGCGGGTGTAAGACGGCAGCCAAGGAATATAAGGTACAGACCCACCCTCCCATCTGTTGTTATGGGGAATGTACGATCTATATTGGGAAAGTTAGATGAGCTAGCAGCTATCTCCCACTACGATAGCATATACCGGGAGTGCTGCCTTCTATTGTTTATGGAGATGTGGCTAACTAAACTAGCAGCAGATGCCAGCATTGAACTGGAGGGTTTCCACGTGATACGGGCAGACCGAACACCAGACAGTGGCAAAGCAAGGGGCGGTGGAGTGATGATCTATGTTAATAACAACTGGTGCAGACCGGGACATATCATTGTTAAACAACAACACTGCAGCAAAGACATCGAGTTGCTGTTAGCATGCGGCCTACCTATCTCCCGAGGGAATACTCACACGTGATCTGCATTGTTATTTATGCAAATCCGACGGCGAACACTGGGACAGCGCGTGATGTCATCCACTCAGTAACTGGCAGGCTGCAGACAGAACACCCAGATGCTCTTCTCCTCATCTCAGGCAATTTCAACCATGTTTCACTGTCTCTCATTCTACCCACGTTCACCCAGTATGTCACATGCCACACTAGAGACAATAAAACACTAGATTTATTCTACGCAAACACTAAAGAGGCGTACACCTCATCACCACTCCCCCCACTCGGGAGATCGGATCACAACTTGGTTCATCTCCGGCTGGTGTACAAACCCCTAGTGCACAGACAACCTCCGGTCATGCGCACAGTGAAGTTATGGTCTGAGGAGGCAATGGACGCTCTAAAGGACTGCTTTGAAACCACTGCCTCGGAGCAGCTCTGCGATCCACATGGTGAGGACATCGATGGCCTCACTCACCATCATGGACTACATCAGCTTCTGTGTGGACAACACCGTACCCACCAAGACCATACGGTGTTGCTCAAACAACAAACCCTGGATCAACCCTGAGATAAAAACACTTTTGAGGGAGAAGAAGAAGATCTTCAGGTCGGGGAACAGGGAGATGCTGAAGTCCGTACAGAGGGAGCTGAGGAGGAATATCAGAGAAGGCAAGGACAGCTTCAGGAAGAAGATGGAGGATAAGCTGCAACAAAGCGACATTGGTGGGGTCTGGAGAAACCTTAAAACCATCTCTGGGCTCCAGAATACCTCCCCCCAGGATACGGGGGGCAGGGAGTGGGTGAACAATCTGAATCTGTTTTTCAATAGGTTTCACCAACCGCCCTCCTCCCTGACTGCACAACAACCAATGCTGCCTCTGAAGACATCAAGTCCTGCTGCCCACTCCCCACTCCACCAACACCCCCCCACTCCCAACACACAGCCCCCCAACCTGACCCTCACTAAGGCCCAGGTGAGGACGGAGCTGAGGAAGATCAAGGCGAGGAAGGCGTCGGGACCGGACGGCATCAGTGCAAAGCTCCTCAAGTCCTGTGCAGACCAGCTGTGTGGGATTGTGGAGTACATCTTCAACCTGAGCCTGAAGCTGGGGAGGGTACCACAGCTGTAGAAAACATCTTGTGTGGTACCTGTACCAAAGACTTCCCACCCCAAAGATCTGAACAGCTACAGACCAGTGGCTCTGACGTCCCACATGATGAAGACCCTGGAGAGACTGCTCCTTGCTCACCTCCGCCCCCTGGTGGGCCCAGTGATGGATCCACTCCAGTTCGCCTACCAGCATGGCATTGGGGTGGAGGATGCGGTCATCTTCCTCCTTCACCGTTCTCTGTTCCACCTGAGGATCATGTTCTTTGACTTCTCCAGTGCTTTCATCACCATCCAACTGATGATCCTGAAGGACAAGCTGCTGTGCGCAGGGGTGGACCAGCACCTGTCATCATGGATCCTGGACTACCTCACAAACCGGCCACAGTTTGTGAGAACCCGGGACTGTGTGTCCGACACGATCATCGGTAGCACGGGGGCCCCCCAGGGAACGGTTTTGGCTCCCTTCCTGTTCACCCTTTATACTGCGGACTTCTCACACAACACAACACACTGTCATCTACAGAAGTTCTCTGATGACTCTGCGATCGCTGGCCTCATCTCCAACTGAGATGAAGCTGAGTACAGAGGACTTATCCAGGACTTTGTGGACTGGTGCCATCGGAACTGACTCCAGATCAACACGAGGAAAAACTAAGGAGCTGGTAGTGGACTGCCGCAGGCAAGGACAACCCCTCACAGCACCAGTAAATATACAGAGAACAGACATCGAGATGGTGACATCCTACAAGTACCTGGGTGTTCATCTGAACAGTAAACTAGACTGGTCACACAATACTGACGCACTCTACAAGAAGGGACAGTGCAGGCTGTTCCTACTGAGGAGACTCAGGTCTTTTGGTGTACAAGGGGCGCTGCTGAAGACATTCTATGACACGGTGGTGGCATCAGCCATCACTTTTGGAGTGGTCTGCTGGGGCAGCGGCATCACAGCAGCCGATAGGAAGAGACTGAACAAACTGATCAAGAAAGCTAGCTCTGTCCTGGGGCAGCGCCTTGACCCAGTGGAGGAGATGGGAGAGAGAAGGATGGTGGCTAAACTGTCATCTCTGCTGGAGTCCGAGTTCCATCCTATGCAGGACACACTGAATGCACTAAGGAGCTCATTTAGCAGCAGACTACATCATCCTAGGTGCACAACCGAGAGGTTTCGCAGGTCCTTCCTACCTACGGCTGTCAGACTGTACAACCTAAGCAGGGCTGCTCGCAGAGATAGCAAAAACATGTGACAACCTAATAGTATTGAATGTAAAAGACGCAATAGACTTACACAATGGTCCCCTCCGGTATACAACTAGGAAAAGACCGGTAGCTACGGAGGGTGACAATATGTATGGGTACATAATCATACCATGTAGGAAAACTAAGTAGATGGTTATGCTGCTGTTTCATTCCATCTGGCTACAATGCTCCACACTGTGTGTTTATATATTTACATATTTATTCCATCTAGCTACAATGCTCAGCACTGTGTGTTTATATATTTACATATTTATTCCATCTAGCTACAATGCTCCGCACTGTGTTTATATATTTACATATTTATTCCATCTAGCTACAATGCTCCGCACTGTGTGTTTATATATTCATATATTTATTCCATCTAGCTTCAACGCTCCACACTGTATGTGTGTTTATATATTCACATATTTATTCCATCTAGCTACAATGCTCCGCACTGTGTGTGTTTATATATTCATATATTATTCCATCTAGCTACAATGCTCCGCACTGGGTGTCTATATATTTATTCCATCTAGCTACAATGCTCCGCACTGTGTGTCTATATATTTATGTTTATATGTACATATGTATACTCGCTGCTCTTGTTTTTTTCTTGCCTTCTGATTGTTGCTCTGAGTGTTGCTATCCCTGTGCTGTTGCAATCCTGGAATTTCCCCATTGTGGGACTAATAAAGGCTTATCTTATCTTTATTAATAAATATTCACTTGTCTACGTCTAATCTTGTTTTTGTTTGCATTTTTTTAATTATTATTTTAGCAATTTTAAGTGGGAATAAAGATGGAGGGTGTCCCAATTTATTCCTCACTATTTGTTTAGAATTACATTTTACAGAAAATCTGAAAAAAAAAATCCAATTCATTTTAAACTGTTTTGTTATATTACGTGACTCTCCCAGTATTTTTTAACATTGATATTAAATATCTATATGTCCAAATATGTAAAAAAAAAAAAAAACTAGTGGTGTTGGCTTTATCCTGTTAATTGCCCACTAACGCGTTGCCCCTGTTAACGGCGACGAATTTTGTGATCGCAGTTAACAGCTGTTAATGGCAGAAAGCGCAAACAGTACTTTGCAGGACACACTGAATGTACTAAGGAGCTCATTTAGCAGCAGACTATATCATCCTAGGTGCACAACCGAGAGGTTTCGCAGGTCCTTCCTACCTACGGCTGTCAGACTGTACAACCTAAGCAGGGCTGCTCGCAGAGATAGCAAAAAGACGTGACAACCTAATAGTATTGAATACAAAAGACGCAATAGACTTACACAATGGTCCCCTCCGGTATACAACCAGGAAAAGACCGGTAGCTACGGATGGTGACAATATGTATGGGTACATAATCATACCACGTAGGATAACTAAGTTGACGGTTATGCTGCTGTTTCATTCAATCTAGCTACAATGCTCCGCACTGTGTGTTTATATTATTTTAGCAATTTTAAGTGGGAATAAAGATGGAGGGTGTCCCAATTTATTCCTCACTATTTGTTTAGAATTACATTTTACAGAAAATCTGAAAAAAAAAAATCCAATTCATTTTAAACTGTTTTGTTATATTACGCGACTCTCCCAGTATTTTTTAACATTGATGTTAAATATCCATATGTCCAAATATGTAAAAAAAAAAACAAAAAAAAAAACTAGTGGTGTTGGCGTTATCCCGTTAATTGCCCACTAACGCGTTGCCCCTGTTAACGGCGACGAATTTTGTGACCGCAGTTAACAGCTGTTAATGGCAGAAAGCGCAAACAGCACTTTTTGGCCTAGCCGCTCTCTGTACCAAGGCCGTTGTGGCCAAAACACTGTGTGCGCCATGCAGACAAGCTTGATTACAGCCATGGATATCACCAAAGTGCTGTCATGTTTAAGTTTACGTTATCTGTCGGAGCTCTCACCTGGATAATTGTGATAGCCTCCTCCAAAACTTGGCCTGGATGTTGCGTTGTTCTTCTGTGGAAGATAGCTAGCTCGTAGCTACAAGCTACATGCTAGGTTATAGCTGATCTCCATCTGCTGAGACGCACAGAAATTCGCCTGTTTTCATCCCCACAGGTCCAACTGTTGGTGAGTAACAGTCTAAAAAAAATTCTCAAGCTGTGTTCGGAATGTCCATTCACTCCCTCGCCATTTTTGTAGCACAGTGGGTGTCGTCACGAGTGAGATAGTAGCTCCGTTTGTTAGCGCTGCTGCTAAGATGCTAACACTGTAAACAAATGACCCGTGCTGGCAAAATGAGTCACTTTGAGGACATTTTCAAAACTGATGTAATGTTATTTCCATATTCTGTATTGAAAGACCTTCAAAATGATATTTAATGTGTAGGAAGTGCGCCAAAACGGCCCGGAAAAGGCCGCTAGCAAACAAAGAAAGAGTCATGATTTATGCACTTCTCGTGCCTGTAGCTCATAGTGACGCGGTGCACACCAGAAATATTATTTCTGGAGAATACTGTATACTGGATAGTTTTTGTCATTTTGGGTATTTTGAGAGCTTTAATAAACCTGCATGTAACCCTTGCCTTATATTAATTAGGTAAGGGAAATAATTAAGTGTAGACCAGTTGCTCGGTTCGTAAGGGTTACAATAGGGAATTAAAGTGAGTGTGGAATGAAATAGCTGGAGGCAAGAAATGAGCAATAATGGTTGTTATTTATAGGGAAAAAGTGAGCAATATATACAGACAATTTATTACTAGACAAATATAACAGCCGGTATGAAATAAAACCCCAAAGATGTCCTACTGAGCTCAGTGTTTGTTTGCTCTTTCGGTTTAGTCGTTTGACCAGTCAAGATATCTTGTATCTCCAGGCTCAGGTTTCTTTTCCTCTTTTAAAGCGGCGACTTGGGTTGTTACCACTTTGAATCTTGGGCACTGGAGAGAGAAAGGATGCTCTTCAATCGAGATCTTGGTTAGATCTCGGTTCAATCTCAGTTCAGTCTCGGGTCAGGCTCGCCATCTCCATTCGGAGAGAATCCAGGATCCAGAAGGTTCTTGATTGGCAACCAAAAAAACCTAGCCAAGATGAGGTATCAGTGTGAACACAGCAAAAGGACACATCCACCATGCCTCCCAAGCTCGTGCTCCCGTCAACAAGAAGAGGTATCAGTGTGAACCAGACCGCCCACAGCCTCTCTCGTCCGCTCTCGGATCGTGAAAGACCGATGACCAGCAGAGTGCCTCAGCACTTTGCTCGGAAGGCGGGGCTAATATCGCTCTTAACGAATGGAAAGACCCAGATCACCCAATGTGACCATGAAACGGAAATTTAAAAGTTGGATAAAGAGGATCGCACTTCCTCGTCCCCAAAACAGTCGGTTTTCAAAATAAAATCTCACAATTGTATTAATACAATTGACATCTGAGAAAAAAAAGGGTAATTTTCTCAGCTGGGTTACACTCTCCCGCGCTAAATATCATGCACGTCCCGTTGCATGTGCAACCAAGACTGTCCATCGTCAGTATTGGTTGAGTTGTAATGTGATCATTTTCAGTATTGTCTCCATCCGGTATCATTTATGGTCGGAACAAACAAACAGCTGGTGATAAACCCCAACCAACAGGTCCCGGGCACCAACCTCCCAAGGAGACAGTGGTCTACACTCAATCGCTTCAGGACTGGACATGGCCCCTGCTTGGCCAGCCTTTACAGATGGGGCAGTAGCCCTAGCCCTCTGTGCGCATGTGGAGAGGAGCAAACAATGGAACACATCATAGAGGCTTGCCCGCTCCAAAGACTGGAAGGAGGATTACACACCCTCCATACAGCAAACCAGGAGGCAACTGCTTGGCTTAAGGACTTTGCATTCGCTAAATAAATAAATATGGTCGGAACTACGATGGTATCTGGTCGTCTTCGAACCTCCGACTTTCATTTCTCTTTTGGCTTTGTACTGAGTGTACTTTGTGAGTTTTGAGCTTTTGGTTCTGCAGTTAGTTTTACTAGTTGCGTTTGAATTTCTGCAACTTGTTTTGAGAGTTCTTGGAGTGGGTTTAACGAGATATTGTTCTCATTTTCACCTGAACTGCATTGCACAGTTTGCACGTGAGATTGTTGCAATTTGGACATAGCAGGATCAGTCAAGATTAATTCTACACTGGAGTGCCAAGTATCATAATCTAGCTCATAAATTGGTCGGAGGTCTTTGCCAGAAAAAGCTCTGAGCTTTTGTGAAAACGGCTGCACGGAAAAATCTTCCGTTTTTACAATGTGCTCAACTACCACACGTTGCACTTCTGGGGGATTTAAATCATGTGCAGAAATGGTGGGCATACTTTGAGCTGGGGTGCTCGCAGTGTGATTCGACTGGTTAGCTGGCTGTGCACCTCGAATACTGGGCTCAGCTGCAGAAGGCTGAGGCTCATCTAAGAAAGCTTCAGGTAAGTTATCAGGTAACTCAACTTGCTCTGATTGATCATTTTCAGATTCTTTGATTGCCTCAGAAATCTGTAACATCATGTCTTTCAGGACATCTGCAAAATCTCTGCCACTCATCTTCGCTAGGTTTTTAATGTCAGTGAGAAATAACTTGTTCATATCACTCCCTACACAGTGCGTATAAACACTGGCAAGGGATTGTATCATATAGCTGGCTCCACTATCAGATACATGAGTACATGGCAATGGGTCAAGAGCTTCAAAAGCAATACCCGAGTGATACTCAAAAATAGCACTCTGGGAAAACTCAGACTTACTGTCTGCTACTTTTATGACTCTTGAAATCGATCCATACCATTTCAAAAACTCAGTCACTTCATCAAGTTGCTCATCTCCAGCGATTTCACTCACTATCACTGCATTTGGAATTTTCACAGATTCATGTTCAACAATATCCATTTTGGGTACGTTATAGGCTTGAAATAATGAAAGGGAGAGTAGAAAAAGGCTCCTGGCTGGGCTCGCCACTTCTTATTGTAACCCTTGCCTTATATTAATTAGGTAAGGGAAATAATTAAGTGTAGACCAGTTGCTAGGTTCGTAAGGGTTACAATAGGGAATTAAAGTGAGTGTGGAATGAAATAGCTGGAGGCAAGAAATGAGCAATAATGGTTGTTATTTATAGGGAAAAAGTGAGCAATATATACAGACAATTTATTACTAGACAAATATAACAACGGCCGGTATGAAATAAAACCCCAAAGATGTCCTACTGAGCTCAGTGTTTGTTTGCTCTTTCGGTTTAGTCGTTTGACCAGTCAAGATATCTTGTATCTCCAGGCTCAGGTTTCTTTTCCTCTTTTAAAGCGGCGACTTGGGTTGTTACCACTTTGAATCTTGGGCACTGGAGAGAGGAAGGATGCTCTTCAATCGAGATCTTGGTTAGATCTCGGTTCAATCTCGGTTCAGTCTCGGGTCAGGCTCGCCATCTCCATTCGGAGAGAATCCAGGATCCAGAAGGTTCTTGGTCGGCAACCAAAAAAACCTAGCCAGGATGAGGTATCAGTGTGAACACAGCAAAAGGACACATCCACCATGCCTTCCAAGCTCGTGCTCCCGTCAACAAGAAGAGGTATCAGTGTGAACCAGACCGCCCACAGCCTCTCTCGTCCGCTCTCGGATCGTGAAAGACCGATGACCAGCAGAGCGCCTCAGCACTTTGCTCAGAAGGCGGGGCTAATATCGCTCTTAACGAATGGAAAGACCCAGATCACCCAACGTGACCATGAAACGGAAATTTAAAAGTTGGATAACGAGGATCGCACTTCCTCTTCCCCAAAATAGTCGGTTTTCAAAATAAAATCACACAATTGTATTAATACAATTGACATCTGAGAAAAAAAAAAAGGGTCATTTTCTCAGCTGGGTTACATGCAGGTGAAGAAAGCAAGTATATTTGTCCACTCATATGCTACAACAGTATGAGAAACTTGAAAAATTACCAACTTAAGGTACACTGTATCTGAATGGAAAAACACGCGATTAACGCGTTATTGTGATTAACTCAACGTTCCAAAAGATTAATCGCGATTAGAAATTTTAATTGTCCAACACCACTTAAAAAAACATAAAAAGCGCATCCTAATTTTTTCACAACTGCACGCACACACACACACACACACACACACACACACACACAAACACAGAGTATAGGCAACCGCATGTTATACTTTGACAAATATAAAAGGGACTGAATGCCATTTATTTGATTGTGTGAATTGTAATTACAGAATACCAAATAATTGAAGACAAATGGGACATCCAATATTAGCGACTGTTTCGGAACCCTTGTTTACTTCTGTCAGATCACTTATTTGTGTGATCTTCAGTCCCTCCAGGATTTCACAGAATGTTTTTACAATTGTTGCAGCCCAAAAAGCCTGAATTCGTGGGAGCTGTTTTAAAAAGATGCGATAAAAGTTGTGATGTTTTGAAAGGTTTTGTTGCACTAAAAGTTGTGTTAAAGTAAATGTTTTTTTTTCTAGTTTACTGCAGTGATATTCTATATAACAATACAAGAAAAGCAAAGGACTGCCAAAAATTTCCTATTACAGCAATATGTAAATTAAGCAGAAATTTCTGCTATACAGAAAAACTCATTTGTGAAACAGCAAATCCAGACTTTAACACCACACACTAAATTGCATTGAACGCATGTTCAAAGGTATAGATTTGTTAATTACTGGCAGCACCTTCATTTTAAAACTCCCTACGGTCCCCAACCATTCGCTATTGAGTGGAGAGGAAAAAATAAATAATTTATTCTGTCGCTGTGTACCGTCTATTGGAGTCTGTGTTTCTCTGAAAAAATAAAAAAAATTACAGACAATATTCTCTCTGTTTCAGTGCCCAACTCCTACCTGTCTATCTGCTGCGCACCTTGACACTAGGGGTGTGTCATATCGTATCGTTCACGATAATACTGGTATAAATTTCAATACTGGTGTAAAAATGAATATCACAATATTTGGGGTCTGCTGCGCAACGTCACACCACTTCACACCACATAGAAATGACAGAACAAACAACCGTCTCTAGCTGAGTGGAAATATTGAAGTTTCACTTTTCAATTCAATTCAATTTTATTTATATAGTGCCAAATCACAACACAGGTCATCTCAACGCACTTTACAAAAAAGGATGGATTTAGGCCACGCTGTCAAATTTATAGAACCCAGCAGAGACCCCTAAGAGCAAGCACTGTGGTGACACAGGCCAGCAAAACCTTCCCTTTAACAGACAGAAACCTTGAGTGGAACCATAGCTCATAGAGGATGGCCATCTGCCTCGACCGGCTGAGTTAAAAAAAGAGGTAAAACGTAGAAGGCCTGGCAGTAGCTACATTCAAAACAAACGTAACAAATACAATAGTCAAAGCCAGACATTCCAGTATCAATCCTGGTTAGGCTGCACATGCGAGTGAAGGCATGGCAGCAGCAACACTTTTAACTATCGGCCTTATCAAAGAGAAAAGATTTCAACTTACTCTTGAATAAAGAGAGAGTGTCTGCCTCTCGAACACGAGTAGTTTGGATTTTTGGGAGCGCAGAGCTTTGGTTGGATGATAGGGAACTACGAGTCCTTGCAGGTAAGAAGGAGCCAGCCCATTAAGGGCTTTATAAGTTAGGAGTAAAATCTTGAATTCAATTCTACATTTTATTGGGAGCCAATGTAAAGAAGCTAAAACTGGGGTAATGTGATCTCTTCTCCCTGTTCTCCTCAGGATATGAGCAGCTGCATTCTGAATGAGTTGGAGAAACTTTATGGACGTATTAGGACAGCCTGACAAAAGTGAATTACAATAGTCTAGCCTAGAGCTGATAAAGGCGTGGACAAGTTTCCAGTGTTTCCTTTGGCTTAAAGACCTTGGCGTGGTGGCAACACATTTTTGCTACCGTGGGAGGGGGGGGGGGGGGTCAGAAAACACATATGTATGAACATATGTATAAATATGTTAATTTTATATTAATATTATGTAATAAATATACAGTAATAGTAAATGTATTATTATACATTTCTGTAATATACAGTAATAGTAAATGCATTATTATACATTTCTTTTTTTAAAATTTTGCACAGTAATTTTGCATATAATAATGCATCAGATTTATATTGCGCTTTATCATATACACAAAGACGCTTTTTGCAGATACATTATTCACTCACTCCAGACAATGGTAGTGGTAAGCTACTACTGTTGCCACAGCTGCCCTGGTGCAGGCTGATGGAAACATGGCTGCCAATCCAAGCCAACAGCCTCTCCGGCCACCACTGAACATTTACAGTGGGGCAAAAAAGTATTTAGTCAGCCACCAATTGTGCAAGTTCTCCCACTTAAAAGATGAGAGAGGTCTCCAATTTTCATCATAGGTATATCTCAACTATGAGAGACAAAATGAGAAAAAAAAATCCAGAAAATCACATTGAAGGATTTTTAATGAATTAATTGGTAAATTCCTCAGTAAAATAAGTATTTGGTCACCTACAAACAAGCAAGATTTCTGGCTCTCACAGACCTGTAACTTCTTCTTTAACCCCTTGCACTCTGGTCAGTTTCCCTAAAAACGCCAAAAATTAACATGCCCAAATTAAATCAACAGCTGTTCTTCAACCCTTTGCAGCATCTTCATGGGGTTGGTCTCATTTAAAAGAAAACACTTTGAATTTTTTGGCAAAACAGTCATAATCTCTCTAAGTGCTCCGACCACTGAGTTAGTCATCTAAACATAGTGAACTTGAAGAAAATAAATTTGGCCTGGGTGTTTTTTTGGATACAAATGCTTGCAAATAACACACAGCTTCAGATCCGGGCTGGAAAATGCAACAGAAATGTAGAACCAAGTGTTATCCAGCTGAGGTCCAAATTTTGTAACAATACCACAAAAAAATGAATATATTACACAGCTTTATACTCAGGTTGTTCCCAGGCGTTTTGGAACTGTGCCAAATTGCACCAAATGGCACAGTTTGGAAAAACGTCTGTAACTTTTGAATAATTCAATGTAGAAGCTTCGTTTTGGGCTCTAATGAAAGGTCACACTCAGGGCTGTCTGTGTGTGTGTGTGGGGGGGGAGGGGTTGCCCCCCCCCCTCGCTACAGAGGACGGCCATCGCTACATGACGGAATAGACTCATATGGCTATGAAGCGACCGCTGCGCAGTCACCGCGGCTCCCCCCCGCCCCCGCTACAGAAGAGGAGCGGGGGGGGGGGGCGTTCACGGTCCGGACATGGCGAATTAACCGTTTATCGTGGTGCATGCACTTCGTACTTCGTGCGCCGCACAGCTGTAATTTACCGATTGGTCAAAAGCCATTTTGGATTACAATTTTCAGGAATAAATAATAATTTAACTTATAACACCTTACCTCTTCACAGCAGCAGAGTCCTGGCGAACTTCTCTTCCTCACTGTCAGACGAACGCAACGCTGGTCCGCTCGTGGATCCCGGTCAAAACATAATTCCATTATTGCGGTTTTGTGCTTCCATGATTGCGGTTTTTGGCGAACGATTTTTCAAAACAAATAACAGTAGTAATTAAAAAAAGACTGGCGAAGGCGTGTGTGTCACTCAGCCTCCGTCGGTCTATGACCATGGAAGAAATCATAACGTCTACTCTGCTGGAACCCAAAAAAAAAAAGCACCGCCTGTGGCCGAACATGCCGAACCGTGAATGCCACTCCCTGTCACACAGGTTGCATTTGTGGGTGATCTTCGTGCTGCTGGGTCTGTGGGGTTCTTCCTGCGGGTTCTTTTTTGATCCGCTCCAGCAGTCTCTCTTCACCCAGCCTTAAAAAAAACAGCTCGCGAACTTCTCTGCTTCAATTGGCTCACTGCAGTCACAGCGTTGGGAGGCGGGTCCTTCTGGCTAGATTTTCATTCATTGGTTCTTCAAGGTTTCAGAAACCCAATTCAAGGCTCTTATTAGTCGAATGAGAGGTCAATCAGATGAACTAATCTGTTTGCGGCTGTGTCTGCAGCTTTTATTTTCAGTGCGCGCTTGGACGCCATCACCATCTACATCACCACCATCAGGATCTCCATCATGCGTCCGAGATCGCGCGCTCTTGTGCGCCCTCATGCGCTCTAGGACGCAGAGACTTGTCCGTCCGCGGTACAACGGAGCGCTAGAGGTTGAGAGGCTCCTCTGTCCTCCACTCGTTACCTGTATTAATGGCACCTGTTTGAACTCGTTATCAGTATAAAAGACATCTGTCCACAACCTCAAACAGTCAGACTCCAAATTCCACTATGGCCAAGACCAAAGAGCTGTCAAAGGACACCAGAAGCAAAATTGTAACCTGCACCAGGCTGGGAAGACTGAATCTGCAATAGGTAAGCAGCTTGGTGTGAAGAAATCAACTGTGGGAGCAATTATTAGAAAATGGAAGACATACAAGACCACTGATAATCTCCCTCGATCTGGGGCTCCACGCAAGATCTCACCCTGTGGGGTCAAAATTATCACGAGAACGGTGAGCAAAAATCCCAGAACCACATGGGGGGACCTAGTGAATGACCTGCAGAGAGCTGGGACCAAAGTAACAAAGGCTACATCAGAAACACACTATGCCGCCAAGGACTCAAATCCTGCAGTGCCAGACATGTCCCCCTGCTTAAGCCAGTACATGTCCAGGCCCGTCTGAAGTTTGCTAGAGAGCATTTGGATGATCCAGAAGAGGATTGGCAGAATGTCATATGGTCAGATGAAACCAAAATAGAACTTTATGGGAAAAACTCAACTTGTCGTGTTTGGAGGAGAAAGAACACCATACCTACTGTGAAGCATGGGGGTGGAAACATCATACTTAGGGGCTGTTTTTCTGCAAAGGGACCAGGACGACTGATCGTGTGAAGGAAAGAATGAATGGGGCCATGTATCGTGAGATTTTGAGTGAAAGCCTCCTTCCATCAGCAAGGGCATTGAAGATGAAACGTGGCTGGGTCTTTCAGCATGACAATGATCCCAAACACACCGCCCGGGCAATGAAGGAGTGGCTTCGTAAGAAGCATTTCACGGTCCTGGAGTGGCCTAACCAGTCTCCAGATCTCAACCCCATACAAAATCTTTGGAGGGAGTTGAAAGTCTGTGTTGCCCAGCGACAGCCCCAAAACATCACTGCTCTAGAGGAGATCTGCATGGAGGAATGGGCCAAAATACCAGCAACAGTGTATGAAAACCTTGTGAAAACTTACAGAAAATGTTTGACCTCTGTCATTGCCAACAAAGGGTATTTAACAAAGTACTGAGATGAACTTTTGTTATTGACCAAATACTTATTTTACTGAGGAATTTGCCAATTAATTCATTAAAAATCCTTCAATGTGATTTTCTGGATTTTTTTTTTCTTATTTTGTCTCTCATAGTTGAAGTATACCTATGATGAAAATTGGAGACCTCGCTCATCTTTTAAGTGGGAGAACTTGCACAATTGGTGGCTGACTAAATACTTTTTTTACCCCACTGTATACACATTCATACCCAGTGTTATGGACACTGGAGGTAAGTTGGGTAAAGTGTCTTGCCCAGGGACACAACAGCAGGATATCTGGGGAGAGCGGGATTCGAACCGCCAACCATCCGGTTATTGGACGACCCACTCTACCTCCTGAGCCACTGCCGTGCCGTACCTCCTCATCGCATCTGATAATGGACTGGTTTCTGTACTTGTCCTTTTAGACCTTAGTGCAGCTTTTGATACTATCGATCATAATATTCTACTTGATAGATTAGAACACTATGTTGGACTTAATGGAACTTCGTTGCGGTGGTTTAGTTACTAACTAACTAACTAACCTGCACTTATGTAGCGCTTTTCTAGTCACAAAGACCACTCAAAGCGCTTTCACTAATACTAACCCTCTACTCTAAGGGCCTATAGGAAACAGATATCTAGGGACAATTTAGAACAGCCAATTAACCTAACATGCATGTCTTTGGATTGTGGGAGGAAACCGGAGCCCCTGGAGTAAACCCACGCAGCACAGGGAGAACATACAAATTCCACACAGAAAGGTTCCAACCCCTGCCAACCTGGGGATTTGAACCAGGAACCTTCTAGCTGTAAGGCAACAGTGCTAACCACTGCACCACCGTGCTGCCCGTTCTTATTTATCTGATAGGTTCCAGTTTGTTCATGTAAATAATGAGTTTTCTTTCAACTCAAAGCTTAGTCATGCAGTTCCACAGGGATCTGTGCTAGGCCCTACTCTTTTTCGTTTATATATGCTTCTGTTAGGCAACATTATTAGAAAGCACTGTATACATTTTCATTGTTATGCAGATGACACACAATTATACCTGTCAATGAAGCCAGATGATAGTAATCAATTAACCAAGTTAGAAGCCTGTGTTAAGGAAATCAAAGTTTGGATAAATTGTAATTTCCTGCTATTAAATTCAGATAAGACTGAAGTCATTCTTGTTGGTCCAAAAAACCTTAGAAATTCCTTTCCAAATCCAACTTTCAGTTTGGATGCAGTTACTCTTTCTCTTAATAGCTCTGTGAGGAACCTTGGGAGTTATTTTTGATCAGGATTTGTCCTTCAATTCACATATTAAATTTGTTTCTAAGACTGCCTTCTATCATTTGCGTAATATTGCCAAGATTAGGAGCATCTTGTCTCAGAGTGATGCTGAGAAACTTATCCACGCTTTTGTTAGCTCGAGATTAGATTATTGTAATTCTTTATTATCAGGCTGTCCTAAAACATCTTTAAAAAGTCTTCAGCTGATCCAAATTGCTGCAGCAAGAGTTTTAACAGGTACTAGAAAGAGAGATCATATCTCTCCGGTTCTGGCCTCCCTTCATTGGCTTCCCATAGAGTTTAGAATTAAGTTTAAAATCCTTCTTCTTACTTACAAAGCTCTAAACAATCAGGCTCCTTTTTATTTAAAAGATCTGATACTACCGTATTATCCTAACAGAGCACTACGCTCCCAAAATGCAGGATTACTTGTAATACCTAGAATCTCCAAAAGTACAATGGGAGGCAGAGCCTTCAGTTATCAAGCTCCTCTCCTGTGGAATCAGCTGCCAATCTGGATTCGGGAGTCAGACTCGATCTCTGTTTTTAAGAATAGGGCTAAAACCTACCTTTTGATATAGCCTACAATTAGGGAGGGATCATG
This sequence comes from Pholidichthys leucotaenia, assembly GCA_020510985.1. Taxonomy (NCBI): domain Eukaryota; kingdom Metazoa; phylum Chordata; class Actinopteri; order Cichliformes; family Pholidichthyidae; genus Pholidichthys; species Pholidichthys leucotaenia. Next base: position 71,635,355 of record CM035836.1, read on the forward strand.
TGTTTCTGAACCCTCCCTTAGTTATGCTGCTAATAGGTTTAGTCAGCCGGGGGACCTCCAGTAATGCACTGGGCCTCACTCGTTTTCTCACTCTCAATGAAATTTTTTTTTTGCTGGTCATTAACATTTGTTTGTTCTCTCCCATAGATTGAGTCCCCATCGTGCTGTTTGCTCTCTACATGTCTGTTCTTTTCTTCTTCTCTATTCCCTCACCCCCCAGCCAGTCGCAGCAGATGACTGCCCCTCCCTGAGCCTGGTTCTGCTGGAGGTTTCTTCCTGTTAAAAGGGAGTTTTTCCTCTCCACCGTCGCCAAGTGCTTGCTCACAGGGGATCGCCTGATTGCTGGGGTCTTTCTGCAACTGTGGGGGTTCCCCCTACAGTTGATAGTGCTATGAGATGAGTGTTGTTGTGAAATGGCACTATATAAATAAAGTTGAATTGAATTGAAAACTTCTTTTGCATGCATCAACACAGCTGTTCACCTTAGACAGTGGGTGACTCAACTCACCCCCCTTTTGCTGCTATCAGCAACCAGACGCCTCAGCGGGAGGCTAAGTAAACAAACACAACAGACACAGGCAGGGGGAGACGCAGCCTCAGCCTCTCTCTCCCAAACACACAGGCTCACCGAATAAAGTGGCTCAATATTTGCAGAAAAAAATACAACTTATGTCTCAATGATTTTTCCTTTTGCATATACGTTTCCTAATTACATAGGCCTCACACGGGGCAACATTAAATATATAGTAGGATTTATATAATAAAATATTTGTCATAAGGTACAGGAATTATTTATTTTATTTAATAGTGGGTGTGAAAGGGGGCGGAGTTAAACCGTCACTTCTACACCCGCTAAATTAAATAAAAGCATTCGTAAAAGGGGGAACCAGTCACAATGGACAATAATATTAACTTTAATTTTAATTAATTTTGTACCTTCAATTACTTAATGGATCAGTCTCAAAGTTTCAGTGAGTTCTTCTCCTGCCATGATTAGGAAACAGATATATGCGAAAGGAAAACGCTTCAACTTCTCTCATTCACCCTTTTATTAAACTCATTCAGGTTACATGGCATGGCATTCAAATGATGGATAAACAGATTCAAATAACAGCGTACGATATCACATCCACTGTTATTGGATTCCTGAACATAAAATCCAGCGTTACACCTCTGTAGAACCAAGGAGGAACCAGACTTATGTTTCAACGGTAAATGAAGCTGAAATGTCTAACAAAACAACGCAATTTTATGGGGAAAATTCATAAGCTGATTATCTAAAAATGACTTCTGAATTAATCTACAAAAATTAAGGGCAGTTACTTAAAAATGACTAAGAGTCTTCCTTCAGTTTATAGCTTTATCCTGTGGCTAAGAGACTAATTGAGCCCTGAAATACGGGCTATATTCAATTGTAATTTAATTGTCCAGACATCACGTTTTAACCCAGCAGATAGGAGAAGTAGGAGTTTCACTTACAAAACAGCTGTAGGTCCACGTTTCAACGGGTTGATACCGGCTGAGTTGGAAGTTAGGACGTCGGAGGAAGCGGCTGCTGCGATGCTTCCTCACAGCCGTGGAAGTGCAAACTCAGCTGGGGGCTCTCCAGACAATGGCAGCAGGGGATGGTCTGTCACCGAGCGGCGTGACAAGTCCTTGGAAATGAGTCCGAATTTGAGGTCTCTTGTAGCGGGATAGACCAAAAAAACTGAAGGAGAAACTTCTCAGTCAGGCGGGTATGAGGTCGGAAAGAGAGTCCCAAAAAAAAAAAAACAGTCTCTGTCCACTTTAAATTAGGAAAATTAAAGGTCCACTTTAACGGCGTGAAAAGTCATAAAAAAATGAGAAAAACATTTACTAGGACAAGAATGGCTTCTGAGGTGAAGGAAAAAGTTTGTGAATTTGATTCTCTGAAAAAGCGAGCTCTAAAGAAAAAGGTGATTTCTCCTCAGTAACCAGAAAAACTAATGCAGGATTTGACAAACTTCACACAGAACAATTTAGAAAAATAAAACTACACAGGACCTTGAAACGGTGGAATAAAATCTTCCCGGACTTCTATGATCTCATTCTGTCTCTTTTGATTGTCTTACATTTCTAACTTTCTTTTCTTTCTGCTTGTCTTGTCTGCTTTTTCTCAATATGTGTGTTTTTTCTGAATCTTCCCTATGCAGAGCAGCTTCTACTACTTTTAAATGACCCCGCCTGGTCATAAACTGGTGATGTCGATCGCAAGACTGACCAATCGACTTTATCAAAAGCAGTTTGAAATGGCTGCTATCCAATGTGAGAACATTTCTTTGTTTGAGAGCAGCCAATCAAATGAAGACACCATCCCATGAAATTGCAGAGAAAAATCAACAGTCAGTTCTTATGAAATTAGGTGCTCAATATAAAATCTAACTAAATTAAATGACTTGGCTAATATTTGGTGATCATGCATTTATACCATTACTCTAATATTACATTTGTTTGAATAACACTCATGAACATAATTATAATACATGCATTCATATTTAGATCAAAGCTTAAGGTAGTACAGCAAACTATGGTTAGTGATAAAAAGGATGATTCTCAGTGTCCTTAGGATCCGGGGGAGGAGAGGATACGCTGAAAGAAACTTAATGTTTAGAACAAATTAAAAAGTCATCCTACATACTGAAACACATTTCGTAGGTATCCGCTAGGAGGTACTGTTGAGCTGTAGATGATTTCTTTTAGGTCCATGGTATCTGGAAGAGATAATCTGGAAAACATCGGGGGTTATAAACCTGTCTGATTAAGCTGTTTATGACCCTTTTAAGAGCATTGGTTTCCTGTAAAGGAGGATGTTATCCAAATGCAGTGTTCACGTTGGAGGTCTGGTCTCCCGAGTTTTATATTCCGTTGAGCCTTTAAAAGCAAATTCTGATCCTTACAATCTCTGCAAGAGGCAACTGTTTACATTGGGGTCCTGGGAAAACATCTTTGGGTCTGGCCTGGATGAGGCCTGGATGAGTCGATATGAAAGCCAGTGATATTCCTGTAGAATGCAGAAAAGTGGTATTCCTGTAGAAGGAATAAAGTGAAATTCTTGTAAAATGGAGAGAAGTGATCTTCTGTCTTGGTTTGAGGAGACGATGATCCTACACCATGACTGAACAGTGATACTGTATAAACTAAAATAATCATGATGGCTGAACAACTCCCACTCCCCAAAGTGAAGACGCACTATTATGAATATAAGTGATAAAAGATCAGACAGATCAGTGATCTGTCAAATAAATAAACAAGGGATCTGAAACAGTTGCTAATATTGGATGTGAAGAGGATGATAAAATAAAGGCAGTGTTGGATTTTTAAATAGCTTTATTATCACCCGCCTTCATCAGAACTCGGCTACAGCCCATGGTTTGAGCAGGCTGCAACTTCGTTCCTCCAGCTCTCAAAGAGGAGACAGTGTGTGTCTCGCAGCAGATGCAGAATCAGAGTGAGAGAATGAGAGGCAGATTTACAGCACAGTGCAGCTTATATACTCAACTCAAACAATAGATCAAAGACATTCACAGCAGTCAATCTGGGCATTTGCATATCAGAGGTACAGACAGGATGCATGAACACAATGCATGGATGACACTTTAACCTCATAGCTGTAAACGCAGCATGCAGCGGAAAAAACCCAGGAGTGCGAGCTGACTGTCTCTGTTCTGTCTCTGTGTTGTGGGGGTTGAATTCAAACCGCTACACTGCTCCCCCCCCAGAGGGAACGGCAGGGGACCGTGACCTCGATGTTGCAGTTTGGGCAGCGAGCAGGGAAAAGCTCTGTGCAGGAGGAGGGGGAGGGGGGTAGTACATGCTGACCGGGCGCGGGAAAATCGTTCGAGTCGCGCCAAAAGTGTTTGCTGCTCCGCAATGTCTCGTCTGAACATGCGGAGATCAGAAGAAGAAAAAAAAATTAGTCTCTGACTCCTCTCGTGGCCATGAAGAAAAGCAGGAGCGGCGGCAAGAAAAAAAATAAAAGCAGAGGGACTGGCGTGTTGACTTTAGGGCAGACGTAACCCTAACCTCGGGAACCGCAGACAGCTGAATTCCCCTTGTGTGCCGTGGCTAAGACCATAAAATCCAGTGAACAAGCTGCGGGCCTCAGGTGTACAAGCAAGCCTGAAGGGCCAGTGAGCGGCAGAAGGAAGGTGGTCGGAAAAGCCGTATTTGTCCCGTGCGTGGTGCGCCGTCCTCGTCACCCCCGGTGCGCGTGCCGGGGCTCCGTGCGTGGGTGGGCCCGCTGGAGAGGAAATCAGGGTCCGAAACTTGGAGATCGGCGCAGTGTGCGCCGAAAAACATCTCTGACGAGCCGTGGCTGCAGATTAGTCATGGTGCGTTCAGGTCCACGTGTGCTCCGTCGGCCATGGGAGTCGCCCGCCTGTGCTCTGATGTGGAGGAGCTGCGCGGCCGGTCCCGCGTGGATGTGCCGATCTCGGCGAGGGTGCGCCATGACGTTCTCTGCCGCTTACCCGGTCTTGGTTGATGTCCTGAGAGCGGCTCGCCCGCCATGGGCTCTGCGTCGAGGTCTCCCTGAGGCCGCAGGGAGGGAAGACCAGTCAGGCCGCTGTGACGGAGCATTCATGCCCGGGTGCTGCGTTCGCTGGCTGCTCGTTTTCTTCAGTCTCGGGTCGCCAGTGTGGCTGTTCAGATCAGAAGGTCGCGTTTGCACAAAACGTGTGCATTCCGGGGTCACCAGTGAAGAGGATGATAAAATAAAGGCAGTGTTGGATTTTTAAATAGCTTTATTATCACCCGCCTTCATCAGAACTCGGCTACAGCCCATGGTTTGAGCAGGCTGCAACTTCGTTCCTCCAGCTCTCAAAGAGGAGACAGTGTGTGTCTCGCAGCAGATGCAGAATCAGAGTGAGAGAATGAGAGGCAGATTTACAGCACAGTGCAGCTTATATACTCAACTCAAACAATAGATCAAAGACATTCACAGCAGTCAATCTGGGCATTTGCATATCAGAGGTACAGACAGGATGCATGAACACAATGCATGGATGACACTTTAACCTCATAGCTGTAAACGCAGCATGCAGCGGAAAAAACCCAGGAGTGCGAGCTGACTGTCTCTGTGTTGTGGGGGTTGAATTCAAACCGCTACAGATGTCCCATTCATTTTCAATATTTAGCTATTCTGTAATTAATAGTCACACAATCAAATAAATCTTAGTGCCATTTACTCCCTTTTATATTTGTCAAAGTCTAACATGTGATTGCCTGCATATAGGCTACACTTCTTTACTTTCAAACACAGCCTACATTTGGGCCTGGAAAGCCTGATTGGGAAACCTGTTTCAGACAGGAATACTTGGCTCTACGGGCAATGCACTAGTCTATCTATAAATACACAAAATCTGTCTGTGTCTGTCTGTCTGTTTCGCACATATCTTTTCAACCATTTGTCAGACTGACCTCAGGTTTTAGATGTGGCTTCCTGAGGTTACGAGGGTGTGCATCCCCAAATATGGAGTTGTTCAGTCAAAATATGTAATTTTTATCAGTAAAAGTTTAGCCACCACTCTGTTTCATGCCCAGGCTTCTAGAAGTGTGGGCGGGGTTTGGTTTTGGATTGACTCCTACTGATTGGATAATACACAGCATTACGACATCAGTAACCACAGCACTCCGTGTGCAAAACAAGGAAGTGAAACATGACCAATTTGACTAGAAAAAGATAATACTTAAGATTAAATGCTTAAAAAATTACACCATGAAGTTGCTGTGATTGCATAGGTCTAATGGATAATTCGGCATGGAGAACACAAGGTGCGTGGATGCACTGGGGGAAGGGGGGTGGAGCAGCAGCTGAACCGCTGGCACCACAGGTAAAGTAACAGCCAATACTCCCGTTAACCGGGCAGGCTGAACTTGTCTCCATGTGAAGGACTGCGATCCACCAGTTCAGCTGCTGCTTCTCCACCGAGCCGCTCCACCATCGTTTGCGGGGAGGCACACCCAGCCTGCCCAGTCAGCGGTAGATGCGAGTCCCTTTGCAGGACCATGACTCGCCGTCGCTGATGGCACTTCTCTCCATGTACTTGCACAATTATTAAAAGTTCATTATTAAAAGTTAGTAATTGTGGAGCGGCGTGCCCAAATCAACTCCATATCAAATGCAGCCACATGCACGGTTTGAGTTACCGACCGTCACCAAACTGAGCATAAAAACGCTCAATAACTCATAAAAGATCACACAAATAGGGGATCTGACAACAAAAATAAACAAGTGGTTCTTAAACGGTGGCTAATACTGGATGTCCCATTCATTTTCAATTATTCTGTACTTAATATTTTCACAATCAAATAAATCTCATTTCAGTTCCTTTCATATTTGTCAAAGTCTAACATGTCTGATTGCCTACATACAATGGGGCAAAAAAGTATTTAGTCAGCCACCAATTGTGCAAGTTCTCCCACTTAAAAGATGAGAGAGGTCTCCAATTTTCATCATAGGTATACCTCAACTATGAGAGACAAAATGAGAAAAAAAAAATCCAGAAAATCACATTGAAGGATTTTTAATGAATTAATTGGTAAATTCCTTGGTAAAATAAGTATTTGGTCACCTACAAACAAGCAAGATTTCTGGCTCTCACAGACCTGTAACTTCTTCTTTAAGAGGCTCCTCTGTACTCCACTCATTACCTGTATTAATGTCACCTGTTTGAACTCATTATCAGTATAAAAGACACCTGTCCACAACCTCAAACAGTCAGACTCCAAACTCCACTATGGCCAAGACCAAAGAGCTGTCAAAGGACACCAGAAACAAAATTGTAGACCTGCACCAGGCTGGGAAGACTGAATCTGCAATAGGTAAGCAGCTTGGTGTGAAGAAATCAACTGTGGGAGCAATTATTAGAAAATGGAAGACATACAAGACCACTGATAATCTCCCTCGATCTGGGGTTCCACGCAAGATCTCACCCCGTGAGGTCAAAATGATCACGAGAACAGTGAGCAAAAATCCCAGAACCACATGGGGGGACCTAGTGAATGACCTGCAGACAGCTGGGACCAAAGTAACAAAGGCTACATCAGAAACACACTACGCCGCCAAGGACTCAAATCCTGCAGTGCCAGACGTGTCCCCCTGCTTAAGCCAGTACATGTCCAGGCCCGTCTGAAGTTTGCTAGAGAGCATTTGGATGATCCAGAAGAAGATTGGGAAAATGTCATATGGTCAGATGAAACCAAAATAGAACTTTTTGGTAAAAACTCAACTTGTCGTGTTTGGAGGAGAAAGAACACCATACCTACTGTGAAGCATGGGGGTGAAAACATCATACTTTGGGGCTGTTTTTCTGCAAAGGGACCAGGATGACTGATCCGTGTAAAGGAAAGAATGAATGGGGCCATGTATCGTGAGATTTTGAGTGAAAACCTCCTTCCATCAGCAAGGGCATTGAAGATGAAACGTGGCTGGGTCTTTCAGCATGACAATGATCCCAAACACACTGCCCGGGCAACGAAGGAGTGGCTTCGTAAGAAGCATTTCAAGGTCCTGGAGTGGCCTAGCCAGTCTCCAGATCTCAACCCCATACAAAATCTTTGGAGGGAGTTGAAAGTCCGTGCTGCCCAGCGACAGCCCCAAAACATCACTGCTCTAAAGGAGATCTGCATGGAGGAATGGGCCAAAATACCAGCAACAGTGTGTGAAAACCTTGTGAAGACCTACGGAAAACGTTTGACCTCTGTCATTGCCAACAAAGGGTATATAACAAAGTATTGAGATGAACTTTTGTTATTGACCAAATACTTATTTTACCGAGGAATTTACCAATTCCATCCATCCATCCATCTTCTACCGCTTTTCCGGAGGTCCGGGTCGCGGAGGCAGCAGTTCAAGCAGAGAAGCCCAGACTTCCCTCTCTCCAGCCACCTGCTCCAGCTCTTCAGAGAGGATACCAAGGCGTTCCCAGACCAGCTGGGAGACATAGTCTCTTCACCGAGTCCTGGGTCTGCCCCGGGGTCTCCTCCCAGTGGGACGTGCCTGAAACACCTCAAGTGGGAGGCGTCCAGGAGGCATCCTAATCAGATGCCCATACCACCTCAACTGACTCCTTTCAATGTGGAGGAGCAGCGGTTCTACTCTGAGCCTCTCCCGGATGACTGAGCTCCTCACCCTATCTCTGAGGGTGAGTCCAGCAATCCTATGGAGAAAGCTCATTTCAGCCGCTTGTATCCGCGATCTCGTTCTTTCGGTCATTACCCAAAGCTCGTGACCATAGGTGAGAGTAGGAACGTAGATTGACTGGTAAATTGACAGCCTTGCCTTAGAACTAAGCTCCCTCTTCACCACAACAGACCGGTACAACGTCCGCATCACTGCAGATGCTGCTCCAATCCGTCTGTCGATCTCTCGCTCCATTTTCCCCCTCACTCATGAACAAGACCCCAAGATACTTAAACTCCTCAACTTGGGGCAGGAGCCTGTCCCCAACCCGGAGAGGACAATCCACCTTTTTCCGGCTGAGGACCATGGACTCGGACTTGGAGGTGCTGATTCTCATCCCAGCCGCTTCACACTCAGCGGCAAACCGTCCCAGCAAGAGCTGTAGGTCATTGCTGGATGAAGCCAACAGGACAACATCATCTGCAAACAACAGAGATGAGATTCTGTGGTCACCAAGCATGACACCCTCCATTCCCTGGCTGCGCCTAGAAATCCTGTCCATAAAAATTATGAACAGGATCGGTGACAGAGGGCAGCCCTGGCGGAGTCCAACTCTCACTGGGAATGACTCCGACCGAGTGTTGGCAATACGAACCAAACTCTCACAATGGTCGTACAGAGACCGAATAGCTCGTAACAACAAGCCCGATATCCCATACTCCCGAAGCACCCCCCACAAAAATCCACGAGGGACGCGGTCAAATGCCTTCTCCAAGTCCACAAAACACATGTAAACTGGTTGGGCAAACTCCCATGAACCCTCAAGAATTCTCGAGAGGGTAAAGAGCTGGTCTGATGTGCCACGGCCAGGACGAAAACCACATTGCTTCTCCTGAATCCGAGGTTCGACCAACGGCCGGACTCTCCTCTCCAGTACCTTGGCATAGACCTTCCCAGGGAGGCTGAGGAGTGTGATCCCTCTAAAGTTGGAGCACACCCTCCGGTCCCCTTTTTTGAAGAGAGGAACCACCACCCCGGTTTGCCATGCCAAAGGCACTGCCCCCGACCTCCACGCAATGTTGCAGAGACGTGTCAACCATGACAGCCCAACGACATCCAGGGCCTTGAGGTACTCAGGGCGAATCTCGTCCACCCCCGGGGCCCGCCCACCAAGGAGATTTTTAACCACCTTGGCGGCCTCAGCCCCTGTGATAGGCGAGTCATCCCCCTCGTCCCCAAACCCTGCTTCCTCTGTGGAAGGCGTATCAGTGGGATTGAGGAGATCCTCGAAGTATTCCTTCCACCGCCCGACGATATCCCCAGTTGAAGTCAACAGTGTCCCATCCGCACCATACACAGTGTGGACGGGGAGCTGCATTCCCCTCCTGAGCCGCCGGACAGTTTGCCAGAATCTCTTTGAGGCCGACCGAAAGTCTTGTTCCATAGCCTCACCGAACTCCTCCCATACCCGGGTTTTTGCTTCAGCAACCACCCGAGCTGCACTCCGCTTGGCCTGCCGGTACACCTCAGCTGCTTCGGGAGTCCCACAAGCCAACCAAGCTTGATAGGACTCCTTCTTCAGCTTAATGGCCCCCCTCACCACTGGTGTCCACCACTTGGTTCGGGGGTTGCCACCACGAGATGCACCGACCACCTTGCGGCCGCAGCTCTGGGCCGCCGCTTCAACAACAGAGGTGGAGAACATGGCCCATTCAGACTCCATGTCTCCAGACTCCCTTGGAATGTGGTTGAAGTTCTTCCGGAGGTGGGAGTTGAAGACCTCCCGGACAGGGGCCTCAGCCAGACGCTCCCAGCACACCCTCACTATACGTTTGGGTCTACCAGGTCTGAATGGCTTCCTCCCCTGCCATCAGATCCAACTCACCACCAGGTGGTGATCAGTTGACAGCTCTGCACCTCTCTTTACTCGGGTGTCCAAGACATACGGTCGCAGGTCTGATGATACGATAACAAAATCGATCATCGACCTGCGACCTAGGGTGTCCTGGTGCCAGGTGCACATATGGACACCCTTATGCTTGAACATGGTGTTCGTTAGCTTTCTAACGATGGTGAATGGTGTTTCCCAAGCTTTCTAAACTGGCTTTTGAATTTACCAATTAATTCATTAAAAATCCTTCAATGTGATTTTCTGTAATTTTTTTTCTCATTTTGTCTCTCATAGTTGAGGTACACCTATGATGAAAATTGGAGACCTCTCTCATCTTTTAAGTGGGAGAACTTGCACAATTGGTGGCTGACTAAATACTTTTTTCCCCCACTGTACAGGTTACACCTCTGTATTCCACTTTCAAGCACAGCTTACGCAGCTAGACACGACCTGGCTCAAAGGCACGCTAACTGATGATGATTAAAAAAAAAAGCTATTTTCAATAAAGTGAAAAAAGATAATGCATGACGTGTGCTTTTGCCCTGAGGCTGATTTATCATGGATAACAGCTGAGCTCCGTGGTTCCAGTGATCGGCTGATTGGATCCACCTTTTTTTTTTTTTTTTTTTTTACCAAAGGTAAAAAAAAAAAACCATGGGGGAAGGCCCTACAACCTTTGCTCCACAAATGCAGTATGTATCAACCATACGCTGGGTAAATTTTCAGCATGGAGCACATATTTTTTCCAGGTTACAAAATTTTTCACTGGGTCCTGAGGTGTGTGTGGAAAAGAAATATGTTTTAGTTAACATTTAGAGGGTCAAAAATGTGACCGTTTAGGCGGAACAGTAATATAATAAATAATCTCACATGAATAATAAACAAATGCTTACAAAAGAGCCGTGGTGCTCAGTCTTTGCCAGTCACGCCCTCAAGGTTGAGATTATTATTTGGCCTCAGTATCGCCCCAACGTGACGAAATAAGCACCGCCTCAATCTTAGCAATAAAGTTTTAAAAAACCTTTCAATAACAAAATATTGATTTAAACTGATGCACTACAATGGGTCTGAAATATTTGAAAACATGTCCTGTTTTAGTACTGCATGAGTTTATTGACGATACACAGAAGGAATTCAATATTACAGTGAACTTTTTTATAGTAATTTTCCTTTTACTTTCCATGGGTAATCCCTTTGTCTGTTATGCTGTGTGTGTTTGTCGTTTGGTTGTCTGCTGTCATGCTGCGGTTACACTGCAATATCCCAGTTTGGGATCAATAAAGTACATCCATCCATCCATCTAACTCCATCACTGAACTGTGATATAAACTAAAATAATTATAATGATGACTGAACAACTCCCATTCCCCAATGTGAAGATACACTATTATGAGTGATATTATTATTATAAGTGATAATTTATCACTTATTATCAGTGATAAAAGATCAGACAGATCAGTGATCTGACAAATAAACAACGGATCTGAAACAGTTGCTAATATTGGATGTCCCATTCATTTTCAATAGTTAGCTATTCTGTAATTAATATTCACACAATCAGATAAAACTTAGTGCCATTTACTCCCTTTTACATTTGTCAAAGTCTAACATGTGATTGCCTACATATAGGAATACTCATGTTCTACGGGCATGCACTAGTCTTTTAAATTCATAAATATATGTGTAACTCGTGGCACAATCCAATTGGGATCAAAAGATAATTTCAATCTTGCTATTCACTTCAATGGAGATTTTTTTAATCCTAAAATCCCCACCAAATCATCACTGACTGGAGAAACTTCACAGTGGACCTCAAGAAACTCTACCACCAGACTCTGGGACCTTGATTTCCAAATGACAAGCCTGATTTAGGGAGTACTGTCATCTGCTAGTGTTTGTCCACTGGGTTTTATCAAGTCCAAAGTCACCACAGCCGTCTACCAGGAAATTTTAGAGCACTTCATACTTCCCTCTGCTGAAAAGTTTATGGATATGCTGATTTCATTTTCCAGCAGGACTTGGCACCTGCTCACACTGCCAAAAGTACCAAAACCTGCTTTAATGACCATGGTATCACTCTGCTTGACTGGCCAGCAAACTCTCCTGACCTAAACCCCATAGACAATCTATGAGTATTGCCAAGAGGAAGATGAGAGACACCAGACTGAGCAACGCAGATGAGCTGAAGGCCGCTATCAAAGCAACCTGGGCTCCCATAACACCTTAGCAGTACCACAGGCTGGTCACCTTCATGCCACGCTACACTGATGCAGTAATTCATGCAAAACCATTCATGCTAACCACTGCGCCACCTGCACGCAAGTATTGAGTGCGTACATGGACATAGTATGATAGCGATACTCCAGCAAACTGATTTGTACACCCAGAATAAAGTAAAATGAGGAGTAGTGGACCCTATTATGTTTTTACCTGTTTCATTCTCATAGAGTGTCTTTGAGGTCAGAGAGTTGTCATCACTGGTACCGTGACTTCTTGTTTTCAGTCGTCTTTTCTTTGGTTTTGGTTCTTCTTCTTCCTTAATTGATTCTGAATCTGCATGCCAGCTTCCTTCCTCATCTTGGATCTCAGTTGCAGCAGAGTTGTGAGAGAGGACCTGTTCACTATTTGGTTCTGCTTCACTCTGCTCATTTTCCTCAGAAATAGGAGTCACCATGAAGGTATCAGCCTCCAACTTGACTTCCGGCTGTTCTCCCTCCAGGCTGATGAAGAGCTCCTCCTCTTCCTCTTTAACCCGTGGAGGTTCTGGGTCTTGCTGCTCTTCCATCTGTGGAGGTTCTCGCTCCTGCTGTTCCAGAACAGAGATCCCCTCCTTGTTCCAGAGCTGCTGGTCAACCAGAACCTTCTCCTTACAGTCAGGTTGCTGTGGGAAGTCAGGAGGGATGAAGAGAAACAAAAGGAAGAGTTTCACATTGATACCAGGATATTTAAATCTTTTTACCGTAATGTATTTAAAATCATTTTTATTTGTTAACTTCTGTCCTTTTAATTCTTTTCTTGTAAAATTCTCATTCTTAGTTTTTTTGTCAAACTCATGGGAAGTCACTTCTAGTAGTGAACATATTTTCAATTGAGAATTTAAAAAAAACAAAAAACAAATTCAGATCTTTCTAGAGCCTCATTCAGACTATTATAGTTCCACACACCTATTCTGTTTATCTGGGGGCACCAGCGGATATTCAGCAGTCTGGTCTGACAGTCATTCACTTCCTTGTACTGGTCGATTTGTTAAAACTCTTATTTAATCAGCAGCCAGTCACTGACCAACCTTCTCAGATGGTGGACTGAAAAAATCTTTACAGTTTGATTACTTCCTCTGGATGTAGTGATGTGGCTGCTGATGGTCAGAGCTAGCAGAATGAGGCTAATTCAGTGACTATGAAGGCCTCATAACAGTCCTCTCAGACTCAGAACTTCCATGTCAGTGCTTTATCCTCCAGCACTTAACACAGACCATCAATGGAAGGGCTACACAGAGTTACATCAGCTTTTCATTCACAGGGAGCAGAACAGGAGCCAAACCACCGACACCAACCAGCAAAAAGTTCTCACCAACCAGCTCCTGCAACATTCAAAGAGATGCATTCTTCATTATGCTTCACCTGGCAAGTATAGGAGACCGTCTCCTTTATGCTTCCTTTCGCTTTAACTGTGACAGTTTCTGCTCTAATGCACCTAAATATACTGCTCAAAAAAATAAAGGGAACACTTTGAAAACATATCAGATTTTAATGGGAAAAAATAAGCTGTTTATCAAAATTGTGGCAGGCTAGTCCAGCTTACTCAGATTAAAGGAACACTTTTTAATCTGAGTAAACTGGACTAGCTGCCACAATTTCGATATCCAGTGTGGGGAGCCTTGAATAACGAAACCGAATTGCATTTAATTCAAGTTTATTTCAAGCAATCATTCCCACAGTCTGATCTCATTCTTGAGCAGCGAGCAAAGAGGAGGAAACACACCAAAGTCCTCACCTTTATACATTCTCACATCAAGGGATCTCCCTCGCAGGGGAAGTCACACATCTCCATCATAATCCCTTTATTCACATTCATCAACCTTTTATTTACATTACTCCCCCCTCTCTCCTCTCGAGCCTCAGAGGTCAGGAAGTCTTCTGTCCACACCTTTGTCTTCTCTCGCTGTCCTCCGCAGGGGGTCCAGACTCTGCGGCTCTGCCTCGCAGGGGTCTTGAGACTCTGCGGCTCCTTCATCGTGAGGCTAAATCACATATGCATGTGTCCAACATATACATGTACAACTAGCTAAATCACATATGCCTATGTCCAACATGTGCATGCACAACTACACAGCCATATAACCCCCCCCCCCAAACGATGAAGAAAGGACTATTCCCTAAAATTCAATAACACATTACTGACTACTGTATAATCAACACCAACACTCAGTCTGTGCGCCGCTTGGGCTTCAACCATCTGCCGAATCTGCTGTGAGTTGGCCCCGCCTTGCCTGCGGCGCCTTTCTGCTCCGGCTCTGTTGACTGAGGGAGAGAGTGATTATGTGCCCCTTGCGGGGGCCTGCCTTGTCGAGGCGCCACTGCGACCGGCACAGACCCGTCCTTCATGACAAAAGCAGGTTTTAGTCTGTCAATACTGACTGTCTCTTTTCTGTCTCCAAAATCTAGCACAAATTGTTTATCACCTGCCTCCAGCACTCGAAATGGCCCTTCGTAAGGAGGTTTGAGCGTTGCTTTTAGGGCTTCGCGCCTGACAAAAACGAAATCGGCAGTTTTCAAAGCCTTGGGGACGAAAACTCGTGGAAAAGCGTGATGAACCGGACCCGGAAGCGTGTCTGCTCCCGTGCCAACTAACGGTCCCAGAGCAGAGAGAGGTGGGGGCTCTGGGTGCTCTGGTAAAAACTTGCCTGGCAGCCGAAGAGTTTGTGCGAATACCAGCTCCGCTGGGGAAGCGTCTAAGTCCTCTTTGGGTGCAGAACGCAACCCTAATAAAACCCATGGCAGTTTATTTACCCAATCTGCATCCGTGAGCGACGCTCTGAGTGCTGCCTTCAAAGACCTATGAAAACGCTCGCATAAACCATTAGCCTGAGGGTGGTAAGCCGTAGTGCGGTGAATTTTGGCTCCTAAGCCGTTGGCCATCGCTGACCACAGCTCAGAGATGAATTGAGGTCCTCTATCGGACGTAATGTCCGACGGAACCCCGAAGCGCGCCACCCAAGCCGTTAAAAAAAACGCGAGCCACCTCCGCGGCCGTGGTCGTCGCAAGCGGGACCACTTCCAGCCAACGTGTGGTTCGGTCCACCATTGTCAAAAGATGCGTGAACCCCTGTGATGCCGGTAGGGGGCCCACAAGGTCGACGTGTATATGGTCAAACCTTCTGGCTGGAATGCGAAACGATTCTAACGGGGCTCTTGTGTGCTTGTGAATTTTGGCCCGTTGACAGGAAATGCAGGTTTTTGCCCATTCCTTCACGTGCTTGCGTAGGCACGGCCAAATAAACTTTTCCGCCACCATTTTCACCGACGCGCGCACCCCCGGGTGCGCCAGTGAGTGGACCGAGTCAAAAACACGGCGGCGCCACGTGGCCGGAACCACCGGACGCGGGCGCCCCGTCGACACGTCGCAGATCAGGGGGGGCATACCGGTTTGTAAACACTTGCTCTCCAGCCTTAACCCTGTTGGTCCAGACTGGAGCGCGCGCACGTCTGCGTCCGCCCCCTGGTCCGCTGCCATGGCTGCGTAATCTATACCCACGTGCACCGGGGCTGCGCGCGCCACCGTGCCGCTCTCCTGCGGCGCGGTCACGGTGGCCCGTTCTGCCTCTGCGCGTGGTGGAGTCGTGAACGCGCGCGAGAGACAATCTGCTACTACATTGAATTTGCCCGCAACGTGCCTAATGTCAGTGGTAAATTCCGAGATGGCGGCCAGTTGCCTCTGCTGCCTGCCTGACCACGGGTCTGAAATTTTGGCCATGGCGTATGTGAGCGGCTTGTGGTCCACATAAGCGGTGAAGCACCGTCCTTCCAGCCAGAACTGGAAATGACGAATAGCCAAATGCAGCGCCAACAGTTCTCTGTCGAACGTGCTGTATTTTCGCTCAGCCACGCTTAAGGATTTGCTAAAGAAAGCCAAAGGCTGCCAAACTCCGGCGACCTGTTGCTCAATAATGGCCCCTATGGCTAGAGCTGAAGCGTCTGTCGTCAGCGCGATACGTGCTGCCGGGTCTGGGTGGGCCAGGAGCGCAGCGTCAGCCAAGGCATTTTTAACCTCTGTGAACGCGCGCTCCCGCTCCGGGGACCATTCGACCGCCTGGGTTGGTTTTTGCTTTTTGAGCGCGGCATATAACGGTTGCATGATTTGAGCTGCGTGGGGCAGGAATCGGTTATAAAATTTCACCATCCCCAAGAATTCCTGTAGTGATTTGACCGTTTGTGGCCGGGGAAAATCCGCTACCGCGCGTACTTTATCTGGTAACGGAACCGCTCCCTCTGGGGAGACGCAGTGACCCAAAAAATCGATCCGCTCGACGCCGAACTGGCACTTGGTTGGGTTAACTATTAAGCCGTGCTCTCCCAGCCTCCTAAAAACTGCTGTGAGGTGCGTTTCGTGTTCGTCCTCTGAAGTACTCGCGACCAAAATGTCGTCGAGGTACACAAACACGAAAGGGAGATCGCGTAACACGGCATCCATCATCCGCTGAAACATTTGCGCCGCCCCTTTGAGGCCAAACAGCATGCATAAAAATTCGAAAAGTCCGAACGGGGTTATTACCGCTGTTTTAGGAATGTCCTCCGGTTGGACTGGGACTTGGTGATAGCCGCGAACCAGATCAATCTTTGAAAAAATGCACGCCCCCGCCAGGTGTACCGAAAAATCCTGAATGTGCGGGATGGGATAACGATCGTGCGCCGTAGCATTGTTTAGCCTGCGGTAATCACCACACGGTCTCCAGGACCCATCGGCTTTCGGTACCATGTGCAGCGGCGAAGCCCACGGGCTTTTTGACCTACGAACGATGCCCAGCCTCTCTAGGCTGGCGAACTCCTCGCGCGCAATGGCGAGCTTAACTGCATCCAAGCGCCGAGCTTTTGCAAATACGGGAGGACCCGATGTAGGTATAAAGTGTTTCACCCCGTGCTTCGCGACTGTCGCTGAAAAAGTGGGCACAGTGAGCGCTGGAAATTGGGTGAGGAGTGTGTGAAACTTACCACCTGCTGTAGCGACGTGGGTCTGTACTGGTGGCGGGGACACTCGAGCTGAACAGGGGAGAGAGTAAAAAGAGAGTGCATTTACCAGCCGTCTATTAGCAAGATCAACTAACAGATTGTGTGAACACAAAAAATCCGCGCCCAACATGTTGAAACTCACCGCCGCTATTACAAAAGTCCATTCATATGTGCAGCCATGTAAGCATAAAGGCAAGGTCCTTTTCCCGTAGGTGTTGATGCTCGAGCCATTTGCCGCCGTAGCTCCGCTACCGCGGGGTCCAGCCACCCGGTCCGCGTATGTTGGGGTGATGAAGCTCACTTGGGCTCCGGTGTCTATGAGGAACTCTCGTCCGGAGCACGCATCCGTGATGTAGAGCAGCTTGTTGCCTTCTCCGAGGGTCGAAGCTGCTAACGACCCCCGGTCTTGCCGTTTCCCGAACTCCTGAAGGTGCAGGGCGGCACACACCTGCGTGCCCTCTCAGCGAACCTCCGATGGTAAAAGCAGAGATCCTCTCCTCCGCTGTGTCGGGGCCGCGCCTCTGCCACTGGACCATTGGCTCCACCTCGTCGCGGCCGTGCTGCCGCCGTTGTCGGCCAGTCTGGGTCTGCCGCCTCTGGCTCCCCGCTGTCTTGGGTCGCCGCTGTGGTTGCTTGCCCGCCGCAGGCGTCCAGAATCCCGTCCGCTTCCTGGGCCAGCTCCCGGAACTCCTCCAGGGTGTGACACTTCTTGCCGGCCAGCGTGCTTCTCGCATGCGTCGGGAGGTTGGAGAGGAAGATGAACTGAAAAAGGAAATCATCGTTGTCCAACCCTCTCAGCTGTATCATCTCCTCCATCAGGGCGCTCGGCCTGTGTCCTCCTTGGTCTAGCAAAGACAGGATCCTCCTCGCCCTCACTTCGGCCGAGGGGGTGAAAAACTTAATGAGGGTGGATTTCAGCTTGTCGTACCTGCCGGTCGCGGGTGACTGCTCCACCAAACTCTGCACACACCGAGCTGTGCTGTTATCCAGTTTAGCGATGACATGGTGGAACTTAGTGTCATCCACCGTTACTCCTGCGAGCGCGAACTGCGACTCCGCTTGCAGGAACCACGACCGTGGGTTATCCTGCCAGAAATCAGGCAGCTTGACGGCCACTGCGCTCGCCAGCTCTGAACTCTGTGAGTCCGGGACCCTGAGACCTTCTCCGGTCATTCTTAACGTCGTCAGTCACCAATGTGGGGAGCCTTGAATAACGAAACCGAATTGCATTTAATTCAAGTTTATTTCAAGCAATCATTCCCACAGTCTGCTCTCATTCTTGAGCAGCGAACAAAGAGGAGGAAACACACCAAAGTACTCACCTTTATACATTCTAACATCAAGGGATCTCCCTCGCAGGGGAAGTCACACATCTCCATCATAATCCCTTTATTCACATTCATCAACCTTTTATTTACATTACTCCCCCCTCTCTCCTCTCGAGCCTCAGAGGTCAGGAAGTCTTCTGTCCACACCTTTGTCTTCTCTCGCTGTCCTCCGCAGGGGGTCCAGACTCTGCGGCTCTGCCTCGCAGGGGTCTTGAGACTCTGCGACTCCTTCATCGTGAGGCTAAATCACATATGCATGTGTCCAACATATACATGTACAACTAGCTAAATCACATATGCCTATGTCCAACATGTGCATGCACAACTACACAGCCATATCCAGCTTATTTTTTCCCATTAAAATCTGATGTGTTTTCAAAGTGTTCCCTTTATTTTTTTGAGCAGTATATTTTTCAGTGTTGTGAATTCAATTCAAAAGTTTCAAACTTTCTCATTGGGCTGTTCGATATGACGATATCTATCAAATGTCTAGATCAGGGGTCGGCAACCAGCGGCTCCGGAGCCGCATGCGGCTCTTTCATCCCTCTGCTGCGGCTCCCTGTGGCTTTGGAAAATAAATAATGAGTATTTAATTAAAATGTATTTTATTTTAGTTCATTAGTTTTCAAAATGTAATTCTAAATTTGAAGATTATGGTGATCTTGTAAAATCTAAAAAAAAACGTGTTAAAGTTTAATCACCGTCAGCGAAAAATCAACACGAAGTCGGAAGTCGTCTCCCGCGATAACCCGGATGTGTTGTGTTCAAGCTACTGCTGTATTGAAGTAGCTTGACAGCCCTGCGATTGGATAGTTGCAACCGATTGGACCAAGCAAATGGCTCGTTGTATGCTTTTTTAAAGATTCATGGTGACGTGTTCTCAGGGATGTGATTTTCTGTTAATTCGCCGAATTCCGATTTATTTTATCTTCCAGGAAGATAAAGTACGTTAAGTACGTTAGCGGCTTGTGGTCCACAAACACAGTGAAGCTGCGCCCTTTCAGGCAGGACCGGAAGTGACGTATGGCCACCGGTAATCGGTATGGCCAGGTGGAGAGTCATTAACTCTACAACGGCTGTATGAGCTGGGCTGGCGCGAGGGATTAAACGGTAATAAAAGTTAACCATCCCCTTTTATGATTCCAAACAGTTTGAAATTGACAGTGCACAGTGGACATTGACTCATAACTTTTGAATATTTCTAAGACTTGGCTACATCAGTGATTGTGCAAAATGAACTGCTCAGGTCTCAATGGAGATTGAAACTGGTGATCTGAAATGAATGCTGAAATTATAAAAAGTAATGGTATGTTGGAATTTAATTTCTATTATGGAACAGATAAAATTAACTGACTTTGATTTGATCAAGTGTTAAAGCATGTGATGGATAATGCTTGTTGGAATATTTTAGGAATGCTATCTTCTTGGAACATAAGTCAATATTATACAGTAATAAGTGGCATTCAGCTGTTTGTTTTATGTCATTTAAGCACAGTTCTGGTACTTAAAAATCATAAAAACTCAGGAGTTTCGGGGGGCTTTGCCCGCCATCCCACCCCAGACCCCACTGGGGGACTATGTCCCCCAGACCCCCTGCTGAATTTTCAGATAATTTCCCCAACCCCAAATCACATCGCTGGTTCGTGTTGGAATTCTGAGCTTTCGGTATTGTTTTCAGCGGAATTATGAGATTTTTATCGAAGGATCAGGAGTCATCAGTGCTAGAAATAGCACTCTCCTTTCAACCCAATGTCAATCTTTAACCCAATGTCTTTTTTTTTTCGGAGTTCAAAATGTTTTTGTTGCATGCAGAAATGTAATTTTGTTTTCTCTGCAGGAGTTCCCTGATTTCATAAATGCAACACATTATAGTTTGTTTATACATAGCATAAAGGGGAAAAAAGTTATATGCAGTGTTATTTCATTTTAAGTGTCAAAAGGGCCTGGACAGATCACCAGTCCATCGCAGGGCCAACACAGAGAGACAGACAACCATTCACTCTCACAGTCAGACCTAAGGACAATTTAGAATCCCCAGTTGATGCCAATTAACCTAACATGCATGTTTTTGGCATGTGGGAGGAAACTGAAGAAATCCCGGAGTAAACCCACGCAGACACGGGGAGAACATGCAAACTCCACACAGATCACTGTTGGTCGGGGGCTGGGATCGAACCCAGGATCCCCCGGCCAAGGGTGAGTTGCTGTGCTGCCGCAGTGCTAACAACTTCGCCACCGCGCCGCCCACAACCAATCCACTAGCTGTCAAATTGAGAGTCTGGAGAACAAGTGAAGGATACAGATTTATATTATATTAATACATTTGAACAAGGAGCATTATGAGGAAACAGGATGAAAAGTAGCTTCTTCTAAATAAAACTTTCATCTCTAATTTATGAAAATATCAGGAACTAAAGCTGTGTGATCACTGTTGAAAGTAGGAGATGGGTGATATTTTTCAGATTTAAACAATTTATGAATGTGCTGACAATTAAAACTATGCAAAAATTATGGTCAGATATTCAGAAATTTATTTTTCAGCACAAAACAATTTATAATATATATCTAACATTTATTTCATGAATGAAGTTATACAAATGAAGCTATAAGCAGTTTTTTCCCACTGCTGTAGTAGGAATTCATTAATGCCACATAATATTCAGAGCTATGTACAGTATATAAAAAACTTTATAAGCACCATAATCTTTATTTTAAAGGTCAAATTGCCATTGCGGGTCTCAGCCACGTCTGTTTTAGTCAGAGACGGGCAAAACGGCTCTTCGGCTGGCAAAGGTTGCAGACCCCTGGTCTAGATAACGTCTATTGTTTTATTTAAAACTATCATTAGGGCCTGAGCCACTGACAACATCAGTCAGCGAAAGCCGAATGGGATTTAAAAGACATCCCATTTCTTTAGCAAAGTTCCCCACACAATACTTGTCAGTGGCCCACCTCACCCCAGCAGTGCGTGCAGCAGAACCAGTGTTGATGGATTGCTAGGTTTCATTCCGGTGGTCAGCACAGCAGCTAACTCCAAACTCATGGTTTGGTCGAGTAGCTGCTACTTCTGTTTGCCAGGGATGTGGGGCCGTTTCCCACCATGCTCCATCAGAAAGGATAGTCTGCCAACTAGGGCTGTCAATTTTTAGAAGTCACACGATTCAATTCAATTCCACTTTTTGGAGTCATGATTCGATTCAGAATTGATTTTCGATTCAAGTTTGGCTTTCAGTTCAGTACAAAAACCCACTAATCTGAGGGAGCAAAGAAAGTCCACTGCACTGCAAAAAATGCTGAGATCAGCTTGAAAGCAGAGCAGTGTGTTGGATGTTTGGGGGGTTATATTTTTAAAAATTACATCAACTGATTTGTAATAAAATACTGTTAAATGAAAAAAGTAGGCTTTGGTTAGTAACTGCTTTTTTATTGATAGTGGAGGCAAGATGGCGCCGTTGTGTGTGGCTGGACGTCTACCTGTGCTACGTCTTATGTGTTTAGTTGTCTTTTTATTGTTTCTAGCTCAAAATCTGTCACCACTACTGGTTTATGATCGCCTGACTCTCCTAAATATTTGCAATTCTGTGGTCAAATTCTCGACCTACGAATTTAATGGCCAGCCTCCTCCACCTCTGTTGGCGTCTATACCACCCTATCTGAGATGTGCACCCAGTGGACTGTTTCGTAACGGCCGCCACAAGGGATGCCAAAGGTCGGAGAGGCGGAGTGTCATGCAGACTGAGGGCTTACCTGGCTTCTTCTTCAACCCGCAACCCTCATCAACTGCTGACTGAGGTCTCCGGGAAGCGTATCGGTTTTGACGCACGAGGATCCATGGATTATCGCTACCAATGGCTGTTGCCGACTGTCCCAGAGGCTGGATACCCACTTCCCTGCCACCGGCCCGTGTGGATTTGTAGAAGGGGCTGCACACTGGAGAATCTTCACCCAATCAGTCGTGCTTCCCAGAGTTTGATCCGCATGGCTCTGATTAACACCAGATCCATCGCAAATAAGACTTTTATTCTAAATGACTTTACTTCACATTCCTTGGATTTTCTTCTGATGACAGAAACATAGATTAAACCAGGTGAGACCGCCGCCTTCTCTGAGCTCCTCCCTCCCGGCTGTTCTTTCTTCAGCTCCCCGCGAGCATCTGGTCGGGATGGAGGGTCTGGCTTCTGTTTTTAACGATAGTTTTAAATGTTGCCTTCTTTCCACAAATGCTTATTCCTGTTTTGAGCTGCAATTATTTGTGGTGGATCTCATAAGTCTTGTGTTGTTTGCTGTTGTCTATCGTCCTCCAAAATACAATAAGGACTTCATTAATGAGTTTTCTGAGTTTTTGGCAGATGTTATGCCAAAATATGATAAACTTTTGATCTGTGGGGACTTTAATATTCATGTCTGTTGTCCACCTGATCAGCTGGCATCTGATTTTAAAGTAGAAATGAACTCACCTTTTTGCCAAAAAAGTAGAATAGCAGATTAATTCCTTATTACCTATTGTAATAAGTACCTATTTTTCAACACATAAAAGAAATTTTTAGGCCGTGCGATGGCCAAGCTATAAGCCGATAAACTTTTGCCTCTGGCTGGCAGTGCCAAACAAACCGGAAGTAGTGCAGACGACGCTGCGTGACGTCACGAGTGTGACCCTTATCAAAACAACAATGGCAGATGATAGCAGTTCCAGCAGTCAAGAACACCAGAGTTTTCAGAGTGAAGAGGCATTCAGGATCGGTGACAAGACAGAGGAGGATGCAGGAGTGTCAAGTGAACAGGAAGAGAGCGAGGGAGGCATCGAACCGTACAGATTAGAGCCAGAATTTTCGGGGGATTCCAGCACCGACTCAGACCGCAGCAGTGATGGGGAGGAGAGTCGCTTATTGAATACAGAATGGTGAGTCTTTACTTTGGCATGTTTGGGGTGTCAGGATAAGGAAAATTAACAATAAAAAAGAAAGGGGGGAAAAAAAACATCAGCATTTTTCCAACTTATTACAGTTATCCCTCACTTATCGCGTTTAATGCGGTCTTCCTTCGCTGGGTATAGGCGCTCGGCAGGGAGTGAAGCTGGGTAAAACGTCTCCGCCAATCAGCTTGCGAGATAAAATGTCTCGGCCAATCAGCTTGCGAGGTAAAACGTCTCGGCCAATCAGCTTGCGAAATTCCCGAGCGGGCTGGGGAGCCGGGGAGAGCGGGCTCTCCATGTTGATACCTGATGTTCTAATGTAGTCTCCCTGCCTTCTCATTAGAACATCAGGTATCAACACGGAGAGCCCGCACAGCTCAAAATCTACCTCTCTGACCACCGCTCCATTCCTCTCCGCCCACCTCTTCACCGCTCGGGAATCTCGCAAGCTGATTGGCCGAGACGTTTCACCTCGCAAGCTGATTGGCCGAGACGTTTTACCCAGCTTCTCTCCCTGCAGAGCGCCTTCTTTATCGCTCGTGTTGTATAGTGGCACTTTTCACTGTTCTCTTGTGCCTTTTTGTGCAAAATAGTGCTTGTGACGCCCTTGGGGGGGGGGGGGTGACGCTACTTCGCGGTTTTTCACTTTTCGCGGTTGGTTCTGGTCCCCATTAAACGCGATAAGTGATGGATCACTGTATATCTAGAAACGCATCGCTTCCCGGTCGCTTTTCCTCCCCCTTTCTTTTCTTTCGTCGCCATGACAGCTTTCCTTGGCCACTGAACAGATCTTCCCAGGTGTTGGAAGTGTTTTGTAGTCGACTATCACGACAAAATGCACCAAAAACAACCAGTGTCGACGTGCTCGCAATGGTAAACATGAGGACTGGGTCACACTCGTGACGTCACGCGGAACTCCGGCTGTGCTTCGGCGGATTTGTCTGATTTTTCAGGGCGGGAAATTCTAAATCGCGATTTTGTCCAAGATACCGGGATTTGTGGAGGGGGTGCCAATGATAAATTATCTTTATAATTGTATGTACTATCACCCAGTGCCGTTCAATGCCGTTCAGTTCAGTTCACCTTTAAAAGACTGTTGGCGACATTTAATTTAAATATTTTAGCGGACAAACCAACACACCCGTCTTGGTCACACTCTAGACCTTGTTATCTCTTTTGGGCTCTCAATCTCTCTCAAAGAAATTTCTGAGTCTGTCATCTCAGATCATTTCCCCATTATTTTTGAATTGTTGACCCCTTCATCACCCAGCAAGCCTGTGGCTCCATCATGTTGGCGTCGCATCATCACTTCTTCAACGCCAGAGGAGTTTTCTGCTGCTTTTAGGGATTCACAGTTTTTTGCCTCGAATGGACTTGTTTCCCCTTCCCATCCGGATAAGATTCTTTCCTCCTTTCAAACCACCTGCTCTGGGATTTTGGACTCTATTGCCCCATTTCAGCTTAAATTGGCTAAACCGAAAACAGATCCCTGGCTAAGTGACACTACCCGTGCCATTAGGCAACGGGTCAGCAGGTTGAACGGAGATGGGAAAAGGACAAATTACAAGTATCTGGAAATTTTTAGGGACTGTCTTGCTGATTACCAGAGGACTGTGCAAAAGGCAAAATTTCAGTATCTCTCTATTATTTCCAGCAGCAGTCACTGTCCTAGAGTGCTGTTTAACACAATTAACTCTTTTATAAACCCACGCACTCTGACTGTAACAGATGATTCGTTTACAACATGTGAGGCTATCTTCACTTTTTTATTGATAAAGTGGACTCTGTCAGACGAGCTATTAATAACAGTTTTAATGGAAGCTTGTCTATTGTCCCAGGTTACTCTGCTGTGTTTGAACAGTTTGAGTTGGTCTCTTTTTCATCACTTACTGATATAGAAGAGTCTCTGAAGCCGACAAATTGCTCACTGGATGTTGTTCCCGCTGGAATATTGAAAAGGGTTTTTAATACTGTAGGGCCTGGTCTTTTGGTTTTTATTAATTCCTGCCTTAGTTCAGGATTTGCCCCACCTGCTTTAAAACATGCTGTGGTTAGGCCCCTTCTTAAAAAACCTCACCTTGACCCTTCAGTTTTATCTAATTTTAGACCCATTTCTCATTTGCCCTTTTTATCTAAGGTTTTAGAAAAAGCTGTTTTTATACAGTTGCAATCTTTTTTAGAAGACAACTCTATTTTTGAGAAGTTTCAATCTGGGTTTAGATCTCGTCACAGCACTGAGTCTGCCCTGCTAAAGGTGCACAATGATATTATGATGTCTGTTGATGCCAAATGCCCCGTGGTCTTAATGCTGCTACATCTTACAGCAGCCTTTGACACTGTGGACCATACTATCCTTTTGTCACGCCTGAATCATCATGTTGGCATCCATGGAACTGCACTTAAGTGGTTTGAATCCTACCTATCTAACAGAACTTTTTCTGTAATGATTGGTGACATGTCTTCTTCTAGTGCCTCTCTCTCCTGTGGGGTCCCACAGGGCTCTATCCTTGGCCCTATTCTGCTTTCATTATATATGCTGCCATTCGGGTCAATAATAGCCAGGCACAACATGTCTTTCCACTGTTATGTGGACGATTTGTAGCTTTATTTACCTTTGAACCCAGAACAAACAAACTCACGAAGTGTTCTATTGGACTGCATCACTGACATTAAGCTGTGGTTAAGCCAAAATTTTCTCCACTTAAATGAAGAAAAAACAGAATGTATTGTGTTTGGGGATACTGTAACAGCTGGCTTTGGTACTCTCTCTTTAAGGCTCAGTTCAGTTGTCAGAAATTTGGGGGTGATTTTTGACAGCCATTTAAAATTTGATAAACAGATTGACAATGTAGTCAAGATGAGCTTTTATCAATTACGTCTGTTATCCAAAGCCAAACCTTTCCTGAGCCGTCATGATCTTGGGATAGCCATCCATGCTTTAATCACTTCTCAACTTGATTACTGCAATGCACTTTGTGTTGGCATCTCTCAGTCTTCTCTCGGCCGCCTTCAACTTGTGCAAAGTGCAGCAGCCCGTCTTTTGACCAACACACCTAGGCGAGCGCGCATTACTCCAATCCTTTTTTCACTTCATTGGCTTCCAGTCCATTTTAGAATTAATTTTAAACTTTTGCTTTTTGTTTTTAAAGCTCTTAAAGGCGTCGGCCGGACGAAATTTCAATATCGCTAAATCATATCTTAAATTGTTGTGTGAGACGAGCTAATTTGAACCGCACATGTTTTGGTGTCAACAAATGTCGCATAAGGTGACAATGCGCTTTTGAAGTATGATTTCCTTGAGAGCTGTCTGACTCTGCCAAGCGATCAGCGGCTAAAATGGCCACTGACTGTGTGACGTCAGGTCAGGAAGCGACCAGCAAACACTCGACGGATATTACGTGTTGTTTACGTTTTAAAAGCGGCGATAACAGATATTTCTAGGAGTACTTGTGGATTACAAATAGAGTATTTATTACGATTAGGATTTCAGTGATCGAATTAATTATGGTTTGGCGTTGTGTTGTCTATGGGTGCGACGGTATACCGGAGGAGCACGCGGTGGGTGTTTATGAATTTCCCCTGCCTGGGAAAATCAGAACCGCATGGGTGAAATTCGTTCAGAAAACACGAAAAAATTGGAATGATGTCCGTAAATCACCCAACATATGCAGTAGACATTTCGTTGACAGCGATTTTGAGAATAAGATGCAATTTGAAATGAAATTAGCAAAAAGATTGCTGATAAAAAAATCGGCTGTTCCAACTATACATCCGTTCATTTCAAAGTCCCACTCTCAGACAAGTGTCAGTGACAGTGGCGTGAAAAGCAAGGGTGATCTACCGATGCGATCTGCTGTCAGAAAAAGAGAAGTAAACAGGGTAAGTTTTCTTTTTTTAATATTCACTGCCAATATTTACTAAAATTATTTACAAGCAATGAATTTCATTGCCTTAACAACTTATCAAATATTAGAATTTTAGGGTATTCATACTAATCAAATATGAAATATTCAGTGCTGTATAGGGAGGTGATTGTGCCTGTTTGCTCAAGTTATATTTCTATATATGTAATCCAATTTGACACCTCTGGAATGAAATTATGTTGATCTACTGTTTTTGCAGATGTTATCCACTGTCACTCAACCTTCAAATACTGTGGATTTTTCTGACCAAGCAGAGGAAGCTGATGACCAGGACTTTTATGTAAATCCACTTTCAGATCCACTAGACCAACATGTCCCACCTACACTAAATACAGCCCAGGCTATACCAGATCCTCTTCTGACAACACCCAATCCAGATCTCAAAGCCGAACCATCACTGCAACCCAAGTACAAAGATGCGAGCACTACATACGATCCACCAGCTCCTGAGAGACTGCAACCTAACACAAAAAACAATTTCACACAAACCAGAAAGTTAATTGTCCGACCAGAGAAAAAACCGGTAAAACGTGAGTATCATTGATTTGAAATCAACAATTTATTTACATTACTGTTCATGTGAACTATCAGAATAACTTGTTAACCCTAATACATTGTTAAAATTATTGATCTCCAGGCTCACACTCTCAGACTGATCCGAAGATCACACAATGGGACACAAGTCATCCGAGCACATGCGATACGTGCCGTAGATCACTGGCAACAACAGGGCCTCGCACATCGACACCAAGGAAAGCAAAGAGGAAGTTTGAGGACATTGACACGGATGATATTGACTCTGTGTCGTCTTACGCCTCTAACAATGACCCACATGATGTTACATACCATCCAAGTTTTATGGATGTATCAGACCAAAGGTATGATTCAAATTAATGAAACATTTCAAGACATAAAATGAAATATGAATTTTGTAATTTTTTATAATACTAAAGATATACAGTGGTACCTCTACTTACGAATTTAATTCGTTCCGGAAGAATTTTCGTAACGTGAAAAATTCGTAAGTAGAGGCGCGTTTTACATGTAAATGCCGTAATCCGTTCCAAGCCCCCAAAATCCGGGCATAAATTTTTTATAAATCGTAAAAACGCATCAAAAATACATGTTACAATTAGATTACTGCACAATAAACATAAAATGAGAGTTTAAAATGAGAGAAAGAATAATAAAAGAGAATAATAAAAGAGAAAGAATAATAAAAATTATGTTCATTTACCCTTTAACTGCTATCGTAGTCGACGTCGTCACCTTTTGCCTTCTTTGGTTCATGTTCTGATCCAAGGACGTTTGCTTTTGTCGGCTTGTAAGTGCTTCGTTTTGTTTTAATACCGTGCTGATCGTTGATGTATTACGGCCATATTCTTTGGCGAGATCAACCAAACGCATCCCCTTTTCATACCTTTCGATTATCTCCTTTCTTTGTTTGTATGGACAAAAAAACTCTCTTCTTTTCTCCTTTTCCACTTATCTCCGTCACTTTCTTGGGGCCCATAGCGAATAAATGTTAATTCTGTACTGTACACACACGTAAAACTTTCACCTTGTTCTTAATAAAGTTTTGGAAAAAAAACAAAAACTTCGTGGCCAATGGGATACCAGGAAGATGCTAGGCGATAGCCAATGGCAGAGCAGCTACAGGTATGTTTACGTTCGGTAAACTACGGAAGCTGCGAGGAGCGCGTACTTTTTTGCCTTTCGTATCCTGAAATTTCGTTCGTAACTAGAGGCAATATTTTCCCGTTGAGGCGTCTCGTAACCTGAAAATTCCGTATGTAGAGACGTTCGTAAGTAGAGGTACCACTGTATAATACTAAATAATATAATATTAAAATCTATATACACTGTTTGTTTATAACATTTCTGTTTCAACCAAAAGGAGTCCCATAACCACCACGAGGAGGACAAATACATAGTTTACAAAAGTTGCCTCTGGAAATTATTCAGCAATTGTCCTCATTGCAGTCATCCATGTGAGGTAACAAGTCACACTAAAGGCTCTCTGTTGGTGATCAAACAACATTGTCCACATTGTGTTGAGGATCGATCCTGGCACAGCCAGCCGATGATCAGGGACATGCCAGCTGGTAACATACAGCTTTCATCCGCCATTCTCTTCACTGGGGCGTCATATGTCAAGGTCCTCAGAGTTCTAAATGCAGCCGGTATCGTTGGAATTTCCACGACCACTTATAAGCAGCTTTCGATTTCTAATTTTTATTAAATTAATTTTATTTCAGAATATGTGGATGATCTGATGAATACTCTTTTCGACAAAACCTTGGTTGATCCAACCCACTTATTGGAGCAGTGGCACTCTGTACAAGCCAGAGTTCCAGCAACATTGAGTGCCAAATTTCAGCGTCCCATCAAAGCTGATGCTGTTGAGCAACATGTATCTAGATTTTCAAAATCAAACATGTAAAAGTAGAATAAATTTCCAATTAGCAATGAAAGTTCAGCTTTCAATTGTTAGGGAAGCAACATATTTTGCTAAGACAAACAAATATAAGCCTAAGATTTTTAGAGAAATGTGCTTTTAAAAATTGAACACGAATTTTACACCAAAAATTCATATATAAATTACTCTAATGTATATGAGATCCGACTTTGATGAATGCTGAAATATTAGAATTATAAAATTGACATGCACATTAATAAACTCAATATATGATTTTAAAAAACTTTATTTAAATAACATTGATCACAAATCTAATCTTGGTAGGCAAAATCCTTTGTAGTGATCAGATGGGAATGTTTCTCTGATGAGGCTCACAGCACAGGCAGGCAACATAACCCTCACTTCTTTCCCAAGATATCCCCAACACCACCGGACCAGTTGCCTGTAGGCTATGAATCTGTATCGCCTGAAAAATATGGGGTTGGCATTGATTATTCCGTTTGCATTGATTATTGAATGTATTGAATGATTTCTTCATAATTGATCTGGAAAATTAAAACACATGAATAAATATTGTTTAAAAACTCACTCGTGTTGACTTGCGTCATGATCACCATATTGCTGTCTGTAGGCCAGATAAGCTGTCTGTAAAACCCAGATGTCAAGACAGACAGAACGGAAACCGGGGTGATCAGTGATACACCTTGGTAGGTTATCATCTGTGTATCCACAGCCCTTCAGTTCTTCTAGTTTCTCCTTCACCTTCAATACCTCCTGGCAGCACCGAGATTCAGTTGATGTTGGCATAATGTTGCATTTCTCACAAGTGCACCTGTTAAAAAAAATGGTATAATCAGATGCTTATAATAAACTAATGGCTCGTGGGAGTGCTATATAAATTGGTCTATGAAGTTTGATTAGAAAATATTTAAAACATGTTAAAAATTTTGAGCAGAAAGAGAAGTTATAGGAAAACAATAATGAATCACAATAATCATAATCCATGATGGATCACGTTGATCCATCAATCTCTTAAGAGAATTATGTAGCTTTTGAGACTAGGATTAACATGATGATGATTAACAACATCTCCTAACAAACTCATAAAGTACACATATTATCCCTCACATACATTATCCTTTTATTTCCAATGATAATGTTTCTAAATGTTTCTAATGTTTATAAGTCACCAAGTAAGGCAGCGAGGGAACAATTGGCAGTTTTATTTTGATAATTAAGTGTGTGACCATGCATATCGCCTAAAAAAAATATTTCAAAGCATATTTTACCAATATAAATCGGCGAGCCGCTCGTCCTCAACGTGGTCTGCTCCCGTCTCTGTTTCGTCCGCGTCTTCCTCCGCACCCTCGGGCTCGAACAAATACAGCTGAATAACCCCATCAGCACCACCCAAAACTACTTCATCATCAGATTCTTCAGTTTCAATATCATCACTTATATTGCGGTCGTCATACTCCATAAAATAATCGCTGTCCGAATCACTCTGCTGTCGTTCAGCCATTTCCTTTTTCTCCCTGACCTGACGTCACTGGTGCCCGCCCCTATCGAGAGATGGCGGTACTGCAGCATCACTAAGTGAAAGATGGGCTATTAACAAATAAAGTCATTTATGGAGCCTGGTGACACATTTTAAATCACGGGAATGGCCAGAATGGAATATTTTCATACAACCAGTTTATTGGTTCAATAAAAAAATGTCACCGTCCGAGGCCTTTAATGGCCTTGCTCCGGTTTATACTGTATGTCTGAGATTTTGACTGTCCGTGACCAAGGCAGGGCTTTGAGGTCATCCAATCAGCTTTTGCTGGATGTGCCTAGGTCAAGGTATAAACATTGGGGTGACCGAGCCTTTTCTGTTGTCGCCCCCAGGCTCTGGAATAATCTCCCC
Organism: Pholidichthys leucotaenia; assembly: GCA_020510985.1. Lineage (NCBI taxonomy): Eukaryota > Metazoa > Chordata > Actinopteri > Cichliformes > Pholidichthyidae > Pholidichthys > Pholidichthys leucotaenia. The sequence goes on from CM035836.1 coordinate 71,667,106, forward strand.
CCTGACCTACGTGCTATCTCTGACCTGGCCCTTTTTAAGTCAGAACTTAAAACATATTTGTTTAGGATGGCTTTTAATACCCAGTAGTGGTGGCATTTGTTTTTATTTTATTCTTATTTTTAGGTATTTATTCTTATTTCTTTGTTTATGTTATTTGTTTTTAATGCAGTTTAATTTTTTGTAAAGCACTTTGGTCACCTACGGGTTGTTTTAAAGGGCTATATAAATAAAGTACATTACATTACATTATTTCTTGAAAACACTGAGTTTCAAAAATAAAGCTGTACACAAGTGGAATAAATTTTGAAAATTTTCCTTTTCAGCATATCACAATTCCAAACAGCTTTTACACAGTGTGTAGGTTTGGTCGCCCTCCAGCATTCTCAAAATATAGGATATTCATTAAAAAACAAAAGTAAATTCAATCGCCAACACTTTGAACATCAATTTAACCACTTGCACTTCAGTGTACCGCAGGCGGACACGTCTCTGCGTCCTAGAGCGCACGAGGGCGCCCTCACTGTGTGTCCTAGTGCGCACTGGAAAAAAAAGCTGCATTTCCGTTCTTCCACTACAGACACAGCCGCAAACAGAAAGCCAAAGGAGTGCTTTGATTGGTTTCGATGTGATTGACCTCTCATTCGACTAATAAGAGCCTTGAATTGGGTTTCTGAAACCTTGAAGAACCAGTGACTGAAAACCTAGCAAGAAGAACCCGCCTACCAACGGCTGCGAATACAGCCAGCCAATTGAAGCACAGAAGTTCGAAAGCGTGCGTCCCTTGCCTAAAACTGTTTTGTGTAAGGCTGGGTAACACACAGGCGTTCGCCAGTCTTTTTTTCTTACTACTGTTCTTATTTGTTTAGAAAAATTGTTCGCCAAAACCGCAATCATGGAAGCGCAAAACCGCAATAATGGAATTATGGTTTGACCGGGTCGCGTGATCAGAACCACGAGTCCGTAACAAGCGGACCAGCGTCATGTTCGTCTGACAATGAGGAAGAGAAGTTCGCCAGCGACACTGCTGTTGTGGACAGCTAAATTATTCTTTATCCCTGAAAATTGTAATCAGAATGACTTTTGACCGATCGGTAAATTACAACTGTGCGTTATCGCAACATGACGGCTCCGGTCTGGTCCGGACGGTGCACGGACTGGACACGTCCGGACCGTGAACGCCCCCCCTCCCCCCGCTACTCTTCTGTAGATATTATTGCAGATATTTTAGTACAACTGTGCGAAGTAGACCGCGGTGCCCGTCATGTGTCGATGGACGATGTCCGTCCCCTGTAGCGGGGGGGGGGGGAGTTGTTATCTTCTACATTACAGATATTTTAGTATAATTTTTATTACACTGTAGGTTATTTTTTCTTGTAAAAAAAACAAAAGCCACACATTTTTTACGTGGCATGCTTCTTTGTGTGTGGGGGCTTGTTTGTTTATTCATTCATTGATGAATGAATAAATAACCCCCCCACACACACACACACACAGCCCTTCACCTTTCATTAGAGCCCAAGATGAAGCTTCTATATTGCATCATTCAAAAGTTACAGACGTTTTTCCAAACTGTGCCATATGGCACAATTTGGCACAGTTCAAAAACGCCTGGGAACAACCTAAGAAAAAAGCTGTGTAATATATTCATTTTTTGTGGTATTGCTACAAAATTTTGACCTCAGCTGGATAACACTTGGCTCTACATTTCTGTTGCATTTTCCAGCCCGGATCTGACAGCTGTGCGTTATTTGCAAGCATTTGTATCCAAAAAAACAACCAGGTGAAATTTATTTTCTTCAAGTTCAGTATGTTTAGATGACTGTTACTCAGTGGCCGGAGCACTTAGAGAGATTATGACTGTTTTGCCAAAAAAATCAAAGTGTTTTCTTTTAAATGAGACCAACCCCATGAAGATGCTGCAAAGGGTTGAAGAACAGCTTTTGATTTACTTTGGGTACGTTATTTTTTGGCGTTTTTAGGGAAATTGACCAGAGTGCAAGGGGTTAAAAAGTAGTCCTACTTGACACTGCAATAGTCTTTTTTCCATCTGTGGGACATCAGGGCAAACACCAAAGGCACTTGTTTGATTTCCTCTCCTTGTAGGAAGGCATGAATCAAATAGAGCTGGTAAAATGGCTTGGCCACCACTTTAAAAGTACCATCTATAAACCATGTCTTAGCTTTTTCAAACCTATCAAGTTTTTTTTTTTTTTTTTGAATGAATGAATGAATCTTTATTTTCGGATAGATTAAAAGTAAAGATTAAAAGAAACAGAATAATATAACAAAGGGGAAAAAAATCCAACAAGGTCAAATTAAACAATAACTCCTCTGATTATACAGTTCAACATAAGTTATCCGAAATGGGTGATGGCTGAAGCCGCAGCTTATATTGCCCACCCATATTCCATCCAAGAATTCAAAAGAAAAACAAAACAAGAGCGATTACAATTCGGAACAAAGCTAAGACAAAATGTGACAAAAAAAACTAAGCAACAACACAACACAGACTGGATATGACAATCCTTATGTGATTTTACATGTCATCTTGGATATACAGTTGTGTTCAAAATAATAGCAGTCCCACATCACTAGCAAGATAAGTCACTGTTTTTGTTAGAATTTCAACTTCTACACTGCAAGTAAGTTTCTAGAAGGTTTAGTAAAGGTATAGAAAACCAACAGACCCAACAGGCATGACGTGCATGCTGCTGATTTTGTGAAACTGAATCATTAACTGAAAGGGGCGTGTTCAAAAAAATAGCAGTGCTGAGTTCACTTACTGAGGTCATTGATTCTGTGAAAAAAATAGGTGTTAAACAGGTGGCCCTTATTTAAGGATCAAGGCAACTGATGCTGCATATGCTGGCTGTGCATTTGTCCTTGAAAAACAGAGTAAAATGGGTCGTTCAAGACACTGTTCAGAAGAAGAGCGTTCTTTGATTAAGAAATTAATAAAAGAGGGGAAAACCTATAAAGAAGTGCAGAAAATGATAGGCTGTTCAGCTAAAATGATATCAAACGCTTTAAAATGGCATCCCAAAACCAGAAAGGCAAGGAAGAAAAAGAAAAACGACTATTCGAATGGATCGGAGAATAACCAAACTGGCAAAGGCTCAGCCAATGATCAGCTCCAGGAGGATCAAAGAAGATCTAAGGTTGCCTGTGAGTACTGTAACAATCAGACGACGTCTATGTGAAGCCAAGCTACCAGCAAGAAGCCCCCGCAAAGTCCCATCGTTAAAAAAAAGACGTGCTGAAGTGGTTACAATTTGCATTGACTGGCCTAAGAAGAAATGGCGTAATATTTTGTGGACTGATGAGAGTAAGATTGTTCTTTTTGGGTCTAAGGGCCACAGACAGTTTGTCAGACGTCCTGCAAACACTGAATTCAAGCCACAGTACACAGTGAAGACGGTGAAGCATGGTGGTGCAAGCATCATGATATGGGGATGTTTCTCGTACTATGGTGTTGGTCCTATTTATCGCATACCAGGGATCATGGATCAGTTTGAGTACATCAGAATATTGGAAGAAGTCATGTTGCCGTATGCTGAAGAGGAAATGCCTTTGAAATGGGTGTTTCAACAAGACAATGACCCCAAACACACTAAAGACAGATGTCAACACTGCTATTTTTTTGAACATTATATTTCTTGACTTTCTGTAAAATATTATCAAATTCAATTACTTTTTCCAATTTTCTTGCTTTGAAATAGAATGTGCAGTGTCCCCAATGCATTTGTGTTCATTAAAATACAATTTATTTGAAGAATTTTGATGTTTATTCACATTTTTCAACACACTGCTATTATTTTGAACACAACTGTATGTTTGGAGTATTTCTTCCTTTAGTTTTTGTTTAAATTGTCCAAGCGTTGTACATGATTTTAATTCAGGTCCAAAATCGTTCCATAATCTTACTCCTTGCACTGAAACACAGTGTTGCTTGGTGGTAGTTCTCACTGAAGGTTTTTGAAATATACATGTTCCTCTGAAATGGTATTGTTTCTCCCTTATTTGGAACAACTTTTGGATATTTGCGGGCAGTGATAGAGTCTTAACTTTAAACATTATTACTGCAGTTTTAAAGTCAACCAGATCTTTCAACTTGAGAGCTTTTAATTTAAGAAAAAGTGGGTTTGTTGGTTCCCTGTAAGCAGCTTTGTTTATTATTCTAATAGCTCTCTTCTGAAGCATAAAGACTGGATATATGTTTGTTTTATATGTATTTCCCCATACTTCAGTACAATATGTCATGTATGGGAGTATTAATGAATGATACAAAGTATATAATGTGGGTTGATTCAGCAAATATTTCACTCTGTGTAGTATTGCGATTGATTTAGATATTTTACCTTTAACCACTTGCACTCCGTTGTTCCGCGGGCGGGCAAGTCTCTGCGTCCTAAGGCGCACGAGGGCGCACGAGAGCGCGCTTGTGCGCCCTCGTGCGCATGACGCATGATAAGGATATTGATGGTGATGGTGTAGGTGGTGTGCCCTCCAAGCGCCACTGAAAAAAAAATCTGCAAAGACAGCCGCGAACAGATTAGTTCATCTGATTGACCTCTCATTCGACTAATAAGAGCCTTGAATTGGGTTTCTGAAACCTTGACGAACCAATGAATGAAAACCTAGGAAGGAGGACCCGCCTCCCAACGCTTTGAATGCAGTGAGCCAATTGAAGCAGAGAAGTTCGTGAGCTGTTTTTTTTTAAGGCTGGGTGAAGACTGACTGCTGGAGCGGATCAAAAAAGGACACAGGAAGAGCTCCACAGACCCAGCAGCATGGAGACCATCCACAAATGCAACCTGTGTGACAGGGAGTGCCATTCGTGGATCGGCATGTTCGGCCCCAGGCGGTGCTTATTTTGTATTGGTTCCAGCAGAGTAGACGTTATGATTTCTTCCATGGTCATCAAAGACCGACAGAGGCTGACGACGAAGGCTGAGTGACACACACGCCTTCGCCAGTCTTTTTTTAATTACTACTGTTATTTGTTTTGAAAAATCGTTCGCCAAAAACCGCAATCATGGAAGCACAAAACCGCAATAATGGAATTATGTTTTGATCGAGTCGCGAGACCAGAACCAGAGCGGACCAGCGTCGCGTTCGTCTGACAATGAGGAGACAAGTTCGCCCAGACTCCGCTGTGAAGAGGTAAGGTGTTATAAGCTAAATTATTCTCTATCCCTGAAAATTGTAATCCAAAATGACTTTTGACCGATCAGTAAATTACAGCTGTGCGGTTCACGAAGTCTGAAGTTCGTGCGCCGCGGTACAAGGGGTTGCTTGCAGTGTACAGGCTGTGAACGCCCCCCCCACCCCCGCTATTCTTCTGCAGTGAGGGGGGGGGAGCCGCGATGACTGCACTGCTGTCCTACATCACCACATAAGGCTAATCCGTTGTGTAGCGATGGCTAAAGTCCATCCTCCCTAGCGAGCGGGGGGGGGGGGGGGAACAACCCCCCCCACACACACACACAGTAGCGGGGGGGGGGAGCCGCTGTGACAGAGTTGCTGTGGAAACATGCAACGAGTGTAATCTGTCATGTAGCGAGGGCCGAACTCTGTCCTTGATAGCGGGGGGGGGGACGACCCCCCCCTCACACACACACAGACACAGCCCTGAGTGTGACCTTTCCTTTGAGCCTAAAATGAAGCTTCTACATTGAATTATTCAAAAGTTACAGACGTTTTTCCAAACTGTGCCATTTGGCACAATTTGGCACAGTTCCAAAACGCCTGGTAACAGCCTGAGAACAAAGCTGTGTAAAATATTCATTTTTTGTGGTATTGTTACCAAATTTGGATCTCAGCTGGATAACACTTGGTTCTACATTTCTGTTGCATTTTCCAGCCGGATCGGACAGCTGTGTGTTATTTACAAGCATTTGTATCCAAAAAACACTGTGTCCAAATTTTTTTTCTTCAAGTTCAGTATGTTTAGATGACTGTAACTCAGTGGCCGGAGCACGTAGAGAGATTATGTTTTTTTTGCCAAAAAATTCAAAGTGTTTTCTTTTAAATGAGACCAACCCCATGAAGATGCTGCAAAGGGTTGAAGAACAGCTTTCGATTTACTTTGGGCACGTTATTTTTTGGAATTTTTAGGAAAATTGCCCGGAGTGCAAGTGGTTAATATAATTAATATGTGGCTTCCAACACAGTTTATTATCAATTATTACTCCAAGAAATTTAGTTTCAGATACCCTTTCAATCTCTACACCATTTACACTGAGTTTAGATACTAAGTTGCTGTGATGGTTGTTAAAAACTATAAATTTTGTCTTACTTAAATTGAGCGTTAATTTGTTTGAATTAAACCATAGTTTAAGTGTTCCTAATTCCTTTCCGAGTGTATCCAAAAGTTGTTCCAAATTGCTTCCACTGCATAATAGATTAGTGTCATCGGCAAACAATATTAAATCCATTTTTTCCGAGACTTTACATATATCATTTATATACATATTGAATAACAATCGCCCCAAAACTGAACCCTGTGGGACTCCACAAGTAACCTTCAGTAACTGTGAGTTTTTGTTACCAACACATACATACTGATATCTATTCTTAAAGTAACTACTTAACCAGGACAGTGCTACCCCCCTAATACCACAATTTTGTAGTTTCTTTAATAATAAATTATGATCCACTGTATCAAATGCTTTTTTAAGATCCAGGAACACCCCAACTGAATACTCTTTATTTTCAACGGCAGTTGATATTTTTTCTATAAATTCCATTAGAGCAAATGCAGTTGTCTTCTTGTGTCTGAACCCATATTGTTGCTCACACAATAAATTATTCTTCATTATGAAGTTGTCAATTCTCTCACAGAATATTTTTTCAAGTATCTTGGAAAATTGCGGCAATAGTGAAATTGGTCTATAGTTTGAAAGTTCCCCTCTGTCACCCGTCTTGTATATCGGAATTACTTTAGCTATTTTCATTGGATTGGGAAATACACCTGTTTGGAGAGACAGGTTACAAATATACATCAGTGGTTTCACTAAGCATTTAATAATAGTTTTGACTAAGAGCATGTCAATTCATCACAGTCCATAGATGTCTTACTTTTAAACGATTTAACAATTTCAATGACCTCTCTCTCGTCTGTGTTCTTTATTAAAATGAAGTCTTTTATAGCAGTGTTTTTGCTTATTGTATCACCCGTAGGTGCCGTAATGGGTATTTCTTGAGCCAAATTAGGACCAATGTTAACAAAAAAGTTACTAAATTCATCTGCAGGTGAAACTGCATTCACACTCTGAGTCGTATTATTTTTTGAAAAATTGGTTGGGTAGCTTGTATTTCTGTTTTTATTTCCAAGAATATTGTTAAGTATTGTCCATGTATTTTTAATATTGTCTCTGTTTTTCTCCAGTTCTTTACTGTAATAGTCTCTTTTACTACATCTCATTATATATGTTAACTTCTGTTTGTATGTTTTATACTGCTGCTCTGCTTCTTTTGTCCTTTTCTTTAGAAAAGCTTTATATAATAAATTTTTCTTTTTACATGCCTTTCGTAATCCTTTGGTTAACCATGGCTTATCGACAAATTTATGTTTAAGCTTTTTCTTTACTAATGGATCTGTGGTAGCAAACACAAGATGCCTGGCATTGTCAATCTTAATGTCTTTCCTCAGGTAATTTGCAGGCAGGAAATTTTCAACCAGATCAAAGGAAAGATCCTGTGGGTCAGGGGGTGCAAAACTTGTCGGTGGTGGTTTGCACGCCGCACCAGGAGGGTTGGACAGGGACGACTTGTGTCCGAGTCATCTGGCTGAAACTCCCTGACCATCACCTCTTCCACTACAGCAGCTGCAGGGCGGAACACCTCACCTACACCTCAGCTACAATCTTCACAGCTTTTTGCCACCCTGGCTCAGCTGGGTGAAAGTGAGGATGCAGATCTGCAATAAAGTTCATAACAGTCTATGTGACTGTTGCTCTGCACATTTGTTTATTGTGCCACAAAATGCATTGCCAATTGGTTTTCTCTGGCCGGGCAAGGTGATTTACTTTCACACTATAAGAATATCCACGTTTTTTTTTTTTTTTTGTTACTTATTTGTACCCGTAGGTAGACTTGGTTTGCAGTCTGGTGACAAGCCACCGGCCGCTGGTCGCTGCGTGCGCGAGCGCCCTAAACCTACATGTTTTTGGTATGCGGGAGGAAACCGGAGAAATCCCGGAGTAAACCCGCGCAACACGGGGAGAACATGCAAACTCCACACAGCTCACTGTTGGTCGGGGGCTGGGATCGAACCCACGATCTCATGATCCCCGCGGCCCCCCGGCCGAGGGTAAAACTGTGCTGCCACAGTGCTAAACCACTGCGCCACCGTGCAGCCACGGTGCACGGTGGCACCAACACTTTTGCACCAACACTTTTGGTTGTCCACCAAAAGTGGTTTGCCCCTTAAAGGTGCAGCTGGAACACTCATAGGTGGCATTCTGCTCAGGGAGTATGAGTGGATCAGTGAATGGGCTATCTGCTAATGTGTCCTCTGCGTGGTCTTGAGTAATTGCAAAGGTTGACTCAATGTTGAAAGACTGATTGCCTTCATACTGGACACCAGAGGTCTCCTCAACTTCAACCTCCAAAAGAGCCTCTCTATCTTGAGCCATTTCAACTTCAACCTCCATAACAGGACTCTTCCTGGGGGCCTGCTCCCATTGAACTCATTTTCACATGGCGGTATCAATAGGCATTGGCCATTAAAAGTTATCAAATGTGAGTCGCAATCTCAAAAGGCGTGGCCACGACACCATGGCGAAGTTTGACCCCTCCCCTTAGAACATCAAACAGCTGTAACTCGAGCAAAACGTGTCCGATGTCCAACAAAGTTTCCATGATGAAAAACAGTCCCGCCCCGAACGCGTCAACATAAAAATACCTGACAAAAGATATAGTGCCACCTAGTGGTTAAAGGAAGAATTGCTGAAAACTGTTTTATTTATTAGTCACATGCCGCTTGCCAGAATCACGTGAAATTTTCTGAGGGTTATCAGACAACGTGGTTGATCATAACTGCACATCACCTTTAGCATGGCATCACTGCTGTTACCATGGACACACCCTCCTCACCATTCAATCCGTGATCTTGTTGGGATGGTTGGGAACGACCTGGAGTCATGAAATCTGGAACATAGGTTGAGGTGACTGTCATATGTAGTCCTATATGGGTGGGCAACACATAACTGACAGGGAAGTGTTGCCATAGCGACATGGTGAAGGTTGACTCCTCACCATGGAACATTAGAAAGTTGTAATTTGGACAAACTTTTGAGTTTCACCAAATTTTCTATAATGGATATTAGTCCCGCCCCACAGGCTCCCACATAAAAATGATTGCCAAAGGTTATAGTGCCACCTACTGCTCACAGGAAGTACTGCACCAAACTGTTTATGATTCATGCAGCGCTTGCCGCAATGATGGGAAATTTTCAGAGCCAGCTAGGTACAATGGGCGCCGGGGTCCGCGGTTCCGCAGGGGAGCGAGGGTCCGCTTACAGCTGCTTTCAGATTTAATTAGGGCCTGAGCCACTGACAAAGTCAGTGGACGAGAGCCCTATTGTAATTGATAGAATTTTTTTTTTTTTTATTAGGGCCCGAGCCACTGAAAGTCAGTGGGCGAGAGCCCTATTGCAATTGTTAAAAAATTTTTTTTCTTCTTCTTCTCCATCTAAGATCTCATTTTTGGGGTAGTCAATATTCATGAAAACTCACCATTTTTTGCAGGGACCTCAAGACTTGCAAAAAATTAAATATTTTGGAGGAAATAGTATAAATGACCCCAAAAAAATGGCTCTACAGTGCCATCTAACATGTGAAGTCAATAGGGAATGGCACACGCTTACTTTTGCGTAGAAAGATGAAAATCGGGTGAGATGTTTATCATGTCAAGACATGCAAAAAAAAAAAACTCCATAGAAGTGATGTGTACACCCAACAGGAAGTTGGCCCTTTTGGCAGGAAGTAGCAGTGACCTGATTTCCACCTCATGCATTTGATTGAAACTCGTCCTAGGGTTTTAGTCCGATTGAGCCCATTTGAGGTGACAATCATCTATACCTATGTGCCATTAAAAGTTATTGAAAACTTTTCCAAAAGCTCGACGGTTTGGCCGTAGAGGTGGCAAAGTTTGATGCCTCGCCATGATCATTCTATGACCATTCTGATTGCAATAACTCTGGTATGCACTGTTGGATTTCAACCAAATTCAATATTATGGATATTAGTCCAATTCCAAACAATTATATAGAACAATATTCATAGAAATCTACAGCACCACCTAGAGGAGGCAGAAAGTTTTGCATCAGTAAGTCTGTGTCATGTTGTTTTTTTTAATATCTCAGGAATGGAATGTCAGATTGGCACCAAGATAGGTATGATGTATATGGGTATGCTTCCAATCAATTATAACTATGGATATTCATGAGTAGCAATAGCGCCCTCTCTTGGAGACATTAAGGTTACACCAAAGGTTTTCTTCAATATCTCTGAAATACAAAGTCTGATTGGTACCATTTATTGTGACAATCATCTATACCCATGTGCCATTAAAAGCATTAAAAGTTATTGAAAACTCTTCCAAAAGCTTGACAGTTTGGCTGTAGAGGTGGCAAAGTTTGATGCCTCGCCATGATCATTCTATGACCATTCTGATGGCAATAACTCTGGTATGCACTGTTGGATTTCAACCAAATTCAATATTATGGATATTAGTCCAATTCCAAACAGTTATATAGAACAATATTCATAGAAATCTACAGCGCCACCTAGAGGAGGCAGAAAGTTTTGCATCAGTAAGTCTGTGTCATGTTGTTTTTTTAATATCTCAGGAATGGAATGTCAGATTGGCACCAAGATAGGTATGATGTATATGGGTATGCTTCCAATCAATTATAACTATGGATATTCATGAGTAGCAATAGCGCCCTCTCTTGGAGACATGAAGGTTACATCAAAGGTTTTCTTCAATATCTCTGAAATACAAAGTCTGATTGGTACCATTTATTGTAACAATCATCTATACCCATGTGCCATTAAAAGTTATTGAAAACTTTTCCAAAAGCTCGACAGTTTGGCCGTAGGGGTGTGGCAAAGTTTGATGCCTCGCCATGATCATTCTATGACCATTCTGATGGCAATAACTCTGGTATGCACTGTTGGATTTCAACCAAATTCAATATTATGGATATTAGTCCAATTCCAAACAGTTATATAGAACAATATTCATAGAAATCTACAGCGCCACCTAGAGGAGGCAGAAAGTTTTGCATCAGAAAGTTTGCGTCATGTTTTTTTAATATCTCAGGAATGGAATGTCGGATTGGCACTAAGATAGGTATGATGTTTATGGGTATGCTTCCGATCAATTATAGCTATGGACAGTCATGAGTAGCAATAGCACCCTTTCTTGGAGACATGAAGGTTACACCAAAGGTTTTCTTCAATATCTCTGAAATACAAAGTCTGATTGGTACCATTTATGGTGACAATCATCTATACACATGTGCCATCAAAAGTTGTTGAAAACTTTTCTAAATGCCCAACGGCTTGGTGGAGGGGGCATGGCCAAGTTTGCAGTACAACCATCACCCTTCCAATAGCTTTAACTATGGCATACATTGACTGATTTCAACCAAATTTTGTGTGGTGAATAGGTAGCCAATACTGATAATTTCTATAATAAAGAATGACACATAGCGACAGCGCCCCCTACTGCCAATGGACAGGAAGTTGCCATAACTCACATGTAGAATGTCTGATGGCTGCTACACTTTATGTATATATGATACTAGTCAGACCAGGAAAGGTTTCTGTAATGATAAACATAGCTATAGCGCCCCCTAGGAAAAAACAAAGCTTTATGACTCAGGCATAATTTGTCCAAATTCAACCAAATTTTTCTGCCACAGACCCAGCAGCACGGAGACCACCCACAAGTGCGACCTGTGTGACAGGGACTGCCATTCGCGCATCGGCCTGTTCAGCCACAGGCGGTGCTGTTCCAGCAGAGTAGACGTTTAGGATTCTCTTCCATGGTCATCATAGACCGACGGAGGCCGACGAGTGTTGAGTGGGCGATGTCTAGCATAACATCACTACCCCTATGGATTGAGACTCCCCTTCATGGCTGCACATGGCCAAAGTGACTGTAGAGTGTAGCTGTCTTACCGGCCACTGCTGATATTCACCAGCCATTGGCCGGTGTTAATGTCAAGCCCTTCTCTCAGTCAGTTAAAATGATAAATAACTGATTGACAGAATTTTTACGAGCCTGTCTCAGAAAATGACATAAAAAGTGTCACGCAACCTGTGAGAGTATTGCCCTTTTTCAGTTTTCAACTCAAATGCAGTTCTGACAGTCAGTCACCAGATGGCAGTCCTTATTAGATGTTTCATAACACTATCGCGCTCATGAAGCAATTGTCTCAAAGTGGCTCACTGTTTCATGAGGCCTCGGTTTTAACATCACTCGTTCAAACACACAGGAATAATTAACAGAACATGCCATTCTCCAGCCAGTAGACAGCAGTGATCCAAAACTGCAACAGCAAAATTAAATGCGAAGAAAGAGAACAACAAGATCGACTTTTAAACATGAAGGAGGAGAACAACAAGAATTTATGTAAAGCTGTTGCAAAGACTTTTCCAGTCACCGAGAAGTGTAAAAGAATCTCTCTCTCATATCAATCAATCAATCAATCAAAGACTTTATTCCAGACTCAAGGTCCATCAAGAGAAGAGTAAACAAGTAAAGTAAAAAACAAGACAGTTGAAACAATCAAAAAGTTACAAGAAACACTAAGACATAACTGCTTAAAGAAGTACAAAGACAGTACAGACTTTAAAAAGACTTAAAAAGACAACTGTACCAGTGCCTTCTAAACTGTGACTGACAGCGAATAGAACTGAGCTTAATGCTAGACATGACTTGAATGATTTCATTTCTAGATACATCAAGCCGACAGATGAATTTATACATAAAATTCCTTATTACTGCATGCAGAGTATTTACACGTGATGAGACAAATAACTCGGAAGCACTGCACCATCGAGGCTTTTTAAGTAAAATTCTTAAGGCATCATTGTAGGCAACCTGTAATTTCTGCATACTTAGTTTCCTATAATTTATCCATAAATGAGCAGTGTATAAAGGTGTACAATAGGTTTTAAAAAGAACCAGTTTCACCTCATCTGAACAAAAACCAAATCTGCGTGCAAGAGTATTTGCTTGCATGTAGATTTTGCAGCGTTGTCTGAAAATATCATCATCATCAGTCATTCTATCATTAATAACATGTCCCAGATATTTAATTTTATCCCTGACAATTAATTCCCTGCCTGCCAATTCAAAGACAGGGAATTTCATTAACAAATCTTCTTTAGTGCGGCAGATCAGCACACAACTCTTATTTGTATTATATTTTATGTCATTTTCTTCTCCATAAGCACGACACACTCTTAATAACTCCTGAAGACCAGCACTACTTGGACTGAGAATAACTAGATAATCAGCATACATAAAATGATTCACTAACTTATTCCCTATTAAACACCCAGTTTTACACGCATTCAGTTGCTTTGACAACTCATCCATGTAAACATTAAATAGAATAGGGGACAATATACTGCCCTGTCTGACACCACTGCTCACACCAAATGGGGATGAATGACTCTTCCCCCATTTCACCAGCATCTTCTGATGTGCGTACCAGTAAATCAGGATACGTACTAAGTACTTGGGCACCCCCCTGTCAATCATTTTCCTAAACAGTATCCTGTGATTAACATGATCAAACACCTTGGAGGCGTCAATAAAGCACAGAAAAACTGAAGAATTTTGATTTCTGTACTTATTTATAATTTCTTTTAAGGCATATATGCACAGATCTGTTCCATGATGGGGTTTGAATCCAAATTGATGATCAGTAGATTTGATGAATACATTTAATTTTTCAAACATGATTTTTCCAGTACTTTAGATATTATATTGGCTAAAGCTATGGGTCTGTAATTATCCAGGCTACACAGCTTGCCAGCTTTATCTTTAATGACTGGTACCAACACAACAGACAATATACGTATATAACAACTAAGCAGATCCGGAGGTTTTGGCTCCGTCTCTGCATTCAAAAGACTTTCCTTTTCCACCGCTAAGGCTCATCATGGCTGGCTGCCCTCAGATGAAAATTCACATAATAGGTATGTGGGATTATAATGCTGTGAATAAGTCCCCCCATAACCAACTCACTCCACAGCAACCTCGCCTGGAAGCATATACAGTGGGGCAAAAAAGTATTTAGTCAGCCACCAATTGTGCACATTCTCCCACTTAAAAGATGAGAGAGGTCTCCAATTTTCATCATAGGTATACCTCAACTATGAGAGACAAAATGAGAAAAAAAAAATCCAGAAAATCACATTGAAGGATTTTTAATGAATTAATTGGTAAATTCCTCAGTAAAATAAGTATTTGGTCACCTACAAGCAAGCAAGATTTCTGGCTCTCACAGACCTGTAACTTCTTCTTTAAGAGGCTCCTCTGTCCTCCACTCATTGCCTGTATTAATGGCACCTGTTTGAACTCGTTATCAGTATAAAAGACATCTGTCCACAACCTCAAACAGTCAGACTCCAAACTCCACTATGGCCAAGACCAAAGAGCTGTCAAAGGACACCAGAAACAAAATTGTAGACCTGCACCAGGCTGGGAAGACTGAATCTGCAATAGGTAAGCAGCTTGGTGTGAAGAAATCAACTGTGGGAGCAATTATTAGAAAATGGAAGACATACAAGACCACTGATAATCTCCCTCGATCTGGGGCTCCACACAAGATCTCACCCCATGGGGTCAAAATTATCATGAGAACGGTGAGCAAAAATCCCAGAACCACATGGGGGGACCTAGTGAATGACCTGCAGAGAGCTGGGACCAAAGTAACAAAGGCTACATCAGAAACACACTACGCCGCCCAGGACTCAAATCCTGCAGTGCCAGACGTGTCCCCCTGCTTAAGCCAGTACATGTCCAGGCCTGTCTGAAGTTTGCTAGAGAGCATTTGGATGATCCCGAAGAGGGTTGGGAGAATGCCATATGGTCAGATGAAACCAAAATAGAACTTTTTGGTAAAAACTCAACTTGTCGTGTTTGGAGGAGAAAGAACACCATACCTACTGTGAAGCATGGGAGTGGAAACATCATATTTTGGGGCTGTTTTTCTGCAAAGGGACCAGGACGACTGATCCGTGTAAAGGAAAGAATGAATGGGGCCATATATCGTGAGATTTTGAGTGAAAACCTCCTTCCACCAGCAAGGGCATTGAAGATGAAACGTGGCTGGGTCTTTCAGCATGACAATGATCCCAAACACACCGCCCGGGCAACGAAGGAGTGGCTTCGTAAGAAGCATTTCAAGGTCCTGGAGTGGCCTAGCCAGTCTCCAGATCTCAACCCCATAGAAAATCTTTGGAGGGAGTTGAAAGTCTGTGTTGCCTGCGTTTGACAGCCCCAAAACATCACTGCTCTAGAGGAGATCTGCATGGAGGAATGGGCCAAAATACCAGCAACAGTGTGTGAAAACCTTGTGAAAACTTACAGAAAACGTTTGACCTCTGTCATTGCCAACAAAGGGTATATAACAAAGTATTGAGATGAACTTTTGTTATTGACCAAATACTTATTTTACCGAGGAATTTACCAATTAATTCATTAAAAAATCCTTCAATGTGGACTTCCGGTCTGGACGCCATGGTGATAGCAACTTAACGCTGAACCTCCCAGATCCAATCCAAGGAAAACATCGTCAAAATCAGACTTAACGGATTTTTGGAAGAATAAAAATCAAAAGACAAAAACACCATGCCTAACCAAAAACAGAAGAAACTGGCATTCCCCAGGTCAGGACGCACGGCGGCCGCAGAATCTGATCCCGAGGACCTCCATTCAGGAGACGAAGAGCTGGCCTAGCTAACAAAAAGGTTAGCCTGAAATCGCTATATGATGAATTACGACGATTTCGGGCCGAATTTCACGAATTCAGAGAGGAACTAATAAGGACGAACAGCAGAATGGACCAGGCCGAAAACCGAATCTTGGAAGCTGAAGAAAGAGTAAAAGTGCTTGAAGATTCTATGCTGGATTTACACAGAAAACAGTCAAGGCTGGAGGCTAAGCTAGCCGACCAAGAAGGAAGACAGAGACAAGATAACATCAGAATTCACGGTCTGAAAGAAGGAGCTGAAGATGGTTTCAACACAGTGGCGGAATGCGTGGAATCCTTATTGAGAGAGAAGTTGGATATTCCACAAACCACCGATTTGAAAATAGAAAAGGCCCATCGTACATTAGCCGCAAAGCCAGCGGCAGAAGCACACCCGCGTTCAGTGTTGGTAAGATTCTCCGATTTCAAAATAAAACAAGAGGTTGTAAGACGGGCTTGGCAGAAAAAAGGATTTATGCATCAAGAAAGAAAAGTCTTCGTGGAGCACGATTACGCCCCTGAGGTTCTTAAAAAGCGACGGGAATATAACAACGCCAAAAAGGTTCTACGGGAAAAGAATCTACGCTTTCAGACGCCATTTCCGGCGAAGTTAAGGGTCTTTTACAGTGAAGAGTCATGTCTCTACAATTCAGC
Organism: Pholidichthys leucotaenia; assembly: GCA_020510985.1. Lineage (NCBI taxonomy): Eukaryota > Metazoa > Chordata > Actinopteri > Cichliformes > Pholidichthyidae > Pholidichthys > Pholidichthys leucotaenia. Next base: position 71,683,764 of record CM035836.1, read on the forward strand.
GGAAGAAGCAACAATTGACATGGCGAGAAGAGGACTCCCGGTAAAGGTGTTTAAACCCGCAGCGAATCTGAGCGAGAAAATCAGAGCTCAAACGTGGTCCACTCAAAGACCTTCTAAATCCACGGGCCAGCAGCGGGAAACCCAGCCCCAGAGCTACAAAGATAAGCTTTCCAGTTCCAGGAAGGAATAGTGACCTTTTTGTTTTTTTCTCTCTTTTCAGTCATTCTGCACTTCCATCCCCCCTCCTACAAGGTAATAAACATTAAAGGAGATGCAGAATCAGCATGTGGTAAAACCTTTCATGGAACAGTTATAGCATTAGAAACAAATGTCTTAATTTAAAGGGAAAAAAAAAATCTTGTTAAAATAGAAATGTAACAATGACCCACATGTTCTCCCCACACTAACAAATACTGTATTAGAGTGAAGGTTTGCTGTGATGGGGGTGGGAGGGTGCACACAATCTCATAGGGTATAGGCATAAAAAAAAAAAAAAAATCATTACAAATTCGGATTGGGATCTGAAATTCACGTTAAAAACATGGGACAACTTACAGGGGTAAGAGAGGGCCCTCAACACGCAACAGAGTTTGAGGAATTTCCCTCAGAGCCTACACTCCATCAGGGCTCTTACAGGGTCTTTAAAGAGACCCCAGCTCAGGAAGTTTTTTTGACAGTTTTTTTGTTTTAAAGTCTCATACACTATGTTCTTAATGTTTTTTATGTTCTTAATGTTCTTTCAGTTTCTGAGTAGCAAAAAAGAGGGCCACCACACTGTTATACTAAATAAGAAAATACAATGGAGAAACAGGGTGTAACCAAAATAGCCTCATATAATGTAAAAGGGATCCTGAATCCAGTTAAAAGACCCAAGATTCTACGCAAAATGAAAAAAGACAAAGCAGAAATAATATTTTTACAAGAAACCCACCTAACAGACGTGGAACACACTAAACTCAATAGACAAGGGTTTAAAATGATCTCTTCATCTTCATATAAATCAGGGAGGAGGAGGGGAGTAGCGACATTGATATCAACCAAAATTACATTTGAAAAAAAATCAGAACACAAAGATAAAGAAGGGAGGTACAGTTTGGTAATTGGGCGGCTAGAGGGAGAAGATATCACCCTGCTGAATGTATATGCACCACCAGGGGCTAAATGGAAATTTTATAAAAATGTATTTGACCTAATGATAACTAAAGCCCAAGGTTTAGTGATATGTGGTGGAGACTTCAATCTAAGACTGAATCCATACTGGGATGCAACAGGTAATTCTTCACATCAAAATAACACTCAAAATAGGAAAACTCGGATGCTACTAAAAGAAATGGGAATCTGTGACGTATGGAGGGAATTCAACCCCAATGTAAAAGATTATACTTTTTATTCAACGCCACATTCATCTTACTCAAGGATTGATTACTTTTTTATGTTTAATAGAGACATTGGAAGAGTAAAAACATGTAAAATAGGACTGATGGATCTCTCTGACCACAGTCCGATCTATATGGACTTAAACATCCAAAAATACACAAATAATACATTTTCCTGGAGGTTGAATTCAAATGTCCTGAAAGGACCACTGAAAGATGAATTGGAATCAGATATTTTCAAATATTTGGAAGAAAACGATAATGGAGAAGTATCCCCTTTAATACTGTGGGATGCGTGCAAAGCTGTAATAAGGGGAAAAATTATTGCAAAACTGGCAACCCAAAAGAAACTGAGACAAGAAAAACTAATCACACTAGAGTCAGAACTCAAGAACCTAGAAAAAGAACACAAAGACAACACTCATTCTAATGGCTCGCTCAAGATTAAAGAAATTAAAAATCAAATAAATGAGATCTACACAATAGAAATCCAGAAGAAACTTACATTTCTGAAACAAAACACTATGAAGCAGGCAGTAAATCGGCAAAATTACTAGCCTATAAATTGAGGAAACAACAAACAGAAAGAGCAATCTACAAAATCAGAGACCCAGTATCAAAGGAAATAAAATTCAGAATTCAGGATATTCTTAAAAGCTTTGAGAATTACTACAAGAACTTATACTCCCACAAAAAACATAAAAACGCATCCGAGACATTCCTAAACACATTACATCTTTCCCAACTTACAGAATCACAAAATAAAACACTACTGTCAGAAATACAACCTAAAGAATTGGAAAAAGCAATTATGAAACTTAAAGCTAACAAATCCCCAGGAGCAGATGGCTATACAGCAGAATGGTACAAAACCTTTAAACAGCAACTATCTCCTCTCCTCTTGAAAACATTTAACTATGTCCTCCACTGTAATATAAATGTATTTTATATTTGTAATGTGTGCCCTGATTTGCTTCTCAGTTGCTTTTAATATGTTTTGACGGTCTAGTTCAGTTCTCTTCCCATGATGGATTTATCTTAAGGTACATAATGACCTGGGCAGTATAACCTGTTCTTAGAAACTGATACTCCTCAGCACAGCAAGTTTCTCACTCCTTGAATCACTGTGGCATGTTTATGGAACAAGGCTTAACCTTTATTTCTCACATATGTGTGTGTGTGAACAGATGTTATATGTTTTGAGAAGTCTGGCTGCAATCGCCTGGGAGCGGGGACTAGCCCCCCCGCTCTCTACGCGATTCCATGGGGGGGGAAGTTGCCTGGCAACGAAGAGTGGCTCCTTCGTTGTGTACGTAACTCTACCCTCTAAAAGGCAGAGGTGTTTTGCCAAACAGTAGAGTCTGCTGTGGATTTCGCGCGAATTGCCAAGCTGATTGATGCACGCGCCTGCCAAAAGACTGCCAAAGGCTCTCTGGTCTTCTGTATTATTGGTAAGGGCTGATGAAATGACATGAAGTGCATTGATCTTTTGTATATGAAGATATGGTCTGTGGGGAATAAGGGAATACAGCTTATTCTAGCAGTCTGTCTAATGTGAATGCATTGATCTTTTGTGTGTGAAGATATGTTCTGTGAGGAATAAAAGACACATTTTATTATAGCAGTTCTTGTCTCAGTGTGAATTCTTTCCTGTGCGCCGACTCCTCACGAACCTGTCTAAATATTTTCATAAAACATCCACACAGGGGAAATCCCCCCCTCCTGGAGAGAAGGGGTCATTGCAGTTATACCTAAACCTGAAAAGGATAAACTAGAATGCTCCAACTACAGACCAATCAGTGTATTAAATCAGGACTACAAGCTTTTTACCATTATCTTTGCCAAAAGGTTAGAAAACATACTGACAGACTTAATTCACTTAGACCAAACAGGTTTTATAAGACAAAGACAGACACAAGACAACATTCGACGCACTTTACACATAATTCATCATATAAAAAAATATAACTTAAATGCAGTCATATTGGGATTAGATGCTGAAAAAGCATTTGATTCGGTTGACTGGTCTTTCCTATATAGAATCTTATCCAGTTTCAATTTTCACAACAACTTCATTAGAACTATACAGGCATTATATAAAAAACCAACAGCTAAAATAAGGATTAACGGTAATTTATCATCATCTTTTGAGCTGGAAAGAGGATGTCATCAGGGCTGCCCCCTGTCTCCACTGCTTTTTGCAATCTTCATAGAACCTCTGAGCCAATAGATAGAACAGAATCAAAAAATTCAAGGTATTACACTTGGTCAGAAGGAACATAAAATAGCACTCTTTGCTGATGACATTTTAATATACCTAGGGCAACCAGACACTTCTTTACCAGAACTAATCTCAGTTTTTTCAGACTATGGAGATTTATCGGGGTACAAATTAAACATGCATAAAACCCAAGTTTTAACATTCAACTATGACCCAAATCATTATTCACTAAGTGAACTCAAAACTAACTGGGAGCTGGAATCTATGAAATATCTGGGGATCAATATCCCGAAACAACTCAACAAAATTATAACACTAAACTATGATCCACTGGTGACAAAAATAAAATCTGACCTAGCAAGATGGAATATGATACCATTCTTAGGTACTGCACAAAGAATTGAAGCAGTCAAAATGAATATACTCCCACGTCTTCTATACCTTTTCCAAACAATACCGGTAGAACCTCCCAAAAAAACATGGCAGGAGCTAGACAGAAGGATCTCAAGATTCATATGGCAGGGCAAGAGACCTAGAATCAGATATAGAACCCTACAGCTAAACAAAGACAAAGGTGGGCTCGCGCTGCCAAATATCAGGGACTATTTCAAAGCCGCACAAATTAAAACTTTAGTAGAGATATGTAACCCAGTCTACACTGCACAATGGAAGGAGATGGAATGCCAAATAACAAGTGACATCCCCCTACAGGCGATAATAGGGAACAATGCCTTACCTAAACTCTTGAATAACACTAACCCGTGGATAGAGACCCCGCTAAAAATTTGGTTTAAGATCGTCAGAGAGACTCAAGCTAAAGAGCCCTATCGACTTCTGCAATGGATTGCCTATGATCAAGACTTTACCCCCAATAAAACAGACACTAGATTTAAAGAGTGGAAAGAGAAAGGGCTGATAAAATATTACGATTTCTTTAAGGGGCAAACTTTAAGAAGTTTTGAAGATTTGAAAAAACAAGGTCTAATAAATCAAGACCTTTACAGGTTCTTTCAGCTTAGACACCACATAAACAATATACTTAAAAAGGAGGATTTGGAAAGGGCCCAGTCAGGTGTTCTGAAGGTCTTCTTAATGGCATATAAAGGGATCAGATACATTTCTAAAATATACCAAGGTCTTCAAGACTTAAAAGGAGACAACACATCATATATAAAAGAGAGATGGGAAAAAGAGGGGAATTTCACTTTACAATTGGAAATATGGGAAAAGCTAAATAGACAGCAATGGAAAAGTACCTCATCCCTGCAGTGGAGAGAATTTGGATGGAAAAATTTGGTAAGATTTTTCAGAACACCTGCACAAAACAAATTTACCCATAAGGGGTTGAACTGTTGGCGCTTGTGTGGTGAAAAGACTGCAAATCATTTTCATGTGTTTTGGTCATGCCCAGTTATCCACCAATATTGGACCAAGGTACAGACAGTATTGGGGAAAATATTCAAAATAACAGTTCCCTTTTCTTTTGTAACTTTGTATTTGGGTTTACTACCGGACTCACTGGAAAGACGAGGAGATAAATACTTATTCACTGTTTTAATATTGGCAAGTAAAAAAGCCCTAACTAAAAAATGGATGCTGAAGGACTGTCCTACACCTGAAGATTGGATTAACGTGATTCAAGACATTTACTCGATGGAAAAGTTGACATTCGCACTGAGACAGGACATGGATGGGTTCATGAACTTTTGGCAACCCTGGATCGCATATGTGTCTTCCATTAGATCTAATCTTTGACAAATACCATTTCAATGATGGTCCCACTCTTTGTTCCAACGCTACTCAGATGCTCTTTTACTTTTAATTACTTAATTTTCTGTTTGTTTGTTTTTTGCTGTTCTGTTTGTTTATTCGGTTTTTTTGATTGTTTGTTTGTTTGTTTTTTTAATTTAATTCTCTTTAATTTCACTTTTTCTTTCACTTTAAAAAAAAGGGGGTGTTGTAATAACTATTCTACCAATGTTGTCAAATAGCAAAATATAAGGGAACGTACGATGAAAATGTTAACAATGCAATGCTGTAATGACCTGTATACCCTTTACAAAAACTTAAATAAAAAAAAAAAAATCCTTCAATGTGATTTTCTGGATTTTTTTTTTCTTATTTTGTCTCTCATAGTTGAGGTATACCTATGATGAAAACTGGAGACCTCTCTCATCTTTTAAGTGGGAGAACTTGCACAATTGGTGGCTGACTAAATACTTTTTTACCCCACTGTACATGTAGGCCAGGGTTGTCCAAACATGTGCCATGGAGGGCCAAGACCCTGCAGGTTTTCTCTTCTACCCAGTCTCGTCAGCAGGTGTTTTCACTTATCAGCAATCAGTGGGAAGAAATTCAGTGGAAACTGCTGTTGAAGACACTGGTTGGAGGTAAAGCCTGCAGGGCCTTGGCCCTCCATGGCACATGATTGGACGCCGCTGATGTAGGCCGTTGATAGAAAAATTTCATGTTTGTCTTATATTTGTGATTTGTTATGTCTCAGAGTCTGCCTCAGAGTCTGTGTAAAAGTGTCAAGGATGCAGCTGTACTAGTTATCTTGTTTTTAGTTCATTCTGTGCATCTCCCGTGTGACTGGTGCTGAGTGAGAGTCATGGTTCCTGAGAAAAAGATAATCTGTACAACAAGTTTTGACCAAATGTACTGGACCAGTCATGATGGACAAAATGTTCCTCCACCTCTCAGATAACCAGGGGCTGAAAGAACTGAGTGATGTGTGTTTGAGTCAGAATGGTGCACGAATAGGCTCTGAGACTATTTTTGTATTGTTCTCCACTGGCCAGTGTAATTAAATTTGACAAAACTCTGATACAGCCTGGTTTTTGACTGAAGGTTTAGAAGAATTTTTCTAACAGCCGTGCATTACCTGAACTTTCATCATCATCAGCTGTGTCTCAATTCAAGTTCCACATCCTCCAAGTGTGCATTTCTTGGCCAGCTATGTCACTGTTCGTTCATAGATTTGGACTTTGTGGGTCAATAACTCCTGAACAAAACATTGTTAAAACACAAACCACACCAATCTAATACATTGGTAAAGTGAACAACGAGCTGCAACCTTATTTTCATTAAAAAGAGCCATCCTCTGAGCTCCAGCAGTTACATTTTTTTTAGTCTCACAATGGGGAAATTACAGGGCATCCACATGAGTGGATGAGGCAGCCACTAGTGCGGCGCTCAAACCTTTCACCATTCACACACACAGTCTCACCCGGGGCCACTTTAGAGTCTTCAATTAACCTAAGTTCCATGTTTTTGGCATGCGGGAGGAAACCGGAGAAATTCCGGAGTAAACCCATGGAGACACGGGGAGAACATGCAAACTCCACACAGATCACTGTTGGTCGGGGGCTGGGATCGAACCCGGTATTCCCCGGCCAAGGATGAGCTGTGCTGCCATAGTGCTAACCACTCCGCCACCACACTGCCCACACATTGATGCCTATGGACTGCGTCGGGGAAACAAATGCGCAGGGAACGTCTGCAAATTGCAACTCCGAGAAAAAACAAGTTAAAATTAAATACTGTCATCAGCGTTTCCTCTGGCTTAAAGATCTTGGTGCGGTGGCAACATATTTTTTTTTTTGGGGGGGGGGGGGGCAGAAAACAAATGACACGATTGTTACCAGAATATGTTAATTTTACACTATTTATTTTTTTTTAATTTTGTACAGTAATACTGCATAATGGAACTTACCATTTGAAGCATTGTACAACCAAGGCTTGAATACTGGAATATTGGCCCAGTTGGGGTCCCACCCAGATGTCCTGTCTTTAGACTATTTTTGTGGTGTTATCCTTCTCCCCTTCCTCTCCTCTCACCTCTCCTGGACACTCTGCCTGAAAACTTTCCTCTCCTTGGCTCCTCTCTTCTGTCTCATCTTTTCCTCTCTGAGCTCTGTCTAATTCAAGTTCTCTGTCTATGGTGGTATACAAGCAGGTCAGAAAATACCAAGTGTCATGTTTTGTCCTGCAGCATTTTTTTTCATGGTTTACATAAATAACCAAAATGCGTATTTTTTGTATTTTTATTCTAGTGTTTCTTTTTTTACCCACTGACGAGGAGTAGGAAAGGGAAGGGAAAAAAAATTCACAATAGTAATTTAATCATTCATACTTAAATTATATGATCAGAGGTTGGTATAATAGCCAGAAATTCTACTCATGTAAAAGCAGTACTATGAAATTAATAATTAAAAGTAAACAAAAAAAAAATCTAGTTGAGGGTACAAAGCGCACCCACTTAAAAACTTGAGTAATGACTTCAGTCTTGAAGGTTTGAGGTTTTTCTCCAAAATTTATAACAATTTTCTTGTAGTTTTCTACTTTTCTCTAAATTTATCTAAATTTGCAACACTTCTTCAAATTTGTAATTTTCTCTTGTAAAATTGTGACTTTTCTTGTACATTTGAGACTATTATAAATGTGGATTATTTTATGGCTAATTTTTTATCTTTTTTAATCCAATCCAACTTTATTTATAAAGCTTTTTAAAAACAACAGTTGACACAAACTGCTGTACATCCAATGATAAATAAAATATAAAATCAATAAAATACAGTTAAAGTACAAAACAGCACAAACAAAACAATAGTCATACAATACAGACAATAAGAACAAATAAAATCAATGTCTCAAACTGAGTCAAAAGCCAGAGAATAAAAATGGGTTTTAAGATTAAAACTGGACAGTGAAGAGGCCTGTCTGATGGACAAAGGCAGATTATTATAAAATTACTGTTTTACTAATAAATTTGAAACAGAATGTGGCAAATTTTTTACTTTTTTCCTCATACAATTTAAACTTTTGACCATAATTTTGTAGAGCCAGAACATAATTACTTTAACTCTGAATTCAAAGAAATATAAATATATTTAAAGAAATAAATTAACTTAAATGACCAAGGATGCCGTTACTTCTGTTATAATATTTCTATGTATTTACAGGTTTGTTTTTTTTAGAAATCTCACGAACCCGACAGCAGGAAAAACCTCCCTTATTTTGAAATCCAAATGTTGGCACTTTTAGTTTGTCTGAAGGCTGTTGACGGATTAAAGTCATTGACTTGGTGAATTTCGGTCATCTTATCTTGCCAGGTACATAATAGGGAACATAACTTAATATTGTAGTGGCTGGTAAAATATATCCTCAGCAATTCATCAGTCCCCCTCACCTTTCCCTTCATATGAATCCGGCTGCATATGAATTCTAACCACATCGTGGAATTTCCCCATTGTGGGACTCAAAGGCTTATCTTAGCTCTTAGCTAAGCTACTCTTCCATTATTGCTCCCGTTTCCAGTGGGTTAAAACCATGATAAACGCCTCCAGTGCTTACATACCTCATCTGATTTTTTTCCGTGTTTAAAGTACTTTAATAAACATGTTTCTCTCGGACAGTCACGCTAGCGAGACACCCTGCCTGACTGGAAAGCTCGCGTGGGCAGGTGCTTTTAAACTCCACGCGGATGACTGCCACGCACGTTGTTCGTGCTTGCAGAAAGTCATTGCTTCATATATTTTTCTTAAATTCGTATCTCCTCATTAGCACGGTGGTAATTTTTCTGGTGAGGTGGGCCGCCACCCACAAAATGTTACCAGAGGAAATCCTGGTCATGATGATAAGGTATAACGTCACCACAATCACTTCATACATCAATTGTGTCGTTTTGGTCAGTTTGAATAAATGTTATTTTTCATAGTTTGGGGAAATATTTATTTTTAAAAAAAATCCACTTACTTGAAAATTACAAAGTGTGGCTTCACCAAAATCACCTCATATGCAATCCATCTTCTTCTAATCAGACTACAACACATAGTTTGGATTAAAGACATTTTTTCATAGCTTCTGGGAATATTTATTAGGATTAAATTTCAGTATCATCAAGGTTAGTGCCACTAAATGCTGCCCAGACACTAGGGTCTGCTGTTAGTAACAGCTGTTACTAGGACCCCCCAAAAAATATCATAGGTTAGGGAAATATTAGAAATGAGAGTTACAAACTTCTAAACTGAGTGCAGCTTCACCAAAATCATCTCACACATCATCCATCATATGATGGTCATATTACATCATTTAAGTTGGGTAAAAAACATTTTTTCATATTTTTGGTAAATATTTAGTCTGACCAGAACGACACAATTGACGTATAAACTGTGGTGACGTTACACCTTATCATCATGGCAGTATCTAATTCTAAGTTGTTTTTTCTTGGAATTGCAATTTGCAGATGGTCCCTGCACATTTGTTTCCCCAACGGCAGCTCATAGACACCAATGTAACTGCTGGAGCTCAGAGGACGGCTCTTTTTAATTAAATTGAGGTTGTAGCTCGTTGTCCACTTTACCAACGTATTAGATTGGTGTGGTTTGTGTTTTCACAGCATATTGTTCAGGAGTTATTGATCCGCAAAGTCTGAATCTTTGAGTATCTTGATAACTTTATCATAGCCTAAAAAAAACTTTGGTATGTGACACCGGGGCTGAAGTTCATATAGTGGTCAAATTTGACCAAATGTGGCTATTTTTCAACCATCTGCCCGTCAGTGCGCACAGTTCTTCCATTGGTGTTGTAGCACTTGGATCCCTAATAAACCACGGTCACACTTGATGGGGCGAGTTCGAGTGAGTTTGTGGGGCGAGTTGGTTGTGGGGGGACTTGACCGTGAACAGTCTACCTGATGTTGTTCCGATCATGGTGGGCCACCGGGACCAAAAATGCCACCATCGATTTTTCTGTTCCTGCTTTCCGGGGGAAATACTTCAGTTCATGTAGTGCAACTGTAGCCTGCTTGGTGATCAGATGTCACGTTTTCCTCTGAACCAAGGTTGTTCTCAGAAATGAAGCGTTAAGAGAAAACACTAAAATCAACTGCAGATGAACACAGCTGGACAGAGTAAACAGAAGCGGCTAAGCTAGTTAAGTTAGCTGGTTTTAGCTTGACTCGCCGTTCTTTTAAATACTACTTAAACTTGAAAACGGAGCCAAAACCTTCTCCGGGGAACTTTTGTTGCCGTTTTACAGATATTACTTACACTTGCTGGTAAGCAACCAAAATCTTTTTCACAGTTTTAGCAGCAAGTCTCGGTTCAGGATTCAAAGCTCTAGCCTGTCGCTGCCATCTTAAATCGAGGTACGGAAGTACACGTCACTGAAATGACGTCACATCCGTCCACAGTACCTGCAAACCTGCAACTCTCTTTGGCTTTTTGGCTGTTGGCAAACATGTGTTTAGTGCATTACCACCATCTACTGAATCGGATTGGTCCTCTTACGATTTTCCATTCATTAACCCCCCCCCCCCCAAAAAAAAAAAAAAACTGTACTCAGTTCAGTTGGTTTAATATTACAAAAAAACTGAAAAAGTATCTTGCTCCATTCACCGCTGTTTTTATCTACAATCTCTATTAGGTTAAAATGTATTTTCTTCTCAAAGTTTCTGATCATTATCCTTCTCTAATGAATATATCCCCTGCAGTGTAGTACAACACGCTCTATTGTTTCCTCCTCTCCACACTCTTCACATCTTCCTCTATTATATTTTCATATATTAAATCAATTTCCATTTAGCCCAGTGTTACGTCTGGAAGTAGGAGAGCGGAGGCAAGAGTTGAACCAAACATGAACTTTATTACAAACATAAAAGATGGTCCATGTTGTGATGTCAGTATTATGAGCCAAGTATGAGGCAAAGTGTAAGACTGAACACACATTTATTAATAAGCTCTTCTCACATTACAAGCGCATCCACCAGGCAGAGAGAGCGCCCCCGCTGCCCGCTGCCCTCTTATACACACTAGTGGTGGCGGAACCGGAAAGGTGGAGCCACCCCCCGTGCCACCCAAATAAGAGCCCCACACTCCAACACAACATTCTTCCCCCCTTCAAAAAAACCCAACAAAATCACACACATAATCGGAACCCACCCCAATCTGGAACCCAAAACACACTCTACAATAATAACATACCACAAAAAATTAGGGGAGGATGGGTAGACTGCCACCTCACCCCACATGGCGAAGCGGATTATTCTGCTGCTTATACTCTATCCAAAACAATTCAACACAAAACACCGCCGTGTCCAAATTTAAACATAACATGAAATAATCTTCATGAACACAAACAACCAGTAAATACATCTGTTAAAACATAGCAACCTTTACACACCAACCACAAGAACACACCCATCCCCCCCGCTTTGGACTGTCCTCCCATCAGTCCTCTCCAGGAAAGAAAAGGCCTCTCGGGTCGCCCCTGGCTGACCTGACCCCGGTGCACCTCCTCTTCACCACCAGCTGGGACCTCCCATGCTCAGATCCAAGCCCACCAACCTTGTCCAGGGTGTGCCACAGCTCATTTGGATGCATCTATAAGCCATCCGACAACTGGAAATAAGCATCCTCCCATGTGGCCACCACCTGCAGCTGGTGCTCTTCCAACTGACGCTTGGCCTGAATCCTCCTCGACTGTGCCTCTTCCCAGGTCTGGACCACATCCGCGACCTCCAGAGGGGCCTTATTCGGCTTGCAGTGTTTCTGTTTGGCACGTCATTTTACCGTGCCAACCGGTCCTGCCCCGACCGCTTTTGTCTCCACTGCCGCCGTCGCTGTTGTGACCTTCTGTTCACTGGCCCCTTCCAGCCAAAATCCAGGAACAGATGAAGTCAGCCCCTCAGCACCACCCGCCGTCATAGGCATCTCACTGTGCTGCCCATTACCCTCGTCCAGGGCGACTTGGGCTCTGGCACCGGAACTCTCCTGCGATGGCCCTGGATGGTGTTGGCCCGGCTCACTCTCCAGAGTGCCAGGCAAGATCTCGTCCCACACCACTCCGTCTTCCATTCGCAGGACCGGCTGGTCCCACAGGCCACATCCGACCACTCCTCTCCATTTTTGATGATGAAGCCCAAACCATAAAACAAATCACATCTCATTATATTTTCACCACGGGCCGTCACGACAAACTTCAGGTTGCACACCTCCACCGACTTGTATCAAGCCATCAGTCTCAGTTATCCCACCCTGGCCAGTCTTCCTCCACCATAACTGCAAAGCGGCGGCGAACTGCCTCCAATCCTGTAATGTTGGAAAAAGGTCCTCAAGGTTGCCCTATTCAACACAGAGTTCACCGCTCCCGTGTCAATCAGCAATGGCACCACTACCCCGTCCAACTCCACCATACAGAAAGAATGTCCATAGGTACTCGAGGACACAGTGTGGACAACCGTGGGAGCGAGAGAGTCCTCCTTATGTTTCGGACTCCCTTGCTCAAACTTGTGGCATGCCCTGGCAAAATGATGCAAGAGTCCGCACTTGCCGCAACGTTTCTCTCTCGCCGGACACTCCCTGACCTTATAGCGGTGCTTTGTGGACCCGCAACCCATGCACATGGGTGTTCCCGGGGAAGACCTCATTTTTACAGCATTTGCATGTTCCTCATCACCTCCCACGCTATCGTTGCTGTCCTGGTCCACTGCTTGCACTATTGACTGTAATTCAAGATGGTGATGAAGCACGCTCGCACTTAGCTCCCGTGATAGCTTATCCGCAGCCTCCAGTTGCTGAGCCAAACTGATGGCTGTAGAAAGCATCAGGTCACCTGAGAATGTGAGCAATTTCAACCTCATAGCAGGGCAGACAGTATGTTCCGCCAACTGGTCACAAACCATCTCTTCCTCCAACGGTCTGAACTGGCAGTCGCTGGCCAGCAGTCTCAGGTCTGCCACAAACCGCTGTACCAACTCACAAACCCGTTGGCAGCGCTGTCGAAAATGAATCCTACGGACAATGACATTTTCCAGGGCGCGAAATTGGTGTGCCATTAGCTCCACCACTTCTTCAAAGCTATCGCAGTAGCCCAACGTGCTAAAAATTCGCTGTCCCTACATTCCTAGGTTAAGGATCAACAACGCCCGTCCCCTCAATTTCTCCCTGTGCCTGAGGTTCAGCGCCACATAGTACGTCTGGAACGCAGCAAACCACCATTGCCAAGGGACGGGTGGTTCACCGGGGAGCTCCAAAAACGGCCGAATAGAAGTCACACACGCGTCCATACCTGCTTTTTATCCTCGTTGCCAAATGTTATGTCGGTATTATGAGCCAAGGATGAGGCGAAGTGTAAGACTGAACACATGTTTATTAATAAGCTCTTCTCACATTACGAGCGCATCCACCAGGGAGAGAGGTGGCCAAAACACCGCCCCCTCTGCCTGCTGCCCTCTTATACCCACAAGTGGCGGCGGAACAGGAAAGGTGGAGCCACCACCCATACCACCCAAATAAGAGCCCCAAACTCCAACACAACACGTGTTGTATCATATAGCTAATCTCTGAGTGGTACAGGTTCTAGCTGTTATGAAGGAGGAGCACCAAAAGACCACAGCTCCCACCAGCGGTTTCCTGATATCGGCATGGCGTGCTAATGTCATCCGTGTGCTGGGCGTCATGTCCATGCTGCCGATTAACAACATAATCATATCCAACATCTACCTCCAGCTTGGAAAAGCCCAAAACATTCACAGTTTTATGAGCTTTTAATTCACAGCAGCTTCCTTACATTCACAACGGCTCTTCTCTCATTTTTTTCATTACACTCACAACAGCAGCTTTTTGTTTTTTTTTGTAACAGGCAGAAAAAAAAGAACCTGGGCCACCGGGTACACCACCGGCTGACCCTGCACGACTGGGTGGATTATTCTGCCACTGTGAACCTGACATACTTCAACCAAACACATTCAAAACAGTCATTGCTTACAGTCCTACTTCAGGGGCCTCAGTCCAGCCTGCAGCGGGTGTGCCCCTTGAGGTGCCAACTGCAGCGGACCTGGGTGAACTTTCGCCAAAACGACAGCTCTTTCGTCAGCAACGTCCCAGCCCGGGGCCCATACCAGCTGGATAGGCTCCAGCGCTGCGTCTTGATCTAAGGCAGCTGCTCTTACCTTCCACAGAGGGCTGACATGCCATCTCAAACCACTGGCCATCTGGACGGTGGCTGACCTCTTATGCGGCAGTTCTCATCTGTGATGGCGGGACCGTTTGTGGGTCCAGGTGGTCGGATCGCTGGACCTGAACCCAATCAAGCAGTGAGCACAGTGATCGGTTCGGCTGCACTCGGTGCTGCTGCTCTCTTATCTCTGATGTTGGTTACTGCTGTGGTGGCGTGCCATTCGCGCCAGCGGAAGGATGTTCCCTCAGTCGTCGTCGTTCTGCTGGGTTCTGCTGGACCATGAACTCTCCGTCCTGCTGTGCTGCGATGGCTCCCTGAGGCTGATACTCAGTGAGGATGCTGGATGAGTTTGCCTTTTTCTCTCCCTCACCTGGTGCTGGTTGAGGTCACGGTGATGCGTTGCTGTCGTCTGCGACAGGTCGTGTGCTGGGATGTCATTGGTCACCTTGCTCCCCTTTCTCCACAAATTCCCCCTCCTGCAGCTCCACGGTGGCTGTTTGAAGCTCATGCTGGGTGAGGATTGGAGGTGAGTCCGGTTTGTGTTCTCTCACCGTGCTGTGTTCACCCTCTGTGCTGTACTCTTCAGCTGTACCCACGTCCACAAAATCATACTCTCCCTCCTGTGATGAAGCTGCAGCTCAAGGACACTCGTGCTGCGTGGGGACCGGCTCTGGGTCCCATGTGGCCGCGGACTGGAGTACTTGTGGCGGCTGCGGTTCTGCTGGTTTCTGTTCGGCATGCAGTGCAGTTTGCAAACACTCATACTGCACGGGGACCGGCTCTGGGTCCCACATGACTGTGGACTGGAATTCAAGTGGCGGCTCCGGTACCTGCATGGTTGCGGTCTGGGGCTCCTGCTGCTGCTCCAGTTCTGCTGGTCTCTGTTTGGCATGCAGCGTGAGGCAGGGAGCAGCTGTGTCCACATCCGAGTGCAGCTGACTCGGGTTGTTGTCGGTCCTCTTGTGGTCTGTGAAGGAGAAGCCCAGTTCACAGAACAAATCCCACCCCATAACATGATCGCCCTGGTGTGTCAGCTGGAACCGGAATGCTGGGATTGTTCTGTCGCCGTATTGCACTGCAAAGGTGATGTTTCTGCAGGTCATGGAGCATCCGTCTTCTGGTAGTTCCACTGCTTCACATTGCCGGGAAGTAAGCCTTCTAACCATAGTCTCATTTACCAATGACCTTGAGGCAGCAATGACCATCATCATTGATACACTGATGCCGTCCAGCTTCACTACACACTGCGGTCCTGACCAGTTCTCGGGGCTGACAACGTTGATGTCGTCCCTGTCAGAAGTGAGGTTGGCAGGCTCAGCAACTGGGACAACCGTCTGCACCAGCGAAGATAACTGTGGGGAGCGCGGGCCGGGACCTGCTAACTATTGGTGCTGGCCCATCTTTGCTCACTTATCCGCCAAACTCTCCAGCCAAGGTGTCCAACACGTGCCTCTCTTCTTTGGGGAAAGTGCTGAGTTTTCCCTCGGAAGACCAGTTTTCCCTCGGAAGACCAGTTTTTCTTCGTATTGCCATTTGTTTTGTCTGGAAGTAGGAGAATGGAGACAGGAGTTGAACCAAAAACAAACTTTAATACAAACACAAAAGATGGTACATGTGTTGTATCATATAGCAAATCTCTGAGTGGTTGTGACAGCCCCCCTCCATGGGTAATTAGTCAGTGGTGCAGTCCTTGACGCCTTAGGGTATACCTCCACTCCTAGCCAAGTTGCGAGGGAGGAATTCTTCTTTGGCTCAGTGGTAGAGTAAGAGGTTTTCAGATCACAGTATCATGGGATTGAGACTCAGCCTGGGATATTAGGAGGTGTGTGTCTACCTTGTCTTAAGGTGAAAGTGACATAGGTCTGTCCACCTTGACTGGGGTGTCAAAATGGAATTTGTGATTAAGTGATTTGTGCTTCGTGGTTTGTGATCCCAGACTGAGATAGGCAGTTCTGGCCTTGGCCCAGAAAGTGGGTTGAAACAGAAATAGGCAATTCTGGGCTTGGCCCAGAAAGTGGGTCATCACAGTGGTTCAGGCTCTAGCTGTTTTGAAGGAGGAGCACCAAAAGACCACGGCTCCCACCAACAGTCCCCTGATACAAGCACAGCGGGCTGATGTCATCGGTGCGCTGGGCATCACATCCGTGCTGCCCATTAATATTCATATCTAACACGCAGTCTGACCAAACCTAAGTCTTGATATTTCAGTTTCCACTCTTTTTTGAGTGCTCACAAGGACAAGACAGTTTCCAACTCTTAACTTGGTTTATTAACCAGTAATGAAGTATTGTAGTGATGTGAGAATGACGAGGCAGAGTTCTCTCTCAAGTCAGCTTTATTCACATCACCATCATCTCAAAACAGAAAAGAGAGATCCACACAGTAAACTCTCGTCCTTAAATATCAGGACTCTTACACTTCACAGGTCACATGTATCACAGACCACCTTGCATTATAAAGAAAGTCACCATGCATTTTCTCTCCATGATATCACTTCCACTGTCTACAATGCATCCCTTCTTTAATCCTTTAATTAAACCCCCCACAGTCTCAAGCCTTGCATACCAAAGCTAAGATTCTTGCAGCTTCCTGTAATCACTCAGGAAGCTGCTCTGCCTTTGTTCTGACCTTCTTCTTCTTCTTCGTCGATCACTAGATGGTCACACCAGCTGCCCTGACGAATGCTGCCATCCTGCGGAGGTCCCCGAGGTCCCCGTGCAGCTTTTGGTTGAGCAATGTGGGGTCAGGCCACGTAGCTCGTCTGAGTGCAGCGTGGTCTGGGCAGTCTTGGAGGAGGTATTCGCTGGTCATTTGGGCAGTACCACATGGGCATCTGTCCGATTGTCCAACTTTAAGTTTCTGGTGCATGTGAGCATGCATTCTGTTATGTCCAGTTCGGAGTCTGAACAGAACGACTTGGTCAGCCCTGCTCAGACTATAGTAGTTGTCATCCTTGCAGAAGTTTGGGTGTTGCTGCTGCCACTTCTTGTGAGACAGGGCCTTAATAATGGTTTTCTCCTCACTGTAAGAGACCTGCCTGTCTTCCTGGTCTTGCTGCCCACCCTCCTTAGCAAGTCTGTCAGCCGTCTCATTTCCATAGATTCCACAGTGGGCAGGAATCCATTGGAGTGATACGTTCACCTGTGTTGCTAGTTGAGACAGAGTGAGGGCGAGTTCATTCAGTTCTTTGCGTCGGGGGTCCTGAAGTGCATCCAAGACAGAGAGGGCATCAGTGAAGATGACGACCCGCTTGTGTGCCTTGTCTTGATGTTCCCTGACGTGGGCCGCTGCTGTTCTCAGGGCCTCTGCCTCAGCCCTGAAATTGGTGGCATACTTTCCAGTCGCAATGGGAATATGGGTCTCCTCGTCAGCGTACCTGATGTACACGCCGCCTCCGCCATTCCTGGTTGCTTCCATGGCAGAGCCGTCTGTGTAGACGTGAGTCCACTGCTCTTTAGGGTAGGCAGACTGAATGAACTCCAGGGCCAGCGACTTCCTCTCTTGGTCTGACTGTGTTCCTTTCTTCCCAATGCCCGATATGTCTGTGCGTATGGCTGGGAAGTTCCGTCGGTTCCAGGAGGGAACAGATGCTATGGGTGGTATTGGTGTGGGTATGTGGTCCATCAGTTCTGGGTCTCTCCTTTCAAGTGTCCTGCTCTGGTGGATGAAGCTCAATCTCTTAAGTCTCACTTTTGTTGGCTTGTTCAGTCTGTCCTTCATGGGATGGTTTTCCAGTCTTTTGAATTTGGCGGCCTGGGTCAGTACCTTGACGTTTCTTCTGTCTTCCAGTGGTGCAAGGCCTGTTATTGTCTCCAGCGCTTTGATAGGTGTACTGCGCATGGCTCCTGTCATCATTCGCATGGCTTGGTTTTGGAGTCTGTCCAGCTTCTCAGTGTTGCTTTTGGCAGCTGTTGAGGTTGCTGCCATGCCATACTCCAGAACAGGCCGAATCCTCCCCACATAGAGCTTCTTCAGGACACCCTGGTCTGCACCCCAGTCTGTTCCTGACAGTTTCTTCATTAGGGCCATCCTGATCTTTGCTCTTGCCTGGTTCTTGTGCAGCTGGTTCTTCCAAGTCAGTCTGCGATCCATGGTGATCCCGAGGTATGTGGGTGCATATTCAGCCTGGAGCTCATGGGAGTTGATCTGCAGTTTCACCTTCTGGGGTTGGGTGGACAGGGTGAAGACGGTGTATGTAGTCTTCCTCTCATTTAAGCTTACAAGCCATGACTTGGTCCATGCCTCGATCAGCCGGAGAACTTGCTGCACTCTGTAGTTTGCAGTCACAATGCTTTCCTCACTGCACCAGAGGGCTAGGTCATCGGCATAGATGGCACCTTGTATGTTCCTTGGCAAACTCTGGATGATGTCCTTAATGAATACAAGGAAGAGTGTTGGGGAGAGCACTCCTCCTTGTGGGACTCCTTCCCTCAACACCTTCTTCTTGCTGGAGTACTGTCTGACCTGGACTCTGGCTCTTCTGTTGTGCAGGTATTGGGCAATCCACTTGTACATGCGCCCAGCGATACCGCACTGGCGCAGTTTCAGCTTGAGGCCATCTTTCCATACCCTGTCAAACGCCTTTTCTAGATCAATCCATACAGCGAGGGTGTGCTTTTTTTCTTGGAAGGCTAAAATGTGAGTCACAAAACAGGTCCCATATGTGTGTCCACCACACAAAGCCCCCCCAACATTTTAGAACAAACAGAACAACAAGAGAATAACCACATGCATGCTGTGATAGTATCAATACACATCAGTCCACATGCTGTATAGGCTTCAGTCTCCTGCCGTATCTGCTGTAGCTGGGATTCAACGTCTCTGCGGCGCTGTCACGCTGGGGGTTTGCCGTCTGGGGGTGGAAACCTTTTGTCAGCACCTGTGGGTGTTCTGGGGAAACATTACTCTGTGAAGCCCCCCGCGGTAGTCTACCTCGCCGCGGGGCCCTCGCCAACAGCACTTGCTCATCTGCCACCACAAAAGCGGGTTTGAGTCTGTTTATGCCAACTTTCTCTTTCCTACCCCCCAAATCTAGCAAAAACCGCTTGTCCCATGTTTCTAGCACTCTGAACGGTCCGTCATAAGGCGGTCGCAGCGGGGTTCGATGCGCATCGTGTCTAACAAAAACAAACTCTGCGTTCTTCAAAGTTTTAGGCACAAAAACATGCGGAAAACTGTGGTGCGCGGGGCCGGGCAGCGTGCTTGATTCTATGTTACTCCGCAACAGCTGAGACGGGGAGGCGTCTGGTGCAGGGTTATCTGGGAGAAACTCCCCAGGCAGCCGGAGTGGCTGCGCAAACATGAGCTCCACTGGGGAGGCTTCTAAGTCCTCTTTAGGTGCAGAACGCAACCCCAATAACACCCACGGTAACTTGTCCACCCAATTTGCATCCGTCAGTGACGCCCTGAGAGCCGCTTTCAATGACCTATGAAAACGTTCACATAACCCGTTAGCCTGCGGATTGTACACGGTTGTGTGGTGAATTGTGACACCCAGGCTGCGGGCCATTGTCGACCAAAGCTCGGACACAAATTGAGGGCCTCTGTCAGACGTAATGTCCGACGGAACGCCGAAGCGCGCCACCCAAGCTGTTAAAAACGCGCGCGCCACCTCCTCGGCCATGGTTGATGCCAGTGGGACCACTTCAGGCCAGCGCGTGGTGCGGTCCACCATTGTCAGAAGGTGTGTGCACCTTTGTGACAGCGGGAGGGGGCCCACGAGGTCCACATGAACATGATCGAACCTCTTGGCCGGAATGTGAAACGGCTCCAAAGGAGCCCTCGTGTGCCTGTGTATTTTGGCTCGTTGACATGTCGTACAGGCTGCTGCCCACTCCTTAACTTGTTTGCCGAGGCTCAGCCCACACAAATTTTTCTCCTACCATTTTGACCGATGCGTGCACTCCAGGGTGCGCCAAGGAATGAACTGAGTCAAAAACGCGGCGGCGCCACATGGCCGGTACTACTGGACGTGGCCGTCCAGTGGAGACATCGCAGATTAGGGGGGGCATGCCGTCTTGCAGCACCCTGCTCTCCAGCCTTAACCCTGTTGGTCCAGACTGAAGCGCGCGCACATCCGCGTCACCAACCTGCTCCACGGCCATGGCTGCATAATCTACCCCTACGCTGACTGGGGCCGCCACGGCGCGCGAGAGGCAATCTGCCACTACATTGAGTTTGCCAGCCACATGCTGAATATCAGTGGTAAACTCTGATATCGCGGCCAGCTGTCTCTGCTGCCAGCCTGACCACGGTTCAGAAACCTTGGCCATTGCGAATGTTAGCGGTTTGTGGTCAACGAACGCGGTGAAAGAGCGTCCTTCTAGCCAGAACTGAAAGTGGCGGATGGCCAAATGGAGAGCCAGCAGCTCCCTGTCGAACGCGCTGTATTTACGTTCGCTATCGCACAAGGTCCTGCTGAAAAATGCGAGGGGCTGCCAAACCCCGGCTACATGTTGCTCCACGACCGCCCCTATGGCCACCTCTGATGCGTCAGTGGTGAGTGCTATGCGGGCCGTTGGGTCTGGGTGTGCCAACAATGCAGCCTTTGCCAAGGCTGCTTTCACCTCCGAGAACGCTTGGTCCCGCTCCGGGGGCCACTCGATCTTATCCGCGGGTTTCTTTTTTTTTGAGCACGGCATACAGCGGCTACATGAGTTGCGCCGCACGGGGGAGAAAGCGGTTATAAAAATTCACCATTCCCAAAAACTCCTGCAACGCACTGACCGTCTGTGGCCGGGGAAAATCTGCCACCGCGCGCACTTTGTCAGGAGGCGGAACTGCTCCTTCGGGGGAGACGCGGTGTCCTAAAAAAAATCGATCTGCGCCACCCCGAACTGACACTTCGCCGGGTTGATTATTAACCCATGATCTCCCAACCTTCGGAAAACTGTGGCCAGGTGTTTTTCGTGTTCGTCTTCGGACGCGCTGGCTACTAAAATATCGTCCAAGTAAACGAACACGAAAGGGAGATAGCGAAGCACCACGTCCATCATGTGTTGGAACGTCTGAGCAGCCCCTTTAAGTCCGAATGGCATGCGTAAAAACTCGAATAGGCCAAACAGAGTTATTACCGCTGTTTTGGGTATGTCCTCAGCACGCACTGGGACTTGGTGGTAACCGCAGACCAAGTCTATTTTAGAAAAAACGCGTGCCCCTGCCAAATGAACGGAAAAATCTTGGATATGTGGGATTGGGTAGCAGTCGCGCGCTGTAGCGTTGCTTAACCTGCGGAAATCCCCGCAAGGTCGCCATGCTCCGTCAGCTTTCGGGACCATGTGTAGCGGGGAAGCCCAAGGACTGTTTGAATGTTGGATAATGCCCAACCTCTCCAGATTGGCAAACTCCTCGCGCACTATGGCCAGTTTAACTGCGTCCAAGTGCCGAGCTTTTGCAAAAACGGGCGGTCCGGTAGTGGTAATAAAATGCTCCACCCCGTGTTTAGCGACGGTTGCCGAAAATGTGGGGACCGTGAGTGCTGGGAACTGAGTGAGCAGTGTGTGGAACTTACCGCTTGCAGCTGTGACGCTGGCTTGTGCTGTTGGCGGGGCCACTCGCGCTGTACAGGGGATAGAATTAAAAGAAAGTGCATTAACCAGGCGCCTGTTAGCAAGATCAACCAACAAACCATGTGAGCACAAAAAATCAGCCCCTAACATATTGAAATTTACTGCTGCTACAACAAAAGTCCACTCAAATGCACGGCCGTGTAGAGACAGAAGCAGAGTCTTCTCACCAAAGGTCTTAATCTCCGAGCCGTTCACTGCCGTCACCCGGGGACCTCCGGAACCAGCTAGTCTGTCCGCGTAGGAAGGTGTGATGAAACTCAACTGGGAGCTTGTGTCGACGAGGAACTGCCTCCCCGAGTGTGCGTCCGACAAGTAGAGCAGCTTGTTCTCTTCCCCGAGGGCCGCGGCTGCTACTGACCCCCGGTCTTGGCGTTTCCTGAACGCCCGAACTGGCACGGTGGTACACACTTGCGTGCCCTCTCTGCAAAGCGGCGATGGTAGAAACAAAGGACGTCCGATCCGCGTTCCCTGGCCCCTGCCACCGCCGTTGTCAGTGAGTCAGGTACCGCTGCCTCTGGCCTCCTGTCGTCTCCGGTCGTCGCGCCGAGTTCCGCTGCAGCGGCCGTGGCTGCACGCCGCTTGGTGGCGTTGACAATCCGCTGCGCCTCTTGGCCCAGCGCGCGGTAGTCCCGTAGGGCCAACAGTGGCAAACTGGCCAGGGTTGCTCTTGCTGCTGACAGTAGAGTCCTGAGGAAGAGGTGGGTGAAAATGAAGTGATCGTCGTCAGAGTCCTTCAACCTCAACAACTTCTCCATTAGGTTTGCGGGCATGTCATTTTCCACTTTCGTCAGCGCCAGGAGCCTCTCTGCTCGCTCCTCCACCGAGGGGGTGAATTGCTGGATGAGTGCAGCCTTCAACGTGCCGTATTTGTCGCTGTCCGGCGGCTGGTCGATCAGGCTCTCCACATGCTGGGCCGTGTTGTTGTCCAGCTTTGCGACTACGTGGTAGAATTTTGTGGCATCTACCGATATTCCCCGGAGGTTGAACTGCACCTCAACCGCGTTGAACCAGGAGCGCGGATTGTTCTGCCAGAAGTCCGGTAGCTGGACTGTAGCGGCATTCGCTTGGCTGG
Source organism: Pholidichthys leucotaenia (assembly GCA_020510985.1). Lineage (NCBI taxonomy): Eukaryota > Metazoa > Chordata > Actinopteri > Cichliformes > Pholidichthyidae > Pholidichthys > Pholidichthys leucotaenia. The sequence goes on from CM035836.1 coordinate 71,706,963, forward strand.
GGGCTCCTGACGAGGCTGGCCTGGGGGAATTCTCCTCTTGCATGATACGTCTCGGGTCACCAGTGTAGTGATGTGAGAATGACGAGGCAGAGTTCTCTCTCAAGTCAGCTTTATTCACATCACCATCATCTCAAAACAGAAAAGAGAGATCCACACAGTAAACTCTCGTCCTTAAATATCAGGACTCTTACACTTCACAGGTCACATGTATCACAGACCACCTTGCATTATAAAGAAAGTCACCATGCATTTTCTCTCCATGATATCACTTCCACTGTCTACAATGCATCCCTTCTTTAATCCTTTAATTAAACCCCCCACAGTCTCAAGCCTTGCATACCCACAGTCTCAAGCCTTGCATACCAAAGCTAAGATTCTTGCAGCTTCCTGTAATCACTCAGGAAGCTGCTCTGCCTTTGTTCTGACCTAAAATGTGAGTCACAAAACAGGTCCCGTATGTGTGTCCACCACAGTATAACATTACAGCATAGTATGTAGCTCAATGACCTAAACACGTTAGAGAGAGAGAATTACTCTGCACATGCGCCAGGTCACTTTCTGATAGTACTGAGTCTTCAGTGGCTCAAAACAGTAAATCCTGCTTCATGCTACACCTCTGCTGTCCGCGAACGCGTAACCAGAAACCTCGTGTGACGAAATTTATGTCATCGCTTCCACTCCACTAGTGTCCGCAGTGCTCGACCACAGACGACCGCATGCAGCCCAAATTTTGTGACCGCGCCACCTGCCCAAGACCTGAACCCGTTGAAAAGCGCATGCGCAAGACTGAACATCCCATTCACGAGGTGGCGATGTCAACACAGCATACATCAGTAGATGAAGAAGACAACGAGGGAGCGGAAAATGAGAATAAAAACATACATGAATCATACATACTTTCTCTCACAGCGGCAGCAGCATCTTCGTGGAAAAGGAGTGAAAACCGGGAAGTCAAACAGCAGAAATGGACTCTATATTTGAAGAGAAACTTTGCAAAGAAGTCCGCCGTTTCTTCGTTGGTGAAAATCCTGGCGCGTCAGCGCCTTGGCGTTACCTATCGGGCAGGAGTGAAACTACAAATGATGGTTGTGCGCATGTGTCAACCGCTTGGACTGGGTAGATGAAAAAAGTGAGCATGAGCAGCGCCATGTGCATGCCGGGCTCATCCAAAGCGTGCGCGGACCACAGCGGACTAGAGGGAAATGGAGCATGAAGCAGACTTAAAACTGTGATTGCTCTAAATCCCCTTACCTTAGCTTGTGCTCACATGCTAACAAAACCATTTCACCAATAGTCTAAGAACAGCTTACTCAAAATAGTGACAGTTCAATGAATATGTATTTTTTTGTTACTGTAACTTTAGCTGACATGAAAATTATTTGAGAAAATAAAGAACATGTTCTGCTTGTATACTGTATAAACAGCATTAATCAGCTGATATAATCAATAGAAACATTATGAAATAAAGACTTATTCCCAATAACAGTAAACTTTCTTAAATTGTTCACCTGAAATGTCAACCATTAGCACACAAAATTTGACCTGAACACAGAGTTTTGTTAAACTAGCAAATAAACTTAATCTTCGTATTTTGGATTTGGCTTCACAGCATGACCTGAATGTGTCTTATACAAACTTTGAGTTTTGTCTGATAACAGTTCAGTTAAGGCCCTTTTCCACTAGCCTCACTTAGCCTTACACCGCACCACTCAGCCCGCTTTAGGCGCTTTTCCATTAGCCCCAGCACCGGTTATCAGGTACTTTTTTCGTACCTGATCCAGGGCAGGGTCTAACCGGGCTGAGTAGGGCTGAGTAGGGCTGTGATATGACTTTAAGAGACTGGTCGCCGCTGATTGGTCAGGTCGTAACGTCATGAAAGCGACTTTTTCTGCTGAATTTACTCCACGACCGCCATTTGTAATTGTTCAGCCAGTGAACACAGTGTGCCCCTTTAATACGGTATATTATATTAATATACTGTATAATATACTTATATAATAATATACTCCTAATATTATATATTAGGAGGTGCACAATTTTCTTTCTATATTAGGCGACGATCGCATCCAGCGCGAGTTGGACGGATCTACTTGAAATGCAGGTGTCCGAGCAGATGGCTTCCCAAGGGCACATCCATACTGCCAAACAGTGTCGGGAGAAGCTGAAAAAGCTGAAAAGCGATTACCGAGCAGTGAAGGACCACATTGCTCGAAGTTCAGCGGATTGGAAGGAGTGGAAGTGGTTCGCTGAGAGACATTGGGCTCGACACGTCACTGTCACGGCCTTGGAAACCGTGGATGGTGAGTGTTGTTTTGATATTGCGCATCTTTTCGCCACTTGATCCTTTCTGTGCCAAGCTCACTGTTTTTAAGAAATAGGAAGGTTGTTAGATTGTGGGTAATGGTTGTTACTGAGGCTTGCGTATTGTTTTGCAGCCAACTGCAGATTCACGCTTGCTTTGTGTTAAGTATTAGCGCGAACAAAACGCTGAATTACGGTTATTGTATTCCGGTTAAAAACTTTAGAGTGTTGCGTACATGTTGCACTTTGGTGTTAAGTTTTAAATTGCGTGCATTTTCTTTCTAGAATCGCAGTTCATATCACAGGGGTCCACCTCAGTGCACAGTCACAGCGGACTCTCCTGGCGCTGCGTCTGCGTGTGCGTCTGGCTGAGCGCCAGTTGGATCGACTCCCATGTCAGCCACATCACCAGCTCCATCTGGATCACGTTCAAGTGCCGGTAAGGCACAATAACCACGATTTTTTTTTTTTGGTTGAAACAGGTCCAGCAGCGGAAACCAGGGTCGAAAATCCATCCATCCATCTTCTACCGCTTAATCCTTTACAGGTCGCAGGGGGGCTGGAGCCTAACAAGTTATGTACCAAATTGATTAATGCAATTTCCTGTAGCTGCATATTAATTAATTGAAAATGTCTTTTTAAATGTACAAAAAGGTTATTCTTTGGTCTTCACTTATCGGTGTTCCACAACCATTTTTAGGTGTGGTGATTGGTGCTGTTGTAATTCCTGTTTTATAAAAACAACTAAAGCTCATGAACTGCCGTTGAAATCAACATGCTTCATTGAAATGCTTCGCATCAGCTGACTGTATTAACCCATTCAGAGTTCTGCGGCCACACTACAAGCAACTAGTTTAAACATTACCCATCCATCCATCCATATTCTTAATCTTAATCCTTTTTAGTTTTGCAGGGGGGCTGCAGCCGAAGACAGCACCCTGCGTGTTGCAAAATCTGCTCTACTGAGGGGCAGCAACATGACAGTTCAGCTTATATACAGCAATGAAGCATAATATAATAGTGACATTCCACCGCAGACTTTCACCTGTGTAATTCCATAATATATTGTAACGTCGGGGCCATTTTAAGGGAGCCAGGGATTTCCCAGCATGCTTTGCCAGTTTGAAACGTTACTGTGTGTGTTAAATGTGTTACTTCTGAGTTATACTGCTGTGTCATTATAACTGCATTATAATGACCCAGCAGTGTTTAGCAGGATTAGGGCAAGATGTATCATGTGTGTGTAACCGTGATGTAAACAGAGGTCTGTGAGAATGACCTCCCCGGCTCTGTGTACTAAGTTGCAGGTTGGGGGTTGGGGTGTGTGAAAAATAAATCAGGTTGATCACAGCCATCTGCTCCATTGTCTTTGTGTGAACCCTGCAAACGTTACATTGGTGTCAGGAGTGGGATCTCCTGTCCAAAGCAGTAATGGGGCGCTGACATCGGGATGATGTCGAGAACCAGAGGGGAGTAGTGTAGCGAACTCAATATGAGCACCCTACTTGGCTTGCCAAGTGGGTTGACCCTATTGGCGACACAGGTAGGGTGCGGGACTCCGGAGCAGGAGGCGTGGGTTCGAATCTCCCGGTGGGACGTCGCCATGTCGAGCAGCACGTTACACTGGTGTCAGGAGTGGGATATGGAGCGAGATGAGGATCCAGGCGGAGGTACAGCGGCCGGAGCGATTCATCGCTCAGCCGGGAACGGAGTGTAGAGCTGAGACGCCGGCCCTTGGAGAGCTTCGCCGCGATGGACGGAGCAGAGCAAACCAGCCCCGCTTCCCGCCCTTTTCAGGGCAGGACGGGCTGGCGATTCCAGAGCGACTAGGAGCGGCAATCGACCGGGAGATGACAGTGTCATCCATCCAGCAGCGGGCCAAGATTCCCCGCTACAACGGCGAGAACCTGTTGGATGACCGCCTGGCCCAGATCGAGCTGGCTGCCGCGCTGATCATCAGAGGAAACCACCGTGCTGAGAGCGAGTGGAGGAGGAGCTACGGCACATCACAGCAGCGCGTGCACGAAGGAGACAGCCGTGGCGACGCGAGGAAGGACGGCTTCCGCTGCACAGAGCCAGGGTACATGGCATGGTACTGCCCCGCACACAGCGCACGACAAACTGGCCCCTCGCCGACGCTAAATTAGAGCGAGGTGGCATGGACGGGAAAAAAAGCCGCCTCCTGCAGATGCTTCCCCCGGCAGATGACGTCACAGAGGCGCAGGAGCGACGCAGCGGAGCGAGCAGGACGAAGATGCGGCCACTTTCCAGGCGCCGCAAAGGCTGGACGCATGGATGCGGGCCAGCGGCCGCCTGGGAGAACTGGCAGCGGTGGGAGTCGGCCGGAGCGGGCCTGGGACTCCCGCTGCCAGGGAAGGGACTGTGCGTGGTCCTACAGAGGCTGTCGGATGTGTCCATCCGCCCGCTGGTGGCCAAACCGGAACCCTACCCCAACCAGATGCTCTGACCGAGACTCAGATGGCCCGTGCATGCCGCCCTGGCACCGGGCTGACTCGCGTTGGATTTCTGAAAGTGGACTTTGAATTTTCTGGGGACAGAAACCAGTCCAGGGGGGGGGCAGTGTAACGTCGGGGCCATTTGAAGGGAGCCAGGGATTTCCCAGCATGCTTTGCCAGTTTGAAACGTTACTGTGTGTGTTAAATGTGTTACTTCTGAGTTATACTGCTGTGTCATTATAACTGCATTATAATGACCCAGCAGTGTTTAGCAGGATTAGGGCAAGATGTATCATGTGTGTGTAACCGTGATGTAAACAGAGGTCTGTGAGAATGACCTCCCCGGCTCTGTGTACTAAGTTGCAGGTTGGGGGTTGGGGTGTGTGAAAAATAAATCAGGTTGATCACAGCCATCTGCTCCATTGTCTTTGTGTGAACCCTGCAAACGTCACAATATGTAGTGATCCAGCTTTAACGACCATGCCTTTCTGTCTTTCCATCTAGGCAAGACGAAAACAGACAACTCCCATTGCTGACCTTACATTAGCGATGGTCAACATGCATGACGAAGAGATGCGGCTCTTGGAACGGCAACATGACCAGCGGCAAGAATCAGGAGTACATGCAGCATTTGCGACAGGTGGCCGCAGATGTGCGGGCAGATGCGCGTGAAGCCCTGGAGCAGGATGCTGCGTTACGAAGGGAAGAGCTCGCAGAGATGTCATCGCCCAGTCTGTTTTTTTGTTTGTAAATTTTGCTTCTGGAATAAAATTGTATTGTTTGCATCAAAAGTCTGGTTTATCTGTTATGACACTGTATGAGAAAAGTCAATAATTACATACACATTCCATTCTCTGTTCACTCCACATGCTGCTGTTCATTAGGTCAGGTGTATAGCCTTCTAATGGTAATTTAATTTTTAACAACACAACGAAACGTAATGTCTTGGTAGGGTTTTTTTTTTAAAACAAATTCGCAATGCTGAATCCATTTCTCTTGAACGGGTGCATTTTTTAGGTTATAAGCAGTTGTACAGGTGTGCTTGAACTTGTAGACACTGATAAAGGTAAGTACGTGTAAGTTGAATGTTGCATCACCAGTCAAAATTTAATAAATTAAGAAGGAATCTAGCAAAAATTTGGCACTAATAACAGTAGACAAATCGGACAAGGATACACAACTGTGTTTTTGTTGCACACAACTGTTGTTACCAACAAGTGCAAAATTTATATTCCCTTTTCCCAAAAATTAAAAATCAATTTTTAAGTAAAAGTGGGAGACCTTTACATGGGAAAATATGACATGTATCAGCACATGATTTATAGTTCAATTTGCATTTCCACCTAAGCAAAAGTGGCTTGTCAAGCTGGATTTTTGTGAAGATGGCCTGTGCGGTGTTTCTGCATGTAATTACATACCTGTCAAGTGATACGGTTTCGCTGTATTTTAATACGGGGAAAATGCAATTTTAGCAAATACGGGCGTATTGCCATTTCTGTACGCCAAAGAGAAAAATATACGGGAAAAAAAATTGAGAGTGTGGGGAGGAACATGTCGTGTGTGACCCCCACAGCGTACGGGGCTGTCAGAGCGCTCAGCGTGAGCAATTATCACAACAGAAGTGTGGACTCATCATTAGGCTGATGGCTTCGCACCTTCTTAACAGATAAGCGTTATGAGCAAGAGGACAGGTAGATGGACCATGCACAACATTTTATTTACAAAAAACATTTTTGAAATATGTATGCACATAAATGTGGACAAAATAGACAAGTATTGCATCACATGTTATATTGTAACGTGCAGCTTGACATGGCGACGTCCCACCGGGAGGTTTGAACTCACGCCTCCCACTCCGGAGTCCCGCACTCTACCTGTGTCACCAATAGGGTCAACCCACTTGTCAAGCCAAGTAGGGTGCTTATATTGAGTTCGCTACAATATCACCACCCTGCTCCTCTGCTCTCTGTGCCGCTGCCACCACTGGTTCATCTACTGCATCATCCAATGTAGTGTCAAATGTCTCTCCATGACTCTCACACAGATTGTGCAGAGTACAAGTCAGCACTAGTTGACTGGTTAAATTTTAACCAGTTTCATGTCACAGCCATTCCTCTCTCCTTCCTCCTTCCTTCTCTCCTCGTCATCAGCCATTTTGTTTGTTGTGGAGGATTCGGTCGCGTGTTTCACGTCACGAGGGTGTGGCGCCGCCTGCTGTTCAACAAATCCCACCCACAGCAGGTGTGCCAGCAGGTGCGCCAGCAGTAGTTGAAAAGCAACTGAGGCTGAACCGAACCGAAGTGAGTAGAGCCGGGTTTTCAATCGGGGCTGAGCGGGGCTAGTGGAAAAGGGCCTTTAGAGGCTTTTTATTCTGGAACTGTTCAGTGTTCTTCGTGTTTTGTTGGTTTGTGGCAGTATTGCAGTGTTTCGATCCAAGTCCACAACTGTCACAATCAGCACCACGTTGGCCTAGCTGTGCTGTGAGAGGTTCAGCAACTGGTCGGCTGTGTCTGTGTTTCCTCCTGTACAGCTTACCTTCTGACTGAACGAGATAGGATCTGGGCTCTTTACAGATCTCTTTCACCACACCTGTTCGGTTGGAGCCTTGTGGAGTCTGCAGCCTCACAGTCTGTCCTTGCATTAAAGGTTGGTAGGCTTGTTTTGTCATAGCACAATGTTTGTGACAGTCTTTTAAGCTCAAGCTGGGCTTTTACTTCTGGTGGTTTACACACGTCTGGCTCAGGCAGCTTTCTGGAGACAAGGAGAGTTGTGCATGTTTGTCTAGACATCAGTCATTTCTGACTGACATCATTTCTGACTGACATTTCTGACATTTCTGACTGACATTTGACTGACATCAGTCATTTCTGACAAACTGCTCAACATCACATTTCTGATGTTGAGCAGTTTGAGAAACACATCACTGCCATCCCTATGGGACTTTTCCATGAGCTCTTTTGCACTGCCTACAGCTCTTTTGGCTTGCCCAGGGGTCTACAATCCACGGCCCTGGGGCCGCATGTGGCCCTTCAGCCCCCATGCTGCGGCTGCCTGCAGTTCTATCTCAAAACACATGGAAATTAATGAAATTCTTTTTGGGGTGGCTGTGGTGCAGGTTTGGTGTGGCTGACTACCAATTAGAAGATCAGGGGTTCGATTCTCTCTCTGTCTGCAGTCTGCGTGTCTGTAACAGAGTCAATAAAATGCATTCCTTCTTGGCTTGCCAAGTGGGTTGACTCTCTTGGCAACACAGGTAGAGTGCTGGTCTCTGGAGCCGGAGGTTGTGAGTTCAAACCCCTGGTTGGACACCACCACTTGGGCTTAACAGCCTGTCTCTGACATGCTTCGAGACCCAGGAAGCAGACACAGACTCAGAAATAAACTCAATTATCTTTATTGTGTTATGTATGTTAGGGTGTGTGCGTGTATGTATGGATGTAGCAGCCGAGGTGAGCAGAGCACCGTACAGCCTGGCAACCCTATGGAAGAGCAGAGACAGGGGAATTAGTGACAATATTCTGGAGGGATAGTGCTGTTATGTCAGTCTTACTGTTGGCGGGTTGGAGAACAGCTCAGGCTTGGCCCCGAAGGCTCCGGCCAGGGAGACAGCATCTTCAGCCCCGATTGCAGAGGGAATGGAAGGAGGATTTGATGAGGTGCAGGGAGTGTTCAGTCCGCCGCCAGGAGGAGGAGGTCCGCCGCCACAGATTTCCACCTGTACACAGGGGAGCAGATTGTAGAGTGGTGATAATGATGAGAGGAGCTTACTTGGCGTTGGGGAGTGGGAACTCCTGGGAGAATGATGAAGTTGAGAAGGATTCCTAGGAAGATTATGAATTAGAGGAGAATCCTCTGGAGAACGACGAAGTAGAGAAATAATCTCAGGAAACTGACAAAGTGGTGTACCGGTCTCATCAGACCAGGGAGTAAGACGACTCCGTGCAAACCAGAGTGCAGCATGGCTTAAATAGTTCTGCTGATGAGGAGAGCAAGTGTGTGCGAAGCTGTGGAGGATAAGGCGACAGGCAGGCAGAGCGAATCACCACAGTACCCCCCCCCCCCCCATGTGGCGCCTCTCGGCGACCGATCTAACCTACCTGGGTGCGTCCGGTGGAAGTCCCTGATTAGCTGAGGATCCAACACGGAGGAGGGACGCACACAGGACCTCCATTCAGGGCCATAACCCTCCCAGTCCACCAGGTACTGGAGGCCACGACTCCAGCAACAGACGTCCAGGATGGTGCTGACCTTCTACGCCGGGTCACCATCGATCACAACTGGTGGAGGTGGCGTCTTGGGAGGGGGGCACAGATGGCTGGAGCAGAATGGCTTCACCTGGGAGATGTGAAAGGTGGGACAGATGCGGAGGGAGGGGGAGAGAGCTAGGCACACAGCCACAGGATTCACAATATGAGTGATAGCAAATGGCCCAATAAAATGCTGAGAGAGCTTTCTCGACTCAGCCTTGAGGTTGATATTTTTTGTGGAAGCTATATCTGTTGCCCAACCCCGTAGGGTGGAGCCGAGGTCCTGCGATGATTGGCGATGGTGGTGTTGTGATCCGCCGTGCGCAGCAGTGCAGCCAGGTAGCCTTCCACAACCGGCGGCACCGCCTCAGGCGGGCACGTACAGAAGGTACGGCAATATCTCCCTCCTCCTCAGAAAACAGTGGGGCATTGTAGCCCAGAGAGGCCTCAAAAGGAGACATGCCTATGGCAGATGACACAGTGGTGTTGTGAGCATACTCAACCCATGGCAGGTAGGTGCTCCAAGATGCTGGGTTGGCGGTGGTGACACACCGTAGTGCTGCCTCCAGTTCCTGTTTGGCACGCTCACATTGGCCGTTGCTCTGAGGGTGGTACCCTGACGACAGGCTCACCGTAGCCCCAGTGGCATTGCAAAAGGCCTTCCATACCTGTGAAACAAACTGGGGCCCACGGTCAGACACGATGTCCAGAGGGATGCTGTGCAGCCTCACCACATGGATGACGAGCAGATCCATTGTCTCCTTCGCCGTGAGCAGACCCTGCAGGGGGACGAAGTGAGCTGCCTTAGAGAATCTGTCCACAATGATGAGAATGACGGTGTTGTTAGAGGATGGGAGGATGGTGACGAAATCCAAGGCCACTTGTGACCAGGGCCTGCCAGTGATAGGGAGAGGATGAAGCAGGCCGGCTGGAGGAGAGGAGGATGTCTTTCAAGTGGCACACTGGGGTCAGGCGCGGATATACTCCCCGACATCCTTCTGGAGCGATGGCCACCAGAAGGTCCTTTGAAGAAGAGCCACAGTGCGTGCCATTCCCAGATGGCACAAGAGCTTGGAGGAGTGGGCCCAATTAATCACCTCACCCTGGACGGCAGATGGCACATACAACCTCCCTGCTGGTCCCCCGCCTGGGTCCGCCTCGGTCTCCTGCCCTCTCAGAACCCTTTCCTTTATACCCCACGAGAGGGCGCCAACAATGCGCAATGGGGGGATGATGGGGTGTGCTGATACCTCCGCAGCATTCGAAGTGAATTGCCTAGATAAGGCGTCAGGCTTGGTGTTTTTGGACCCGGGGTGGTAGGTGATGGTAAAGTCAAATCGGCCAAAAACAGGGACCAACGGGCCTGGCATGCGTTCAGTCAATTAGCTGTCCTGAGGTATTCCAAGTTCTTATGGTCCGTCCAGACGATGAACGGCTGGAAGGCCCCCTCTAGCCAATAGTGCCACTCCTCCAGTGCCAGCTTGACTGCCAGGAGGTCCCTGTCCCCAATGTCATAGTTCCTCTCTGCCGGGGAGAGACAGCGGGAGAAGAACGTGCAGGGGTGACTCTTGTCATCCACCGGGGAGCATTGAGACAACATGGCTCCCACGCCAGAATCCGAAGCGTCTACTTCAACCAGGCACTGCAGAGCGGGATCCACCTGCGCCAAGATCATAGGAGAGGAGAATTGAGATTTTAGATCCACAAAGGCCGCCTCAGCCTCCTCCATCCACCGGAAGGGGACCTTGGAGGAGGTGAGACGAGTAAGAGGAAGGGAATAAGGATGTAGTTCTTAATGAAGCGGCAGTAGAAGTTGGCAAATCCCAGAAACTGTTGTAGCTGCTTCCGGGAGGAGGGAGTCGGCCACTCTACCACCGCTTTTACCTTGCCTGGGTCAGCGATGATTTTGTTATACGAGATGATGAAGCCCAGGAAAGATGTGGCTGAAGTGTGGAACTCACATTTTTCTGCCTTCACAAACAACTTGTTTTCCAGCAGCCACTGCAACACTCGCCTCACGTGCACCCAGTGTTCATCGAGGGACTGGGAAAAAATCAGGATATCATCAAGGTAAACAAAGACAAACGAGCCCAGAGAGTCCCTCAACACGTCATTAATAAGCTGTTGGAATACAGCGTGAGCGTTGGTCAGCCCAAACGGCATGACAAGGTACTTGAAATGACCGCTAGGGGTTCGGAACCCCGTCTTCCATTTGTCTCCCTCCCGAATCCACACCAGATGGTAGGCATTGCGGAGGTCTAGTTTAGTGAACCAGGAGGCCCCCTGGAGGGAGTCAAATGCCGTGTTGATGAGTGGCAGTGTGTATTTATCCTTGATGGTGATGTTATTGAGCTCCCGGAAATCGATGCATGATCTCAGCGAGCCGTCCTTTTTGCCCACGAAGAAGAATCCCACCCCCACCGTCGAGTACGATTGGACGAATTTTGCCTGAGTTCAAGGACTCCTTGATATACATCTCCATGGCCTCCCACTCCGGAGCTGACAGACTGTACAGCCGACTAGATGGTAACAGAGCCCCAGACCGGAGGTTGATGGCACAATCGTATGGGCAGTGGGGGGGAAGAGATAGGGCATGGGACTTACTAAAGGCGGCCCCCAGGTTGTGGTATTCAGGGGGAACCTTGGACAGGTCAGGTGGAGGTGTGTCAGGGACACCGAGAGGCACGGATGGCGAGCAAGCAGCGGACTGAAGGCAAGCACTGAGACAAAACGAGCTCCAAGAGACTAAGTTCCCGGAGCGCCAGTCAATTGTGGGGTTGTGCAACCGGAGCCAGGGGTAACCTAAGATAACTGGAGAGGTGGAGACCAGAAGCACAAACAACCTGAGCTGCTCACGGTGATTTTCAGACACGATAACTGGTACCAGGGCAGTTTCTTTAGACACCACGGCCAGTGGGGCTTTGGACAGAGCGATGAGTTTAAGAGGTGTCCTCAACTGGTGACAAAAAAGCCCCAATCGGGTTGCCAGTTCCCCAGAGATGAAGCTCTGCTCGGCCCCTGAATCGATGAGTGCATGTGTGGCTATCTCAACCTGATTATGAACAAAGCGGATGGGTAACAGGAATTTAGTGAGGGTGTAGGGAACCCACGCTGGGATAATCATCTCAGACTGGAAGCAGAGGGGAGGGGAATATTCCCTCTGCCGGTAGAGCATGGGGGATTGAATGGAGGACAGTACGTATTGTAATGTGTGAATGTATTGTGATGCAAGATTTCAGGCAACAGGGGGAAGGAATGGAGTGATATAACTAACTAACTAACTAACCTGCACTTATATAGTATATATAAGTACAGTATAGTATAGTATAGTATATATATAGTATAGTATAGTATATATAAATACACACACAGATATATATCTGTGTGTGTGTGTGTATATATATATTTTATAGTAATATGTACATATGTATATTAGCTGCTCTTGCTTGCTTGTTTTTTTTTTTTCTTGCCTTCTGATTGTTGCTCTGAGTGTTGCTATCCCTGTGCTGTTGCAATCCTGGAATTTCCCCGTTGTGGGACTAATAAAGGCTTATCTTATCTTATCTTATAGCGCTTTTCTAGTCACAAAGACCACTCAAAGCGCTTTCACTAGTACTAACCCTCTATTCTAAGGGCCTATAGGAAACATATCTAGGGACAATTTAGAACAACCAATTAACCTAACATGCATGTCTTTGGATTGTGGGAGGAAACCGGAGCCCCCGGAGTAAACCCACGCAGCACAGGGAGAACATGCAAACTCCATACAGAAAGGTTCCAACCCCTGCCAGCCTGGGGATTTGAACTAGGAACCTTCTAGCTGTAAGGCAACAGTGCTAACCACTGCACCACCGTGCTGCCCCTGGTGTACTGAGGAGAAGTCTTTGTCTGTGTATGAATGAAGTGAGAGAGAGAAATAAAGTCGTCTGTCGTGCAGGTCTGGCTGCTTTATTTGCACTCTCCACACTGGTGACCCTTGATGAATTATGGAACACGAGGCAAGAACCCCGGAGTCGGTCCGGAAGGGAAGCCCCAGCAATGCGTGCGCTGTTTCAGTCAAACTACCGGACTTTTGGCTGCACGACCCGCGGTCTTGGTTCCACCACACCGAGGCTCAGTTCACCCTCCGGGAAATAACGGCAGATGACACCAGATATTACTATGTGGTTGCAGTGCTGGATGCTCGCACGTCTCAGCAATTAGCGAGCCTGCTCCAACAGCCTCCAGCCCACGATAAATACGGGGCTCTCAAGGCTGCGCTGACCCGGCGCAACACACTCTTGGACTGTGAGAGAGCAGAGAGGCTCCTGAGGCGCTCCGAGTTAGGAGATGGGTCAGCGGTCGAACTGATGGAGAAGATGTTGGCGTTGATGGGCACAGACGATGGGCATTTTCTGTTTGCCCACCTTTTCCTCTGGAACCTCCCAACAGAGGTAAGAGCGGTCCTGGCCAATTCGCCGTTAATGGCCGCACGCAACTACCATGCACTAGCCCAGGAGGCTGATCGGATCATCCTCACCACCAGAGCCCTCACAGTGAACGTGGCGGCGTCTGAACCCAGCAAGACGACCAGCAGAGGCGAGGAGCCGGTGACGGTAGCAGCAGCGGGGGCCAGAAGGTGCCAGAGAGACATGCTCTGCTTCTACCACCGCCGCTTTGGAGAGAACGCACACAGATGTGTGCCACCATGCCAATTCAAGCATTCGGGAAACGCCAAGGCCGGCAGTCAGTAGCAGCTGCGATCGCCGGTGAAGAAAACAAGCTGCTCTACGTGACGGACTCGCGCTCGGGGAGACGGTTCCTCGTAGACACCGGCTCCCAAAAGAACCTCATCCTGCCGTCCTACGCCGACCGGCTAGTGGGAGCTAGTGGCCCCGAGCGGATAGCCGCAAATGGCTCGGACATTAGGACTTTTGGTGAGAGGACACTGACTGTATCCCTACACTGCCATATGTACGAGTTGACATTCGTCATAGCGGCATGCAGTTTCCCAATCTTGGGAGCTGATTTTCTGTGTGCACACGGGTTGCTAGTCGATGCTGCTAACAGACTCCTGGTTAATGCAATGTCTTTTAATTCTCTCCCCTGTACAGCTTGAGGGGCCGGGCCAACAACACTAGCCAACGTCACAGCTCCAGGCGGTAAGTTCCACACACTGCTCACTCAGTTCCCAGCACTCACAGTCCCGACGTTTTTGGTGGCCAGCACTAAACACGGGGTGGAACACTTTATCACCACCACTGGGCCACCCATTTTCACACGATCTCGACACCTGGACGCAGCTAAACTGGCCATAGCGCACGAGGAGTTTGCCAACTTGGAAAGGTTGGGCATCATCAGGTGCTCAAATAGCCCATGGGCATCCACGCTACATATGGTTCCTAAGGCCGAGAGATCGTGGTGACCGTGTGGAGATTTCCGCAGACTGAATAATGCCCCGGTGCATGACCGCTACCCGATTCCCCATATTCAGGATTTTTCCATTCACCTCGCCAGGGCACGCATTTTTTCTAAAATAGACCTGGTCCGCAGTTACCACCAGGTCCCGGTGCGCACGGAGGACATATCCAAAACAGCGGAAATAACTCTGTTTGGCTTGTTTGAGTTTTTACGCATGCCCTTCGAATTAAAAGGCACGGCACAGACATTCCAATGCATGATGGATGTGGTGTTGCACAATCTGCCGTTTGTGTTTGTCTACCTGCATGATATCCTGGTGGCCAGCGCGCCCGAGGACGAACATGTAACTCACCTCAGGACGGTTTTCCGCAGGTTGGAAGAGCACGGGTTAATAAACCCAGTGAAATGCCAGTTCAGCGTGACGGGGATTGACTTTTTGGGGCACCGCATCTCACCGGAGGGAGCGATACTCTTGCCGGACAAGGTGCGCGCCGTGGCGAATTTTCCCCGGCCTCAGACGGTCAGGGCACTGCAAGAAATTTTGGGGATGGTTAACTTTTATAACCGGTTCCTCCCCCGCGCAGCTCAGCTCATGCAGTCATTGTGCGCCGTGCTCAAGAAACGGAAGCCGGCGGACAGAGTCGAATGGACTCCGGAGCGGGACCAGGCGTTCTCTGAGGTTAAAACAGCCCTGGCAAATGCTGCACTGTTGGCGCACCCGGACCCGGCGGCCCGTATAGCGCTCACTACCGACGCCTCGGACGTGGCCATAGGGGCCATCGTGGAGCAACGCGTTGCTGGTTCTTGGCAGCCGCTCGCTTTTTTTAGCAGGGCTTTGCACGACAGTGAGCGTAAATACAGCGCGTTCGACAGAAAGTTGCTGGCTCTCCACCTGGCCATACACCACTTCCAGTTCTGGCTGGAAGGGCACAGCTTCACTGCGTTCATGGACCACAAGCCGCTAACGTTCGTGATGGCCAAGGTTTCGGAACCATGGTCGGGCCGGCAGCAGAGACAGCTGGCCGCAATCTCGGAGTTTACAACCGATATTCAGCATGTGGCTGGTAAACTGAATGTGGTGGCAGACTGCCTCTCGTGCGCAGTAGTGGCCCCAGTCTGCGTCGGGATAGATTATACAGCCATGGCCGCAGAGCAGATGGGCAATGCGGACGTGTGCGCGTTCCAGTCTGGACCAACAGGGTTAAGGCTGGAGAGCAGAGTACTGCAAGACGGCAGCCCCCCCCCCCCAGTCTGTGACGTCTCCACGGGATGCCCACGCCCGATGGTCCCAGTTGCTTGGCCCCGCCGAGTGTTTGAGTCAGTTCACGCTCTGGCGCACCCAGGAGTGCACGCATCAGTCAAAATGGTGGGAGCAAAGTTCGTATGGCCGGGCCTGTGCAAACAGGTGAAAGAGTGGGCTGCAGCCTGCGTAGCGTGCCAACGAGTCAAAGTACACAGACACACGAAGGCCCCTTTGGAGCCATTTCGTATACCGGCTAAGAGGTTCGACCATGTTCACGTGGACCTCGTGGGCCCCCTCCCGCCATCGCAGGGGTTCACGCACCTTCTGACAGTGGTGGACCGCACCACATGCTGGCCAGAAGCAGTCCCGCTGGCGGCAACCACATCCTTGGACGTGGCGCGTGCCTTTTTGACAACATGGGTGGCACGTTTTGGCATCCCTTTGGGCATCACGTCCGATAGGGGCCCTCCGTTTGTTTCTGACCTCTGGTCCACGATGGCCCGTAGCCTGGGTGTAGCAATTCATCGCACAACGGCATACAACCCACAGGCCAATGGGTTATGCGAGCATTTCCATAGGTCGCTGAAAACAGCGCTCAGGGCTTCGCTTACGGATGCAAATTGGGTAGACTGGTTGCCGTGGGTTCTGTTAGGGTTGCGTTCCGCACCAAAAGAGGATTTGGAGGCTTCCCCAGCGGAGCTTGTTTTTTCTCAGCCGCTGCGGCTCCCCGGGGAATTTTTACCAGATAATCCCACGCCAGACAACTGTCGGTCTCCACGTTCGCAGCATAGCGCAGATACAGGCACGCTACCGGGCCCGGCCCACCACTGTTTTCTACGCGCTTTTGTGCCAAAAACTTTGAAGAATGCAGCGTTCGTGTTTGTCAGGCAGTATGCCCACCGCCCCCCATTGCGCCCACCCTACGATGGCCCGTTCAGAGTGCTGGAACCAGGGGACAAACATTTTTTGTTAGATTTGGGGGGGTCGTTGGGAGAAAATATGTATAGACAGACTTAAGTCCGCCTTTGTGGTGGCGGACGAGCAAGTGATGTTAGCTCGGGCCCCTCGGCATGGAAGACCCCCACTGAGAACTCCCCAGGTAGAAGATTCAGCAGAGCAGCCACATGGGCAAGTAGAATGTCCCCCCCCCCCCTCGCCATTGCCCACCCGCAGACAGACACACCCCCAAGAGCCCCCAACCGGCACAGCAGCGCCGCGGAGTTGAAGGACCCTCGTTACAGCAGATATGGGAGGAGACTGAAGCCAAAAGGACGTGAGGGTTGAAACTCAGTCTGAGACTCTGGGGGGAATGGGGGGTGTAGGGAACCCACGCTGGAATAATCATCTCAGACTGGAAGCAGAGGGGAGGGGAATATTCCCTCCGCCGGTAGAGCGTGGGGGATTAAATGGAGGACAGTACATATTGTAATGTGTGAATGTATTGTGATGCAAGATTTCAGGCAACAGGGGGAAAGAATGGAGTGATATAAAAGGAGAAACCTTGGTGTATTGAGGAGAAGTCTTTGTCTGTGTATGAATGCAGTGAGAGAGAGAAATAAAGTCGTCTGTCGTGCAGGTCTGGTTCCTTTATTTGCACTCTCCACAAGGGGATTGTTTTGGAGTGAGTCCGTGAGTCCCCCTACTGCAATGCATGGACTCCCTCTTTTGGCCATATGGGACAAGTAGTGAGCTCATGCTCCTCGCTGCCACAATAAAGACATAGCCTTAACTCCCGGCGGCGCTGTTTCTCCGCTGGTGGTAACTTGGATTGTCCTACTACCACTGGCTCATGGGAGTCTAAAGAAGCAGAGGGAGGTAGGGCCAGCAGGGGGTGCTGTGGGGAGCAGCGAAACTGGGTGCCGAGCGACCGGAAGTTTTATGCTCGTTGGCCCGTTCCCTTAACTGGTTGTCCAGGTTAATGGCCAGGAAAATGAGCTTGGTTAATTTACTGGGCTTTTCTAGACGGGCTAGCTTGTCCCTCAGGCTAGGGCTAAGGCTACGGACAAAAATGCTGCAAAGAGAGGCATCCTCCCACCCCATCTCCGTGGCTACCACCCGGAAGTCTAGAGCGTAATCGGCTACTGATTTGCTCCCTTGTCTTAGGTTGAGTAGCCGGGAGGTAAACACGCTATCACGGTCGGAGTGGTCAAACACCTTGTTAAACTCACTCACAAACTGGTCATAAGTTAATGTCACATAGTCAGCCCTAGCCATAACCGCGTAAGCCCAAGCTAGCGCCCGCCCCTCCCTAAGATTAACTCCATAGCCTATGCGGCTGTGACTGATAGGAAAATCCCCTGGGACCCACTGGAAAACTATCCCACACTGCAACAGGAATCCCCTAGCCTCCCCTAGCTTACCGTTGAAGCATGTGGGCATGGGGACTGGTGTCAGCCGGGATGTGGAGACGGAGAAGGGATGGAGCTAGCTGGAGCGGCTGTACTACCTGAAGCTGGAGGAAAGCGCTGAGGACCTGACAGACGATCCAAGCGGGAGTTTATCTGGACCAGCTGAGTAAGTATGACCTGTTGTTGGTGTGATAATTGGTCTACTTGAGCCTCTGAGATGTTAACCTTGTGTGCGATCACACTGTCTGCTGGGTCATTCTGACAGAGTCACACTGACATGTTTCGAGACCCAGGAAGCAGACACAGACTCAGAAATAAACTCAATTATCTTTATTGTGTTATGTATGCTAGGGTGTGTGCGTGTATGCATGAATGTAGGAACCGGGGCGAGCAGAGCACCGTACAGCCTGGCAACCCTATGGAAGAGCAGAGACAGGGGAATTTAGTTGAATGAATCTTTATTTCAGATAGGTTAAAAGTAAAGATTAAAAGAAAGGATTCTCCAGAGAATTAGTGACAATTCTCTGGAGGGATAGTGCTGTTATGTTAGTCTTTCTGTTGGCGGGTTGGAGAACAGCTCAGGCTTGGCCCCGAAGGCTCCGGCCAGGGAGACAGCATCTTCAGCCCCGGTTGCAGAGGAAATGGAAGGAGGATTTGATGAGATGCAGGGAATGCTCGGTCTGCCGCCAGGAGGAGGAGGTCCACCGCCACGGATTTCCGCCTGTGTACAGGGGAGAAGATTGTAGAGTGGTGATAATGATGAGAGAAGCTTACTTGGCGTTGGGGAGTGGGAACTCCCAGGAGAACAACGAAGTAGAGAAGGATTCCTAGGAAGACGACGAAGTAGAGAAATAATCTCAGGAGACTGACGAAGTGGTGTACCGGTCTCATCAGACCAGGGAGTAAGAGGACTCTGTGCAGACCAGAGGGAAGTACAGCTTAAATAGTTCTGCTGATGAGAGCAGGTGTGTGCACAGCTGTGGATGATAAGGCAACAGGCAGGCAGAGCGAATCACCACAGTCCCCTTGGTCACAATTGGCATTGTCAGAAGGATTTAGTGGTGGTACATTGGTCCTATTCCCCAGATACCACCAGTGTGTTGGTCCTGCAAGTGGTGCTGGGTCCTCACCACAAGAGGTATTGCTGGTAGGACTCACTGGTGTTGACATGGTCAGAAGGTGGACACCCTTAAAGCTTTAATGCGCTTCTGACATCGGGACGATGCCAAAATTTGAGGGGGAATATGTGACAGAGTCAATAAAAAACATTCCTACTTGGCTTGCCAAGTGGGTCAACCCTCTTGGCGACAGAGGTAGAGTTCAGGTTCCTTTATTGTACCCGTAGGTAGATTTGTTTTGCAGTCAGGTGACATCCATATTTACAAACCACAATTACATTCAACATGAACACAAACACAGGCAAACATGAAGCTGACTATAAACATGATAAAAGTACTCAAGGCTCCACCAATCAGGACATAAGACAAAGATAGATAGATAGATTAGTTTATTTGACAGGGACAGTGCAATAAACATAGACAATTAATCAATGACAATCAATCTGATGTGTTGCACATGGAGTGTATAGCTATTAGCTAATTTGCAACTCTTGTCCCTGGATGGGCTTTTAGAGGAGCTGGAAATAACGAGGCGGTTTTGTATCACAAAAGTAGAGTGTTTAATGAACAAACTCTTCTATCTTGTCTCATCTGGTGCAGAGCTTGGCAGAAGGCAAGAGATAAGAGAAAAAAAAACAAGGAGATAAGAGAGAAGGGTCATATTAAAAAGTTAGACTAGTCAAAGAGTTTAAAAACTCAAAGGTCTAAAACCCAATAAAAGATTTAGAACCCAAATAAAAAAAAACCTAAAAAAAATAAGTAAATATAAAATAAAATTAATAAATAGGCAACTAGATTATGTGCAATATATTGTTACATCTTGTTCAACTCTTTGACAGCAGCAGGAACAAAGCTGTTTTTGTAGCGCTGGGTTTTACTTTTTGGGACAGCAAACCTCCGTCTGGAGGGAAGAAGCTGAAAGTGGCAGTGCAAGGGGTGGGAGTCATCATTTAAAATGGAGGTAGCAATCCTCTGTACCTGTCTGGTGTACAGGGATGTCAGGCTCAGCTGTGACTCACCAAGCAAACGACTGGACCATCTAACTACCTGATCCAAGGATTTCCTCTGTTTCAGTTTTATCTGACCAAACCATGACATTAAAGAAAAGGATAAAACAGAATCAATAAAAGCCCGATAAAATACTGTCATTATGGTTCGGTCAATTTGGAAGCGTGCAAGTTTCCTTAAACAATGCAAATGTTGCCGACTCTTTTTGCACACCCTTTCACAGTTCTCTTCAAAGTTTAAATTACTATCAATAATCGTCCCAAGATATTTGTAGGATTGTACACATTCAGTGGTCTGGCCTTTTAGAACAGTGACTTCGTGCCTGGGAGTTTTCCTCCTAAAGTCAATAATCATATCTTTAGTTTTTGTCGTATTCAGCTGCAGGTAGGAATCCTCACACCAGTGAACAAAATCATCAACTACTGGGCCGTGGCTGCTCTCACCATCCTGGAGGAGACTGACAACAACTGAATCATCAGCATACTTTATAATGTGTCTGTTGTCATGTCTGCTCCAACACATGTTTGTTTGTGTACAGGATGAAGAGTAGTGGTGACAACACACACCCCTGCAGAGAGCCAGCAGAAGAACACTTTTGGTCAGACAATGTACCATTGACCCTTACTCTCTGTGTCCTGTTGGTTAAAAAATCCAGAATCCAACCCACCAGATTCTGGAGCCGGAGGTTGTGAGTTCAAACCCCTGGTTGGACACCACCACTTGGGCTTAACAGCCTGTCCCCTTGGTCACATGTCGAAGTGTCCTTGAACAAGACACTGAACCTCCAGTTTCTCCTGGTGGGTCAGGTCAGCACCAGTGCATGGCGGCTCCGCCGCCATTAGTGTGTGAATGGGTGGATAGCAGGATCTGTAAAGCGCTTTGGTCATCCTGAGATGAGAAAAAAGAGCTACATAAGTGAAAGTCATATACATTTTTTTAAAATTATTGTTTATTGCAATTGGATGCATTTCTCAATGCAAACCATGGGTGGTGCTAGGCCTTTTTAGGGGTGCTGTGGCACCACAAAATTTACACTCAGCACCCCTAAAAATTGGAATGAAAAAACTTCTGATTATTAAATTGTAGTTCATCTTTGACAAGTTGAAATAACATCTAAAACATATTCAGTAGTTTGTTGTTTAAACTATTTTAAAATGAAAATTACCTCCCCCCCCCACGCAAATAGTATGATCCTTCCCGGCATACACACAGAGCAGTCCCTCCCTCCGTACCTCAACAGCGGGAAGTGAGGGGACAGGAGGCAGCTACAACTTTTCTACAGGTAACACACTCAATTTGATGTATAACGCCAGCTTCAGCTGGAATATTCAGCAACATTATGAATAGTTTTTGGGTCTGTCTGAATTTATTCGGTAAGAGTAGGTTGCATACCAGCAAATATTCAGGTTTCAAAGTATGTGAGGTTTCACCTGGGGTGGGGGTTAGAAAATAGGCCTATATAAAATGCTGCATCTGTTGTGACACCGAGCACAGTGTACGCACTGTGCTCATGCTATCAGTTTATTCTTGATTATTTTTCTTACCTCAGTGTTATTATTTGACTTCATTTTTTTTTGGAATGTTTTTGTGGTTTTAGTTTGCCAGCTGTCCAGCTTGTGTAAGAATATTATTTCCTTACCTTGCCCTTACTATGTTGGCGTATTATTATTGTCTGTCTTTTGTATTTTGTCTGAATCTGGGTTGGTATTCTTCTGTCATGTCCTCCGTGCTTTTACTGTGATAGTGTCCTTTGTTACTTCCTGTATCTGCTAGCTAGTTTCACTGTTGTCCTCAGCTCTTTGTATTTCAGTTAACCCCTTGCACTCCAGTCAATTTCCTTAAAAACGCCAAAAAATAACGTGCCCAAATTAAATCCAAAGCTGTTCTTCAACCCTTTGCAGCATCTTCATGGGGTTGGTCTCATTTAAAAGAAAACACTTTGAATTTTTTGGCAAAACAGTCATAATCTCTCTAAGTGCTCCTGCCACTGAGTTACAGTCATCTAAACATACTGAACTTGAAGAAAATAAATTTGGCCTGGGTGGTTTTTTGGATACAAATGCTTGCAAATAACACACAGCTTCAGATCCGGGCTGGAAAATGCAACAGAAATGTAGAACCAAGTGTTACCCAGCTGAGGTCCAAATTTTGTAACAATACCACAAAAAATGAATATATTACACAGCTTTTTCCTCAGGTAGTTCCCAGGCGTTTTGGAACTGTGCCAAATTGTGCCAAATGGTACAGTTTGGAAAAACGTCTAACTTTTGAATGATTCAATATAGAAGCTTCATCTTGGCCTCTAATGAAAGGTGACATTCAGGGCTGTGTGTGTGTGTGTGTGTGGGGGGGGGGGTTGGCCCCCCCCCCTCGCTACAGAGGACGGAGATCGGCCATCGCTACATGACGGATTACACTCATGTGACGATGTGGCGACCGCGGCGCAGTCACCGCGGCTCCCCCCCCCCCCTCGCTACAGAATAGTAGCGGGGGGGGGGGCATTCACGGTCCGGACGCGCTGAACGACCCATGTACCGCGGCGCACGCACTTCGGACATCGTCCACCGCACAGTTGTAATTTACCGATCGGTCAAATGTCATTTTTGATTACAATTTTCAGGGATAAAGAATAATTTAGCTTATAACACCTTACCTCTTCACAGCAGTGTCCTGGCGAACTTCTCTTCCTCTTTGTCAGACGAACGCGACGCTGGTCCGCTCGTGGTTCTGGTCTCGCGACCCGGTCAAAACATAATTCCATGATTGCGGTTTTGGCGAATGATTTACGACCTTCGTCGTCGGCCTCCGTCGGTCTATGATGACCATAAGAGAATCCTAAACACTCTGCTGGAATTAAAAAATAAAAAATAAAGCACCATCTGTGGCTGCTGTAGCAGTCTCTCTTCACCCAGCCTTTGTAGACAAAACAGCTCAGCGAACTTCTGTGCTTCAATTGGCTCGCTGCGTTGGTAGGCAGGTCCTTCTTGCTAGGTTTTCAGGCATTGGTTCTTCAAGGTTTCAGAAACCCAATTCAAGGCTCTTATTAGTCGAATGAGAGGTCAATCAGATGAACTAATCTGTTCGCGGCTGTGTCTGCAGCTTTTATTTTCAGTGCGCGCTTGGACGCATCTCCATCATGCGTCTGGGACGCAGAGACTTGCCCGCCCGCGGTACAACGGAGTGCAAGAGGTTAATTATCTTCGCTTGTGTTTTCCACACCTGTTTCCTTTTGTCATCATTTCCTTTGCCTTATTTAAAGGGCTGTGCACTATTGTCCGGCGCAGCACCTTTCGCATCAACAGCAACAGTTAGCTCCTCTTTATTTTCCTCAGTGTTTTCTCTATGCAATCCCACTGTGCGTTTCTAAATTTGTTCTCCAGGTGTAACCGGTGATTCCTCTCACCTTAGCTCTTTGCTATTTTTGGCTTCACCTGTATTCCTCTGCTTCAACTAGTTTTGTAAGCTTCTTTTCATGTTTTTGTGTTGTGCCACTATTAAATCTGCAAACTCACAGCCGGCGCATGGTTCCTTGATTCTGCCCTGAAAAGGGAGTTTATGACAGCATCTTTGCTCGTTTTATTTTTGATTTTTAATTTACGAGGAAAAACTTCACAAATTTATGAAAATAAATGTGCCTGCTCAGGTCATGCAGCCCACACCGGTGCTCATTCCAGCTAATTACATTCACCTGTATTTAAGCTCTGCTGTTTTCCCTATCATTGTCACTTCATCGTATGTCTGCATGCATGTTTCTCTTGAATCCTCCCAGCCTCTGAAGTTTTTTGCTGCCTCTTCAGAGCACACCTTGCTCTGAGGCCGTCTCTGCAAGTTTCATTGTTTTGACATTTTTGTATTATTGGCACCTTTGGACTATTTCTGTTCTTTTGTTCATTGAACACACAACTCTATCCAGCGCATGGGTTTGTCTCTCTCTGCGCCTCATAGAGGCGCATATGACAGTCATTTCACTTTACCAACAAATCTGTTGAAGCTAATGTCATTTAATCTGCGTCTGATCATTAAAACTGTAAACGGTATATGTAAGTTTCTGTTGATTTCTTTTTCCTGTGTCTGATTATGGAGTCACCCAGTAGAATTCACAAATATTTGAGACTGATTGAAGGTATAAAGATTAGTTAAATTGTCCAAGCTTGTGGACTGGTGCCCCAAAAACGAGTTTTTCTCCCGGTGTGTGCGAGGACTAGAAGTAAACCACCTTTTCCACATACATCTCTAGGTATAAATTTAATAATCTTTGTACCTTATAATTAAATGTTGCTACAGTTGTCTTGATGCAGGTGCATAAATCCTGCTTAGCTTAGCAAAAGTAAACATTTGTCAGTGGCAATACATTTAATATTGTCTTTTCTGTTCCCTATATCAGGTGAGCTCGTAGGTCAGGGGCGAAAATCCCATTTCACTGTTGGGGGGACAATAAACAGGAAAATTTGAGAGCTTAATTTTTGAGGGGGACATAAAAAAATGCCATTTTTTCTGGTTGTCTGATCCTTTCTCAAATGTCTTAATAATAATAATACATCAGTCTTATATAGCGCTTTTCTAAATACTCAAAGACGCTTTACAAAGCAGAATAGGGACAAACATACAGAGAACGGGTAAACAGACAAGGTAGGTACACATAGGTAGAAGAGGCAGTCAGTTTTCATAGGTAGATTTGAAAAGATGAGTTTTGAGTTGACTTTTGAAAGAAGCAAGTGTGTTGGCAGACCGGATGTGAAGGGGCAAGGAATTCCAGAGGGTTGGTGCGGCGATGGCGAATGATCTATCACCCAGGGTGCGGAATTTTGTCTTGGTGATGGGGTAAGAAGGTGAGCGTCAGCAGAGCGGAGGAGACGAGTGGGGGAATGACGAGACAGAAGGTCAGTTAGGTATGAGGGGGCGAGGTTATGAAGAGCTTTATAAGTGATGAGGAGGATCTTGAAGTTGATGCGCTGTTGAATGGGGAGCCAGTGGAGCTGATGGAGGAGAGGAGTGATGTGGTCTCTGGAGCGGGAGTGAGTAAGTAGGCGGGCGGCTGAGTTTTGGAAGTACTGTAGTTTTTGGAGGATGGTGGAAGGAAGTCCATACAGAATGCTGTTACAGTAATCAAGTCTGGAGGTGATGAAGGCATGGATGAGTATTTCAGCAGCAGAGGGGGAGAGGGTGGGACGGAGGCGTGCAATATTACGAAGATGAAAAAATGATGTTTTGGTGATATGGTTGATGTGAGATTTGAAGGAGAGGGTGGGGTCCATGATAATGCCGAGGTTTCTGGCCAGGGGGGAGGGGGTGACTGAGTGACCATCGATTTGGAATGAAAAGTTCTGGGAAGAGGGGAAAAGAGATTTTGGTCCAAAAATGATGATTTCTGTTTTATTGCTGTTTAGCTTGAGAAAGTTGTTAGTCATCCAGGTTTTTATGTCTGTGAGGCAGTTGGTGATGGCGGAGAGAATGGTGGGGATGATGGATTTAGAGGAGATGTACAGCTGGGTGTCGTCGGCGTAGCAGTGAAAGTGAAGACCATGTTGACGGATGATGTGACCAAGCGGAAGCATATAGAGAGTGAAAAGGGTTGGACCGAGCACAGAGCCTTGAGGGACACCGTGTGAGACGGGGGTGGTGCGTGATTTGTGATTGTTGATGGAGATGTACTGGAATCTCTCAGACAGGTAGGAGGTGAACCAAGAGAGGGCGGAGTCAGTGATGCCAATAGAAAGCAGACGACGGAGCAGGATGGAATGATTGATGGTATCGAAAGCAGCGCTGAGATCGAGGAGGAGAAGAATGGTGAGGGAGCCAGAGTCAGAGGCGAGCAGGAGGTCATTGGTGACCCTGAGGAGGGCGGTTTCAGTGCTGTGGTGAGAACGGAATCCAGATTGAAATGTTTCGTAGAGTTTGTTGGAGAGGAGGCGTTTCTTGAGTTCTTTATTACATGTATAGTTTATTTCTCTTATCTTATCATGTTTAATGTTGCAGCATTGTACCGAGACAAATTCCTAGTTTGTGTACTACATGAACAATGGCAATAAACCTGATTCTGATTGAGTTGGGTGGCGACAGCTTTTTCCAATATTTTAGCCAGAAATGGGAGGTTGGAGATAGGTCTGAAATTGTTGGGGTCGTCAGAGTCCAGGCCAGGTTTCTTAAGGAGGGGGGTGATGGCAGCAATCTTAAGTGATGGGGGGGACAGTGCTAGTGGTGAGGGAGGAGTTGATGGTGTCGATGATAAGGGGGGCAAGAGGGGTGAGACATGATATATATAATGATATTAGATAATTATGTCATTGTTCCTTATTAGGCCATATCCTACCTGCCTACAGGTTTTTACACTATCAACCAGCAATACCAAAAGTTGTATTGGGTGGTTGTGTCAATTACACCACATATGATCTAACAAAATGCATCTGCTCACCATGAACACTGATCTGATCCCCACCACAGCAGCTTTACAATAATTTAAAACTCAAAATAAGTTCTAAAACTAGAAGAAATACCTTAATGGATAACTAAACTACATCAAAGTATTCTTCAAAAATATGTATTAACTAGCAACAACAAAACAAAATCTCAATATGTCTTAAAACTAGGGCTGTCAAACTAAACTTTTTTTAATCTGATGAATCATAGTGATACTGTGGATTAACTGACAGTAATCGTGATTAATACACATCCATTATTATGTTTCTTTTTGTGGAGGCAACAAGACTCATGATTGAAGAAATGAACAAATATAGACAAAAATGCATCAGTTGAGTTTATGTAAAATATGCCGGTGTTATGCCAAGAATTGCTCGCTTGCCGAGAATTGCACCCCATCGTTGCAAGCAGGTGTTTAGTGTAAGTCAAGTCAATACAACTAAATACTTTGAAAAAATGATTACCCTTTTTACCGACAATGCATTAATGCAAAATCTCAACTTTGAAGATTGTAGACACATCGAGATACTGCAGGTCTTGATGCTCAATTCCGATTTTTTGCCGAGATCCGATTTTTTTTGTGCGAGCGTTGACATTATTTAAATGCGACCCCCATCAGACTCCAGTGTGAACGGTCTACAGTTATGAAGTGACCCGCATGCGCAGAAGAAAACATAGCATCAGACACAGTGTTGTGTTTGGGGGACAGAACTTCACCCTGATGCAGCGCTGCAAAATAAAATGCTAAAATCATAAATATGAGACCAGCTCCTTTCCTCTGCACACCAGATGACCGCTGTGATCAGCTCTGCTTTAACAGAACTGATCGATTAAACAACTGTATTTAAAATGAGACCCCATGTCTCAATGGGATTACCTATATAAATAAGGTTAATAATAAATCGTCGGCCTCCGTCGGTCTATGATGACCATGGAAGAGAATCCTAAACGTCTACTCTGCTGGAACAGCACCACCTGTGGCTGAACAGGCCGATGCGCACCGGTGTTCTACCTTCCAGCATTGGGCGTTGGTAGGATTCAAGCCTGGGCAGGAAGATATGGAGGACAAGATGTTACCCATGCAGCATGTTCCCCCTCTCCACGTCACTGATGAATCCAAAGGAACAGCAGGGCTGCTATAGTTTGGCACCAGCGCCGTCGCAGAAGCTGCCAGAACGATGTTGAGCACAACAGAGAACTGCCTTAGGGGCTTCGACTCCGGATTTTTCCTCAGGGTTGACTCCCGAAGCCTTTCCCGTGACCGGATGTGCCGCAAGGCAGCGGAGGTTTAAAATCAGGGTTTACCTTCCCCTAGATGGGCTACCTTCCCAGGCTGACGAGCCACCATCTACCCGAAGCATCTGGTTTTAAGGCGCCAGAGATCCGCCCTCGCCCCTTCTCCTATTAGTAAAAGCAGTTCCGCCGGGCTTAGAGACTAAACCACACGGGCAGGCTAGGAGTTGGACTTAGTTGTCAGAGGCTTTTCGAGACGCACGCCATAAGGAGCATTTTATGAGCACTGGGAGCTTAACCCCAGTGCCGCTCCTGGCTATGACAACCTTGGAACCATAGGGCTCTCGCCCACTGATGCCGTCAGTGGCTCAAGCCCTAATAAACTACACGGCTCCTACCAGCGGTGTAACACCGGTCCTGCACAGGAAGGAGGAGCCAAGACTCCCCTCTCCCGTGTGTCCCCCTATCTGGCCATTCCGCTCCACAACCATGTCCATGTTAACTTTACATTTTAGATATTACAGCAGCCAGGACTCACGGTGTGCCGTTTACAGGGAAAAAGGAATTTAAAGCGTCCGGTAAATGTGCCGTTAGTGCACTTGCTTGTCTGGCAGTTTCAGTCCCGACCCCCCTCCACACACACACACACACACACACACACACACACACAAATAAAATAAATTTTGAAGTTATTGTGTAGTTGGTGCTGACAAAATTACAATCCAGTGATAA
Organism: Pholidichthys leucotaenia; assembly: GCA_020510985.1. NCBI lineage: Eukaryota > Metazoa > Chordata > Actinopteri > Cichliformes > Pholidichthyidae > Pholidichthys > Pholidichthys leucotaenia. The sequence goes on from CM035836.1 coordinate 71,735,466, forward strand.
AGGGGAGAAGATTGATTAAAAAGAGAGCACAAATCAGCTGTGTCTGCCGTGCTGGCTGCATCCTCCACCACAGAATTGTAGCGTCTGTCTCACTTCAATGAGGAAGAAGTCGGCTGAAATGCAACATGACAGTTCAGACTGAGGTCGCTTTGGAAAATATCAGATACGTATCCAAATTAGGACCACATATGAAAGTGGCCTGGGTCCAGTGTGGGGGAAAAAAAAAAAAAAAAAAAAAAAAAAAAAAATCAGATATGTGCTGTTCAGACAGTCATTAAAAAAAATCAGATATGGGTCACATTTGTTGCAAAAAAAAATCGGAATTGAGCATTAAAACCTGCAGTGTGAATGTATCCTATGATTTCTAACCCTCTTTCAAACACTAAAACGTCTGGCAAATAAACATAATTTAAAGATAATTTACAAGAGGTAATAATTTTTACTTCTAAAAATGCACAAATGGTTAGAAGCCTGGCTGTAGTGTTATATTTTATTGTTTTGGCAGATGGGATGCAATTCTCGGCAAGTGAGCAATTCTCGGCATAACACCGGTAAACTTTGGTCAAATGAGATGAACTATTGCTTTTCATGTTCTGTATGCGACTGTTGAAAACATGGACGGATAAATAACTTAACTGTTCACTCATTTAGCTTTCAATGCACTTACTTACCGCTCTCTGCCTCTCTGTCAGCATGTGTGTAAAAGGAGCCGAGGCAGCCCCGCCCACGTGATGATGGGGAGGGGGGGGTTCTAATCTTTCAATAGATACAAATGCCAAACAATGTGTTTTGAAGTCACACCACTTCTATTGTGTCAACGGACATTACTATGTTGTTCAAATAAAGCATGTCTGTGTTTACAAAGTGATTTTTTTTTGGGGGGGGGCAGCCTTATGGAAGGGGGGGACATGACCCCTGCGTCCCCCCCGGGATTTACGCCCCTGTCATAGGTATCGATTACCTATTCAGGCAAACAGGTGATATGGTACAGGATGTCCACCCTGATTCAGAGGAGACTAATGAGATGCTGAAAGAGATACGCAACGAAGCAGATTTACAAAATGAGGGCTTTGAGGAGGGTGGAGATCCCACCATTGCCCTGTTTAACACCACTGAGATGTCCTCTCACCCGTCAGCTCAGCTCAGTCTGTGCTGGGACAGCTCCTACCTCATTCCAAAGTCCTGAAGCAGATGCCACCTCAGTACAGCTGGAGCAACAGCAAGTAATTGCTTGTTAAAACACCATTATGACTTGATTTCTGATTTTCTCACGAGAGTGGATTTTACTTTCCACTGTTCACTATTCACAGAATGTCTGTGAGAACATGGGAGTGCCTTCTATCTGTCATGAATGCCCCTCGGGGCAGAGAGAGACAGACCTAGGCACTGAATTGTGTTGTGACTAGTGATGGGAAGGCAGGCACCGGTGCTCCAAACGGTGATCCAATCTTATCCAGGAAATACAGTGGTACCTCTACTTACGAAATTAATTCGTTCCGGAAGTATTCTCGTAACGTGAAAATTCCGTAAGTAGAGGCGCGTTTTACATGTAAATGCCGTAATCCGTTCCAAGCCCCCCAAAATTCGGGCATAAATTTTTTATAAATCATAAAAACGCATCAAAACATGTAACAAATACATGTTACAATTAGAATACTGCACAATAAACATAAAATGAGTTTAAAATGAGAGAAAGATTAATAAAAGAATAATAAGAGAATAATAAAAATTATGTTCATTTACCTTTTAACTGCTATCGTCGTCGACGTCGTCACCTTTTGCCTTCTTTGGTTCATGTTCTGATCCAAGGACGTTTGCTTTTGTCGGCTTGTAAGTGCTTCCTTTTGTTTTAATACCGTGCTGATCGTTGATGTATTACGGCCATATTCTTTGGCGAGATCAACCAAACGCATCCCCTTTTCATACCTTTCGATTATCTCCTTTGTTTGTATGGACAAAAAAACTCTTCTTCTTTTCTCCTTTTCCACTTATCTCCGTCACTTTCTTGGGGCCCATAGCGAATAAATGTTAATTCTGTACTGTACACACACGTAAAACTTTCACCTTGTTCTTAATAAAGTTTTGGGAAAAAAAAAAACAACAAAAAACTTCGTGGCCAATGGGATACCAGGAAGATGCTAGATGATAGCCAATGGCAGAGCAGCTACAGGTATGTTTACGTTCGGTAAACTACGGGAGCTGCGAGGAGTGCGTACTTTTTTGCCTTTCGTATCCTGAAATTTCGTTCGTAACAAGAGGCAATATTTTCCCGTTGAGGCGTGTCGTAACCTGAAAATTCCGTATGTAGAGACGTTCGTAAGTAGAGGTACCACTGTATTTGGTGAAGCATGTTTCGAGGCGTGACTTGTGACGTATGTGTTTACGTCGGACCATGTGACTGGGTCAGGGGAAATAAACTGAGCAGCGCTACCCAATGGAAATCCATGTCCCTCATGTTTTGTTTTGTCATGTTTGACTGTGTAAGGGATTTGTCACAGCCAATTTTCAGATGGAGCCAGCACCAAAAACACGGATTTCTCCCGTCTGAGCTCGTTTCTCCCATTAATGTATTTTTGATAAATAGTGGCTTTTTATTGCAACTGAGGTGATGCCTTAGTGGCAGTATATCTGTTTTGCAAGTGGGAGACCTGGGTTCAAATTAGTGATGTTACGTCCGACACCGAAGGCCTGAAGTCCATGTCGAGCAAAAGGGGCGCGTCCAGATGAAGCCTGCCTCGAGGCCTGTATAGTTTGTCACAGTATCACGTGACATAAGGCAAACGAAGCCCCGTTTTCTAAAATCACGTGATTGCCTCGTTATTTGATGCGATTTGTTTAAAAAGCTGCGGAAAATACAGGAAATGTTCTGCGTGATCCGAGGTGACGCTGAAGATCGTGACGTGCAGAAGAGACGAGAGAAGAGCAGAACTATGGAACCACGAAAAAGAAGAAGGACATCTACAGTTTGGGAGCACTTTGACCTGATTTCTCCCAAGAAGGTAAAATATAATGTACAACTGCTTCGATTGATCTGTTAACCTTTCCTGCTTTGGTCTCCTAACTGTGGTTGGGGGACACAGGGGAGATCTGTCTTCTCCAGGGCCGGAGGCAGCTTTTCCTCCGGGGTTAACTCCCAAGTAAACCTCACGGTTGTTAACAGCAGTATGGTGGTACCCAGAAGAACAAGCTGTTTTGCTGAAGAGTTGAGGCTTTATTAACAGACCGCACTGTTATTAGCAGCAATTCTAGCTCGCTACCTGCTCCAGTCGCCTCTCTCTCTCTCTCTCTCTCCCTCTACTCACCCGCACACTTCACACACACCGTCCGCTCCGCGGGGCCATTCACAAAAAAAGGGTGGGGGTGTAGGAAACTCGAAATGAAGAGACTGAATGATTTTTCAGTATTGGTTTATTCCATATCAAGTCCTACAGCTCCTCTCTCAGTCAAGGAATGAAGAGAGCGAGCTGAGATAAACCACATACCTTTATACTGTTACAACAGACACAAATCACATTCACATCAAACATAGAATTCCATTCATAACTAATCCTTCCATTGTCCTCTCGGCTTCTCTGTCTGACCCTAGGAGTCAGGCAGTCTCTTCAGGTTCACTCTCAGATCTTCTCACTTCTCCTCTAGTCCGCAGGGGGTCCAGACTCAATGTCCATCTGGGGCTTGATGTCAATACACACTGTGAGCTCAAAGTTCCCTCATGTCTGGGTCTCTGCCAAGGAATATGTGAGCTACATAATGTTACGCCACAGGGGCACGTCTCGGCTGCGCGTGCGCGCACTCACTCACGTTCACGCACTGAGCTGCCCTATCTAAACACATGAGTTAGACACATCTTACAACAGATCACATAGAAGATAGATAAAATAGATGAGGTACATAAAACAGATAAAATCAATAATATAGATTAAATAGGACTTATGTGTTACATGTTGATACAATGATAATGTTACCAAGAAATACGTATGCATGAACATAATGTTATTTATTATTATTTTTTAAGGTGAAGTGTCGGCTATGCATGAGAGAACTGTCATACAGCAACAACACCACCTGTATGCTGAGGCATTACCGTGCATTTCACGAGAATGAACAGTCACAAACCAGGCCATGTAATATACCCATCATCTCTTTTAAATGCAATATTCTTGAAATACAACAGCCTGTACTATGCTGACATAATTTTGGTTCTGTGTAGGTACCAGGAAACATGATGTGGATGAAGCTGTGGTTAATATGATCATAAAAGATTCACAGCCATTCTCATTGGTAGAGGACGAGGGATTTAGGAACCTCATCCGTGTTCTTGATCCAAATTACACTCTACCATCAAGACCGGTATGAGTTGCATATCGATGATGCTGGTGGAATTACTATTAAAAAGATTTCAGCAGTAATAGTATATCTATCATGCACCTTTGTTTTCTTTTACAGGCTTTAAAGGCTATGGTTGATAAAAAAATTTTTTACAGAGGCCAAAGAGAAGGAAAAGGAAGAGGTCCAGAAGGCCACAGCTGTAAGTCTGACCGCAGACATGTGGACTTCCATGAACATGGAGGCATATCTTTGTGTAGCCTGCCATTATATAACAGAGGAAGATGCCCTTAATACGGTCATGCTAGGTGTTGAACATTTCCCAACAAGTCACACAGCTGACAATTTAGCCCTGGCACAGGCTAAAATCCTGGATGAGTGGGGGATCAAGGGTAAGGTGAGCTGCTTGGTCACAGATGCCGCAGCCAACATGAAAGCCTGTGCAAGGATACTGCAGGTCAGACACAGCATCTGTGTTGCCCATGCACTTAATTTAATAGCGCGCAAGTCATTTGACGGGGTCCCCATGCTTGCAGACCTGCGTGATAAATCAAGAAAGATTGTCACCTACTTTCACACCAGCACTACAGCTAAAGAACGTTTAAACCAAATGCAGGACTCAATGGGCAGGCAAAAATACAAACTGATAATAGAGGTAGAGACCAGGTGGAATAGCACCTTATTAATGTTGCAGCGTCTCTTTGAACAGCGTGAAGCTGTAGATGCAGCCCTGGCTTCACTTCACACTGACCTTCTGCCACTCACTTCATATGAAAATGACACAATTGAGGAAGTAATGAAGGTGTTAGGCCCTTTTCAGCAGGCCACAGTGGAATTATCCGAGGAAAAACGTGTATCAGGGTCAAAGGTGATACCTCTTATGAAGATGCTCCACCACACAGTTCTGTGTGAAACTTCAAATTTAAAAACTGACCCCGCAAAAGTGTTAGCTGACAACCTCATCCATCGCCTCAGAGAACATATGGCAAGTTTAGAGTCTGTCAGTGTCATGACACTGGCAACATTGCTGGACCCCAGGTTTAAAGACCTGGGGTTTCACAGCCCTCTGAAGGCAAATGAGGCGGTTAAACGCCTGAAAATGGAATGTGGCCATGAAATGAGAGTCGTTGCTCCACAGACACCTCCATCTGCCACCTCTGATGCCGCTGAACTAGTGGCTTCAACATCCAGCTCAGGTACAGGTAGTGTTCATATGATGATATCTATATAAATGTTTGCTTACATACTGATGTGTACTCTTTTTGTAGGTGGTAGTAACCTGTGGCACCTGCTGGACACCACAGTAAATCAGAGGCATGGGGCATCCAGTGCAGCGGTACCTGGCTGAACCAAACCTATCAAGACAACAGGATCCACTGCAATATTGGCATAGTCACAAAAATCTATATCCTCATCTGTTTAAACTGGCACTTCAGTTTTTGTGTATCCCTGCATCTTCAGTCCCCTGTGAACGAATATTTTCAAAGGCTGGGGAAGTTGTTTCAAAAAGAAGAAATTGCCTGAGCCCCAACACTGTAAAAAAAAACTTTTATTCCTGAATAAGAATCAATAAAACACCTCCCCATCCCCCACCCAACTTCCCCAGTCTAGATTATAACCCAGTCACACAGCACTTCATATACAGTAACTATTTATCCATAAAAACAGCCACACACCAAAATGATTTATTAATATATCACAACTGACCAATTGACACTTTGATATACCGTCAATGTTATTTTGTCAGTATACCATGATCAGGATAGATTATGTTTTTCATCTAGCTTTACAATACCTCAAATGATTATTTTGACATAATACTGGAATAATTATACTAAAAGATCTACTACCCTACATGTAACATACCAGCAGATGTCAGTATTCTTAAATGAGCTGTTAAACGGGGCTTTGTCTGATCAGGATTTGGTGAAGCATTTGGCCAGAAAGACTCGACACCTTCACGGGGCCTCATTTCACCATCACTAGTTCAAATCCAAGCTGTGTCGTTCTTTTAATTTTATTTTTATTTGCAAGGTGAAGTGTCTCTTGTGTTTCAAAGAGCTTGGATCATTATTACGCATCATTATGCTGAGGCACTATTGCCATTGTGCCCTGCATGAGAATCAGGCCAGAGCTGAATATACTGGGACAGTATAAGACTGTTGAAAATTTATTATTTCTGAATAAAAATGGATAAGTAGTACAAGCACATGAAGTAACACTGACACATTCACTGGAGTCACCCCAGTTTTATTATTTTTCTGCGTTATAATCACTGATATTTCTTAAAAGACAGCACATTTATTGAAATTTAAAAAAAAAAAAGCACATTATACCCAGAATACCCTTGTAAAACTCACCATGTTGTATACATTTTGTCCACTAGATGGACTGGTAGAGAAAATGAAATCCCACATGAGGCCTTGTCTGTGTGAACCATTTTGATGAAAGGCCTCAAGTCCTCCAGAAAGCCTTATTTGGCCATCACTAGTTGTGACATTTATTAACAGAAGAGCAAAAAAACCCAAACAAAAAAAAAACTGTGCAAAACTTACAAAAATACAAATAAGGAAAAACTTACAGTGCGCATTCCAGAGCCGAAATCTGCGAACGTGGGTAAAGCCAGGAGGAACAGGAGAACATTCAATGGTGCGGCAGTGAGCCAAAGAACACACAGTGTTTAATGAGTCACAGGTGTGGGGAGCTGAGAGAGCAGGTAATCTGTTCAATCAACCACTCCCAGCTTGAGCAGGCAGGGAGACAGAGTGAAGAGTTGGTGGGGTGTGTGGGCAAAAGGAAGGGCTCTGAGTGTCAATAAACCAAAAAATATACAAAGAACTGACAACATAATAATGACAAACATACAAAACTCAGAAATAAATTGAGTCTGTGCTCAGAGGGGAAATTAGAGTTCAGACTCATGACACTATCCCACCAGTCATCACAACCAGCTCTGACCCACCATGCCCTGCTCCCACCGGCCCTCCTTAGAGTGCCTACCCCAGTCCTGAGACATGTACTAGGCCAGGGGTGTCCAACCATGTGCCATGGAGAGCCAAGACCCTGCAGGTTTTCTCTTCTACCCAGTCTCTTCAGCAGGTGTTTTCACTTATCAGCAATCAGTGGGAAGAAGTTCACTGAAATCTGCTGTTGAAGACACTGGTTGGAGGTAAAACCTGCAGGGTCTTGGCTCTCCATGGCACATGGTTGGACACCCCTGTACTAGGCTAAAATGAAACATCTGTGTGGATTAAAAAAGGTTTCATCTTGAAACAAGTACCTGTTATGTTTTTCCATTAGTGTTACTTTAATGGTGTTTTTTTTATAGTCTTCTGCCTCGTCTGTGACCAACAGCTCGGTGCGTGTGCCTCGTCTCTGGACCACTCTGACAACGGGTCTCACTGCACCTGTTACAAGAACCACACAGAGTTATCAAGTCAGAGTTCTCAAGACTTAGGAGTATGTTGGAACAAAGTGTTTTTCCTCAAAAAAAAAAATAAGTATTCTAATGTGTTTTTGCTTGTTTTGTAAAGCCCTCTGCCACAGCAGCTGTCACCACCATTTCAGCCTGTGTTCCTCATCCGTGCTCCAACCTTACAACCACTGTATCAGTGCTGCTGCTGCTGATTCCTTTTGTCCAGCAAGGAACAGTGCACAACCTTCTCCGTTGCTGATGAACTCTTTGTTGTCTGGGTGCTGACTTTTGCCTTTATGTATTTATTCATTATTGCAATTGTATTTTCTAATATTAATTTTATTACATATAACAGCATTCAGCGACCAGCACCAGCTCAGGGTCTGGCCTTCATCTCTCCACTGCCCTCACAACAACTGTCTCCATTGCTGCAACTGCTACTACTACATCTGGCCATCAACATCTCAGTCACAGCTGGTATGAACTACTAATTATTTTGTGGTAATTGTTTTTTTTCTTTTGTTTAAATATATTTCCTAGGCTGTAGATGAGCATGGCATTGCTGGAATTGACAGAACTCAGAAAAGATTTATTGCCAAGTACATTAACAGATTCTGATAACATACGAGGGATTTGACTTGACACAGAAAATGAACCTGCATTTCCGGTGACACGGCGGCATCTGAAACGCGCCTGCCAACAGGAGGGTACAGGTGGCATAAGAATAATACAATAGGAAGGAGCAAAAAAATCATTGATTTCAGAATAGTGGTCACATATGCTCAATATTATGATTACAAAGAAAAAAAAAAGCCCTCAATGCACAATCAGCAGACCAAAAGTTCACAAGACACAAAGAGAGCAGTGTGTGAGTCATCTTTATCATCAGTTGTGTGGATCAGTATGAGTGTAATGTTGAAAGTGGGTGTTGTATCAGTTAAGAACAACAAGGACTCTTTGGCAGGAGATGTTATGTCTAACTGCTGGCAGTTTTTGTCCTTGGCCATGCAGCTGCCTGTCCGAAGGCCATGAGCTCAATGTTTTGAAAAAACAAAGACTGCAGATGATCAGGAGGATTTTTGTGAGGGAGCCGGATTAAAGCCAAATGGTACTGAACACAGAGAAGAAACTTTATATTCTCTTACAGATTCAGTACATAATCCTTCATTGCTGGGTGTTGAATCTATCTTGGATGTCCTTAAGCGTAATCATGATGTAATCCACCTTCCGAGACAGTTCTCCATTTGTCGCTATCAGGGTCCTCTCCATTTTTTCAATTTGATGGATGCACCTCGCCTGGCCAGCATTTTGATAGGTTGTATCCATCTTCAGCAATTTGCGGTACACCAGGACGATTCCAGATCCAATCAGAACGGTCCCAGTCACCATTACAACGAAGACGTAAAGATCTTCTACATCTTCGATAAAAAGATCAGTCAGGCACAAGAGCTTCCAATTACTTGTCTCCCGTAAATAGCCCGCTGGAGCCATTCCTGCTGGGCAAACAACCTCCCCCGGGGCACTTTTCCTCGTTGAAAAGATAGTGTCAATTGCGTTCAAAGCCCAGCTTATTAATTCCATAATTTCTTTCGATAATCAGCAGTAAAGACGCAGACAGACGACAGTAAGCTGGGATCCAGTTAGTTGGGGGGGAGGAAATAAGTCAGAAGCAAGAGAGAAGCAAAAAAGCGTCTGCTCTCTTTGGAGGCGGAAGTGAGAATCACAGAGTGGACAGCTTGGCTGAATGCTTGTTGGGGATAATGCAGCAAACTGGCCTGATGCTCACAAATCAACAAGCAAGCGCCATTATTGCTCTCTGACAAAACCTTCTGGGTTTGGGGTAAAAAGGTCAAAGTTAACATTCCATTTGCACTATTACTATCGAACAAGTAAAGGTATGGTCACCAAACGTGGTACGCCCTCTGACTATGGATTTGGCAGTCAAATGGTAAAGCTTTGCATTCCCTATTGCTATAGAATTAAAAAAGCTAGGGTCACCATACTTGCTACACAGGTTCACCTTGGGATCCTGACTAACAACTATTGGCTGTATACTGCTGTTTTTGTTATGTATTCATGGATGATAGGCTTATCATATTTTGATTCTGCCCCAATAACCATATGAAAAAGTTAAAAATTGTTCTCCTTCAGTGACATATTGGGATCTTCAAAGAAAATAGACGCAAATTATATGTGTGTGCATACCTACGTATATTGTGTTTTTATATTTAGTTTCTTGTTTTTATATTTGCTTACTTTATATTCAGCTTTATTTAATTCTTTAGGCTTTATTTCTTTTGAAATTTGATGTACATATTTTGATCAGTTTTGTAAGGTTAATAAATATGTGTGATACCAAAGTGACATTAGATAGATAGTTTATTTCGAACACAAAAAAATATAACAAAAAACAAGCAAATAGCAAATGCAATAAAGTTACAGTATACACTGTTCGAAAGGGAGAAGGAAGAAGTGAACACTTATTAATTCCAACTCCTCTTTTCCATCGATACACCCATGTGAATTTTATACAAATTACTACCATTAATACCCCAAGTAAACAATTTACTGTATTTTTTACAGATCAACATTAACACCTGTCCATTCTAACATACAATGAAGTCTATATATCAAAACCAGTCTCAAACGACACAGATACACACAGTGCTGTCCCACCCACCATTCCATAGTGTCCCATAATGCCCCAGAGTGAACATAATGAGTCGTACATATAAATTCTACCCTTCTAACATATAACCTTTCAACAAATGGTGCTTATACCTCTTTTTAAATTGATTTCTGTTTGTACATAGTTTCAGTTCCGGCTCCAGACTGTTCCACAAATCCACAAATCCACATTGACAGCAGTTTGACATTCAAACCGCTGCCATAACAGGGAACATCTGTGGTATGTACGATGGCATCAAGAAAGCACTTGGTCCGGCTCAGAGCAAGACGGCCCCCCTCAAATCCTCCACTGGGAAGATGATCACAGAAAAGAACAAGCAGATGGAGAGATGGGTGGAACACTACTCCGACCTCTACTCCAGACAGAGCACGTGACACCATCAGCCCTTGATGCCATCGACTGCCTGCCATCCATGGACGAACTTGACGCCGAGCCAACCATCGACGAACTCGGCAAGACCATTGATAACTTGGCTGCTGGCAAGGCACCCGGCAACGACGGCATACCCCCCGACCTGATCAAGCACTGCAAGACCGCCCTACTGCTGCCATTGCATGACGTCCTCTGCCAGTGTTGGAAGGAAGGTGCCGTACTACAGGACATGAGGGACGCCAAGGTCATCATCCTCTACAAAAACAAAGGGGAGAGAAGCGACTGCAACAACTACAGGGGCATCTCCCTCCTCAGCGTTGTTGGCAAAGTCTACGCACAAGTTGTTCTCGTTCGTCTACAGAAGCTTGCCGAATGTGTCTACCCCGAGTCTCAGTGTGGCTTCCGCACTGAGCGATCAACGGTAGACATGATATTCTCCATCCGCCAACTCCAGGAGAAATGCAGAGAACAGAACATGCCCCTGTACGTCGCCTTCATCGACCTCACCAAAGCGTTCGATCTGGTCAGCAGAGAGGGCCTTTTCAAGATCCTGCCAAAGATAGGATGCCCACCAAAGTTGCAAAGCCTCATCGAATCGTTTCACACCAACATGCAGGGGATAGTGCAGCACGACGGCAACGTCTCAGAGCCATTCAACATACGCAGCAAAGTGAAACAGGGCTGTGTACTTGCACCAACCCTCTTTGGGATTTTCTTTGCTATGCTCCTGAGGCATACCTTCAGCACAGCAACAGAGGGAATCTGCCTGCACACAAGATCTGACGGCAGGCTTTTCAACCTCGCCCTCCTGAAAGCCAGAACCAAAGTACGCGAGGCTCTAATCAGAGACATGCTGTTCGCAGACGACGCTGCAGTCGCAACCCACACACAGCAGGAGCTTCAGACCCTGATGGACCGCTTCTCCCAGGCATGCAAGGACTTCGGGCTTACCATCAGCCTGAAGAAGACTAACGTCTTGGCGCAAGGCACGGAAGCACCACCAACCATCACCATCGACGACTACGAGCTGGAGGTCGTGAATCAGTTCACGTACCTGGGGTCCACGATCAGCAACAACCTCTCCCTTGATACAGAGATTGACAAGAGGATTGGAAAATCAGCCTTCACACTCGCTCGCCTCACCACACGAGTGTGGGAGAATCCCAAACTCTCTGTCAAGATGAAGATGGCAGAGTACAATGCCTGCGTCATCAGCACACTGCTCTATGGGAGTGAGACGTGGACAACATATGCCCGGCAGGAAAAGAGACTGAACTCCTTCCACTTGCGCTGCATTCGCCACATCCTGGGCATATCCTGGCAGGACAAAGTGCCCAACACAGAAGTTCTGTCCCGTGCTGGCCTTCCCTCCATGTTCACTCTACTCAGGCAGCGCAGGCTCTGCTGGCTAGGCCACGTTCACTGTATGAAGGATGGCAGAATCCCCAAAGACGTCCTCTACAGAGAACTGGCGACTGGCAGGAGAGACGTTCGCCGCCCACAGCTGCGCTTTACAGACGTCTGCAAGAGAGACATGAAGGCCCTGGAGATCAACACAGAGCGCTAGGAGGACCTTGCAACGGACCGCTCCAAATGGAGAGGCACCCTGACCAGACAGCTCAAGGCGGGTGAAGAGAGACTGACTGCTGCAGCAGATGAAAAAAGGACCCGCAGGAAGAACCGCGACCTGTGTGACAGGGACTGCCATTCGCGCTTCGGCCTGTTCAGCCACAGGCGGTGCTGTTCCAGCAGGGTAGACGTTTAGGATTCTCTTCCATGGTCATCATAGACCGATGGAGGCCGACAAACGATACCAAAGTACTGTGGAAATTTACAGCTGAAATTTTAAAGTTAGTATGGGAAATTAAGATATGTCAGTCTTTACATGTACCTTTTTGTGTTTTAAAATAACTTTGGCCTTTATTTCAACAGCAGTGCCTTTATTTATTGTCTTGTTTATTATTTTTATCTGTTCATCTTTATTTCTCCACAGGGATCAAACAGAGGTTGACTAATTGCAGTTGAAACAGAAATACTCATAAATGTTATTCCTCCCTAAGTTCTAAAACACACTTTTCTATCAATGTAGAAGCATAAAATAGTGAAGGGTTTCTGCAGCAATGAGGAAGTAAAATTTTTTCTACTTTATTGATCCCCAGAGGGGAAATTCAGGGCATCCACCTGGATGGATGAAGCAGCCATGGTATGGCGCTATCCCTTCACCATTCACACCTAGGGCCACTTTAGAGTCTCCAATTAACCTAACCTGCATGTTTTTGGCCTGTGGGAGGAAACCGGAGAAATCCCGGAGTAATCCCACGCAGACACGGGGAGAACATGCAAACTCCACACAGATCACTGTTGGTCAGGGGCTGGGATCGAACCCGGGATCCCATGGCCAAGGGTGAATTGCTGTGCTGCCACAGTGCTAACCACTGCTCCACCCAAATTGTAGACTTCAAGACATTTTTAATGCCACCTGATCAAATTTAAGACTTTACTTTTGGAAAAATAGCAGCAAGGAAGTATAGAAGTTTTGGGTCACTAACCCAGTTCATATTAATGATCATGGACTTTTCCAAAAGCCACACTGTCTTGTGATAATTAATGCATAAATTTATTCAAGTACCTGAAATTAGACCCTACCACCCCAATCAAAATTGGCAATTTAATGTGCCACATATTTACGTATAAGGAAAAAAACCCTGCAAATTTGGTGGGGAAAAAAAATCCCAAATTACAAGGTAAAAAGAAATTTATGTAGGGAAAAAAAATCACAGATTTATAAAGAAAGTCCAAATTTATTTTAAAATTGTCAGCAACTCCTTTTCAGGGAAAGATAAAGGCACCATGTGCTGGCTGTGAGTTTGCAGATTTATTGGAGGCCAACACGATGTCTGCCACTGTAGTATTCTCTGGGCCCCTCCCCAATCTGACCAGTGATGACATGTTTAGCCGCTTGTCATCCTTGAACTGCTGGCTGTCTGTGTGATGTCCTGCAAATGACGTGGGCTACACTGACAATTGGAGCTCATTTTGGGGAAAACCTGGTCTTATGAGACGAGACAGCATTCATCCCACTTTGGATGGTGCTTCTCATTTATCTAACAATCTGGCATCTTTTTTATCCAAATTTCCAAAACCTTGACTACTCAGAGTTGGGACCAGGAAGCAGAGTCGCAGTCTTACACGCCTCTCTGCAGCTCTTCTTCATCCGCCACCCCTCAACTTAGCCCCTGTCTTCCCCATCAGAGAATCATTGTCTGCTCCCTCCAAAGTAAATAAAAATATAATATATAAGCATCCCAGAGTGATTAAGCAAAATATTGGTAAAACTCAAATTAAACATAAAGCCTCTAAACTGAATGATTTGGCCTCTGTTCCTCCTCATAATTTAAAAATTAAATGTGGTTTATTAAATATTTGGTCTCTAACTCCCAAGTCTAACTCTCAAGTTAGTTCATGATCTGTTAATTGATCATCAGATTGATTTAATATCCCTTACAGAGACTTGGTTAGGGCAAGAGGATTATGTTGGTTTAAATGAATCAACTCCCTCTGGTTATTTAAACTGTCAAAATCCCAGAAGTTCTGGTCGTGGAGGAGGAGTAGCAACAATTTACCATTCCAAATTACTAGTTAATGTAAAGCAAAAAACATGTTATAATTCCTTTGAGGGCCTGGTCCTCAGTATTGGGCACTTTAGCAATTTTAGGTTAAACCCAATTTTATTTGCCATAGTTTATCGTCCCCCATCGACCTACTCAGAATTTTTATCCGAATTTGCTGATTTCTTAGCTGATATAGTGCTGAAATCTGATAGAATAATTATAGTAGGGGACTTTAATATACATGTGGATGTAGATAGTGACTGCCTTAATGTGGCATTTAATTCATATTAGACTCGATTGGGTTTTCTCAGAAAGTAGGAAATTCTACTCATTACCTCCACCATACATTGGACCTTGTTCTGACATATGGCATAGAAATAGAAAATCTTGTAGTGTCTCCTCATAACCCTGTACTGTCAGACCATTGTTAACATTTGATTTTACTATTTCTGACTATTTGGCTACTAAAGAAAAATATTATTACAGTAGATGCCTCTCAGATGATGCCGTTACCAAATTTATGCAGATTGTTTCCTCTATGCCATGTGTCAACACAACGGAAATAAGCTATAGACAGCTTGCCCCTTCTGTAATTGATAACATGGTGGATAGTGTTACAGCTTCTCTGCATCAGATTCTAGACTTGGTGGCCCCCTTAAAAAAGAAAAAGTCTAATCAGAGATTTCTAACTCCTTGGTTCAACACAGAAACTCGTAGCTTAAAACAGAAGACTCGTCAATTAGAAAGAAAATGGCGCTCCACTAATTTAGATGAAATCTATTTAGCTTGGAGAAATCATCTTTTAATTTATAAAAAATCTCTTAGAAAAGCTAGAACGAGTTATTACTCTGCATTAATAGAAGAGAACAAGAATAATCCCAGGTGAAGCGGATGATAAAATAAAGGCAGCGATGTGAAGGTTTTAAGTAGGTTTATTAAATCATACCGCCATCACGGAGCTCGCCCCGGCGCCATGCATGCGCGCCGGGAGCGAGCCCGGAGGCTCTCAGCAGAGAGACACAAGAGTGAGTGTGTCAGCAGCAGTTGCAGGAATGAGAGAGTGAGTTACAGAATATGTGCGGTATTTATACCCAGTTACAACAATACATGAAAGAGCATTCACAGCAGTTGGTATGGGCATTTGCATTTGAGAGACACAGTGAGAACAGGAAGCATGAACACAATGCATGAATGGGACATTAACATCACAATACTGAGCCGGAACAAGCCAGACGGAGCGGGGCTGCCTGTAGACATTAATACACACCTTTCACTGTTCTGTTATTTGCTCTAGCCGAGCGCTGTGTCTGTCTCAGTCTGTTGTGGGGGTTGCCCCACACGCTCCCCCCCCCAGAGGGCTCGGCAGGGGGCCGAGGCCTCGATAGTGCAGCCTTGGCAATGAGCAGGGAAAGCTCTGTGCAGGCGGAGGTGGAGGGGGTGGGGGGCAGTAAGCGCCAGCAAGAGACGGTGAAATTGTCTGAGCCGCGCAAAAATTGCTTGTGGGTCCACGATGTCGAAGGGCTGTCCCGTTGAACGTGCAGAGGTCCACAAGAAGAAAAATTAGTCACCGACTCCTCCCGCGATTAAGTCCTGCAA
This sequence comes from Pholidichthys leucotaenia, assembly GCA_020510985.1. Lineage (NCBI taxonomy): Eukaryota > Metazoa > Chordata > Actinopteri > Cichliformes > Pholidichthyidae > Pholidichthys > Pholidichthys leucotaenia. The sequence continues at coordinate 71,751,475 of CM035836.1, forward strand.
GGATTAATAGTGGCCGTGAAGAAAAGCAGGGGCGGCTGTAAGAAAAAAACAAAGGCAAAGGCACTTGGCGTGTTGACTTTAGGTGCGGGCAAAACCTTAAAGCTCTCGGGAACCGCAAACCGCTGAATTCCCGTTGTGTGCCGTGGCTGAGACCATTAGCAAATCCTTCATGCATGCTGCGTGCGTGCTTCAGGTGAGGGAGCAGCCTTGAAGGGCCTGTGTGCAGCGGCGAAGGAGGATGGGGGTCTGCAGAGCCGTATGCGTCCCATGCATGGTGCGCCGTCCGCGTAACTCCCCGGTGCGTGTGCCGGGGCTCCGTGCGTTGTTGGGCCAGCTGGAGGGGAGACAGGGTCAGGGAGCGTAATCATCCCTGTCCAATGTGTTGGAGCGGTGAAAGGAAGTAGACGATCTTTGTCCCTCGCGCTCGTGCAGATGCGTTGGAGTGGTGAGGGGGAGGAGACAATCTTTGTCACTCGCTCGGCCATGGTGCGTTCAGGTCCACACGCTGCATTCTCCGTCGGCCATGGAGATCGCCATCGTGGAGAGGGGACGAGGTGCATGCGCTCTCGTGTGGAGGAGCTGTGAACGCGGCTGGTCCAGCGTGGATGTGCCGATCTAGGCGTGCAGATCCCACCATGAAGTTTGCTGCGGCTTTCCCGGTCGTGGGTGGTGTCCGGAGAGTTCACTGAAGCAGAAGGGAGCTGCTGCATTCGCTTGTCGTCGGAGCATCACCGCCGGGTGCTGCGTTCGCCGGCAGCATGGCTGTCTAAGCCAGAAGGTTGCGATGCACAAAGCGTGTGCATACTCGGGGTCACCAGTGAAGCGGATGATAAAATAAAGGCAGCGATGTGAAGGTTTTAAGTAGGTTTATTAAATCATACCGCCATCACGGAGCTTGCCCCGGCGCCGTGCATGCGCGCCGGGAGCGAGTCCGGAGGCTCTCAGCAGAGAGACACAAGAGTGAGTGTGTCAGCAGCAGTTGCAGGAATGAGACGAGTGAGTTACAGAATATATGCGGTATTTATACCCAGTTACAACAATACATGAAAGAGCATTCACAGCAGTTGGTATGGGCATTTACCCTCTTTTACCCTCCTTCCCTCCCTAACTGAGAATCCCAGCTTGCTGTCTTGTCTGCGTCGCTGTTCTTCTGGCTGAATCTTGATCCAAATGAAAAAAATGGATTTGGTGAGCGGCTTTAATAAAATTAACAACATTTTATATAAATTCGGGCCAGGGGGAGCCCCTATGGAGAGACCCATGGATTGGAACGCATGTGTCTGCATAATTCGACTGAGGATGTGGAAACATCTACCTGGTTTGGCTAGGATCACAGGATTTTCTGCTGATTGGCTCTGAAGTTTTTCCTGGTGTATCGAAAAATTAACTGGAAGAGCTAATTAAAAGCGGTCCCGGCATAGCTGCTTCTCAACAATTCGACTAGACGGGGGAGTGCACTAACTATCGGCAATGATTAACATGGAAATTTCCACCTGACATGCATTGTAGAGAGAATGGACTCTACCGGACATGTTTACCCATGTTCTAGAAGGGAAACATCTGGAGTCGTTTTTGGTGCCTCCAAGGAATGGATTTAAAGCCTAAGTATGGAAATTATGGACACAGGATTGCATGAGATGTAAAATTCTATGCTCTGTGATCTGTGTCTACCAGACCTTCAATTCGATGCCTTGTTGTCTATTTTCCTCCTGGATTAAGACAAAACAGAAGATTGTGCTTCTCTTTCATAAACAATCTGGGACTGCATCTGAACTCTCATTGACATGTGACTGGCTCAGGAAATTTCCATCTGACATGCCTCAAGGACATGCTTCCGAGTTTCAGACACTAAGACATAACATCTCGGCTGGGAGAGATTTTGCTGTCTCCAGTAACTGATAAACACCCGCCTGCATTCAACATACACGAACACACTGATTCATAATACTGAATTACACCCATCCATTCACTGACTCTCTCTGACTTTTGGTCTTTTGGTTTTTTGTCCACTAAATGTTTGCTAAATATGCATTGAGGGTTTTTTTGCCTGCAATCAAAATTTCGCTTACCCATTAAGCGTCAATTTGATAAAACATGTTTTTTTTCTCTCGCCTATTGTGTCATATCATTTCTTTTCTTTTTTTTTTTCCTTTCTTCTTTATGACTGGCGCCTAGCGGCTGCCCCGGCCTTGGATGCGCTCTGCAGAGCGTGCCCAAATGCCAAGTCACGTTTCGTTACCTTGTATTCATACATGTGTAATGACAATAAAGTTGAATCTCATCTCATCTCATTTGCATTTGAGAGACACAGTGAGAACAGGAAGCATGAACACAATGCATGAATGGGACATTAACATCACAATACTGAGCCGGAACAAGCCAGACGGAGCGGGGCTGCCTGTAGACATTAATACACACCTTTCACTGTTCTGTTATTTGCTCTAGCCGAGCGCTGTGTCTGTCTCAGTCTGTTGTGGGGATTGCCCCACACCAGGTTTCTTTTCAGCACTGTAGCCAGGTTGACAAAGAGTCAGGACTCTGTCAATCCTAGCATTCCCTTAGAGCTTACTAGTCAGGACTTTATGAACTTTTTCAATAATAAAATTTCATCCATCAGAGATAAAATCAATCAGATTCTTCCCACAGTTAACTTAAATACTGTAACTACTACAACTCCTTCAATTGATGTCTGTCTTGATGAGTTCACTCCAGTCGACCTTTGTGAGTTAGACAAAATAGTTTCCTCATCCAAACCTTCAACTTGTCTTTTAGACCCTATTCCTACCAGGTTATTTAAAGAAGTCTTCCCACTTATTGGTAGCTTTATTCTTCATATAATCAATTCTTCATTAACTTTAGGCCATGTACCGCAGGCTTTTAAAACGGCTGTAATTAAACCCTTACTCAAAAAGCCAACGCTAGATCCAGGAGCTTTAGCTAACTATAGCCCAATCTCTAATCTCCCTTTCATTTCAAAAATCTTAGAGTTGTTGCTACGCAATTATTTGACCACCTACAGGGAATTGGTTTACTTGAAGAGTTTCATTCTGGGTTTAGAATCCATCATAGTACTGAAACAGCCTTAGCGAAGGTCACTAACGACCTCCTCATTGCATCTGATAAATGGACTGGTTTCTGTACTTGTCCTTTTAGACCTTAGTGCAGCTTTTGATACTATTGATCATAATATTCTACTTGATAGATTAGAACACTATGTTGGACTTAATGGAACTTCGTTGCAGTGGTTTAGATCGTATTTATCTGATAGGTTCCAGTTTGTTCATGTAAATAATGAGTTTTCTTTCAACTCAAAGCTTAGTCATGGAGTTCCACAGGGATCTGTGCTAGGCCCTACTCTTTTTAGTTTATATATGCTTCCCTTAGGCAACATTATTAGAAAGCACTGTATACATTTTCATTGTTATGCAGATGACACACAATTATACCTGTCAATGAAGCCAGATGATAGTAATCAATTAGCCAAGTTAGAAGCCTGTCTTAAGGAAATCAAAGCTTGGATGACTTGTAATTTCCTGCTATTAAATTCAGATAAGACTGAAGTCATTCTTGTTGGTCCAAAAAACCTTAGAAATACCTTTCCAAATCAAACTTTCAGTTTGGATGCGGTTACTCTCTCTTAATAGCTCTGTGAGGAACCTTGGAATTATTTTTGATCAAGATCTGTCCTTCAATTCACATATTAAATTTGTTTCTAAGACTGCCTTCTATCATTTGCGTAATATTGCCAAGATTAGGAGCATCTTGTCTCAGAGTGATGCTGAGAAACTGATCCATGCTTTTGTTAGCTCGAGATTAGATTATTGTAATTCTTTATTATCAGGCTGTCCTAAAACATCTTTAAAAAGTCTTCAGCTGATCCAAAATGCTGCAGCAAGAGTTTTAACAGGTACTAGAAAGAGAGATCATATCTCTCCGGTTCTGGCCTCCCTTCATTGGCTTCCCATAGAGTTTAGAATTAAGTTTAAAATCCTTCTTCTTACTTACAAAGCTCTAAACAATCAGGCTCCTTTTTATTTAAAAGATCTGATACTACCGTATTATCCCAACAGAGCACTACGCTCCCAAAATGCAGGATTACTTGTAATACCTAGAATCTCCAAAAGTACAATGGGAGGCAGAGCCTTCAGTTATCAAGCTCCTCTCCTGTGGAACCAGCTGCCAATCTGGATTCAGGAGTCAGACTCGATCTCTATTTTTAAGAATAGGGCTAAAACCTACCTTTTTGATATAGCCTACAATTAGGGAGGGATCATGTGTTTCTGAACCCTCCCTTAGTTATGCTGCTAATTCAATTCAATTCAATTCAGCTTTATTTATAATGCGCCACATCACAACAAAAGCCGTCTCGTGGCGCCACACAAGTACTCCACTATGTAGCCATATTTCCGTGAAAATCATGATATTGCAGTTCATAAGTTTCTTATTGCTGGTGAGCCGAAGCCGTAGCTCATCCATTCTGTTCGCCACTGACCGTAATAGGTTTAGTCAGCCGGGGGACCTCCAATAATGCACTGGGCCTCACTCCTTTCTTCACTTTCAATGAAATATTTTTTTTTTGCTGGTCATTAACATCTGTTTGTTCTCTCCCATAGATTGAGTCCCCATCGTGCTGTTTGCTCTCTACATGTCTGTTCTTTTCATCTTCTCTATCCCCTCACCCCCCAGCCAGTCGCAGCAGATGACTGCCCCTCCCTGAGCCTGGTTCTGCTGGAGGTTTCTTCCTGTTAAAAGGGAGTTTTTCCTCTCCACCGTCGCCAAGTGCTTGCTCACAGGGGATTGCCTGATTGCTGGGGTCTTTCTGCAACTGAGGGTCGTGTCATAGCTTGTCCGCTGCGTCACAATGTTGAGCTATTTCTACAGCCATGGCTAGAGTCAATTCGCCGGAGTGTGTAAGTAATTTTGATTGCACTGACGAACACAGTATGTGCTCCGCCAGCTGGTCGTGGACCATTTCTTCCTCTAAATCACTAAATTGGCAGTCTCCAGCCAGCTGCCACAGGTCTGCAACATAGTGCTGCACCAACTCGCTGGTCTGCTGGAGGCGCTGCCGAAACTGGATCCTCCTGATGATGACGTTTGCAGGTGTGTGAAAATGTCACGCCATTAGCTCAACCACATCAACAAAGCTATCGCTAGCTCCCAAGGTAGAAAGGATGCGCTGTCCTTCCATACCTAAATTGTGGACTAAAATCACCCATGCTCGTACCTTCTTCAGTTTGCTGATGTTTAGTGCCACCAAATAGTTCCGAAAAGCGGCAAACCACCTCGTCCAAGGCACCGGAGATTCTCCCGGGGTCTCCAAAAATGGCCGAATAGACGACACGCCCGCATCCATTCTCTGTCCTTGTCGCCAAATATTATGTCCGTAAAACGTGGCACAATAATGAGGCGAGTGGTGAACTGAACAGGACTTTATTATAGAACTCACTGAGTACAGATAGACGCTCCCGCTAGGCAGAGAGGCGGTCGAAGAGGGTGTCCCTCTTCCGCATCGGCTCTTTATACTGTGGGTGGCGGCGGAACTGGAAAGGAGGAGCCGCCACCCATAACACACAGCAATATAATATAAACAATATTTAATACATCACAAGTTTGTCTGTAATGTTAAAATTTGATGAAACAAGACTGCCAGGTAAGGTGTATATTGGCTACATGAGCTATGAAGTCAAACTTTATGTTCCTCCTCCACTCAGATGTTTCAAGTGTCAAAAGTTTGGTCATGCAGCAGCAATACATAAAGGTAGACAATGATGTGCCAGATGCTCCGGCGAACATGAGTATGGGAAGTGTGAAAGAGGAGCCAAATTAAAGTGCTGTAGCTGCGGTGGTGAACATAGCTCTGCTGATCGAGGTTGTGAAGCCAGCCAAAGAGCAGCAGAAATTCAGCAGGTAAGTCTTCCAGGGATTAACATATGCAGAAGCTGCAAAAAAGGTGCCAACTAAAAAAGCGGGAGTGGTCTGTAACAGGGAAAGTGTGCAGGCTTGCTGTGCATGCAGAAGAATTAAGGAAGATATTCTGGTTATGAAGGAAAATAATTTTGTCTTATTTGTGGTAGATGTGATAAACTGCACTGCACAGACTTCCAAGAAAACAGAAAAAAATCTAAATCTTTGTGAAAGCAGCAGAAAAATATCTTAGCATTAAGGGGCTACATTGGGAAGCAGCTGAGGACTTGTTAAGTGGGGGATCTTTAAATTCACAGACATCATGGGCTGGTGGGTCATAATGGTAATCACGATTCTGCAATGGAATGCCAGGAGTTTAATATCAAATGGGCAAGAATTCAAAAAGTTTATACCTGATATGCAAGACAAACCCCAGGCAATCTGAATACAGGAAACATGGTTAAAACCTCAGTTGGATTTTGTCATTCAAGGAAACACATCTATAAGGAACGACAGGGAAACTGGTAGAGGAAGGGGTGTAGCAACTTTTGTGCAGAATGGAACAAATTATAAAACTAGAAAAGCACTCGGAGAGCGCAGACCTCCGCCAAGCGCCACAGTTCCCCCCCATACAGTGTTTGTGTGTACGTTTTCAGATTCCTTGACCATGAAAACATATGACTAGCAATTGGATTGACAATGATAGGATTAGTGGTTCAGTAGTTATTCACGAAAATGATATTTTCCGTAATGGCGGCCACAGTTCCCCCCATACAGTGTTTGTGTGTACGTTTTCAGATTCCTTGACCACGAAAACATATGACTAGCAATTGGATTGACAGTGATAGGATTAGTGGTTCAGTAGTTATTCACGAAAATGGCATTTTCCATAATCGCGGTTTTCTTCTGGACGGTGATCCGGATCACCACCAAAATGTAATCATCTGTAAGATACCCCATTTCTGACAATCTGTGAAAATTTCATGAAAATCCGTCCTTAAGTTTTTGAGTTATCTTGCTAACAAACAAACAGACAAACCAATGCCTATGATCACATAACCTCCTTGGCAGAGGTAATAATAATGGAAAGAGGGAAAGAACATGAATCGATAATGGTAAAAATATGGGCAGTAAAGGACAAAATAGCAATTATTAATTATTATAATCCATGTAACAGATTGACAATCGACACTTTGAACACGGTAAATAGACAAGAACAGGGTAAGGTGATTTGGTGTGGGGATTTCAATGCACATAACACACTGTGGGGTAGCAGGAATATACAGTAGATATCAATGGCACAGCAACTGAGGAATTTTTAGAGGACGGGGTTAGTATGCATAAATGATGGGAAAGGTACTAGATTTAGCAGTAATCTAGACAGAGAAAGTGTGTCAGACCTAACTTTGGTTTCAAGTGTTATTGAAGGTATCACATCTTGGGTGGTATTAAGTCGTTCAGCTAATGGGAGTGATCATTACCCAATAAGAGTTAAAATTGGTCTAGAAGCGGGAGGGGAAGGGATACAATAAGATGGAAATTAGATAAGGCAGATTGGGATAAATTTAAATATCTGTGTAAGACTAGATGTGAGCAGCTACATAGTGAGGACATTATTAATGGGGAGAAATTTAGTAAAAGTATTAGTGTGATTATAATAGAATCAGCAAATCAAACAATACCAAAAAGTGCAGGCTACAGACAACGAAAGAATCTTCCTTGGTGGGATGATAAGTGTAATAAAGCAATTAAAAACAGAAATAGGGCATTCACACAAGTGAAAAAGTGCTATACTTTGGAAGCAGTGATTGAGTGCAAACGTTGTCAGGCAATCGTCAGGAAAACAAAACAGCTAAGTGTTTATTTTGGAGACAGTATTGTAAGAGAAACACAGCTATCAGATATTTAATGAGTGCTTAAGAAAATGAGTGGTATTCTTCTTCTTCTTTTAGATTTGATTGGTGGTTGGCAACCAGCTTACAGGTGCATTACCACCACATACCTCACTCTATATCATCACTCTCAGCAAGCCAGAAGAGAGTACAAAATATCAGTGTTGGAGAGTAATGGGGAAATGGCTATCACTAATATAGACAAAGCAGAACTTTTGGCACAAACCTTAGTGAAGATTCATAGTTCAGAAAACCTACCAAACACAATTAGACAAAGCAGAGAAACCACTTTATCCAAACACCCACATATAAACAAAAGGAAGAATGCTTCAAGGGGCACGATAGATTTGCGATTCACTCGATCGGAATTGAAAAGGGCCATTCTGAAAACAAAGCAGTCTTCCCCAGGGAAGGACGGCATATGTTATAGGATGTTGTCGCACATGGAGGAGAGTGAATTTCAAACTATATTAAAGCTATTTAATAAAGTTTGGGAAACTTGGAAGATTCCAAGAGCATGGAAACAATCAGTTATAGTACCAGTCTTAAAGCCAGGGAGAGATTCATCAGATCCCAATAATTATAGGCCAATAGCTCTTACCTCACAGTTAGGGAAAACAATGGAAGGAATGGTGACTGAAAGGCTGAATTACATCTTGGAAAGAAGGGAATGCCTTTCTCCTTCTCAAAGTGGGTTTTGAAAAGGGAGAAATACTATGGATTCCATTTTGCACCTGGAATCTGAAATGAGAAAAGCCCAAGTAAATAGCAGAAAGGTGATAGCTGTTTTCTTTGACGTAGAAAAAGCGTATGACATGCTGTGGAAAGAAGGGTTGCTGATTAAATTAAGTCAACTTGGTGCTGAAGGTAAATTATACAGTTGGGTATTAGATTTTCTGTATGATAGAACGATTGAGGTAAGAATTGGTACAGAGTACTCCAAAACATATCAAGTTGAAAGTGGTACTCCCCAAGGCAGTGTGTGTAGCCCTGTTTTGTTTAATATTATAATTAATTATATTTTTGAAGGAATCGATAGTGGAATAGCAAAAGCCTTGTATGCAGATGATGGGGCCTTATGGATAAGGGCTAAGATAATCTTGTGTACATTCAGAGGAAAATGCAGGCAGCAATAGACCAGGATGAACAATGGGCGAATCGATGGGCTATTAAATTATCAGTCTCAAAGACACAAATAATTTGCTTCTCTAAAAGTCACAAAGAAATTTCTTCAAAACTTTATGGCCAAAAGTTAGAGCAAGTAAAGGTAGTTTAGTATTTAGGTGTGTTATTTGATGAAAAACTAACCTGGAAGCAGCATATTGAAAAAAACTAAAGGAAAATGTAAAAAAATAAATAATATTTTGAGATGTCTGTCAGGATGGGACTGGGGGGCCTCTAGGGCCTCTCTGTTGAGAGTGTGTCGAGGTCTAATGAGAGCTACACTAGACTATGGATGTGTTGCTTTCATGTCAGCTGCTGATTGTCACCTGAACCAACTGGATAGAGAGCAGACAAAGGCTCTTAGGATATGTTGTGGTGCATTTAAAACTTCTCCAGTATCAGCGATCCAAGCAGAGACGGGTGAAATGCCCTTAAGATTAAGAAGAACCAAATTAATGCTGGCATATTGAATCAATTTGAAGGGGCATAAGAGGTCACATCCTGCAAAAGCTATTCTTAATGATTGATGGGAACGCAATGAGTCCAACATTGGTAGTTTTGGATGGATAAATGATGCCATTGCTGAGCAGGCAGGATTAAAATACACAGAATTTAGCCAAACAATCCTGTGGTCTGGTATTCTTCCATGGCTGTTTGAGATGCCACTGGTAGATTTTCAAATACAACAACTGAGGAGGCAACATAAACAATCAGAAACATATTATATAGTGCATAAATACTGTATATTGAACAGAACTTCAGAAACAGGCTGATAGCATTTACCGATGGTTCCAAGGATCCTGCAACTGGTCGTAGTGGAGCTGTGGTATACATTCCTCTGTGGAGAGCGTGAAATAAAGAGGCTGAATTATTTCTCAATTCAGATTTATTGTCGATCTCACATCTCCAGCAATCTCTCAACAGTAAAAGAGACCGAACTCCCCCAAACCCCCACTTTTATACTTGACACATCACAGACAGAATCACATAGTCATCACATCCCCCCCCCCCCAAGTCCTGTCGTCCTCCATATGGCCCCAGGAGGTCAGGAAATCCTCTCTAAAGAGTCTTCACCGACGGCACCTCCACCTCCTGCTGTAATCCTCAGGAGGTCCAGACACATTGTTCCTTCAAAGACGTGAGGTTACAGAATACACATGCAATCCTAAGCATCTCAATTCTGTGCTATGCATCTGCAGTCAAAATATGTCCACCATACCTCAATATAAAATAGTTATCAAAAAAAGAATCAGTAATCACTTATCAGTATACACAGTTGAGCTAGTTGCCATCACATTAGCTTTACAGTGGCTGGAGATAAATTATAGAAATAATGCAGTCATTGCTTCAGACAGTTCGGCAGCTCTCAAGAGTATTCAGTTGATGGAGTCATGTAGGCAGGGCCTAATTGTAGAAAACCACTCCTTAAAGGCCAAATGTCACGTAATTTTTTTTTCTAAATGACAACGAATTTAGATAAAATACACATAGCTGCACGGTGGCGCAGTGGTTTAGCACTGTGGCAGCACAGTTTTACCCTCGGCCGGGGGATCGCGGGGATCATGAGATCGTGGGTTCGATCCCAGCCCCCGACCAACAGTGAGCTGTGTGGAGTTTGCATGTTCTCCCCGTGTTGCGCGGGTTTACTCCGGGATTTCTCCGGTTTCCTCCCGCATACCAAAAACATGTAGGTTTAGGGCGCTCGCGCACGCAGCGACCAGCAGCCAGTGGCTTGTCACCAGACTGCAAACCAAGTCTACCTACGGGTACAAATAAGTAACAAAAAAAAAAAAAAAAAAAAAAAAAAAATAGCTTAAACCAAATATTCATACCGGAGACCATATCACCCACCTGTATTTACATAATTGCACAAAATACACCAGGTGAAGGCCCCACCTTGCTTGCTGGCTTGTGACAGCCAGTCCAGACCACGCCCATGTTTTTGACATCACCAGTTGTACCCTGGCTGCCCTGCCTATCCACATTCACACTTATCAACATTGGACAATCATGACGGAAAGTGACAGCGATTGTGAACAAATTAGTTTAGTTTTGTCTTTTTTTTTGTCAGTGGTTCAGACAGTGACAGAGGCATAGAACCTTACAGGTTCGAGCCGTCCGAGACAGAATCAGATGCTTTGTCTGATGACAACAGTTCCAACGATGACCAGAGAGCAGAACCAGTGGAAAATGTCATTGAACTGGACATTAATCGCCTCCAGAATTGCGAAGCCGAAGGGGGGCTGTCGAGGGCGCCCCATAAATATTGATTTTTCGGAAACCATTATTATTACAGTGGAGGAGAGCCGCTGCTGTCAAGAAATTGACCAGATCAATATGAAAATGGAGGCGCATACCTGTCAAGTGAGACGTTTTCGCCGTATTTTGGTGCCAAGCGCGGCTGTGGGAGACGGCGGAGTGGTTTGGGACACTTTTCTGGGAAATGTTTTAAATGTAGTTCGTGTTGTTATTGTCAAATATTTTAAGGAAAATACGGGGAAAATGCATTTTTAGCAAAAACGGGCGTATTGCCATTTCTGTACGCCCAAAAGGAAAAATATACTGGAAAAAAAATTGAGTGTTTTGCGGAGCACGTCCTGTGTGTGATCAGCCACAGCTGGTGCTGGCAGATCGCTCAGCGTCAGCTATTCGCACTACCATGAGAAGTGTGGAGTCACTCATTAGTCTAATTGTCGGGCTGATCGCTCAGCTTGAGCTATTCTCACTACAATGAGAAGTCATTAGGACAATGGTTTAACACTTTGAGCTGTGCAGCGGTTGCGGAACAGACAGAGATCGCCTGACAAATACAGAATTCTGCTTTTTTTTTTTTATTTTGCGCCGGACGCTGAGTTGTTATTGTCAAATATCCATGAATCCTTAAAATATTTGACAATAACAACACGAGTTGCATTTGGGGCATTTCCCAGAGAGGTGTCCCTTGTTGCTCCGCCGTTCCTTATAGCCGCTTTTTACGGTGTTGAAGTACGGCGAAAACGTCTCACTTGACAGGTATGAAAACATTTCCCAGAGAAGTGTCCCTTATTACCCAGCTGTCCCTGATAGTCCCGTTTTAAGGTATGGGTGAAATATCCAATTTTTTCTTTCTTGTTGCTCACTTCAACCTTCCAGTCTCCATATAAACAATCAATTGAAATACCCCAAGCATCAAACTAGGGTACTATCGATTTCGTCACTTCCGCCTTCTTCCCCAGGCGATTCCAGGGGCCGTGTCAGGCCAAGCGCGGCAGTTTTAAATTAACGAATATTCCGTTGTTACTGAAGCATATGCACCAAGACCCGAACGGATCGGTTCCCTTTTATATCTAGTTTCAAGATATTTAAAGTACCCTGTTACGTGACATTTGGCCTTTAATTTACAGCCTCTACAATAAATGTCAGTCAATAAACTTTCTTTGGGCTCCAGCCCATGTTAGACTAGAGCAGGGGTCACCAACGCGGTGCCCGCGGGCACCAAGTTGCCCGCAAGGACCACATGAGTTGCCCGCAGGCCTGTTCTAAAAATAGCACAACTCGCAAGTGAGCTGCGTCTAAGATGTAATTTTTTCTGCCGCTATTTTTTAAAATCACACTTGCATTTATATAGATTTTAAAATGACAATGCCTTAAAAATAAAAAAAAAATTAAAATATGTTTATTATACGTAAAGTTAAGGTGAACTCTGACCTAGTTCAAAGGTCAGTATCGTGCGCATGACAAAACCTTCGCGCTTGTGGAGAGTAAGCTAGCGGGCAGTGAAGATGGTGAGCGCAGTGCAGTTTCCTAGCCCAAAAACATGGCAAAAAAAAGACAGAAAATTTATCATTTTCAAAGGGAGCAGGAGGAAGAGTTCTTTTTTACTACCGTGAAAGGAAGCTGCGTGTGTTTCATTTGCGTGGCGACGGCGAAGCGGCACTTTATGTGGAGCGGCACTTCACTACGCGTCATGAAACTGCTGCCCACTCTCAGTGCTTGTTTAGCTTCTTCTCATGAAAGGGCAGTGCTGGTTATTACTCAAGTATGATTCTTGGCAAGAACTGTATGGATATAATTCCAGTGAAGAACACACAAAAGTGTGTTTATTAACTTTAACAGATTTTGAGCAGAATTGCAGCAGATTTGTTCAGTTAAAAAATGTGATAAGATTTATTTAATATGAAAGTTGATTTTTCTTAAATGTTGCATAACTTTTTCAAACATGGTTCAACATAGTTCATGAATTAAAAGGGTTTAGTTTTTTATGGTTAAAAGGGACTGGTGAAAATGACATTTTTTTAATGAAATGTAGAAGTGATCATCTGAACAATTGCTGAGATTAATAAAAATAAAGTGTTGAATATTGATCTTGTCCGTTACCCACTCTAAGTTATTGATAATTATTTATTTATGTGTGTATATGTATGTGTGTGTGTGTGTGTGTGTGTGTGTGTGTGTGTGTGTGTGTATATATATATATACACACAGTGGGGTAAAAAAGTATTTAGTCAGCCGCCAATTGTGCAAGTTCTCCCACTTAAAAGATGAGAGAGGTCTCCAATTTTCATCATAGGTATACCTCAACTATGAGAGACAAAATAAGAAAAAAAAAATCCAGAAAATCACATTGAAGGATTTTTAATGAATTAATTGATAAATTCCTCGGTAAAGTAAGTATTTGGTCAATAACAAAACTTCATCTCAATACTTTGTTATATACCCTTTATTGGCAATAATAATAATAATAATAATAATACATCAGTCTTATATAGCGCTTTTCTAAATACTCAAAGACGCTTTATAAAGCAGCATAGGGACAAACATACAGAGGACGAGTAAACAGACAAGGTAGGTACACATAGGTAGAAGAGGCAGTCAGTTTTTGTAGGTAGATTTGAAAAGATGGGTTTTGAGTTCACTTTTAAAAGAAGCAAGTGTGTTGGCAGACCGGATGTGAAGGGGCAAGGAATTCCAGAGGGTTGGTGCGGCAATGGCGAATGATCTATCACCCAGGGTGCGGAATTTTGTCTTGGTGATGGTGGTAAGAAGGTGAGCGTCAGCAGAGCGGAGGAGACGAGTGGGAGAATGACGAGACAGAAGGTCCGTTAGGTATGAGGGGGCGAGGTTATGAAGAGCTTTATAGGTGATGAGGAGGATCTTGAAGTTGATGCGCTGTTGAATGGGGAGCCAGTGGAGCTGACGGAGGAGAGGAGTGATGTGGTCTCTGGAGCGGGAGTGAGTAAGTAGGCGGGCGGCTGAGTTTTGGACATACTGTAGTTTTTGGAGGATGGTGGAAGGAAGTCCATACAGAATGCTGTTACAGTAATCAAGTCTGGAGGTGATGAAGGCATGGATGAGTATTTCAGCAGCAGAGGGTGAGAGGGTTGGACGGAGGCGTGCAATATTACGAAGATGAAAAAATGCTGTTTTGGTGATATGGTTGATGTGAGATTTGAAGGAGAGGGTGGGGTCTATGATAATGCCGAGGTTTCTGGCCAGGGGGGAGGGGGTGACTGAGTGACCATCGATTTGGAATGAAAAGTTCTGGGAAGAGGGTAAAAGAGATTTTGGTCCAAAAATGATGATTTCTGTTTTATTGCTGTTTAGCTTGAGAAAGTTGTTAGTCATCCAGGTTTTTATGTCTGTAAGGCAGTTGGTGATGGTGGAGAGAATGGCGGGGTTGATGGATTTAGAGGAGATGTACAGCTGGGTGTCGTCGGCGTAGCAGTGAAAGTGAAGACCATGTTGACGAATGATGTGACCAAGCGGAAGCATGTAGAGAGTGAAAAGGGTTGGACCGAGCACAGAGCCTTGAGGGACACAGTGTGAGACGGGGGTGGTGCGTGATTTATGATTGTTGATGGAGATGTACTGGAATCTCTCAGACAGGTAGGAGGTGAACCAAGAGAGGGCGGAGTCAGTGATGCCAATAGAAAGCAGACGACGGAGCAGGATGGAATGATTGATGGTATCGAAAGCAGCGCTGAGATCGAGAAGGAGAAGAATGGTGAGGGAGCCAGAGTCAGAGGCAAGCAGGAGGTCATTGGTGACCCTGAGGAGGGTGGTTTCAGTGCTGTGGTGAGAACGGAATCCAGATTGGAATGTTTCATAGAGTTTGTTGGAGAGGAGGTGTTTCTTGAGTTGGGTGGCAACAGCTTTTTCCAATATTTTAGCCAGAAATGGGAGGTTGGAGATAGGTCTGAAATTGTTGGGGTCGTCAGAGTCCAGGCCAGGTTTCTTAAGGAGGGGGGTGATGGCAGCAATCTTAAGTGATGGGGGACAATGCCAGTGGTCAGGGAGGAGTTGATGGTGTCGATGATAAGGGGGGCAAGAGGGGTGAGACAGGCTTTGATAAGGGGGGAGGGGATGGGGTCCAGGGGGCATGTAGATGATTTCATGCTGGAGAGTATTTTGGAAAGTTCATCAGTGGTTATGGGTGAGAAAAGGGAGAGCTGTTTATCTATGGGTGGAGAAAAAGTGGGTTCTGAGTCAGGGGTGATGGCTGGGGAGGAGGCAAGTTGGTTGTGAATGTTGTCAATTTTGGAATGGAAAAATGATAGAAAGCTATTGCATTTTTCAGGGGTGAAGGATGATGAAATGATGTCCTGGGGTTTGAGGAGTTTGTTGATGGTGGAGAACAGAGTGCGGGGGTTGGAGGATCCAGAGTGAATGATGCTGGAGTAGTAGGCAGAGCGAGCTTCATTGAGTGAGGATTGATATAGGTGCATCAGTTCTATGTGAGCGAGGGTGTGTACAGTCAGACCAGTTTTGCAGCTCAGGCGTTCAAGCTGCCGCAGTTGTTTTTTGAGTTTGTGAAGTTCTAAGGTGTACCAGGGGGCCGAATGAATGAAAGTGACGGATTTTGTTTTCATGGGGGCCAGTTTGTTGAGGGAGGTAGACAATGTGTTGTTGTAGATGTTTACTAAGTCCGTAGGGGTTGGGTTTACAGGGAAGGTGAGGTTGGAGAGAGTGTTAGATATGCATGTGGAGAGAGAAACTGAGCAGATGGACTTAAGATTCCTGAAGGTTATTGTTCGGTCTTGTTTGGGTTGAGGGGCCGGGATGTCAATGTCCAGTGTGATGGCGAGATGATCAGAGATGGTGAGGTCAGTGCTGGAGATGTTGTGAATGTGGAGACCAGTGGAGCAAACCAGATCCAGGACATGTCCACGTCTGTGGGTAGGGAAAGTTATGTGTTGGGTGAAGTTTAGACACTTTAGTAAGTCCAGAAAATCGTTTGCGTATTTGCAGTCAGGGGAATCAATGTGGAGGTTGAAATCGCCAAGCAGTAGGACAGATGGTGAGGTTGCAGACAGTACTGTAATGAGTTCTGAAAGATCTGATAAAAAAGATGGATTTGTTTTGGGAGGGCGGTAAATAATTGCAATGAGGAGAGGTTTTGGGCCGGGGAGTTTAAAAGTCAGGTGTTCAAAAGAGGAAACAGCGGGTATGGAGAGAGGTCGTGGATTAAGGTTATGAAGATGAATAGCAGCAATGCCTCCTCCACGGCCTTCAGGGCGTGGGTTGTCCAGGTATGAATATCCAGCAGGGGTGGTTTGGTTAAGTGCGATGTAATCCAGGGGTTTTTGCCAAGTTTCAGTGAGACAGAGGAGATCCAGTTTATTATCAGTGATGAATTCATTTAGAATGAGGCTTTTATTGTTAAGGGATCGTGTATTGAAGAGGTCAAACGTTTTCTGTAAGTTTTCACACACTGTTGCTGGTATTTTGGCCCATTCCTCCATGCAGATCTCCTCTAGAGCAGTGACGTTTTGGGGCTGTCACTGGGCAACACAGACTTTCAACTCCCTCCAAAGATTTTCTGTGGGGTTGAGATCTGGAGACTGGCTAGGCCACTCCAGGACCTTGAAATGCTTCTTATGAAGCCACTCCTTCATTGCCCGGGCGGTGTGTTTGGGATCATTGTCATGCTGAAAGACCCAGCCACGTTTCATCTTCAATGCCCTTGCTGGTGGAAGGAGGTTTTCACTCAAAATGTCACGATACATGGCCCCATTCATTCTTTCCTTTACACGGATCAGTCGTCCTGGTCCCTTTGCAGAAAAACAACCCTAGAGTATGATGTTTCCTCCCCCATGCTTCACAGTAGGTATGGTGTTCTTTCTCCTCCAAACACGACAAGTTGAGTTTTTACCAAAAAGTTCTATTTTGGTTTCATCTGACTATATGACATTCTTCCAGTCCTCTTCTGGATCATCCAAATGCTCTCTAGCAAACTTCAGACGAGCCTGGACATGTACTGGCTTAAGCAGGGGGACACGTCTGGCACTGCAGGATTTGAGTCCTTGGCGGCGTAGTGTGTTTCTGATGTAGCCTTTGTTACTTTGGTCCCAGCTCTCTGCAGGTCATTCACTAGGTCCCCCAGTGTGGTTCTGGGATTTTTGCTCACCGTTCGTGATAATTTTGACCCCACGGGGTGAGATCTTGCGTGGAGCCCCAGATCGAGGGAGATTATCAGTGGTCTTGTATGTCTTCCATTTTCTAATAATTGCTCCCACAGTTGATTTCTTCACACCAAGCTGCTTACCTATTGCAGATTCAGTCTTCCCAGCCTGGTGCAGGTCTACAATTTTGTTTCTGGTGTCCTTTGACAGCTCTTTGGCCTTGGCCATAGTGGAGTTTGGAGTCTGACTGTTTGAGGTTGTGGACAGATGTCTTTTATAATGATAATGAGTTCAAACAGGTGCCATTAATACAGGTAACGAGTGGAGGACAGAGGAACCTCTTAAAGAAGAAGTTACAGGTCTGTGAGAGCCAGAAATCTTGCTTGTTTGTAGGTGACCAAATACTTATTTTACTGAGGAATTTACCAAATAATTCATTAAAAATCCTTCAATGTGATTTTCTGGATTTTTTTTTTCTCATTTTGTCTCTCATAGTTGAGGTATACCTATGATGAAAACTGGAGACCTCTCTCATCTTTTAAGTGGGAGAACTTGCACAATTGGTGGCTGACTAAATACTTTTTTGCCCCACTGTATATATATATATATATATATACACACAATTTGTTATTTTAGAGGAGTGTGTCAAGCTGGTGCCCTTCACATGACTCGATACCCATGAAGTAGCTCTTGGTTTCAAAAAGGTTGGTGACCCCTGGACTAGAGGGTAATGAGGATGTGGATTTATTAGCAAAACAATCATTAAAACTGGAAGCAATAAATCTGGAAATCTCACTCAGTGAGGCAGAAGGCAAATCAGTAATTTAAAAAGTATATTGAGGAAAAGTTGCAAGAATACTGGGACTCAGTAGATACAGGAAGATATCTTTATGACATTCAAAAGCAGGCCAACTCTGGAATGGGAGTTGGCAGAAACAGGAAAGACGAGATACTCATCAACCGGCTAAGAATAGGACACACGACTTTAAACCAAATGTGACATAGAATAGGTAAACACCCAACTGGCAGCTGTGCACATTCTGGCTCTCCGGAAATAGTTCAGCACGTTTTGTTGGAATGTCAGGGACACCAGGAACAAAGGAAACATCTGAATGCAGTAATGGAGAGGGCTAATTTTTTTTGTTTGTTTGTTTTGTTTTGGAGAACATGTTAGGAACAACAGTTAAAGAAATATATGTAAGTCTATTTAGATATTTAAGTGCAACTGGGCTAATTAAAAGAATTTCGGTTTTTTCCCCCAGCCATTCGCTTGTCCGCACTCCAACCCGGTAGGTGGTGGTAATGCACCTGTAAGCTGGTTGCCAACCGCCAATCAAATCTAAAAGACGAAGATTCAAGATGGCGACGAGAGGCTGGAAGTTTGAATCCCGAACCGAGACTTGCTGCTAAAAGTGTGAAAAAGACTTTGACTGCTTACCAGCAAATGTAAGTAATATCTGTAAGACGACAACTAAGCTTCCCCGGAGAAGGTTTAGGCTCCGTTTATAAATTTAAAGAGTATTTAAAAGAACGGTGAGTCAAGCTAAAACCAGCTAGCTTAACTAGCTTAGCCGCTCCTGTTTACTCTGTCGGATAGAGGTCAAGTGGACGCCTGACTAAGTGAGCATCCCAAGTGGACCCCAGGGTCCAGTCTGTACATGTACAAGTACATTTTCAATCCAGTGTTTTATAAAGTGATTCATAATTTCCTAAAGCCTCATTCACAACATTATACCACATACCTATTCTGTGGATTTTCAGCTGGGGCAGCCAGCCATGACGAACAGCAGCGGTAGAGAAAAGTCTTTCGAACGCAGAAACGGAGCCAAAACTTCTGGTTCTGCTTAGTTGACATATATGTGTAGACAGCTAATCTTTTACACTTCTTGGTGACCGGGAAAGTCTTTCCAACAGTTGTACACAAATTCTTGTTCTCCGTTTAAAAGTCGATCTTGTTGTTGGCCTCCTTCTTCGCGCTTAGTTTTGCTGTTGCAGTGTCGGACTACTGCCACCTGCTGGGTGGAGAATGGCATATTCAAGGACGACTTGTCTGAGTCATCTGGCTGAAAACTCCCTGACCATCACCTCTTCCACTATACAGGCCCTGCAGGATTTCGCAATGTTGCGATCGCACCAATTCACGTGAAATCAGACAGTCAGCGCAACTATTGCATGACTTTGCAATTTTGTCCAATCACCGCAACTTTCCGGCAATTTTGGCCAATCCTCATCAACTTCTGCCAATTTCACCAATCAAAATTTCAATATCAGGTAGGTATGGAAAAAAAGAGAATATTTTCTGTTTTGTTTTGTTTTTTTCCCAGAAAAACACAGACTCCAATAGCCAATACAGTGCAACAGAATGAATTATTTATTTTTTCCTCTCTGCTTAGAACCCTAGGCAGTTTTCAAATGAAGGTGCTGCCAATAATTTCCAAATCTATACTCTTTGACATGCATTCAATGCAATTTAGCTGTTGTAATGGATATTGTGTTAATGTTTGTGTTTGCTGTTGCACAAGAGTTTTTCTGTATAGCATAAGTTTCTGCTTAATTTACAGATCACTATAATAGGAAATTTTTGACAATCCTGTGCTTCTTGTATTGTTATATAGAATATCACTGCAGTAAACTGGAAAAAAAGCATCTGCTTTAAAATTTGGAATTCTTCCCAAACTTTTACTGCAAAAAATACCCTAAAAATATCACAACTTTTTTTAAAAAGCTCCTGTGAATTCAGGCTTTTTGGCCCGCAACAATCATAAAAACATCCCGCGAAATCCTGGAGTGACTGGCTATAGCAGCTGCTGGGCGGAACACATCATCGCTTGCCTTGGTCTTCACCTCAGCCACAATCACTGCTTTTAGCTACCTTGGCTTAGCTGGGTGAAAGTGAGGATACAGACCTGCAATAAAGTTCATACCAGTCTATGTGACTGTTGCTCTGCACATTTGTTTATTGTGTCGCACAGTGCATCGCCAATTGGTTTTCTCTGGCTGGGCAAGGTGATTACTTTCACACTATAAGAATATCCACGGTTGTCCACCAAAAGTGGTTTGCCCCTTAAAGATGCAGCTGGAACAATCTCATAGGTGACATCCTTCTCAGGGAGTATGAGTGGATTAGTAGCCACGGTTACATGGGCAAAATTTCGTCAATCTGATTACAATTCAGATCAGAATTTTACTGTTTATATGGATCCTGAAAAAGCTGATCTGATTAGGACGTGCGTTTCCATGTGTCACAGGTTTGAACGGAATAAATCATTTTGACATGCGCACGTCGACATTTCAACATTCCAAAAATAGTCGAAGAAGAAGCAACTTCCGGTGTTAGCAAGCCCCGGTTCGTGTCGAAATTGACCTGGACGCCTCCCACTTGAGGTGTTTCAGGCACGTCCCACTGGGAGGAGACCCTGGGGCAGACCCAGGACTTGGTGGAGAGACTATGTCTCCCAGCTGGTCTGGGAACGCCTTGGTATCCTCTCTGAAGAGCTGGAGCAGGTGGCTGGGGAGAGGGAAGTCTGGGCTTCTCTGCTTGAACTGCTGCCTCTGCGACCTGGACCTCCGGAAAAGCGGTAGAAGATGGATGGATGGATGTGTTATTCAGACTGTACTTTTGCTTCTGCTGGTCTCCGTAATGAAGCTACAAGTACATACTTCTGCATATGACGAACAGAGGGAGACAGCAGGACGATACAGACCAGTTTTGTTTTACTCCCGCTATGTTTTCCGCTAGCTGCTGCTAAGGCGGAAATACGTCACGTCGACGTGCGGCTGGTTTACAGACATGCGCAGTAAACATATTTTCTGCCCTACATTCAGAATAAGTGTTTTCATGCGCACCATTCCGATTAACAATCGGCATAACCCACCCCTCTCAATCGGAATGAAATTTTAATCCGAATGAGCGTGATCGGGTTAAGAATATTCAGATTGGCATGTTTACATGAAGCATTTTTATTCCGATCAGGCTTTTAATCTGGTTACTTGTGTCCATGTAAACATAGCCAGTGAGTGGGCTATCTGCTAGTGTGTCCTCTGCTTGGTCTTGAGTAATCACAAAGGTTGTCTCATTGTTGAAAGACTGGTCAGATTGATACTGGACACCAGATGCCTCCCAGACTTCAACCTCCAAAAGAGCCTCTCCATCTTGAGTCGTTTCAACTTCAGCCTCCATAACGGGACACTGTGCACAGTGCCACTGCAGGACTTCCCATTCTCCACGGACCATCTTTCTATAATCTTGGCAGCTGATGCCTGTATTGCAAAGTCTGTGTTGCCAGTTCACAGTCAAGTCCCCCGTAACCAACTCACCCCACAACAAGCTTGCCTCAGCTCGCCCCATCAAGTGTGACCATCGTTTTTTTCAAGTGCAGGGATCCAAGCGCTGCAACACCAATGGAAGAACTGTGCACACCGATGAGGAGACGGTTGAAAAATAACCACATTTGGCTAAATTTGACCACTATATGAACTTTTCAGCCCCGTGCCGGTGGAGCGTTCCGAAGCCTTTTTTTAGACTTTGGTAAAGTTGGCAAGATATTCACATATTCAGACTTTGCGGATCAATAACTCTTGAACAAAACATTTTTAAAACACAAACCACACCAATCTAATACATTGGTAAAGTAGATATTGAGCTCCAACCTCATTTTCATTAAAAAGAGGCATCCTCTGAGCTCCAGCAGTTACATTGGTGTCTATGAGCTGCCGTTGGGGAAACGAATGCGCAGGGACCGTCTGCAAATTTAAGTGGCGCTTTAATTTTGAAGGATTCAAGGCTTCGTTTGATGGCGTTAGCCCATACTCCACACACTGGGCTCTTCGCTCTGCCTCATTCCCTCCCGTCACCAAGCCGTACCTAATGAACTCAGCATTGTACTTGTGTAAAATTATACCCTTTTGGGCAGATTTACCATCATCTTCGCTGTCATTTTTTCTTTTTAAAAACTTTTCTATAACTTTCTCTTGGGGTTAGAGGTTGGCTGAGTGTCTTCTTCTGTTTACGTTTGAGCTTGTAAACAACTGACTTACGCATTACCGCCGCCAATTGGTGGGAAGTTATATTGCAGCTGAGTGTCTCATGGACATTAGTATAATAAGTAATATCTCTGGTGTCTTCAATTGCTGTTCCGCGGCCCACGTGTGTTAAACTGAAAGTTTTTTGCAGCCCTCTAGGTGGCGCTCATGGCCCGCACTTGGGCTGCGCCCCTATGGTTAAGAATCACTGACCTAAAGGACATCCTTGTTATTCTGGTATTTTGTTCAGAAGTTAGGTATACAAACGTCTTAAGTGCAGAACCATGGATAATTTTACAGACCAACCGTATATTTGCATAGTGCATGATCCTTCAAAGCTTAACATCTTGTGTTTGGCAAGTATGCCACAATGGTGATACTGTTGTCTTCTTATCCAGAATTTTGATGGATTGTTTATACAGGGATTCCAACAGTTTCAGAGTCATACTATTGGCTTGTGATCAGCAAGAGATTCAATGGGAGAAATGTGTCAAAATGGTGGCATTCAGAAAGGTTTTTAATCCTTTTAGAGTAAGTGAGTTTCTAATGCAACAAATGTTTGCAAGGTTATATTTCAGAGTGCGGCTCATCCGTTTTGTGTTTTTGAAAGCTGAGTGTGGGATCTAATGTGACACCCAAATACTTAAACTCTGTTGCATTTTCTATATTTGCTCTATTTACAGTTATAGTCAGTGCATATTATTTTGTTTGTTGGTAAAGTACATGGTTGCTGTTTTCCCTACATTCAGAGTGAGATATGATTGATTAAGCCATTTTGACACTTTCTCATTGCCATCATTAGTTTGTCAGCCACTTGACTGGCGTCCTTCCCATGTGTGTAGATGACTGTCATCTGCATTCAGTGGGGCAAAAAAGTATTTAGTCAGCCACCAATTGTGCAAGTTCTCCCACTTAAAAGATGAGAGAGGTCTCCAATTTTCATCATAGGTATACCTCAACTATGAGAGACAAAATGAGGAAAAAAAAATCCAGAAAATCACACTGAAGGATTTTTAAAGAATTTATTTGCAAATTATGGTGGAAAATAAGTATTTGGTCAATAACAAAAGTTCATCTCAATACTTTGTTATACACCCTTCGTTGGCAATGACAGAGGTCAAACGTTTTCTGTAAGTCTTCACAAGGTTTTCACACACTGTTGCTGGTATTTTGGCCCATTCCTCCCTGCAGATCTCCTCTAGAGCAGTGATGTTTTGGGGCTGTCGCTGGGCAACACGGACTTTCAATTCCTTCCAAAGATTTTCTATGGGGTTGAGATCTGGAGGCTGGCTAGGCCACTCCAGGACCTTGAAATGCTTCTTACGAAGCCACTCCTTCGTTGCCCGGGCAGTGTGTTTGGGATCATTGTCATGCTGAAAGACCCAGCCACGTTTCATCTTCAATGCCCTTGCTGATGGAAGGAGGTTTTCACTCAAAATGTCACGATACATGGCCCCATTCATTCTTTCCTTTACACGGATCAGTCGTCCTGGTCCCTTTGCAGAAAAACAGCCCCAAAGCATGATGTTTCCACCCCCATGCTTCACAGTAGGTATGGTGTTCTTTGGATGCAACTCAGCATTCTTTCTCCTCCAAACACGACAAGTTGAGTTTTTACCAAAAAGTTCCATTTTGGTTTCATCTGACCTTATGACATTCTCCCAGTCCTCTTCTGGATCATCCAAATACTCTCTAGCAAACTTAAGACGGGTCTGGACATGTACTGGCTTAAGCAGGGGGACACGTCTGGCACTGCAGGATTTGAGTCCCTGGCGGGGTAGTGTGTTACTGATGGTAGCCTTTGTTACTTTGGTCCCAGCTCTCTGCAGGTCATTCACTAGGTCCCCCCGTGTGGTTCTGGGATTTTTGCTCACCATTCTCGTGATCATTTTGACCCCACGGGGTGAGATCTTGCGTGGAGCCCCAGATGGATGGAGATTATCAGTGGTCTTGTATGTCTTCCATTTTCTAATAATTGCTCCCACAGTTGATTTCTTCACACCAAGCTGCTTGCCTATTGCAGATTCAGTCTTCCCAGCCTGGTGCAGGTCTACAATTTTGTTTCTGGTGTCCTTTGACAGCTCTTTGGTCTTGGCCATAGTGGAGTTTGGAGTCTGACTGTTTGAGGTTGTGGACAGGTGTCTTTTATACTGATAACAAGTTCAAACAGGTGCCATTAATACAGATAATGAGTGGAGGACAGAGGAGCCTCTTAAAGAAGAAGTTACAGGTCTGTGAGAGCCAGAAATCTTGCTTGTTTGTAGGTGACCAAATACTTATTTTCCACCATAATTTGCAAATAAATTCTTTAAAAATCAATGTGATTTTCTTGATTTTTTTTCTCATTTTGTCTCTCATAGTTGAGGTATACCTATGATGAAAATTGGAGACCTCTCTCATCTTTTAAGTGGGAGAACTTGCACAATTGGTGGCTGACTAAATACTATACAAAGTAAACAGCAGTGGGTGGAAAATTGAACCTTGTGGTACTCCCATGGTGCATGCCTTTGATTGGGATACAGTATTGTTTATGTGCACACACTAGGAGCGACCAGATAAGATTTTAACCAGCTAAGGGTATTTATGGACAGTTTATATCCTGATAGTTTAAAAAGAAGGATTGAGTGGTTGACCGTATCAAAGGCTTTACGCAAGTCTAAAAAGAGGGCGCCTAACCCCCCCCCCATCCAGATTTTCTTTAATTGTTTCAATAAAGTAACAACATGCAGTCTCCATTGAGTGGTTTGGCCTGAAACCAAACTGCATGGGATGCAGCAGCTGATGTTCTACCAGTTGGTCTACTACCATCTTTTCAGTGGCTTTTGACAAAACAGGAAGTATATTTATCGGCCTATAATTAATAATTTCCTGCTTGTCTCCGGCTTTGTGTATGGGGGTTACAATGGCGGATTTCAATTCGACTCCAGTAGTCGGAAGTTACAGTGTGGAATCGGTGTGTAGCTTTGCCAAAACAATGTTGGTCTCTGTAGCATTCTCTGGGCCCCTCCCCAATCTGACCAGTGATGACATGTTTAGCCGGATGTCATCCTTCAGTTGCTGGTTGTCTGTGTGGTGTCCTGCAAACAATGTGGGCTACATACACAATTGGAACTCATTTTGAGGAAAACCTGGTCTTATTAGACGAGACGGCGTCCATCCCACTTTGGATGGTGCGTCTCTTTTATCTGATAATCTGGCATCATTTTTATCCAGATTTCCAAAACCTTGACAACTCGAGAGTTGGGACCAGGAAGCAGAGTGACGGTCTTACACGCCTCTCTGCAGCTCCTTTCCATCCACCACCCCTCAACTTAGCCGCCGTCTTTCCCATCTGAGAATCATTGTCTGCTCCCTCCAAAGTAAATAAAAATATAATGTTTAAGCATCCCAAAGTGATTAAACAAAAAGTTCGTCAAACTTGAACATGAAGCCTCTACATTTAATGACTTGGCCTCTGTTCCTCCTCATAATTTGAAAATTACGGTAAATGCGGTTTGTTAAATATTAGGTCTCTAACTCCCAAGTCTCTGCTCGTCCATGATATGTTAATTGATCATCACATTGATTAAATATCCCTTACAAAGACTTGGTTAGGGTGAGAGGATTATGTTGGTTTAAATGAATCATCTCCCTCTGCTTACTTAAACTGTCAAAATCCCAGAAGTTCTGGTTGTGGTGGAGTAACAACAATTTATCATTCAAAATTACTGCTTAATGTAAAGCAAAAACATGTTATAATACCTTTGAGGGCCTGGTCCCTGTTACTAATTTTAGGTTAAACTCAATTTTATTTGCCATAGTTTATCGTCCTCCCTCAGCCTACTCAGAGCTTTTATCTGTATTTGGCAAATTGTTAGCGGACTTAGTGTTGAAATCAGATAGTAGGGGACTTTAATATGCATGTAGATGTAGATGATAATTGCCTTAATATGGCATTTAATTCAATATTAGACTCGATGGGGTTTTTTTCAGAAAGTAGGAAATTCTACCCAGTGTCTCCACCACACGTTGGACCTTGTTCTGACATGGCATCGAAATAGACAATCTGGTAGTGTCTCCTCATAACCCTGTACTGCCAGACCATTGTCTGTTAACCTTTGCTTTTACTATTTCTGACTATTTGGGTCCTAAAGTAAAATATTACTGCAGTGGATGCCTCTCAGATGATGTTGTTCCCAAATTTAACCAGATTTTTTTCTTCTATGCCATGTGTCAACACAATGGAGCTAAGCTATGGAGAGCTTACTCCTCCTGTAATTAATAGCATGGTAGATAGTGTGACAGCTTCTCTGCATCAGACTCTAGACATGGTGGCCCCTTTAAAAAAGAAAAAGTCTCAGAGGTTTCCAACTCCTTGGTTCAACTTAGAAACTCATAGCTTAAAACAGAAGACTCGTCATTGAGAAAGAAAATGGTGCTCCACAAAATTAGATGAAATCTATTTAGCTTGGGGAAATCATCTTCTAATTTATAAAAAAATCTCTTAGGAAAGCTAGAACAAGTTATTGTTCTGCATTAATAGAAGAGAACAAGAATAATCCCAGGTTTCTTTTCAGCACTGTAGCCAGGCTGACAGAGTCATGGCTCTGTCAAACCTAGCATTCCCTTAGAGCGTACTAGTCAGGACTTTATGAACTTCTTCAATAATAAAATTTCATCTATCAGAGAGAAAATCAGTCAGATTCTTTCCACCGTTAGCTTAAATACAGTAACTTCTACAACTCCTTCAATTGATATCTCTTTGGATGAGTTTACTCCAACTGACCTTTTAGAGTTCAATAAAATAATTTCCTCATCCAAGCCTTCAACTTGTCTTTTGGACCCTATTCCTACCAAGTTATTTAAAGAAGTCTTCCCATTTGTTGGTCGCTCTCTTCTTCAAATAATCAATTCTTCATTAACATAAAGCCATGTCAGTCTTTCCAGGATTTTGCAGGATGTTTTTGATTGTTGCAGGCCAAAAAGCTTCAATTCGCGGGAGCTTTTTTAAAAAGTTGCGATTAAAGCTGCAATGTTTTTAGAGTGTTTTTAGCACTAAAAGTTGTGGGAAGAATTCCAAATTTTAAAGCAGATGCTTTTTTCCAGTTTATTGCAGTGATATTCTATATGACAATTCAAGAAAAGCACAGGATTGTCAAAAATTTCCTATTATGGTGATTTGTAAATTAAGCAGAAACTTCTGCTATACAGAAAAACTCTTGTGCAACAGCAAACACAAATATCAACACGATATCCATTACAACAGCTAAATTGCACTGAATGCATGTTAAAGAGTATAGATTTGGAAATTATTGGTAGCACCTTCATTTGAAAACTCCCTACGGTTCCCAACCACTTGGTACCGAGCGGAGAGGAAAAAATAATTCATTCTGTTCCACTGTATTGGCTATTGGAGTCTTTGTTTTTCAAAAAAAAAAAAATAATACAGAGAATATTCTCTCTGTCCATGCCTACCTGCCTTTCTGTTGTATGTCAGTCTTCAAACACACACACACACACACACCTTTCATTTACAGCGGGACGGTGTGGGGGGGGGCGTTTTCCGTCCACACTGTAGATTGAGTTTTAAAGCTCATTGACCAGATGTAGTAATGATTTTACTTCTAAAGATGTGTAAATGTTCAAACACTGGCTGTAGTGTATTGTCCTCACGCGCGCTCCCGCGATGGGGTGCTTTTAGACAGGTGCATGTTTTTCAACAAACCCAGTGCTTCATACACGCGATCAGGACAGAGATGCGGCGAAGCATCCATGGGCAGGCTTGGGGAGACGGAGGAAGGGACTGTGTTGGAATCCTCGCGGATGAGTGGTTTTTTTTTTTTTTTTTTTAAATCACACACTCTGTTTGCTGATGTGTTCTGTTGCTCACTGTAAACTTTAAACTCACTACTCACTGTAAACACTGAAGTGAACGCAATGCAGCGATGCACGTTTCGGCGCCAGTTAGAGACAAATTTGATTGGTGAAGTTGGTGGAAGTTGACGAGGATAGGCCAAAATTGCGGTAAAGTTGCAGTGATTGGACAAAGTTGCAAGGTCGTGCACTAGTTGTGCTGATTGGTAGATTTCGCATGAAATGGTGCGATCGCAACATTGCGAAATCCTGGAGGGACTGAAAAGTACATGATTTCACAACTCTTGACACATTATTGTTCATTAAACATACACACTGTTACAGTCTTCAGTACATTGATTTCTCAAGCACATAGGATACAATAGTGCGGTTGCGGTTTTAATTTCAAGCATATATATAGTACTCTGTTTTACCAAAATCTGTTGTCCTTGTTGCTTTTATGGTTGAAATGCTTCTGATGGCCTCCTGTCTGTCCTCTCTGTTTGTTTGGTTTTTTTTTTTTTTGGGGTGGGGGGGGGGGCTGGGTACCCCACCTTCTTCTCATACGGGGGGAATCGATGAGCTGGTCAGTCACTCATATTCATCTTCCAGGTGTCTAGGCTATGTCGTGAGCTACCCGAACAGCTGCTATCATGCACTTTTGCAGCTTTATAATTTTTTCAGACAAAACTAAGAAATTCAGCAGTAATTTAAAGCAAAGAAATGGTCTGATAAAAAATATTTCCTTGAAGTGAGAACTTAGCATTGTGGTGGCACAGAGTAGAGTGCGCTCCACCCAGAACTGGAGGTTGGGGGGGTGGGGTGGTGGATACAAGGACAGAAGGGTTTTAGATGTAACAAAAGTCTCAAGTAAGTACCAGCATTTGCTTTCACAGTTCCCAGCAGTCATGGTTCCTACTTTTTCCGCTACGGTAACAAAACATGGGGTCAAGCATTTCACAACAACAAAAGGTCCACCGGTGTTGGCACGCCCTTGGCACCTTGACGCAGTTAAACTAGCCAGCGTGCGCAAGGAGTTTGCTAACTTGGAGTGACTAGGCATCGTTAGGCACTCCAACAGCCTGCATCTCTGCTGCACATGGTGACCAAGGCCAATGGGTTTTGGCGACCCTGCAGTGATTTCCGACGCTTGAACAACGCCACGGAACACGACCGGTTTCCCATCCCACACATCCAGGATTTTTCCATACACCTGGCTGGGATGCGCGTTTTTTCAAAAGTGGACCTGGTCCACGGTTACTACCAGGTTCCGGTACGCACGAAGGACATTCCCAAAACAGTGGTAATAACTCCTTTTAGCCTTTTCGAGTTTTTACGCATGCCGTTCGGGTTAAAGGGTGCGGTGCAAGTTTTCCAAAGAATGATGGACACGGTGCACCGCGACTTGCCCTTCGTTTTTGTCAACTTAGACAACATTTTGGTGGCTAGCACGTCTGAGGAGGAGCACCTCGACCATCTCAAACAAGTTTTCCAGCAGTTGGAAGTGCACAGGCTTATCGTTAACCCGGCAAAGTGCCAGTTTGGGATACCGGTGATTGATTTTTTGGGCCACCGCATCATGCCGGAGGGCGTGATTCCGCTGCCAGATAAAGTGCATGCCATGTCAGATTTTCCGCCTTCGCAGACTGTGAGGGTGCTACAGGAATTTTTGGGAATGGTCAATTTTTTACAACTGTTTCCTCCCCCAGGCAGCCCAGCTGCTGCAACCGCTGTACGGCGCACTCAAAAAAAAAAGAAGCCAATGGAAAACATGACTGGACCCCCTAGCGGGTCCAGGCTTTCACAAATGCCAAAACAGCGCTCGCTAATGCGGCTTTGCTAGCCCACCTCACCCCATCAGTGCGCATAGTATTCACCACAGACTTGTCTGACGTGGCCATAGGGGCAGTAGTGGAGCAGTACGTCGTGGCAGCCACTTGCGTTTTTCAGCCGTACTTTACGTGACAACGAACGCATATCCAGGACGTTTGACCGAGAGTTGTTAGCTTTCCACCTGGCGATGCGCCATTTCCAGTTTTGGCTTTAGGGGTGCGAGTTCATTGTGTTCGTTCATCATAAACCACTAATGTACGCCATGTCCAAAATCATGCAGCAGTGACATTTGGCCACGATCTCGGAATTCGCTACTGACATTCAACATGTAGCCAGTAAGCTTAATGTTGTGGCTGACTGCCTGTTGCACGCAGTAGTCTCCCTGGTCTACATGGGAATAGATTTCCCCACCATGGCTGCGGAGCAATGTGGGGACGCAGACATTTGCGTGCTCCAGTCCGTGCCTACTGGGTTAAAACTGAAGAGCAGGGTGGTACAAGAAGGGTGCCCCCCCTTGCTCTGTAATGTCTCCACCGGCCGCCCACGCCTGGTGGTTCCGAGCTCTTGATGCCGCCGCATTTTTGAATCCGTCCACTCCCTTTCACATCCTGGCGTGGGTGCCTCGGTTAAACTGGTGGGGGCAAAATTTGTCTGGCTTCACCTACGCAGGGATGTGAAAGAATGGGCTGCAGCGTGCCAGCGGGCCAAAGTGCACAAACACACCAAAGCCCCCCTCGAGCCCTTTCAAATTCCAGCTAGGAGGTTCGATCACGTCCACGTGGATTTGGTGGGCCCCCTTCTGCTGTCGCAAGGTTTCACACACTTTGACAATCGTGGACTGCACCACACGTTGGCCTTAAGTGGTCCCGCTGGCTTCCACCACGTCTCCTGAGGTTGCTTGTGCTTCTTTGTCTGCTTGGGTTGCACGGTTCAGATCCGCAATTCATTTTGGAGCTCTGGTCCGTGACGGCCGACAGCCTGGGGGTCAAAATCCACCGCACCACCACGTACAACCCTCAGGCTAACCGGTTATGCGAACATTTTAATAAGTCGCTTAGAGCCTCACTCATGGATGCAAATTGGGTTGACCACCTGCCTTGGGTAATAGGGTTGCACTCCGCGCGGAAGGAGGATCTGGCAGCTTCCCCTGCAGAACTCGTTTTTTCTCAGCCGTTGCAGATCCCCAGGGAATTTTTACCGGAAAACCTGGCACTCAGGACTGATCCACCCATGCCATTTTTTTACAGTACAGGGGCTGCTAACGTGCGGGGCTCGGCGCACCATTGTTTTCCCCACACTTTCGTGCCAAAGAGCTTACATAGCGCCAAGTTTGTTTTTGTCAGGCACGATGCGCACAGAACCCCACTGCATCCACCGTATGATGGCCCGTTCAGAGTGCTGGAAACTGGGGCAAAGTACTTCGTGTTAGACTGGGGGGGATAAGGAAGCCATCTGCATTGACAGGCTTAAGCCCGCATGTGTGTTGGCAGACGAACAGGTGGTGTTGGCTGAAGCACCCCTCCATGGACGCCCACCTATGGTGGTTCCGCAAGTTTGTTTCCCCCCTGCAGAGAACTGTGCTCGTGAAACTAACCCTGTTTCCGCCCCACCCTCTTCCCCTCCACAGACCACCATTCCCTCCCACACACCTCGCCAGGAGGGTGCTTTGACTGGACCGCCGGTTCCCCGCTACAGCTGCTACGGGCGCCGGCTCAAGCCCAAAGGACCAAAGGGTTGGGGCCCTTTCTGGGTGTTCGGGGGGGGGGGGGCTGTGTGGTGGCACAGAGTAGAGTTCTCCACCCAGAACCGGAGGTCGGGGGGGGGTGGATAAAAGGACAGAAGGGTTGTAGATGTAACAAAAGGGAGCCGCTGACTCCCGCGGTGACAGGAGTCACACTGGAGTTTGCAGGGGAGCGATCAATGATCATAAGAAGCACTCTGTGTCCTGTATGTTAATGTCTGAGACATGCTTTGTGTACTGTGTGTAATGTCTTTTATCCTCGGGTCTCAGAGGCGGGAATAAAGATGTGTAAAGGCGAGTGCCCAGAGACCCCGGGGCATTCTTTTTTCTGTGTTGGAGGATGAATAAAGTCTGTGTCATTCAGCTCGCTGCCTCGTCTGATTCCATCCTTCCACAGCATCATCATTTAGCATTTGCTGTTTTACAATAAGAGTGAGATGGTGTTAGCGTTACTTACCTCCAATTAAAACAGGGTTAGCGGACTGTCCTCTCTGATGCAGCATGGTGGGAAACGGTCCCACATCCCTGGTAATCAGAAGTAGCAGCGACTTGACCAAACCATGAGTTTGGAGTTAGCTACTGAGCTAACCACTGGAATGAAACGTAGCCATCCATCGACACCTGTTCCGCTGCACGCACTGCTGGAGTGAGGCAGGCCACGAACAAGTAATGTGTGAGGAACTGTGCTGAAGAAAAGCAATGTGTATTTTAAATCCCCAATATAAACAATAGTTTTAAATAAAACAATAGACATTTTTATCTTGTCATCTGATGTATATCGTCATATCGAACAGCCCTATTAGAAAGTTTGAAATTTTTGAATTGAATTCACAATATTGAAAATATTTAGGTGCATTAGTACAGAAACTGTCGCAGTTTAAGCAAAAGGAAGGAAGGAAGTAATCAACCCATAAAGATGTTTTCAGTTCAGCATCTGAGAAGGTTGGTCAGAGAGCGCCGCTGCTGCTTCTGCTGAAATAATAGAGTTTGAACAAATCATCAACCAGTACGAGGAAGAGATTGATTGTCAGAGCAGACTGCTGAATATCTGCTGGTGCCCCCAGATACAGATACACAGAATAGTTATGTAGACCTGTAATGGTCTGAATGAGGCTCGAGAAAGATCTGAATCTGTTTTTTTAAGTCTCTGGATTGAAAATATGTTGACTACTAGAAGTGACTTCCCATAAGTTTGATTAAAAAAAACTAAGAATGGGAATTTTACAAGAAAAGAATTACAAGGACAGAAGTTTAAAATTACACAAAAATAAACAAATACAAATGATTTTAAATACATTACGGTAAAAAGATTTAAATATCTGGTTATCAATGTGAAACTCTTCCTTTTGTTTCTCTTCATCCCTCCAGACTTCCCACAGCAACCTGACTGTAAGGAGGAGGTTCTGGTTGACCAGCAGCTCTGGAACCAGGAGAGGATCTCTGTTCTGGAACAGTAGGAGCTAGAACCTCCACAGATGGAGGAGCAGCAAGAGACAGAACCTCCACGGGTTAAAGAGGAAGAGGAGGAGCTCTTCATCAGTCAGGAGGGAGAACAGCTGGTAGTCAAGTTAGAGGCTGATACCTTCATGGTGACTCCTATTTCTCAGGAAAACGAGCAGAGTGAAACAGAACCAAACAGTGAGCAGGTCCTCTCTCACAACTCTGCTGTAACTGAGATCCAAGTTGAGGAAGGAAGCTGGTATGTAAATTTAGAATCAATCAAGGAAGAAGAAGAAGAACCAAAACCAAAGAAAAGACGACTGAAAACAAGAAGTCACAGTACCAGTGATGACGACTCTCTAACCTCAAAGACTCTCTATGAGAATGAAACAGGTAAAAACATAATAGGGTCCACTACTCCTAATTTTACTTATTCTTGGTGTGCAAATCAGTTTGCTTGAGTATCACCATCATTCTATGTACATGTACACACTCAATACTTGGTCTTGGCTCCTTTTGCATGAATTACTACATCAGTGTAGCGTGGCATGAAGGTGACCAGCCTGTGGTACTGCTAAGGTGTTAGGGGAGCCCAGGTTGCTTTGATTGCAGCCTTCAGCTCGTCTGGGTTGCTCGGTCTGTTGTCTCTCATCTTCCTCTTGGCAATACTCATAGATTCTCTATGGGGTTTAGGTTAGGAGAGTTTGCTGGCCAGTCAAGCACAGTGATACCATGGTCATTAAACCAGGTTTTGGTAGTTTTTGCAGTGTGAGCAGGTGTCAAGTCCTGCTGGAAAATTAATTCAGCATCTCCATAAACTTGTCAGCCGAGGGAAGCATGAAGTGCTCTAAAATTTCCTGGTAGACAGCTGTGCTGACTTTGAACTTGATAAAACACAGTGGACAAACACTAACAGATGACAATACTCCCTAAATCAGGTGACAAGTCTTGTCATTTAGAAATCAAGGTCCCAGAGTCTGGTGGGAGAGTGGAGAGGCACAGAATCTAAGTTGCTTGAGGTCCAGTGTGAAGTTTCTCCAGTCAGTGATGATTTGGTGAGGATTTTAGGATTAAAAAAAATCTCCATTGAAATGAATTGCAAGATTGAAACTATCTTTTGATCACAATTGAATTGTGCCACAAGTTGCACATATTTGTGAATGTGGGTGGCACGGTGGCGGAGTGGTTAGCACTGCGGCAGCACAGCAACTCACCCTTAGTCGGGGGATCCTGGGTTCGATCCCAGCCCCTGACCAACAGTGATCTGTGTGGAGTTTGCATGTTCTCCCCGTGTCTGCGTGGGATTACTCCGGGATTTCTCCGGTTTCCTCCCACATGCCAAAAACATGCAAGTTAGGTAAATTGGCATCAAACTGGGGATTCTAAATCGTCCTTAGGTACGACTGTGAGAGTGAATGGTTGTCTGTCTCTCTGTGTTGGCCCTGCGATGGACTGGTGATCTGTCCAGGGTGTGCCCTACCTCTCGCCCAAAGATGCTGGGATAGGCTCCAGCCCCCCCGCGACCCGAAAAGCATTATGCTGAAGAAGATGGATGGATGGATGGATGATAATGGTGTAGGCTGTTTAACTGTTACAAAATATAAGGTTGTGAATATACATAAACTGAAAGACTACAGTCACAGACATCATCATTTTCAAAGAGAGCGCCCAGGAGGAAGTAACTAACAGTCCTCTGGATCAGCTGCAGCTCCTAAAATACATTTGTTTTGTTTTTCCTCCCCTTGAGATGCTTCTAGGTCAGGATACAGAAGGTGAGCTTTGAGAGGGGAACTGCCATAATCGTGTTTAGTGACATGTACAGTCCTAGACATGGAAATGTAGTCCACCAAGTGGTTTCACAAAAGCTAATTATTACTTTTATTATATGACAACCGACAACTTTAATTACATGGAAAATTATCTTTTCAATTGACAAACATCATATGTGTACCTCGTGGCAAAATTTGATTGGGATCAAAAGCTAATTTTTCTCTTGCCATTCACTTCAATGGAGATTTTGTCCGATTTAAGGTCCCATATGAAGAAGTAGAGGGGGCGTGACTTAGGCTCTCTATTTTGTTGGGACCGTGGTTCAGGGGAGTTTTCACACCTACAGCCTTGGTCTGAATCAAACTGAAAAGTCTGAAAGTCCAGACCAAAGGGTTAAGGGTTGTTCAGAGTCAGTCCGAGGGCATAACATTTGCATTCTGTAGAAGGTGTTTGCATATACGGCAATATTCAGTTGTTATTAAGTTGTTTTTGAGCCACTGCAGCTACCCTTCAGCAGCTGTGTTTTGTGCATGCACAGTGAAAATAAATTTAAAGATTTTAACAGCTTCAGTCGAAACACAAAAGAAGAGCTTGTTGGCAGAGGTTTTTTTTTTTTTTCAACTGTGGGTTAAATGCCATATATTTACCATGAAGTGACTGAAACAATTTTCCCCGCCCCAAACTACACCTGTAGTAGCTGCTGTCACAAGCTACGGACAAATACAGAGCAGCGAAACAGGTTGGAATATAATTTGCTGTTTTGGTGTTCTGGGTGAAAAATTGACCAAAAAAAAAAACCACTTCAGAGTAGAAGAATGCACAACGTTTATTTCAAGGTCCTGCCATCCTAGTGTTTCCTGGTGCATGTGCAGTGCACTGCAACCACTGTGTTCTTGTACGCGCGGTCACTTCTCTGGGCCTGCATGCGCTCGGTCAGTGCAAACCCTCTGCGTAGGGTTTGCCAGTATTTCCTCTGGCTTAAAGACCTTGGCGCGGTGGCAACATATTTTTCCCCGGGGTGGGGGGGGGGCAGTAAACGTACCGGAATATCATCATTTTATACTATTTATTTCTTTTTTTTAATTTTACACAGTAACGTTGCATATGGAACTTAGCATTTGAAGTATTGTACAGCCAAGGCTTGAATATTGGGCCAGTTGGGGTCCCACCCAGACATCCTGTGTTTAAACTTTTTAGTGGTGTTATCCTTCTCTCCTTCCTCTGCCTGAACACTTTCCTCTCCTTGGCTCCTCTCTTCTGTCTCATCTTGTCCCCTCTGAGCTCTGTCTAATTCAGCTTCTCTCTCTGTCTGTGGTGGTGCAGTGGTTAGCACTGTTGCCTTACAGCTAGAAGGTTCCTGGTTCGAATCCCCAGGCTGGCAGGGGTTGGAACCTTTCTGTGTGGAGTTTGCATGTTCTCTCTGTGCTGCGTGGGTTTACTCCGGGGGCTCCGGTTTCCTCCCACAATCCAAAGACATGCATGTTAGGTTAATTGGTTGTTCTAAATTGTCCCTAGATATCTGTTTCCTATAGGCCCTTAGAATAGAGGGTTAGTACTAGTGAAAGCGCTTTGAGTGGTCTTTGTGACTAGAAAAGCGCTATATAAGTGCAGGTTAGTTAGTTAGTTAGTATACAAACAGGTTAGAAAATACCAAGTGTCATGTTTTGTCCTGCAGGATTTTTTGTCATGGTTTACATAAATGACAAAAATATGTGTATTTTTTGTATTTTTATTCTAGTGTTTCTTTTTTTCCCATTGAGAGAGTAGGGAAGGGAAAGAAACATTTATAATAGTAATGTACTCATGCATACTTAAATTATATGATCAGGTGGGTATAGTAACCAGAAATTCTACTCATGTAAAAGCAGTGCTTTGAAATTAATAATTAAAAGTAGACAACCAAAAATTTCTAGTTGAGTTAAGGGTACAAAGAGCACCCACTTAAAAACTTGAGTAATGACTTCAGTCTTCAAGGTTTTAGATTTTTCTCAAAAATTTATAACAATTTTCTTATAGTTTTCTACTCTTCTGAATGAATGAATGAATGAATCTTTTATTTTGGATAGATTAGAAGTAAAGATTAAAAGAAACAGAATAATATAACAAAGGGGGAAAAAAGAAAAAAATCCAACAAGGTCAAATTAGACAATAACTCCACTGATTATACAGTTCAACATGTTATCCGAAATGGGTGATGGCTGAAGCCGCAGCTTATATTGCCCACCCATATTCCATCCAAGAATTCAAAAGAAAAACAAAGAAAAACAAAACATTTTATTTAATGAAATAAATTAACTAATGAAGACAAAATGAACCAACTTGAGCTCTTAACCACACCTGTTTGCTAAGCGACTTTTCCATGATTGCTCCTGTTACCAATGGGTCAAAACCACCACAAATGCCTTCACTGCTGACATACCTCTTCTCTTGGTGGTTGGAGCACGACTAGCCACTGCGATAGGCAGCGGGACTCCCATCCCCCCAAGCCCTCAGTGTCTAAATGCAATTAAAATTGAGGTAAGGGCAGCCCCACTGCGCAGCAGACAGAGCTATCCCCTTCACTGACACAGTGCAGCACACCCCCACCCCAAAACCCTAAATGTATCTAGGGATGTGATTTTTCCGCTAATTTGCAGAATTCCGCTTTTTTTATCTTCCAAAAATTTTCAAACCAGATGGCGGCACTTGCACAATGCGAGGCTCAGCGTCTCTTCAGATTTTGTGGATTAGCAGCGATATTTCTGCCCATTTCAGGTCTGTTCGTTCAGAACAGCTTCGCTTTTACATCCTACACCCGAAATGAACTTTTGGACATTGGATTACAAAATAACGACCTTTTTATCAGCAACCTACGTTTCATCCCTGAGCTCTGGAGAACACCCGACACTAGGCAAGCTACCCGGCCGACCAGAAGTGCTCGCAGGCGGCGTAGAGACCGTAAACAAAGGCGGGGGAAGCGCGGAGGGCTAAGAGCTAAGCTAAAGCTAACACTGCACCGGCTTTCTCTACCCAGCATTTTCCTCGCTAATGTACGGTCAGTGGCGAACAGAATGGATGAGCTACGGCTTCGGATTACCAACAATAAGAAACTTATGAACTGCAATATCGTGATTTTCATGGAAATATGGCTACATAGTGGAGTACTTGTGTGGCGCCACGAGACGGCTTTTGTTGTGATGTAGCGCATTATAAATAAAGCTGAATTGAATTGAATTACTTGACGGTGCTGTCGAGCTGGCCGGACGGCACACTCTGCGGGCAGACAGAGCAGCTAATGACTCCGGTAAGATCAGAGGTGGGGGAGTATGCATTTATATTAACAAGGCTTGGTGCACGAACTCTGTCACTGTTGGGAGACACTGCTCAGCTAACCTGGAATTTCTCATGGTTAAATGTAGACCTTTATATCAATCAGTCAATCAATCACTCAATCAAAGACTTTATTCCAGACTCATGGTCCATCAAAAATAAAATAAATAAATAAAACAAGACAGTTGAAAACAGATAATAAGAAAAACAATCAAAAAGTTACAAAACAATAAGACACAACTACTAAAAGAAGTACAAAGAGTACAGACTTTAAAAAGACTTAAAAAGACTACTGTACCAGTGCCTTCTAAACTGTGACTGACAGCGAATAGAACTGAGCTTAATGCTAGACATGCCTTGAATGATTTCATTTCTAGATACATCAAGCCGACAGGTGAATTTATACATAAGATTCCTTATTACTGCATGCAGTGTATTTACACGTGATGAGACAAATAACTCGGAAGCACTGCACCATCGAGGCTTTTTAAGTAAAATTCTTAAAGCATCATTGTAAGCAACCTGTAATTTCTGCATACTTTGTTTCCTATAATTTATCCATAAATGAGCAGTGTATAAAGGTGTACAATAGGTTTTAAAAAGAACCAGTTTCACCTCATCTGAACAAAAGCCAAACCTGCGTGCAAGAATATTTGCTTGCATGTAGATTTTGCAGCGTTGTCTGAAAATATCATCATCATCAGTCATTCTATCATTAATAAAATGTCCCAGATATTTAATTTTATCCCTGCCAATTAATTCCCTGCCTGCCAATTCAAAGACAGGGAATTTCATTAACAAATCTTCTTTAGTGCGGCAAATCAGCACACAACTCTTATTTGTATTATATTTTATGTCATTTTCCTCTCCATAAGCAGTACACACTCTTAATAACTCCTGAAGACCAGCACTACTTGGACTGAGAATAACTACACTCACCGGCCACTTTATTAGGTACACCTGTCCAACTGCTCGTTAACACTTAATTTCTAATCAGCCAATCACATGGCGGCAACTCAGTGCATTTAGGCATGTAGACATGGTCAAGACAATCTCCTGCAGTTCAAACCGAGCATCAGTATGGGGAAGAAAGGTGATTTGAGTGACTTTGAACGTGGCATGGTTGTTGGTGCCAGAAGGGCTGGTCTGAGTATTTCAGAAACTGCTGATCTACTGGGATTTTCATGCACAACCATCTCTAGGGTTTACAGAGAATGGTCCGAAAAAGAAAAAATATCCAGTGAGCGGCAGTTCTGTGGGCGGAAATGCCTTGTTGATGCCAGAGGTCAGAGGAGAATGGCCAGACTGGTTCGAGCTGATAGAAAGGCAACAGTGACTCAAATAACCACCCGTTACAACCAAGGTAGGCAGAAGAGCATCTCTGAACGCACAGTACGTCGAACTTTGAGGCAGATGGGCTACAGCAGCAGAAGACCACGCCGGGTGCCACTCCTTTCAGCTAAGAACAGGAAACTGAGGCTACAATTTGCACAAGCTCATCGAAATTGGACAATAGAAGATTGGAAAAACGTTGCCTGGTCTGATGAGTCTCGATTTCTGCTGCGACATTCGGATGGTAGGGTCAGAATTTGGCGTCAACAACATGAAAGCATGGATCCATCCTGCCTTGTATCAATGGTTCAGGCTGGTGGTGGTGGTGTAATGGTGTGGGGAATATTTTCATGGCACTCTTTGGGCCCCTTGGTACCAATTGAGCATCGTTGCAACGCTACAGCCTACCTGAGTATTGTTACTGACCATGTCCATCCCTTTATGACCACAATGTACCCAACTTCTGATGGCTACTTTCAGCAGGATAATGCACCATGTCATAAAGCTGGAATCATCTCAGACTGGTTTCTTGAACATGACAATGAGTTCACTGTACTCAAATGGCCTCCACAGTCACCAGATCTCAATCCAATAGAGCATCTTTGGGATATGGTGGAACGGGAGATTCGCATCATGGATGTGCAGCCGACAAATCTGCGCCAACTGTGTGATGCCATCATGTCAATATGGACCAAACTCTCTGAGGAATGCTTCCAGCACCTTGTTGAATCTATGCCACGAAGAATTGAGGCAGTTCTGAAGGCAAAAGGGGGTACAACCCGTTACTAGCATGGTGTACCTAATAAAGTGGCCGGTGAGTGTAGATCATCAGCATACATAAAATGATTCACTAACTTATTCCCTATTAAACACCCAGTTTTACAGGCATTCAGTTGTTTTGACAACTCATCCATGTAAAGATTAAATAGAATAGGGGACAATATACTGCCCTGTCTGACACCACTGCTCACACCAAATGGGGATGAATGACTCTTCCCCCATTTCACCAGCATCTTCTGATGTGCGTACCAGTAAATCAGGATATGTACTAAGTACTTAGGAACCCCCCTGTCAATCATTTTCCTAAACAATATCCTGTGACTAACACGATCAAACGCCTTAGAGGCGATCAAACGCCTTATATCTGCCACAGGAGTTCACTTTTCACTTTTCTTCATCTTGCCTGCTGAAGATGTTTTGGACTTTATTTAAAAAATATTTTTAACGCCACACATGTGATGGATAATGCTTGTTGAAATATTTTAGGAATGCTATCTTCTTGGAACATAAGTCAATATTATACAGTAATAAGTGACATTCAGCTGTTTGTTTTATGTCATTTAAGCACAGTTCTGGTACTTAAAAATCATAAAAACCCAGGAGCTTCGGGGGGCTTTGCCCCCCTTGCCCCCCCCCCCCCCACTGCGTCCCCCAGACCCCCTGCTAAATTTTCAGATAATTTCCCCAACCCCAAATCACATCCCTATGTATCCAAGAAGATCTGTGTTCCACCCAGAATCGGGGAGGGGGGGGGAGGTAAGACTAGGAGGGAGGTGGTCCAAAAAAGAGCCCATCCCTCCCCAGAAGCCAGCTCGCAAACTGGTTCAGGAGGCCACCCACTTCCCCCAAATCCCAACCCAGGGTGAGGACCACCAGGCTGAGCAGCCCAGGACCCGCCAAGGTTGCGCCTCGGCGCTCCCAGCACCACAAGCATGATGGAGCAGCCTCACCCACTTCCACACATCTTGCACACACGAACATAGACAACAACAATAATCTCAAAAAGGAACAATGGGCCAGACCCATACGACGCCCCACACGCCAAGTGACACCCCCGAGCACCCACCACAAGCTCACCAACCACCCACCCCAGACGCACAGCGGAAGGCCCACCCACAGCCACAGACACCCCGGAGCAAACCGATGGCAACATGGTGGCCAACCCATGCCAATGCCCCTCCGACCACCCACACACACCCAGCGCCAAGGACACTGGAGGCAGTGCGATAAAGCACCCCACCCCGTGACACAATGGCAGGGCGGCTGGGAAAAGCAGGCTCCAAACTGCCAACCCCCAGGCCACCAGATGGCCTGACCCACCCCCGCCACCCAACAAGATCTCCCCCACCTACACACACACATCTTCCACCCCACACATGCATGCGCTCCCACACACATACGCACACCCACATCCGCAGGCCCCGGAGGAAGGGTGGGAGGGAGACGCCCCTGGGACAAAGGTACCAGTCCCCAGAGCGCTGCCAGGGCCCCAGGCCCGGCCTGCACCACTTCGGGTGTGTGCCAGAACAGGTGAAACTAGCCTCTCGACATCACCCGTCATTGAAGGCGTCCCACCGTGCCACCCAGTACCCTCATCCAGGGCAACTTGGGCTCAGGCACAGGGACCCTCCTGTGATGACCCTGGGCGACAAAGGTCTTGCTCACTCTCCAGGGTGCCAGGCAGTTCCTCATCCCACACTGCGCCATCTACCACTCTCTGGATCGGTCGGTGCTTTGTGGACCCACAACTCATGGGAGCTGGGTTTTCTCAAAGTTTTTGAAAGAGTGAAAAATGTTCTCTCCTCACGTGTGTGGAGAGAACATGGACAGTATTGTTAACAGCTCCTCTTTTGCAGTCATATCGGTAAACACTATCCGAATAAAAATGCACAACTGAGCTATTACTTATGTCTGTGGACTCATCTAATTGCAGTGAAAAACATTTACATTCTGCGATGTCCTTCCAAAGCTGCTGTGTCAAATCATGGGCCATTATTTCACAGTGCCGTGACTAACACGGTCACAGCTTGCAGGAGTTTAGCAGTAGCTAGCTTGCGTGTTTGACTGCGCATGCAGAGTAACCTATGACACA
This sequence comes from Pholidichthys leucotaenia, assembly GCA_020510985.1. Taxonomy (NCBI): domain Eukaryota; kingdom Metazoa; phylum Chordata; class Actinopteri; order Cichliformes; family Pholidichthyidae; genus Pholidichthys; species Pholidichthys leucotaenia. Next base: position 71,793,970 of record CM035836.1, read on the forward strand.
TAGAGGACAGGACCTCTCCTGATCGGCTGCCCTGTACATCAGTCAAATATGGTAAATGCCGATAAGAGGACAGATGGGAGGATAGGCGATAGAATTAAAAACTTTGTTTAAAAAAAAAAATTAATTTCACATGATGTATCCGCAGTGCCTTTGCAGTCTACCAGTCGATCACGATTGACATATTGAGCACCCCTGGTCTAGAGAGAGCTCTTTGCTTCGACCCATCATGAGTTCTTTGTGATGTGATAATCTGATATTCACAAACCCTTTTAAAGGCTATCAGTTGGGACTTAACCACCAGAAATTAATTTGCACTGATGGGGGATGGGATGGCTTCCTAAATTCTGATGGATTTCAGCTGGTTTCTTTGCTTTCTATGCCTTTTTGATCCTCTTTTTCTTCATGTGTTCAATACTTGTTCCTGTGTCATTCCACTCTTATTAAATATAACTTGTTTTGTGAACACAGTTGCCTTGATTTCTTTGTATGTATGGATTGGATTGGAATGGTGGCCTAGTTGGTAGAGCATCCGCCCCACACCTGGGAGGCCGAGGTTCAAATCCCAGCCGGGTTATGCCAAAGACCATATAAAAGTGGAACTTCCTGCCGTCCAGCTTGGTGCTCAGCAATAATGGAACGGAGGAGGAAAATTTGTGGCGGCGCCTTGCATGGCAGCAACCCCTCTGATTGTAGATGTGATTAACATTGTATATAAGACAAACATAATTTTGTTCTACTGTACATGAGTGGCTGTATGAATTGAATGGCAATAAAAATGGCTTTACCTTTACCTGGGTTGTTACTGATAACAGGTGAAAATCTCAGGTCATTGACTCCATCAGAAGAAATATGTTTAACCCCTTGCACTCCGGTCAATTTCTCTAAAAACGCCAAAAAATAACGTGCCCAAATTAAATCCAAAGCTGTTCTTCAACCCTTTGCAGCATCTTCATGGGGTTGGTCTCATTTGAAAGAAAACACTTTGAATTTTTTGGCAAAACAGTCATAATCTCTCTAAGTGCTCCGGCCACTGAGTAACAGTCATCTAAACATACTGAACTTGAAGAAAATAAATTTGGCTTTGGTGTTTTTTTTGGATACAAATGCTTGCAAATAACACACAGCTTCAGATCCGGGCTGGAAAATGCAACAGAAATGTAGAACCAAGTGTTATCCAGCTGAGGTCCAAATTTTGTAACAATACCACAAAAAATGAATATATTACACAGCTTTTTCCTCAGGTAGTTCCCAGGCATTTTGGAACTGTGCCAAATTGTGCCAAATGGCACAGTTTGGAAAAACGTCTAACTTTTGAATGATTCAATATAGAAGCTTCATTTTGGGCTCTAATGAAAGGCCACACTCAGGGCTGTGTCTGTGTGTGTGTGTGTCCCCCCGCTACAGAGGACAAACATCGCCCATCGCTACATGACGGATTAGCCTCATGTGGCGATGTGGCAACAGCGGCGCAGTCACTGTGGCTTCCCCCCCCTCGCTACAGAAGAATAGCGGGGGGGGGGGGGGCTTCACGGTCCAGACACGGCGCACGAACCGTGTACCACGGCGCACAAATTTCAGACTTGGTGCGCCGCACAGTTGTAATTTACCGATCGGTCAAAAGTCATTTTTGATTACAGTTTTCAGGAATAAAGAATAATTTAGCTTATAACACCTTACCTCTTCACAGCAGTGTCCTGGCGAACTTCTCTTCCTCATTGTCAGACGAATGCGACGCTGGTCCGCTCGTGGTTCTGGTCTCGCGACCCGATCAAAACATAATTCCATTATTGTGGTTTTGTGCTTCCATGATTGCGGTTTTTGTGAACGATTTTTCAAAACAAATAACAGTAGTAATTAAAAAAAGACTGGCGAAGGCGTGTGTGTCACTCAGCCTTCGTCGTCGGCCTCCGTCGGTCTATGATGACCATGGAAGAATATCATAACGCTACTCTGCTGGAACAAAAACAATAAGCACCGCCTGTGGCCGAACATGCCGATGCGTGAATGGCAGTCGCTGTCATACAGGTTGCATTTGTGGGTGGTCTCCGTGCTGCTGGGTCTGTGACGGTTCTTCCTGCGGGTCCTTTTTTGATCCGCTGCAGCAGTCAGTCTTCACCCAGCCTTAAAAAAAACAGCTCGCGAACTTCTCTGCTTCAATTGGCTCACTGCATTCACAGCGTTGGTAGGCGGGTCCTTCTTGCTAGGTTTTCAGTCATTGGTTCTTCAAGGTTTCAGAAACCCAATTCAAGGCTCTTATTAGTCGAATGAGAGGTCAATCACATCCAATCTGTTTGCGGCTGTGTCTGTAGTGGAAGGACTTTTTTTTTTTTTCAGTGCACTCTGGGATGCAGAGACTTGCCCGCCCGCGGTACAATGGAGTGCAAGAGGTTAATGAGAAAAAATGTTGACGTGTGCTTGTTTTTCCAGCTGTATATATGCACACACAAAGTATCAAGCCCTTTAGGCAAAGACCAAAGGGGGATTTTGTGTGTGTGTGTGTGTGTGTGTGTGTGTGTGTGTGTGTGTGTGTGTGTGTGTGTGTGTGTGTGTGTGTGTGTGTGTGTGTGTGTGTGTGTGTGTGTTACTAAAAAGTTAGGGTTGTCTTAGGGGTTAAATTTATGGAAAATATAAAAAGGTCACGCTACAGTGATACAATATCATGAATGTAGGGCATTTAAGTAGAAGCATGCAATGGTGATTTCTTCATCTCTAACAATTTATTGAAACAAAAGCCAACAACAGTGGTGGGTATACCACAACAAAAAATGTCAGTGTCTCAATAATTTGTCATGTGCCCTTTAGTATCAATTACAGCTTGACAACGACGTCTCATGCTGTTCACAAGTTGACTTACTGTCTGCTGGGGCATGGCATTCCACTCTTCTTGAAGGGTGGCCCTCATGTCATTGAGGCTGTGGAGTACAGGGTTATGGGCCTCTACACGGTAACTCAGCTGATCCCATAGGTTTTCTATGAGATTCAGGTCAAAGTGCAGGCTCACTCCATTGGAGGTACCCCGGCCTCCAGCAGCCGTTCCCTCATGATGTGACCTCAATGAGCTGGAGCATTGTTGTCCATGAAGATGAAATTAGGCCTGTGTTGTTAATACAGGGGCACAATGACTAGATTAATGATGTTATTCATGTCACTGTACCATTCACAAGGCGTAGAGCAGTTGTGTATTGACTGGACACACCAGCCCAGACTGTAACACCACTACCACCAAAGGCTTGTCTGGTGACAACTGGTTGATGCATAGCGCTTCCCTTGACGTCTCCAACATCATTGGCCGCCATCATTTCTGCTCAACGTGAATCGATCACAGAACAGCACTGAGGCCCACTGGTCCCTTGTCCAGCTTAAATGCTCCCTGGCCCATGCAAGTCAATGACATCTGTGCCTGATGGTGTGGTCAGGTACCCTTGCAGGTCATCTAGCTTGCAGACTACGCTGATGTAAATGGTTTTGAATGGTCTGATGTGACACTTGGGTGCCTCTAACCTCCCTGAAATGTGCCTGGAGTTGAGTGGCATTCATCATCAGGTTCCACAGGGCGCTGTTCACAATGAAGTGGTCATCAGCGTGGGATGTGACCAAGGACTTTACACCGGATGGCTTTCCGGCAGGGCTGAAATGATTAGTCGACATTGTCGATAACATCGATAATAAAAATTTGCCGATGCAGATTTTTATTGTTGAAAAATCATTTCATTTTAAAGTTTATATGCATGCTGCGGAAATGTTCAGTTGTAACTGCAATGGACAACTGGAACTGCTGTGACCAGTAGTGTCTCTTTTGTCCCGCATGTGTGAACAATTTCCAACAACGAAGAAGAGGAGCACAGCATGGTGAAGCGAAAAGATAAACAAGTGCAAGTGTAGCTAAAAAAAAGGCAGGCCCAAGCTTTGTAAAGTATGGGACCATTTCACAGAAGACAAAGAAACAAAACAAGTAAAATGCAAACTTTGAAAGGCAGACCTTTCCTATCATGGCAGCACGGCAGTGATGCTTGAGCATCTGAAACGACGACTTCCGGGAGCTGCAACATTGACTGTTTCTGCTTGGTAAGTTTTAGCGTGTAAAGGAAGTTAGTGCCGCTTATTTTCAATGGCCAACTGTTTCAAGCTTCAGAAAAATGACAGTCCTGTTAGTACGTGCCGTTTGTTAGCTTACCTGTTTGACAGTCAGCTCTCTGGTTGCTGAGGGCTGAGCTGTCATGGCTAACATGTTGAATGCAGTAAATGACTGAATTACAGGAGTTGCTATCTCTTTGTTAGTATTAGCCCTCATTCTGAATATTAGTGCATCAGGGTTAATTAGAATATCCTAAATTGTAATTTAATAAATAAAAACCTACAACCATAATCATCAAAATTAAATCAAACTTCTTGAAACATCACTCTGAAGTGCAGTGAATACTGAATATGAAGGTTTACCTTTATGAATTATATTGTTAAAAAATGCACTTATAGAAAACTTCCACCTAATGTTAGTTTGTGGGTTGGAGCAGATCAGTAATTCAGGGTCACAGTTAACCTTTTTTATGTTAAGACAGAGACTGGGTGTGCAGCAGTGGTTTCTGTTCTTTGCTTTTGCGCTTTAACTTTTTTTACGACTGCTCTTTTAATTTGTGTCAATTGTTTGGATTAAAATAAATTTCAGTCAGCTGTTGAGCTTCAGTTTCAAATGTGTGTTTCATGGGCAATTTCATTTAGCTCTGGAAACTGCTTATAAAATGTTAAAGCAGGGACCGACAAGGTGATTTTCACAGGTGTGCAGGCTTAAACAGCAGGTGAGGTAAAATATGCACTAGAGCCCCAACAGGAAGCAGAGATGGTGGACATGAGAGAAATAATTGTGATGTCAGCTAATAAAAAAAAAAAAACAAAAAAAAAAAACAATAGTTGCTAGATTAGTTGACTACGAAAATAATCGTTAGTTGCAGCCCAACTTTCCTGACATAGCCCTGATCAGCTTTTCTTTCCTGATCCTTTTATGCTGAACCCCACACTGGAAGGCAGAAAGTACCATTTTTATGTGGTCTTTGGGATGACTGGCCTGGATTTAAACTCAGAACCTCCCAGTTTTGGGGCAGATGCTCTATGACTAGGCCACCACTCCGGTGCCCAATTCATGCGTAAATAAAACATTTTATAAGGTCTAGTTTTCTTCCTGTGTCTCCTTTTTAAACCTTAAGAACCATGTCAGCGGGGAAAAATAATTGAGTCTCCTTTAAATAACTTGTTGAAGCTGAAACGGATTCATCACTGCTGTAATTATCACATGGAAGGTTCTTAGATATTTCTTACTAACTGGTGCCTTTTTTCTTTGGCCAGGGTTTGCATTTATTCTTTGTGGCTTTTCTATTACTAGTATTTTTCTTGTCTTTTTGTCCCTCCAGATACTCCACAGCTGCATGACTGTAAGGAGGAGGATGTTTTCACTGTCCAGCAGCTCTGGAACCAGGAGAGCAACTCACGTCTTGGCCAGGAGGAACAAGATGCTGCACAGGTGAAAGTAGAAGAGGAAGAACTCTCTGTCAGTAAGGAGGAAGAAGACTTTGGACTGAAACAAGAGGCTGATACTTTCATGGTGACTCCTACTGATGAGGACAATGACAACAATGAAACAGAACCAAACAGTGAGCAGCTCCTCTCTCACACCTCTCCTGACACTGAGAGCCAAGACCAGGGAGCAGGAAAGAATGTAAACACAGGACCAATTAGACATGACGAATCAAAGAAGAGACTTCACAGAAACAGAAGTGACGGTAATGATGTAGACAACTCCCCCATGTCAGAGAATCAGTGTGATACTGACACAGGTGAAAAGTCTGGAAAATGTTCTGATCATAACAAAGTCATTAGGAATGAATCCCAAGAAAAGAAGCATCGCACTGCAGATAAGCCACATGTTTTCACCTTGTGTGGGAAAAAAATCGGGTTCAATTTATCAATTCATGAGAGAATTCACACAGTTGAGAAGCGTTTTTCTTGTGAAACATGTGGTCAAAGTTTTGCTGAACATGGTCATTTGAAAACTCACATGAGAATTCACACAGGTGAGAAACCTTTTTCTTGTAAAACATGTGGTCAAAGTTTTACTCAACGTGGTAATTTGAAAAGACACATAAGAATTCACACAGGTGAGAAGCCTTTTACTTGTGAAACATGTGGTCAAAGTTTTACTCATCGTGGTTCTTTGAAAAGTCACATGAGAATTCACACAGGTGAGAAGCCTTTTTCTTGTCAAACATGTGGTCAAAGTTTTATTCATCGTGGTTACTTGAAAATTCACATGAGAATTCACACAGGTGAGAAGCCTTTTTGTTGTGAAACATGTGGTCAAAGTTTTACTACACGCGGTAATTTGAAAAGACACACAAGAATTCACACTGGTGAGAAGCCTTTTTCTTGTGAAACATGTGGTCAAAGTTTTAATCATCATGATTCTTTGAAAACTCACATGAGAATTCACACAGGTGAGAAGCCTTTTTCTTGTGAAACATGTGGTCAAAGTTTTACTCAACGTGGTTCTTTGAAAACCCACATGAGAATTCACACAGGTGAGAAGCCGTAGTCTTGTAAAGTCTGTCAGAAATGGAAAAAGTTGAAATGCTGTACTACACTGTTGTCTTTTGATTTTTATTTTCAGTTTTAAGTCTCATTTGGGTGAATGAAATGTTCTTTAAATTGTTGAAGCTATATTGTAAAAATAGATCATTTTGGTAAGAATGTCTATCATCTGCATATTCACTCTGCTTTGGGCTTTCAGACTTCTAATCGTCATTAATGTCTTCGATGCATGGACATCGAAAGCATTTTTAATGTAGAGGGCACATTATGGTGAGGGGTCTGGAGGGTCCTCCTCACCAAAAACTCTTTGTGTTAGATACCATTTCCTGTATTTGCATATTTTACCAGATTACTGATTGTATAGTATGAACAAGGTTGTTGTTTTTTTTTTAAAGTAAAATGGTAAATAAGCAGTAAAAGTGCAGTGTGAACTCAATTTACATGCTTGATCAGGAGCAGAATAAAGGACAAACTTATTTAATGCTACCTCTTATTGCTAATTGTTATTAACTCAATATCTGTGTCCATACATAACCATTCACAAAACTATATACAGGACAAGATTTTGTTTTCATCCTTCCACCAAAAAAAACACAAAACTACAGTCTCTGTAATAACTGGCAATTGAAAAAAGTTTAATGGTATTGTTATGGATTTTTTTTTATTATTCTTTCTGTGTCCTATAATCATAAATGACATTACACCTAGTACTTTTCCCATGAGCCAGCCTTGAACACTGCTGACTCAGCATTCTCAAAACAATGCTTATCTGTTTGCTCTATTGTATTAAAACTCTCTGCTTTGTTTTGATATTTTGAATCTTCTCATGGCACTCACCTGTGTGCAGAACATGATATTTTCCGTTCTTGGCCAAGTTGTAACTAAATACTCAGAAAAGGCATATTTGACTCTGCACTGTATTTATTACCAAGATCAACAAGGGACATGTATTAATATAAAGAAAATCCACGACAGCATGTCTTGTTGTTTATATTATATAAGATAAGATAAGATAAGATAAGCCTTTATTAGTCCCACAACGGGGAAATTCCAGGATTGCAACAGCACAGGGATAGCAACACTCAGAGCAACAATCAGAAGGCAAGAAAAAACAAGCAAGCAAGAGCAGCTAATATACATATGTACATATTACTATAAAATATATATATACACACACACACAGACACACAGTGCAGAGCATTGTAGCTGGATGGAATAAATATATGAACACACAGTGCAGAGCATTGTAGCTAGATGGAATAAATATGTAAATATATAAACACCCACAGTATGGAGCATTGCAGCTAGGTGGAATAAATATGCAAGTATATAAACACACACAGTGCGGAGCAATGTAGCTAGATGGAATAATATATAGACATATAAATATAAACACACACAGTGCGGAGCATTGTAGCTAGATGGAATAAATATATAGACATATAAATATAAACACACCCAGTGCAGAGCATTGTAGCTAGATGGAATAAATATATAGACATATAAATATAAACACACCCAGTGCAGAGCATTGTAGCTAGATGGAATAAATATGTAAATATATAAACACACACAGTGCAGAGCATTGTTGCTAGGTGGGATGAAACAGCATAACCGTCTATTTAGTTATCCTACATGGTATGATTATGTGCCCATACATATTCTCACCCTCCATAGCGACCGGTATGTTCCTAGTTGTATGCCGGAGAGGACCATTGTGTAAGTCTATTGCATCTTTTGCATTCAAAAAAAAAAAAAAAAAAAGAAACTATTAGTTTGTTACGTCTTTTTGCTATCTCTGCGAGCAGCCCTGCTTAGGTTGTACAGTCTGACAGCCGTTGGTAGGAAGGACCTACGAAACCTCTCGGTTGTGCACCTGGGATGATGTAGTCTGCTGCTAAATGAGCTCCTCAGTGCATCCAGTATGTCCTGCATAGGGTGGAACTCGGACTCCAGCAGAGATGACAGTTTAGCCACCGTCCTTCTCTCTCCTATCTCCTCCATCGGATCAAGGCGTTGCCCCAGGACAGAGCTAGCTTTCTTAATCAGTTTGTTCAGTCTCTTCCTATCGGCTGCAGTAATGCCACTGCCCCAGCAGACCACTCCAAAAGTGATGGCTGATGCCACCACCGTGTCATAGAATGACTTCAGCAGCGCCCCTTGTACACCAAAAGACCTGAGTCTCCTCAGCAGGAACAGCCTGCGCTGTCCCTTCTTGTAGAGTGCGTCAGTATTGTGTGACCAGTCTAGTTTATTGTTCAGATGAATACCCAGGTACTTGTAGGATGTCACCATCTCGATGTCTGTTCCCTGTATATTTACTGGTGCTGTGAGGGGCTGCCCATGCCTGCGGCAGTCCACCACCAGCTCCTTAGTTTTCCTCGCGTTGATCTGGAGGCAGTTCCGATGGCACCAGTCCACAAAGTCCTGGATAAGCCCTCTGTACTCAGCTTCATCTCCGCTGGAGATGAGACCAACGATCGCAGAGTCATCAGAGAACTTCTGTAGATGGCAATGTGTTGTGTTGTGTGAGAAGTCCGCAGTATAAAGAGTGAACAAGAAGGGAGCCAGCACCGTTCCCTGGGGGGCCCCCGTGCTACTGATGATCGTGTCGGAAACACAGTCCCGGGTTCTCACAAACTGAGGCCGGTTCGTGAGGTAGTCCAGGATCCATGATGACAGGTGCTGGTCCACCCCTGCGCGCAGCAGCTTGTCCTTCAGGATCATCGGTTGGATGGTGTTGAAAGCACTGGAGAAGTCAAAGAACATGATCCTCACCATATTCCCGGGCTTCTCCAGGTGGGACAGAGAACGGTGAAGGAGGAAGATCACCGCATCCTCCACCCCAATGCCATGCTGGTAGGCGAACTGGAGTGGATATTTAACCCAAATCAGATTTTGCTTTTGAGTATTGATTCTATTAGATATTTTATATAATTAAAGTTAAATGGCATGGACAAAAAAGATGATACCCTTCAATGAATATTTTGTGACACCACATTTTTCATCAATCACTGCCAACAAGTGATCTTAATTCATCCTCTTCAAAGGGAAAAACAGGCTACTGTGTAGTTTGGTGTCATTGGGCCTCAATGAAACGTTACTAAATCTGAGTAGATTTGTGTGTAAATCACCTTAGTACAAAAAGGTTCCTTGGGATTCATGAACGCTGTGTAAATCCCTTCCTGTTGATCTGACATGTAGTCAAGAATAGAACTCAGAGGCTGCAGCTGAAGTCATCGCCAGTTAAGTAGAGGTGAGAGGGAAAATATTTTCTTCTAAGAGTAATGAAGTGATCGTACAAGAAAAGCAAAGACCAGGATGGAGGTGACAGATGCTGCAGGAAATAAATGTAACAGCTGGAAGAAGCTCATCAGGTCGTAGGTCTGATGACACGATAACAAAATTGACCATCGACCTGTGACCTTGGGTGTCCTGGTGCCAAGTACACATATGGACACCCTTATGCTTGAACATGGTGTTCACTATGGACAAACTGTGGTTAGCACAAAAGTCCAATAACTCAACACCACTTGGGTTCAGATCAGGCAGGCCGTTCCTCCCAATCGCTGATAGAATATTAAGTTATTTTAATTAACTCAGACAAACTTTTAAGAAATCTAATCTGGAGCTTAAATATAAGAATATCTGATTAAATTTTTATGGGCCATTTTAATCAGGTTTAAAAATGAGTTTTTCAGGCATTTGCATATTGTGACCATGATACAGAACAGATTAAAGCTAAAGTTGAAATATGTGGTAATGACAAGTGATATTTAGGTGCATTTAGATTCACACAAGCCCTGCATGAGAATAAGGCCAGAGTTGAATATACTGTGACAGTATAAGACTGTTGAAAATTTATTTCTTAATAAAAATGGATTTGTAGTACAAGCACACGAAGTAACACAGACACATTCACTGGAGTCACCCCAGTTTTAGTATTTCTTTGTTCTGTCCACTAGATGGCCTGGTAGAGAAAATGAAGTCCCACATGAGGCCTTGTCTATGTGAGCCATTTTGATGAAAGGCCTCAAGTCCTCCAGAAAGCCTCATTTGGCCATCACAACTGTGCGGGTACAGAAGAAGGTTCAGTGTTACCCTTTAACAGAGAGATTGGACAAGAACTCAAAGGGTGTGGGTGTGGGTGCGCACGCACTTGTGTGTGTTGGTCGAGCTCATTGGGTGCTCAGCACTAAATCTCTGATCCTAGAGCCGCCCCTGATCAGAGTTCACCTTTGATTATGTGCCTCTGTGCATTAAAGGGATAAGCAGGAGAATTTTGGATTGGATTACCCAAAACATAATTAAGATCAGCCTGTTTGCACTTTTGCCCAGTGCAGAGACCATTTTTCCACTGCTGTGATGACAAGATGGACCCATAAATATGGTCTGTGCCGTAGACATGCTGTTGAATAGAGCTTCATAATAATAATAATGGGTGAGGGCTAGGACAGTAAGCCAGTAATAATATTTTTGTGGTGATAACATGAATTTGTCCAGGGCTCCTTCAGTGCAGCTAACAAGGTAACAAGGGTAACTTCAGTTTTTACGTCTGCAATTTGGACCTTTTCACAAATGCATGATGGTGGCTGTTCATGATGCATTTAGCAAAGTATCCTGGGATTGTTTGGGGGCAAAGCCGGGCCACATCAATGCACTGGCTATATATTTCTAGAATTTTTAAAATTTTAATATGTAAATTCTGATGGCAGGTTAAAGATTATTGTATTGTACAGTATACTAGTATCCATCGGTACTTAACCTGAGTAGACAAGATTCAAAGGCTTTTTTATCATGTGCACAGTTAAGAAATGCTATATTTCCTGAGCAGTGAAATTCTTACTTTGCTCTCCAAATAAATGCCAAGGTAATCGGTACACAACAATACTACTAAGGTAATAACACAACTCAATACTAATACTAATGGATGCTAATGACACACACCAACACACAGTTAGGCAATTTGGACTCCTTGAGCACACCTTGATGCTAAATACTAATACTGAGTACTAATAACACACACTAGGCAATTTGGACAGCTAAAGCAGTCAAACAAGAGGAATGAAATTGAAAATTCACTGGATGACTGTAGTGATAGTGGTATATTGATATCAGAGGTGATGCGAACCTGGGATGGCATAAACCTATGTACAGTGTGCAAATGAACATTGTGCAATGAGCAATATATAATTACAAGTTACAAATTAGCACCTGGTGCTAATTTCTCTGTAACGATAGTACCAGTAGACTGTACATGATAAATAGCAGCAGAGATGATATGGACATCAGACTGGTGAGACTATATACACTGTATAGGTGAGCCGTGTGCAAATTTAGCAGTCGGCGTGTGAGTTCCTATATACAAAGCTGTGTTGCAGAGTTTTGGGAGTTGTCATTTGTTCAGGAGTCTGATGGCAGTGGGGAAAGAAGTTTTTCAGTCTGGTTGTCCTGCATTTCACACTTCTGTACCGCCGGCCTGAGAGTAGAAGAGTGAACAATCTGTGCTGGGGGTGTGTTGGGTCCCGGAGGATGGTGTCAGCTCTCCTTTGGACTTTGCGGTGGTAGGTGCTCTGCAGAGAGGGGAGTGGAGTCCTGATGATCTTCTCCACTGTCTTCACCGCTCGCGTTTGCGGTCCAGGGCAGTGGTGCTGCCGTACCACACATTGATGCAGTTGGTCAGGATGCTCTCAATGATGCAGCTGTAGAAATTGTTGAGGATCCTGGAGGACATGCCGAACTTCTTCAGCCTCCTCAGAAAGTACAGCCGCTGTTGAGCACTCTTAACAAGTTCTGTGCTGTTGTGTGTCCACTTAAGGTCCTCGCTGATGTGGATGCCCAGGTATTTAAAGCTGCTCACCCTCTCCACCTCAAGCCGGATGAACAGCCGCCGATGGGGTCTCCTCTTCCCTTTCCTCATGTCCACTATCCTTTGTCTTGTCTGTGTTGAGGGTGAGGTTGTTGTCCTCACACCATGACACCAGGTTGGCCACCTCCCTCCTGTAGGATGCTTCATCATCACCAGTGATGTGTCCTATCACTGCTGTGTCATCTGCGAACTTCAGGACGATATTGTCCCTGTGGGAGGCAACACAGTCATGGGTGAAGAGGCTACAGAGGATGGGGCTGAGAACACAACCCTGTGGGACACCTGTGTTTGTGATGATGCTGGCTGAGGTCCTGTTACCCATCCTGACAGACTGGGGCCTGCCACTTAGAAAGTCCAGTAGCCAGTCACAGAGGGTGGGGTGCAGGTCAAGAGAAGACAGTTTGTCGGTGAGTTTGTGGGGGATGACCATGTTGAAGGTGGAGCTGTAGTCGACAAAGAGCATCCTAATGTAGGAGTCTTTGTCTTCCAGATGGGAGAGAGAATAATGGAGTGCTGCAGCGATGGCATCTGAGGTGGACCTGTTGGCTGGTAGGCATACTGCAGGGGGTCCAGGGTGCCCAGTATGCTGTCCTGAATGAGGGGCAGCTCCACTCTCTCGAAGCACTTCATGATGATTGGAGTGAGTGCTACCGGTCTGTAATCATTCAGACAGGTCGGCGGGCTCCTTTTGGGGACGGGGATGATGGTTGTCATTTTGAAGCAGGAGGGGACTATATTCTGGTTGAGGGAGAGGTTGTAGATTGATGTGAGAACGTCAGTCACCTCAGCAGCGCATGCTCTAAGGGCCCGCCCAGGTATGTTGTCTGGTTCTGCCGCCTTGCGGGGGTTGATATTCCTCAGTGCTTTGTTTACCTGGCCTGGTGAGACTTTTAGTGGAGGGGTGTGTGTGTGTGAGTGTGTGTCTCTTCTCTTCACTGGTGGTCTCAAAGTGGGTGCAAAAGATGTTGAGATCGTCTGGCAGGCTGTCTGTGGAGCTAGTGGTGCTGCTGTTGGTCCTCTTGTAGTCTGTGATGTGTTGCAGGCCTTGCCACATGTGCCCCAGGTCAGGAGTGGAGTAGAGGCTGTCCAGCTTTTCCCTGTACTGCCTCTTGGCTGTTGCTATAGCCTTTCTCAGTCCATACTTTGCAGCTTTGTACTCGACTTTACTGCCTGATTTAAATGCAAGAGAGCGAGCACGCAGCATCTGACGTACCTGACTGTTGATCCAGGGCTTCTGGTTGGGGAACTTCCTGGCCTGTGGGGTGAGTATGATGGTATCAACGCAAGTGCTGACATACCCAGTCACATCCATCCATCCATCTTCTTCCGCTTAATCCTTTTTGGGTCATGGGGGGGCTGGAGCCTATCCCAGCATCTTTGGGCGAGAGGCAGGGTACACTCTGGACAGATCACCAGTGCAGGGCCAACACAGAGAGACAGACAACCATTCACTCTCACATCCATACCTAAGGACAATTTAGAATCCCCAGCTGATGCCAATAAACCTAACCTGCATGTTTTTGGCATGTGGGAGGAAACCGGAGTACCCAGAGTAAACCCACGCAGACATGGGGAGAACATGCAAACTCCACACAGAAGGGTCGCCGATGGTCTGGGGGTGACCCTTCTGTCACATATTCATTATATTGTGGGTGACCCCCACAGCCACGGACAAGCAGAGCGCTCAGCTGGAGCAATTAACATAGCAGTGTGATCTATGGACTGATATCAATATGTAGATGTGCCTTGTAATCTCTTTTGTCCTACAGCTCCGGAGCAGAGAGGAATTCCGGCCAGTAATCCTGCTATTGTTATGTGTGACTCTCAAATGCAAATGTCCATGCTTACTGCTGTGCATGTATTGTCTGTAGCTGGGTATATAAGTCAACCATATTGCTCACTCTGTCTCTCTTACTGCCCATCTGACTATACGCATTCCCTGTCTGCTGACGAGAGCCTGACAGCTCGCTCCAGCATGCTTATACAGTGCTGGAGTGAGTTCCGTGATGGCGATGAATAAACTCCACTTTTAAACCTCAGTTCGCTGTGCCTTATTTTACCATCGCCACAATATTTCTGTATGTTTACAGAAGAGTCCTCTCGGATGGCTGCAGCTTTAAACACATCCCAGTCTGTGCAGGCAAAACAATCTTGCAGGGTGCTCTCAGCCTCTTGAGTCCAGCGCTTAATTTGCTAAACAGGGCTTGTTTCAGCTTTTGTCTGTAGGCTGGGTACATAAACAGAGAGATGTGATCTGACTGTCCAAAGTGGGGGTGGGGTGTCACTCTGTAAGCACCACATACTGTATATTCGAGTAAACATGATCCAATGTGCTTTTATCGCGGGTGGGAATGTCCACATACTGGTAATATTTGGCGAGTATGGTCCGTAAATTGCATTGGTTAAAGTTGCCAGCAACAATAAAACTCAGCTATGTATTACCATACATATAGATTTAGCCTAAGATTCTAACTTGAAAACAATGGTCCTAATTTTTCCTGGCAGAAAAATAGCCTTAGACCAATTCAATCCAAAGTTTGGTTTTTATCAATCTGAACGTGATCAGATTTCATGACAGAAATGTTCAACTTGTTGCAGCACAGAATTATTTGATCATATCAGGTTATATTTTTATTTATACATTATTGTTCCATTGAGAGGCAACCTCTCTTTTTCAAGGATGCCCTGTTCACATTCACACCAGGAAGCTGCCCAGTACAACCACTGACTGACCTGTGGCCACTGAGCAGCTCCACTGGAGCAGTTGGGGTTAAGGGCCTTGCTCAAGTGCACCACAGTGGGGTTAAGGAGGGTGGGGCAAACACTGCTATGTCATCTGCCCCACCCAGATCTAATTCTGCTGGTCCAGGGATCGAACCTGTGACCCTCTGCTCACCAGTCCACATCCCTAACCATTAGGCCACCACTGCCCACTTGAGCAAAGCATCCTTATATTGAGGTTATATTGAGCAATATATCCTCAGGTTATGTTGAGCAGTGATCAGTTTGCCTTGTGTTAGAGTTAGATGAGTGTTTTAACGATTTACCGGAGTGGTGGCCGAGTCTGTAGAGCATCTGCCCCACAACTGGGAGGTTGGGGTTCAAATCCCGGCCGGGTCATACCAAAGACCAGGTTAAAATGGTACTTTCCACCCTCTAGGTTGGTGCTCAGCATAATAGAATGGGGTAAGATTGGAGTGGTGACCCCTGTCCTGTATAAGCTATAGAAAGGAACACTTGTTCCCAAGGAGACTCGCTCAAAAAAACAAAACAATTTACTCTAAAGATTAAAGAGGCAGCTTTTAGTAGTTATACAGTAAATGTTCCACACGCATTTATATCACAGCAGATTTAAGCAGAACATTTTAAATCTACTTGATCGAATGCAGAAACTTGAATTACACTTTTAGTTTCTGAAATTTTAAACATTTTTCATACAGTTGTGATTGGGCTCAGCGCTTTTAAAGAATATCGTTTTCATCTTTTTCTTTTTTGTGCACCAGAGTGCAGAGAGTTGCCAGATGCAGGGTCAGTCCTGTGGTAAATTAATTCTACAAAGATAAGTTGTGGTAAATTTGTCGGTTCTAAGAAGATATTTCTTTGACGTCTGGTGTTACTAATTGATAACCGGTATCCATCATGGATTTTCTGGTTAACTCCACTGGTAAACGAACATCAGACTCAGCGGCACGGTGCTCACAACACAGCTGCAGTGACTGTATACAGTCACCATATCAGGCTTGTGACGATGGGATGTCACCACTGTATGTCTGGTTATATTGTGTGATCATGTTATATTTCTAATGGTAAATGTTGTTATAATTATTTGTTAAAGTACACACATTTATTTGGGATCTGTCTTTGTTTAATTTGAATGCCCTTAGGAGATAATTGTATGGTTAAGTATTTTGGGTAAAATAATGAATGATAAGTTATTTCACATACCTTTGCCAACATGCTTCCTGTGCGTGTCCAGGCAAAAATCTCCATTAGGCGTTGAGGGCCTTTTATAGGACACCAGCAGGAAGGAAACATCTATGATAAGTTAGAGGGGTAGTTTAATATTTGTAAATAAGGGTTTTGAATTATTTATTGAATTATTTATATTGTTATTGTTGTCATTGATTGTTATTTATTATGTTATTTATATTGTATAGTGGGGAAAATATTTATGTATTTTAGAGATTAGTGGGTATGTGTAAATGATGGAAGATTTATTGTTTTACCTGGGATTATGGTAGGGGCTAATCAGCCCTAATTATCTCTGTTAGTATAAAACAGGTGTGATGATTGTGACCTAGAGATCAAAGAAAAAAGATGATCATCGTCGATCATTGTTGTTGAAGTAGAGCTTGAAGAATCATGTCGGATGTCTGGAACTATCTATCAGTAAGATTATTGAAATAAAATGGAAAATTGGAACTGAAGATTTTTCGCCTCCTACTTGCCATCGTCTCGTTCACAAGGCTACATAAATAAATAAATTTACCTTTATGAACACTGTATGACCTAGGCCAGCTGTGGTCGTTTTGGCGTCCTAGATGGAATTAGGGTAAGCCCACGCCCCACCACCACCACCACCCCTGTTTGTATGAATCCTAACTGTTGATCCATGTACCTTAATTTGTCAAATTCTTGTCCACCTGACTGCTGGCTGCTTCGCAGCTAACTCAATTGTTTTCCTCTTCTGGTTTTATTGGTTTTTTTTATGTGTATTTTAAAGCAGTTCCTTGGTCATGAAAAACAACAGATCAGAGTAGTAGTATTGATGAAATCCTAACGACGCCCATCCGAAGTCATGATCAAAGTTCAACTTGGTAATTTTTCCCTTAAAGGTTTTTGCTAAGAACAGGACATTCTTTAAAAGTTGTCAGAAGTGTTGGACTCAAACTGCCTTCATGATAGGATGGCAGATTATAGAGGGGATGCATTGGAGCAGAATTCTTAGCTGTTGCAGGCCAGTTACCATAGTTACCTGGCACTGAGTGGCAAACACATGTGGCAGCTTTACCTTGTATGCCGCAAAACATAAAATCACACAAAATATTTAGTCACAGTAGTACACAGTTCCTTTTTTAACTATAGATGTTAATACCACACTGTTTACTTGGCTGCAGCGATGTGGGGGTAAGGGCACACACAAGTGAACTAATTCTGAGCCTTTCATTATTTATCAATTTTTTTTTCAATCAATGCAAGATGGAATGATAAGATTAGGTCTCCGTAATGCAAGCAGGCCCTCTGTGTACCTCTATGACTGAAAACTCTCTATTTTGGGGTTTTACTGCATACACCCTAATGCTGCCATTCATTTTTGCCACTCAGTGATGTGTAACAACCATGAATTGTGTTCTGTGACATCATGTGCCTACCCTCTATTGTCAGAAACTGGAAGAAACTTGGAGAACCTCCTTTCCAGGAATGGATGACAGAGCGAAGCAAAGTAGCTGCATGTGAGAGGATGTGGTACAGACTGCAGGACAGGACTAAAAAATATCTCCAGAAAAGGGACATGAACCTTGACACTATTTCTAAACCTGTGTTTTTTTTTAAAAAAAAGCACGTGGTTTTGCATTAACAGAGTTGTGATTTTTTTTTAATCTTGTTTATTTATTCATTTATTTTATTTATTTTTTGATTACTTTCATACTTGAGAGATGGCCACTTTCAGAAATGAATTAATCCCTCTTTGTTGGGGTTGGGATGGAAGGACGTGATGTGAAATTGTAAAGGAATTTAAAATACATATGCTACTTGTATGTAATTTTTGTAAAAATAAATTAAAAAGCAAGTCATAAAAATAGTCAGAAGCAGGTGGTAATCAGGTTCAGGTTCAGGTTCAGGTTACTTTATTTGTACCCGTAGGTAGATTTGTTTTGCAGTCTGGTGACATCCATATTTACAAGCCACAAATTACATTCAACATAGACACAAACACAGGCACACATGAAGATGACTATAAACTTGATAAAAATACTCAAGGCTCCATCAATCAGGGTATAAAAAGACAGAGATGGGAGAAAAACCAGAGGTAAGAGAGAAGGGTCATATTAAAAGTTAAAAACTAGTCAAAGAGGTTAAAAACTCAAAGGTCTAAAACCCAATAAAATGTTTAGAACCTAAGTGACATCCTACAAAAATAAGTAAATATAAAATGGAGTTAATAAATAGGTACCTAAATTATGTGCAATATATTTTTACCGCTTGTTCAACTCTTTGACAGCAGCAGGGACAAAGCTGTTTTTGTAGCGCTGGGTTCTACTTTTTGGGACAGTAAACCTCCGTCTTGAGGGAAGAAGCTGAAAGTGGCAGTGCAAAGGGTGGGAGTCATCATTTAAAATGGAGGTAGCAATCCTCTGTACTTGTCTGGTGTACAGGGATGTCAGGCTCAGCTGTGGCTCACCAAGCAAATGACTGGACCATCTAACTACCTGATCCAAGGATTTTCTCTGTTTCAGTTTTATCTGACCAAACCATGACACTGTGGAAGATGTGAAAATGATGAGGCAGCGTTCTTTCTCAAAGTCAGCTTTATTCACGTCTCCATCATTTCAAAGCAAAAAAAGAGAGAATGAAACAGTAACTCTCGTCCTTAAATATCAGGGACTTCACACCTCATAGATCACATGTCCCACAGACCACCTTGCATAATAAAGACAGTCACAATGCATTTCACCACCTTGCATAATAAAGACAGTCACAATGCATTTCTCTCCATGATATCACTTCCACTGTCTCCTATGCATCCTTTAATCGACCCCCCACAGTCTCCAGCCTTGCATACCAAGGCTAAGATTCCTGCCTTTGTTCTGACCTAAAATGCGAGTCACAGAACCGGTCCAACAGGTCCATTGAGTGTTCACCACACAAGCCCCCCCAGCATTTTAGAAACACAGAACAACCAGAAAATAACCACATGCATGTCGTGATAGCATCAATACACATCAGTCCACATGCTGGATAGGCTTCAGCCTCCTGCCGAATCTGCTGTAGCTGGGGTTCACCGTCTCTGCGGCGCTGTCACGCTGGGGGTTTGCCGTCTGGGGGCGGAAATCCTTTGTCAGTCTCTGCGGGTGTTCTGGGGAAACATTACTTTGGGAACCATTACTGTGTGAAACCCTCCGTGGTGGTCTACCTCGCCGCGGGGCCTTTGCCAACAGCACTTCCTCATCTGCCACCACAAAAGCGGGTTTAAATCTGTCTATGCCAATTTTCTCTTTCCTACCCCCCAAATCTAGCAAAAACTGCTTGTCCCCTGTTTCTAGCACTCTGAATGGTCCGTCATAAGGTGGTCGCAGCGGGGTTCGATGCGCATCGTGTCTAACAAAAACAAACTCTGCGTTCTTCAAAGTTTTAGGCACAAAAATGCGTGGAAAACTGTGGTGCGCGGGGCCGGGCAGCGTGCTTGATTCTACGTTACTCCGCAACAGCTGAGACGGGGAGGCGTTTGGCGAAGGGTTATCTGGGAGAAACTCCCCAGGCAGCTGGAGTGGCTGCGCAAACACGAGCTCTGCTGGTGAGGCTTCTAAGTCCTCTTTAGGTGCCGAACGCAACCCCAATAACACCCATGGTAACTTGTCAACCCAATTTGTATCCGTCAGTGACGCTCTGAGAGCCGCTTTCAATGACCTATGAAAACGTTCGCATAACCCGTTAGCCTGCGGATTGTACACGGTTGTGTGGTGAATTGTGACACCCAGGCTGCGGGCCATTGTCGACCAAAGCTTGGAAACAAATTGAGGGCGGCTGTCGGACGTAATGTCCGACGGAACGCCGAAGCGTGCCACCCAAGCTGTTAAAAACGCGCGCGCCACTTCCTCGGCCGTGGTTGATGCCAGCGGAACCACTTCAGGCCAGCGCGTGGTGCGGTCCACCATTGTCAGAAGATGTGTGCACCCCTGTGACAGCGGGAGGGGTCCAACGAGGTCCACATGAACGTGATCGAACCTCTTGGCCGGAATGTGAAACTGTTCCAAAGGAGCCCTCGTGTGCCTGTGTACTTTGGCTCGTTGACACGCCTTGCAGGCTGCTGCCCACTCTTTGACCTGTTTGCGGAGGCTCGGCCACACAAATTTCTCTCCCACCATTTTGACCGACGCGCGCACTCCAGGGTGCGCCAAAGAATGAACCGAGTCAAAAACGCGGCAGCGCCACGCAGCGCTCCAGTGGAGACATCGCAGATTAGGGGGGGCATACCGTCTTGCAGCACCCTGCTCTCCAGCCTTAACCCTGTTGGTCCAGACTGCGGCGCGCGCACGTCCACGTCATTAACCTGCTCCGTGGCCACGGCTGCATAATCTAACCCTACGCTGACTGGAGCCGCCACGGCGCGCGAGAGACAATCTGCCACTACATTGAGTTTGCCCGCCACATGCTGAATATCAGTTGTAAACTCTGATATCACGGCCAGCTGTCTCTGCTGCCAGCCTGACCACGGTTCGGAGACCTTGGCCATCACGAATGTTAGCAGTTTGTGATCAACGAACGCGGTGAAAGCGCGTCCTTCCAGCCAGAACTGAAAGTGGCGGATGGCCAAATGGAGAGTGAGCAGCTCCCTGTCGAACGCACTGTATTTACGTTCGCTATCGCGCAAGGTTCTGCTGAAAAAGGCGAGGGGCTGCCAAACCCCGGCTACATGTTGCTCCACGACTGCCCCTATGGCCACCTCTGACGCGTCAGTGGTGAGCGCTATGCGGGCCGTTGGGTCTGGGTGTGCCAACAACGCAGCCTTTGCCAAGGCTGCTTTCACCTCCGAGAACGCTTGGTCCCGCTCCGGGGACCACTCGATTTTATCCGCGGGTTTCTTTTTTTTGAGCGCGGCATACAGCGGCTGCATGAGTTGCGCTGCGCGGGAGAGAAAATGGTTATAAAAATTCACCATTCCCAAAAACTCCTGCAACGCCCTGACTGTCTGCGGCCGGGGAAAATCTGCCACAGCGCGCATTTTGTCAGGCAGCGGAACTGCTCCTTCGGGGGAGACGCGGTGTCCTAAAAAATCGATCTGCGCCACCCCGAACTGACACTTTGCTGGGTTGATTATCAACCCGTGATCTCCCAACCTTCGGAAAACTGTGGCCAGGTGTTTTTCGTGTTCGTCTTCGGACGTGCTGGCTACTAAAATATCGTCCAGGTAGACGAACACGAAAGGGAGATCGCGAAGCACCGCGTCCATCATGCTTTGGAACGTCTGAGCAGCCCCTTTAAGTCCGAATGGCATGCGTAAAAACTCGAATAAACCAAATGGAGTTATTACCGCTGTTTTGGGTATGTCCTCAGCACGCACTGGGACTTGGTGGTAACCGCGGACCAAGTCTATTTTAGAAAAAATGCTCGCCCCTGCCAAATGAACCGAAAAATTTTGCATATGTGGGATTGGGTAGCGGTCGTGCGCTGTAGCGTTGTTTAACCTGCGGAAATCCCCGCAAGGGCGCCATGATCCGTCAGCTTTCGGGACCATATGTAGGGGGGAAGCCCACGGACTGTTTGAACGTCGGATAATGCCCAACCTCTCCAGGTTTGCGAACTCCTCGCGCGCTATGGCTGGTTTAACTGCGTCCAAGCGCCGAGCTTTTGCAAAAACGGGCGGTCCGGTAGTGGCAATAAAATGCTCCACCCTGTGCTTAGCGACTGCTGCCGAAAATGTGAGGACCGTGAGTGCTGGGAACTGAGTGAGCAGTGTGTGGAACTTACCGCCTGCTGCTGTGACGTTGGCTTGTGCTGTTGGCGGGGTCACTCGCGCTGTACAGGGGATAGAATCAAAAGAAAGAGCATTAACCAGGCATCTGTTAGTGAGATCAACCAACAACCCATGTGAGCACAAAAAATCAGCCCCCAGCATATTAAAATTTACTGTTGCTACAACAAAAGTCCACTCATATGCACGGCCATGTAGAGACAGAAGCAGAGTCTTCTCACCAAAGGTCTTAATCTCCGAGCCGTTCGCCGCTGTCACCCGGGGACCTCCGGAACCCGCCAGTCTGTCCGCGTAGGAAGGTGTGATGAAACTCAACTGGGAGCCTGTGTCGACGAGGAACTGCCTCCCGGAGCGTGTGTCCGACAAGTAGAGCAGCTTGTTCTCTTCCCCGAGGGCCGCGACTGCTACCGACCCCCGGTCTTGGCGTTTCCTGAACGCCCGAACTGGCATGGCGGTACACACTTGCATGCCCTCTCTGCGAAGCGGTGATGGTAGAAACAAAAGACGTCTAGTCCACGCTCCATGGCCCTTGCCGCCGCCGTCGTCGGTGAGTCTGGCACCGCTGCCTCTGGCCTCCTGTCGTCTCCGGTCGTCGTGCCGAGTTCCGCTGCAGCGGCCGTGGCTGCACGCCGCTTGTTGGCGTTGACAATCCGCTGCGCCTCTCGGCCCAGCGCGCGGTAGTCCCGTAGGGCCAACAGTGGCAAACTGGCCAGAACCGCTCTCGCAGCTGACGGTAGAGTCCTGAGGAAGAGGTGGGTGAAAATGAAGTGATCATTGTCAGAGTCTTTCATCCTCAACAACTTCTCCATCAGGCTCGCGAGCATGTCGTTTTCCCCCTCCGTCAGCGCCAGGAGCCTCTTTGCTTGCTCCTCCGCCTAGGGGGTGTATTGCTAGATGAGTGCAGCCTTCAACATGCCGTATTTGTCGCTGTCCGGCGGCTGGTCGATCAGGCTCTCCACATGCTGGGCCATGTTGTTGTCCAGCTTTGCGACTACGTGGTAGAATTTCGTGGCATCTACCGATATCCCCCTGAGGTTGAACTGCGCCTCAACCACGTTGAACCAGGAGCGTGGATTGCTCTGCCAGAAGTCTGGTAGCTGGACTGTAGCGACATTTGCTTGGCTGGGGGCTCCTGACGCGGCTGGCCCGGGGGAATTTTCTTCTTCCATGATACGTCTCAGGGTCACCAGTGTGGAAGATGTGAAAATGACGAGGCAGTGTTCTTTCTCAGAGTCAGCTTTATTCACATCTCCATCATTTCAAAGCAGAAAAAAAGAGAATGAAACAGTAAACTCTCGTCCTTAAATATCAGGGACGTCACACCTCATAGATCACGTCACACAGACCACCTTGCATAATAAAAGACAGTCACAATGCATTTCACCACCTTGCATAATAAAGACAGTCACAATGCATTTCTCTCCATGATATCACTTCCACTGTCTCCCATGCATCCTTTAATCAACCCCCCACAGTCTCCAGCCTTGCATACCAAGGCTAAGATTCCTGCCTTTGTTCTGACCTAAAATGCGAGTCACAGAACCGGTCCAACAGGTCCATTGAGTGTTCACCACAACACTAAAGAAAAGGATAAAACAGATTCAATGAAAGCCCGATAAAACATTGTCATTATGGTTCGGTCATCTTGGAAGCGTGCAAGTTTTCTCAAGCAATGCAAATGTTGCTGACCCTTTTTGCACACCCTTTCACAGTTCTCTTCAAAGTTTAAATTACTATCAATAATCGTCCCAAAATATTTGTAGGATTGTACACATTCGGTGGTCTGACCTTGTAGTACGGTGACATTGTGCCTGGGATTTTTCCTCCTAAAGTCAATAATCATGTCTTTAGTTTTTGTCGTACTCAGCTGCAGGTAGGAATCCTCACACCAGTGAACAAAATCATCACCTACTGGGCCGTGGCCACTCTCACCATCCTGGAGGAGACTGACAATAACTGAGTCACCAGCATACTTTATAATGTGTCTGTTGTCATGTCTGCTCCGACACATGTTTGTGTACAGGATGAAGAGTAGTGGTGACAACACACACCCCTGAGGAGAGTCAGTAGAAGAGCACTTTAGGTCAGACAATGTACCATTGACCCTTACTCTCTGCGTCCTGTTGGTTAAGAAATCCAGAATCCAACCCACCAGATTATTGCTCAAATCAAATTGCTGCAGGAGCCTTTCAACTAAGATATGAGGTTGGATTGTATTAAAGGCGGAGGAAAAGTCCACAAATAAAAGTCTGGCGTGTGTCCCATTAAAATCCAGATGTTTAAAAAGCATGTTAAATAGAGTGACAGTGGCGTCCTCCACTCCTCTGTGAGGCCTATAGGCAAACTGCAGAGGATCCAATGCATGCTCAGTCTGCTTTAGGACCTCACATCTGACCAGTTTTTCAAAAATTTTCATTAAAATTGAAGTCAAAGCAACTGGTCTAAAGTCGTTTACCGTTTTAGGACAGCTGGACTTTGGAACGGGAACAACCACGGCTTCTTTCCAGATCTTAGGCACATGTTGTGTCTGTAAGGACTTATTGAAAATGTAATGAAATCAGCTGGTACTTGTACAGTGACTGAAAAGTAGCAAGTTGTAGATGTAAAACATTTTCAGAGGATAAATGATATTTTAAGTATAATCATAACATCAGATCACTAGAAAATAAAGTAATAAAATAATGATGAGGCACTTGTGCAATTCTGCTACTGTACAAATCTTTGAATTTAACTTCAGCCCACTGTTAGTCATGGTAACTTGATTGGTGTTATTTTTTCTGTTTCTTTAATGAATCTCTTTCCAAATTGCTGCCATATAGTCTGCTGATGTCTGTAATCATTCTCTTTTTCACATAAATGCTGAATTCAAGCACATCACCACGACGCCCCTGCAGTCCACATTTCTCTGTTAGATGAGGACTCCCAGAAACTGATCAAGCTCTTGAACCCTTGTGTGATATTCCTGACATTTTGTGCAGTTTGTTTTTTATTTTCAAGCCATTTTGGCTGTGTTGAATGAATATAGCTCCAACTTGCCAGAGGATAATCATTTTTAAAAAATTTAGGACCGTGGTCTCAGTTCTTTAAATTAGCTTAACTACTGTAAATAAGAAAATACAGGAAAAGTACTCGAGATAACCCTTTATTTAATAATGAAATAACAATCTTTGGAAATACAATAGTATGTGTTGCCATAAACAAACATGTAATGAATGCATGAACTGAGGTGCAGTTGTGTAAAAATGTGAATTATTTAGAAAGGTTAACAAAGAAAAATGACTTTTGTGGATTGATTACCAAAGAAATCGTAACATCAATGTTGGCCTGAAAGAAGAAAGGAGAAGGTGCTTCCATTTCAGACCACCTCTGCCGAAGACACCAAGACTGGTCTCCTGGTCTCTGCAGCTCTCAGCTCCACATCAGATGCAATCGTCACGGATCACACAGACGTTTGCTGAATTAAAAAATACACTCAATAAAGCACATTACTTCCTCTGCTCAGCTGAATGTTTACAATAGAAAATAAGCTTTACTGACTGTAGCCTTGGAAAGTTAAGGGCTTCATAGATGTCTCCTGGAATCCTGGTGTGATACAGTTTCTGGAATAGAATTGATACAAAGATGTTTAATATCTGCCATATACAGAGGTGGGTACAGTAGTCAGAAATTGCACTCCAGTAAAAGCAGCATTAACATAATAATTAAACTTATAATTAGTCATGATTGAGTGGTCATCAAAAACATTATTTTAGTAAGAAAGTCAAAAAACCGTACTTGAGTCATAACAAGCTTACTCTGGCTTATTTGAGGGGTTTTCTGTTATATTTGTTGTAAATTTGTCATTTTTTTCTCCTAAATTCTCCTGCTGTTTTCTCATAGATTTGGGGCTTTCCCCCCTCAAATTTCTAACTCCATTTTGTGAGTTTTTTCCTCATAAACCTGTTTATTTAGTAAATGTGTGACTTTTTTTCTGAGAAATTTGCTTTTTTAAAGTATAAATGAGTGAGGGTAGAACAGTGATGTGTTTTGAGCCAGAATAGAGAAATCAATAACAGACAAGTGTGACTGTATTCATTTCAAATCAGTAACCAAAATACTACCTGAAAGACCCAGAAAATGTATTTGAGTAGAAGTTCAGATTTTATTTTAGTAAGTATCAAGGGTGGAAAAGTATCTTGCAATAAAACGACTCAAAGTATAACTGAAGTTATCTGAGTAGATGTACTTGAGTAACTAAGTAGTTACTGCCCACCTCTAACCATAGAAAATAAATGAAATGTACATGTACTTTAATATTTTGTCATGTTGAAATTAATAATCAGTGGTTAACAAATTTTAGCCCTTTTACTATTGCTAAGTTTTACCTATTGGTTATGACATTAAAGCATCTGCTCAGAAAACACCCTATAGGATGCAAGTACCATGCTGTGGAGTAATAAAAACACAAAGCCTAAGGAACAACTAAACTCTCAACTATTTCTTCATTTTTGAATCATTCAGACAAAAAAAAAAAAGAAGTAATCCACACTTCAGTAAATGGAACAGATTTATTTTGTTCTCACAATCACGTTAAAAAGTTAGACAAAAACAAAAAAAACCCCTCCAATGTTGTTTCACATTTTTTTAACACACATCTACATTCTCCGTGCAATCGAGTGAAAAAAAAAACACTATCTAAAAGCAATTTATACAGCGATACACATTGCGATGATTTCATCTTGGCAGTCAATTAGTTGTGGAACAAAGATAGCATAAGTAAAAGCATGCAGATTTAATTAAAAAAGCATTTTATTACATTTCAGCATCAGTGTTTTCCGACTCTGCATCAGAATCGATATCAGAGTCTGTATCACTGTCCATATCACAACTCTTCTCGTTGTAAGGATCGCCCACAAAATCCTCCTCCCAAAAGTTCTCACCATCCAGACGACCTTGCCAATAATCCTCAGCTCCTTGCAAAGGATGAGCCATTTTCTCATCGCCCACAAAGAGCGTTTCTAAAATCTCAGAAATCTTGGGAATGATGCTTGGTGTTTGTCTAAGTTCGTGAAGGAAAGCCTCTGTAATTCCGACGTACACCTACATACAAGTATACATGCAGTTTAATTCGGTCAGTCTCTGGAGTGCCGGAATGAAGCGCCTGTTCCGCAGTCTTTTTGCGATCTCTTCAAAGTGGGTCAGAAAGAAATACTCCGACTCCACCGGGCAATCGTGGTGGATTTGATCCGAGTGGTTGATTCGACAACCGGGGCATATTTCTTCTCCGTATTTGCTGATGGTAACGTCCAGAAATTTTATCAACCCAAATTTTACTATATCCAGAAACATGGGGGGTAGATGATCCACCGTGTATATTGGGTCACCTTCCTCAAAAACCACATCGAGGGCTGTAGAGGGAGAACCATGTGAAGGGTCAGCGGCATATTCTTCAGCATCCATAAAACAGATCCACTCCATTGCAGAAGGGAGGGTGGGTGAAGACGGTTGAGGAGGACCCTCGGTATCCAGGGAGCGTGTTTGTGAAGGCGGGTGGTCATCCTCGCTTAATATTTTCAGAGACGATAATTCTTCCCAAGGGTCTCGTTCAAAACACCCTTGGAGAGTCACACGTGGGTTTGCCTCCATTTTGGTTTGGGGGTTAGATGGGTGGTCGGTGGTCTTCTTTTAAAATTGTTAGGAAGGGCGGGAGGTCGTGAGAGTGGCATCATCTGGAAAAGCTAGGGTTTTTATCACCATGACCACATCTCTCGCCGTACGGCTGGAAATGAAAAGGGCCTTGAGCTTTTTGCCTTTTTCATCAACCATTTTGGCCCACTGTTGTAGGTAAACGTAACGCCGTCTGGAACACACCACATTTGGAATTGAAATACTGCAAGATAAATTCGTCCTTGGATGGGGTGTCACCCGTTGATACCTGATTCGTGGCTCGGAAGTACTACCTCCCAGACGGGGACGCCTTCGTCTCCCAAAGACTACTAGCCAACACTCTTCTGGTAACGAATACCGGTAGTTGCTCTCCTTTTTTTTTTTGTTGTTACTTATTTGTACCCGTAGGTAGATTTGGTTCGCAGTCTGGTGACAAGCCACCGGCTGCCGGTCGCTGCGTGCGCGAGCCTACATGTTTTTGGTATGCGGGAGGAAACCGGAGAAATCCCGGAGTAAACCCACGCAACACGGGGAGAACATGCAAACTCCACACAGCTCACTGTTGGTCGGGGGGCTGGGATCGAACCCATGATCTCATGATCCCCGCGATCCCCCGGCCCAGGGTAAACTGTGCTGCCACAGTGCTAAACCACTGCGCCACCATGCAGCCCATCTCCTTTCACACGTACCGGTGTCAGTGTCTGTTGGTCTTTTGTAGCAGGTTCGTCTTCCACTCCCGTCTGTTGGCGATGTACGTTACTTGTTTTCAGATCGGGGTAAATCACGTTTTGCAGTATGCTCCAGTCCACGGCCGAAAGTGTGGCTTTTCTTGAGAGCGGGTCAAAAGTTTCTCCTTCATCCAACTGGTAAAAACACAGTTTGCTACTTGCATAGTTGAACACGTTACCCCATCTACCTCCGGCTTCTAACTGTCATTCCTCCTGAAGACTCCCGGTTGCGGGGGACTGGTTGTGCCAAAGATACAACATTCTCTTTTTCGGCGCTAATCCCGGATCGCTCTGTAGCAAGGTGAAGACAGGTGTCTCGTTGATCAGATGAAGATCGCTTGGCCTCTTAGTCATGGTGTAGTTTTTTTCTGTCTTTTTCCCCCAAGGTTGTTTCATTTTTCCGATTTCGGGATACTTATTTGTCCGAATTTCACACGCTCCACCCTTGTAGTTTCATCGGTTGACGGTAGGGGCCCGCCCGTTGACCATTATAGGGGGAGGGCTCTCCCTCTCCGTTCATTGGATAGAACGACCCCGCGTTTGTTGTGTAGATGAGTGGGTTCTTATACCACATTTTTCTAATGTAGATGGTAAAATGGCATGATCTAATGTGTCAAATGCTTTTTTAAAAGTTTTTTAAAAGTCCAACTTAGAAACTCAGAAAAGAAGTTAAAAGCCATTGCCTTATTTTTTTAAAGATAAAGTTTTTTTTTTAATTAGAATTTGCTGCGGTAAATATATTTGCAAATATAAAGTTTTTGAAATAAATTGAATAAAATAATTTACCCGTTGGTAAATATCGTGTACGATGTTTTACCCTCCAGATGCCCTTTCTTATATTTTTTTATGTATTATGAAACCAAACCGAGAATCTTGAATATTTGTCTGTCAAGTCCGCCTAGAGGAAAAGAAAAATCACTTGTCTACAACAAATCTGTTATCCAAAAACGGGTTAGTGAAGTATTTTAGTGTTACTACAACAAAAAAGTTGTGTGGAAAAAGAATAAACTAAATCAAAAGTTAGTCATCGAGTAAGATTCTGGGGTACTTATGTTTTTTCACATTACACATTACACATTAATCAGGTTGAAGTAACTTTGTTTAACATAGTTTCATTTGATTCAGGTTTATCTTCATGTAGCATTTAAAAAAAGCAGAGTTTTTGTCAGAATCAGAATCAGAATCAGAATAAACTTTATTGCCAAGCATGTAAAAAACACACGAGGAATTTGACTTGACATTGGTGCGCATGCGCGCGACACAACGACACGGCAGCCATAATAGGCGCATCATCAAACAGAGATAGATAAGAAAGGGAGGGGAGGGGAGGGAACGACACAAGGGGGGAGGAGAGAAAAAAAACTTCGTTATCAGAATACAGCTTATGAATATTTAAGCAGATTATGATTACAATGAAAAAAAATCTCTCAATAGCACAGAGCAACAATCAACCACAAAAAACCAAAAGACCAAAAGTCAGAGAGGATCAGTGAATGGATGGGTGTAATTAAGTATATGAGTCAGTGTGTTTGTGTATGTTGAATGCAGGTGGGTGTTTATCAGTTACCGGAGGCAGCAAAATCTCTCCCAGCCGAGATGTTATGTCTTAGTGTCTGAAACTCGGAAGCATGTCCTTGAGGCATGGCAGATGGAAATTTCCTGAGCCAGTCACATGTCAATGAGAGTTCAGATGCAGTCCCAGTATGTTTATGAAAGAGAAGCACAATCTTCTGTTTTGTCTTAATCCAGGAGGAAAATAGACAACAGGGCATCAAATTCAAGGTCTGATAGACACAGATCACTCAGAGCATAGAATTTTTTCATCTCTTGCAATCCTGTGTTCATAATTTCCATACATAGGCTTTAAATCCATTCCTTGGAGGCACCAAAAACGACTCCAGATGTTTCCCTTCTAGAACATGGGTAAACATGTCCGGTAGAGTCCATCCCTCTACAGTGCATGCCAGATGGTAATTTCCATGTTAGTCATTGCCGTTAGTTAGTGCACTCCCCCGTCTGGTCGAATTGTTGAAGAAGCAGCTATGCCGGGACCGCTTTTAATTAGCTCTTCCAGTTAATTTTTTGATACACCAGGAAAAACTCCAGAGCCAATCAGCAGAAAATCCTGTGATCCTAGCCAAACCAGGTAGATGTTTCCACATCCTCAGTCGAATCATGCAGACACATGCGTTCCAATCCATGGGTCTCTCCATAGGGGCTCCCCCTGGCCCGAATTTATATAAAATGTTGTTAATTTTATTAAAGCCGCTCACCAAATCCATTTTTTTCGTTTGGATCAAGATTCAGCCAGAAGAACAGCGACGCAGACAAGACAGCAAGCTGGGATTCTCAGTTAGGGAGGGAAGGAGGGTAAAAGAGGGAGCAAAGGAAAAAGCGTCTGTTCTGTCTGAAGGGCAGAAGCAGGCAGTCAACAGGCAGTCAAGCAGTTGTCAACCGAAAAGCAAAAAAATGTGTATGACACGACATGGACAGCATTATGCTAAAGTCATCAAACATGAACACAGGTATACCAGAGGGTGTTTAGACTGTACAAAAACACCTAAAAAAAAGTGCAACTACAATAAAAACAAGGTGACGTCGACCCTTTACAAACTTGTATCAGGTGTTTAATAAACAAATGTCTAATTCAAGTGGAGTAGGTTGTTAAAAAAAATAAGGGAGTTAAAAATTCTTTCTTCAAACATATAAATGTACTGCACACATGTACTTGTGGGATTTAAAAAAAGAGGTCTCTATAATGGTGTTATGCAAAGAAACAAGTATACAACTGATGGAGTTACTACTGCCTTTCAATGATAATGTCATAAACCTCCCCGTGCGCGACTCCACGGCGAACGGAGGAAGAGAAGGAGGAATGAGGATTTAAACCCAGGGGCTACCACACACATATTTATTGAACACAAGTTGAGGGAAAACCATACAAAATGGCAAGGCAGCTCGGGCTAATAAAGAGTTCTCTAAGATGCTAGGCTGCACGGGGAGAAAGCGTAGCAGTTGTGCCACGCAAGGAAACGCTACCAGCATAACGGCACAACTGCACAAAGAAGCGCTATAGTTACTCACAGCCTTTAGCAATCCAGGTCCTCCCAGTAGAACAGCAAGCACAAACCTTCAATGACTGACAGTCACATGACGGAGAACGATAGTGTGACTCGCATAATGGTCCAGCGGTGTTTGTCTAGCAAAGAGCTGCTTATGAACAAACACCGCTGGCCAAACAAATTGGAAACACCTGGGCGAGGCGCAGGAAAGATAATTACCAGGGCTGGGAACAGCTGATGGAGTCAGAGGGAGAGTGAGGGGGCGTGGCTGGACCGACAGACTGTCAGCAGCGTGAGAGAAAGTAGGTCACTGATGCTGACTAACAGCTGCCGGTCAGGCAGTGGCTAAGGATATGGAAATCAGTACAAGAATACACAAAAATGCACATAACCAGTAAAACCAAAACCCACAAAGAGATCGAGGCCGAGCTTGGGAAAGCCAAGCTGGCTCGGCTCGTGGCAGATAAATGTTTAAGGGTAGGTAATGCAAATTAGTTTATCCTTAAATGCTTCTGTACAACTAAATAAAATGTTGGGTTTTTTTTGTCATTCTTCCAAACAAATACTTGTTTCAATGTTTCTTTTGTTTTTTAACCACATTAATCATAGTGAAGCAACTTTGTGTGAATTTACTAGTTTCAAAATCAGAGTTTGTGTCAACACTGTGCAACATGTCATTTGTTATTCCGAAAGATAAAAACTATTCTTATTCAAAGAAGTAAGTACACTGTTACTTCAAATTATTTTTTTCAGAATCTGGTAACCCTAATGCCGGTAATGCAGTATGGTGCAAAGTGTTTAACGCCTTCAAGAACCAGCCAAAGACCCGAATCTTAGGTGTAATGACACAGATGTCTCCGTGTGCTGAATCTGGTAGACATAGCCAGCAAAACTTTTCTCCCAAAAAACAGGGAGGAATAAACACTGACTGGCAGAGTGATCAAGTTAAAATAATAGATGTGATTTCAGAAGATGTATTTTAGAAAACCAAGTGCATGCTCCGATGTCTGGCGGGCGGTGTCAGCCAGAGGAATGTTAAATTTGCTGCCACAAAATAAACCACACTTTTAAATGATAAAGATTTGAAAAGAGAGTAAATCTTTGACTGTTAGTGCTGTTAAAAGTATTAGGGTTAAACCTTACATCCTGCCATAGAGGTTTTAGGTGGTGATATCAAACACACATATAAACACATGCTGGTTGTTTGAAATATTGGTGTTTAACTGAAGTCATCACGCAGCCAATCCTTAGAAGGCTGTTGTATGGTCATTTAAATTGTAGCAATGGCATAATTTAAATACTGAGTGAGGCGGATGATAAAATAAAGGCAGCGAAGTGAGAGTTTTAAGTAGGTTTATTATCATACCGCCGTCATGGGGCCCGCCCCATGGGCGCGCCCCTGAGGCTGTCCAGCAAAGAGACACAGAGTGTGTGTGTCAGCAGCAGTTGAAGGAATGAGAGAGTGAGCATGGGTTTCAGTCAGCTTATATACCCAGTTACAAACAATACATGAAAGGGCATTCACAGCAGTTGGTACGGGCATTTGCATTTGAGAGACATACATAACAATAAGGAGATTGCTGGCCTCTGCTCCAGCTGCAGGACAAAGAGGTTACAAGGCACATCTACATATTGATATCAGTCCTAGATCACAGTAAGGACAGGACGCATGAACACAATGCATGAATGGCACATTAACATCACAGTAGTGAGCCAGAAGAAGCGGGGCTGCCTGTAGACATTAATACACACATTTCACTGTTCTGTTATTTGCTCTAGCCGAGCGCTGTGTCTGTCCCAGTCTGTTGTGGGGGTTACGCCACACTGAGTTATATTGGCTTTTCTGTCAGATGTATCATTTCGTGTTAAGATTAAATAGGCCTGTTTGCTCAGGTCAGTGTTTGTTTGTTTGCTTGTGTGTGTGTGTGTCTGTGTGTGTGTGTGTCTTTTGTAGACAGAGCTCAGATGTTTGTTTTTCTAGGCAAATTTGCCCCTTTTCTCCTACTGACTCAGCAAACATCCAACAGTCACTCAGAAATGCAAAATATGTGTTTAAGAAGTAGAATTTGTATCTGCATCTCCTATCTAAAGTCAGTCAGCCTAACAAGTAAACTAGTCACAGTCACACAAACGTCTGCCTTAAGTCCTGCAGTGTGTGTACAGCCTTTCCTCCCCGGGGTCAATGTGTGTGCGTGCTTTTGTAGACAGAGCTCAAATGTTAGAAGTTCATGTTACACAGGAGCAGACCCTTTTTAAAGAAAAAGGCCCTATCCCCTGAAAGAGGTCTAATCTGCCAGTCTTAATTCTTTTGGTCACTGCTAACTTTGTGGCTATAGGTGGCCTATAGGTGAAGGGTAGGGATACAGATTGATAAAAGATTGGTAAATTGAGAGCCTAAACTCCATGCTGTTGCTGCTCCAGTCTACTGTATCAGTCAGAGTCTTGCTCCACAAGGACATTTAGTGTGTGCTTTGTTGACAGAGGTCAGATTTTTTGTTTTCATGGTGCCTCTGATGTGTGTGTATTTTGCAAATTGAAACACTACAAAGGTGGTCATCATGATCCCATCCTAACCCTAACCCACATATGGTCAACAGATTAAAAACACAAGTGGTCAGTCTGACGAGAAGTTTCGGATCAAAGGTCATGTTTTCAAAACACTTCTGATTGACAGCCTAATTACGTGGGTCACGGTCAGGTCAGGGGGCATGGCACCTGTCAAAATGAGAAAGGGTGTGTGTGCAAGTAGTACCTTTCCTCTCTCCCGCCAGTGTCGCATCCCGGTGCTCCCATCACCACAGGTGTGATGGAGCAGCCACACCCACACATTCTGCACCCTTGAACATACAGAAAAACAGTAATAACAGTAATGAACAATGGGCCGGACCCACACGGGAATGCCCAACATGCCACTTGACACCCCATAGCCCCCACGGCAAGCCCACCAACCACCCACCCCAGATGCACACCCGTAGCGGCAGGTTGCCCCGCAGCCGCAACCCCCCCGGCCACCCCCAAGCACCACACACACTCGGTGCCAGGGACATCGGAGGCAGTGCGGCAACGTGCCCCACCGCTTGACACAACGGCAGGATGGCCATGAAGAGCAGGCCCCGAACCACCAACCCCAAGGCCACCAGCAGACCCAACCCATCCCCGCCACCCAACAAGGTTCCCCCGCCCACAGACACAACCTCCACTCCCTCACGTCCACCCATAGGTACCCACACCCACCCTCATGTGCACTCACACACACTCACCATCACACATGCCCACCTACACCCACACACAACACACACATGCACACACACTTACATCCGCACCCACACACACATACACAAACCCACACACACCCACACTCTCACACCTGCACACACGCATGCGCACATACGCTCACACACATGAATGAATGAATGAATAAATGTGAATTTATTCGATAATGAACATGCACACAATAAAAACAGCAAAAATATGTAGAACACATAAAAGAACAACCAAAAGGGTGTAGGCTGAAGCTAGTGCTTATATAGTGCCTACCCCATTACAATTTTAAAATCAATACCATAAAAAATTTAAGTCATACCCAAAATCAGGATCAGGATGCCTCCTGGACGCCTCCCACTTGAGGTGTTTTGGGCACGTCCCACTGGGAGGAGACCCCGGGGCAGACCCAGGACTCAGTGGAGAGACTATGTCTCCCAGCTGGTCTGGGAACGCCTTGGTATCCCCTCTGAAGAGCTGGAGCAGGTGGCTGGGGAGAGGGAAGTCTGGGCTTCTCTGCTTGAACTGCTGCCTCTGCTAGCCGGACCTCCGGAAAAGTGGTAGAAGATGGATGGATGGATGGATGGACCCAAAATCAACAAAGAAAATCAAATAGAATAAGTAGACAAAAAACAAACAAAAACCTTTAACTTATTACAGGTTTATCTCCTAGCATTTACAGTGAGATACTGAGAGATTTTCTCATCTTTGTACAATTTGTTTGAATTGCTTCAGAGTAGAACATGTTTTAATATTTTCAGAGCAACAGTTCCACAGTTTAATTCCAGTGACAGACATGCAACAGTACTTTGTATTTCTTCTAACCTTTGGTTTATTAAAAACAGAGTTACCTCTTAAGCTCATATTTGCTTTCACTTTTTTTAAACAGTCTTTGAATATTAACAGGTAATTGGTTATTATTTGCTTTGTACATGATTTGAATGACATAATCTACTAGCTCTCTAAATTTAAGAGTATGTAATTGAATGAATATTGGATTTGTTGGTAAGATTTCTTTGATATAATGCGTACGGCTTTTTTTTCTGTAGTAAAAAGATTAAGTTTGTGTTTATTATGTACGTGCTTCCCCAGATCTCCACACGGTATGTCTACTCAACTCTGGAAAACAGCGGGGAATCTACGAATAAAAATTCTGTCCACGTAACAGTCCACCGGGTGGCGGTGATGCACCTCAGAGCTACAAAACATGAAGTAGAAGAAGAAGACCAGGAACTTCCGGTCCAGTCTAAAACCGTAAACAAAGCGGTGAGGGATGCTAAGGAATCGATTTTATTTCCTCGTTAAACTTTAACACGGCGGTTTTACGGTGATGGAGGAGGGGGTAAATGGCGGGTCTAAGGCCGAGGCTCTGCGGGTGTTCGTCACCGAGAGACTCTCCGCCGTCTCCCGGGAGATCATAGCAGCTCTGAGCGGAGTGGTGACCGGATACGAGGAGCAGGCCTCGGCCTTCAGAGAGGAGACGGAGCGGCAGAGGAGGGAGCTGGAGGAGCTGAGGAGCAAAACGAGGACTGAAGGTGGCGGCATGGGGCAGATGGCAGCTGTGTTTGTCCACTAGTCGTCCACATGGAGACACTAAATTAGCGATAAACTTTATTAACAAACAGCGCTTTTTAACAATTTTGAGAAAAACGTTTTGCAGCACTTCCTTGTAATTTTGCTGTAGTATTTTTCCTCCCAAATCTGTAATTGAATCTTTTCTCCTCATAATTTGCAAATAATTTCTTGGAAATTTCCGTGTTTTACCTTGAAAATTTGCCTTAATTTAGTGTAAATGTGTAACTTTTTTTCTGAATGTGCAGCTTTTTCTAATAAACTTGCAGTGTTTTTTGTAGTTTTGCAGGTGTTTTCCCCTCACAAATTTCCTTTTATTTACTCACTTCTTTGCAGTTTTTTTTTCCATAAAACGCCAATATTTTGTTCTTAACATATAAATGGTTTTGGGGAACTTGCAAATTTTTCCTTGTTTTTTTTTTTGTTTTTTTTTTACTTGTGAATTTTTGAGTTTAAACTTAAAAATTTGTCTTTAACGCATGAATTGAACTTATTTCATAGACCCCCCCCCCCACTGACATTGTAGATTTTTCCCTTGTGATTTTGCACCTTTTTCCAAAGAAATATCTTTCAGTTTTATTGTAAATTTTTTCTTGTATTATACTACTTTAAAACTCCCAAGTTATAATATGAAACTAGACTGTTAACGTTTTTTATTTTATTGTTTTACTCTAATATGTGATACTTTTCTAATAGATTTGAACCTTTGTGTAATTTTACTGGTGATTTTTTTTCGTCATAAATTTGCTCATAGTTTTTTCCTTGTCAATTTGCAAAACTTACTCAGTTTTTGGCCTTTTTTCTTGTAAATTTAGGATTTTAAATGTGTAAATTTTCAACCTTTTTCCCACATAAATTTCATTTATTTTTTGTAGATGTGTAACTTCATTTATTTTCAACTAATATTGCAACGTTTTCTTATAAATCTGCAGTTTTTTAAAAAGTATTAATTCACAGATTTATTATAAATTAACTTTTTTTTTTTGTAAAAATGTCCTAATTTTTCTGGTAAATTATCCACCTTTCTTTTGAATCTGCATATTTTCCCACATAAATTTGTGCCATTTTCCTTGTATATTTATGAATTTTTCTTCCTTTAAACATGTCAGTTTTCCCTCAAATTTTTCCGTCAATTATTACTATTTTCTTGTAAATATTAATAACATTTATCATAAATAATTTAAGTTTTAGAGATGGCTATTTTAAATACTTTGGAAATAAAACTAAGTCTGTTTTATCCAGATGTGAGCCCCAGTCATGTTAAAGAAGACGAAAAGTCACATGAGACTTTGGACATGATTGCTGCACCAAGGTATGGTTATGTATTCACCACTGTCTATTAACCTTTATTCAGATGAAACAGCTTTTATTCTGTTTTTCTACTGTGTAATGTAAGACTTCTGTGATGTTCTGTCATCTACAACATTACATCGCTGTGCGTGGGTTCTGTAGGCGCCAAATGCACAACAATAGCAAATTATTTGTAATTTTTGCAAATAATTCCCACATATGTCAACATGTGCAGGAAAAAAGAGCAGAATATGGGTTCTTTAAAGTCTTTCTTTTTAGGTATTTCCACGTAAAAACTATAATATAGGGGTGGGTTCAAAAGACTGATTCTCTGATTCGAATCGATTCATGTTTGATTGAGCTGATATCAATTCACAAAATCTGCAGATCAATCTTTTAATATAAGGCTTTTATGTCTATGAAACACAAAATACTAGTTGTCCTTGAGCGGCGAAACTCTTGCGTGATTGAACAATCGCACGAGAGTTAATCAATATGGCGGCGCGCAGCTGACAGATTGGATTCAAGAACTGTGACGGTAGTGAGGAGCTCGACAAAACCAAAGCCGTCATGTTTCAGTTTACAGTGTTATCAGGTGGGGCTTCCACCTGGAAATTTAGCACAGCCTCCTCCAAAACTACACCTGGTTGACGGTTGTTTACGTTGCTAGCCTGCTAGCCATCATTAGCGTGTCCATGGCAGGCGTACGTGGGATGAATATATACAGTACAACAGACAGTCCGTTTCAGCTCCAATCTGTCTGTCTGCAGGTGAGTGGCAGTCGAATTTTCAAGCTAGTTTACTCTGC
Organism: Pholidichthys leucotaenia; assembly: GCA_020510985.1. Taxonomy (NCBI): domain Eukaryota; kingdom Metazoa; phylum Chordata; class Actinopteri; order Cichliformes; family Pholidichthyidae; genus Pholidichthys; species Pholidichthys leucotaenia. The sequence continues at coordinate 71,832,476 of CM035836.1, forward strand.
AGTGTTGATAATTTTTCTCTGGTGACAGCAGAATGTCAAGGTTAATGACTTGCTCGCCCTCGGATGCAAATGTGCTTGCTTTCTGCATGTTACATGTACAGTGCTGCAAATATGGCACGTGCTGTGGAAATAATGGGCCAGTTGCACGTTGGCTGTTTTGCACACATACTCAATCTAGCCTCACAAGTGTAGCATTTTCTCAGGTATAGAGAACCTAAGTCACGCCCCCTCTACTTCCACATATGGGACCTTAAATCAGAAAAGTTCTCCATTGAAATGAATGGCAAGAACAAAATTATCTTTGGATCCCAATCGAATTTTGCCACGACTTACACATATGATGTTTGTCTATTTAAAAGATAAATTTTCCATGTAAATAACGTGTAGGTTGTTGTCTTAAGGTGCGTTCACACCAAACGCAAACAGGAGAATTTTTCGTGCGGCACAATTACATTATAAATCAATGTGAACACACGAACACACATTAATAGTGAGATGCAGACAGGCGAAGTTGTCTGAAACTTCTGCAGCTGTGTTCAACCTGCTGTGGACATTCCCAAAATAACATCATGCTTAGGTTTACATTATCTGACCGGGGGCTCACCTGAAAATGTCAACTTCACAGATGATGAGTGTTTACGTTGCTAGCTTGCTAGCGTGCTAGGACATCTGTGGCCGGAAACCGTGGGTAAATAACTCCAAAATCCCGATTCAGCTGAAGAGTTCCCGGTCCTCCTGTCTCCCGGTGAGTGAGTTTCATTTTCTAACTAGTTTACTCTGCAGTGGTGACAGCAGGATCTCAGAGCTAGCAGCTAGCTAGCTAGCTGACGCAAACGCGCGACTACGGTAATTTGCGCATACTTGCGTCTTCCCATTCACTTTGTTTGGATTCGTGCCGCCCGTTTGCGTTTGGTGTGAACACAGCTTAACTGTTAAGGTATAAGGTTTTGAAAATATGTAAATGCAAAAAAAAAAAAAAAAACTACAATCACAGATGGATAGAGCTTACATCATTTTTTCAAAGTGTTATGGCCCCACTCCTTCTGGAGCAGGTCCTGGGGTTTTTCCCTATTTTTTATGTTGTCGGTGGCGCTGTGGAGGACCGCCCCTGGCCAAGGGGTTTCCTATATACACCACACCTGTGCACCTGTCGGCAGCTTTTGGCTCCCGTGGAGGCCGGTTGCCTTTCTACTGTGTTTGCGCTCTGCCCATTGTTCCCGTTTTCTGTGCTTTTATTTGGGGCTGCACTGCTGGCTTCTGCTTGTGCCGTCTGTGGCCTGTGGGTTCCTGTTTAGGCTTGCCACTGCCACTGATGCTCCAGACAGAGGCATGCAGTCACTGGATTGGCTAGTGATTGGTTGTTTTCTTTCATGCATCCAACACCCACATGCACCATTGACATTTACAGACACATTTATTTTCGTTAATTGGCACCTCCGTGTGGTCTCCCTTTTCGTCCAGCCTTGAGCCGGGTTGTGACAAAATGGGGGATCGTCCGTCCATTTGAGCCCAAACCCGTTTGCTCATCCATCCCTTTTAGAGTGGACCCATTTGTGACAAAATAGGGGCTGTTTGAATCTGGACCCATTCATTCATCTGTCTGTTTTAACTGCGGGCTGTGATAATATAGGAGCTCGTATGTTTGTTATTGCGGATTCGGCCGTCTGTTTTTTAACTGGGTTTAATCTGGATAAGTGTTTTTCATGTATTTTGTTCTGATATCACTAGAAATTTTTCTTGCTAGGTCTAACAGTGAATTCCATTTGCTGTCTGTGGTTTAGTGTGGTGGTGAAAGCGGCCTGGGGCCACGTCCATGGGAACCTGCGACATACCTGCCAACTACTCCGGTTTTGCCGTAATGGTTACGGTTTTTAAGACCCTGTTCCGAGTTCCGGTTTTATTATTCAAAATTACATTTTTTCACTAAAAAATTCAGTCAAAAATTTTAAATCGTAAAAAAAACACGGAAAACACGAAAGCAATTCCAAACACGCTGTCGCTCGGAATCGTATCTAAATGTAGAACAAAGGCAATCGGCACTGCTTCATGTAGGTGTATTGCGCATGTGCGAGAGGTCTGAGCCAATTTTCCATGTGCAATCGCGAGGCAATCAGGTAAGAATTATACGTTTTCATCATGGAGTCTGCCGGAGAAAAATCACTAACGAGCGTGAAACACAAACGAAAATTACAGTCTTTTTGTGAGGAATACAGCAAAGCATTTCCGGGAGTTATTATTCGCTCAAGAAGGGGTGAAAATTACGCAAATTGCACTTTGCGTAGACAGGACTTTTTGATTGGACATGGCAGAATCAGCGATGTGAAAGACCACGTAAGAAGGAAAAAACACAAGGCCAGTGCCAGTGACGCTAGCGGCAAACTTGAAGAACATGTGCTGTGTAATTGCAAGCCTTTTCATGCTTGGTGTATCATGTAAACACATAAAATATCAGAGCGATTTTGCCGTCATTACGCATGTGTCATACAGTGCTAGTACCCTGCTGATATTTCTAGTCTTCTAGTTACCTCCGCCAAGGAGGTTATGTTTTCATCGGCGCTGGTTTGTCTGTCTGTATGTCTGTTTGTTAGCAAGATAACTCAAAAAGTTATGGACGGATTTTCATGAAGTTTTCACAGATTGTCAGAAATGGGGTATCCTACAGATGATTAGATTTTGGTGGTGATCCGGATCACCGTCTGGATCCAGGAATTTTTTAAAGGATTCTTTTTTTTTTTTTTTTTAATTTAACATTGCGAGATAGGGCCATTTTCAGTATTTTATTTATGATGTTAAACACTGTATGGGGGGAACTGTGGCGCTTGGCGGAGGTCTGCGCTCTCCGAGTGCTTTTCTAGTATTCATAATACATCACATCTGGCCTATTCAAAGTTCTATGCAGTGTTAAGATAGTCTTTTGAATGCAAATTTAATGAATGAATGAATCTTTATTTCGGATAGATTAAAAGTAAAGATTAAAAAGAAACAGAATAATATAACAAAGGCGAAAAAATCCAACAAGGTCAAATTAAACAAGAACTCCTCTGATTATACAGTTCAACATAAGTTATCTGAAATGGGTGATGGCTGCAGCCGCAGCTTATATTGCCCACCCATATTCCATCCAAGAATTCAAAAGAAAAACAAAACAAGAGCGATTACAATTCAGAACAAAGCTAAGACAAAACGTGACAAAAAAAACTAAGTAACAACACAACACAGACTGGATATGACAATCCTCATGTGATTTTACATGTCATCTTGTATATATGTTTGGAGTATTTCTTCCTTTAGTTTTTGTTTAAATTGTCCAAGCGTTGTACATGATTTTAATTCCGGTCCAAAATCATTCCATAATCTGACTCCTTGCACTGAAACACAGTGTTGCTTGGTGGTAGTTCTCACTCAAGGTTTTTGAAATATACATGTTCCTCTGAAATGATATTGTTTCTCCCTTATTTGGAACAACTTTTGGATATTTGCAGGCAGTGACAGATTCTTAGCTTTAAACATTATTACTGCAGTTTTAAAGTCAACCAGATCTTTCAGCTTGAGAGCTTTTAATTTAAGAAAGTGGGTTTGTTGGTTCCCTGTAAGCAGCTTTGTTTATTATTCTAATAGCTCTCTTCTGAAGCATAAAGACTGGATATATGTTTGTTTTATATGTATTTCCCCATACTTCAGTACAATATGTCATGTATGGGAGTATTAATGAATGATACAAAGTATATAATGTGGGTTGATTCAGCAAATATTTCGCTCTGTGTAGTATTGCAATTGATTTAGATATTTTACCTTTAATATAATTAATATGTGACTTCTATGTCAAATGCTAATATTTGTTTGACACTGCGGCCCCTAGACCTCGGCTAGCTACTAGGCTTTTCAGGTTTGAAAGTTGAAGAAATATGAGGTTGTTAGCTACATTCTAACTTGATTTAATGCTAATATTTGTTTGGCAAATATTAGCATTATTATTATTAGCATTAGCATTATTAGCATTAGCATCGGCCCCTGGACCCCGGCTAGCTACTAACTAACTAACTAACTAACCTGCACTTATATAGCGCTTTTCTAGTCACAAAGACCACTCAAAGCGCTTTCATTAATACTAACCCTCTATTCTAAGGGCCTATAGGAAACAGATATCTAGGGACAATTTAGAACAGCCAATTAACCTAACATGCATGTTTTTGGCATGTGGGAGGAAACCGGAGAAATCCCGGAGTAAACCCACGCAACACGGGGAGAACATGCAAACTCCACACAGATCACTGTTGGTCGGGGGCTGGGATCGAACCCACGATCCCACGATCCCCACAATCCCCCGGCCAAGGGTAAACTGTGCTGCCGCAGTGCTAACCACTGCGCCACCGTGCAGCCCACCACTGCGCCACCGTGCAGCCGTACTAGGCTTTTCAGGTTTGAAAAGTTGGCAGGTATGCTGCGAGTTGCTGCGTAGCATTTTCTTGTCAGCCCCAGTGGGTTTGTGAAAAAAGAACATCCCGCCCGTAACTGCACGAAGACTAGGGTCTACGTTATGTAGACAGGTTTTTGTTGACTAGGTAGTGTGTTGGTTGTGCAATCTAATCACATGTGTGATTAGAGGTGGTGACAATGTTTTTGTGAATAGACGGGTTGTTGTGGTGTCCGTATGATGTCAGCGCTCGTTGTTGTGTAGTGTTTTCTGAATGAATGCGCACCTATTGGGGAGACACAGAGGTTGGTAAGTGTCTGAGTTAATCTGCAAATCTCTTTGTAGTGTTTTGTTGTGTGGAGCATGGGTTAATTGTTTTCGGGTTGTTGGTCAGAGTGCTGCACCTGTGATAATTAAATTTTGCACATCAGTTGCATCTTCAGCCTCATTATTGAGGCTGAAGATGCCCCCTTTTTTTTCTCTCCCGGCGCCACACGAGTAGGCTGCCTTTTGCAACAGCGGCTCGATTCCGAGTCTTTTTCCCTTCCACTCTCTTTTGATCCGTCTTTTTTTCACTCCACTTATATCACGGACACACAGATCGTCCCAAATGTCTCCTGAGCCGGTGGACGGAGCCACTGTTTATAGCAGGATACGATACAGCAGGGAAGAGCTGCTAGCATTCAACCGCCACCCGGTCCCATTGGAAAAACTCGACATACCGAGAGAACTGAGGCGAAAACGCTGCAGCTGCCGGGCTGGAGTAAGGCGGAGGACAAAAAATATAAGGTACAGACCCTCCCTTCCATCTGTTGTCATGGGAAATGTACGCTCTATACTGGGAAAGGTAGATGAGCTAGCGGCTATCTGCCGTTATGATAGCACATATCGGGAGTGCTCTCTCCTTTTGTTTTCTGAGACGTGGCTAACTGAACTAGCAGCAGATGCTAACATTGAGCTGGAGGGTTTCCACATGATACGGGCAGACCGAACACCAGACAGTGGCAAAGCAAGGGGTGGTGGAGTGATAATGTATGTTAACAACAACTGGTGCAGACCGGGACATATCACTGTTAAACATCGACACTGCAGCAAAGACATTGAGTTGCTAGCTGTTAGCATGCGGCCTACATATCTCTCGAGAGAACACTCACACATGATCTGCATTGTTGTTTATGCAAATCCGACGGCTGATTGTTGCTCTGAGTGTTGCTATCCCTGTGCTGTTGCAATCCTGGAATTTCCCCATTGTGGGACTAATAAAGGCTTATCTTATCTTATCTTATCTTATCTTATGTTATTGGAGTATTGATTATGGACATAACATTTGGCGATGAAGATCAGCAAGATTTTCTACGTTTTCCTTCTGAGGAGAGGTTGGAACACTGTTCACGGGAGCAACTTGCTAAAATATCAGAGCGGTTTTAGTTGGGTGTCGGGGACCAACGGTCAAAAGAAAATATGAAACATATAAAAGTAAGTCTGTTGGCCAAAGGTTACCTCACATCTGCAACTCAAGCCGAGGCTTCTGCTCAGCACCCTGATGGTGCTTTTGTGTCAGGTTTAACCAGAGATGTGGCCGGGTTTACTTTTGAACAGCGTGAAAAGTTGTTATTGCTGCAACTGGAAGTAAAACGGATGCAGTTGGAGGAACGTAGATGGGTTGTTGGTGCTGCTGGTTCAGGTCCAGACGGTGCTTCTAACCGTGCACACTCATTTGACTTCCAATTTATCTCTAGTACCCTAGGTTTTCTGAACAGGATCCCAACACCTTTTTTTCTTTGTTTGAGCGGGTTGCCGATAGTTGGGCCTGGTCTGACTCAGAGCACACATTACTGCTGCTATGTAAATTAACCGGTAAAGCGCAGGAAGCTTATACTGCACTTAGTTTAGCAGACAGTCGGGTTTATGCTTCTGTGAAAGCTGCTGTGTTAAAAGCGTATGAGCTGGTACCGGAGGCATACCGTCAGAGGTTTCGCTCATGGAAAAAAATCTTTTAATCAGACACGCATGAAATTTGCCAGAGAGCTCGTTACTCATTTTAATCAGTGGTGTAATTCGTTGCAAGTTCATTCGTATGAAGCTTTGTGTGAGCTTGTAATTATGGAACAATTTAAAAACTCCGTTCTTGCCCACATTGAACATGAAATAAAAACTGCCATTGAAGCAGTTACTCTGGCTGCTGAGTATGTGTTAATTCATTGTGAAAAACGCAAGTATGCCGAGCCTAACTTGTTGGGGTACATAGATGTTTTCCCACCAGGTAAGAGAGGGGGACAACAAAATTTTCAGTAGAGTCCATGTTTTGATTCAAATAAAATCTGCAATTATTGTAAAGGTAAGGTACACTGGAAAGCAGATTGTCCAGTTAAATCTAAGAGCAGATCTGGTGATGCGCAGGTTAAACCTGTGACGTTGGCAGCTCCGATAAATTATGTCAACTCTAAAAACCTGGGTGTTGAACTTCATCGTGTACAGTCTGTCTGTAATGTGTCAGTATCACCAGTTAATGTGCCAGACAAATTGTTTTCTGTGAACTGTCCGCTGGAACAGTCGGATCTCTCAGCCTTTGTCTCTGACTGTTGCGTATCTCTGGGCAGTGCTGTCAGAGTACCTATAAAAATTTTAAGGGATACCGGAGCATCAAATTCATTTATTTTGGAGTCTGTTTTGCCCTTTTCTAATTCTACAGCTACTGGTGATTGTGTCCTGGTGAGGGGCATGGAGCTGTTGGTATTTCCTGCCCCGGTGCACAAGTTTCAGCTGGACTGTGATTTGGTTCAGGGAAATGTGGCCATGGCTGTGCGCAAACCGCTGCCTGTTCCTGGTGTGCATGTCATCTTGGGGAATGATTTTGTGGGTGGTCGGGTTTTGGGGGAAGTACAGTGCATCCAGAAGGTCTTCACAGCGCTTCACTTTTTCCACATTTTGTTATGTTACAGCCGTATTCCAAAATGGATTAAGTTAATTTTTTCCTCAAAATTCTACACACAATACTCCATAATGACTGTGGAAAAAGTTTTTTTTTGTTGAGATTTTTGCAAATTTATTAAAAATAAAAACCTAAGAAATCACATTTACATAAGTATTCACAGCCTTTGCCATGAAGCTCAGAACTGAGCTCATGTGCATCCTGTTTCCACTGATCATCCTTGAGATATTTCTACAGCTTAATTGGAGTCCACCTGTGGTAAATTCAGTTGATTGGACATGATTTGAAAAGGCATATATAGACCCACACCTGTCTATATAAGGTCCCACAGTTGACGGTGCATGTCAGAGCACAAACCATGCATGAAGTCAAAAGAATTGTCTCTAGACCTCCGAGACAGGATTGTCTCGAGGCACAAATCTAGGGAAGAGGGTACAGAAAAAATTCTGCTGGTTTGAAGGTCCCATTGAGCACAGTGGCCTCTATCATCCGTAAATGGAAGAAGTTCGGAACCACCAGGACTCTTCTGAGAGCTGGCCAGCTGTCTAAACTGAGCGATTGGGGGAGAAGAGTCTTAGTCAGGGAGGTGACCAAAAACCCGATGGTCACTCTGTCAGAGCTCCAGTATTCCTTTGTGGAGAGAGGAGAACCTTCCAGAAGGACAATTATCTCTGGAGTAATCCAGCAATCAGGCCTGTATGATAGAGTGGCCAGATGGAAGCCATTCCTTAGTAAAAGGCACATGGCAGCCTGCCTGGAGTTTGCCAAAGGGCACCTGAAGGCACCTCTCAGACCATGAGAAATAAATTCTCTGGTCTGATGAGAAAGATTGAACTCTTCGGTGTGAATGCCAGGCATCATGTTTGGAGGAAACCAGGCACCGCTCATCACCAGGCCAATACCATCCCAACAGTGAAGTGTGGTGGTGGCAGCATCATGCTGTGGGGATGTTTTTCAGTGGCAGGAACTGGGAGACTAATCAGGATAGAGGGAAAGATCAGTGCAGCAACGTACAGAGACGTCCTAGATTAAAACCTGCTCCAGAGCGCTCTTGACCTCAGACTGAGGTGACGGTTCATCTTTCAGCGGGACAGCGACCCTAAGCACACAGCCAAGATATCAAAGGAGTGGCTTCAGGACAACTCTGAATGTCCTTGAGTGCCCCAGCCAGAGCTCAGACTTTAATCCAATTGAACATCTCTGGAGAGATCTGAAAATGGCTGTGCACCGAAGCTTCCCATCCATCCTGAAGGAGCTTGAGAGGTGCTGCAAAGAGGAATGGGCGAAACTGCCGAAAGATACAGTGGGGAAAAAAGTATTTAGTCAGCCACCAATTGTGCAAGTTCTCCCACTTAAAAGATGAGAGAGGTCTCCAATTTTCATCATAGGTATACCTCAACTATGAGAGACAAAATGAGAAAAAAAAAATTCAGAAAATCACATTGAAGGAATTTTAATGAATTAATTGGTAAATTCCTTGGTAAAATAAGTATTTGGTCACCTACAAACAAGCAAGATTTCTGGCTCTCACAGGCCTGTAACTTCTTCTTTAAGAGGCTCCTCTGTCCTCCACTTGTTACCTGTATTAATGGCACCTGTTTGAACTTGTTATCAGTGTAAAAGACACCTGTCCACAACCTCAAACAGTCAGACTCCAAACTCCACTATGGCCAAGACCAAAGAGCTGTCAAAGGACACCAGAAACAAAACTGTAGACCTGCACCAGGCTGGGAAGACTGAATCTGCAATAGGTAAGCAGCTTGGTGTGAAGAAATCAACTGTGGGAGCAATTATTAGAAAATGGAAGACATACAAGACCACTGATAATCTCCCTCGATCTGGGGCTCCACGCAAGATCTTACCCCGTGGGGTCAAAATGATCACGAGAACGGTGAGCAAAAATCCCAGAACCACACGGGGGGACCTAGTGAATGACCTGCAGAGAGCTGGGACCAAAGTAACAAAGGCTACCATCAGTAACACACTACGCCGCCAGGGACTCAAATCCTGCAGTGCCAGATGTGCCCCCCTGCTTAAGCCAGTACATGTCCAGGCCCGTCTGAAGTTTGCTAGAGAGCATTTGGATGATCCAGAAAAGGATTGGGAGAATGTCATATGGTCAGATGAAACCAAAATAGAACTTTATTGTAAAAACTCAACTTGTCATGTTTGGAGGAGAAAGACCACCATACGCACTGTGAAGCATGGGGGTGGAAACATCATGCTTTGGGGCTGTTTTTCTGCAAAGGGACCAGGACGACTGATCCGTGTAAAGGAAAGAATGAATGGGGCCATGTATCGTGAGATTTTGAGTGAAAACCTCCTTCCATCAGCAAGGGCATTGAAGATGAAACATGGCTGGGTCTTTCAGCATGACAATGATCCCAAACACACCACCTGGGCAACGAAGGAGTAGCTTTGTAAGAAGCATTTCAAGGTCCTGGAGTGGCCTAGCCAGTCTCCAGATCTCAACCCCATAGAAAATCTTTGGAGGGAGTTGAAAGTCCGTGTTGCCCAGCGACAGCCCCAAAACATCACTGCTCTAGAGGAGATCTGCATGGAGGAATGGGCCAAAATACCAGCGACAGTGTGTGAAAACCTTGTGAAGACTTACAGAAAATGTTTGACCTCTGTCATTGCCAACAAAGGGTATATAACAAAGTATTGAGATGAACTTTTGTTATTGACCAAATACTTATTTTACCGAGGAATTTACCAATTAATTCATTAAAAATCCTTCAATGTGATTTTGTGGATTTTTTTTTCTCATTTTGTCTCTCATAGTTGAGCTATACCTATGATGAAAATTGGAGACCTCTCTCATCTTTTAAGTGGGAGAACTTGCACAATTGGTGGCTGACTAAATACTTTTTTGCCCCACTGTAGGTGTGCCAAGCTTGTGGCATCATATTCAAAAAGACTTGAGGCTGTAATTGCTGTCAAAGGTGCATCAACAAAGTATTGAGCAAAGGCTGTGAATACTTATGTACATGTGATTTCTTAGTTTTTTTATTTTTAATAAATTTGCAAAAATCTAAAAAAAAACCCAAAACTTTTTTTCATGTTGTTATTATGGGCTATTGTGTGTAGAATTTTGTGGAAAAAAATTAATTTAATCCATTTTGGAATAAGTCTGTAACATAACAAAATGTGGAAAAAGTGAAGCGATGTGAATACTTTCCGGATGCACTGTACCTCCATCTCCCACTGTGACATCTGTTCCCTTTGTTTTCGAAACAGGGCATGATCAGAGAATCTGTGAATTGTTTCCAACATGTGCAGTGACGCGCTCCATGAGCCATAAGCAGGTTGAAGCTGACGATAGTGGCCTTAGTGACACTGTAAAAATACTTGATTCACTCCTGTCTGTGGCTCGCACTGATTTAATAGCAGAACAATGTGCTGATTCATCACTGAGTGTGCTTTTTGACTTTGTTCCTTCAGATGCAGACAGTAAGAGTGCTGTTAAAGGCTACTTTCTCCAGGAGGGTTTATGGTTTGTCAGTGGATGCCACACAATGATTTCATTGTCCTCCCTGTGTATCAGGTGGTTGTGCCAACAGAGTTCCGTGAGGAGGTGTTGCGGACCTCCCATGATGTATCGGGACATTTGGGGGTTCGTAAAACTTAAAATTACATCCTCAAAAATTTCTTTTGGCCTTGTTTAAAGAGGGATGTATCCACTTATATTAAAACATGTCACACCTGTCAGGTGACAGGTAAACCTAATCAGGTGATTAAACCGGCTCCCCTTGCTCTGATTCCTGTTCTGGTTCAGCCATTTGAACATGTCATTATAGACTGTGTTGGTCCATTGCTACATTCAAAATCTGGTCATAACTGTTTATTCACAGTGACCCTGTTTACATGGTCACGAGTAAACCGATTACTGGGGTAAACTGATAAAGGCAATAAACGGCTTATGGTGTTTACATGCACCGAGTAAGCGGTTTATTGGACAAATAAACTAGGTGTGTTAATCTGTTTTCTCATAAACCGATAATGGCCTTTAACTGATTAAAGTAATCAGATTACTCTGTTTACATGACAGTTTGAATAATCAGGTAACTCCAGAAGCTGATTATAATCCATTTACTCATGATCATGTAAACAGGGTCGGTGATGTGTTTGAAAACGAGATATCCCACTTAATATCTGTTACGGACCATTATTGCTAAATCAGTGGTGAAAGCATTAACACAGTTTATTTCTGTTTTGAGCACTCCAAAGGTGATTGAGAGTGATCAGGGGACAAATTTCTCGTCAAAATTGTTTGCACATGTTTTAAAACAACTTCGTGTAAAGCATAATCAGAGGTTTCACCAAACTCTCAAATCTTTATTGTGTGTGGACTGCATTGAATTGAATCAGGATTGGGAAGCGGGCCTACCTTGGTTACTTTTAGGTGCCAGAGAGGTGGTGCAGGAAAGCACTGGTTTCAGTCCAAATGAGCTGGTGTTTGGACGTTCAGTGAGTGGACCACGGTCTCTGCTGCATGATGTTGTGACAACTCCTGAATCTACTCACTGTCTGACAGATTATGTTAATGGGTTTTGTCGCAGACTGTTGGTAGCTGGTGAGAGGGTTGGAGTTAAACTGGCTTCCTTCCAGTCAGCAATGAAATGCTTATATGATCGAAAAGCTGAAGTTCATAAATTTAATCCTGGAGATCAGGTTTTAGCATTATTGCCAGTAGTGAACTCACCTTTTCAAGCTAAGTTTCATGGTCCTTTTACAATGCTGCATCAGACTTCTGATTTGAACTACAGGGGTGTGAAAAAGTGTTTGCCCCCTTCCTGATTTCTCATTTTTTCATATGGTTGTCACACTTAAATGTTTCAGATCCATCCATCCATCCATCTTCTTCCTCTTAATCCTTTTCGGGTCGCGGGGGGGCTGGAGCCTATCCCAGCATCTTTGGGCGAGAGGCAGGGTACACCCTGGACAGATCGCCAGTCTATCGCAGGGCAAACGCAGAGAGACAGACAACCATTCACTCTCACAGTCATACCTAAGGACAATTTAGAATCCCCAGTTTAATGCCAATTAACCTAACCTGCATGTTTTTGGCCTGAGTTCGATCCCAGCCCCCGACCAACAGTGATCTGTGTGGAGTTTGCATGTTCTCCCCGTGTCTGCGTGGGTTTACTCCGGGATTTCTCCGGTTTCCTCCCACATGCCAAATGTTTCAGATCATCAAATTTAAATATTAGACAAAGATAACACAAGTAAACACAAAATGTTGTTTTTAAATGAAGGTGTTTTATTATTAAGGGCCAAAAAAAAAAAAAAAATCCAAACCAGCATGGTCCTGTGTGAAAAAGTGATTGCTTCCCCCCTTGTTAAAACATATATTTTAACTGTGGTTTATCACATCTTTAGAAAGCTGAGTTCACTTTTTCTTGCCACACCCAGGCCTGATTCCTGCCACACCTGTTCTCAATCAAGAACTAACTTAAATAGGACCTGCCTGACAAAGTGAAGTAGACAAAAAGATCCTCAAAAGCTAGACATCATGCTGCAATCCAAAGAAGTTCAGGAACAAATGAGAATCAAAGTAACTGAGATCTATTAGTCTGGAAAAGGTTATAAAGCCATTTCTAAAGCTTTGGGACTCCAGTGAACCACAGTGACAGCCATTATCCTCAAATGGCAAAAACACGGAACAGCGGTGAACCTTTCCAGGAGTGGCCGGCCAACCAAAATTACCCAAAGAGTGCAGCGACGACTCATCCAAGAGGTCACAAAAGACCCCACAACAACATCCAAAGAACTGCAGTCCTCACTTGCCTCAGTTAAGGTCAGTGTTCATGTCTCCACCATAAGAAAGAGACTGGGCAAAAATGGCCTGCATGGCAGAGTTCCAAGATGAAAACCACTGCTGAGCAAAAAGAACATAAAAGCTCATCTCAGTTTTGCCAGAAAACATCTTGATGATCCCCAAGACTTTTGGGAAAATTCTCTGTGGACTGACAAGACAAAAGTTGATCTTTTTGGAAGGTGTGTGTCCCATTACATCCGGCATAAAAGAAACACAGCATTTCAGAAAAGGAACATCATAGTTAGTTAGTTAATCCCTTCACACCTGAAGGTGTATATGGGCGGCGCCTATCTCCGTTTCCCTGACCCTAGGCCACACAGGTACTGTAAGTAGTGAAAGCTACAGCGGGGGGTCAGTCCTCTGGTAGCTCTGTGTGTAACTTTACTTTCCCCATTCCATTATGCGGAGCACCACGCTAGAAGGCAGAAAGCACCATTTTTATATGGTCTTTGGTATGACCCGGCCGGGATTTGAACCCCTGCCTCCCGGGTGTGGGGCGGATGCTCTACCAACTGAGCCACCATACCAACAGTAAAATATGGTTGTGGTAGTGTGATGGTTTGGGGCTGTTTTGCTGCTTCAGGACCTGGAAGACTTGCTGTAGTGAATGGAACCATGAATTCTGCTGTCTACCAAAAGCTCCTGAAGGAGAATGTCCGGCCATCTGTTCATGACCTCAAGGTGAAGTGCACTTTGGTCCTGCAGCAGGAGAATGATCCAAAACATGCCAACAAGTCCACCTCTGAATGGCTTAAGAAAAACAAAATGAAGACTTTGGAGTGACCTAGTCAAAGTCCTGACCTGAATCCGATTGAGATGCTGTGGCATGACCTTAAAAAAGCGGTTCATGCTCGAAAACTCTCCAGTGTAGCTGAATTACAACAATTCTGCAAAGATGAGTGGGCCAAAATTTCTCCACAGTGCTGTAAAAGACTCATTGCCAGTTATCGCAAATGCTTGATTGCAGTTGTTGCTGCTAAGGGTGGCCCAACCAGTTGTTAGGTTTAGGTAGGTTCGATTTTTTTTTTCCCCCTTAATAATAAACACCTTCATTTAAAAACTGCATTTTGTGTTTACTTGTGTTATCTTTGTTTAATATTTAAATTTGTTTGATGATCTGAAACATTTAAGTGTGACAAGCATTCAGAACACATGAGAAATCAGGAAGGGGCAAACACTTTTTCACACCACTGTATTTACTGTTGACACCTGAGCGTAAAAAGAGAACACAGCTCTGTCATGTTAATCTGCTGAAATCATATTACTCCCGGGGGATGCAGGTTATTGAACTGGGTGGGAGTGTGACTCAACAGCCTGTTAGCTCAGCAGCTGCTGCAGTGTATGTGGATGTACATGTTTCAGATGACGTTATGGTTTCTCCTGATGAGTGTAGGTTGCGGGGTAGGCTGAAGAACTCCGAGTCATTGGGTAACCTCCATGGATTGCTGTGGCATTTGTCATCAGAACGTTCTGCTGATTTGGTGGCTTTGATCTGGGAGTACTCGCAACTATTTAGTGATGTTCTGACCCATATTCATTTAGTAGTGCATGACATTGATGTTGGTGATGTCATGCCTGTCTATCAACGTTTCTAGAGTCTTTCTTGAAAAACGTAAACTGATGGAGCAAGAGGTGCAATATATGTTGGCAAATGGTTTAGCTGGTCCTTCCACGTCTAGCTGGGCTTCCCCTTGTTTGCTAGTGGGTAAATCTGATGGGAGTCAGCAGTTTTGCACTGACTACTGGAAGGTTAATGCTGTGACTAAACTTGATGTGTATCCACTACCTTGTATGGAGGATTGTATTGATCAGGTGGGTTCGGCTCAGTTTGTTAGTAAGTTTGATCTGCTTAAGGGGTACTGGCAGGTGCAACTGTCCCAAAGAGCAAAAGAAATCTGCTTTTATGACTCCATTTGGCCTTTTTTCATATTCAGTGATGAGTTTTGGGTTGCGTCATGCACCAGCTACAGTATGTTTCAATGGCTAATGAATTTGGTTGTGTCAGGACTGGAAGGGTGTGCTGTATATTTGGATGATGTTGTGTTCAGTGACACCTGGGAAGATCATGTCCTGCACATTAGAGAGCAGTTTGATCGGCTGAGTGATGCAAATCTGACTGTTAATTTAGCCAAATGTGAGTTCGGTAAAGACACGGTGACCTACTTAGGAAAGGTAGTGGGACAGGGGCAGGTACGGCCAGTACAGGCTAAAGTTTCAGCAGTGGAACAGTACCCAGTACCAACTACTAAGAAGGAGCTTATGTGCTTCAGTGTTTCCTCTGGCTTGAAGACCTTGGTGCGGTGGGAACATACTTTTCCCGGCGGGTGAGGGGGTGGGGGGGTAAACATACCGGAATATGTTAATTTTATACTATTTATTTCTTTTTTAAATTTTACACAGCAGTGTTGCATATGGAACTTACCATTTGAAGTATTGTACAACCGAGGCTGGAATATTGGACCAGTTGGGGTCCCACCCAGACATCCTGTGTTTAGACTTTTTAGTGGTGTTATCCTTCTCTCCTTCCTCTGCCTGAACACTTCCCTCTCCTTGGCTCCTCTCTTCTGTCTCATCTTGCCCTCTCTGAGCTCTGTCTAATTCAGCTTCTCTCTCTGTCTTTGGTGGTATACAAACAGGTTAGAAAATATCAAGTGTCATGTTTTGTCCTGCAGGATTTTTTTGTCATGGTTTACATAAATGACAAAAATATGTGTATTTTTTGTATTTTTATTCTAGTGTTTCTTTTTTTCCATTGAGAGAGTAGGGAAGGGAAAGAAACATTCATAATAGTAATGTACTCAAGCATACTTAAATTATATGATCAGGTGGGTATAGTAACCAGAAATTCTACTCATGTAAAAGCAGTGCTTTGAAATTAATAATTAAAAGTAGACAACCAAAAATTTCTAATTGAGTTAAGGGTACAAAGAGCACCCACTTAAAAACTTGAGTAATGACTTCAGTCTTGAAGGTTTGAGGTTTTTCTCAAAAATTTGTAACAATTTTCTTATAGTTTTCTACTTTTCTCTGTAAATCTAAAGTTGAAACCATGTTCCTCAAATCTGTAATTTCCTCTTGTAAAATTGACTTTTCTTGTACATTTGAAACTTTATTATAAATTTGTAGATTATTTTATGACTAATTTTTGTCTGTTTTTTAAAATAAAATTACTTTTTTTTTTTTTTTTTTTTTAGATAAATTTGAAACAGACTGTGGTAATTTTTTTTTCTTTTTCCTTATAACAATTTACAGACGTGGACAAAATTGTTGATACCCCTCTGTTAATGAAAGAAAAACCCACAATGATCACAGAAATAACTTGAATCTGACAAAAGTGGTAATAAATAAAAATTCTATGAAAATAAACCAATGAAAATCAGACAATGCTTTTGAATTGTGGTTCAACAGAATTATTTTAAAAAACAAACTCATGAAACAGGCCTGGGCAAAAATGATGGTACCCCTAGAAAAGATTGAAAATAATGTGACCATAGGGACATGTTCAACCAAGATGTGTCCTCTAATTAACATCACAGGTGTCTACAAACTTGTAATCAGTCAGTCGGCCTATTTAAAGGGTGACAAGTAGTCACTGTGCTGTTTGGTGACGTGATGTGTACTACACTAAACATGGACCAGAGGAAGCAAAGGAGAGAGTTGTCTCAGGAGATCAGAAAGCTGTTAAAGGTAAAGGCTATAAGACCATCTCCAAGCAGCTTGATGTTCCTGTGACTACAGTTGCACATATTATTCAGAAATTTAAGATCCACGGGACTGGAGCCAACCTCCCTTGACGTTGATGCAGGAGGAGACGGATAATACGAATGGTAACAAAAGAGCCCAGAACAACCTATAAACACATTCATGGTGAACTCCAAGGTCAAGGTACATCAGTGTCAGATCGCACCATCTGTCATTGTTTGAGCCAAAGTGGACTTCATGGGAGACGACCAAGGAGGACACCACTGTTGAAAACAAATCATAAAAAAGCCAGACTGGAATTTGCCAAACTGCATGTTGACAAGCCACAAAGCTTCTGGGAAAATGTCCTATGGACAGACGAGACAAAACTGGAACTTTTTGGCAAGGCACATCAGCTCTATGTTCACAGACGCAAAAATGAAGCATACCAAGAAAAGAACACTGTCCCTACTGTGAAACATGGAGGAGGTTCTGTTATGTTGTGGGGCTGCTTTGCTGCATCTGGCACAGGGTGTCTTGAATCTGTGCAGGGTACAATGAAATCTCAAGACTATCGAGGTATTCTAGAGAGAAATGTGCTGCCCAGTGTCAGACAGCTTGGTCTCAGTCGCAGGTCATGGGTCTTACAACAGGATAATGACCCAAAACACACAGCTAAAAACACCCAAGAATGGCTCAGAGCCAAACATTGGACTATTGTAAAGTGACCTTCTATGAGCCCTCATCTAAATCCTATTGAACATCTGTGGAAGGAGCTGAAACATGCCGTCTGGAGAAGGCACCCTTCAAACCTGAGACAACTGGAGCAGTTTGCTCATGAGGAGTGGGCCAAAATACCTGCTGAGAGGTGCAGAAGTCTCATTGACAGTTACAGAAATCATTTGATTGCAGAGATTGCCTCAAAAGGCTGCACGGTGGCGCAGTGGTTAGCACTGCGGCAGCACAGTTTACCCTCGGCCGGGGGATCGCGGGGATCATGAGATCGTGGGTTCGATCCCTGCCCCCGGCCAACACTGATCTGTGTGGAGTTTGCATGTTCTCCCCGTGTTGCGTGGGTTTACTCTGGGATTTCTCCGGTTTCCTCCCGCATGCCAAAAACATGCAGGTTAGGGATATGGGGCGCTTGCGCACGCAGCGACCGGCAGCTGGTGGCTTGTCACCAGACTGCAAAACAAATCTACCTACGGGTACAAAATAAGTACAAAAAAAAAAAAAAAAAGGTTGTGCAACAAAATATTAAGTTAAGGGTACCATCATTTTTGTCCAGGCCTGTTTCATGATTTTGTTTTTTAAAATAATTCTGTTGAACCACAGTTCAAAAGCATTGTCTGATTTTCATTGGTTAATTTTCATAGAATTTTATTTATTACCACTTTTGTCAGATTCAAGTTATTTCTGTGACTATTGTGGGTTTTTCTTTCGTTAACAGAGGGGTACCAACAATTTTGTCCACGTCTTTACATTTTTGACCATAATTTTGCAGTCAGAACAGAACAATAATTTAACTCTGATTACAAGGAAAAAATATTAATAAAATTGTATTTAATGAAATAAATTAACTTTAATGACCAAGGATGCCATTATTTCTGTTATAATATTTCTTTATATTTAGTTGTTTTGTTTTTTTTCCAGAAATCTCCTCACCACCCAGACAGCAGGAAAAACCTCCCTTATTTTGAAATTAAATCTTGGCACGTTTAGTTTGTCTGAAGGCTGCTGACAGATTAAAGTCATTGACTTCATGAATTTCCGTCATCTTAACCTGCCAGGTACATAATAGGGAACTGTAGCAGACTCTAAAGACATAATTCACCACAATATGTGTTCATGTACAGAATGATCTGCTTAGGCAGTTATAGTTGTGCTCTCAGGCTTTCTCATCAGGCACCTCTCTAGGCAGCTGCTGAGGTCACCTCAGTTTAGAGCTAGCATTTTTAGCTGTTGCTTTTTGTCACTGCCGCTGGAGAATAAAAACGGCATGCCTGCTCGTGCGAGAAAAGAGGGAAATTGCCAGTCTCTTCATTCCCGCAATTCCTGCAGAACATAACTTAATATTGTAGTGGCTGGTGAAATATATCCTCAGCAATTCATCAGTCCCCCTGCCTTTCCCTTCATTTGAAGCCAGCTGCATATGAATTCTAACCACACCTCTTAGCTAAGCGACTCTTCCATTATTGCGTTAACAGCGGGTTAAAACCATGATAAACGCCAGTGCTTACATACCTCTTATGATTTTTTCCCACGTTTAAAGTACTTTAATAAACTCATGTTTCTGTCGGACAATTGCGCTTAGCGAGACACTGCTGACTGACTGGAAAATTTGTGTGAGGGGGGCACTTCTAAACTCAGCGCAGATGACGACCACGCACGTTGTTTGTGTGCATGCTTGCGGAAAGTCACTGCCTCATATATTTTTCTTAATAAATTCATATCGCTTTCAGGTGGGGGTAAAATTTCTGGCGAGGCGGGCCGCCACGGAGAAATGTTACCAGAGGGAAACCCTGTGCTTCCTGGGGTTAGTGGGCTATTACTGCTGTTTTGTAGAAAATTTTCAACCGTGGCAGCGCCCCTGACTGACTTGCTGAAGGCCGGAGCCCAGTATGTGTGGTCTGATATCTGTCAGAGATCATTTCACAATGTTAAGGCTCTCTTTTGTTCTTCCCCCATCCTGGCAGCTCCATGTTTGGACCATCCATTTCAGTTGCAGGTGGATGCCAGTGATGTGGGGGCAGGAGCTGTCTTGCTTCAGTTGGGACAAGATGGTATTGACCGACCCGTGCCAACCCAGTCACTGGGTTGGCTAGTGACTGGTTGTTTTGTTTCACGCATCCAACACCCACACGCACCATTGACATTTACAGACACATTCATTTTCTTTAAATAAATCTTTGGTTAATTAGCACCTGTTTGTGGTCTCCCTTTTTGTCCAGCCTTGAGCCGGGTTGTGACAAAAGTGAGCCCAGGGTGAAGTAACTAAAGGCCATTTTCCACTAGCACGCTTTAGCGCGACACGGGACGGCTCAGCATGCTTTGTACGCTTTTCCACAAGCCCCAACACGGTTTAACAGCCGCGATTCTCAGCCCCGCTCAAGGGCAGGGTACAGCAGTGCTGAGCTGGGCCGTGTTGTGACGTTAACAGACTGGTCGCCGCTGATTGGTCAGGTCGTAACCGGCGCTGATTGGTCAGGTTGTAACCGCCCCTCTCCTCCTCCTCTTCTACCAAATCTTCACGACCTTCTCAATAAAGTTTTTGGAAAAAAAAAAAAAAAATCTTCACGACCGCCATTACTCAGCACGCAACCACTGTTGGCGGTTTATTTTCAGTGTATTGCTGTGCTATTTTCATTTATTCTCTATCAAAAATGGCTTCGCGTAATAAGGGTGTTCCATGGACCAATAAGGAGCTGCAGTGTCTGCTCACTGCATTGTCAGACGAACGCATCCAGCGCGAGTTAGACGGAGCCACCCGAAATGAAAAAATATACTGGGAGGTCTTGACATCGGAATCCTTTAACGGTGAGTTTTAATTTTTTTTTATTGTGCGTTTTTTCGCAAATATATTCGGTAAGACGCTCAGTTTATTTATGCAATAAAAAAGCTGTTCATTTGTGGATGATGATCGCTGCTTTATCGCAGCACACTGCGGACTCGCTTTTCTTTTAATTATTCATGTGAACAATACGCTGAAATAAGCTTATGTAATCTTGTTAAAAACTATTGTCTTTTCTGTATATCTTGCACTTTCGTGCTGTATTTTATTGTGTGCATTTTCCTTGTAGAATCCACGCGTCCGCCGCGCCAGCACGCCCGGATTCTCCAATGTGAATCTGTCCCGCCACCAGGCGCAAAATGTATTCAATGATAAATATTTGCAACATTTAAATGAGGTTGCAGAAAACGCGAGGGTATCCCCGGAGCTGGCAGAGACGGCTTCATTCAACCGAGCCTTCCTGACCCAGTTTGGGAAGCTGGTAGAGGCACTCAGTGGTCGGCGTGTATAAAATGTCGATTAACCTTCATGTTGTGTTGCAAAGTTTTTTTTTTATTTTAATATTTTGTATATAATAAAATGGAATTGTTTTGGAAAGTGTGGTTTGTCTGTTATAACACTGAATTATAAAACAGTATAATTACATAGAAATTCCATTGCCTAGTCTGATGAAAATGATGCTGATCATCCTGTCAGGGGTCAACCATTGTAAAGGTAATGTAATTTTTAACTAGACCAAAAAACAAATGTTTTTGTAAGCTTTCTGTTCTTTTTATTGAAATATAATAAAAAATTAGCACCACATGATACAGTTCTAAACGTTGGGTAAATTTTTTATGTTAACTTATAAGAAGTTGCACAGTTGGACTTTAAAGTAGAACTGAACTCACCTTTTTGCCAAAAAAGTAGAATAGCAGATTAATTCCTTATTACCTATTGTATTTTTCAACACATAAAAGAAATTTTTAGGCCGTGCGATGGCCAAGCTATAAGCTGATAAACTTTTGCCTCTGGCTAGCAGTGCCAAACAAACCGGTAGTGCAGACGACGCTGCGTGACGTCACGAGTGTGACCCTTATCAAAACAACAATGGCAGATGATAGCAGTTCCAGCAGTCAAGAACACCAGAGTTTTCAGAGTGAAAAGGCATTCAGGATCGGTGACAAGACAGAGGAGGCTGCAGGAGTGTCAAGTGAACAGGAAGAGAGCGAGGGAGGCATCGAACTGTACAGATTAGAGCCAGAATTTTCGGGGGATTCCGGCACCGACTCAGACCGCAACAGTGATGGGGAGGAGAGTCGCTTATTGAATACAGAATGGTGAGTCTTTACTTTAGCATGTTTGGGGTGTCAGGATAAGGAAAATTAACAATAAAAAAGAAAGGGGAAAAGAACCATCAGCATTTTTCCAACTTATTACAGTGATCCCTCACTTATCGCGTTTAATGGGGACCAGAACCGACCGCGAAAAGTGAAAAACCGCGAAGTAGCGTCACCCCCCCACCCCCCAAGGGCGTCACAAGCACTATTTTGCACAAAAAGGCACAAGAGAACAGCGAAAAGTGCCACTAAGCAACACGAGCGATAAAGAACAATGAATGCGGTCTTCCTTCGCTGGGTATAGGCGCTCGGCAGGGAGCGAAACTGGGTAAAACGTCTTGGCCAATCAGCTTGCGAGGTAAAACGTCTCGGCCAATCAGCTTGCGAGGTAAAACGTCTTGGCCAATCAGCTTGCGAGATTCCCGAGCGGTGAAGAGGTGGGCGGAGAGGAGTGGAGCGGTGGTCAGAGAGGTGGATTTTCAGTTGTGCGGGCTCTCCGTGTTGATACCTACATTAGAACATCAGGTATCAACACGGAGAGCCCGCACAACTGAAAATCCACCTCTCTGACCACCGCTCCACTCCTCTCCGTCCACCTCTTCACCGCTCGGGAATCTCGCAAGCTGATTGGCCGAGACGTTTTACCTCGCAAGCTGATTGGCCGAGACGTTTTACCCAGCGAAGGAAGACCGCATTCATTGTTCTTTATCGCTCGTGTTGCTTAGTGGCACTTTTCACTGTTCTCTTGTGCCTTTTTGTGCAAAATAGTGCTTGTGACACCCTTTTGGGGGGGGGGGGTGACGCTACTTCGCGGTTTTTCACTTTTCGCGGTCGGTTCTGGTCCCCATTAAACGCGATAAGTGAGGGATCACTGTATATCTAGAAACGCATCGCTTCCCGGTCGCTTTTCCTCCCCCTTTCTTTTCTTTCGTCGCCATGACAGCTTTCCTTGGCCACTGAACAGATCTTCCCAGGTGTTGGAAGTGTTTTGTAGTCGACTATCACGACAAAATGCACCAAAAACAACCAGTGTCGACGTGCTCGCAATGGTAAACATGAGGACTGTGTCACACTCGTGACGTCACGCGGAACTCCGGCTGCACTTCGGCGGATTTGTCTGATTTTTCAGGGCGGGAAATTCAAAATCGCGATTTTCTCCAAGATTCCGGGATTTGTGGAGGGGGTGCCAATGATAAATTATCTTTATAATTATATGTACTATCACCCAGTGCCGTTCAATGCCGTTCAGTTCAGTTCTACTTTAAAATGCAGCAGGAGAGACTGATCAAGCTTACAAGTCAAAGTAGGTAAAAAGGTAAGTATATGTAAATTGAATGTTCTATCGGCATTCCAAATTCAGAGAATTACAATACTTTAGAAGGAGTGTAGCATCATCTAAACGGAAAATAATAATACTGTTGTTCCAAACGTTGACCTGAAGGTGAAAAACATGAATTTTTTTTATTCAGTACATCCAAAATGCCCTAGGATGTAAAAAAAATAATACAATTTGGTGTTGGCCAGTGTGCCACTGTCTCATTATTTAATACGAATAAAAACAAGTTTCAGCTCATTATTTCTAGGTCATTTGGCAGTTAATTCAAACCAAAAGTGACTTGTGTTGTTGCAGCATTTTTATCAGAGAGTTTCTCCAGTTTTGGAGCATATAATCATCCGTCCTTTAACTGTTAAACATTAAATAACAGCAGACAGATTAGCAAAGGATACACAATTGTGTTGCTGTCGCCCAAAACCGCTGTGACCCACTGCTTGTGGTGCTACCTTTCATGTGTGTGCTTTTTATGAATATTCACACGTTTTTGTAAGTACAAGTGGGATAGTATTAAATTGAAATATTCATTCATATTTCATCTCGCTGCCTGTACCCTTGTCTGGCGGTCCTTTTTGGCGTTTACGGTGAAAAAAGCCACAGACCGAGGAGTGGCCTTGTACAGCTATGTGTTATGTTTTGCTTGGGTCTTCTCAATAAAGTTTTGAAAAAAAAAATGTTTTGCTTGGGTCGCGTGCGTTACGTCACGGGAGTGTGGCACCGCCTCGCTGTTATAAACCCACCCACCCTAGCACAACACCCATGCCAAACACCGTGCTAATGGAGACAGAAGCATTCCGAGCCGTACTGAAGTGAATCGAGCCGTACCGAAGTGTGCTGGGCTAGTGGAAAAGAGGCTTAACAGTCCTCTGCATCAGTTGCAGCTCTCACAATACAAAACAATACCTTTGTGTTGTTTTTCTCCTCTTTGGATCCTTTTTTCATCGGTCAGGAAACAGGAGGTGAGGTTTTACTAACCTCCTGCCGTGACCATGTTTAGTGATGTGGGATGATGGGAGTTGCTCTCCACTAATCGTCAAAACAAAAACTAAATGCTGCTCTGTTATTATATATGACAGTCGACAACATTAATTATGTGGAAAATTGTCTTTTAAATTGACAAACATCATATGTGTGACTCGTGGCAAAATTTGATTGAGATCAAAAGATAATTTTGCCCTTGCCATTCATTTCTTCTAATTCTTCTTCGTCTTCTTCTTGCTCCCTTTAGGGGTCGCCACAGTGGATCATCTGCCTCCATCTCACCCAATCCCTTGCATCTTCCTCTGTGACACCAACCCTCTCCATGTCCTCCTTCACTACATCCATGAATCTTTTCTGTGGTCTTTCTCTTTTCTTACTGCCCAGCAGCTCCATCTTCAACATCCTTTGTCCAGTATATCCACTATCCCTCCTCTGCACATGTCCAAACCATCTCAGCCTTGTCTCTCTTACTTTTTCTCCAAACTGCTCAACCTAAGCTGTCCCTCTGATATAGTCATTTCTAATCTTGTCCTGCCTAGTCACTCCCAGTGAAAATCTTAGCATCTTAAATTCTGCCACCTCCAGCTCCATTTCCTGTCTTTTTTCAGCGCCACCATCTCCAAACCATACATCATCACAGGTCTCACTACCGTCTTGTAAATCTTCCCTTTCACTCTTGCTGCTACCCTTCTGTCACAAATCACCCCTGACACTCGTCTCCACCTGCTCCACCCTGCCTGCACTTTGTTCTTCACCTCTTTTGTGCATTTTCCATTGCTTTGGATGGCTGACCCCAGGTATTTAAACTCATCTACTTTCACTACCTCTACGCCTTCCATCTTCACTGTTACACCTGCCTCCCTCTCATTTGCACTCATGTATTCTGTCTTGCTTCTACTGACTTTCATTCCTCTTCTCTCCAGAGCATACCTCCACCTCTCCAGGTTCTCTTCCACCTGCTCCCTACTCTCACTACAGATCACAATATCGTCTGCAAACATCACGGTCCACGGAGACTCTTGCCTGACCTCATCTCTCAGCCTGTCCATCACCATGGCAAACAAGAAGGGACTCAGAGCCGATCCCTGATCTAACCCCACCCCCACCTTGAACCCATCTGTCACTCCTACAGCACACCTCACCACAGTTTGGCTGTCCTCATATATGTCCTGCACCACCCTCACATACTCCTCTCCACTCCTGACTTTGTCAGACCGTACCACACTTCCTCTCTTGACACCCTATCATATGCTTTCTCTAGATCCACAAAGACACTGCAACTCCTTCTAACCTTCTCTATACTTCTCCATCAACACTTTTAGTGCAAACATTGCATCTGTAGTACTTTTTCTTGGCACGAAACCGTACTGCTGCTCACTGATTGTCACTTCTCCTCTAAACCTGGCTTCAACAACTCTTTCCCATATCTTCATAGTGTAGCTGATCAAATTTATGTCTCTGTAGTTACTACAGCTCTGAGCATCACCTTTGTTCTTGAAAATTGGTACCAAAACACTTCTTCTCCACTCTTTGGGCATCCTCTCTCCAAGATTGTGTTCAACACTCTGGTTAAAAAGTCCACTGCCATCTCTCCTAAACATCTCCATACCTCCATTGGTATGTCATCTGGATCAACTGCCTTTCCGTTCTCCATCCTCTTCAAAGCTGCCCTCACTTCTGCCTTGCTAGTCCTCTGGACTTCCTTGTTCACCATCTTTCCTTCATCCATCCTCCTCTCTCTCATTTTCTTTATTCATCAGCTCTTCAAAGTTCTCCTTCCACCTTCTCAACACGCTTTTGCCGTTTGTTAGTACATTATCATTTCTGTCTTTAATCAACCTAACCTGCTGCACATCTTTTCCAGCTTTGATCTCTAGCCAATCAATGCAAGTCCTTTTCTCCTTCCTTAATGTTTAGCTTTTCATACAACTCACTATATGCCTTTTTCCTTTGTGTTTGCCACCTCTCTCTTTGCCATGTGCCTAGATTCCGAATACTATCTACTTTCTTCATCTCCCTGACAATCCCACTTTTTCTTTGCTAAACTCTTTGAATAATTTCCTGTACCTCCTCATTCCACCACCAAGTCTCTCTGTGTCTTCCTTCCTCTGTCCACTGCATACACCACTTACCCTTCCACCGATTTCCCTCAGTACTTTTGCTGCACTTTCCCAGTCATCTGGTAATTCTTCCCTACCACCCAGAGCCTGTATCAACTCCTTCCTGAACTCTGTGCGACCTTCTTACTTCTGTAACTTCCCCCACTTAATCTTTGGCTCCGCCTTCACTGTTTTCCTCCTCTTGCTTTGCAAAGTCATCCTACAGACTATCATCTGATGCTGTCTAGCTACATTCTCCCCTGTCACCACCTTGCAGTCTCCTGTCTCTTTCAGATTTCTCCTTCTGCATAAGATGTAGTCCACCTATGTGCACCTTCCTCCACTCGTATAAGTCACCCTATGTTCCTCTCTCTTCTCAAAGTATGTGTTCACCACAGCCATTTCCATCCTTTTAGCAAAATCCACAACCATCTGTTGTTCCACATTTCTCTCCTTCAGACCATACCTACCCAAAACCTCCTCATCACCTCTGTTCCCTTCACCTGCATGTCCATTAAAATCCACTCCAGTCACCACTCTCTCCCCACTGGGAACACTTCTTTCTCTTGCCATTCATTTCAGTGGAGAATCTTTCTGATTTAAGGTCCCATATGTGGAAGTAGAGTGGGCGTGACTTTGGCTCTCTGTTACTGTTTACAAAAAGTATGTTCTAGTTGCACTGAATGCCTGATACATTTGCAATCTAAAGTTGCTGGCAAATACAGTGAGATCATGTATACAGTCATGTGAAAAAATTAGGACACCCCATTAAATATTAAGAAATGTTCACATATCTCTGTCTAACCTTGTTTTTTGTTTTTATTTGCATTTTTTAACATTTATTTTAGCTATTTTAAATGTGAATGAATGTGGGGGTGTACTAATTTATTCCTTACTATTTGTTGAAAATTACATTTTACAGAAAATTTGAAAAAAGTCTTTAATTCATTTTAAATTGTTTAGTTGTAGTACATGAATCTCCCAGTATTTTTAGTATTAATATTAAATAGCCATATGTCCAAATATGTAAAACAAAACACAGGTTTATACAGGGTGTCCTAATTTTTTCACATGACTACATGCTTCATGCATTAAATTTGTTTACTTACTCTGGGTTGTTAACTTGACACTATACACACTTTGCACTAAAGAAAGCACTTGTTAGCACTTTGTCACATCATGAGTTAAATAATACTAGTGCATTGCCCGTAGAACGCAAGTATTCCTGCCTGAAACAGGTATCCCAATCAGGCTTTCCAGGCCCAAATGTAGGCTGTTTGAAAGTGGAATGCAAAGCGGTGTAGCCTATATGTAGGCAATCACATGTTCGACTTTGACAAATATAAAGGGGAGTAAATGGCACTCAGTTTATTTTATTGTGTGAATATTAATTATAGAATACCTAATTATTGAAAATGAATGGGACATCCAATATTAGCGACTGTTTCAGATCCCTTGTTTATTTGTTTGTCAGATCACTTATTTGTGTGATCCTTTATCACTTATATTCAAGATGATAGTGTATCTTCCCTTTGGGGAATGGGAGTTGTTCAGTCATCATAATAATTATTTTGGTTTATATCACTGTTCAGTGATGGAATTCAGCGTAATATTGAATTTCTTCTGTGTATCGTCAATAAACTCATGCAGGACTATCATAGGACACATTTACAAATATTTGAGGCCCATTGGCTGCTGCTTTACCCGTGTGTCTGCAAAGGACTGCGATCCCCAGGTTCAGCTGATGCTTCCCTGCCAGCCCCCCCCCCCCCCCACCTCGTGTTCTTCATGCCGAATTATCCATTAGACCTACGCAATCACAGCAACTTTATGCTATGATTTTCTAAGCATTAAACTTTAAGTCTATCTTTTGTCGCTATTTGCACTACAGGTAGCATTACTGTACATGGACTGCTGTTGTTGTTTTTCCAGCCTTATTCCTTTTGTTTTTTTTTTTTATATTTCGCACACCACTGAAGAGAGAGAGAAACATCATTTCAATTCTCCTGAATGTCCTCTACGTATATCAGCTGTTCTGATATTTATGCCACAATGTCAGGAGGTGGATCCAATTAGCTGATCGCTGGAACCACAGAGCTCAGCTGTTTTCCATGATAAATCAGCCTCAGGGCAAAGGTACACTCCATGTATATCTTTTTTTCACTTTATTGAAAATACCTTTTTTTAATTGCCATCAGTTGGTGTGCCTTTGAGCCAGGTCGTGTCTGGACGCTGCTTCTCCCATCGATTTGTCAGACCCAGTCCACTGACGCTCCATCCAGTCTGCTCGTGCACCTCATTTTCCACATATGCCAAATTATCCTTTAGACCTACGCAATCACGGCAACTTTATGGTATAATTTTTTTTAAGCATTAAAGCGTCAGTATTATCTTTTTCTATCTTTCTAACTTTCATTTCATTGTTTTGTCCAGGGAACACTATGGTGACTGACAGGTCGTGATGCTGTTTGTTGTCCAATCAGCATGGTCGTGATGCCGCGTATTATCCAATCAGCACACAGTCAATCCGAAACCCCACCCACACTTCTTGAAGCCAGGGCATGAAGAGACACAGAGTGGTGACAGAGTGATAGTTAAGCTTTTATTGATAAAAATTACATATTTTGACTGAGCGACTCCATACTTGGGGATGTACACCCTCGTAACCCCAGGAAACCATGTATAAAACCTCAGGTCAGTCTGAGGAACGGTTCAGGAGATATGTGTGGAACAGACACACAGACAGACTGATACTTCGTGAATTTTCGATAGATAAAGTGCATTATTCTAATTGATTTTGAGTCAGTTCTTTATGTGATAATTTATGTATTAACAGTGTTAGAGTATTCTTGGTACAAGTTGCAGCATTAGATCTCAAGGATTTTTTTTTTCCTGTGAAGTAAAATACGTAGCTCTTAAAATGATAATTTCCCTGAGAGGATCAGATCGAATTGGAATTGAATTGATTCAGAACCTCAAGAGTGGGAATCAAATTGATTCTAGATGTTAGTGATGATTCCCAGCCCTACTATAATATATTTGATTTATTTTATTTTTTTTTTTCCACATTGAAGCTCATCTCTCAGAAGAAAACCTGGCAGACCTCAGATCAGTAAAGCCCAGAACCACTTAGAGCTCAGGATCTGCATACTGGAGAACCCTCAGATCAACCTGCTCTCAAAAAATGGTGAATAAAAGATTACAAAATGACTCAAATGTATTAAAGGGCAAGCTGTTCAGCATTAGTCCGGACTCAGTTTTTCTTCTTAAATTTGCAACATCATCTCATAGTTTTGTTTTTTTTTACTTGTGAAATTGTGACTTTTCTCATATATTTGGATGTTTTCCTTACAAATTCACATCTTTTTTTCTTGTAAATGTGAGCTTTTTCTTCTGTAAACGTGTCACTTTTCCCCAAAATTTTTTTGTAAATTTGCTATTGTTTTACCTCACAAAATTGCCATTAATTTCTCTCTTAAATTTACAACTTTTCCCCACAAATTTATGGCTTTATTCCAATTATGTCTTTTTTGCTGTATTTGCTGTTTTGTCTAATTAAATTTGTGACTTTTTTCTTTCAAATTGGTTGTTTTTCTCAGAAATGTACAACTTTCCTTGTAAACATGAGACTTTTTCTTCTAAATTTAACACTTTTTTGTGGTAGATCTGTTTCTCTCATGAATTTGCAACTTTATTTATAATTTTGTGACCATTATACTGGAATTTTCCTATTGTGGGACTAATAAAGGCTTATTATGGTTTTAGCTCTTGTATGTTTTAATAAAAAATTGAGTTATAAACTTAACCCCTTTTAGTCTTGACTCAAATTTGTCAAAAAACCTTGATAAACCTAAATTAGTGTCCCCTCAGTCCTGCAGAGATGTCCGGTCCAGAAGCTGAAGTGTCCGCCGGGTCTTCAGCAGTCTGAGTTTCTGGAGCGGCTCAGATCGTCCTTTCCCCACCTGGACCGAGATGGTGAAACCTTCGACTTTTTGACTCTGGGAAAAGGACAGAAGCTACGGCGTCTGAATCTGAAGACTGTGACGGCGGAGAAAATCCTGGCAAACATCAGCTCTACGGGAACAAAGAAAACAACTGTCTACATTCGACTGAAGGTGGTTTGGCTTCTCGCAGCATAAGAATAAATTACGTTTTAGCTTTTGTGTTCCAATCATTCAGCTTTTTTGGTTCTCTTTAAGCATTTCAGCCAATGTGCTTTATTGTTTTTTAGTTATTTATTTTTACTGAAGGCATTCTTTCTTCAGACTCGAGAGGAACCTGAAATGAGAGATGGAGAGGAAAACCTTCACCAAATAAGGTAACTGCTCTGCAATAGAATTACAAGTAAGTATTGTGTTTAAGCATATTTAAGCCTTAAAATGAAGGTAAAACAGTCAAGTTATAAGAATAAACTTTCCTGTCAGAATTGGTAACAGAATTTTTTTTCCATGTTTTTATTTTTTATACTGTGGCGCTTCAGCTGTCATGGTGGCTGAAGCACCACAGCGTGCTGCACACAGTGCATTCTCCCGAATTAAACCAGAGATATACAGAACAAGTGATGGTAAAGTTATAGTGGAAGATGAACTGCTTAACTTTATCGTGATTAAGATGAGAACACTGAGCAATGATAAAATCGTCATGCTGGTAACAAATAGTTTCAGCTCTGGCCGAATTGAGGCCTCAAAGCCGACTTTGTCTGAAGTCTGCCCAATCAACGCAATGTTTTACATAAAGGTGGACAAAAGGGCATGAATAATGTGAAATTATGCTTGAAAGTGTTGAATGAATGTGGTGAAGATATTCCACAGTTCGTCTCACACTATCTGGACGAGCTCCCCCCGGTTTCTTTGAACCACATTAATGTGTCAGCGTTACTTGGTATTGAGCAAATAAACACTGATATGAGCTGTATGAAAAGAACCCTCGTAGCGCAAACAAATGTTTGAGACTCTATGGAATGTGACTGCCCCTCTGGACAAATGAGTGACTGCGGTGGAGAAGCCGGGTGGCCTCCATGCTCCTGATCCCGTGGCTGGTGCTCATGCCCAGCCACATACAACTGAGGACACCGCTGACAAGGACCCGATACAGCTGACGTCTCCCACTCCGCTGACCTGGGCCGCAGAAGAAACTGCAAGGTCTCTGGCGTGGACTACTGTGGTGCGGGAAGGACGCTGGCTGAAATCAGTGCCGGGAGGATCGACAGCTTTGCTTAAACCTCGCCATGCACAAACTACTGGGAAACGTTAACGGAGACAAGCTGGAATAGTTGGAACTGGTAAGATCTCTAACATGCAGTTAGGCCCAGAAATATTTGGACAGTGACACAATCTTCATGATTTGGGCTCTGCATGCCACCACATTGGATTTGAAATGAAACAACTACAATGGAATTGAAGTGCAGACTTTAAGGTTTAATTCAAGGGGTTGAACAAAAATATGATTAAACATGTAGGAATTGTAGCTATTTTTATACAAACGCTCCTCATTTCAGGGGCTCAAAAGTAATTGGACAAATAAACATAACCCTAAGTAAAATGTTACTTTTCAATATTTTGTTGAGAATCCTTTGCAGGCAATGACTGCCTGAAGTCTGGAACCCATGGACATCACCAAACGCTGGGTTTCCTCCTTTGTGATGCTTTGCCAGGCCTTTACTGCAGCTGTCTTCAGTTGTTGCTTGTTTGTGGTCTTTCTAAGATAAGATAAGATAAGCCTTTATTAGTCCCACAACGGGGAAATTCCAGGATTGCAACAGCACAGGGATAGCAACACTCAGAGCAACAATCAGAAGGCAAGAAAAAAACAAGCAAGCAAGAGCAGCTAATATACATATGTACATATTACTATAAAATATATATATACACACACACAGACACACAGTGCAGAGCATTGTAGCTAGATGGAATAAATATGTAAATATATAAACACCCACAGTACGGAGCATTGCAGCTAGGTGGAATAAATATGTAAGTATATAAACACACACAGTGCGGAGCATTGTAGCTAGATGGAATAAATATATAGATATATAAAAACACAGTGCGGAGCATTGTAGCTAGATGGAATAAATATATAGATATATAAATATGAACACACCCAGTGCTGAGCATTGTAGCTAGATGGAATAAATATGTAAATATATAAACACACACAGTGCAGAGCATTGTTGCTAGATGGGATGAAACAGCATAACCCTCTACTTAGTTATCCTACATGGTATGATTATGTGCCCATACATATTCTCACCCTCCATAGCGACCGGTATTTTCCTAGTTGTATGCCGGAGGGGACCATTGTGTAAGTCTATTGCATCTTTTGCATTTAAAAACTATTAGTTTGTTACGTCTTTTTGCTATCTCTGCGAGCAGCCCTGCTTAGGTTGTACAGTCTGACAGCCGTTGGTAGGAAGGACCTACGAAACCTCTCGGTTGTGCACCTGGGATGATGTAGTCTGCTGCTAAATGAGCTCCTCAGTGCATTCAGTACGTCCTGCATAGGGTGGAACTCGGACTCCAGCAGAGATGACAGTTTAGCCACCGTCCTTCTCTCTCCTATCTCCTCCACCGGATCAAGGCGCTGCCCCAGGACAGAGCTAGCTTTCTTAATCAGTTTGTTCAGTCTCTTCCTATCGGCTGCTGTAATGCCACTGCCCCAGCAGACCACTCCAAAAGTGATGGCTGATGCCACCACCGTGTCATAGAATGTCTTCAGCAGCGCCCCTTGTACACCAAAAGACCTGAGTCTCTTCAGCAGCAACAGCCTGCGCTGTCCCTTCTTGTAGAGTGCGTCAGTATTGTGTGACCAGTCTAGTTTATTGTTCAGATGAACACCCAGGTACTTATAGGATCTTTCTGCCTTAAGTTTTGTCTTGAGCAAGTGAAATGCATGCTCGATTGGGTTGAGATCTGGTGATTAACTCGGCCATTGCAGAATTTTCCACTTCTTTGCTTTAAAAAACTCCTGGGTTGCTTTTGCAGTATGTTTTGGATCATTGTCCATCTGTACTGTGAAGCGCCGTCCAATCAACTTTGCTGCATTTGGCTGAATCTGAGCAGAAAGTATATCCCTATATACTTCAGAATTCATCCGGCTGCTTCTGTCTTTTGTCACATCATCAATAAACACAAGTGACCCAGTGCCATTGGAAGCCATGCATGCCCATGCCATCACACTGCCTCCACCATGTTTTACAGAAGATGTGGTGTGCTTTGGATCATGAGCTGTTCCAATTCTTCTCCAAACTTTCTTCTTCCCATCATTCTGGTACAGGTTGATCTTAGTCTCATCTGTCCAAAGAATGCTGTTCCAGAACTGGGCTGGCTTCTTCAGGTGTTTTTTGGCAAAGTCAATTCTGGCCTTTCTATTTTTGAGGCTGATTAATGGTTTGCACCTTGTGGTGAATCCTTTGTATTTACTCTCATGAAGTCTTCTCTTTATGGTGGACTTAGATACTGATACACCTACTTCCTGGAGAGTGTTGTTCACTTGAGTGGATGTTGTGAAGGGGTTGTTCTTCACTATGGAAAGGATTCTGCGATCATCCACCACTGTTGTCTTCCGTGGACGTCCAGGCGTTTTTGAGTTCCCAAGCTCACCAGTGCACTCTTTTTTTCTCAGAATGTACCAAACTGTTGATTTGGCCACTCCTAACATTTCTGCTATCTCTCTGATGGATTTCTTCTTTTTTCAGCCTCAGGATGGTCTGTTTCACCTCCATTGAGAGCTCCTTTGACCGCATGTTGTGTTCACAGCAACAGCTTCCAAATGCAAATGCCACACCTGGAATCAACTCCAGACCTTTTAACTGCTTAATTGATGACAGGTTAACGAGGGAAGAGCCCATGCAGCCTTGTTATTTATTTTTTTTGCAGCCTTCTGAGTCAATTGTCCAATTACTTTTGGTCCCTTGAAAAAGAGGCGGCTACGTATTAAAGAGCTGTAATTCTTAAACCCTTGCTCCAATTTGGATGTGAAGACTCTCAAATTACAGCTGAGAGTCTGCACTTTAAGCCCATATTGATTATATAATTGTATCCTCAGTATGTTTTCGTAAACGGCTAAAATAACAAAACTTGTGTCACTGTCCAAATATTTTTTGGCCTAACTGTACAAGCTGTTAAAAACTAAGCTGGTGAGAGTTTTTGCAACTAAGTTTGATCTGAGTCTGGAGGCTGACAGCTTCCATGATTATTTGAAAGAGAAACTGGGTCGCGAAGTTATGTGCAGGAAGATTGAGGCATCACATGGAAGATTCAGCTCGTTTCATATCACGGCAGAATGTAACGATGCGGCAGATGTGTACGACCCTCAGCTGGAGCCAGCTGGAGCCTTTGTCCTGCGATATTATGAACTGTGAAGGTCGAGAAGAGCCACAGCAGTTCCGGAAGTCTCACCTGGGTGAGGGGAAAGCTGCGGCTGATCCCCTCTGGAATGAAAACTAAAAGCAACAATCCGGCTTGTATCATATAACACGTGTGGCCTGACTGTGGGTCGTAGTGCTGCTGATACAACAAGAAGTCTGGTTGTTGACAAACTCTTGGAAGAGTGTGACATTCTGTGTCTTCAAGAAACCTGGCTTGCCAAGCAGGACTTGGACAAATTAAACACTTCACATAAGGATTTCCGTGGTGCCGGTGAATCCACCTCTGATCTCAGTACTAGAATAGTCCCCGGTGGAGTGGCTAGTCTATGGAACACAAAATATGCCTCGATAGTAAATGTGGTGAGATTGAATGTTGACTGGGCTTTGGGGCTTGAAATCAATTTGAATGAAAAGAAGTTTACTATCATAAATATACACCATATGAGTCTGATCAATCTGAAGATGAATTTATGAACAGATTAGCATTTGTGAATTCCTTCATTGAGGATAATGGTTCAACCTGTGTCTTTATTATGGGAGACTTTAATCGAGATCTGTCTGATACAATTCTATATTTGCCAAACTTCTGCAATTCTATGATGATCGCAACCTTATTGTGTCCATCAAAATGCTCCTGCCTGATACAAGCTTCACCTACGTTAGCGAAGCCTGGCACACCACCTCCTGGCTCGATCACTGTATCTGTGCAGCAGATGTCCATGCATCACTAAGTAACATGTGCATCTATTATGGGATGGCTACTTCTGATCACATACCATTTGGTATGCCTCTAAATGTTGAGGAGAACAGCTGAACTTTATTTGGGGTTAATCAGAGGCACTTTGAATGGTGGCAGGTGTGTGCTGACTCCCATTTAACATGAGTTTGAATGTGGTTGGTTAATTCTGAACACAGCCACATCCCCATTTATAACAGGGTGTGCATATTTATGCAACCAGTTTATTGTAAGTTTTTTATTTTTCCCCTTAAAACATTTCAGTTTGTTTTTCAATTGGGTTGTATAGGTTATAGGCCCCATTAATGGTGGAAAAAGTTTTGAAATGATTTATCTTGGTCTCATTTTTTTACATCACAAAAACCTGGCATTTGAACAGGGGTGTGTAGACTTTTTATATCCACTGTAGATGTCATTTGTAAGTTTTTTTGTACTTTTTTCTTGTATTTTTCCCTCTTTCCTTTTGTCCATTTTTTTCTTGTAAATTTGGGTCTTTTTTTCTTAAAATATTTAAGCATTTTACTGTTGTTAAGAAATTTGATACAAGAAAAGAAAGAATCAAATAAATAAACCAAATAAAATTGAAGTCCAGTTGCCCATTAACTCCTGCTTTTGATTCCCACAGGACTTCTGTCCAGGATGTAGAAAGTAGCGAAGTAGACGCTGTTTCCAACTCAAGGTTACCAAAGGATATGGAAACGGAGGAAGTTGGTGATGAAGAACCAGATGCAGACTTGACAGAGCTCTCTGCAGCTCAGACGAAAGAAGACTGTGGTGAAAAAGAAGAAAAAAAGAGGGAAGAGTCAAATGACAGCGATAACAGTTGGAAACCAGACGGCTGCAAAATGAACGGGAAGAAACGCAACACAAAACTGCAACACAGGATCACTAAGAAACAAAAAGTCAGACGTAATAGGGAAACTGAAAACATTGTTGTGGGTTTTACTTGTAAGATCTGCACAACTTTGCACAAATCCGAAGTTTCTCTCGTCAAACATGCCTGGAGTCATGGGGATGATCTTGGAGGTGCTTGTGGCGTGTGTGGCGAGTCGGTAGAGACGCTAACGGATCATCTTCAAGCTCAACATAAAATGTATGACTGTCATATTTGCGGAGAGTCTTTCCTCGAAATTGTCACCCACAGTGAGCACATGGCAGATCACTCAGGGGAGAAACTGTACCAGTGTGATGCTCAACATAATGCATTCACATCCAAAGATTCGATCGATGATCACCAGAAACACCACGAGGTTGGCAACCCTCACAAATGTGTCACCTGCCATGAAGAGTTCGAGCTCCATGAGCAGTTGATGGCTCACCGCCGGACTCATGTCAGCATGATGACACATGTTTGTGGTGTGTGCGGGAAATCCTTGAGTGACTACCGATCCCTGGCCCGCCACAAAATGACCCACTCTGGTGAAAGACCGCATGGCTGTCAGATCTGCGGGAGGCGTTTCAAGCTCATCGGCACCCTGAGGCAGCACGAGAAGACGCACATGGACCGAGAGAGGTCGTACCTCTGCGACATCTGCTGCAAAATGTTCCTGACGGGCATGCAGCTGGAGATACACATGAGGACCCACACCGGCGAGAAACCCTTCCGCTGCAGCGAATGTGGGAAGGGGTTCAACACTAAGTGGCCCCTGACCAACCACATGAGGATCCACAGCGGGGAGACACCGTACCACTGCCCATACTGTGGCTGGTCCTTCAAACGTAAGACTAACCTGGACAACCATGTGGTCCTCCACTCTGGCGAAAAACCATTTGTGTGTGGAGTCTGCGGGAAAGCATGCGCTCGCAAACAGTACCTGAACGTTCACATGAGGACGCACAATGGAGAGAGGCCATACAAGTGCACCATCTGTGAGAAAGCCTTCACTCAGAGCCACTGTCTGAAAACACACATGAAAAGCCACGAGACGGCTGAACCTGGAGTGGAAAACTAAAAGATTTTTTGATAAATTTTGTGTGAATTCCTGTTTGACATATTTGTAATGTATAAAGTGTAAATATGGTAATATATTCTGTTGTCTGAGTGGAATTGCTAAAATTTCACTATTTATATTTGCTCTCTGTTACAAAAAATCAAATTAAAAATAAATCAACAATCTCTTTAAAATTTTGATTCTGTTTATTGTTCAGTTTTTAAAGCAAGCAGTTCAGTAAAATTTATCCACAATTAATGTCGTCTAGCGTAGTTGTATACAGGTACCTAGCTATATTAGACTTTTTTGTCAGGCACAATGCAGTGAAACAGTGGACATATAAAACATCTGATGTTCTGCACAAAGAGTATATAATTATTTAGCTAATCTAATACATATACTAAATGCTATATATAATATACAAATGCACACAGACTATGAAGAAGAAGAAGCCAACTTTATTGCCATTCAAGCCATACAGCCACTCATGTACAGTAGAACAAAACTACATTTCTCTTATCGACAATGTTAATCATATCTAGAATCAGAGGGGCCACTGCCATGCAAGGCGCCGCCAAAAACACAACAACACAAGGAGGAGGTCACACAAAACTGCATTCAACAACATCCGTTTGGCTTTTAGGCATGCAAGTTGACCTTGAGATCATGGACCTTGAAGAACATTCTTTTGTTTACATCTTCCAGCTCCAGAAAGATCTTTTGAAAACCCTCAAAGGTGTGTTTAAGTTTCTTAGGGTCATCTTAGGGAATATTTGGCCCTCACTAAAAATGGTTTATTTTCACACTCCGGCAAAAATGAAGTTTTTTCTGGTAACTTGTCTACAACGTATTTTTTTGTGACTGACAAGACACATCCAGTGCAAAATCTGGCCGCAGTCCCAAGTCTGTGTTTTTCCGCTGCAAATTTCCACTTAGGGAATGCCCCCCCCCCATAAACGCGCAAGTTTGGACAGACCGTTTTGTGCTATGTAAGCATTCCTGCTTTGCCTGATTGGTTATAACATGAACCAATCAGCCTAAGCACCGAGACCCCTACTTGATTCTCTAGTGGGAAGAGGGAGGAGCCGAGGAGCAGGCAGAGAGAGCGGATGAGAGGCAGAGAGGAGGTGAGTGAAGGGGGGTGGTTTGAATGGGGCCAGCGAGATAATGCTGTACCTACTACTGACCACGCTGACAGTCAGCGTCCGACCGTGGCTCCCGTTTTCCACTGTTAGGGCTACCATATTCTGGAGCCCCGTAGCGCATGCGGGGCAGGTTCAGCTCGGAAACGAGTCCACCGGCTGCTGGAGGCACCCACAGAGGAATGGGAGATGCACGGTCGGAAGGCCGAACCAGCATCTGCTCTCAGGGGATGAAGGCACCAAGACCGCCACCCATCTGTTTTGCATTTGTTTGACTCGGTTCGGTGAAGGGGTTTTTGGGCTGGACGCAAAACGTCCTGGGTGCTCCATTCAGCCCCCCCCCCCCCTCCCCGCGCCCCACTACCTCCTTGATGTTCTCAGGGCAGACGGAGAGCCGTGGGCGGGGGTACAGGTGGAGCTAATTAGACTATTCATACAGCCGTGGACAGAATTGTTGGTACCCCTCTGTTAATGAAAGAAAAACCCACAATGGTCACAGAAATAACTTGAATCTGCCAAAAGTGGTAATAAATAAAAATTCTATGAAAATTAACCAATGAAAATCAGACGATGCTTTTGAACTGTGGTTCAACAGAATTATTTTAAAAAACAAACTCATGAAACAGGCCTGGACAAAAATGATGGTGCCCCTAGAAAAGATTGAAAATAATGTGACCATAGGGACATGTTCAACCAAGATGTGTCCTCTAATTAACATCACAGGTGTGTATAAACTTGTAATCAGTCAGTCGGCCTATTTAAAGGGTGACAAGTAGTCACTGTGCTGTTTGGTGACATGGTGTGTACCACATTAAACATGGACCAGAGGAAGCAAAGGAGAGAGTTGTCTCAGGAGATTATAAAGAAAATTCTAGACAAGCATGTTAAGGGTAAAGGCTATAAGACCATCTCCAAGCAGCTTGATGTTCCTGTGACTACAGTTGCACATATTATTCAGAGGGGTGCACATATTATTAATAGAGGGGTACCAACAATTTTGTCCACGTGTAGATCCACGCATACTTAAGTAGGTGCAAGATGTAAAAGCTCTTTCCAAGCAATTCTAAGGCAATGAAAGTTTTTTTTTTTTTTTTTTGTGGGTAAAAAGCCACAATATACTGTATTTTGGGCAATACACATTTGTTTTTAAGGTGGTTTTAGAGCTGCCAAAATGCCTCTTTGATTTATTTTCATAAGAAATTTAATCAGACTTTATTAATAAAGCCCTTTTCATACAGTGTAGCAGCTTAAAGTGCTGTGCAAAATAATAAACAACATGCGCCAAAAGCCAAAACATAGTCTCACCTACCTACACACACATATACCCACAACACACCAACTAATCGACCTACCATATACAGTAAAACAATGTAAAACACCCAAACATTAAACTGAACCGTGGAAGCACTATCAGTGAGGAAAAAACTAGAGTTTAATAACTTTAATAAGTTAAAAAAGTTAAAAAAAAAGGATAAATGTAAATAAAACCAGGTTAAAAATAGTTAAAACAGGATAAAAAGGTGTAAGAAAAGGTAAAAGGGGCAAAAGCAAAAACAAACTTAAAAAAATTAAAAAATAAAGAAACGCAAGCGGATACAATAGGGCTTTCGCCGACTGACGTTGTCAGTGGCTCAAGCCCTAATAAAAGCCCAAATCAAAAAGGTGGGTCTCTAGAAATGAAAGCATGTAAAAGTGTCTGCATCAGCTTGAGAGAGAAACTACCGCACTCTGAAGATATTCTTTAGATGATGAAAACTAGCCTTAGTTGCATTTTTAATATGTCGTTTAAAACTAAGATCCTGGTAAAAGATCACTCCCAAATTTTTCCACAGTTTTGAAGGGCTCTGCTGCCAGTATCTGTAAATGTGCTGACAGTTTCTCTCTGAGCTTCTGTCCCAATATCTAAAACTTCTGTTTTGTCCTGGTTGAGCTCTAAAAAGTTGTCTGCCATCCACTGTTTAATATCATAAATACAGTTTAAAAGAGAATCAATAGGTCCAGGGTCATCAGGAGATCGTATAAACCATATACAGGTACATCTCAAAAATTTACGACATCATGAAAAAGTTCAATTATTTTTTGTCACTCATTTCAGAAAGTGAAACCATATATATAGATTCATTACACAGAGTGTGAAATATTTCAAATGTTTATTTATTTTAATTTTGATGATTATGGCTTACAACCCATGAAAACCCCAAATTCAGTTTCTCAAAAAATTAGAATATTACATAAAATTAATTAAAAAAAATTGTTTTTTAAATAGAAATGTTGGCCGACTGAAAAGTATGTCGGGAGGTAATCAGCCTGTGGCACTGCTGAGGTGTTATGAAGGCCCCAGGTAGTTTTGATAGTGACCTCAGCTCGTCTTCATTGTTGGGGTCTGGTGTCTCTCAACTTCCTCTTGACAATATTCCATAGATTCTCTATGGGGTTAGGTCAGGAGAGTTTGCTGGCCAGTCAAACGCAGTGATGCCATGGTCATTCATCCAGGTTTTGATACTTTTGGCAGTGTGTGTGTGTGTGTGTGGTGTGTGTGTCGGGGGGGGGGGGGCAAGTCCTGCTTGGAAAATGAAATCAGCTTCTCCATAAAGCTCGTCAGCAGAGGGAAGCATGAAGTGCTCTAAAATTTCCTGGTAGACGACTGCGGTGACTTTGGTCTTGATAAAACACAGTGGACCAACACCAGCAGATGACATGGTTCCTCAAATCATCACTGACTGTGGAAACTTCATACTAAACCTCAAGCGACTTAGATTCTGTGCCTCTCCACTCTTTCTCGAGACTCTGGGACTTTGATTTCCAAATGAAATGCAACATTTTACCTTTATCTGAACAGAGGTTGGTCTGCTGGTGTTTGTCCACTGTGTTTTATCAAGACCAAAGTCAGTGCAGTCGTCAACAAGGAAAATTTTAGAGCACTTCATGCTTCCCTCTGCTGACAAGCTTTATGGAGATGCTGACTTCTTTTTCCAGAGGACTTGGCAACCTCCCACACACACTGCCAAAAGTATCAAAACCTGGTTTAATGACCATGACAATCATTGTGTTTGGTTGGCCAGCAAACTCTTCCTGACCTAAACCCCATAAAGAATCTATAGAGTATTGTCAAGAGGAAGATGAGAAAACACAACACCCAACATGCAGACGAGCTGAAGGTCACTATCAAAGCAACCTGGACCTTCTTCAGAATCAGAATCAGCTTTATTGGCCAAGTATGCACACACATACAGGAATTTGACTTGGCTATAAACTTGGCTCTCGTTGTTCAGGTGTTGTTCATAACACTCAAACAGTGCAACAGGCTGATCTGCGCCACGCCACGCCACGTTGACGACAGTAATTAACCTCTTGCACTCCGGTGTACCCGCGGGCAGTCACGTCTCTGCGTCCTAGGGCGCCCTTGTGCGCCCTAGGACGCACAGTGCGCACTGGAAAAAAAAGCTGCATTTCCGTTCTTCCACTACAGACACAGCCGCAAACAGAAAGCCAAAGGAGTGCTTTGATTGGTTTAGATGTGATTGACCTCTCATTCGACTAATAAGAGCCTTGAATTGGGTTTCTGAAACCTTGAAGAACCAATGACTGAAAACCTAGCAAGAAGGACCCGCCTACCAACGGCTGCGAATACAGCCAACCAATTGAAGCACAGAAGTTCGAAAGCGTGCGTCCCTTGCAAAATCTGTTTTGTGTAAGCTGCTGGGTGACACACACGCGTTCGCCAGTCTTTTTTTCTTACTACTGTTCTTATTTATTTTGAAAAATCGTTCGCCAAAACCGCAATAATGGAATTATGGTTTGACCGGGTCGCGTGACCAGACCCACGAGTCCGTAACAAGCGGACCAGTGTCATGTTCGTCTGACAATGAGGAAGAGAAGTTCGCCAGCGACACTGCTGTTGTGGACAGGTAAGTGTAATAAGCTAAATTATTCTTTATCCCTGAAAATTGTAATCAAAATGACTTTTGACCGATCGGTAAATTACAACTGTGCGTCATTGCAACATGAAGACCGTGGCGCACGGGTCCTCTGGACCGTGAAGGCCCCCCCTCCCCCGCTACTCTTCTGTAGCGGATTGCAGATATTATTGCAGATATTTTAGTGCAACTGTGCGTAGTAGACTGCAGCGTGTGCCGCGGCCCGTCATGTGGCGATGGACGATGTCCGTCCTCTGTAGCGGGGGGGGGGGGGGGTTGTTATCCTCTACATTACAGATATTTTAGTATAATTTTTATTGCACTGTAGGTTATTTTTTCTTGTACAAAAAAGCCACACATTTTTTCGTGGCATGCTTCTTTGTGTGTGGGGGCTTGTTTGTTCATTCATTCATGAATGAATGAATAACAACCCCCCCCACACACACACACACAGCCCTGAGTGTCACCTTTCATTAGAGCCCAAGATGAAGCTTCTATATTGAATCATTCAAAAGTTACAGACGTTTTTCAAACTGTGCCATTTGGCACAATTTGGCACAGTTCAAAAACGCCTGGGAACAACCTAAGAAAAAAGCTGTGTAATATTTCTTTCCTTAAAAAAGAAAAAGTCTAATCAGAGATTTCTAACTCCTTGGTTCAACACAGAAACTCGTAGCTTAAAACAGAAGACTCGTCAATTAGAAAGAAAATGGCGCTCCACTAATTTAGATGAAATCTATTTAGCTTGGAGAAATCATCTTTTAATTTGTAAAAAATCTCTTAGAAAAGCTAGAACGAGTTATTACTCTGCATTAATAGAAGAGAACAAGAATAATCCCAGGTTTCTTTTCAGCACTGTAGCCAGGTTGACAAAGAGTCTGGACTCTGTCAATCCTAGCATTCCCTTAGAGCTTACTAGTCAGGACTTTATGAACTTTTTCAATAATAAAATTTCATCCATCAGAGATAAAATCAATCAGATTCTTCCCACAGTTAACTTAAATACTGTAACTACTACAACTCCTTCTATTGATGTCTGTCTTGATGAGTTTACTCCAATCGACCTTTAAGAGTTAGACAAAATAGTTTCCTCATCCAAGCCTTCAACTTGTCTTTTAGACCCTATTCCTACCAGGTTATTTAAAGAAGTCTTCCCACTTATTGGTAGCTTTATTCTTCATATAATCAATTCTTCATTAACTTTAGGCCCTGTACCGCAGGCTTTTAAAACGGCTGTAATTAAACCCTTACTCAAAAAGCCAACGCTAGATCCAGGAGCTTTAGCTAACTATAGACCAATCTCTAATCTCCCTTTCATTTCAGAAATCTTACAAAGAGTTGTTGCTACGCAATTATTTGACCACCTGCAGGGAAATGGTTTACTTGAAGAGTTTCAATCTGGGTTTAGAATCCATCATAGTACTGAAACAGCCTTAGCGAAGGTCACTAACGACCTCCTCATCGCATCTGATAATGGACTGGTTTCTGTACTTGTCCTTTTAGACCTTAGTGCAGCTTTTGATACTATTGATCATAATATTCTACTTGATAGATCAGAACACTATGTTGGACTTAATGGAACTTCGTTGCAGTGGTTTAGATCTTATTTATCTGATAGGTTCCAGTTTGTTCATGTAAATGAGTTTTCTTTCAACTCAAAGCTTAGTCATGGAGTTCCACAGGGATCTGTGTTAGGCCCTACTCTTTTTAGTTTATATATGCTTCCATTAGGCAACATTATTAGAAAGCACTGTATACATTTTCATTGCTATGCAGATGACACACAATTATACCTGTCAATGAAGCCAGATGATAGTAATCAATTAGCCAAGTTAGAAGCCTGTCTTAAGGAAATCAAAGCTTGGATGACTTGTAATTTCCTGCTATTAAATTCAGATAAGACTGAAGTCATTCTTGTTGGTCAAAAAAACCTTAGAAATTCCTTTCCAAATCAAACTTTCAGTTTGGATGCGGTTACTCTTTCTCTTAATAGCTCTGTGAGGAACCTTGGAATTATTTTTGATCAAGATCTGTCCTTCAATTCACATATTAAATTTGTTTCTAAGACTGCCTTCTATCATTTGCATAATATTGCCAAGATTAGGAGCATCTTGTCTCAGAGTGATGCTGAGAAACTGATCCACGCTTTTGTTAGCTCAAGATTAGATTATTGTAATTCTTTATTATCAGGCTGTCCTAAAACATCTTTAAAAAGTCTTCAGCTGATCCAAAATGCTGCAGCAAGAGTTTTAACAGGTACTAGAAAGAGAGATCATATCTCTCCGGTTCTGGCCTCCCTTCATTGGCTTCCCATAGAGTTTAGAATTAAGTTTAAAATCCTTCTTCTTACTTACAAAGCTCTA
This sequence comes from Pholidichthys leucotaenia, assembly GCA_020510985.1. Classification (NCBI taxonomy): domain Eukaryota; kingdom Metazoa; phylum Chordata; class Actinopteri; order Cichliformes; family Pholidichthyidae; genus Pholidichthys; species Pholidichthys leucotaenia. Next base: position 71,877,024 of record CM035836.1, read on the forward strand.
AACAATCAGGCTCCTTTTTATTAAAAGATCTGATACTACCGTATTATCCTAACAGAGCACTACGCTCCCAAAATGCAGGATTACTTGTAATCTAGAATTACTTGTAAACTTGTAAACTAGAATCTCCAAAAGTATAATGGGAGGCATAGCCTTCAGTTATCAAGCTCCTCTCCTGTGGAACCAGCTGCCAATCTGGATTCGGGAGTCGGAATCGATCTCTGTTTTTAAGAATAGGGCTAAAACCTACCTTTTTGATATAGCCTACAATTAGGGAGGGATCATGTGTTTCTGAACCCTCCCTTAGTTATGCTGCTAATAGGTTTAGTCAGCCGGGGGACCTCCAGTAATGCACTGGGCCTCACTCCTTTCCTCACTCTCAATGAAATATTTTTTTTTTGCTGGTCATTAACATTTGTTTGTTCTCTCCCATAGATTGAGTCCCCATCGTGCTGTTTGCTCTCTTATCTGTTCTTTTCATCTTCTCTATCCCCTCACCCCCCAGCCAGTTGCAGCAGATGACTGCCCCTCCCTGAGCCTGGTTCTGCTGGAGGTTTCTTCCTGTTAAAAGGGAGTTTTTCCTCTCCACCGTTGCCAAGTACTTGCTCACAGGGGATCGCCTGATTGCTGGGGTCTTTCTGCAACTGTGGGGGTTCCCCCTACAGTTGATAGTGCTATGAGATGGCTGTTGCTGTGAAATGGCGCTATATAAATAAAGTTGAATTGAATTGAATTGAATATATTCATTTTTTGTGGTATTGTTACAAAATTTTGACCTCAGCTGGATAACACTTGGTTCTACATTTCTGTTGCATTTTCCAGCCCGGATCTGACAGCTGTGTGTTATTTGCAAGCATTTGCATCCAAAAAAACACCCAGGCGAAATTTATTTTCTTCAAGTTCAGTATGTTTAGATGACTGTTACTCAGTGGCAGGAGCACTTAGAGAGATTATGACTGTTTTGCCAAAAAATTCAAAGTGTTTTCTTTTAAATGAGACCAACCCCATGAAGATGCTGCAAAGGGTTGAAGAACAGCTTTTGATTTACTTTGGGTACGTTATTTTTTGGCGTTTTTAGGGAAATTGACCAGAGTGGAAGGGGTTAATCCAAAAGGAGCCCCGACCAAGTACTGAGTGTGTACATGGACATACTTTTCAGTCGGCCAACATTTCTATTAAAAAACTATTTTTTTAAAATTAATTTTATGTAATATTCTAATTTTTTGAGAAACTGAATTTGGGGTTTTCATGGGCTGTAAGCCATAGTCATCAAAATTAAAATAAACACTTTAACTATATCACTCTCTGTGTAAAGAATCTCTATAATATATGGGTTTCACTTTCTGAATTGAGCGGCAAAAAACATTGAACTTTTTCATGATATTCTAATTTTTTGAGATGTACTTGTACAGCTGGGTGTCATCAGCATAACTATGGAAATTTACAGTGCATCCAGAAAGTATTCACAGTGCTTCACTTTTTCCACATTTTATTTTACAGCCTTATTCCAAAATGGAATAAATTCACTTTTTTCCTCAAAATTCTACACACAAAACCCCATAATTAAGAAGTTTTTTTTTTTTTGTAGATTTTTGCAAATTTATTAAAAATAAAAAAAACTAAGAAATCACATGTACATAAGTATTCACAGCCCTTGCCATGAAACTCAAAATTGAGCTCAGGTGTGTCTTGTTTCCACTGATCATCCTTGAGATGTTTCTGCAGCTTAATTGGAGTCCACCTGTGGTAAATTCAGTTGACTGGACATGATTTGGAAAGGCACACACCTGTCTATATAAAGTCCCACAGTTGACAGTGCATGTCAGAGCACAAACCAAGCATAAAGTTAAAGGAATTGTCTGTAGACCTCCGAAACAGGATTGTCTCGAGGCACAAAGGGTACAGAAAAATTTCTGCTGGTTTGAAGGTCCCAGTGAGCACAGCGGCCTCCATCATCCATAAATGGAAGAAGTTCAGAACCACCAGGACTCTTCCTAGAGCTAGCCGGCTGTCTAAACTGAGCGATTGGGGGAGAAGGGCCTTAGTCAGGGAGGTGACCAAGAACCTGATGGTCACTCTGTCAGAGCTCCAGCATTCCTCTGTGGGGAGAAGAGAACCTTCCAGAAGAACAACCATCTCTGCAGCAATCCACCATTCAGGACTGTATGGTAGAGTGGCCAGACGGAAGCCACTTCTTAGTAAAAGGAACATGACAGCCTGCCTGGAGTTTGCCAAAAGGCACCTGAAGCACTCTCAGACCATGAGAAACAAAATTCTTTGGTCTGATGAGACAAAGATTGAACTCTTTGGCATGAATGCCAGGTGTCACGTTTGTATGAAACCAGGCACGACTCATAACCACACCAATGATGGTGGCAGCATCATGCTGTGGGGATGTTATCAGTGGCAGGAACTGGGAGACTAGTCAGGATAGATGGAAAGATGAATGTAACAATGTACAGAGACATCCTGGATGAAAACTTGCTCCAGAGTGCTCTTGGGCTCAGACTGGGGTGACTGTTAATCTTTCAGCAGGACAACGACCCAAAGCACACAGCCAAGATATCAAAGCAGTGGCTTCAGGAAAACTCTGCAAATGTCCTTGAGTGGCCCAACCAGAGCCCAGACTTGAATCCAATTGAACATCTCTGGAGAGATCTGAAAATGGCTGTGCATGACACTTCTCATCCAACCTGATGGAGCTTGAGAGGTGCTGCAAAGAGGAATGGGTGAAACTGCCCAAAGATAGGTGTGCCAAGCTTGTGGCATCATATTCAAAAAGACTTGAGGCTGTAATTGCTGCCAAAAATGCATCAACAAAGTACTGAGCAAAGGCTGTGAATACTTATGTACATGTGATGTCTTCATTTTTTTTATTTTTAATAAATGTGCAAAAATCTCAAAAAAGCTTTTTTCATGTTGTATTTTTGGGGTATTGTGTGTAGAATTTTGAGGACAAAAATGAATTTAATCCCTTTTGGAATAAGGCTGTAACATAACAAAATGTGGAAAAAGTGAGGTGCTGTGAATACTTTCCGGATGCACTGTTGTTGTTGTTACTTATTTGTACCCGTAGGTAGATTCGGTTTGCAGTCTGGTGACAAGCCACCGGCTGCTGGTCGCTGCATGCGCGAGCGCCCTAAACCTACATGTTTTTGGTATGCGGGAGGAAACCGGAGAAATCCCGGAGTAAACCCGCGCAACACGGGGAGAACATGCAAACTCCACACAGCTCACTGTTGGTCGGGGGCTGGAATCGAACCCACGATCCCCGCGATCCCCCAGCCGAGGGTAAAACTGTGCTGCCACAGTGCTAAACCACTGCGCCACCGTGCAGCCCACACACACACAGCACTGTATGCTGTGCCTCTTGATCTCACCCAGTGGTAACATAAAGATAAAAAGTGAGGAACCTAAAATTTGACCTTGCAGAAGACCATCATTTATCTTATAGCTTTTAGATGACTGACCCTGAATATTTACAAAGAAAACCCCCTATTAGTGAGATATCATTGAAATCATTTTAAAACTGAACTAGAAAGGCCAATAAAATGAAGTCCATCTAAAAGAACTGAGTGGTCCACAGTTTCAAAGGCTGCAGTTAAGTCAAGTAGCACTAAAACTGAAGGCTTATTCTGATCCATATTGGATCTGAGATCATTTAAAATCTTGACTAGTGCAGCCTGTACTGTGGTAAGCCCGGAAGCCAGATTGAGATTTCTCATATATATTGGGAGAAATTAAAAAGTCATGTTACTAACTAGAAACAATGTTCTCTAAAATTTTACTTAAAAATGGTAATTTAGATATGGGCCTATAATTGTTCAGTTGCGAAGGGTCTGAGTTTTTTTCTCTTCAGAAGGGGCTTAACCACAGCAGTCTTAAGTACTGAGGGAAAGACTCCCATCTGAGGAGAATAGTTTACAATGTTAAGAACATCATCCTTAAAAAAAACCATGAAATGTTTTTAAAAAGTCAGTGGGGATGGGGTCTAAAAGATAGCTAGCCGAATTGAATGAAGAAATAATTTTAGAAAGCATTCGCGCATCAACCAGGACAAACTCCTCCAGTTTTTCCTCACATAGGTAAAAATGTTCTGCAGAGTTAGTTTATCAGCTGTTGATTTGTCAAACATGATCTAACATTTTCAATTTTACTGATGAAGTGGACGGCAAAACCATCACAGGTAAAATCATTTAAAAGATATTGTTTGGTACTGGGATCGATTAAGCGGTTGATGGTGGAGAAGAGGATTTTGGTATTTTTATGCTTGTCTTGAATGAGTTTAGAAAAATGTGCATGTCTGGCTTGTTTTATGTCTTTGTTGTAGATGGTCATCTGTTCTCGAAATATCTGATTATGTATTGTTAGTTTAATCTTTCTGCCATGTGACATTTCCCCTTAAATTGATTTACAGTTAGGCCCAGAAATATTTGGACAGTGACACAATCTTCATGATTTGGGCTCTGCATGCCACCACATTGGATTTGAAATGAAACAACTACAACAGAATTGAAGTGCAGACTTTAAGGTTTAATTCAAGGGGTTGAACAAAAATATATGATTAAACATGTAGGAATTGTAGCTATTTTTATACAAACGCTCCTCATTTCAGGGGCTCAAAAGTAATTGGACAAATAAACATAACCCTAAGTAAAATGTTACTTTTCAATATTTTGTTGAGAATCCTTTGCAGGCAATGACTGCCTGAAGTCTGGAACCCATGGACATCACCAAACACTGGGTTTCCTCCTTTGTGATGCTTTGCCAGGCCTTTACTGCAGCTGTCTTCAGTTGTTGCTTGTTGGTGGTCTTTCTGCGTTAAGTTTTGTCTTGAGCAAGTGAAATGCATGCTCGATTGGGTTGAGATCTGGTGATTGACTCGGCCATTGCAGAATATTCCACTTCTTTGCTTTAAAAAACTCCTGGGTTGCTTTTGCAGCATGTTTTGGATCATTGTCCATCTGTACTGTGAAGCGCCGTCCAATCAACTTTGCTGCATTTGGCTGAATCTGAGCAGAAAGTATATCCCTATACACTTCAGAATTCATCCGGCTGCTTCTGTCTTTTGTCACATCATCAATAAACACAAGTGACCCAGTGCCATTGGAAGCCATGCATGCCCATGCCATCACACTGCCTCCACCATGTTTTACAGAAGATGTGGTGTGCTTTGGATCATGAGCTGTTCCAATTCTTCTCCAAACTTTCTTCTTCCCATCATTCTGGTACAGGTTGATCTTAGTCTCATCTGTCCAAAGAATGCTGTTCCAGAACTGGGCTGGCTTCTTCAGGTGTTTTTTGGCAAAGTAAATTCTGGCCTTTCTATATTTGAGGCTGATTCATGGTTTGCACCTTGTGGTGAATCCTTTGTATTTACTCTCATGAAGTCTTCTCTTTATGGTAGACTTAGATACTGATACACCTACTTCCTGGAGAGTGTTTTTCACTTGAGTGGATGTTGTGAAGGGATTCTGCGATCATCCACCACCGTTGTCTTCCGTGGACGTCCAGGCCTTTTTGAGTTCCCAAGCTCACCAGTGCACTCTTTTTTTTCTCAGAATGTACCAAACTGTTGATTTGGCCACTCCTAACATTTCTGCTATCTCTCTGATGGATTTCTTCTTTTTTTCAGCCTCAGGATGGTCTGTTTCACCTCCATTGAGAGCTCCTTTGACCGCATTTTGTGTGTTCACAGCAACAGCTTCCAAATGCAAACGCCACACCTGGAATCAACTCCAGACCTTTTAACTGCTTAATTGATGACAGGTTAATGAAGGAAGAGCCCATGCAGCCTTGTTATTTTTTTTTTTGCAGCCTTCTGAGTCAATTGTCCAATTACTTTTGGTCCCTTGAAAAAGAAGCGGCTATGTATTAAAGAGCTGTAATTCCTAAACCCTTACTCCAATTTGGATGTGAATACTCTCAAATTACAGCTAAGAGTCTGCACTTTAAGCCCATATTGATTATATAATTGTATCCTGAATATGTTTTCGTAAACAGCTAAAATAACAAAACTTGTGTCACTGTCCAAATATTTCTGGGCCTAACTGTATTTCCTCATTTCTCCATGGGGGTTTTAGATTGGTTCTTATTTTTTTGGTTTTCAGAGGGGCCACTTTGTCAAGAATGGATTGTAATTTACTGGTAAAAGTGTCCACCATAAAATCACAGGAAGAGGGCAAAATATCAGTGGGAGAATCCCATAAAAGTTCAACAAAATTTGCTGCCACTTCAGCAGTAAGATAACACTCCCTAACAGTTCGTTCAGCGATCCTCTGTGGATTAAAAGTGTTTGCCCCCTTCCTGATTTCTCATTTTTTTTGTTTGTCACACTTAAATGTTTCAGATCATCAAACAAATTTATATATTAGACAAAGATAACACAAGTAAACACAACATGCAGTTTTTAAATGAAGGTGTTTATTATTAAGGGGGGAAAAAATCCAAACCTACATGGCCCTGTGTGGAAAAAGTGACTGCCCCCTAAACCTAATAACTGGTTGGGCAACTCTTAGCAGCAGCTGCAATCAGGCATTTGCAATAACTGGCAATGAGTCTTTTACAGCGCTGTGAAGGAAATTTGGGCCCACTCATCTTTGCAGGAATACGTTGTAATTCAGCACATTGGAGAGTTTTCGACATGAACCACCTTTTTAAGGTCATGCCACAGCATCTCAATCAGATTCAGGTCAGGACTTGACTAGGCCACTCCAAAGTCTTCATTTTGTTTTTCTTAAGCCATTCAGAGGTGGACTTGCTGGTGTGTTTTGGATCATTGTCCTGCTGCAGAACCCAAGTGGGCTTCAGCTTGAGGTCATGAACAGATGGCCGGACATCCTCCTTCAGGATTTTCTGGTAGACAGCAGAATTCATGGTTCCATTTACCACAGCAAGTCTTCCAGGTCCTGAAGCAGCAAAACAGCCCCAGACCATCACACTACCACCACCATATTTTTTCTGTTGTATGATGTTCCTTTTCTGAAATGCTGTGTTACTATTATGCCGGATGTAATGGGACACACATCTTCAAAAGTTAAACTTTTGTCTTGTCAGTCCACAGAGAATTTTCTCAAAAGTCTTGGGGATCATCAAGATGTTTTCTGGCAAAATTGAGATGAGCTTTTATGTTCTTTTTGCTCAGCAGTGGTTTTCATCTTGGAACTCTGCCATGCAGGCCATTTTTGCCCAGTCTCTTTCTTATGGTGGAGACATGAGCACTGACCTTAACTGATTAACTGACCTGATTGCTGGGGTCTTTCTGCAACTGTGGGGGTTCCCCCCTACAGTTGATAGTGCTATGAGATGACTGTTGTTGTGAAATAGCGCTATATAAATAAAGTTGAATTGAATTGAACTGAGGCAAGTGAGGACTGCAGTTCTTTGGGATGTTGTTGTGGGGTCTTTTGTGACCTCTTGGATGAGTTGTCGCTGCGCTCTTGGGGTAACTTTGGTCAGCCGGCCACTGCTGGGAAGGTTCACCACTGTTCCATGTTTTTGCCATTTGTGGATAATGGCTCTCACTGTAGTTCTGGAGTCCCAAAGCTTTAGAAATGGCTAGAAAATTGAAGTCAGCTTTCCAAAGATGTGATAAACCACAGTTAATTTATGTTTTTACAGGGGGGACAATCACTTTTTCACACAGGGCCATGTAGGTTTTAATTTTTTTTTTACCCGTAATAATAAACACCTTCAATTAAAAACTGCATTTTGTGTTTACTTGTGTTCTCTTTGTCTAATATTTAAACTTGATGATGTGACAGCCAGCCGGCCGGCTAGCCAGCTGGCTGGCACAGTTTTTGACACCACCGAGGACACAGTCCAAGGACAGGTAATTTTTTCACACATAGGGAGTTGTTCAGAACTCCTGATAAGAACTCCTGATACAAAGATATACAGTGGTGATACAGAGTGAAGTATGGGGCGGTAATGCACCTGTAAGCTGGTTGCCAACTGCCAATCAAATCTAAAAGAAGAAGAAGAAAAAAGTGAGAAATCAGGAAGGGGGCAAACACTTTTTCACACCACTGTATATCATCATCTGAGGTGATATCACATGAGAGACCATGAGTTATTGCAAGATCTAAAATGTGGACTTTGGCATTAGTAGATTAACATGATGGTTAAAATTCAGGCAGTTAATTAAGTTCAGAAATTCTAAAGCAAATGTGTCTGATTATCTACATGCATACTGAAATCACCTAAAATAATAATTTTATTATGAGTCATTAAAATAATTGAAAGCAACTTTGTAAAATCAGAAATAAAAGACACACATCTTCCCGGGGGATGGTCAACTGTCCTACAGAGAATAGAGTGATGATAAAAACCAAGGCAGTTGTATTCAAAAGATTTGTAATGATAAAAATTAATGTCCTTAAAACCAAGTGTCTGTGACAGAATTGTTGCCATACCCCCACCCTTTTGACTATTCCTGCAGGAGTAAGAAAAGTGATAGTTGGGTGGGGCGGCTTCAGTGAGGGCTGCTGATGCATCACTGCTCAGCCAGGTCTCTGTTAAAAACAAACCATCTAGGTTATTATCTTGGATAAAATTGTTGATCAGAAATGTCTTATTTATAAGAGATTGAATATTAAAGACTGCCGTGTTCAGGGTCACTGGTGTAGTCTTGTCCGTGATGGTCCAGCTTGCGGGGGGGGGGGGGGCGTTATTAACAGTGATGCATCTGATGTTGCAGGTTTTACAGGTGGGATGGTACTTAGGTCTTGGTCTGGTGTTTACTGCAACGGGGCGGCACGGTGGTGGAGTGGTTAGCACTGCGGCAGCACAGCAACTCACCCTTGGCCGGGGGATCCTGGGTTCGATCCCAGCCCCCGACCAACAGTGATCTGTGTGGAGTTTGCGTGTTCTCCACGTGTCTGTGTGGGTTTACTCCGGGATTTCTCCGGTTTCCTCCCACATGCCAAAAACATGCAAGGTTGGTTAATTGGCATCAACTGGGGATTCTAAATTGTCCTTAGGTACGACTGTGAGAGTGAATGATTGTCTGTCTCTCTGTGTTGGCCCTGTGATGGACTGGCGATCTGCCCAGGGTGTAGCCTGCCTCTCGCCCAAAGATGCTGGGATAGGCTCCAGCCCCCCGCGACCCGAAAAGGATTAAGTGGAAGAAGATGGATGGATGGATGGGGCTATACAGGTACATCTTAAAAAATTAGAATATCAAGAAAAAGTTCAATATTTTTTGTCACTCATCTCAGAAAGTGAAACCCATATATTATATAGATTCATTACACAGGGTGTGATAAATTTCAAGTGTTTATTTATTTATTTCAATTTTGATGATTATGGCTTACAGCCCATGAAAACTCCAAATTCAGTTTCTCAAAAAATTAGAATATTACATAAAATTAATTTTTAAAAAAAGTAGTTTTTTTAATAGAAAAATTCTCCGACTGAAGAGTATGTACAGTACATGTACACACTCAATACTTGGTCGGGGCAAGTTTTGGATTAATTACTGTATCAATATGGCGTGGCATGGAGGTGATCAGCCTGTGGCACTGCTGAGGTGTTATGAATGTCCAGGTTGCTTTGATAGTGACCTTCAGCTCGTCTGCATTGTTGGGTCTGGTGTCTCTCATCTTCCTCTTGACAATACTCCATAGATTCTCTATGGGGTTTAGGTCAGGAGAGTCTGCTGGCCAATCAAACACAGCGATGCCATGGTCATTAAACCAGGTTTTGATACTTTTGGCAGTGTGTGTGTGTGTGGGGGGGGGGGGGGCAAGTCCTGCTGGAAAATGAAATCAGCTTCTCCATAAAGCTTGTCAGCAGAGGGAAGCATGAAGTGCTCTAAAATTTCCTGGCAGACGACTGCGGTGACTTTGATCTTGATAAAACACAGTGGACAAACACCAGCAGATGACATGGTTCCTCAAATCATCACTGACTGTGGAAACATCACACTAAACCTCAAGCAACTTAGATTCTGTTCCTCTCCACTCTTTCTCCACACTCTGGGACTTTGATTTCCAAATGAAATGCAAAATTTACTTTTCTCTGAACAGAGGTCATCTGCTGGTGTGACTTATGTGACTTGGCACCCCCCCCCCCCCCCCCACACACACACACACTGCCAAAAGTAACCTGAACCTTCATAACACCTCAGCAGTGCCACAGGCTGATCACCTCCATGCCACGCCACATTGATACAGTAATAAATCCAAAAGGAGCCCCGACCAAGTACTGAGTGTGTACATGGTCATACTTTTCAGTCGGTCCACATTTGTATTAAAAAAAATAATAATAATTTTATGTAATCTTCTAATTTTTTGAAAAACTGAATTTAGGGTTTTTATGGGCTGTAAGCTATAATCATCAAAATTAAAAAAAAAATAAACACTTGAAATATTTCACTCTCTGTGTGATGAATCTATATAATATATGGGTTTCACTTTCTGAAATGAGTGACAAAAAATACTGGAGGTGAATGACAGTTTGTGGTGGACAGGACTGAGGGTGTGTGGTCAGCAGGCAGAGAAGGTAAGCATGTCGAAGGCTTTAGTCAATAAGATAAAAAATTTTTGGAGAGAATAGAAAATATTGTCCTTTAAAACATGGGAGCCCAGTCTATTTGGGCAGATGCTGTTTGTCTTAATCAATGATGGACAGTTCCACAATAGATTAAAATTGTCAATAAAAACTGTGCTAAAAGATGGACATGTTGATTGCAGCCAGGTAATCAACATGCAGAACATAAACTTCATGTTCTGCTAAAACTATTGCTGCCTCTTCCAAGAGGAGCAAGAGGTCTGGAAATAAAAACATCTTTACTGCAGTTTGTAAGAACATGCAAGAGCCTTCTAAAATCATCTTTTAAGATCTCGGATGTTTCGCTGGGAATATCGTTACAGCCGATGCCGACGATGACTGTTTGGCTATAGGAATATTCATCCAGCAGATCAGGAAACAGAGCTATAATGTCAGCCTGGGAAGCACTGGTCATGGTGTACCTGCTTCTGATGTTTCTCGTGATGGCGTCACCAATGACCAGGGCAGTCAGGAGAGGCTCCAACGGGAGAAACTTCCCTGATGAAGAGCACGGCTGTGGTGGCAGAGGGATCTGGAGCCGCTGCTCAGTGCCACACTCCCGCGGTCTGACAGACTCCGGGGCTGGAGTAAAGTTCACCTCCATCCGGGACGGTTTTTGCCTGTGCTTTTGAGGTGGGAACCGATGTCGATAGCGGCCGAAGGGATGTCACTGAAGGAGCCCGAGGACCGTAGTCAGCAGCCAGAGGAGGACAATCCTGCAGATGGAAAATATGGAATCGATTCTCCAGTGGGAGTGGATGGGTGGAAAGATGCCGGCTTCCAGCTGGGCCCCAGCGCTTGCTGTGTGCCCTGGCCAAGGTCCAGGGCTCCGGGTGTTTTGTTCTAGCTCCAAGCTGGAGCCAGTGATCAACGGTGGCGATGGGAGCAGCAGCTGGAAGAGAAGCTGACAGGGTCAGTGCAGAGGCCGCATCAGGTGGAGAGGAAGCTGGGCCAGCCAGAGAAGCAGCAGCGGTGGGCATACTGGAATTCACGGGGGAGAAGTTGTGCTCACCGCGGCAGCCTCCACTACTGCCAAGTCTGATAGCTGTCAGAGAAGACTGAGTTTGGCCGAGAATGACTGTACCCAGGTGAACCTCAGCTTCCTGAATCTTGTAAAGGTTGGATATTCTTTGTTCTACCTGGATGATTTTTTTTTTTTTTTTACTGAGGAAGGCACAGCCATCACAGCTGGGTGGAGAGGTGAGTGGAGCCATGACCCAGTTCACGAGCCAAGCAACTGCTGAAGCAAGCCTGGCTAGCTGTCGGAGTTCAGCTTGTTTATAGATTAAAATCCAGGTTAAAATCCCACACATGGGTGAAAATTGTAAATATTCCAGATTAAAATATGTCTTTAGGCTGAACGTCCTTACACGACGATCAGAGCTCCAGGTCATAGAAGCACTGACTTCCTCTTTGACTCCAGTTAAAACAAGGTTAGAGGACTGTCCTCTCTGACACAGCATGATGGGAAAAAGTCCACATTAATAAACAATTTACAATGGAGAGTGAATCATTTAAAGTGCAATTATATGTTATACTGTATATAATAGAAATTAGTAAAAATGTAATTGTTGTAGCTTTATAATTTCGTATATTTGACAATGGTTCATTTATTAAGACTAAATGCTAACAGATTTAAGAGTCGTAAGTAAAGAGGTGGACTAATCACATTTTATCACATACAGAGTATTTTGTTCTTAAACTTGTTTTTCCTTTTATTTGCATGTGTCCTTTTTTAATTACCTCCGCCAGGCCGAAAAGGCCAGGAGGAGGTTATGTTTTTGCCGGGGTTTGTCTGTGTGTTTGTTTGTCTGTCTGTCTGTCTGTCTGTTCGTCTGTTGGTTAGCAAGATAACTCAAAAAATCTTGGACGGATTTCCATGAAACTTTCAGGCGTTGTTGGAAATGGTACAAGGAAGAACTGATTAAATTTTGGGGGTGATCCAGTTCACCGTCTGGATACAGGAATTTTTTAAAGCATTTTTCATTCAACACTGTGACATACAGCCATTTTCAACATTGTGCGCAGGCGCAATGGAGGGCGCTGGTCGTCGTGTCTGCAGCACAAACTCTGCGTTCTTCAACGTTTTAGGCACAAAAGGACGCGGAAAACACTGCTGGCCTGGGCCCGCCAGCGTGCCTGTGTTTGCGCACAACTGCAAAACCTCACACGGGCAGCTGTCCGCCAACGGATTCTTTGGCAGAAATTCCCCGGCCAGCCATAGGAGCTGCGCATTTGGCAGAAATTCACCGGCCAGCCATAGGCGCTGCGCAAAAACGAGCTCTCTGCCGGCGAAGCTTCTAAATTCTCGTTTGCGGCGGAGTGCAACCCCCCAAAAAATAATATTGTAGCGAACTCAATATGAGCACCCTACTTGGCTTGCCAAGTGGGTTGACCCTATTGGCGACACAGGTAGAGTGCGGGACTCCGGAGTGGGAGGCGTGAGTTCGAACCTCCCGGTGGGACGTCGCCATGTCGAGCAGCACGTTACAATATAATATAAAACCCACGGCAAACTGTCTACCCAATTTGCATCCGTCAGTGGAGGAGATGGACACAACAGCAACACTTTACTACTGAACCACTAATCCTATCACTATCAGATTGATTGTCATTGATTAATTGTGTGTTTATTGCACTGTCCCTGTCAAATAAACAAATAATCATTGTGAATCCAATTGCTAGTCATATGTTTACATGCTCAAGGAATCTGAAAACGTACACACAAACACTGTATGGGGGGAATTGTGGCGCTTGGCGGAGGTCTGCGCTCTCCGAGTGCTTTTCTAGTTTTATATTGTAAATATTGTTTTTTTATTATTCCCTTTTTTTATTTATTCACCTTCCTGTATTTATCGTTATGCACCAGAGTAGCAAAACAAATTCCTTGTTTATTAGGTTTTTTCTCCACCCATGTGATACATGTACAGCTGTGGACAAATTGTTGGTACCCCCTCTGTTAATGAAAGAAAAACCCACAATGGTTACAGAAATAACTTGAATCTGACAAAAGTGGCAATAATAAAAATTCTATGAAAATTAACCAATGAAAATCAGACAATGCTTTTGAATTGTGGTTCAACAGAATTATTTTAAAAAACAAACTCATGAAACAGGCCTGGACAAAAATGATGGTACCCCTAGAAAAGATTGAAAATAATGTGACCATAGGGACATGTTCAACCAAGATGTGTCCTCTAAATAACATCACAGGTGTCTACAAACTTTTAATCAGTCAGTCGGCCTATTTAAAGGGTGACAAGTAGTCACTGTGCTGTTTGGTGACATGGTGTGTACCACACTAAACATGGACCAGAGGAAGCAAAGGAGAGAGTTGTCTCAGGAGATAAGACCATCTCCAAGCAGCTTGATGTTCCTGTGACTACAGTTGCACATATTATTCAGAAATTTAAGATCCACGGGACTGTAGCCAACCTCCCTGGATGTGGCCACAGGAGGAGACGGATAATACGAATGGTAACAAAAGAGCCCAGAACAACCTCTAAACACATTCAAGGTGAACTCCAAGGTCAAGGTACATCAGTGTCAGATCGCACCATCCGTTGTTGTTTGAGCCAAAGTGGACTTGATGGGAGACGACCAAGGAGGACACCACTGTTGAAAACAAATCATAAAAAAGCCAGACTGAAATTTGCCAAACTGCATGTTGACAAGCCACAAAGCTTCTGGGATAATGTCTTATGGACTGATAAGACAAAAGTGGAACTTTTTGGCAAGGCACATCAGCGCTATTTTCACAGACACAAAAATGAAGCATACCAACAACAGAACACTGTCTCTACTATGAAACATGGAGGAGATTCTGTTATGTTCTGGGGCTGCTTTGCTGCATCTGGCACAGGGTGTCTTGAATCTGTGCAGGGTACAATGAAATCTCAAGACTATCAAGGTATTCTAGAGAGAAATGTGCTGCCCAGTGCCAGACAGCTTGGTCTCAGTCGCAGGTCATGGGTCTTGCAACAGGATAATGACCCAAAACACACAGCTAAAAACACCCAAGAATGGCTAAGAGCGAAACATTGGACTATTCTAAAGTGGTCTTCTATGAGCCCTGATCTAAATCCTATTGAACATTTGTGGAAGGAGCTGAAACATGCCGTCTGGAGAAGGCACTCTTCAAACCTGAGACAACTGGAGCAGTTTGCTCATGAAGAGTGGGCCAAAATACCTGCTGAGAGGTGCAGAAGTCTCACTGACAGTTACAGAAATCGTTTGATTGCAGTAATTGCCTCAAAAGGTTGTGCAACAAAATATTAAGTTAAGGGTCCCATCATTTTTGTCCAGGCCTGTTTTGTGAGTTTGTTTTTTAAAATAATTCTGTTGAACCACAATTCAAAAGCATTGTCTGATTTTCATTGGTTAATTTTCATAGAATTTTTATTTATTACCACTTTTGTCAGATTCAAGTTATTTCTGTGACTATTGTGGGTTTTTCTTTCATTAACAGAGGGGTACCAACAATTTTGTCCACGTCTGTATATCCCATTTTCTCATACATAAAAACCTACTTGCCATTAATTCCCATTTTTCTTTTTCTTTTTTGAAATCCTTTTTTTAAAAAAAATCATGTTGGGTTACTTTAAAAAAAAAAAAAAATACTGTCATATGATTGCATGTTAGATAATTAAAAAAGGACCAGTCTGAAGCTGTTCAACTTTACAGATAATTCAGGGGAAAACATGAACAAGTAATTTTTATTTATTTATTTGCTCCTTGTTTACAGTGTTTCATCATCTACTCCAATTCACATGAAAACAAAACTAGTACAATTTTTAAAGATGTCAGTAGTGTCATTGAAAAAAATTACAGTGAGTACACCGAAAAAAGAAAACAAAAATGTTTAGGCTGAAGCTATCACTACCAACAGTAACCATGTTCTATAATATTATGTTAATACAGTCATGTTTATACAGAATCCATAATCGGTGAAGAATACCAACCCAGTTTGGGCAACATGTCAGAACATAAACTAAGGTGGATTACTCAATAGTTTATTACAATACCTTTTTTCGCAGCTGCATTGATGGTAAAGGTGAGTTAAATTTGTGTTTATTTTGAAAACAAAGCCTTATCTGGAAATTGTGGGAAATTAAAAGTTGATAAATTATGGCAATACGATAATACAAGCCTTGAGTTCCAGTTGATTTTGAGCAGGTGAGCTGCTAACAGACAAGACACATCGAGTGATTACCATATGCTAATGTTGCCTTTGCACCGAGGCATAAAAATACAGAAGCACAAGAATAAAATTAGGAATAAAATTAGGATAAAATTAGGATCACAAAGAAAAATGCTGAAGTAAAAGATTTTATTAACTGAATGTATGTGTAGTTACATGGTGGCGTGCAATAGCAGGTGAACATCAAAATTTCCAGAAGTAAAAGCATAATTATGAATGTTAAATCAGAACTGTTTGGAATGTTGTAGGCTGGATGCTAAATAACAGTATTACATCTTTACTGTTTATACCAGAAACTGCTACTGTATTTCAATAAATTAAGGTTTGGACAAACTTATTTTTTTTTTTTTTGCTAAGCAAGCAGTTCCCATACAGGGGAAAAAAAAAATCAGACATTGGGAAAAAAAGGTGACATAACATAATGTTGTAGGATGTGTCTTGCTCATGTGTTTAGATAGGGCAGCTCAGTGCGTGAACGTGAGCTGCGCGCAGCCGAGGCACGCCCCCCCCGTGTGAATGGCCCCGTGGAGTGGACAGTGTGTGTGAAATATGCAGGTGAGTAGAGAGAGAGGCAACTGGAGCAGGTAGTGAGCTAGAATTGCTGCTATTAACAGTGCAGTCTGCTAATAAAGCCCCAACTCTTCAGCAAAAACGGCCTGTTCTTCTGTGTACCACCGTACTGTTGTTAACAAGCGTAAAGTTTACTCGGGAGTTGACCCCGGAGGAAAAGCTGCCTCCGGCCCTGGAGAAGACAGATCTCCCGTGTCCCCCAACCACGGTTAGGAGACCAAAACAGGAAAGGTTAACACTGGCGACCACGAAGGGACTGTCACGTTGTTAAGAGGGTGGTGAGGACTAAAAGCAAAGGACAATAACGACTAAGCCGAGTGACTATAATACAATTGTGATAGCAGCTAAGCTAATGCGACATGGTGGCCGCTCGCTATCCCACCAATATTTACAAACAAGAAACCAACTACTCAAACCCGTTCATGTCTCTAACTAATAATCAGGAATACAGACAAGGTTACGGACAAGGCGGACAAGGGCTGCACGGTGGCGCAGTGGTTTAGCACTGTGGCAGCACAGTTTTATCCTCGGCCGGGGGATCGCGGGGATCATGAGATCCTGGGTTCGATCCCCGCCCCCGACCAACAGTGAGCTGTGTGGAGTTTGCATGTTCTCCCCGTGTTGCGTGGGTTTACTCCGGGATTTCTCCGGTTTCCTCCCGCACACCAAAAACATGTAGGTTTAGGGCGCTCGCGCACGCAGCGACCAGCAGCCGGTGGCTTGTCACCAGACTGCAAACCAAGTCTACCTACGGGTACAAATAAGTAACAAAAAAAAAAAAAAAAAAAAAAAAAGGTACTGTGGAAGCTCATGAATGTCAGGCTGAGACAAAGTGTGGCCATTATAACCCATTTCTGTGTGATGAAAGCTGCGCGAACACACTTGCTAAGGGAGAAGATTTGTTCGCGCCATTCGTCAGCCCCGCTCAGTTTGCCGCCACAAATCCCTTTTTCAGAGCCGACAGTCAAAGCTACGGCCCCGTGGGAGGCCTAGACATTTACGTGCCCCCGAATCCTGCTCCAAACACGTCATTAAAATTGTATTATGCAGATACAAACCCCTTTGCCACTGCTCACATGAGAAGTTTTGTACATAGCACACCAGCTACTTCCAAACCAGAAGCAGGTACGCTCCCCATGTCTACTCCTTGTATTAATCCAGAGGAGACTGATAAACATGAACATTCCCCATTGAGCTGTCCCTGTCACTCACCTACACATAAGAGCCGCTCTGCGCCCCGTCAGCCCCTTACATCGGACAGTGATGAGGACTATGATCCCAAAGAAAGAGTCCCCACTCTACGCCCAGGCCAGTACGACGGCAGCACACCATGGAGACAGTTCCTGCACAGATTTGAGAGCTGCACAGAGGCAAATCACTGGTCAGAAAAGACAATGGCCATCCAGCTGAAATTCTGCCTTGTTGGAGCTGCAGGTGCCATCATCCACAGAAACCCTTGTTCATCCAAATGGGACTACCGCCGCCTGCTGGAGGAACTCGAAACTGCAAACGGCCCTTCTTCATATCACTCAGCGGCTGTGGCAGTGGAGCTGAGGCAAAGAGTACGCAAATTTGGTGAGGCCCTTCATGTGTTCAGAGATGACATTTATGGGAAAGTAACTGTAGCTTATGGAAATTGGTCAGAGGCCGAGCAAGATGCTATAGCTGTTGAAGTTTTCACAAATGGCCTGGGCGATGCAGAGCCAATCCAAAAACTGTTAGAAGAACGTCCAGCCACACTAGCCAGAGCTTACGAGATAGCCCATCGCCATGAAACCACAAAGAGAGCTGTGTCCTATATCACCAGCGTCATGCAGCCAGGGGCCTGTAACCTCACTGAACGCAGGCCTCGGGCCACTGTTGTCAGAGAAAGAGACGAGAACGAGACTGTAACTGCCACTACACCTGCAGCTAGCTCCTCACCCAATCGCTTTGCCCCACACATGTCTGCAAAAACATCAGGGCAACACAAGAACTTTAAAAAGGGTGACATTCGCTGCCATTACTGTAAGGGCTGGGATCACAAACAGAGCCAGTGCTCATCCCCTCAAAGAAATGCAAAGACTTTCATTCCAAGCACTCCCAAGGGAAGCCCACAGGCCACTGTGCTCCACTTTAAAGGCCAGAGTCGTGACATGAGCATCCACATACGCATATATGAACTGGAGGTGTGCACAGTCTTGGACAGTGGAGCGTGGAGGAACGTGCTGCCCCTTCACCATTACAATGCCATTCACCAAGACATGAGACCCACCCACTACGGTCATCCATCGTAGAGACTCCTGCTCGGGGTGGGACCAGGAGACGTGCTGGTGCATGGTGAGGCCAGAATACCTGTCAGTATTAACAGCTGGCAAGTTGAAGTGGACTTCCTCGTGGTGGACATAGCGGGCAATGAAGTACTGCTAGGCCACCCATTCCTCACCCAAGCCGAGGCCTGCCTTGATTTCGGTAAGCACCGCATAGTTCTGTTTGGAGAAGAAGTGCCATACTTTCACCCAGAGACTGTCCCAAAGTTGCATGCTGTGAGAGTAGCCAGAACTCCCGTGGTGAACTGGACAAGAGTACCTAGTCACAGGGCACTGTGCCCTGTGGCAAAGCAGCTTAGGGAGGACATGATGCTCAGCCCACAAAAGGCTTTGTTGAGAAGCACAAAGTACTCATTGCCAGGGTCCTAGTCAACGCTCAGCCCACTAATGTTGTTCCACTACGCCTCTTTAACCCTGGCAACAAGACCGTCACTATTAAAGAAGGTGAAATTGCAGGCCTCCTCCAGCCAGCTGAAGCTCTTCCCCCGCCCAGTACCCCACAGCGGCAGAGTCCCAGCTAGCTCCCCTGCGGTCCCAGAGCACCTCCAGGAGCTCTATGCCCAGAGTTCCACTGAGCTTAATGACAATGAAAAACCTTGAACTGTCCTAACCCTGTTATGTGCCTATGAAAATGTGTTTCCAGAGGACCCGGTGACCTGGGATGGACCAGTCTCGTGCAGCACGACATCATAACTCGGCCTGGAGCTTCCGTGAAGCAGGCCCCCTCGTCGCATGGCCTGGGGAAAAGCAGCAACACACAGACCAGCAGATCCGTGAGAGGCCTCCAGAACGGCCCTCGCCACCCGCAGCCACAGCAGGTGGGGCCTCACCGATTGTTGTGGTACGTAAAAAGGATGGGACTTACCGCTTTTGTATAGACTACAGAATACTCAACGACCGCACCATCACTGGCGCGTACCCGCTACCCCGCATCCAAGATACATTAGACACTCTCACCACCGCCAAATGGTTCAGTACCTTGGACCTTGCTTCAGGTTATTGGCAAGTCGAGCTGACTTCAAGAGCCCGCCGCGCAGCCGCCTTTTGCACCTGGAATGGACTATTTGAATGGAATGTTATGCTGTTTGGGTTATGCAATGAGCCAGTGACGTTCCAGCGCCTTATGGACCGCGTCCTTGCCGGCATGCAGTGGGAGACCTGCCTTGTCTACCTGGATGACATCATCATGCTGGCCAAGGATGTGTCCGGGATGCTGCAGCGGCTGAGTCAGGTGTTCCAGAGACTTAAACATGCAAACCTCAAACTAAAACCAGCCAAATGCTGCCTCTTCCGCCACCAAGTTGCCTATCTACGTCACATTGTGTCCGAGCATGGTGTAGCCACTGACCCCAATAAAGTCCACAAAGTCCAAGCTTGGCCCACGCCCACATCAGTTCAAGATGTAGGAAAAGGTCAATTTTGGACAACCTCTAGAAAAACCCCCAGAAAACAGTGTTGATTAGATGCTAAGGGCTAATATAGACATTCCTAATAAATGTATCCAAAAGACTGTAATTTAATTGTTGATGGTAAATAGGAGCATTTATGGGAAATGTCACTAAAGGACTGAATCTGAACTGTTTGAATGTAAACTGTTAGTGAAAGCAGTAGCGCTTCTGCGCCAGAGGTGGCGCTCGGTAGTGATGAGACGCTGCACAGTGTTAGAGAACAAGAGAAGAAGAGTAGCGAATGTTCCAGGAGTGGAAGGAAAATGGTGTCGAGTGATGTGGCCGCTGCTGGCCGATGTGCCGTGTAAGAGTGCCGTGCTGTGTGTGGTGGAAAGTCAATAAACCGCTGAAAAGTCTGACAGCTTGGCCCTCATCCTTCCCCTTTGCCCTCCGGGGTGTAACAAAGAGGTCTGACGTTTCATTGGCCTCGCCTCCTACTATCGCAGGTTTGTGAAAGACTTTGCCTCCATTGCCGAACCGTTACACAACCTGACAAGGAAAAACACACATTTCCAGTGGCACGCTGAACACCAAGCTGCTTTCAACACACTCAAGCACCGCCTCACCACAGCCCCTGTCTTAGGGTACCCACTGGACCATAGTGAAATGATCTTGGACACCAATGCTAGCGACACAGGCATCGGCGCCATCCTCTCGCAAATGCAGGATGGCGCAGAACGTGTGTTGGCATACGGCAGCTGCAAACTAGCCAAAGCTGAACAGAACTATTGCACTACAAGACGAGAGCTGCTAGCCATTGTAGATTTCACGTCACATTTTCGGCAGTATCTACTTGGGCGGCCTTTCAGAGTACGTACCGACCACAGCAGCCTGCGTTGGTTAACCCGAATGAAAGAGCCAGAAGGTCAGTTAGCCCGGTGGCTTGAGAAGCTAGCAGAGTACGAGTTTGAGATCATTCATCGCCCAGGTCGCTTACAGTGGGGCGAAAAAGTATTTAGTCAGCCACCAGTTGTGCAAGTTCTCCCACTTAAAAGATGAGAGAGGTCTCCAATTTTCATCATAGGCATACCTCAACTATGAGAGACAAAATGAGAAAAAAAAAATCCAGAAAATCACATTGAAGGATTTTTAATGAATTAATTGGTAAATTCCTCGGTAAAATAAGTATTTGGTCAATAACAAAAGTTCATCTCAATACTTTGTTATATACCCTTTGTTGGCAATGACAGAGGTCAAACGTTTTCTGTAAGTCTTCACAAGGTTTTCACACACTGTTGCTGGTATTTTGGCTCATTCCTCCCTGCAGATCTTCTCTAGAGCAGTGATGTTTTGGGGCTGTTGCTGGGCAACACGGACTTTCAACTCCCTCCAAAGATTTTCTGTGGGGTTGAGATCTGGAGACTGGCTAGGCCACTCCAGGACCTTGAAATGCTTCTTACGAAGCCACTCCTTCGTTGCCCGGGCGGTGTGTTTGGGATCATTGTCATGCTGAAAGACCCAGCCACGTTTCATCTTCAATGCCCTTGCTGGTGGAAGGAGGTTTTCACTCAAAATCTCACGATACATGGCCCCATTCATTCTTTCCTTTACACGGATCAGTCGTCCTGGTCCCTTTGCAGAAAAACAGCCCCAAAGCATGATGTTTCCACCCCCATGCTTCACAGTAGGTATGGTGTTCTTTCTCCTTCAAACACGACAAGTTGAGTTTTTACCAAAAAGTTCTATTTTGGTTTCATCTGACCATATGACATTCTCCCAATCCTCTTCTGGATCATCCAAATGCTCTCTAGCAAACTTTAAATGGGCCTGGACATGTACTGGCTTAAGCAGGGGGACACATCTGGCACTGCAGGATTTGAGTCCCTGGCGGCATAGTGTGTTACTGATGGTAGCCTTTGTTACTTTGGTCCCAGCTCTCTGCAGGTCATTCACTAGGTCCCCCCGGGTGGTTCTGGGATTTTTGCTCACCATTCTCGTGATCATTTTGACCCCACGGGGTGAGATCTTGCGTGGAGCCCCAGATCGAGGGAGATTATCAGTGGTCTTGTATGTCTTCCATTTTCTAATAATAGCTCCCACAGTTGATTTCTTCACACCAAGCTGCTTACCTATTGCAGATTCAGTCTTCCCAGCCTGGTGCAGGTCTACAGTTTTGTTTCTGGTGTCCTTTGACAGCTCTTTGGTCTTGGCCATAGTGGAGTTTGGAGTCTGACTGTTTGAGGTTGTGGACAGGTGTCTTTTATACTGATAACGAGTTCAAACAGGTGCCATTAATACAGGTAATGAGTGGAGGACAGAGGAGCCTCTTAAAGAAGAAGTTACAGGTCTGAGAGAGCCAGAAATCTTGCTTGTTTGTAGGTGACCAAATACTTATTTTCCACCATAATTTGCAAATAAATTCTTTAAAAATCAGACAATGTGATTTTCTTGATTTTTTTTTTTTTCTCATTTTTCTCTCATAGTTGAGGTATACCTATGATGAAAATTGGAGCCCTCTCTCATCTTTTAAGTGAGAGAACTTGCACAATTGGTGGCTGACTAAATACTTTTTTGCCCCACTGTACACACTAATGCTGACAGTCTTTCCCGCAGGCCCTGCCGCCAGTCCTGTCCTTGTAAACTGCAGGACCCCTCCTCACAGCCAAGAACCACAAGCCACCAAGCCATTCAGTGTGAATTGGACTCTGATACCAGTTCCCTGTCGCTGAGTCCAGTGGGGGTAGAGACATGCCCTACAACTACAGCTGTGAGTCCGGTGGGGGTAAGTGCAGACAGCTTTACCAATACAGACACTTTAAAACTAAAAGAGACAATTTATGTGACAAATACAAACGAGACCACACTGTTTCCTGGCTGGACTATGGAGGAGTTGCGCCAGGCCCAAGCTGCTGATACAGACATTGCACCAATAAAAGCTTGGTTAGAGGCCAGCAGTGAGCGCCCTCCCTGGACCACAGTCGCCTCTTGCAGTCCAGCACAAAACATACTGGAGTCAGTGGAAAAGGACTGTATTTCCGAGATGGAATTCTGTCCGGCTCTTTTACTGTTTGGACGACACACAGTACTACCCCCAAATTGTCCTGCCACACAAAATTCAACCCGACATTATGCGCCAGATGCATGAGGGGCCAATAGGTGGACATTTTGGTATTGAACGGACTGTGGGCAGACTTCAAATCAGATACTACTGGTACCACATGAGAGAAGACGTGGCCCTCTGGTGCCGAACTTGTACTAACTGTGCATGCAGAGCCAGATCCCACAGAACGCCACAAGCGCCCATGGGAACTGTCAGAATTGGGACCCCCATGGAACGCATTGCACTGGACATTATGGGCCCACTCAATGAGACAGAACGCAAAAACAGCTATGTGCTCATAATACAGGAGTATTTCACAAAATGGGCTGAAGCATTTCCTATTCCAGATGAAAAGGCTGTCACCGTGGCATGCGTTGTTGTAACAGAATGGGTGTGCCGCTTCGGAATGCCTCACTCTTTGCACAGCGACCAAGGACGCAATTTCGAATCAGAGGTATTTCAAGAAATGTGACGTCTATTTGGCATTGAGAAAACCCGCACTACGCCATTCAGACCACAGTCAGATGGCCAAGTTGAACGTTTCAATGCCACACTTCAAAAGATCCTGGCCTCTACTGCAGAACGCTGTCACTGGGATTGGGAACCTGATGACCCCATATGCAGTTAAGGGCCTACAGAGCGACCAAGCACAGTGCAACTGGTTTCACCCCCAACTATATGATGCTCGGACGAGAAATAAATATGCCAGTGGACCCTTGTAGCTGGTTTGCCCCCGGACTCTGACCAGGCACCTTCAGCCCCAGAGTAGTGCAACAAATACGCAAGCGGCTGGAGCTGGCTCACAACATTACTCGAGAAGCCTGGGTGAGTCATTCACGTTGGCAAAAAGACAATATGATAAAACGCTTGCCACACACAGGACAATATCGGGAAACCGCAGTGTGGTACCTCATCAAAGGAACATCGCATGTACAAAAACAGAGTCAAAAAGTTCCTCCCCTCCTACGAAGGACCCTTCTTTGTTATGGGACAGTTGGATGATCTAGTCTACCGGATCCAAAAGAGCCCAAACCAAAGGTCAAAGTCGCCACAATGACCAGCGTAAACACTACTGCAGCCGTGAGCCGCGGTCAACACTTGGGGTCCGGGACCAAGCCCAGAACTGGACACCGCTTCTGAAGATCTTGCACTAGGCTGTGGGACGGGACCCAGCCAGACCAGGACCTCAGCCTGTACAACTTTTCGCTACTGTCTCCTCGTGTGATGTGGCCCTCAGCAATTCTCGGCCGTCTACCCCACCTGCTATGTTCCCAATGGGATCGGGTCTCTCCCAGTCCATCCCTTCCATGTGATATTTGACCATGGTGGGGGTGCGGTGGGAGAGCCACATCATCAGGCCTCAGCACGTGTCACGGCCCAAACTGCGGGGCAGAGGACCAACCGTTATGGGGGACTGGGTTACTGAGTGAGCCAACTGCAGCAGTTTCATATTTGCACTAGAGACTCTCCAGTTTACATGTTTTTTTTTGCGACTCTAGTCTAGTTATAATGTTCTATACGTTTGTTTAAAAAAAAAGCTGAATGCTTTCATATACCTACATGCACTTTATTTCATTTGAATGTACTGTATTCTGATTAATTGGTCAGTATTACTCCCGGTTGCCAAGGAATAGGTTTTCAAAGTGTAATGTACTCCTTGTTTAATTAGAGACAATTGTATTTCAATGTATTTTTCTCTCATGTTTTCACTGCTAAATGAGCTAATTTTATCACTGCATAGACACTTGCTATTATAGTACTGTATAACCTACCTACCTATTTGGATTCATGTGATATATTGGACACTGCTACTGCTATCTCTTCACATTTTTTTGTTTACATCTACAGATATAGAGATTGGGTACCAGTTTTATATTATTTAGATGGAATGGAATTAATGTTAATTGCCAGTCCATGGTGGGGGTAGTGTTGTAGGATGTGTCTAGCTCATGTGTTTAGATAGGGCAGCTCAGTGCGTGAACGTGAGTGAGTGAGTGCGTGCGAGCAGCCGAGGCGCGCCCCCCCGTGTGAATGGCCCCGCGGAGTGGACAGTGTATGTGAAATATGCGGGTGAGTAGAGAGAGAGGCGACCGGAGCAGGTAGCGAGCTAGAATTGCTGCTATTAACAGTGCAGTCTGCTAATAAAGCCCCAGCCCTTCAGCAAAAACGGCCTGTTCTTCTATGTACCACCATACTGTTGTTAACAAGCGTAAAATTTACTTGGGAGTTGACCCCGGAGGAAAAGCTGCCTCCGGCCCTGGAGAAGACAGATCTCCCCTGTGTCCCCCAACCACGGTTAGGAGACCAAAACAGGAAAGGTTAACAATAAGCTTTAAGAATCAAATATTGCCGTTGTAGGAGTTATTAGTGTTTCATAACTGAAAGCTTACTTTTAAGCATTTTTTTTTTCCTGCGTAGCTCTCCGCTGTGGTCCACACTGTTTTTGAGCTGAGGAATGGTGGGACTTGTAGTTTTTTTTAGCGATGAACTGAAAACTGTAGGAAGAGAATACCTCGTCCTTCATGAAGACCTCCCTGTCCGGGAGGTCTTCAACTCCCACCTCCGGAAGAACTTCAACCACATTCCGAGGGAGTCTGGAGACATGGAGTCTGAATGGGCCATGTTCTCCACCTCTGTTGTTGAAGCGGCAGCCCAGAGCTGCGGCCGCAAGGTGGTCGGTGCATCTCGTGGTGGCAACCCCCGACCAAGTGGTGGACACCAGTGGTGAGGGGGGCCATTAAGCTGAAGAAGGAGTCCTATCAAGCTTGGTTGGCTTGTGGGACTCCCGAAGCAGCTGAGGTGTACCGGCAGGCCAAGCAGAGTACAGCTCGGGTGGTTGCTGAAGCAAAAACCAGGGTATGGGAGGAGTTCGGTGAGGCCATGGAACAAGACTTTCGGTCGGCTTCAAAGAGATTCTGGCAAACTGTTCGGCGGCTCAGGAGGGGAAAGCAGCTCCTCGTCCACACTGTGTATGGTGCGGCTGGGACACTGTTGACTTCAACTGGGGATATCGTCGGGCGGTGGAAGGAATACTTCGAGGATCTCCTCAATCCCACTGATACGCCTTCCACAGAGGAAGCAGGGTTTGGGGACGAGGGGGATGACTCGCCTATCACAGGGGCTGAGGTCGCCAAGGTGGTTAAAAATCTCCTTGGTGGCCGGGCCCCGGGGGTGGACGAGATTCGCCCTGAGTACCTCAAGGCCCTGGATGTTGTTGGGTTGTCATGGTTGACACGCCTCTGCAACATTGCGTGGAGGTCGGGGGCAGTGCCTTTGGCATGGCAAACCGGGGTGGTGGTTCCTCTCTTCAAAAAAGGGGACCGGAGGGTGTGCTCCAACTTTAGAGGGATCACACTCCTCAGCCTCCCTGGGAAGGTCTATGCCAAGGTACTGGAGAGGAGAGTCCGGCCGTTGGTCGAACCTCGGATTCAGGAGGAGCAATGTGGTTTTCGTCCTGGCCGTGGCACATCGGACCAGCTCTTTACCCTCTCGAGAATTCTTGAGGGTTCGTGGGAGTTTGCCCAACCAGTTTACATGTGTTTTGTGGACTTGGAGAAGGCATTTGACCGTGTCCCTCGTGGATTTTTGTGGGGGGTGCTTCGGGAGTATGGGGGTATCGGGCTTGTTGTTACGAGCTATTCGGTCTCTGTACGACCGTTGTGAGAGTTTGGTTCGTATTGCCAACACTTGGTCGGAGTCATTCCCAGTGAGAGTTGGACTCCGCCAGGGCTGCCCTTTGTCACCGATCCTGTTCATAATTTTTATTGACAGGATTTCTAGACGCAGCCAGGGAATGGAGGGTGTCATGCTTGGTGACCACAGGATCTCATCTCTGTTGTTTGCAGATGATGTTGTCCTGTTGGCTTCATCCAGCAATGACCTACAGCTCTTGCTGGACGGTTTTGCCGCTGAGTGTGAAGCGGCTGGGATGAGAATCAACACCTCCAAGTCCGAGTCCATGGTCCTCAGCCGGAAAAAGGTGGATTGTCCTCTCCGGGTTGGGGACAGGCTCCTGCCCCAAGTGGAGGAGTTTAAGTATCTTGGGGTCTTGTTCACGAGTGAGGGGAAAATGGAGCGAGAGATCAACAGATGGATTGGAGCAGCATCTGCAGTGATGCGGACGTTGTACCGGTCTGTTGTGGTGAAGAGGGAGCTTAGTTCTAAGGCAAAGCTGTCGATTTACCAGTCAATCTACGTTCCTACTCTCACCTATGGTCACGAGCTTTGGGTAATGACCGAAAGAACGAGATCGCAGATACAAGCGGCTGAAATGAGCTTTCTCCGTAGGATTGCTGGACTCACCCTCAGAGATAGGGTGAGGAGCTCAGTCATCCGGGAGAGGCTCAGAGTAGAACCGCTGCTCCTCCACATTGAAAGGAGTCAGTTGAGGTGGTATGGGCATCTGATTAGGATGCCTCCTGGACGCCTCCCACTTGAGGTGTTTCAGGTACGTCCCACTGGGAGGAGACCCCGGGGCAGACCCAGGACTCGGTGGAGAGACTATGTCTCCCAGCTGGTCTGGGAACGCCTTGGTATCCCCTCTGAAGAGCTGGAGCAGGTGGCTGGGGAGAGGGAAGTCTGGGCTTCTCTGCTTGAACTGCTGCCTCCGCGACCCGGACCTCCGGAAAAGCGGTAGAAGATGGATGGATGGATGGATGGATGGATGGATGGAATGGTGGAACTTGTAGTTTTTTTTAGCGATGAACTGAAAACTCCAGGAAGAGAATACCTCGTCCTTCCTCTGCAAAACTAAATGACGAAGCCAGTGTGAAAACAATCGATGTGATGAATAAATGATGTCGTTGCTGAATACGTGTTTTTTTTTTTTTTTCAATTGTTCAGCTATTTTAGAAGCTCGACCGCATCATTACCATATTCCTTTGTTTTCACAGAGCCATAATTACATCAAAACTCTAATGAGGTTTAGAGGACTGTTT
Source organism: Pholidichthys leucotaenia (assembly GCA_020510985.1). Classification (NCBI taxonomy): domain Eukaryota; kingdom Metazoa; phylum Chordata; class Actinopteri; order Cichliformes; family Pholidichthyidae; genus Pholidichthys; species Pholidichthys leucotaenia. Next base: position 71,905,076 of record CM035836.1, read on the forward strand.
GGGAGTGAGTGGAACTGGTGACCACATGGTGTCACAAAACTGGGTTTAGAAAAGTTACCTATGATGTGCACATTAGGGGAGGCTTCTTTGTTGTTGGACAGAAACAAAACAACTGGTAAAAATAAACATGGTTAATGAAATTGCCAGATTTTAGTTCTGTGGAGAGTGCAATAAAGAAACCAGACTTGCACGGCAGATTAACTTTATTCACTCTCTCACTTCATTCATACACAGAAAAAGCATTCCTCTCATACACCAGGGTCTCTCCTTTTATATCATCCCACTCCTTCCCCTGGCTGCCTGAGATCTTGCATCACAATACATTTAGCACATCATCACCCCTACTGTCCCCGCAGCTGTTCCTTTCTGCTGCCTGGGGTTCTACATCACCATAACTTCTCCCATCACAATACCTATTGTCCTCATCTGTTTAATCCTCCACACTCTACCGGCAGAGGGACTATTTGCCTCTCCTCTGCTTCCAGTCTGAGATGATTATCTCAGTGTGGGTTCCCCACACCCCCCTCCCCAGAGTCTCAGACTGAGTGTCAACCCTCACGTCCTTTTGGCTTCAGTCTCCTCCCATATCTGCTGTAACGAGGGTTCTTCAGCTCCGCGGTGCTGCTGTGCCGGTGGGGGACTCCTTGGGGTGTGTCTGTCTGCAGGTGGGCAATGGCGATGGGGGGGAACATTTGACTTGCCCGTGTAGCTGCTCTGATGAATCTTTTACCTGGGGAGTTCTCAGTGTGGGTCTTCCACGCTGAGGAGCTTGAGCCAACATCACTTGCTCGTCCGCCACCACAAAGGCGAGCTTAAGTCTGTCTATACATATTTTCTCCCGGCGGCCCCCCAAGTCTAACACAAAATGTTTGTCCCCTGGTTCCGGCACTCCGAAAGGGCCATTGTAGGATGGGTGCAACGGGGGTCGGTGGACATTGTGTCTAACAAACACGAACGCTGCATTCTTCAAAGTTTTTGGTACAAAAGCACGTGGAAAACAGTGGTGGGCTGGGCCAGGTAGCGTACCTGTGTCCGCGCTATGCTGTGAACGCGGGGACAGATGCTTGTTCGGCGCGGGGTTATCTGGTAAAAATTCCCCAGGGAGCCGCAGCGGCTGAGAAAAAACAAGCTCCGCCCGGGAAGCCTCCAAATTCTCTGTTGGTGCGGAATGCAACCCTAACAGAATCCACGGCAACCGGTCTACCCAATTTGCATCCGTAAGCGAAGACCTGAGCACTGCTTTCAGTGACCTATGGAAACGCTCGCATAACCCATTGGCCTGTGGGTTGTACGCGGTTGTGCGATGAATTGCGACACCCAGGCTACGGGCCATTGCGGACCAGAGGTCGGAAACAAACTGAGGGCCCTTATCAGACGTGGATGTCCGAAGGGATGCCAAAACGTGCCACCCATGTTGTCAAAAAGGCGCGCGCCACGTCCGCGGACATGGTTGCTGCTAGCGGGACTGCTTCTGTCCAGTGTGTGGTGCAGTCCACCACTGTCAGAAAGTGCGTGAACCCCTGCGATGACGGGAGGGGGCTCACAAGGTCCACGTGAAGGTGGTCGAACCTCTTAGCCGGTATACGAAACGGCTCCAAAGGGGCCTTTGTGTGCCTGTGCACTTTGGCTTGTTGGCACGCTACGCAGGCTGCAGCCCACTCTTTTACCTGTTTGTGCAGGCCTGGCCATATGAACTTTGCTCCCACCATTTTGACTGACATGCGCACTCCTGGGTGCGCCAAGCAACTGGGACCACCGGGCGCGGGTGTCCTGTGGAGATGTCACAGATTGGGGTGGGGGGGGGGGCTCCGTCTTGCAGTACTCTGCTCTCCAGCCTTAACCCTGTTGGTCCAGACTGGAGCGTCTACATCACCAATCTGCTCTGCGGCCATGGCTGTATAATCTATCCCTACGCAGACTGGGGCCACTACTGCATGCGAGAGGCAGTCCGCCACCACATTCAGTTTACCGGCCACATGCTGAATATCGGTCGTAAACTCCAAGATCACGGCTAGCTGTCTCTGCTGCTGGCCCGACCATGGTTCCGAAACCTTGGCCATCACGTACATTAGTGGCTTGTGGTCCACGAATGCAGTGAAGCTGCGCCCTTCCAGCCAGAACTGGAAGTGGCGTATGGCTAGGTGGAGAGCCAGCAACTCTCTGTCGAACGCGCTGTATTTACGCTCACTGCCGCGCAAAGCCCTGCTAAAAAAAAATGAGTGTCTGCCAAGAACTGGCAATGCGTTGCTCCACGACAGCCTCTATGGCCACGTCCGAGGCGTCGGTAGTTAGCGCTATCCGAGCCGCCGGCTCCGGGTGCGCCAACAGTGCGGCGTTTGCCAGGGCTGTTTTAACCTCAGAGAATGCCTGCTCCCGCTCCGGAGTCCAGTCGACTCTGTCCGCCGGTTTCCGTTTCTTGAGCACGGTGTACAATGACTGCATAAGCTGAGCTGCACGGGGGAGGAACCGGTTATAAAAGTTAACCCTCTCCAAAAACTCTTGCAGCACCCTGACCGTCTGAGGTTGGGGAAAATTCACCACGGTGCGCACCTTGCCCGGCAAGGGTATCGCTCCCTCCGGTGAGATGCGGTGCCCCCAAAAAATCAATCCCCGTCACGCCGAACTGGCATTTTGCCAGGTTGATTATTAACCCGTGCTCCTCCAGCCTCCGGAAAACCGTCCTGAGGTGGGTTACGTGTTCGTCCTCGGACGCGCTGGCCACCAGGATGTCATCCAGGTAGACAAACACAAACAGCAGATCGCGCAACACCGCATCCATCATGCGTTGGAATGTCTATGCCGCGCCTTTTAATCAGAAGGGCATGCGTAAAAACTCAAACAGGCCAAACGGAGTTATTACCGCTGTTTTGGGTATGTCCTCCGCATGCACCGGGACCTGGTGGTAACCACAGACCAGGTCTATTTTAGAAAAAATACATGCCCCCGCGAGGTGAATGGAAAAATCCTGAATATGGGGAATTGGGTAGCGGTTGTGCGCTGTGGCGTTATTCAATCTGCGGAACTCTCCACACGGTCGCCACGATCCCTCAGCCTTAGGGACCATGTGTAGTGGGGATGCCCGTGGGCTGTTTGAGCACCAGATGATACCCAACCTTTCCAAGTTGGCAAACTCCTCGCGCGCTATGGCCCGTTTAGCTGTGTCCAGGCACCGAGGTCGTGCAAAAACGGGTGTCCCAGTGGTGGTGAGAAAGTATTCTACCCTGTGTTTAGTGATGGCCGCCGAAAACATCAGGACCATGACTGCTGGGAACTGAGTGAGCAGTGTGTGGAACTTACCACCTGGAGCTGTGACGTTGGCTAGCGTTGTTGGCCCGGCCCCTCGAGCTGTACAGGGGAGAGAATCAAAAGACATTGCATTAATCAGGCGTTTGTTAGCAACATCGACTAGCAGCCCGTGTGCACACAGAAAATCATCACCCAAGATTGGGAAACTGCATGCCGCTATGACGAATGTCCACTCGTACATATGGCTGTGTAGGGATACAGTCAGTGTCCTCTCACCAAAAGTTCTAATGTCCGAGCCGTTTGCGGCCATCAGCTTGGGGCCGCTAGCTCCCGCTACCCGGTCGGTGTAGGATGGCAGGATGAGGCTCTTTTAGGAGCCGGTGTCTACGAGGAACCGTCTCCTCGAGCCCGAGTCTGTCACGCAGAGCAGCTTGTTTTCTTCACCGGCGGTTGCAGCTGCTACTGACTGCCGGCCTTGGTGTTTCCTGAATGCTTGAATTGGCACGATGGCACACATCTGCGTGCGTTCTCTCCAAAGCGGCGGTGATAGGAGCAGAGCATGTCTCTCTGGTGCTTCCTGGCCCCCGCTGCCGCTACCATCACCGGCTCCTCGCTTCCGCTGGTCGTCCCGCTGGATTCTGACACCACCGCGTTCACTGTGAGGGCTCTGGTGGTGAGGATGATCCGATCTGCCTCCTGGGCTAGTGCCCGGTAGTCACACACGGCCAGCAACGGCGAATTGGCAAAGACCGCTCTTGCCTCTGCTGGGAGGTTTCGGTGGAAAAGGTGGGCAAACAGAAAATGCCCGTCGTCCGTGCCCATCAACACCAACATCTTCTCCACCAGTTCGACCGCTGACCCAGCTCCTAACTCAGAGCGCCTCTGGAGCCTTTCTGCTCTCTCGCAGTCTGAGAGTGTGTAGCGCTGGGTCAGCGTGGCTTTGAGAGTCCCATATTTATCGTGGGCTGGGGGCTGTTGGAGCAGGCTCGCTACTTGCTGAGTTGTGCGAGCGTCCAGCGCTGCGACCACATAGTAATATCTGGTGTCATCTGCCGTTAGTCCCCGGAGGGTGAATTGGGCCTCAGTGTGGAGGAACCAAGACTGCGGGTCGTGCAGCCAAAAGTCCGGTAGTTTGACCGAAACGACGCATGCGTTGCTGGGGCTTTCCGTCTGGGCAGTCTCTGGGGTGCTTGCTGCGTTGTTGGGGCTTCCTGTCTGGGCCGACTCCGGGGTTTTTTCCCCATGTTCCATAATTCGTTAAGGATCACCAATGTGGAGAGTGCAATAAAGAAACCAGACTTGCACGGCAGACAAACTTTATTCACTCTCTCACTTCAATCATACACAGAAAAAGCATTCCTCTCGTCCACCAGGGTCTCTCCTTTTATATCACCCAACTCCTTCCCCCGGCTGCCTGAGATCTTGCATCATGATACAATACAATACATTTAGCACATCATCACCCCTACTGTCCCCGCAGCTGCTCCTTCCTGCTGCCTGGGGTTCTACATCACCATAACTTCTCCCATCACAATACCTATTGTCCTCGTCTGTTTAATCCCCCACGCTCTACCGGCAGAGGGACTATTTGCCTCTCCTCTGCTCCCAGTCTGAGATGATTATCCCAGCGTGGGTTCCCCCCAATACGACATAAATCATCTAAGAAAAAGTATACACTGATGCAGTTCCCTACACAAGCAAACAAAAACAACACATTGGAAATACTTAATCAGCATTTATCCTTCACTGTGATCCTCGTTGCCTCTGGTTGTACTTTATATATTTAATTGATTTTTCCACTCTGAACATTTCTCTGCAATAAGTTGAATATTTTGCATTCATTTCCTCACTGCAGCTGTTCCACTAATTTAATTTCTTTGTTGGAAAATCTTTCTGCAGTCTGTTACATAGCAACAAAGCAATGATCTACATTTAACTTATCAAATTTAGAGTTTTACTAGTCTATATGTCCTCTCAAGTCCTGTACATTAAGCATAACTGCCTTAGTACAACATGCTTTAAATGGTAACTTCAGTTTATTCATCCAAGGTCGAGTTTGCATAAACTTTTAACTGAAAGGAAACAAAAGATTTTATTTGCAAAGATTATAACAAAGGTAACAGCTTCACTGCTGTGCACCCTGTGTAAATGTAATGCAACTATGGTGACCTCTAAATATTGAATTCTAGTTGTAAACAAATGGTGTTCTTGTCAAATCACACCTGAATTATTCTTTAGATTTTAAATTGTTCTTTTGAACTTGTCAAAAAAAAAAAATTGCTAATCTTTCAAATCAGTGCTTCAGTTTGTACTTTTATGCAGATGATGCAGTTGTGTTTGTTTGTGTTGTATCTTTGATGCCAATTAAAGGGTGATTGGGTAGTCGGTGGGTAAAGTTTTGCTCTATACTGGCTTTAAAGTTTTATCATTTTCAGTGATCCTACCAGGAACAGGAAAATTACACAGTGCTGCAGCAGGGAATGCAGACCCAGTAAGGCAATGGTGGAAGCGATATTCACTTGGTCAAAGGATGTTGATGATTTCCTCATCTTTCTTTTGAATGAATGAATCTTTATTTCGGATAGATTAAAAGTAAAGATTAAAAAAAGAAACAATAATACAACAAAGGGGGAAAGAAAATCCAACAAGGTCAAATTAGACAATAACTCCTCTGATTATACAGTTCAGCATAAGTTATCCGAAATGGGTGATGGCTGCAGCAGCAGCTTATATTGCCCACCCATATTCCATCCAAGAATTCAAAAGAAAAACAAAACAAGAGCGATTACAATTCAGAACATAGCTAAGACAAAATGTGACAAAAAAACTAAGCAACAACACAACGCAGACTGGATATGACAATCCTTATGTGATTTTACATGTCATCTTGTTTATATGTTTGGAGTATTTTTTCCTTTAGTTTTTGTTTAAATTGTCCAAGCGTTGTACATGATTTTAATTCAGGTTCAAAAGCGTTCCATAATCTAACTCCTTGCACTGAAACACAATGTTGCTTGGTGGTAGTTCTCACTGAAGGTTTTTGAAATATACAGTACATGTTCCTCTGAAATGATATTGTTTCTCCCTTATTTGGAACAACTTTTGGATATTTGAGGGCAGTGATAGATTCTTCACTTTAAACATTATTACTGCAGTTTTAAAGTCAACCAGATCTTTCAACTTGAGACCTTTTAATTTAAGAAAAAGTGGGTTTGTGGTTCCCTGTAAGCAGCTTTGTTTATTATTCCAATAGCTCTCTTCTGAAGCATAAAGACCGGATATAGTATGTTTGTTTTATATGTATTTCCCCATACCTCAGTACAATATGTCATGTATGGGAGTATTAATGAATGATACAAAGTATATAGTGTGGGTTGATTCAGCAAATATTTCACTCTGTGTAGTATTGCAATTGATTTAGATATTTTACCTTGAATATAATTAATATGTGACTTCCAACACAGTTTATTATCAATTATTACTCCAAGAAATTTAGTTTTGGATACCCTTTCAATCTCTACACCATTTACACTGAGTTTAGATACTAAGTTGTTGTGATGGTTGTTAAAAACTATAAATTTTGTCTTACTTAAATTGAGCATTAATTTGTTTGAATCAAACCATAGTTTAAGCTTTCCTAATTCCTTTCCGAGTGTATCCAAAAGTTGTTCCAAATTGCTTCCACTGCATAATAAATTAGTGTCATCAGCAAACAATATTAAATCCATTTTTTTTCTGAAACTTTACATATATCATTTATATACATATTGAATAACAATGGCCCCAAAACTGAACCCTGTGGGACTCCACACATAACCTTCAGTAACTGTGAGTTTTTGTTACCAACACAAACATGCTGATACCTATTCTTTCAGTAAGTACATAACCAGGACAGTGCTACCCCTAATACCACAATTTTGTAGTTTCTTTATTAATAAATTATGATCCACTGTATCAAATGCTTTAAGATCCAGGAATACCCCAACTGAATACTCTTTATTTTCAACGGCAGTTGATATTTTTTCTATAAATTCCATTAGAGCAAATGCAGTTGTCCTCTTGTGTCTGAACCCATATTGCTGCTCACACAATAAATTATTCTTCAGTATGAAGTTGTCAGTTCTCTCACAGAATATTTTTTAAAGTATCTTGGAAAATTGCGGCAATAGTGAAATTGGTCTATAGTTTGAGAATTCCCCTCTGTCACCCGTCTTGTATATTGGAATTACTTTAGCTATTTTCATTGCATTGGGAAATATACCTGTTTGGACATACAGGTTACAGATATACGTCAGTGGTTTCACTAAGTATTCAGTAATAGTTTTGACTAAGAACATGTCAATACCATCACAGTCCGTAGATGTTTTACTTTTAAATGATTTAACAATTTCAATGACCTCTCTTTCGTCTGTGTTCTTTATGAAAATGGAGTCTTTTAGAGCAGTGTTTTTGCTTATTGTATCACCTGTAGGTGCTGTAATGGGTATTTCTTGAGCCAAATTAGGACCAATGTTAACAAAAAAGTTATTAAATTCATCTGCAGGTGAAACTGCATTCACACTCTGTCGTTTTATTATTTTTGAAAAATTGGTTGGGTAGCTTGTATTTCTGTTTTTATTTCCAAGAATATTGTTAAGTATTGTCCATGTATTTTTAATATTGTCTCTGTTTTTCTCCAGTTCTTTACTGTAATAGTCTCTTTTACTACATCTTATTATATATGTTAACTTATTTTTGTATGTTTTATACCGCTACTCTGCTTCTTTTGTCCTTTTCTTTAGAAAAGCTTTATATAATACATTTTTCTTTTTACACGCCTTTTGTAATCCTTTGGTTAACCATGGCTTATCGACAAATTTATATGTTTAAGCTTTTTCTTTACTAATGGACAATTTTTTCATAAAGAGTGGTTACAATGTTCATAAATGTGTCATAGGCTTCATTTACATCTGATACATAGACTTTTGTCCAGTCTTGCTTCAGTAAGTCTTCTTTAAAAGAACTGATTGCATTTTGTGATTTGTATCTGAATGATTTTAAAATTTTTTCTGTATTGGTCCCCGTGTGGCCATGGAAAAGTGCAAAGGTTGGCAAATGGTCACTTATATCATTTATCAATAATCCACTTTCTATTTTCTTATCAATAATATTAACAAACAGGTTGTCAATAAGTGTAGCAGTGTGAACTGTGATTCTACTGGGATGTGTTATTGTGAGATATAGACTCGTACTGTACATAGAATTCATGAACTCTGTAATTACATTTTGTTGATATGGATTTAGTAGATCAATATTGAAATCTCCACAAATTACTACCATTTTCTTACTAGTAATATTATTGTACAGCTCGACTAATTTATCTCTGAATGTCTCAATGCAAGTTCCCGGCGTTCTATATAATCAACTTACGTATAATTAGATTTTTTGTTTTATCTTGGTCAATCTCAACAGTAACACATTCCAAAATCCCTGGTAGTGCAAAGGACATTCCATTTACAAGCTTACACCTATACAGGTCATCAATATACAGTGCAACACCACCACCCTTTTTTTGAGATCTGTTAATATGAAACATCTGATATCCCTCTATTGCCATCAGAGGAGCCTGCTCTTCATTAAGCCAAGTTTCAGAGACTGCGATTGCTGTAAATTTTCTGTCTAGCTGTTTTAAATAGTCCTGAATCTGTGGAAAGTTTTTGTTAAGACTTCTGCTGTTGAAGTGTATTATTGATAGTTTACCATCTAGTTGCACTTGACTTTTGAATTGCTTTTCAGTGTAATATTCACAATAATTATGGATATTATTGGAAAAAGTGGTTATCAGGATCAATATCATTCTCCATCTCTCGTAATTTATGCTCAGCATAATGGCATATTTTCAGAGTTTGAATTTCCTCGCTCTGTGTCAAATGACTTCCACCAACTGGGGATAATTGATGTCTACTCAAGTCAGTCATTCAGTCATAAGTTTTTTTGTTTGTTCTGTTTAGTTTTTTTTTTTTTTTTTAAATACATTGACATGGTATGTCAAAAGAACTATTCTTGCCATGTGTGTGGATATGGATTATCATAGTCTCTTAATTTTCTTAATCAGTGTTCATCTATATTTATTTAAGTCAGTAAGATCTCTGATTATTATACTCTTTGCTTCCTCAGGTGTTCCATTTAGTTTGATCCAAACTCTACAATTTCTTGTCCATGTTGCCTGTATCTTGTCTTTTCAGCATCCGTGCTTGCCGTGCTATTTCAGCATTAGTTTTTGTTAGATGTTTGTTTAGGTAAACTTCTGTTTCCCGTAGCTTTCTGGCCTGCCTCAGTATGTAATTCTTTACCCTTCTGTTCACAAAACGTATCACAATTGATTTCTTTGTTTTATTATCCTTTCTGGGTAAAGCATGACAGGCTGAAACTGCATTTGCGTCAACCTTTATATTTCTACTATCAAGGAACTGAAGCACCTGGTTTTCCAGGGAGACTGATTCACTCAGGGGAGCTTCCTCACCTCTCATTCCTGTTGTAGTATGAGCATATGATTGATATTTAATGTCTAGCCCACTTATAATTAGATCATCCATACGAGAACATTGTTCAAGATCCTCGACGCATCGCTCCAAGTCTGCAATTTTTTTTGTCGTTTTCCTTAATTGTTAGTTTTAATTCTCGGACTTCTTCCATTAGCCCTAATAGTTTCCTTTGCCTATTGCCAGTTAATGTCACAGAACTCCTATCAGAGCTTTAATGTCCCCCAAAATTAACCCTCAAACCATGATAGATGGCTCCCGGAAAAGCTAGGTACTAGCTAGCTCTGGTGGTTGCGGTTGCAAAAGGCTAACATATACATAGTCAAACTCCGGAATATCCTTTCAAAAATCATGAGGAATAAAAAAAAAAGTGCTTATCTGTCTATATGACTTTTTGTCTGCGTTAAATGGTTCTTCTCAACCAAGGGTCGGGGGATTTTGACTTTCAGAATATGACAATAGAATAGCCCAGCAGTAGTTGTTGGACACACTCTAATTTGAGTTGCTCTGAAGTTTCGGAATGTGCAAATATACTGTAAATTTTATTTTTGAAATACCAATTCAAGGTATCTCAGCCTCCCTGGGAAGGTCTATGCCAAGGTATTGGAGAGGAGAGTCCGGCCGTTGGTCGAACCTCGGATTCAGGAGGAGCAATGTGGTTTTCGTCCTGGCCGTGGCACATCGGACCAGCTCTTTACCCTCTCGAGAATTCTTGAGGGTTCGTGGGAGTTTGCCCAACCAGTTTACATGTGTTTTGTGGACTTGGAGAAGGCATTTGACCGCGTCCCTCGTGGATTTTTGTGGGGGGTGCTTCGGGAGTAGGGGGTATCGGGCTTGTTGTTACGAGCTATTCGGTCTCTGTACGACCGTTGTGAGAGTTTAGTTCGCATTGCCAACACTCGGTCGGAGTCATTCCCAGTGAGAGTTGGACTCCGCCAGGGCTGCCCTTTGTCACTGGTCCTGTTCATAATTTTTATGGACAGGATTTCTAGGCGCAGCCAGGGAATGGAGGGTGTCATGCTTGGTGACCACAGGATCTCATCTCTGTTGTTTGCAGATGATGTTGTCCTGTTGGCTTCATCCAGCAATGACCTACAGCTCTTGCTGGGACGGTTTGCCGCTGAGTGTGAAGCGGCTGGGATGAGAATCAGCACCTCCAAGTCCGAGTCCATGGTCCTCAGCCGGAAAAAGGTGGATTGTCCTCTCCGGGTTGGGGACAGGCTCCTGCCCCAAGTGGAGGAGTTTAAGTATCTTGGGGTCTTGTTCACGAGTGAGGGGAAAATGGAGCGAGAGATCGACAGACGGATTGGAGCAGCATCTGCAGTGATGCGGACGTTGTACCGGTCTGTTGTGGTGAAGAGGGAGCTTAGTTCTAAGGCAAAGCTGTCGATTTACCAGTCAATCTACGTTCCTACTCTCACCTATGGTCACGAGCTTTGGGTAATGACCGAAAGAACGAGATCGTGGATACAAGCGGCTGAAATGAGCTTTCTCCGTAGGATTGCTGGACTCACCCTCAGAGATAGGGTGAGGAGCTCAGTCATCCGGGAGAGGCTCAGAGTAGAACCGCTGCTCCTCCACATTGAAAGGAGTCAGTTGAGGTGGTATGGGCATCTGATTAGGATGCCTCCTGGACGCCTCCCACTTGAGGTGTTTCAGGCACGTCCCACTGGGAGGAGACCCCGGGGCAGACCCAGGACTCGGTGGAGAGACTATGTCTCCCAGCTAGTCTGGGAACGCCTTGGTATCCCCTCTGAAGAGCTGGAGCAGGTGGCTGGGGAGAGGGAAGTCTGGGCTTCTCTGCTTGAACTGCTGCCTCCGCGACCCGGACCTCCGGAAAAGCGGTAGAAGATGGATGGATGGATGGATACCAATTCAAGGTTAAAATCTATAGTATTGTTTTAAAGACACTTTTTAAAAATGGAGAATTCTGAAGTTTTCCTGCTTTTCTCTGATAATCCTACCAATTAAGCTTTTAATAGATGTTTTATGTTTTGCAATAAACTTTACTGGTATAAATTGCTCTGATTTGATGTTTAATTACACTTACAACACTGTAGTTTTCCTTCTCTCTGTAAATGCAGCAGAGGCAACACCAGGTTGCTCGGCACATCCAGCAAGAATCCAGACAACTCTACCAAGCAAGCTTTGTTGGGCCTGATCAGATAGAAATTCACTATAATACTCTTGATGAGATGGCCCCCAAACCTGAAAACGAGCACTGCCATTATAACCATGATGGTGAAGAAAGCCCTCCGTTTTGACTGGTCAATGCGCTCCCTGCTCCCGCTTGCTTCCCCTGGCCCTGGGCGTTTGAGTGTGCAAAGAATCGAAATGCTAGAAAATAAGAGAACTGTTATGCATGAACTCACAACGGTAAAGTACAAGATCATTTGAACTATGTAGCTAACAAAATATTCAACTGTCAGATATGAAATGCTCAGCAGCCAAACACATCCAATGGTGATGTTTCCAATCTTGACTTCACCTTGGCGCTTTAGGCGGCGGTAGGTGATGGGATGGATAACGGCGAGGCTGTGCTCCAGGGTGGTAAAGATGTGGAGCAGAGATTGTCCGTAGGCAGAAACAGTCCAAAGGATGCATCCCACTAATGTTATCTCTTGAATATCACAATACACACCACAAAAGAAGGCATTGTATCCCAGGAATAAAATCAACTGGATGGCGATAGAGTGATAGAGGATGACATCAGAGTGGCTCATCGAAACCCCAGGAGTGGAACGCTGTTGTCTCCATTGTTGGTATCCCAAGTAGAGAATGAGGGAGAACACGGGAAAGAGGAGGAAGTTGATGGTGAAGATGACGGTGAAGATTACGAAGCTCTCCGTGGACCTGTAGCATGCACTTGTTGCAGTGTAGTTGGAGTTGGAGGATGTCATCCCAGGAAGAAAGGGCATGTCATCAAAGCTGGAGGAGTTGATGGACATGCTGGAATGTGTCAAGGCCTGAAAGGGAAGGTGAGGTAAAGGGAGGCAGACAAAAGACAAATGGTTGATTCCATTTTTTGTGAACAAAGCAAAATAATGGTTGTGTGATACATGTTTATTATATGGAGAATTCAAATGTAGGGTAATGTAGGGTAGGGTAGTGTCAGAAAGTGCACTTTCAGACACTACTGGCTCATTTTCTTAAACCACTACTGATGTCATCACAGTGAGACAGTATAACATAAAAAAATAATGAGGACACATGATGACGATTTCACTTTTTCACTGTTTTTGTACATCTATCTGGGTATCTGGATAGATTACCAATGAAAAATCTATGCAAAAGCTCAACTGTGTGACCTTGTTAAGGTTATCCTTTATCTTAGTACCTCTCTGTAAGCGAGTGGTTTTGATTTGGTCTTTGCTGTGACTTGAAAACTTAAGGTCACTGGAATGATACAACCCTCCCAGCTTCATTTACACCCATTTTGACAACAGTAGTAGTATCCCGTGAACATCTGATCACACAGGGACAGTGCTACTATGACTGGAGTTAGCTTAGTGTTCGTCATGTATGTTGTAGCTTTCTTTAAATTCAAATCACCCCACTAAACATCTCTGTTCTGATCTGGTTCATCAATCCACAGACAATAACATAGCTCCCCTCATTCTGGCTGATTTCATTACATTTTGGCTGTATTAGGCCCACTAGCATCTTGGCTAACACCAAAGTTAGGCTGTCTCCTGCCTTGAAGATCACCTTGCAGGGGGAAGCAGGTGGATATTCCAACATCATATTTAGATGTCATATACATTAACCACAAAAAGTACGTTATACCAAGTATTTTGTTTTAAATTATTAATTATCAATCATGATATTCCAAGTAGCTGAAATGCACTTGAAGAAAATGGTTCCTAAAAATTTGTTGCACATACTGTATATTACTATTTTCTGAGAAGTTGTAAGTCAGTGGTTGATCTGACCTACAACTTATGTCATTGTTGTGTATGGGTCCCAACAGAACCCATCCAGAACAATGGCAAATTATTTGCAATTTTCTGAACCAATTAACAAATGAAATTAGATAATTTTCCACAGAAATCTGAACTTACCAGGCCACCCTGGATGAAAAGCACTGGTCTATAGCATATTTCTTGTTGAATCTCACACACACATAAAACAAAACAAAACAAAACAAAACAAAACAAAACAAAAAAACAAAACAAAAAAACTATACTTTTTAAATTCTGCTTTTATTTTTGGACCAAAATGTTTGTCTTCTAAATCAATACTCCAATGTGTATTTTTATGCAGATGATACAGTTGTGTATATTTGTCATATATTTGATATCCAAGTATTACTCCCTGAAACAGAACTATGGAACTTTCCTGTTCCTGGAAGAAATGCTAAAAGTACTACAACTAGCACATTTATTGAGTCCCTATTCTAATTTGTTGAGATACTCTAATAGAAAATGGTGGCTAGAGTAAAATTTTGCACATATTACTATTCTCTGAGCATGAGTGGTAGGTCAATGCTTGGTTTATGCTATAGCATATTTACTGAATGAGTTATATGCAACAATAAGAGACAGTTGCCTTATGCTTTATTTCTAATCAAATTAGACAGAGATGGAGTAAACCATTTTCTAGAATGGTACAATACATAAGAATAACTGAGTCATACTTAAAAGGCATTTACTGTATTTACTTTGAAACACATTTTTTCAAAGTGTAAATTTGTATAATTGTACAAAATGTGTAACATTAAACCCATCAAGAAGTAGGAAATGCGTTTTAGTAGAAAACTGGCCTCATACGGTGGGGCAAAAAAGTATTTAGTCAGCCACCAGTTGTGCAAGTTCTCCCACTTAAAAGATGAGAGAGGTCTCCAATTTTCATCATAGGTATACCTCAACTATGAGAGACAAAATGAGAAAAAAAAATCCATAAAATCACATTGAAGGATTTTTAATGAATTAATTGGTAAATTCCTCGGTAAAATAAGTATTTGGTCACCTACAAACAAGCAAGATTTCTGGCTCTCACAGACCTGTAACTTCTTCTTTAAGAGGTTCCTCTGTTCTCCACTCATTACCTGTATTAATGGCACCTATTTGAACTCGTTATCAGTATAAAAGACACCTGTCCACAACCTCAAACAGTCAGACTCCAAACTCCACTATGGTCAAGACCAAAGAGCTGTCAAAGGACACCAGAAACAAAATTGTAGACCTGCACCAGGCTGGGAAGACTGAATCTGCAATAGGTAAGCAGCTTGGTGTGAAGAAATCAACTGTGGGAGCAATTATTAGAAAATGGAAGACATACAAGACCACTGATAATCTCCCTCGATCTGGGGCTCCATGCAAGATCTCACCCTGTGGGGTCAAAATTATCACGAGAACGGTGAGCAAAAATCCCAGAACCACACGGGGGGACCTAGTGAATGACCTGCAGAGAGCTGGGACCAAAGTAACAAAGGCTACATCAGAAACACACTACGCTGCCAGGGACTCAAATCCTGCAGTGCCAGACGTGTCCCCCTGCTTAAGCCAGTACATGTCCAGGCTCGTCTGAAGTTTGCTAGAGAGCATTTGGATGATCCAGAAGAGGATTGGGAGAATGTCATATGGTCAGATGAAACCAAAATAGAACTTTTTGGTAAAAACTCAACTTGTTGTGTTTGGAGGAGAAAGAACACCATACCTACTGTGAAGCATGGGTGTGGAAACATCATACTTTGGGGCTGTTTTTCTGCAAAGGGACCAGGACGACTGATCCGTGTAAAGGAAAGAATGAATGGGGCCATGTATCGTGAGATTTTGAGTGAAAACCTCCTTCCACCAGCAAGGGCATTGAAGATGAAACGTGGCTGGGTCTTTCAGCATGACAATGATCCCAAACACACCGCCCGGGCAATGAAGGAGTGGCTTCATAAGAAGCATTTCAAGGTCCTGGAGTGGCCTAGCCAGTCTTCAGATCTCAACCCCATAGAAAATCTTTGGAGGGAGTTGAAAGTCTGTGTTGCCCAGCGACAGCCCCAAAACATCATTGCTCTAGAGGAGATCTGCATGGAAGAATGGGCCAAAATACCAGCAACAGTGTGTGAAAACCTTGTGAAAACTTACAGAAAGCATTTGACCTCTGTCATTGCCAACAAAGGGTATATAACAAAGTATTGAGATGAACGTTTGTTATTGACCAAATACTTATTTTACCAAGGAATTTACCAATTAATTCATTAAAAATCCTTCAATGTGATTTTCTGGATTTTTTTTTCTTATTTTGTCTCTCATAGTTGAGGCATACCTATGATGAAAATTGGAGACCTCTCTCATCTTTTAAGTGGGAGAACTTGCACAATTGGTGGCTGACTAAATACTTTTTTACCCCACTATAGGTGTTGAGCTGTTCCTGGCTGACTTTATTTTCCTTTCTTTTTAGTTGAAAAAAGTATGGACTCACAAAATGAAATACCTCTTAACAATTCAAAATTTCAAATTATTTGTAAAATATTCAACAAAAGTTCATAATGACAATACAACAACATCAACAATAATAATAATGTTAAGGACAGCAAAGGACAAAAATACCTTTAAACATTGACATTGGTACAATATTCAAAAGAGGAAGCACTCCAATTAAAAAAAAAAAATAAAATCATTGAAAGTACCTGAACAGTTTATGCTCCTGTCTGCTCTTCACTGGAATCTGTCCCAACACAGATCTGTCATTTAGGTGTTTTTGTGTCGCTTATGAATCGTGTGTGTGTTCAACAACAGGAAAGGATGGGTCGTTTTTGAGGATGTTGTTTCACTGGGTCAATTTGTTTTTTACGACAGATTGACCAGTAAGGGGCATTTTGAATAAATGAACAAAACATCAGTCGTCTCCCCTGTGACTGTAGAAGACAAACAAAAATACAAATAGAGCATGACTATGATACAAAACACATAAATCATTATATAATAATGCATATATTCATGATGGGACTATAACGCATTAAAACCTATAAAGTTAAAGAATTCCTATTATACATTTTGGGGTGTTGCCTTTATTTTAGTGGGTTATGACGGATTTCTCTGACATTAAATGTTCTCCTGCACAGGAGTTCTCCTCTTCCACAAAATTTGGGACTGCAGAGCTGCCAGAAAACCACATTTTGATTGGCTATTCTCTTCTGGGAGGTCATCACGTCATTACTTCACAGACCTGATATAGACCTTCCTCCTGGATAGTATGGAACACCCTTTCCTCGGAGGAGAACAGGAAGGTTCCCGTTAGCCTTGGAGCTCACATAGCTATAGTGCAGCTAGCTTAGCTAGTAGCCCGTCCCTGGTTTGCAGAGCTCTACTTTTTAAATTCTAATCACCCCACTAGACATCTGACATCTGACTAGACACTCATCCATTCATTGATCCACAGCTGATAAAATAGCACATACTGTATCGTCTTGACCTATTTCGCTACTTTTTTCCCCAACATGACAAGAGTACTGTGGCTATTAGCATTGTGACATAAATCAGTGCTACCAGGGATTTTATAGCATTTTGTCTTTTTAAATTGTATTCACCACAATAGAATAGCTGGCCATGATCACTTTTCTAAGCAGCCACAACCAGGATTTCTGACTTTATGGTAAACCCGCTAGGTACTAATGATATCTACAATATGAGCACCTCCTTTCTCAAAATGCACAGCAAAATATTAATCAAACCACTGACTCATCTCATTAATCTCTCCATTAGGTCTAGTACATTTCCATCTGGCTGGAAAAAAGCTGTCGTCATACCAGTTCATAAATCAGGCAGTAAAGACGATATATGCAATTACCGCCCAATCTCTATCTTACCAGTCCTATCTAAGGTTCTTGAAAAAGTTGTAGCTACACAGCTGATAGACTACTTACAAGACAGTCAACTTCTTCATCCACATCAATTTGGTTTTAGACCAGGATACTCAACAGAAACAGCAAATTGTTGCCTTATTGAAAACGTCAAACAGTCCTTGGACAGGGATAATGTGGTAGGAGCTGTTTTTCTAGATCTCAAAAAGGCTTTCGATACTGTAAACCACAGTTTGCTTTTATCCAAAATGGTATCTTTTAACTTCTCCCCAAATACATTAGAATGGTTTGCATCTTATCTCCAGAATAGAGAACAGTGTGTAAAAGTTCACCAGGATAAATCCTCATTTTTAAACAACCGCATGGGTATCCCACAAGGGTCCATTCTTGGTCCTTTACTTTTCAGCATTTTTATTAATGACTTGCCGTTACACTGCTCAGCTGCAACATGCCAACTTTATGCAGATGATGCAGTTGTTTACACAGCTGCCAAGACTCCAGCACAGGCTGCAGATGTACTGTCTACAAGTATGGTTGATGTCCAAGAGTGGCTCCTCAAGAACCATCTATTGCTGAACCTTCAGAAAACAGTCTCAATGTGCTTTTCAATCAAAAAATGTAACCTGCAACATTTTAAAGTTAATATACATGATCATGACATCAGTTTAGCTACAGAATTCAAATACCTTGGCATTGTACTAGATCCTCAACTCAAATTTAATCTTCATATAAAGAAAATTTCAAAAACAGTAAAAAAAAATCTGAACTGCTTTAAATTAATTAGATATTACATACCTTACGAAGCAGCTGCACTGTATATGCATTCTATGGTTTTTTCTCATATATCATACTGTTTGACAGTCTGGGCTCAAGCAGCCCCTTCCACAATAAGACATATAGGTTCATTATATAATCAAACCCTAAAAATCTTGGACAAAAAGCCCATTAGGTGGCATCACTGTAATGTTTTAAAAAAATACAACCTATTGAGTTTTGAGAGCTTCATTGACCTCTGTCTTCTGAAATTAACGTTCAAATGTTTCCATAAATCAGCACCCGAGCCACTTGCTGGTTTCGTCCAAAGACAGGACAGCAGCAGAGCCACCAGGAGTTCTGTTAACAATAACTGTAAAATATTCCACCGCAGAACCACATTTGGACAAACAGCTTTCTCTATAAAGGGCAGTCACATCTGGAACACAATGCCAAATGAAATTAAAATAATAACGGACTTTAAAACATTCACTAAAAATGTTAAAAACTGGCTGAAAAATAAACAAGAATGTACTCATGTATGAATTATTTGTCTGCAAAGTGAGAGTGAATGAAGGGAAGGAATAAATGTGTTTGTTTATAGTGAGTGACGGAGGGAGGGAGGCCTGAAATAGGCAAATGTGAGTTATGTTATATGTGTTAAATGTGAGTCAGGCTGTTATATTTGTGTATTTATAATATTTTATAATATATGTGTATTTATAATATTTATGTTAAATGTGAGTCAGGCTGTTATATTTGTGTATTTATAATATTTATAATATTTATAATTGTGTATTTATAATTTTTCTGCATTGATGTATGTGGTTATTGTGTATATTTTTTATCTTGATTCTTTTTTCTAAAGCCCATCCAGGGACAAGAGTTGCAAATTAGCTAATAGCTATACACTCTATGTGCAACACATCAGATTGATTGTCTTTGATTAATTGTCTATGTTTATTGCACTGTCCCTGTCAAATAAACTAATCTACTACTACAAACTGACATAGGTCCTCTAGAAGAAGAAGAAGCCATCTCTATTGTCATTCAGTCCATGCAGCCAATCATGTACAGTGGAATGAAATTACATTTCTCCTATCTACAATGTTAATCATATGTAGAATCAGAGGGGTGGCTGCCATGCAAGGCGCTGCCACAAACTTGTCCTCCCTCCTTTCTGTTACGGTGTGCACCAAGCTAGAAGGTGGGAAGTACCATTTTTATATGGTCTTTGGTATGACCCGGCTGAGACTTGAACCCCCAACTTACCAGTTGTGGGACAGATGCAAGCCTAGCCGCTAGCTATATATCCTATCCATCCCAGCTAAAAATCCATTTTCTATCCAGATCATCTACCTAGCCTTGACCATATATTTCATTCATAGATGTAGTTTTTATAGTTTATTATACTCCAGATTGGAAGCTTTCTTGATTAGCAGTGGTTAGCTGCCAATTACAAAGTTAGCATTTACTCATTCAGGAACATTTCTGTATTTATTACATCTGAGGAATGGTCGATATTCTATCGACCATTCAAACTACACACATTTGTCCTGCAGTCATGCTCTATTTGGGCTGTTAAACTCTAACACTTGGCCAGTATTTGTTAATTTGTTACTTAGATAAAGGCTAATGTTAGTTTCTAACATGGTATTGTGGTGTTATGAAACCACAGGTTTGGTCAGTGTCGGCGTGATGGTGTGGCCACTTGGTGATGTCATCACGTCGAATATATAAATGTAAGGGATGGCCATTTTACACATTTTACAGTCTCTTTCTTCTCTCTCTTTGGTGCACGTCCTCCCAACAGACAACACTCTGTACCATCATTAAGGTTTTATGTAATAAAGTTTGTGTTCCCACCACGACGCTCTCTGTTGGTTCCTTACAACATTCCCAGACATAACGGGTATCACCATCAAAACAGAGATAATAGGAAAATATGCTCACAGGCTCATTAGTATGTAAAGAATAATGCTATAAGATAAGATAAGCCTTTATTAGTCCCACAATGGGGAAATTCCAGGATTGCAACAGCACAGGGATAGCAACACTCAGAGCAACAATCAGAAGGCAAGAAAAAACAAGAACAGCTAGTAAACATATGTACATATTACTATAAATATATATATATATATATATATAGACACACAGTGCGGAGCATTATGGTTGGTGAATGTGCAGCAGAAAGTCTAAGCTCTCTCTCCGCGGATGCGGCGGGCCAGCTGGAAGTCTTTGGGCATGATGGTGACCCTCTTAGCGAAGAAGAGACCCACCAGGTAGGCCTCGCTGGCCTCCTGCAGAGCCATGACGGCGAAGCTCAGGAAGCGCAGGTCGGTCTTGAAGTCCTGAGTGATCTCCCTCACCAGGCGTTGGATGGGCAGCTTACGGATGAGCAGCTCCATGGATTTCTGGTAGCGACGGATCTCTCTCAGAGCCACGGGCCTGTAACGGTGAGGCTTCTTCACTCCACCCGTGGCCGGAGCGCTTTTCCGAGCAGCCTTGGTGGCTAGCTGCTTCCTGGGGGGCTTTTTCCTCCAGTAGATTTTACGGGCGGTCTGCTTGGTTCTTGCCATCGCTCTTTATTATTCTGTCTTATATTTCTTGCACGCCGCCTAAACTCCAGCCCGGCACCCGCGTCGTTTTCGCTACAGTTCCCGGTATATCGAGTTTCTCCGTTAGCACAGGGTGGCAGTTGAGTGCTAGCTAGCACTAGCTCTTCCCTGCTGTAATGTCTCCTGCTGTAAACAGTGGCTCCGTCCGCCGACTCGGGAGACCTTTGGGGCGATCTGTGTGTCCGTGATATATATATAGAGTGAAAGGTGTAGAAAGAAGAAGGAAGATAAAAAAAAGGCTGTTGCAACGGGCAGCCAACTCGTGTGGCGCCGCCGGTCCGGCAGAACCGGAACCAGAAAAAAAAAAGCAGACCATTTTGAGGAGAGCTCCTTCCCTGTGTGTAAAATGGTACTGCAATAATTAAATCTTGAGGGGTTCTGACCAAAGCATGTTACAGATACTTCATGAACACCTCTTGGAGTTGTGTCGACATGTGGCAACAGAGCATAATAGGGGCCATCTTACTTTGATGATTACGGTTATAGTTTTGAAATTAACAAGAATTAGGATTTTTTTTTAAAGCATATGGTGTAAACTAGTTAACCACACCCATTGAACTACAGCCCCCTTTTTCTGCTGACCCCATAACCCTCTTCTACACCGCAGACTGACACCATAAATGAACTGTGCAGTCATAAATCGGGCACAGGTTACATAAAGGCCTCACAGATTTAAACACACAGTAAAAGTCATTATTGTCTCATTTGAATTGTCAGTGTGTAGCACCTGGGAATCTGAGCGCTTTGGGAAACACAACATTACTACTACTTTGCATTTCTCTTGCCTTATAACCTTAAAAAGAAAAAAAAAACAAAAACAAAGAATAAGTTTTAGGTATATGGATATATTATGACAACCTTATTCAATGCAATGAATCTAAATTACAAGGCATCTTTGGCTGGAATCTGTGAAAGTTGGTTATAAAATTGACATTAAAGGGGTCATTGACTGAAAAATGGTGTGTTTGTAGGTTTTAACTATCTGAAATGAGTCTACTGGTCACCTAATTATCCCAAAATTTTCAAAATAAATTCTCTTAAAAAACACACAGCCTTTATCTCGTTTTTCTCTCCTAGAAACATTTTTGACTTTTTTTGTGGACATTGCTAACATCACATGTAGAAAAAGTCAACCCACCACAGTCCTTGTGACCAGCCCACTCCTCTATTATTGGCCTGCGTAGCTGTCTGTCATGTAGATGGAAGTGATGCTAAAGGCAGCCTATTAGCCCCTAAGCTAACACTGGTAACAGGAAGCTTGAACTGAGCGCGGCTTATATTTTCTTCAGATCTTAGTCACCCTAATAATCATCCCTGTTACCATCTGGTTCACCAGTCCATGGTCCACAATGTGCCTCACTTCGCTCCAACCCATCTCCCGGTGGTTTTGTTGTGGTTCCGTGGCAGGGCACCGGCATGTCAATCATGGGGAACTGAGAGCCAGCAGCTCCAGGCAGCATCCCTGGCTCGTGGTAACTGCCTACGCTGGCACCCATGGTGCAGCACAGGCAGTTGCCATGACCGGGGATGTGGCCTGGAGCTGCTGGTCAGATTCCCCACCATCCTCCGGGCATACTCTCACGGGTAGTGTGGGGGAGCTGCTTCTTGACGAGTCATCCCCCAGCTGGCCATGGGAGAGGAGAGGAGTACTGCAGAGTGAGACATTACCCTTTGAGATCCCGTGGCTCGGCTACCGGCCTCGGTTTGCAGCGATCGGTGGAGCATGCAGTGCTAGCGATTTAATGTGGCGTCTCAGTGGGGCTGTTGGGGGTTGAGCTGGCATGATGCGAGATGCACAAACGACTGCGGATTACTGAACCAGCACTGCTCATCCAAGTTGGAAGGAGCTGGCTAGAAGCTACTCAACTAATGACTAACTGATGTAAGAAGGAGGGTGGAGTTTAACAGCTGAAGTCAGTTTCTTAAAGTGGCAGGTTATAAATCAGAGCATTTGAAGAAAGCCAAGAAAAAATAAAAAACAAATTTGCTCCAATAATTAAAAAATTAAAGAAAATGTGAACAAATTATGTCACAAGTACTTCATTAAGACATGAGTGAGCTGTTAAAATGTGTAAAAAGTGCAGTCAATGACCCCTTTAAATGGCATCCTTTAGATATCAATACCATGCTTTAAAATAATTTTCGGGTCCATTTTATTTTATTACCTCTCTCCCAGTGCTCTTTTGGTTTATTTTCAATCAATCAATCAATTTTTATTTATGTAGCACTTTTCATACAATGAAACAACATTGCACAAAGTGCTTTACATAATTAACAGCTCTGTGGATCATCGCCTTTTCGTGGCGGAGGGGTTTGCGTGTTCTCATGATCCCAGGAGCTACGTTGTTGGGGCAGCTTTCCCCTGCTTTGGTCTCCCAGGGTAAACTGGTCCTGGGTGAAGGGCCAGACCAAAAGTGGTCCAATAGATCCCCATTAAAACATTAAAACAAGGATGCAGTGTACCCCACTTATTTTTGGTTATCAGGGCTTGAGATCAAGAACCTACCCCCAATGGCACACATAATGTCTGGCCAACATTGACTAGTTCACACTGGGAATACATCTTACTGAGGTCATTTGCTCATTGGCAAAACATGGTCTAGCCAATGTCTTGCCAATGAGCAAATGGCCTATGTCATAACCTACGTTGGGCCGACGTTGGTACGATGCATGTGTGCTGTTGGGTCTGGCCACCTGTGGGCTCACCACCTGGGCTCACCACCTGCTGTTTCTTAAAGTGGCAGGTTATAAATCAGAGCATTTGAAGAAAGCCAAGAAAAAATAAAAAACAAATTTGCTCCAATAATTAAAAAATTCAAGAAAATGTGAACAAATTATGTCACAAGTACTTCATTAAGACATGAGTGAGCTGTTAAAATGTGTAAAAAGTGCAGTCAATGACCCCTTTAAATGGCATCCTTTAGATATCAATACCATGCTTTAAAATAATTTTCGGGTCCATTTTATTTTATTACCTCTCTCCCAGTGCTCTTTTGGTTTATTTTCAACCAATCAGTCAATCAATCAATCAATTTTTATTTATGTAGCACTTTTCATACAATGAAACAACATTGCACAAAGTGCTTTACATAATTAACAGCTCTGTGGATCATCGCCTTTTCGTGGCGGAGGGGTTTGCATGTTCTCATGATCCCAAGAGCTACGTTGTTGGGGCAGCTTTCCCCTGCTTTGGTCTCCCAGGGTAAACTGGTCCTGGGTGAAGGGCCAGACCAAAAGTGGTCCAGTAGATCCCCATTAAAACATTAAAACAAGGATGCAGTGTACCCCACTTATTTTTGGCTATCAGGGCTTGAGATCAAGAACCTACCCCCAATGGCACACATAATGTCTGGCCAACATTGACTAGTTCACATTGGGAATACATCTTACTGAGGTCATTTGCTCATTGGCAAAACATGGTCTAGCCAATGTCTTGCCAATGAGCAAATGGCCTATGTCATAACCTACGTTGGGCCGACGTTGGTACGATGCATGTGTGCTGTTGGGTCTGGCCACCTGTGGGCTCACCACCTGCAGGAGGGATCATTGTGCTAGTTCAGTTCAGTGCAGATAACTTTATTTATCCCAAAAGGCACTTCAGTTTAACAGTGTACCAAGCCATAAATATAAAAATAACCACACAGCAATGACAAAAATATCAAGCCCATTTAGATGGGGGAGGGGGGGACACAAAAGACAGATGCTCATTAGCACATTGGCCCCTCTGATGGCCACTTAAATAAAAGCATGTACAATAACCAGGCAACCATCTCTGGCATGTTAAATACAAAGGAATAAATTATAGGTGACAGATACAAAGTGTATTACATATTATATCATAAATCTACATTTGGAGAATGTATAGCAAGCCAAAACAACCACAGAGGTTAAATACAACATCAAAGAGTTCTCATTCCCAGTGGCTGTGATAAAGATTTACCAGCCTGATTGCTGGAGGAATAAAAGAATTCGAATGATGATTTGTTTTCCTTGGGGATGCTATAAAGCACCAGTCTGAGGGCATTAAAATAAACTCAGAGGACAGAATATGGTTCCGGTTAGAAATGATTCATTTAGCTTTTTGGACCACCTGCCTCTTCCATAAAGAATGCACCCCTTACAGTCCCTATAAAGACCTTAAAATCTGTGTTCAAACCCTTTGCAACCTTTTATGAATCCTGACGAAACCTCAAAACCATGACATTTGTGAACATTTCTCAGCATTCACCACTCCTTGAGGTACTAGCTTGATTTAGGCAATATTCATCAGTAAAAAACTTTTTTAAGCTGTCCTACCCAGCAGCTTGACAAGCAGAAGAGATGTCTGCTTGCCTTACTGTGCCAAAAAGATTTGTTTAGCCTAAAGGAAGTTTGCTCATATTTGATACATGCTGTAAATAAATTGTATTTATAAACTCCTCTTGCTATATGAAAACTTTAACACTTTATCTATATTGTCTTATACTGGACCTGACAGGGAGGAAAGGGGGAGGGAATTGAAGGGATATGAAGTGGTTGGAAGAGGTGGGTGATCAAGGAGTGGGGGGAAGAGAAAGAAAGATAAACATAGGGAAAACACAAAAAAACAGTTGTTGCTTCTAAGAAGATATCCACACGGCCCCGATATCTGCACCTGAAAGAAAACTGATAGATATGTATGCGTATGTGTGCACATGCAAGAGAGTGTGCGTGGCTTGCCGGCAAACATACAAGAAACGAGAAAGGGTAGCAGACCGCATCAACCCCCCGCAACACCCCCCCCCCCCTTCACTGAGTCTGTTCCGGTCACCCTGACTCATCAGTTTGTTTCCAACATTGCAGTTTTCCTCTTTGCTGAAAATACAGCAGAGGTAACACTAGACTGCTGGGCACATCCGTCCAGAATCCTGACAGACCAATTACACATGACTAACTGGATTTCACTGCCATTACGTTGTGTATAATAATATTGAAAACCACAGCCCCCCAACGCTTGAACAGCAGCACCCACATTATTACCATGATGGTTTTAACTGCCCTCCTCTTTGACTGGTCAACGCACTCCCTGTTCCCACCCACTTCCCTGGGCCTCAGAAGAGAACTGAAATGCTGCAGAAACAGATGATGATGAAACCAACAATCGTGAAACAGAACAATATCATATCCAGCCCCTTAGTACCTACAAAATATGCACTCATATTAATGAAGCTCAAGAGCCATACCCACACTGATATCACAACAAAATCAATGTTAATGAAAGCTCTAATTCTAGACAGATTGATTATATGCTTTCACTTGTTTTACACACACTTTTCATTGTCCAATATGGTGTGCAGTTAGGATTTTTTAACAAGCACAAACAATTTGATAAATAAAGGCTAAAGTGCAGTTTTTGACCATTTTTAAACAAACATGTTTCACATCTACAAAATTTCAACTCAAGGCCCATACCTCTGCTGCATTTCTACGAACCTCTTCATGGGTGTTGAACTATGGCATAAATTGAACTTGTAGCACCTTGTGTGAGTCAGATTATCTAGCATCTCAGACAGGAGACAGTGATAAGCTTGGGAGAACAAAGAGCAGGAGATTCCTGGTGAGATAGCAGGAAGGAGTCAGGGATGAAGGTTGTTGAATGCAGTGTGATGCAAATGTCATGTTGTGTGTGATGTAAATGCCATGAAACTTAAGGGGAGAGTTTCTGCTTGAGAATTCATTCTGTTCTGTGCTTGAAAGATGTGAGTGTGTAATAAATCGTCTGAAATTAATCTGCCTGTGATTTCACACACTCCACACTGGTGACCCAAGACGTATTATGGAACACAAGGCAAGATCCCCGGAGCCGGCCCGGTCAGGAAGCTACAACGAGGTGGCAGCCATCCCACAGACAGCCCGGACTGGAACCTACAGCCACGCATGTGCGGTTTCAGTCAAGCTACCGGATTTCTGGCAGCACAACCCACGCTCTTGGTTCCACCTCACCGAGGCCCAGTTCACCCTCCGGGGAGTAACGGCAGATGATACCAGATTCTACTATGTGGTCGCAGCGCTCGATGCCCGCACAGCTCAGCAGGTAGTGAGCCTGTTCGATCAGCCACCAGCCAGCAGCAAATACGAGATGCTCAAGGCTGCGCTCATCCAGCGCTACACGCTCTCGGACTGTGAGAGAGCGGAGAGGCTCCTGACGCGGACCGAGTTAGGAGATGGTTCGGCTGTAGACCTGATGGAGAAGATGCTGACGTTGATGGGCACCTCTTCCTCCGGAACCTTCAGACAGTAGCGAGAGCGGTTCTGGCCAATTCGCCGTGGCTGGCCGTGCGTGACTACCGTGCGCTAGCCCAGGAGGCAGACCGGATCATCATCACCACCAGGGCGACCACAGTCAACACGGCAGTGGCGGAGCCCAGCGAGACGACCAGAGGAGGCGAGGAGCCACCGACGTAGCAGCAGCAGGGGCCAAGGAGCGCCAGAGACACACGCTCTGTTTCTACCACCGCCGCTTCGGAGAGAACGCACGCAGATGTGCGCCACCGTGCCAATTCAAGCGCTCGGGAAAACACCAAGGCCGGGGGTCGGTAGCAGCCACGACCCTCGGTGAAGAGAACAAGCTGCTCTACTTGACGGACGCACGCTCGGGAAGGCGTTTCCTCGTGGACACCGGAGCCCAGAAGAGCTTCATCCGGCCGACCTACGCTGACCGGCTGGCAGGATCTAGCGGCCCCGGGATGTTGGCAGCAAACGGCTCGGATATTAAGACCTTTGGTGAGAGGACTCTGCTCTTATGTCTACACGGCCGTACATATGAGTGGACTTTTGTCGTAGCAGCACTGAATTACCATATACTGGGGGCTGATTTTCTGTGTGCACATGGTTTACTGGTTGATGTTGCTAACAGGCACCTGGTTAATGCACTGTCTTTTGACTCTCTCCCCTGTATAGCTCGAGTGACCCAGCCAACATCACAAGCCAACGTCACAGCTACAGGCGGTAAGTTCCACACACTGCTCACTCAGTTCCCAGCACTCACGGTCCCGATGTTTTCCGCGGCCATCGCTAAACACGGGGTGGGAGCACTTTATCGCCACCACCGGGCCGCCCGTGTTTGCAAGACCTCGGCGCTTGGACACAGCTAAACTGGCCATAGCGCACGAGGAGTTTGCCAACCTGGAAAGGTTGGGCATCATCAGGCGCTCAAACAGCCCATGGGCATCCCCGCTACACATGATCCCTAAGGCTGAGGGATCGTGGCGACCTTGCGGGGATTTCCGCAGGTTAAACAACGCCACAGCGCACGACTGCTACCCAATTCCCGACATACAGGATTTTTCCATTCACCTCGCCGGAGCACGCATTTTTCCAAAATAGACCTGGTCCACGGTTGTGGACAGAATCCTGTCCACTACAGTGAGTCCACTACAGCAGGCACCATCCTTCCTCCGGGAGACAGGCAAGTACAAGTTCACTCATCTCCTCTTAATTGTGATTTGTCTTGTCTGACTCCTGGGGGTGGAGCTCGGGGTTCGCAGTCCCCCGAGCTCCCACCATCTGCTGTAGCTTCTGTTATTAAACCCGCTGCCTCTGTGTCTCCCTCCGCTGAGCAGTCCTCGACGCCAGGCCAACGTCGCCGGATGAGGAGGGGGCCTGCGGTTCTGGAGAGCCTGGTTCCAGCCCCGCAGCCACGTCGTGGGCAGAGGAGGAGAGCGGACTGCAGCGTGGAGCCTGCGGCGACGACGAAGCGTCCCCGGGTCTCCACAGATGAGCGGTCCGGTCCAGCGGGTTGAGGGTCCTCTGCCACCTCGCTGTGTGGGTCGTTGGCATGGACGTCAGTGCCGGAGGGTCCTCAGGCTGCAGAAGCCATCATGCCAGCTGCGGAGCCCGAAGTAGCTGAGTGGGAGCCAGAAGACGATCTCCTTCCGTCTGAGCCCGGATCATCGGCGTCCTGGACAGCGACACAACCCGAGTACAGGCAAGTGCTCTACTTTGTTTTTCTCCTTTCTATTCTGGACCACTTCTGCCTGTCTCTTGGAGAGACGAGCCAGGGGCAGCCGTCCGCTGCTCCCGAACTCGTCTTGCTGGGCTCTGTCGCTACCGGTAATCCTGATCCCGGTTCTTCTCTCTCTCCTGAGCCTTCTCCCAGGGTCACTGGCACAGAGCTGATTCCAGTCACTGTGCCAGAGGTTTCGGGTTCGGGGTTGGAGGTCAGTTCTGGTGCGGTGCCGACCCAGTCGGGGTCCGACGCGGGTGCAGCCAAGGCCCAATCGGGGCCCATTGTGGGTGCAGCCGTGACCCAATCGGGGTCCGACGCGGGTGCAGCCGTGACCCAATGGGGGTCCATCGCGGGTGCAGCACCAGTAGACGTTAAGGTTGGTGAGGGAGCTGCAGATCCCCTGCCACCGGACACTGGATGGGCTCATCATCATCATCATCATCATCATCATCATCATCATCCTCACCCTCAGGATCTTCATCCCAGCTCATCTCCACCGGGGGCTGTTGGGGTTCCTAATACTCCGCCCGGCTCTCCCTCGTCTTCTCCCTCTCCAGGGAGGCCGCCTTCAACTCCTCCCCTTCGGTCCTGGTGGCTGCGTGATGCGGGTCGGCCACCTGGTGAGCTGTTTTGCTGGTTCGGCGTTCTGGGTCGGCCACCGGACAAACTTTCCCGCCCTTTCAGCGATCTGGCCCGGTCGCCCGAGGAACTGTGTTTCCGGGCATGGGACTGGGGTAGGCCGCCCAAACTGTCCCTTTCCCCGCTGCCTGCGATGTGGTCACTAGATGCAGGGCAGCCCCCCGAACTATCGGCCTCCATGCCACGGTGCTAGGACTGCCGTCATCCCGGGTTTTCATTTTCTTTGTTTCTGTAACCTTTTGGGATGTGCGGGGGGTCTTGTATTTGCTATTGTGCATCTCACCCCTTCCTAGCGGGTGTTTTTTGTTCATTTTCCCTCTGTTAAATGTCCATTCATTGCCTGTAGCAGTTGGTGTGTTTTTGCCTTTGGGGATATGGTATTTTCTGTTGTCGTGCCCTGTAATTGTTTAATTTCCCAGTCTGCCTTGATCATGGTTTGTGTATTTGTGAGTATCCTGTTCGCTGTTATTTTGCCCTGTGATCGTCTCCTTTACGCTCTACCTTGGTTGTAATTTGTGCATGAGAGTGTTGTTTTTTTTTTCCTCTGACTGTCTGTGTGCTTCTGTTATCATCATGGTTTTTTGGTCTGTGCTGGTCCTCTCCCCCCTGGTCTGTCCTCTCCCCCCTGGCTTGGGTGTCTCTGGACGTTCGGAGCCCGCCCTTGGGGGGGAGATACTGTTATGATCCGAGCGCCGATCTCGTCCGCGCTCGGGTCATACGTCATCCCCTGCAGGCTTAACAGCAGTGATTTCCTTCTAGCTCTCCGAGCTCTTATTGTGACAGTGCTCAGAGGAGCTTCCTGCTGTCAAAGCCTGCCAGCTGTGCTGCATTCAGGGCTCATTAGCGGCCAGCATTTAAGCGGACGCTGAATGCAGCCCAGTGCAGCAGTCTCTGTCGAACTTCCCATCGAAGATTCCTCTTCAGACGTCGAGCGAGCAGTCCTCGTCTCAGACGTCAACACTCCTTATTGTTTCCACGTCTGTGATCATCCTTCGTCGTAATCGTAAGTGAGCTTGTTCACCCTTACGGCTCCCGTGTCTTATGTTGTGTGTTTTAGCCCACCAAGGCTCATTACTTTCCGTTCCTTTGTGTATTATCTTCTGTTTCATCGTCATTAATAAACATCATGCAAACTCACCGGTGACTTGTTGGCATCTTATGGTGGCTCGCGAGGGCCACCCATGACACAGCTTCTTCTAAGCAGTGAACTTTCATTTATCTGTGCTTTCTATTTTATTTAATTTCATTCATTTACATGCTGTTGTGATATGCAACTATTTCATGGAAGTAAATTCTCTAAATATGCATTTTTAATGGGCTGGTCCAGGGGTGTAAGAGAAATAAACATCAAAGATGCTTTGCTACAAGCAGAAACTGCAAAAGCAAAATAGATGAGACATCAGTTTCTCTTCTTAACAGTCCTGGTGGATGAGTGGTCAAAACTTCGTTAGAGGATCCCTCCTGCATCATCAGCAGGTGTCTCAGGGTCATCGGCGTTTCGCCCCTGAACCTGTACACCTCGCCTGAGTGGGGCAGCAAAGATTAATCTTCACTTGCAGAAGGGTTCCAACCACGGTCTCTTGTGAGCCACAACCACCTTGAACTAGCCTCTGCCACTGAGGCTATATCCCCAATGGCTTTCCTAAGATGTTTAGGTTCCAGACCTATCTTATGTAAAAAATGATACAAAGATGCAGCTGGAAACCCACGACAACCAACCTCAACGGGGAATAAAGTAGTGTGCCACGCTTTAATCCGAGTCTCATCAACCAGGTCCTGATATTTTTCCTTCTTGAGTTTGTGAGATATATCCAGCCTCTCCTCCCAAGGCACTGTAAGCTCAACTATTACAATGGATTTTGCACTCCGAGAGCAAAGAATCATGTCCGGGCGGAGAGTAGTTGTTACTACTTCTTTTGGGAAGACGAGCTTCTTTTTTAGGTCAACGTGCAACTCCCAATCTGATGCTTTATGCAAAACAGAGGGGCGCATTCTGACAGTTGTTTTCTTCGGAGACTTATTTCCTGGCTTTTGAAAGCTAATGACCTGAAATGATGTTGCCTGATGGTTGTTGGCTCTAATCCTTTGAAATTCAACCCACTTTGCCATTTCTGCAAGGACTTTATCATGTCTCCACCGATAACGCCCTTCTCCCAGTGCTCTAGAGCACCCGGTCAAAATGTGATTCAAAGTACTAGGGGACATACTGCACAGCTTACAAGATGAATCCTCATCTTTGTACCAAAGTTTTAAATTACTTGGTGTTGGTAAAAGATCGGTCACTGCACGGAGAAGAAAAGCCAACTTGCCCTGGTCCGTGCCCCAGATATCATTCCAGGACAGTGCATGGTTCCACTGCATCCACTGCCTTTGAGAGGCAAGCCCTGTGGCTTTCACACAGCGGTCCTCTTCCACTGCCTCTCTGACCCTCTGTACTACGAATCTTCTCCTGCCTTTGGTGTCAGCTTTGCTCCATCTTTTACCATTGTATTTTCCTAGCCCGAGTCGTCCCTGACAAACTACGCCGACGATTTCGTCATGTCTCCAGTATGCTTCAGCTTCCCTGACAGCTTCCTGGGGTCTCCATTTCCTACCACACTTAATGGCTATGTTGGAATGCCTGACCTTCTTATCATCAGAATAGAGCAGAGAACAAACAGACCCTGCCTTAGTGGCCTTGAACTCCTCCACCACCGATGAGATTGGTAGGCGAAGCTTGGAAGTCTTACTGTAGAGATTAACTGAACTGAAGGATGGGGGAACTCCTAGCCATCTGCGAATAAATTTGCTACAGAGTCTCTCCATTGCTTCTACTCTGGTAACAGCAAAATCATATAGCAGGAATGGCCACTGCAACCTGGGTATGATGCCATACTGAAAGCACCATACCTTAAACCTCCCAAGCAAGTGGCTTCTGTCAATTGCCTTAAGCCAGCTACACAAACTAGCCATGGTCTGCTTTAAATTCCCCCTATCATTTAAGGTACAATCGTAGTACTTTCCCAGGCATCGTACTCCCTGTTCTTGAATTGATGGAATTACAGTCCCTTCGATGCTGAAAATGCTTTCCATCAGCTTTCCTTTCATAATGCTCAGTCTCCTAGACTTTCCTGGATTAAACTGCATTCGTGACCAAGCTGCCATCTTCTCCAATGAGCCTAGGATCCAATACATTCCTTGCACTGACGGAGTCATTACGGTTATATCATCCATAAAGGCTCTACAAGCTGGATGCCTAGTGCTATCATCTGCTTTTGGGCCTCTGCATTGTATCCCTCCTACCTTCAATATCAAATTCATAGCAGCCACAAACAAAGCCACAGATATTGTGCACCCTGCCATGATGCCTTTTTCGAGTCTCTGCCATTCGGTGGTAAAATCTCCAACAGTAAACCTCATCCTCAGGAAATTCACATGGGACATCACAAGCTTAATCACCTCTGATGGTACTTGGTAGTATTCCAGTGCTTTACGGATCAGTTGGTGGGGTACACTTGGATAAGCTTTGGCAAGGTCTAGCCAGACAACAGAAAGGGTGGTGTTATTCTTTTTTGCCTCTTTAATGACTTGGCTAATCACTGACGTATGCTCCAAGCAACCAGAGTATCCCGGGATGCCTTCTTTCTGGACACTTGTGTCAACAAACTTATTAGTAAGTAAATATGACATTAACCGCTTAGCAATGATAGACCAGAATATCTTCCCTTCAACATCTAGGAGGGAAATCTCTCGAAACTGGTCAAGTCCAGATGAATTTAATCCTTTAGGAACAAAGCAGCCCTCAGCCAGTGTCCAAAACCAGGGCTCTTGTTTCTTCTTCCAAAGAACTCGTAACAGTTTTGCCAGCCTTCTCAACAAGCGGGGACAGTTTTTATAGATTTTATAAGTTGTACCTGATGGTCCTGGAGCAGAACCTGACTGGGCTTTCTTCACTACATCCTTTACTTCTTCAAAAGTGAAGTCTGCTATATTGAAAGGGAAGTGTGGCTTAAGTGGCGGCAGTTGGAAAGGGCAATCTCCCAATGGGACGTCTCTATTGGGATCCCCATGTGCCGCTGCCACACTTTCCTCAACTTCTTCTTTTGAACACATCAGCCTTCCACTTTTGGGCTTGCCGAGGAGATTGGCTATAAACCTGAAGGGGTTACTAAAAAAGGCCTTCCTCTGTCGCCGCTTCTCTCTCTGCTTTCTCCGTCTTGTTTCTGCCCTGCAAAGTTGGAGCAATTTCTTCCGCAACTCTCCATTTAACTCATTTAGGGCCTCTCTTTCATCTTCATTCCCTTTCCGCCACCTTTTTTTAATTGATCTTAAATCCCTCCGCACTTCTGCAATCTGACGCTGCCTTCTGGAGGGTCCTGCCGGTGGCTTGACACCTTTGTCTTTTTTCACTCCAAAGGTGTCCTGACATGCCTGATACACAGTATGTACCATGGTCTTGATCTTCCTGGCTACATCTCCTTTCAAGATGTTATCAAGTGAGATACTTAAGTCCTCATCCAATTGTGCCCATCTGCGGTCATTTGCTGGTGGGAGATTCAGCCGGGGTTTCTTCATGATACTTCCCAGCCTATTATATTCACCTCCGCTGCCTGTGCTCTGATTAACTTCAGCAGAGAGAGTCAAACATATGGCTCGTGGGCCAAACATGGCCCGCCAGGGGGTCCAAAGTTTTCTCTGTGAATTCACAGTTTTATTTCTAGTAAATTTCTGACTTTCTACTGATTACAATAGTTTGTGTAAATCTGAGACATTTTTTCTTTGTCAGATGAGACTTTTTTTCTCATCAGTTTTCTTTTTCTTCTTTTTTTCTGATGAGAACAAGGGGCCCTTGATCTTGTTGCGTGTGCAAAATGATTTAAGTATGCCTTTCAAAGTAACATGAAAGCTACTTTTCCAAGTAACTTGTTTTAATCATGCAGTAACTCAAAAGTAACTCAGTTACTTTTGAAAAGAAGTAACTAGTAACTGTACCTAGTTACTATTTTTTAGTAACTTGCCCAACACTACCTGTTGTGCACAAATTGGTAATAGCAGTTACTTTATTGAAAAATATCAGCACATGCAATTTTCATACTTTGCAAATTCATCCCGCAGGCCAGTTTGGACACTCTGGTGGGCCGGTTTTGGCACACAGCCCATATGTTTAATACCCCTATTCTAAAGGTTCTTTTTTGGTTAAGAATTATAGCTTGATTTAACATTTCAGAGACATATTTATTCTTAAATGTCCAGTGCTTTTTGAAGTACTGACTAACCCATGAAGATAACCCCTTATCAGACAAAGAACCATATTTGGTAGTTTTAGTCAGCACATTGTCTTGTAATGATTTAACAATCTTCTAATATGAATTTCCAAATATGTCAGTGAATGCCATATAAAGGACGACACAAAATTCCTCAAATAAGTCTACTAAAACAGGTTAGTATCATTTAACCACATCATGTTTATACACATGATTTGCAGGCCAATAATGAGACAGCAGTAGGAAAAGTACAAATAAAGTAATCAAAAACAGTGACAATAACAGACATTAAAATGACAAAAATAGTAACAATGGCTATACTAAGTTACAATGATACACAAACCGTAGAGAATACGCCATGAATGAAATGTCATCAATAAAAGATGATGAATGAAAACATGATACCAGACACACAAAAAGGCATTAATAGTGAAATAATATTGATAACAAAAGTTATGTTGCAATGAAATGAGACAAAGCATCACAAAGCCAAAACTAAAAACTGTTGTAAAAATTAAGGAGAAAACAGCTACTTGGTGCACTTCTAAGACCAAGTTGGGGTTTTTTTATGCATAAGATTTCTATGAGCTAGAACCAAGTCCTACAAGTGCAAGTCACAAGAAGACTAAAGCAGGGAAATCCATCAGATTCTCTTAAAAAATCATACCTTTAGACAGGGAGTCAAAACCTACAGAGACTCAATGGGTTTAATCCAAATGCTACACTGAAAGGATAGTATTGTGGTGATTTAGTGAGAACTGCATTTTCAAAAGCATAAAGTCCATTTTGCTATTATATCGGTGGAAAAAGCAGACTTTGGACTGGTGAAAGACGCAAAATGGTTGTCCTAGCTCTGAATTATTCAGAGGTGTGTTTTGGGTATAACATGCAATAACCAAATTAAATTGGCTTGTTACCTTGTGGAAATGCATATTGTGGAGGAATCTGCAGACAGCGTCTCAGTCAGGAGGCAGTGATTAAACATGAGAGTAGAATAGACAAGGATGTCATGGGGAGTTGGCAGGAAGAGGGAGCAGAGGGTTTAAGGGAGATGTATTGTGGGGTTAGATGTCATGCAGGTGATGTGAAATGTCATGCAGATGTGAGATGATCTGTTGAGTTTATAAGGAGAACCTGGTTTGGCTGATGCAGTACTTTCTGTGTATGGATGATGTGAGAGTGGTAATAAAGTTTCGTCTGTTCGTAAACCAGCCTCATCATTTCCCACACTCTCCACACTGGTGACCCGAGACGTATTATGGAACACGAGGCGAGAACCCCGGAGTCGGCCTGGATGGGAACCCCCAGCAATGCGTACGCTGTTGCAATCAAGCTACTGGACTTTTGGCAGCACAACCCGCGCTCTTGGTTCCACCACACCGAGGCTCAGTTCGCCCTCCGGGGGATAATGGCAGACGACACCAAGTTTTTCCATGTGGTTGCAGCGCTAGATGCTCGCACAGCTCAGCAGGTAGCGAGCCTGCTCGACCAGCCCCCAGCCCACGGCAGATACGAGGCTCTCAAAGCTGCGCTGATTCGGCGCTACACGCTCTCGGACTGTGAGAGAGCAGAGAGGCTCCTGAGGCGTTCCGAGTTAGGAGATGTTTCGGCCGTCGATCTGATGGAGAAGATGTTGGCGTTAATGGGCACAGACGACGGGCATTTTCTGTTTGCCCACCTTTTCCTCCGGAACCTTCCAACAGAGGCGAGAATGGTCCTGGCCAATTCGCCGTTGCTGGCCGCGTGTGACTACCGTGTGCTAGCCCAGGAGGCAGACCAGATCATCCTCACCACCAGAGTGCTCACGGTGAATGCAGCGGCGTCGGAACCCAGCGAGACGACCAGAGGAGGCGAGGAGCCACCGACGGTAGCGGCAGCAAGGGCCAAGGAGTGCCAGAGAGACACGCTCTGCTTCTACCACTGCCGCTTCTGAGAGAACGCACGCAGATGTGCGCCACCATGCCGATTCAAGCGCTCGCGAAACGCCAAGGCCAGCAGTCGGTAGCAGCTGCGACCGCCGGTAAAGAGAGCAAGCTGCTCTACTTGATGGACTCGTGCTCGGGGAGACGCTTCCTCGTAGACACCGGAGCCCAGAAGAGCATCATCCTGCCGACCTACGCCGACCGGCTGGCAGGACCTAGCGCCCCTGGGTTGGTAGCAGTAAACAGCTTGGACATTAAGACCTTTGGTGAGAGGACACTGGCCTTATCTCTATACGGCCGTACATACGAGTGGACTTTTGGCAGAGCAGCTCTGAGTTTCCCAATCCTGGGAGCTGATTTTCTGTGTGCGCATGGTTTATTAGTTGATGTTGCTAACAGGCACCTGGTTAATGCACTGTCCTTTGACTCTTTCCCCTGTACAGCTCGAGGGGCCGGGCCAGTAACACAAGCCAACGTCACAGCTCCAGGCAGTAAGTTTCACACACTGCTATCTCAGTTTCCAGCACTTATGGTCCCGACGTTTTCAGTGGCCATCGCTAAACACGTGGTGGAGCACCTTATCACCACCACCGGGCCGCCTGTTTTTACACGGCCTCGGCGCTTGGACGCAGCTAAATTGGCCATAGCGCGCGAGGAGTTTGCCAACCTGGAAAGGTTGGGCATCATCAGGCGATCGAACAGCCCATGGGCATCCCCGCTACACATGGTCCCTAAGGCTGAGGGGTCGTGGCGACCATGCGGCGATTTCCGCAAGTTGAATAACGCCACAGCACACGATCGCTACCCGATTCCCCACATTCAGGATTTTTCCGTTCACCTCGCCGGAGCACGCATTTTTTCTAAAATAGACCTGGTCCGCGGTTACCACCAGGTCCCAGTGCGCGCGGAGGACGTACCCAAAACAGCGGTAATAACTCCATTCAGCTTATTCAAGTTTCTGCGCATGCCATTCGGATTAAAAGGAGCGGCACAGACGTTCCAGCACATGATGGATGCGGTGCTGTGCGATCTCCCGTTTGTGTTCGTCTACCTGGATGATATCCTGGTAGCCAATGTGTCAGAAGACGAACACGTAACCCACCTCAGGATGGTTTTCCAGAGGTTGGAGGAGCACGGGTTGATAATCAACCAGGTGAAGTGCCAGTTCGGCGTGACGGGGATTGATTTTTTGGGGCACCGCGTCTCACCGGAGGGAGCGATACCCTTGCCCGACAAAGTGTGCGCAGTGGCGAACTTTCCCCGGCCTCAGACAGTCAGGGCGCTGCAAGAATTTTTGGGGATGGTTAACTTTTATAACCGTTTCCTCCCCCGTGCAGCTCAACTCATGCAGCCATTGTACGCCGCGCTCAAGAGACGGAAACCCGCGGATGGAGTCGAATGGACTCCGGAGTGAGAGCAGGCGTTCTCTGAGGTGAAAGCAGCCCTGGCAAACGCCGCACTGTTAGCGCACCCAGACCCGGCGGCCCGGATAGCGCTCACTGCCGATGCCTCGGACGTGGCCATAGGAGCCGTCGTGGAGCAACGTGTTGCCAGTTCTTGGCAGCCACTCGCTTTTTTCAGCAGGGCTTTGCACGACAGTGACCGTAAATACAGCGCGTTCGACAGAGAGTTGCTGGCTCTCCATCTGGCCATATGCTCCTTTCAGTTCTGGCTGGAAGGGCGCAGCTTCACCACATTCGTGGACCACAAGCCACTGACGTTCGCGATGGCCAAGGTTTCGGAACCATGGTCGGGCCAGCAGCAGAGACAGCTGGCCGCGATCTTGGAGTTTACAACCGATATTCAGCATGTGTCAGATAAACTGAATGTGGTGGCGGACTGCCTCTCGCGCGCGGTTGAGGCCCTGGTCTGCTTAGGGATAGATTATACAGCCATGGCCACAGAGCAGATTAGCGATACGGACATGCATGCGCTCCAGTCTGGACCAACAGGGTTAAGGCTGGAGAGCAGGGTACTGCAAGATGGCAGCCCCCCTCTAATCTGCGACATCTCCATGGGATGCCCGCGCCCGGTGGTCCCGGTCGTGTGGCGCCGCCGCGTGTTTGAGTCAGTTCACGCTTTGGTGCACCCAGGAGTGCGCGTGTCAGTCAAAATGGTGGGAGCGAAATTCGTGTGGCCAGGCCTGCACAAACAAGTGAAAGAGTGGGCGGCAGCCTGCGTAGCGTGCCAACGAGCCAAAGTGCACAGACACACGAAGGCTCCTTTGGAGCTGTTTAGTATACCGGCTAAAACATTCGACCATGTTCACGTGGACCTCGTGGGCCCCCTCCTGCCATCGCAGGGGTGCACGCACCTTCTGACAGTGGTGGACCGCACCACACGCTGGCCAGAAGCAGTCCCGCTGGTGGCAACCACGTCCGCGGACGTGGTGCTTGCTTTTTTGACAACATGGGTGGCGCGTTTTGGAGTCTCGTGGGACATCACGTCCAATAGGGGCCCTCAATTTGTTTCCGAATTTTGGTCCGCGATGGCCGCAGCCTGGGTGTTGCAATTCATCGCACAACTGCGTACAACCCACAGGCAAATGGGTTATGCTGTCGAGTGTGTAAAATCACAGGCAGATTCATTTCAAATGATTTATTTCACAGTCACATCTCACGAGCACAGAACAGTCTGAACTTTTTACCAGAGACTCTCCTCTTAAGTTTCACGGCTTACATCACACACAACAGGACATTTGCACCACACTGCATTCAACCCCCTACATCCTTGACTCCTTCCTGCTCTCTCACCAGGAGACTCCTGCTCTTTTGTCTCCCATGCTTATTCACTGTCTCTTGTCCACCAGGAGACTCCTGCTCTTTTATCTCCCATGCTTATTCACTGTCTCTTGTCTGAGATGCTAGAAATCTGACTCTCCCAAGGTGCTACAAATCCCCCCCCCCCCCAGCATCTTAGATAGGACAATAGAATAACAGTTCACATGCTGTGATAGAACAACAAAACATCAGTCCACATGCTGTTTGGGCTTCCGTCTCCTCCCGTATCTGCTGTAACTGGGTTTTACCGCCTCCGCAGTGCCGTTGTGCCAATGGGAGGTTGCTGGGAGGGGGGGCACTTCAGTCTGTCCGTGTGGCTGCTCTGGCGAATCGTTTCCCTGGGGAGCTCTCCGTGGGGGTCTTCCACGCCGAGGGGCCCTAGCCAACAGCACTTGCTCGTCCGCCACAACGAAAGCGGGTTTGAGTCTGTCTATGCCAATTTTTTCCCTCCTACCCCCCCAAGTCGAGCAAAAAATGCTTATCCCCTGTTTCCAACACTCTGAACAGTCCATCATAGGGTGGGCGCAATGGAGGGCGGTGGGCATCGTGTCTGACAAACACAAACTCCGCGCTCTTCAAAGTTTTAGGCACAAAAACACGCGGAAAACTGTGGTGGGCAGGGCCCGGCAGCGTGCCTGTGTTTGCGCTACGCTGCAAAAGCTGAGA
Source organism: Pholidichthys leucotaenia (assembly GCA_020510985.1). Taxonomy (NCBI): domain Eukaryota; kingdom Metazoa; phylum Chordata; class Actinopteri; order Cichliformes; family Pholidichthyidae; genus Pholidichthys; species Pholidichthys leucotaenia. The sequence continues at coordinate 71,945,228 of CM035836.1, forward strand.
CGAGGAGCTGCCTGGAGCGGGATTATCTGGCAGAAATTCCCCGGGCAGCCGTAGTGGCTGCGTAAAAACGAGCTCTGCCGGGGAAGCTTCTAGATCCTCTTTCGGCGCGGAGTGCAACCCCAATAAAACCCACGGCAGCCTGTCTACCCAATTTGCATCCGTCAATGAGGCTCTGAGTGCTGCTTTCAGTGATCTATGAAAACGGTCGCATAACCCATTGGCCTGTGGGTTGTACGCAGTTGTGCGGTGAATTGTAACACCCAGGCTGTGGGCCATCACAGACCAGAGTTCGGAAACAAATTGAGTGCCCCTGTCAGACGTAATGTCCGACAGGACTCCAAAACACGCCACCCATGCTGTTAAAAAAGCGCGCGCTACGTCTGCGGACGTGGTTGCCGCCAGCGGAACCGCTTCTGGCCAGCGCGTGGTGCGGTCCACCATTGTCAGGAGGTGCATGCACCCCTGTGATGGCGGGAGGGGGCCCACGAGGTCCACGTGAACATGGTCGAACCTCTTAGCCGGAATACGAAACGGCTCCAAGGGAGCCTTCGTGTGTCTGTGCACCTTGGCTCGTTGGCACACCACGCAGGCTGCAGCCCACTCTTTCACTTGTTTGCGTAGGCTCGGCCACACAAACTTCTCTCCCACCATTTTGACCGATGCGCACACTCCTGGGTGCACCAGAGTGTGAACCGACTCAAACACGCGGCGGCGCCACGCGTTCGGGACCACCGAACGCGGGCGACCCATGGAGACATCGCAGATTAGGGGGGGCATGCCGTCTTGCAGCACCCTGCTCTCCAGCCTTAACCCTTTTGGTCCAGACTGGAGCGCGCGCACGTCTGCATCGCTAATCTGCTCTGCGGCCATGGCTGCGTAATCTATCCTCACGCAGACCGGGGCCACCACGGCGCGCGAGAGGCAGTCCGCCACTACATTAAGTTTACCCAACACATGCTGGATATTGGTAGTAAACTCTGAGATCGCGGCCAGCTGTCTCTGCTGCCGGCCCGACCACGGTTCTGAAACCTTGGCCATCGCGAATGTTAGCGGCTTGTGGTCCACGAACGCGGTGAAACTGCGCCCTTCCAGCCAGAACTGGAAGTGGCGAATGGCCAGGTGGAGAGCAAGCAACTCTCTGTCGAACGCGCTGTATTTACGTTCACTGTCGTGCAAAGTTCTGCTGAAAAAGGCGAGCGGCTGCCAAGCCCCGGCAATGCGCTGCTCCACGACAGCCCCTATGGCCAAGTCTGAAGCGTCGGTGGTGAGCGCTATTCGGGCCATCGGGTCTGGATGTGCCAGCAGTGCGGCATTTGCCAGGGCTGCTTTAACTTCCGAGAACGCCCGCTCTCGCTCCGGGGTCCATTCGACCCTATCTGCGGGTTTCTGTTTTTTGAGCGCGGCGTACAATGGTTGCATGAGCCGCGCCGCGCGGGGAAGGAAACAGTTATAAAAGTTCACCATTCCCAAAAATTCTTGTAGCGTTCTGACCGTTTGAGGCCGAAGAAAATCCGCCACAGCACGCACTTTGATGGGCAGCGGGATCGCTCCTTCTGGAGATACGCGGTGCCCCAAAAAATCAATCTCCGTTACACCGAACTGGCATTTCGCCGGGTTGATTATTAACCCGTGCTCCTCCAACCTCCGGAAAACCATCGTGAGGTGGGTTTCGTGTTCGTCTTCGGACGCGCTGGCTACCAGGATATCATCCAGGTAGACGAACACGAACGGGAGATTGCGCAGCGCTGCATCCATCATGTGCTGGAACGTCTGTGCCGCTCCTTTTAACCCGAATGGCATGCGCAGGAACTCGAATAGACCGAACGGAGTTATTACCGCTATTTTGGGTACGTCCTCAGCGCGCACTGGGACTTGGTGGTAACCGTGGTCCAGGTCTATTTTGGAAAAAATGCGTGACCCGGCGAGGTGAACGGAAAAATCCTGTATGTGGGGAATCGGGTAGCGGTCGTGCGCTGTGGCATTGTTCAACCTGCAGAAATCACCACACGGTCGCCACGATCCCTCATCCTTAGGGACCATGTGTAGCGGGGAAGCCCATGGGCTGTTCGAGCGCCTGATGATGCCCAACCTTTCCAGGTTGGCAAACTCCTCGTGCGCTATGGCCAGCTTAGCTGCGTCCAAGCGCTGAGGTCTTGCAAAAACGGGCGGCCCGGTGGTGGTGATAAAGTGCTCCACCTGCGTTTAGCGATGGCCACGGAAAACGTCGGGACCGTGAGTGCTGGGAACTGAGTGAGCAGTGTGTGGAACTTACCGCCTGTAGCTGTGACGTTCAATTCAATTCAATTCAACTTTATTTATATAGCGCCATTTCACAACAACAGTCATCTCATAGCACTATCAACTGTAGGGAGGACCCCCACAGTTGCAGAAAGACCCCAGCAATCAGGCGATCCCCTGTGAGCAAGCACTTGGCGACGGTGGAGAGGAAAAACTCCCTTTTAACAGGAAGAAACCTCCAGCAGAACCAGGCTCAGGGAGGGGCAGTCATCTGCTGCGACTGGCTGGGGGGTGAGGGGATAGAGAAGAAGAAAAGAACAGACATGTAGAGAGCAAACAGCACGATGGGGACTCAATCTATGGGAGAGAACAAACAAATGTTAATGACCAGCAAAAAAAAAATATTTCATAGAGAGTGAGGAAAGGAGTGAGGCCCAGTGCATTACTGGAGGTCCCCCGGCTGACTAAACCTATTAGCAGCATAACTAAGGGAGGGTTCAGAAAACACATGATCCCTCCCTAATTGTAGGCTATATCAAAAAGGTAGGTTTTAGCCCTATTCTTAAAAACAGAGATCGAGTCTGACTCCCGAATCCAGATTGGCAGCTGATTCCACAGGAGAGGAGCTTGATAACTGAAGGCTCTGCCTCCCATTGTACTTTTGGAGATTCTAGGTATTACAAGTAAACCTGCATTTTGGGAGCGTAGTGCTCTGTTAGGATGATACGGTAGTATCAGATCTTTTAAATAAAAAGGAGCCCTGATTGTTTAGAGCTTTGTAAGTAAGAAGAAGGATTTTAAACTTAATTCTAAACTCTATGGGAAGCCAATGAAGGGAGGCCAGAACCGGAGAGATATGATCTCTCTTTCTAGTACCTGTTAAAACTCTTGCTGCAGCATTTTGGATCAGCTGAAGACTTTTTAAAGATGTTTTAGGACAACCTGATAATAAAGAATTACAATAATCTAATCTCGAGCTAACAAAAGCGTGGATCAGCTTCTCAGCATCACTCTGAGACAAGATGCTCCTAATCTTGGCAATATTACGCAAATGATAGAAGGCAGTCTTAGAAACAAATTTAATATGTGAATTGAAGGACAAATCCTGATCAAAAATAACTCCAAGGTTCCTCACAGAGCTATTAAGAGAAAGAGTAACTGCATCCAAACTGAAAGTTTGATTTGGAAAGGAATTTCTAAGGTTTTTTGGACCAACAAGAATGACTTCAGTCTTATCTGAATTTAATAGCAGGAAATTACAAGTCATCCAAACTTTGATTTCCTTAAGACAGGCTTCTAACTTGGCTAATTGATTAGTATCATCTGGCTTCATTGACAGGTATAATTGTGTGTCATCTGCATAACAGTGAAAATGTATACAGTGCTTTCTAATAATGTTGCCTAACGGAAGCATATATAAACTAAAAAGAGTAGGGCCAAGCACAGATCCCTGTGGAACTCCATGACTAAGCTTTGAGCTGAGAGAAAACTCATCATTTACATGAACAAACTGGAACCTATCAGATAAATAAGATCTAAACCACTGCAACGAAGTTCCATTAAGTCCAACATAGTGTTCTAATCTATCAAGTAGAATATTATGATCAATAGTATCAAAAGCTGCACTAAGATCTAAAAGGACAAGTACAGAAACTAGTCCATTATCAGATGCAATGAGGAGGTCGTTAGTGACCTTCACCAAGGCTGTTTCAGTGCTATGATGGATTCTAAACCCAGATTGAAACTCCTCAAATAAACCATTCCCTGCAGGTGGTCAAATAATTGCATAGCAACAACTCTTTCTAAGATTTTTGAAATGAAAGGGAGATTAGAGATTGGTCTATAGTTAGCTAAAGCTCCTGGATCTAGCGTTGGCTTTTTGAGTAAGGGTTTAATAACAGCCGTTTTAAAAGCCTGCGGTACATGGCCTAAAGTTAATGAAAAATTGATTATATGAAGAATAAAGCTACCAATAAGTGGGAAGACTTCTTTAAATAACCTGGTAGGAATAGGGTCTAAAGACAAGTTGAAGGTTTGGATGAGGAAACTATTTTGTCTAACTCACAAAGGTCGATTGGAGTAAACTCATCAAGACAGACATCAATAGAAGGAGTTGTAGTAGTTACAGTATTTAAGTTAACTGTGGGAAGAATCTGATTGATTTTATCTCTGATGGATGAAATTTTATTATTGAAAAAGTTCATAAAGTCCTGACTAGTAAGCTCTAAGGGGATGCTAGGATTGACAGAGTCCTGACTCTTTGTCAACCTGGCTACAGTACTGAAAAGAAACCTGGGATTATTCTTGTTCTCTTCTATTAATGCAGAGTAATAACTCGTTCTAGCTTTTCTAAGAGATTTTTTATAAATTAAAAGATGATTTCTCCAAGCTAAATAGATTTCATCTAAATTAGTAGAGCGCCATTTTCTTTCTAATTGACGAGTCTTCTGTTTTAAGCTACGAGTTTCTGTGTTGAACCAAGGAGTTAAAAATCTCTGATTAGACTTTTTCTTTTTTAAGGGGGCCACCAAGTCTAGAGCCTGATGTAGAGAAGCTGAAACACTATCCACCATGTTATCAATTACAGAAGGAGCAAGCTGTCTATAGCTTATTTCCGTTGTGTTGACACATGGCATAGAGGAAACAATCTGCATAAATTTGGAAACAGCATCATCTGAGAGGCATCTACTGTGATAATATTTTTCTTTAGGAGCCAAATAGTCAGAAATAGTAAAATCAAAGGTTAACAGACAATGGTCTGACAGTACAGGGTTATGAGGAGACACTACCAGATTTTCTATTTCTATGCCATATGTCAGAACAAGGTCCAATGTATGGTGGAGGTAATGAGTAGAATTTCCTACTTTCTGAGAAAACCCAATCGAGTCTAATATTGAATTAAAAGCCACATTAAGGCAGTCACTATCTACATCCACATGTATATTAAAGTCCCCTACTATAATTATTCTATCAGATTTCAGCACTAAATCAGCTAAGAAATCAGGAAATTCGGATAAAAATTCTGAATAGGTTGATGGGGGACGATAAACTATGGCAAATAAAATTGGGTTTAACCTGGAATTGCTAAAGTGCCCAATACTGAGGACCAGGCCCTCAAAGAAATTATAACATGTTTTTTGCTTTACATTAACTAGTAATTTGGAATGGTAAATTGCTGCTACTCCTCCTCCACGACCAGAACTTCTGGGATTTTGACAGTTTAAATAACCAGAGGGGAGTTGATTCATTTAAACCAACATAATCCTCTTGTCCTAACCAAGTCTCTGTAAGGGAAATTAAATCAATCTGATGATCAATTAACAGATCATGGACTAACAGAGACTTGGGAGTTAGAGACCTAATATTTAATAAACCACATTTAATTTTTAAATTATGAGGAGGAACAGAGCCAAATCATTCAATTTAGAGGCTTTACGTTTAATTTGAGTTTTACCAATATTTTGCTTTATTCACTTTGGGATGCTTATACATTATATTTTTATTTACTTTGGAGGGAGCAGACAACGATTCTCTGATGGGGAAGACAGGGGCTAAGCTGAGGGGTGGCGGATGAAGAGGAGCTGCAGAGAGGCGTGTAAGACTGCGACTCTGCTTCCTGGTCCCAACTCTGAGTAGTCATGGTTTTGGAAATTTGGATAAAAAAGATGCCAGATTGTTAGATAAATGAGAAGCACCATCCAAAGTGGGATGAATGCTGTCTCGTCTCATAAGACCAGGTTTTCCCCAAAAAGAGCTCCAATTGTCAATGTAGCCCACGTCATTTTTAGGGACACCACACAGACAGCCAGCGGTTCAAGGATGACGAGCGACTAAACATGTCATCACTGGTCAGATTGGGGAGGGGTCCAGAGAATACTACAGTGGCAGACATCGTTTTTGCAAAGTCACACACCGATTCTACATTAAGTTTCGTGACTTCCGACTGCCGGAGACGGATGTCATTAATGCCGGCGTGAATAACAATTGTGGAATATTTACAGTTACTTTTAGCCAGCATTTTCAAATTTGACTCGATGTCGCCTGCTCTGGCCCCAGGAATGCATGTGACTATGGCCGCTGGAGTCTCTAGGTTCACGTTTCTGACTACAGAGTCGCCAATGATCAGAGTTTTTTCCTCAGCGGGTGTGTCGCTGAGCGGGGAAAAACGATTAGAAACGTGAACAGGTTGGTGGTGAACCGGGGCTTTGCGACTAGGCTTCCTTCTCACCGTCACCCACCCAGTCTCCTCGCTGCAGAGGAGAGCCGGGGAACCGGTGACAGGGGGACCTAAGCTAGCTAGCTCCGCTGCAGCTAAGGGGCGTCCATCGAGATTAACTGGCGCAGACGGTGTTTCAATGCAGCGGAGCCGGGATTCCAAATCAGACAACCTCGCCTCGAGCGCCTCAAAAAGACAACCTTTATTACATTTACCGTTATCACTAAAAGAGGCAGAGGTGTAGCTAAACATCTGACAGAGAGAGCACACCAGAGGAGGAGAGGAAAGAGAGCTAGTAGCCATAGCTAGTGGCTCGAGAGCTGGAGAGCCACTAGCACAAGCCAACAGCACGTTGGCTTGTGCTGTTGGCCGGGTCACTCGAGCTATACAAGGGAGAGAATCAAAGGACAGTACATTAACCAGGCGCCTGTTAGCAACATCAGCCAATAAACCATGCGCACACAGAAAATCAGCCCCCAGTATATGGTAATTCAGTGCTGCTATGACAAAAGTCCACTCATATGTACGGCCGTGTAGAGACAAGAGCATAGTCCTCTCACCAAAGGTCTTAATATCCGAGCCGTTTGCTGCCACTATCTCGGGGCCGCTAGATCCTGCCAGCCGGTCAGCGTAGGTCGGCCGGATGAAGCTCCTCTGGGCTTCGGTGTCCAGGAGGAAATGCCTCCCCGAGCGTGCGTCCGTTAGGTAGAGCAGCTTGTTCACTTCACCGAGGGTCGCTGCTGCTACCGATCCTCGGCCTTGGCATTTTCCCGAGTGCTGGAATTGGCACGGTGGCGTACATCCGCGTGCGTTCTCTCCGAAGCGGCGGTGGTAGGAACAGAGTGTGTCTCTCTGGCGCTCTCTGGTCCCCGCTGCTGCTACCGTCGGTGGCTCCTCACCTCCTCTGGTCATCTCGCTGGGCTCCGCCGCTGCTGCATTGACTGTGGTCGCCCTGGTGGCAATGATGATCCGGTCTGCCTCCTGGGCTAGCGCACGGTAGTCTCGCGCGGCCAGCCGCGGCGAATTGGCCAGAACCGCTCTCGCTACTGTCGGAAGGTTCCGGAGGAAGAGGTGGGCAAACAGAAAGTGGTCGTCGTCCGTGCCCCTTAACATCAGCATCTTCTCCATCAGGTCTACGGCCGAACCCTCTCCTAGCTCGGTCCGCGTCAGGAGCCTCTCCGCTCTCTCATAGTCCGAGAGCATGTAGCGCTGGATGAGCGCAGCTTTGAGTGCCTCGCAGCTGTTGCTGGCTGGAGGCTGATCGAGCAGGCTCGCTACCTGTTGAGCTGTGCGGGCGTCGAGCTCTGTGACCACATGGTAGAATCTGGTGTCATCTGCCGTTACCCCCCGGAGGGCGAACTGGGCCTTGGTGAGGTGGAACCAAGAGCGTGGCCTGTCCTGCCAGAAATCCGGTTTATTTATTTATTTAGCGAATGCAAAGTCCTTAAGCCAATCAGTTGCTTCCTGGTTTGCTGTATGGAGGGTGTGTAATCCTCCTTCCAGTCTTTGGAGCGGGCAAGCCTCTATGATGTGTTCCATTGTTTGCTCCTCTCCACATGCGCACAGTGGGCTAGGGCTACTGCCCCATCTGTAAAGGCTGGCCAAGCAGGGGCCATGTCCAGTCCTGAAGCGATTGAGTGTAGACCACTGTCTCCTTGGGAGGTTGGTGCCCGGGACCTGTTGGTTGGGGTTTATCACCAGCTGTTTGTTTGGGACCTCCTTGGTCTCCCATTCCTCTTGCCAAGCTGTCTGGATGGTAAAGTCAGCTGGGGGAGGGTTTTTTCCAAATCGGCCGTCTGGATGAAAGTCGGGCAGTGGGTGGAGTGTAGATATCTGCATGGATTGGTAAGTGAGGAGAATCTTTAACTTTTTGGAGCATCCTTTGAGTTAATGCTGCTCGCCGGATGTGTGGAGGGGCTATGTTTGACAGTACAGAGAGCCAGGGGAGTGGTGTTGAGCGGATTGTTCCAGTTATAGTTCTCATGGTTGTGTTGAGCTGGGTGTCTACATGGTGTGTGTAAGATGACCTGGACCAGACAGGGGCACAATATTCTGCTACAGAGTATGAAAGGGCCAGTGCTGAGGTGCGCAGGGTGGAGACTGCCGCCCCCCATTTGCACCAGCGAGCTTGCAGAGCAGGTTGTTTCGTACCTTCACCTTAGCAGCCGTCCCCTTTAGATGTTCCTTGAAGGATAAGGTCCTATCAAGGGTCACTCCAAGATAAGTTGGATTTGGGGCATGCTTAAGCTTGAGTCCGCTCAGGTGGATGTTTAGTTCTCTGGCAGCTTTTGCATTGTGGAGATGGAATACACTGGAGACGGTTTTTGCTGGGCTTGGTTTTAGGCGCCAGATTTTGCAGAACTGGTCCAGTTTGGCAAGATCTTCCGTGAGCACCCGTTCCAGTGGTTCAAAGTCTGGTGCTTGGAATGCCAAACAGATGTCGTCTGCATAGGTGAATTTGCGGGATTTTGTAGTAGGCAGGTCGTTTATGTAGAGGTTGAACAGAGTTGGAGCTAGAACTGAGCCTTGTGGGAGTCCGTTTTTCTGCATTCTCCATGCACTTGTCTTCTGACTGAGGTGGACTCTGAACCTTCGGTTGGTCAGCAGGGTTTTTATAATTGCTGTTGCCCAAGCAGGGATCGCCTTTATAAGTTTCAGGAGGAGGCCTTTGTGCCAGACCGTATCATAGGCGGCTGTAAGGTCGAGAAACACAGCCCCTGTCTTCAGTCTGCTCTCGAAGCCATTTTCGATGAAGGTGGTTAGGGCCAGTACTTGTTCTCCTGTACTGCGGTCCTTGCGGAAACCTGCTTGATCCACACTTAGAATATCCTCTACCTCTGGGGAAATGCATTGCAGAATTAGGCGCTCCATGATTTTGTAAGGAACGCTGAGTAGGGAGATTGGGCGGTAGCTTGCTGGTAATTTGTGGTCTTTGCCAGGTTTTGGGATGGCAATGACCTTTGCTGTCCGCCATTTCTTTGGGATCGAGTTTGTTTGTGTGATCCTTGTGTAGAATTGTGTCAACCAGGTTAGGGCTCGGGGGCCAAGATTTTTCATGAATTCTGGGAAGATGTTATCGTATCCTGCTGCCTTTCCACATTTCAGGCTCTGTAGGACTTTCTCCAGTTCAGCAGCCTCGAAGGGTTCAGGGTTCGTTTCCTCTACAGGCATTTTTTGGTGTTTTTTTAGCTCAGTTGTAACTGCTCTTTTGGTGTCTTTGTCTTGGGGTGCTTTGGCGATAGTCAGTAGGTGGGATGCAACTTGGTTGGGTGTGACGGATGCTCGGCTTTGGCTAGGGGGCTTCTGTGCAGCTCCTAGGCGACGGATGAGGCTCCAACATTTCCTGCTAGAGTGGGTAAAGCTCCGGTCAGCAACTGTCTCCTCCCATTTCTTTCGCCGAGCTGTATTTAGCGATTCAATGAGATGGTCTGCTATCTCTGGGTCCCCTGATGTTTGATAGGATTGTAGGAGGGCAGCACTTTCTCCGTCCAAACATGGGACATAGAGGGGTCGGTAGCCTCGTGGGATTGCAGTATGAGCAGCCTTGAAGATTGCGCTGCAGAAGCGGTTGTATGCTTCATCTACAGTGATGGTGTGGAGTGGGATGGTAACAACGCTCCAGTCCAGAGTTTCACTGAATTTCTTCCAGTTGGCTTTGCGGAAGTTCCAGCGCATCTTCCTTGGGCTGTATATGACTGGAAGTTGTAGGCCAATGTGTACAAGCAGAGGCCGGTGTTGGCTGTGTGGAAAATCATCAAGAATGAGGATCTGTGTAGGATATGGCTCCCCATTCAAAGAGCTGACCCAACACAGGTCAGGAGAATAGTCCTTCTTCCACCTAGCAGAGTGGAAGGTTCCTCTTTGTTTGGGGTCGTATATCAAAGCGAGGTCATTTCTGGATGCCCAGTCTGAAAGTGCCTTCCCATCACTGTCCACTGCTGGGTACCCCCAGTCAGGGTGATGGCTGTTAAAGTCCCCCACATAGATGGCAGGGTGGGGTTGGGGGGGGTAAGACCTGCAGATCCCAGTTGGCATTAGGGGGCTTGTACACATTGACAATATGGAAGCCACCAATGATTATGGTGTCTGAGAAATGTGTTGTTATCAGGTGATTTGCTTCAACTATGTCAGAACGCACATAGGTGGCACGTCCATGTTTAGCATGTAGAACATAGCACAGGAGGTCAAAGCCTTTGATGGTGAAGCGGCCAGCTTCCTCTGTGCCAATATGAGTCTCTTGGAGGCAGATTACATCAATCGAATGTTGGAAGGCGAGGACTTCGATAAGGCTTCGCTTGGCTGCAGATAGGCCTTCAACGTTTAGTTGTAATATGCGAAGGGCCAATCCTACCACAAAGTGCTCTTGGGGCTGTTTGCTTTCGGCTTTAGGACTGTGACTAGGATTCTTCTTTGACTTGGCACAGAGGCGTCGTCTCTTCGAATTTAGTCTGCTGGTAGGATCATTAGCTTCCCCAGGCGAGCCCGGGTACTGGCGGAGGGCGCGACGAGAACGCTGATCCATTGCCCCCAAAATCCGGTAACTTGACTGAAACCGCACACGCGTGGTTGTAGGTTCCAGTCCGGGCTGTCTGTGGGATGGCTGCCGCCTCGCTGTAGCTTCCTGACCTGGCCGGCTCCGGGGATCTTGCCTCGTGTTCCATAATACGTCTTGGGTCACCAGTGTGGAGTGTGTAAAATCACAGGCAGATTCATTTCAAATGATTTATTTCACACTCACATCTCACGAGCACAGAACAGGCTGAACTTTTTACCAGAGACTCTCCTCTTAAGTTTCACGGCTTACATCACACACAACAGGACATTTGCATCACACTGCATTCAACCCCCTACATCCTTGACTCCTTCCCACTCTCTCACCAGGAGACTCATGCTCTTTTGTCTCCCATGCTTATTCACTGTCTCTTGTCTGCCAGGAGACTCCTGCTCTTTTGTCTCCCATGCTTATTCACTGTCTCTGTCTGAGATGCTAGAAATCTGACTCTCCCAAGGTGCTACAATGTGAGCGTTTTCACAGGTCACTGAAGGCAGCACTCAGGGCTTCGTTGACGGATGCAAATTGGGTTGACCGGTTGCCGTGGGTTTTATTGGGGTTGCGTTCCACACCAAAAGAGGATTTGGAGGCTTCCCCGGCTGAGCTGGTTTTATCTCAGCCACTGCGGCTACCCTGGGAATTTTTGCCAGATAATCCCACGCCGGACAGCTGCCCATCTCAGAGTTTGCAGCGTAGTGAAGACACAGGCGCGCTGCCGGGCCCGGCCCACCACTGTTTTCCACGCGCTTTTGTGCCAAAAACTTTGAAGAACGCGGAGTTTGTGTTCGTCAGACACGATGCCCACCGCCCGCCATTGTGCCCACCCTATGATGGCCCGTTCAGATTGCTGGAAACAGGGGACAAGCATTTTTTGCTAGACTTGGGGGGGCGTTGGGAGAAAATATGCATAGACAGACTTAAGTCTGCCTTTGTAGTGGCGGACGAGCAAGTGCTGCTGGCCCGGGTCCCCAGGCATGAAAGACCCCCACGGAGAACTCCCCAGGCAAACGATTCACCAGAACAGCCACACGAGCAGAGCGAAGTCCCCCCCCCCCCCCCGCCTTGGCCCACCCGCAGTCAGACACACGTCCAGCAGCCCCCAGCCTGCACAGAGACCCCAGTTACAGCAGATATGGGAGGAGACTGAAGCCCAAAAGATGTAGTGACTGAAACTCTGTCTGGGGGGGGGGGGGTGATGTGGGAATGCATATTGTGGAGGAATCTGCAGACAGCGTCTCAGTCAGGAGGCAGTGATTAAACATAAGAGAAGACTAGCAAGGACGTCATGGGGAGTTGCAGGAAGAGGGAGCAGGGGGGTTTAAGGGAGATGTATTGTGGGATTAGATGTCATGCAGGTGATGTGAAATGTCATGCAGATGTGAGATGATCTGTTGAGTTTATAAGGAGAACCTGGTTTGACTGATGCAGTACTTTCTGTGTATGGATGATGTGAGAGTGGTAATGAAGCTTCGTCTGTTCGTAAACCAGCGTCATCATTTCCCACACTCTCCACAACCTCACCATTAACAGGCAAGGGTGCATGATCTAAGGTGGATTACTATTATTACCTTATAGGACAGTTTTGTTTTGGCTGGGAAAAGGATGCGCTCCTGTGCAAAGAAAAAATGGTTGTATTAAGTGAGATATTAATTACAGTTTATGACCAGGCAGTTTATTTATGGAGGACAAGGAGGAAGAGGAGGAGAAGCAGAAGGAGATGATTGAATAATGGGACTGAAGTTTTTTTGTTTTTTGTTTTTTTTTTAATGTCCGGTGCTTGGACAACTTGCCCCATTCTCTGTTGTACAACATGCAGACCTTGATGGGTTTGATAGCATCTTCGATGGCTATGGGTCCCATGAAGCTTCGGTCCAAAGAGGAGGATCTGCTGAATAATTTCATGAACTAACACCCTTCCTATTTCTTTCTCTGCACAATGAACAACTTCAACAGGTGCAACAACTAAATCCACGGGGCACTGACTGTCAACTTTCTTCATATGACTTGGATTTTATGTGGACAGACGTTCACGTCCAGCCCTGGTTATGTATGTTCACCTGCCACCTTGAATGCCAAGCCTCTAGCACGGTGATACAGTGGCTAGCACTGTTGCCTCATAGATAAAAGGCTCCAGTTTTGAATCCCCAGGCTGGCTGTTTGGAGTTTCCAAGCTTTCCCTGTGCTCTGTAGATTTACTCCTATTTTCTCTCACAATCCGAAATCATGCATGTTAGGTTACTTGGTAACTAAACTGTCCCTATGTATAGTATCTGTCTCTGATAGGCCCTTAGAGTTGATGGTTAGTGTAGCTACTAGTTAAGTGGTCTTTGTGACTATAAAAAGTGCTAGATAAGTATAGGTCCTTATCCCTTACCACTATAGTCACTGAACCCACATGAGCTGGAGGCTGGTGAAGATATGTGGATCCTTACATCTCCATACTCCCTTGTGAACATGAAAAGTAGCACACAGTCTCTGTTCATTTGTTAATGGAACAAAAAAATTATTAATACCTAATCATTAGGCTGTACTCCTCCTGTAAGTTCTTTATCAAATCAAAAATGTAAATGAGTACAAAAGCTATTCAATTTTTTATCCAGTCCAGTATCATGGCAGTGAAGGATACAATATTCCACTTCCCACAGTTCTGTTCAGCCAGGGTTCATTCATCTGTTTGTTATCAACATTAAAGTTTTCTTATTCGGTGTAAAAAGAGAAGAGGCAACACCAGACCACTGGGCAGTGACAACCAGACATCACACATGAGCATCACACACAGTTCACGTTGGCCGAGCACTGTGGCCTCACTTAAGATTTTGCTGAAGAGATGTCCCGCAATCCTAAACACTAATGCCCCCATTATAACAGTGATTGTAGTGATGGCATAGAAAGCCCTCCACTTTGTCTGGGTAAGCTCATCACTTTTCCCACCCACGTTCCCTGGCTTTGGGCATTTGAGGACATGGAGAACTGAAATACTGGAAAAACAAAAAACAATTAAGATGAAAACCGTAAGAGTAAACTGGATGGTCATTTGGATGGTGGAGCTGGTCAGATAAGACAGAAAAAACTTTATGAAGCTCAGCAACCACACACATCCTATGCTGATGTTTCTGACCCTGATTCCTCCTGCTTGTCTCAGCCCCATATAAGTGATGGGTTTGACGACGGCGAGGTAACGCTCCATTCCAGTGAGGAGGTGTAAGAGCGCGTGGCCAACTGAGGCAGAATACCAAAGATTCCCCCCTAACTCCATTATCTGCCAGAATTCAGTGTAGCCACTACAGAAGAAAAGGGTAAAACCGGCTATTATAAACAGCTGCATGGTGACGGAGTGGTAGAGGAAGATGTCGGAGTGACAACAAGTGGCCCTAGACGTGGAGCTCTGTTTTTTCCATTGCCAGTACCCAAGGAGGAGGATGAAGTTGATGTGAGGAGGAGGAAGATGTTGGTGATGGAGGCAGCGGTGAAGACCACAATGCTCTCCCTAGACGCAAAACAGGGCATCATGGCAGGATGATCAGAGGTGTTGGAAGAGTTGGAGGAGATGTCGTCATCAAAGGAAGAAGAATTGACCGACATACTTGAAGCACATGGAGATCTGGAGAAGAAGATAAGGCACCAAGGGTGGGATATAGTGGTACAAGAAGGACACGTGAAAAAGTACAGAAGCTAGATGTGAATCCAGATATAAAAAGTGGCTAAAAATGTTTTGAGTCTATTTTTCGACTAATGTTTGCTCACACTAGCTAAGTTAAGCTAAAACAAATAGCCTTCCTTACTAGCAAATTAAAATGCAGTCATATGTTGATAAAGTAGCTATTTCTTTAGTGCGCCAATAGCTGGAATGATAAATTAGCAGTAAAATAACATTAATAACTCTTTTCAACAGCTGAGTTGTCTTTAAGAGCAAGGCCACAGCTAGCAAGCTAACTGCTGTTTACTAATTGAATGTCTGTGATGCTGTAGCCATTGATACCAGAGTCTCATTGATACTTGCCCTAAACACTACATGGAAGTCACTTTCAGAGATTAAAACCACATGCAAACTGGATTTAAAGGAGAGGTACTTAAAACTTTTGTTATTCTAATCCCATCTAGACGCTGACACATTGATCTTCCATTTCACTCCAACCCAGCCAGCATGTCCTTGTGGGCCACACCAAAGGTTAAAACTGGGCTGACTGATGGGTCCCATGTGGGTTTGTCTGCGGGTTCCATGATGGCCTCATCTGTGTTTGCCCACATGGACTTTTCCTGTGGCGCAGTTAAAGCAGGTGATATGTTTACCCACTTTAAACCCAGCTGGGGCTGACATGGGTTTAATTTGGGTGAGCAGCTTTCAATAACGCTGGCTCCATTGGCAAAATTCCAAGAACAAAGTCACAGATTTCTGAGAAAATAAGTTGAAAAGAAGTAGAAGGGATGAAATCCAAGTGGGCCAACATGGAACCCATAGACAAACCCAAATGGGACCCATAAGGCAGCCCAGCTTTAACCTTTGGTAGGGCCCACATGGACATCCTGGCTGGGGTATATACTAATTAGAACCAACCAAAGCAGTTCAAAGGAATTTTGATGCATTTTGGGGTCTTTAGACAACAAGCTGCACCTATTGAATGCATTGTCTGACCAGCTGTTCCCCCCTGAAATGCAATGCTTCATAAATGAAAAAGGAGTGTTTTTTGCAGGATGCTGCCACTTGCCCTCCACCAGTGGAAAGAGTACGAACATGCCATCATCGCAAGCAGCTGGAGTGGGTCTGCAGTTCACTTAATGAACACATGGGTTACTAAGTACTCAAATTTTGGGACTATTACAGAGATCTCCTTTAAAACGCACAAGTTAACGCACAGAGCTACTAGAGGACTGACCCCCCCCCACTGTAGCTTTCACTACTCACAGTAGCTGTGTGGCCTAGGGTCAGTGAAACGGAGATGGGCGCCATCCCATACACCACATGGTGTCCCACATGCTGTGGAGGGGATTAACTTACTGCAACTTAACTCTCCTTTAAAACATTGGCCATTTTTGTTCAATCGTGAATACCCCCAGTGAGAATCAATAAAATACTTCTTTTATTTCATATTCTACCTATTTTTTTGTGAATTTGCATTTTGAGACATTCTGAATTAAAATGTTCAAACACTATGTAATTGTGAATGCTCCACTGTAGGTGAATAGATACATCCATGGATGTGCTGGGACACACCATCAGTGATGTTTCCTGATGTCACTGGATGTTTCGGGTCTCACAACATCAGACACCCTTAATCAGGCGACCCAGCCAGGGTTGATCAGACCCTGACTTGTGTCCCAGCAGTATTGGCCCACGATTCAGACCTCTTAATCCATAGCCACCGAGAAGCTTTTTCTGCAGCCTCGGTGGCAGATTTGATGGCCTTCCTTTTAGCAGCTCCGTTGATGCCAGAGAGAGAGTAAATTTTGTACAGCGAGCGGGCAGCAAAGCCTCAACATCCCACCTCTCTGGGCTCACAGTATGCTCTCCAACCATTCCTCTGGCACCGTTCTACCAGTTCTTGGTATTTGAGCCGTTTGCGTTCATTAGCCTCTTCCATGCACTCCTCCCAGGGAACTGTGAGCTCCACTAACAGTACCTGCCTGGAAGAGGAAGACGTAAGTACCATATCTGGCCCAAGAGATGCTGATGTTATATAGACGGGGAACTTAAGCTGCTTGCCCAAATCAGTTTGCAGGTCCCACTCTGAAGCAGAAGAGAGCAGGCTGGCTGATGGTCTAAGCTGTGATTGGGGCCTCTCTCCCAGGTTTAACAAAGGTGATTTTTTTTCTTTGACTACCAACCTGCTTATTGTTAGCCACACCACTGGAGATGGTCTCCGCTACACAGTTTAGCACTTGGTCATGGCGTCAGCAATATCAGCCCTCACCAAGAGCTGTTGGGCAGCTGCTGAGGATGTGTTCAAGTGTGCCCTTTCCTGGGCAGAGAGGACATGTTGGCAACTCGTTCTTACCCCAGGTATGCAGGTTTAGAACTGTTTTTCTAATGTTTTGTCTTTTTCCTTCATTTAAAAACAATAAAATATAATTCTTTGCTGTTTTTGTATTGTTTTATTGTATTTTCTTAAATTATAATTACAGTAGACCACAATGACCAACAAAGTTTAACTTTAGCATATTATGAGCCATTTTTTTTAAAGAAAGAAGACAAATCATACTTGACAGCATTTTTTTGCTAAAATTTAACAGTTAATTAAAACAAATTGAGGTTAAATGATAAAGGTTTTATTCATGTGCTGCCAGGGTTAACATCACCTCCACCTTTGACAAAAGTGTAGTTATTTTATTATATTTCATGCATACCTGTATATACAGTAACAACATTTAAAAAAATAAGGTGTACCTCAGCAGTGATTCTTTCTTTCCGGCTCCTCTCTGGTGTTTGCGGACTGAAAGACTGCAGTTGAGTAGAATGCTATTTAAATATGTCAGAATAAACTACATGTGTGGATTTAAAGTATGAGGGTCATACTTTAACAGGCAAATATATACTTTTGGCATGATTGTTTATCATTATAGATAATTAAAAAGTGGTGCTTTGTTTTAATTTTTTTTTTGTTTTATTTACAACCCAAATTAATGTTCCTGCAGTACTATATGGTATTATCTACCCAAGCCTACAATTTTAGCATCTAGTCATTATTAATAATTGATATTATTGTCATCAGTGTGGCAGTGCTATGGTTCATTAAGAAGAACATTATAAATGATGTAAAGGCACATAAGTAAATATGTCTCTATTCAAATGAAATCCTCCCATATAGCCCAGCAGAGCTGACAGCCTGTAAAAGTGTGCGTGACTCCAGCTTTATACTACATTTATAATAACATTTTTGGGCAACAATAAAGTAAAATCAGTGGAAAATCAAAATGAGGATGGAGCTGAAAAACATATTTAACCCTTAAAATGAAGATTAAACAGTTGAATAATGATAATCACTACTCCTGCAGGGTGAGAGCTTGTGGCCCTCACCATGCGTAGAACCAATCAGGTTAACCAGTGCATGCCAACATTGCTGGTTTTGGTCTAGCTCCTCTGCATTGTCAACAGCAACTCAGTGCTGTCGGAGGTCTCTCTCTTCCACATCGAGCCATCTGGTGCATTGCTTGCCCCGGGGTCTTTTCCACCCTGAGGCCCTGGGGTTGAACATGAGGATGACTTTTGTCTGGTGTTGTGGTAGGAGTCGGAGGACATGGCCAAACCAGTGGATACGTTGCTGTGTAATAAGATGGGATGCTGTAGGCTGATGTGTGCGGGCTCGAAGCGCATCATTAGAAGTGCGCTGGGGCCACCTGATGTTTTCGATGGTTCTGAGGGCCACACAAGTGGCCTCCACTTTTGAGGCCAGAGTCTTATTCAGTGGCAATGTCTCTGACCCATAGAGTAGAATGGAAAGGACTTCGTCGGTCTCCGTCGGTCTATGATGACCATGGAAGAGAATCCTAAACGTCTACTCTGCTGGAACAGCACCGCCTGTGGCTGAACAGGCCGATGCGCGAATGACAGTCCCTGTCACACAGGTCACACTTGTGGGTGGTCTCCGTGCTGCTGGGTCTGTGGCGGTTCTTCCTGCGGGTCCTTTTTTCATCTGCTGCAGCAGTCAGTCTCTCTTCACCCGCCTTGAGCTGTCTGGTCAGGGTGCCTCTCCATTTGGAGCGGTCCGTTGCAAGGTCCTCCCAGCGCTCTGTGTTGATATCCAGGGCCTTCATGTCTCTCTTGCAGACATCTCTAAAGCGCAGCTGTGGGCGGCCAACATCTCTCCTGCCAGGTGCCAGTTCTCCGTAGAGGACGTCTTTGGGGATTCTGCCATCCTCCATACGGTGAACGTGGCCTAGCCAGCGGAGCCTGCGCTGCCTGAGTAGAGTGAACATGGAGGGAAGGCCGGTGCGGGACAGAATTTCTGTGTTGGGCACTTTGTCCTGCCAGGATATGTTCAGGATGTGGCGAATGCAGCGCAAGTGGAAGGAGTTCAGTCTCTTTTCCTGCCGGGCGTATGTTGTCCACGTCTCACTCCCATAGAGCAGTGTGCTGATGACGCAGGCGTTGTACACTGCCATCTTCGTCTTGACAGAGAGTTTGGGATTCTCCCACACTCGTGTGGTGAGGCAAGCGAGTGTGAAGGCTGATTTTCCAATCCTCTTGTTGATCTCTGTATCAAGGGAGAGGTTGTTGCTGATCGTGGACCCCAGGTACGTGAACTGATTCACGACCTCCAGCTTGTAGTCATCAATGGTGATGGTTGGTGGTGCTTCCGTGCCTTGCGCCAAGACGTTAGTCTTCTTCAGGCTGATGGTAAGCCCAAAGTCCTTGCATGCCTGGGAGAAGCGGTCCATCAGGGTCTGAAGCTCCTGCTGTGTGTGGGTTGCGACTGCAGCGTCGTCTGCGAACAGCATGTCTCTGATTAGAGCCTCGCGTACTTTGGTTCTGGCTTTCAGGCGGGCGAGGTTGAAAAGCCTGCCGTCAGATCTTGTGTGCAGGTAGATTCCCTCTGTTGCTGTGCTGAAGGCATGCCTCAGGAGCATAGCAAAGAAAATCCCAAAGAGGGTTGGCGCAAGTACACAGCCCTGTTTCACTCCGCTGCGTATGTTGAATGGCTCTGAGACGTTGCCATCGTGCTGCACTATCCCCTGCATGTTGGTGTGAAACGATTCGATGAGGCTTTGCAACTTTGGTGGGCATCCTATCTTTGGCAGGATCTTGAAAAGGCCCTCTCTGCTGACCAGATCGAACACTTTGGTGAGGTCGATGAAGGCGACGTACAGAGGCATGTTCTGTTCTCTGCATTTCTCCTGGAGTTGGCGGATGGAGAATATCATGTCTACTGTCGATCGCTCAGCGCGGAAGCCACACTGAGACTCGGGGTAGACACGTTCGGCAAGCTTCTGTAGACGAACGAGAACAACTCGTGCGTAGACTTTGCCAACAACGCTGAGGAGGGAAATGCCCCTGTAGTTGTTGCAGTCGCTTCTCTCCCCTTTGTTTTTGTAGTGGGTGATGATCTTGGCGTCCCTCATGTCCTGTGGTACGGCACCTTCCTTCCAGCACTGGCAGAGGACGTCATGCAATGGCAGCAGTAGGGCGGTCTTGCAGTGCTTGATCAGGTCAGGGGGTATACCGTCGTTGGCCGGGTGCCGTGCCAGCGGCCAAGCTATCACTGGCCTTTACTGAGTTCGTCGATGTTGGCTCGGCGTCAAGTTCGGTCCATTGGATGGCAGGCAGTCACGAAGGCATCAAGGGCTGACGGTGTCACGTGTTCTGTCTAGAGTAAGGTTCGGAGTAGTGTTCCACCCATCTCTCCATCTGCTTGTTCTTCTCTTGATCATCTCCCCAGTGGAAGATTTGAGGGGGGCCGTCTTGCTCTGAGCCGGACCAAGTGCTTTCTTGATGCCATCGTACATACCAACGGATGTTCCCTGTTATGGCAGCGGTTTGAATGTCTTGGCTGAGGCTGAGTCCAGTACTCGTTGGCACAGCGCCGAGCAGGTCTGCTGAACTTTCTTCTCGCAGCCCTGAGAATCTGGAGATTCTTCTCATTTGGGTAACGTTCTGTACTCAGCAAGTGCTGGAGCGCTTGGCTTCAATGACGGGGGGTCCATCTCGGTCAACTTGGCATCAAACCAGTCCTGTGTACTTCGAGGTCTTCCTCCCAAAGGTAGCCAAGGCTGTGCGGGTAGATGGTGTTTCGCAGCTCTTCCCACTTCTGCTTTGCTGATTCTCCTCCTTGTGGTACACCAAGTTCCTTCTCAAAGGTGGAGCCAAACTGCTCAACAAGTTCGGTTGGGTTGGGCCATCTTGCTGGTCGTCAATCGTGCCTTTCCAGGTTGTCTAGCACCGATGGAATTTCTTCAGCCTGCAGCTTGACCTTGCAACACACCAATGAATGGTCTGTGTCGCAATCTGCACTCTGGAAACGAACGGGGTGATTAGCACGTTCTTCAGTGAGGTGCGCCTGGTCAGGATCAAGTCTAGCTGGTACCAGTGCTTTGAGCGCGGATGTTGCCAGGAAACCTTGTGTTGGGGCTTGGTCTTGAAGAACGAGTTTGTGATGCACAGATCGTGATATGTGCAGAACTCGAGCAGGCCGGCGTGTCCGTTGGCGTCTCATTCTGCCCACGCCAAAAGGTCCAAGACAGGAGGGCCAGGGAGTCGATGGTCAGCACCCACTCTGGCATTGAAGTCTCCAAGGAGAATGAGTTGTTCAGAGTTGGGGATGATCCTGACAGTTGTTGCGAGATTCTCGTAGAACTCGTCTTTTGCCTCTGGTGTGGCTGTCTGTGTTGGGGCATACACACTGAAGAGGGTGACTGGGCCTTCAGTGGTGTTCAGGTGGAGGGTGAGGAGTCGTGCAGAGCCAGTGCTGCCTGGTTCCACCATCTTCAGCAAAGTGTTCTTCACTGCGAAGCCCACTCCGTGTTCCCTGTGTTCGTCACTGCCCTTTCCCTGCCAGTAGAACGTGTAGTCCTTCTCTCTCAGTGTGCCTGCATCAGCTAACTGTGTTTCCTGGAGAGTGGCGATATCCACTCCCAGTCTCTTCAGCTCATTATTGATGATGGCAGTCTTCCTGGTGTCGTTGATGTCCTTTAGGTTAGCAGCGAGTCCTGTCATCATAGTGCGGACGTTCCAAGTTCCCAGTTTTAGAGTTGGTCTCTTTTGTTTTTATTGTCTTGCCTGGTGCGAAGGTTCTCAGCCTGCTGTTTGGATTTCTCCTTATCCCCATGCACCCCCAATGAGGAAAGCAAGCTGTGGCGGGACAACACCTTATTGGCTGGGGGCTGCCCAGCTTGAGGGCGGGCGGTAGCTGTCCAGTGAGATCTGATGATCCCTCCCACCGTCGGGAACAACCCCTGGCGCCATGCTCTACGCCAATTGAGCAGTGGCTTATAACCGGTAACTGTCATTCCCCGTGTTTTGTCTATGCCAAAGGCGAAGCTGGAGTGTCCTCTCCAGTGATCCGGGTGTTCTACCTTCCAGCGTTGGGGCGTTGGTAGGATTCAAGCCTGGGCAGGAAGATATGGAGGACAAGATGTTGCCCCATGCAGCATGTCCCCCCTCTCCACGTCACTGAGAATCCAAAGGAACATGCAGGGCTGCTACAGTTTGGCACCAGCGCCGTTGCAGGAGCTGCCAGAACGATGTTGAGCACAACATAAAACTGCCTTAGGGGCTCCGACTCCGGATTTTTCCTCAGGGTTGACTCCTGAAGCCTTTCCCGTGACCGGGTATGCCGCAAGGCAGCAGAGGTTTGAAATCAGGGTTTACCTTCCCCTAGATGGGCTACCTTCCCAGGTTGACGAGCCACCATCTACCCGAAGCATCTGGTTTTAAGGCGCCAGAGATCCGCCCTCGCCCCTTCTCCTATTAGTAAAAGCAGTTCCGCCGGGCTTAGAGACTGAGGAGAGGACTGATGCATTGTATATGCGGAGTTTCATCTTTCGGGAGATTGAGTGATGGCGCCATAGAGGTTTCCATAGTGCCTGCAGGGCTGATGCAGGGAGG
Source organism: Pholidichthys leucotaenia (assembly GCA_020510985.1). NCBI lineage: Eukaryota > Metazoa > Chordata > Actinopteri > Cichliformes > Pholidichthyidae > Pholidichthys > Pholidichthys leucotaenia. The sequence continues at coordinate 71,967,770 of CM035836.1, forward strand.
CCACATCTGCGGTTGATCTCTGGTTTCTTGTCCCTGTTGCTGGTCACTGTGGAGCCCAGATACACAAAGGAATTTACAAACTCAACGGCCTCATTCCTGAGCTGTAACAGGGGTAGGTCCGGTTCGTCCCCAACATGAATTAGCTTAGTCTTCGTCCAGCTCACCTGAAGGCCCAGCTTCGCTGCCTCTTCGTGGTATACAACTAGAGCATCTCTCCACTGGCTATATGATGGGCTGAACAGGATGGTATCATCAGCATACTCAAGGTCAGACAGATGGTAGTTGCCAAACTGCATGCTATGGACCCGGTTGCAGACCTTGGTCATCAGATAGTCTATGACACAATTGAAGACATCAGGAGCAGCCACACAACCCTGTCGGACTCCGCTGTTTATGGGAAACCAGCCGGACTCCTTTCCATTCACACAGACACAGCTCTCCATGCTGCTGTAGAGTCGCTTAAACAGGGCTATGATCTTGGGTGGGGCTCGGAGGGTTTGCAGGATACTCCAAAGAGAAGTGTGGTCCACGGTGTCGAAGGCAGCCTTTAAATCTATATAGGCTATATAGAGATGGCGGTCCTTGTGGAATTCATAGGCCTTGTCTATTAATTTATGAACAGCAGACATATGGTCTGAGGCCGAGCGGATGGGCATGAAGCCTGCCTGCTGAGGTTGACGGCCGCCTCTGATGGCTGGAAGGGCATGACTGAGGAGGATCCTGGTAAAAAGCTTACCAGGAATGGACAAAAGGGTGATGCCTCTGTGATTGCTGCAGACAAGTTTGCCTTCCAGAAGGGGAGGCTGATGCTCCTGGTCCAGTCACTGGGGATCTGCTTTGTCACCCAAACATGATTGATAATGTGGGTGAGCCACTGGACTGTGCAATTTCCGCTCATCTTCAGCATTTTGGTGATTATAGCACAAATTTCAGGGGCTTTCCTGTTGTTTATCTTGGTCAGGGCAGTTGCAACTACTCTGGGGGTGACTAGATCGGTCCTGCAGGAATCACAGGGAGCAGTGGCATTGGCAGTGGCTAAGGGACTGGGGTCAACGGGAACAGGAGGATGATGAAGGAGATGACTGAAGTGTTCCTTCCAGCGGTCGAGGCAGTCTATCTCAGTGTTAATGAGTTTGTCGTTGATGTCCTTCACCTGGGCTGTCTTGGTGTGTGGGCCACTGTGTGCTTGATGGAGCATACTGAACATGTTGCTCATGTTGCTATTTCTGGCCGCTGACTCCAGGCTCTAGGCTTCACTCTTTGTGCTCTCCGATGGCCACATTGCGTAGATGGTTTAATCTGCGGTACTCCATCAGGTCGCCTCCAAGGTGGGCCTCTCGGCGACGATTGATGGTGTCCAGAGTACGCCGAGAGATCCAAGGTCATTTTGGGGAAGATTGTAAATGTCTTAGGGCATTGCGGGCAGACTGGATGATGTTTTTCTTGAAAATCTCCCAGTTGCCCACTTTGTCCGTGGCCAGGGCACTGAAGCGGTTGTTGATAGAGCATCAGAACTCAGTGGTGATTTTGGGATTGCGGAGCTGGGAGGAGTCCAGGGGGGACTGGTACTTGGAAGAAGGATTGGCCCAAAGCTTCAGCTAAAGCTGCACGATCAGCAGACGATGGTCAGTGTTACCAAGCTCTGCTCCTCTGAACACACGGCAGTTTGTTACAAATGACTTCCAGCGGCTGGAGATGATAATGTGGTCGAGGGCCTTTCGGGTTCTGTCATCCAGGCTGTACCAAGTCCAGTGATGGATGAGTTTCTGAAGAAACCAGGTGTCAGCTATGCAGAGATTGTGGGAGTGACAGAACAGAAGGAGAAGGTTACCATTGTTGTTCGTTGATGGATCGGCAAAGGTGGTGCCAACAGGTGGGCCGGGAGACTTGGGTGGGAGCAGATCTCTGGAGGAGAGAGTAGCATTGGCATTGGTAAGAATGATGGTGATGTCATGTGGTGGAACCTGTCCAACAACCTGATGAAGCTGGTCAAAGAAAGCATCCTTCTCTTCCTCATCTGCAACATCAGTGGGGGCATAGACAACAATAACTACCATCTTTCCGTGCTGGTGAAGAAAGCAGGCCGAAAGTAGTCTGTCGCTCACCAGTATCCAGCTGATGAGTGACTTGTGGATGGGCTTTGGCATGGCAAGTGCCACACCATAGAGGCCATCCACTTCTCAGGCCCACTCCAGATGAAACAGTAATTGCCTACAATGGTTTCATTGCTGCTTTGCCACCACGATTCCCAGAAACCCACCAGGGTGATGTTGTAGCGGGCGAGCTGTCGGGACAGTATTGTGGCTGCTCCGGTGTGGAGGAGTGTCTGGACATTCCACGTGGCGACACGAGTGGTGTGGCGAAGGTCAGTCCGTACTCGTTGGTCGGGGGCATGCTGGTGTCCAATTTCAAAATGGGCAGTCTGGTTTCTTCTGCTTAGTTTCATGACAAGTAGGTTTCTCCTGGGTGGGTTGTTACTCCTCCGCAGGATAGTCAGATGATGGGGCTGCCAACTAATGGCATACCGATACGCCATGGATCGCCATTTGTCTGGCACCGCCCTTAAAGACCGGCCTGCCAAGGGTGATCCTACCAGGAGCAAGCTCCAGACAGTAACACTCTTCAGTCATTGGAACACACAAGCTTCATCGTCACAACAAGGCCAAACCCAGGAGAGAGATGATAATAATAATAATAATAATAATAATAATGGATTGCATTTATATAGCGCCTTTAGAGATACCCAAAGCCTTTTACAATGAGCTCATTATTCACTCACTCCCAGTGTTAACGCGTTACTGTAATGCCACTACTTTTGCAGTAATGTGCTGTGTAACGAAATTACTGGTTAAAAATTCAGTAATGCATTACAGTTACTGAAATTTGATCAGATGCGTTACTCGTTGTTCTTTTTATCAATATGGATAAATATTTTTAGCGCAAATAAATGAATATGCAAACTGATCCCACCGTAGCTGAGACGTAGCCGTCAGTTGACGTGACCTGTTGCAGAGAGCTGAGTCTTCACTACTGAGCGGAGGAAGAGATGAAGCTACTTTGTTTTTGTGGAAATAGACAGACTGTTTTTCCTTTGTCGCAGTTAAGGACAAAAGCATATTGGTGAGTTGCAAGCTAAAGTGCCAGTTGAGACCTACTGAATTTTGAGAAGCGCTTGAAAACAGCAACAAAGCTCGAACAAAACTAATGCTAAGTAACGGCTAGCTATGCTAACAGCACCGTGTTAGTGGAGCTACGTTATCTGAACAGCCACAACTGGATGTAAAGTGGAAATACTCTTGTCTCAACAGCCACGGCTGGATATCAAGCACAGGTATGCATCTGGGCAGTTTGTGACCCAGTAAGAATTAAACCGACTGATTGCCAGATATGTCATTACAGAATGAAGACGTGATGTAAACAGTGACTTTCCATCAGACAGCTGAGACTGTGAGCCACTGAAGTTAAAACACATTTACTTGCTACCTGGATAAAGATCATTCAAAAATAGACTATGATCTCCAAAAGGAATTTGAGGGTCTGGATCATGTCTCTCTCACAACAGATGTTTGGACTGTGGATAATGGACATTTTCTTTGGATCACTGCACATCGGATTAAATCCATATCATAAAGGTACAATAATCATGGACAGCTTTATGCAATGTTGCCAACTCTCACTCCAAAATGAGGAAATTACTGGCAATATGTTGATTTTCTTCAGATTTTTCCAACAATAAGAGCTCTCAAGGCAGGATGAAGCAGACTGAACATGTTCTAAAAGCTCTGTCTGAAACAGTCTGTTTTCAGCCTGACATTAATAAGCCCGGAATGTAATCCATTAATTAAATTATTTTTCTATGTGTGCAAGATGATTTAAATATGCATTTAAAAGTAAGATTGCGGCGCGTTCACACGCCACTCTACTGCACTCCTTCTTGTGTCTTTTCTTCCTTTTTCTGTGCTCCATCTGTGATGGACTAATTACCTACAGTCACCAGAAACTCATAGGCGTCAGTCACCAACTCACCTCCGACATCTCCAGTGCCCATTCCAGTGACTTCTACCACCTCTGTAAGGAGATCGCCAAACCTCCGGTCACTCCGTGGTTTGCTATACCCCACAAGTGGCACAGATGACAATGGGAGAGGAAGCAGAAACAAATCTGCAGGGCTGGTCTTCATGCCCAGCTGTGCAAACTTCGCTCTAAACCACCATTACCTTCAATTTTCCTCACCAACGCCAGATCCCTCACCAACAAAATGGACGAGCTGGCACGGAGATCACCTATAATCACTACGTCTGGGACTGTTGTATTTTGATTGTTACTGAATCATGGCTGAACGAGCGCATTCCGTCTGCAGCTGTGGAATTACCTGGACAAACTACACACCGTCTCGACCACGACGCTGATTCTGGTAAGGGAAGGGGTGGAGGGCTCTGTGTTTATGTGCTTCAGACTTGGTGTAAAAACAGCAGAATAATTCATAGCCACTGTTCACTGGATTTAGAGGCCATGTCCTTCCTGTATAGGCCTTTTTATCTCCATCTCGAGCTAACAGCAGTAATTTTAACAGCCGTTTAAATTCCTCCTGATGCTAACGTTAGCTTAGCACTCAATCACCTCCAGCATATTGTCAGCAGGCAGCAAAGAGATCACCCTGACACAGTCCACATTATTGCAGAGGATTTTAACAAAGCATGCTTAAAGATGGGCAGCGCAGTGGTGGAGTGGTTAGCACTGCGGCAGCACAGCAACTCACCCTTGGCCGGGGGATCCTGGGTTTGATCCCAGCCCCCGACCTGTTCTCCCTGTGTCTGCGTGGGTTTACGCCGGGATTTCTCCGGTTTCCTCCCACATGCTAAAAACGTGCAAGTTAGGTTAATAGGCATCAAACTGGGGATTCTAAATTGTCCTTAGGTATGACTGTGAGAGTGAATGGTTGTCTGTCTCTCTGTGTTGGCCCTGTGATGGACTGGCGATCCGTCCAGGGTGTACCCTGCCTCTCGCCCAAAGATGCTGGGATAGGCTCTAGCCCCTGGCCCCCCCGCCCCGCAACCCTAAAAAGGATTAAGCGGAAGAAGATGAATGAATGAATGAATGCTTAAAGACTGTACTCCCCAAATTCTACCAACATGTTAAGTGTCCCACAAAAGGGGAGAGAAGACTGGATCCTGTTTGTAGCAACATTAAGCATGCCTAGAGAGCCACCCCTCTGCCCCACCTTGGACAATCAGACCATCTCTCTCTACTTCTGATAACTACCTATTCCACCCTCAGGAAGATTTAGCCCCCCCAACCAAACAAATAATTAAAACCTGTCCTTAAAACGCTCTTCCCCAGCTACAAGACTGCTTTGCCTGCACTGACTGGAGCATCTTTGAACAGCAGGACCTGGACTCCTACACCAAATCTGTCCTTTTCTACAGCAAATGCTGTGTAGAAAATGTGACAGTCACCAAACACATCCGGGTATTTCCAAACTGCAGACCTTGGATGTGGCTGCTTCATCCATCCAGGTGGTGGATGACCCTTAATTTCTGTAAAGCGTCTTTGAGTGTCTATGATAAAGCGCTATATAAATCTAATGCATTGATTCATTGATTGATTGACCAGTGAATTCCAGGCTCTGATCAGATCCCACAACTCAGCCTTCAGACAAAGGGACAGCTCTCTGTACAGCACTGCTAGAGCTAACCTGAGGAGAGGCATAAAACTCATGAAAAATGCCCACTGGAGGAAGGTGGAGGGTTTCCTCACAGACAACAACCCCCAACAGACAACCCCCAAACAACCTCCCCCCCGGGGGAGGTTGTTTGCCCCGCAGGAACGGCTGCTGCGGGCTATTTACGGGAAACAAGTAATTGGAAACTCTTGTGCCTGACTGATCTTTTCATCGAAGATGTAGAAGATTTGTACGTCTTCGTAGTACTGGTGATTGGGATCGTTCTGATTGGATCTGGGATTGTCCTGGTGTACCGCAAATTGTGGAAGATGGATACAACCTATCAAAATGCTGGCCAGGCGAGGTGCATCCATCAAATTGAAAAAATGGAGAGGACCCTGATAGCGGCAAATGGAGAACTGTCTCGGAAGGTGGATTACATCATGATTACGCTAAGGGCCATCCACGATGGATTCAACGTCCAGCAATGAAGGATTAAGTACTGAATCTGTAAGAGAATATAAAGTTCTTTTCTCTCTGTGATCAGTACTATTCGACGAAATCTGACTCCCTCACAAAAATCCTCCTGATCATCTGCAGTCCTTGTTTTCAAAACATTGAGCTCATGGCCTTCGGACAGGCAGCTGCATGGCTCCAAGGACAATGCCAGCAGCCAGACAAAACATCTCCTGCCAAAGAGTCCTTGTTGTTCTTAACTGATACAAACATCTACTTTCAACATTACACTCATACTGATTCACAAAACATGATGATAAAGATGACTCACTCACTGCTCTCTCTGTGTCCTTGTGAACTTTTTTGTCTGCTGACTGTGCATTGAGGGCTTTTTTTTCTTGTAATCATAATATTGATCATATATGACCAGTATTCTGAAATCAATGATTTTTTTGCTCCTTCCTATTGTATTATCCTTTCCCATGCTTCCTGTACCCTTCTGTTGGCAGGCGCGTTCACAGATACAGCCGTGTCACCGGGAATGCAGGTCGTTTTCTGTGTCAAGTCAAATCCCTCGTATGTTATCAGTGATCTGTTATCAGTTATCTGTTAATGTACTTGGCAATAAATCTTTTCTGAGTTCTGAGTTCTGAGTTCAGATGTGGAGAGGCATCCAGGCCCTCACCAGCTACAGGGGCCAGAGCCCCCCAGCATCAGACAGCAGCCTCAGTCTGGCAGAGGAGCTTAACAGCTTCTTTGCCCGGTTTGAGCACATCTTCCCCCACCCCCACCCCCACTCCTCTCTCCCCCCTCCCCTCCCTCTCTCTACAGGTGCACGAGGTGAGGAGGCGACCGAGAGCAGTGAACCCCCGCAGAGCTGCTGGTCCAGACGGCATCCCAGGAACGGTGGTCAAAGCATGTGCAGACCAGCTGCCAGAGATCCTCACTAAGATGTTCAACCTCTCCTTGACGCATGCCACCTTCCATGGGATGGAGGAAGGGATGCACCTTCTTCATGCATCCCTTCCTGCCTCAAGGCCTCCACCACAATTCCAATCCCCAAAAAGGCCACAATTGACGGCCTAAATGACTACAGACCCATAGCACTCACGTCTATAGTCATGAAATGTTTTGAGCGACTGATGTCCCAGCACATCAGGGACTGTCTTCCCCCCTCCTTCGACCCCCATCAGTTCGCCTACAGAGAGAACCGGACTATGGAAGATGCCATCGCCACCACTCTCCACAGAGTGCTGAGCCACCTGGAGATCCAAAAGAGCTACGTGAGGATGCTCTTGTGGACTACAACTCAGCTTTTAACACCATCATCCCGGACATCCTGATGAACAAACTGCACCTCCTCCAGATACCCCTTCCCCCGCGCTCCTGGATAAAGAACTTTCTTACCAACTGCCCACAAACAGTCAAGCTTGGCCCCCACCACTCCTCCACACTGTCCCTCAGCACTGGCTCCCCTCAGTGCTGTGTGCTAAGCCCTCTACTGTACTCCCTGTATACCTTTGACTATATCCCAACCCACCCAACCTCCATCATTGTGAAATACGTGGACAACACCACCTTGATTGGGCTCATCACCGACGATGATGAGAAGGCATACAGGACAGAGACTGGGAATCTGCTGTTGTGGTGCCAAGCAAACAACCTGAAACTGAATGTCCCAAAAAATGAAAAAACTCATTCTGGACTTCAGGAAGAACAGACAGGATCCCCTTCCCCATAAATGGCAACCGCATGAAAAATGTCCCCGCCTTCAGGTTCCTAGGCACCCACATCTCCTCTGACCTCTCCTGGACTGTCAACACCAAGGCCCTGGTGAAGAAAGCCCAGCAGCAGCTGCACTTCCTCTGTGTCCTGAGGAAGCACAACCTGGACCAAAAGCTGCTGCTGGCCTTCTATCGCTGCTCAGTGGAGAGTGTGCTCACCTACTGTGTGGGTGTGTGGTATGTCGGCTCCACAGCCAACAACAGAAAGGCTGTGCAGAGGGTCATCAACACCGCCCAAAAAATTATCGCCAGCCCTCTGCCCTCCCCGGAAGACATCTCCAGATCCTCCTGTCTTTGAACAATCAAGGTCATCACAGGAGACTCCTCACATCCCACCCACCACCTGTTGGACCTGCTTCCCTCTGGACGATGGTTCAGATTGATCAGGTCCCACACCTCCAGACTGACAAACAGTTTTTTCCCCTGGGCCATCCGAACTGCAAACAGTCAGAGGCCCCACCCCCTCCCTCTGAACGCTCACATGGACAGAACTGAGGACCTTTTAATTATCTCTATAACTCACCTGTCTCTGCACTCCTCACTTTCATGTATATTGACCCATCCGTGAAATCAATACTGTACATATTTTCCATAACCCTTGGGCCATTTTAATTCAATTCAATTCAACTTTATTTATATAGCGCCATTTCACAACAACAGTCATCTCATAGCACTATCCACTGTAGGGAGGACCCCCACAGTTGCAGAAAGACCCCAGCAATCAGGCGATCCCCTGTGAGCAAGCACTTGGTGACGGTGGAGAGGAAAAACTCCCTTTTAACAGGAAGAAACCTCCAGCAGAACCAGGCTCAGGGAGGGGCAGTCATCTGCTGCGACTGGCTGGGGGGTGAGGGGACAGAGAAGAAGAAAAGAACAGACATGCAGAGAGCAAACAGCACGATGGGGACTCAATCTATGGGAGAGAACAAACAAATGTTAATGACCAGCAAAAAAAAAAATATTTCATAGAGAGTGAGGAAAGGAGTGAGGCCCAGTGCATTACTGGAGGTCCCCCGGCTGACTAAACCTATTAGCAGCATAACTAAGGGAGGGTTCAGAAACACATGATCCCTCCCTAATTGTAGGCTATATCAAAAAGGTAGGTTTTAGCCCTATTCTTAAAAACAGAGATCGAGTCTGACTCCCAAATCCAGATTGGCAGCTGATTCCACAGGAGAGGAGCTTGATAACTGAAGGCTCTGCCTCCCATTGTACTTTTGGAGATTCTAGGTATTACAAGTAAACCTGCATTTTGGGAGCGTAGTGCTCTGTTAGGATAATACGGTAGTATCAGATCTTTTAAATAAAAAGGAGCCTGATTGTTTAGAGCTTTGTAAGTAAGAAGAAGGATTTTAAACTTAATTCTAAACTCTATGGGAAGCCAATGAAGGGAGGCCAGAACCGGAGAGATATGATCTCTCTTTCTAGTACCTGTTAAAACTCTTGCTGCAGCATTTTGGATCAGCTGAAGACTTTTTAAAGATGTTTTAGGACAGCCTGATAATAAAGAATTACAATAATCTAATCTCGAGCTAACAAAAGCGTGGATCAGCTTCTCAGCATCACTCTGAGACAAGATGCTCCTAATCTTGGCAATATTACGCAAATGATAGAAGGCAGTCTTAGAAACAAATTTAATATGTGAATTGAAGGACAAATCCTGATCAAAAATAACTCCAAGGTTCCTCACAGAGCTATTAAGAGAAAGAGTAACTGCATCCAAACTGAAAGTTTGATTTGGAAAGGAATTTCTAAGGTTTTTTGGACCAACAAGAATGACTTCAATCTTATCTGAATTTAATAGCAGGAAATTACAAGTCATCCAAGCTTTGATTTCCTTAAGACAGGCTTCTAACTTGGCTAATTGATTAGTATCATCTGGCTTCATTGACAGGTATAATTGTGTGTCATCTGCATAACAGTGAAAATGTATACAGTGCTTTCTAATAATGTTGCCTAACGGAAGCATATACAGTATAAACTAAAAAGAGTAGGGCCAAGCACAGATCCCTGTGGAACTCCATGACTAAGCTTTGAGCTGAGAGAAAACTCATCATTTACATGAACAAACTGGAACCTATCAGATAAATAAGATCTAAACCACTGCAACGAAGTTCCATTAAGTCCAACATAGTGTTCTAATCTATCAAGTAGAATATTATGATCAATAGTATCAAAAGCTGCACTAAGATCTAAAAGGACAAGTACAGAAACTAGTCCATTATCAGATGCAATGAGGAGGTCGTTAATGACCTTCGCTAAGGCTGTTTCAGTACTATGATGGATTCTAAACCCAGATTGAAACTCCTCAAGTAAACCATTTCCCTGCAGGTGGTCAAATAATTGCGTAGCAACAACTCTTTCTAAGATTTTTGAAATGAAAGGGAGATTAGAGATTGGTCTATAGTTAGCTAAAGCTCCTGGATCTAGCGTTGGCTTTTTGAGTAAGGGTTTAATTACAGCCGTTTTAAAAGCCTGCGGTACATGGCCTAAAGTTAATGAAGAATTGATTATATGAAGAATAAAGCTACCAATAAGTGGGAAGACTTCTTTAAATAACCTGGTAGGAATAGGGTCTAAAAGACAAGTTGAAGGTTTGGATGAGGAAACTATTTTGTCTAACTCACAAAGGTCGATTGGAGTAAACTCATCAAGACAGACATCAATAGAAGGAGTTGTAGTAGTTACAGTATTTAAGTTAACTGTGGGAAGAATCTGATTGATTTTATCTCTGATGGATGAAATTTTATTATTGAAAAAGTTCATAAAGTCCTGACTAGTAAGCTCTAAGGGGATGCTAGGATTGACAGAGTCCTGACTCTTTGTCAACCTGGCTACAGTACTGAAAAGAAACCTAGGATTATTCTTGTTCTCTTCTATTAATGCAGAGTAATAACTCGTTCTAGCTTTTCTAAGAGATTTTTTATAAATTAAAAGATGATTTCTCCAAGCTAAATAGATTTCATCTAAATTAGTAGAGCGCCATTTTCTTTCTAATTGACGAGTCTTCTGTTTTAAGCTACGAGTTTCTGTGTTGAACCAAGGAGTTAAAAATCTCTGATTAGACTTTTTCTTTTTTAAGGGGGCCACCAAGTCTAGAGCCTGATGCAGAGAAGCTGAAACACTATCCACCATGATATCAATTACAGAAGGAGCAAGCTGTCTATAGCTTATTTCCGTTGTATTGACACATGGCATAGAGGAAACAATCTGCATAAATTTGGAAACAGCATCATCTGAGAGGCATCTACTGTGATAATATTTTTCTTTAGGAGCCAAATAGTCAGAAATAGTAAAATCAAAGGTTAACAGACAATGGTCTGACAGTACAGGGTTATGAGGAGACACTACCAGATTTTCTATTTCTATGCCATATGTCAGAACAAGGTCCAATGTATGGTGGAGGTAATGAGTAGAATTTCCTACTTTCTGAGAAAACCCAATCGAGTCTAATATTGAATTAAAAGCCACATTAAGGCAGTCACTATCTACATCCACATGTATATTAAAGTCCCCTACTATAATTATTCTATCATGATTTCAGCACTAAATCAGCTAAGAAATCAGGAAATTCGGATAAAAAATCTGAATAGGTTGATGGGGGACGATAAACTATGGCAATAAAATTGGGTTTAACCTGGAATGCTAAAGTGCCCAACACAGAGGACCAGGCCCTCAAAGGGAATTATAACATGTTATTTTGCTTTACATTAACTAGTAAATTTGGAATGGTAAATTGATGCTACTCCTCCTCACGACCAGAACTTCTGGGATTTTGACAGTTTAAATAACCAGAGGGAGTTGATTCATTTAAACAACATAATCCTCTTGCCCTAACCAAGTCTCTGTAAGGGAAATTAAATCAATCTGATGATCAATTAACAGATCATGGACAACAGAGACTTGGGAGTTAGAGACCTAATATTTAATAAACCACATTTAAGTGGTTAAAGTTAAGTGGTTATAAACACCCACAGTACAGTCTCCGTACTGTGGGTGTTTATATATTTATATATCTACATATTATTCCATCTAGCTACATTGCTCCGCACTGTGTGTGTTTATATACTTGCATATTTATTCCACCTAGCTGCAATGCTCCGTACTGTGGGTGTTTATATATTTACATATTTTTCCATCTAGCTACAATGCTCTGCACTGTGTGTTCATATATTCATATATTATTCCATCCAGCTACAATGCTCTGCACTGTGTGTCTGTGTGTGTGTGTATATATATATATTTTATAGTAATACGTACATATGTTTATTAGCTGCTCTTGCTTGCTTGTTTTTTTTTTTCTTGCCTTCTGATTGTTGCTCTGAGTGTTGCTATCCCTGTGCTGTTTTGCAATCCTGGAATTTCCCCGTTGTGGGACTAATAAGGCTTATCTTATCTTATCTTATCTTAATTTTTAAATATGAGGGAGGAACAGAGGCCAAATCATTCAATTTAGAGGCTTTATGTTTAATTTGAGTTTTACCAATATTTTGCTTTATTACTTTGGGATGCTTATACATTATATTTTTATTTACTTCGGAGGGAGCAGACAACGATTCTCTGATGGGGAAGACAGGGGCTAAGCTGAGGGGTGGCGGATGAAGAGGAGCTGCAGAGAGGCATTTTACTCAATTATGTGTTCTGCACTTTGCACTCTTATGTACATAGTTCCACCCACGAAGCCACTACCATACCTGTGTACAGTGCATCCAGAAAGTATTCACAGCGGTTCACTTTTTCCACATTTTATGTTACAAAGATGTTCCAAAAGGGATTACATTCATTTTTTTCCTCAAAATTCTGCATACAATACCCCATGATGACAATGTGAAAAAAGTTTTTTTTTTTTTTTTAAATATTTTTGCAAACTTATTAAAAATAAAAAACTAAGAAATCATAAATACATAAGTATTCATAGCCTTTGCTCAATACTTTGTTGATGCACCTTTGGCAGAGGGAGCTGGCAGACCGATCAGGAATTTCCCAGTCGACCCTGAGCCGAGCTATGCCAGCTGTGTGGGATGGCATTATCTGGCTGTCACCAGGTACATCAAATTCCCATACAATGCAGTTGAACAGGCCAACATCAAAGTGCAATTTGCAGCGAGAGCCAGTTTTCCTAATGTAATTGGAGCTATGGACTGTACACACATTGTTAGAAAATCACCTTCACAAGATGAATACTGTATGTGTATGTTAACATGAAACATTTCTATTCTATCAATGTACAAATTATATGTGATGCGCAAATGCGACAAACCAACATTGTTGCCAGGTGGCCCGGTTCAACACATGATTCAGTCATCCTAATGAACAGCATTGTTGGGAACAAACTCCAAGCTGGAACTGTGCGGATGGGTGGCTTCTTGGTGAGAAAATTCATGTAATTGTCCTAAATAACCCACCTCAAGTGCAACGCACCTGTGCGCCCCCAAATACAGTGCATACAGAAAGTATTCACGGTGCTTCACTTTTTCCACATTTTATGTTACAGCCTTATTCCAAAAGGGATTAAATTCATTTTTTTCCTCAAAATTCTACACACAATACCCCATAATGACAGTGTGATAAAAGTTTTTTTTTTTTTTAGATTTTTGCAAATTTATTAAAAATAAAAAAAATAAGAAATCACATGTACACACACTACTGTTCAAAAGTTTGGGGTCACTTAGAAATTTCCTTATTTTTGAAAGAAAAGCACTTTTTTTTCAATGAAGATAACTTTAAACTAATCAGAAATACACTCTATACATTGCTAATGTGGTAACTGACTATTCTAGCTGCAAATATCTGGTTTTTGGTGCAATATCTACATAGATGTATAGAGGCCCATTTCCAGCAACTATCACTCCAGTGTTCTAATGGTACAATGTGTTTGCTCATTGCGTCAGAAGGCTAATGGGCGATTAGAAAACCCTTGTGCAATCATGTTAGGTCTGCAATGCTGTAATTGCTGCAAATGGAGGATTCTTTGACAAAAGCAAAGTTTGAAGGAAAAAATTATTATTTCAAATATAAATCATTATTTCTAACCTTGTCAATGTCTTGACTATATTTTCTATTCATTTTACAACTCATGGTGGTAAATAAGTGTGACTTTTCATGGAAAACACAAAATAATTGTCTGGGTGACCCCAAACTTTTGAACGGTAGTGTAAGTATTCACAGCCTTTGCCATGAAGCTCAAAACTGAGCTCAGGTGCATCCTGTTTGCGCTGATCATCCTTGAGATGTTTCTACAGCTTAATTGGAGTCCACCAATTAAGCTGTAGCTCTCTGTGGTAAATTCAGTTTATTACCTCCGCCAGGAGGTTATGTTTTTTCCGGGGTTTATCTGTCTGTCTGTCTGTCTGTTTGTCTGTCTGTTGGTTAGCAAGGTAACTCAAAAAGTTTTGGATGGATTTCAATGAAACTTTCAGGCGTTGTTGGAAATGGTACAAGGAAGAACTGATTACATTTTGGGGATGATCCTGATCACTGTCCAGAAGAAAACCGCCATTACAGAAAATGCCATTTTCGTGAATAACTACTGAACAACTAATCCTATCATTGTCAATCCAATTGCTAGTTATGTTTTTGCCGGGGTTTGTCTGTCTGTTTGTCTGTCTGTCTGTTGGTTAGCAAGATAACTCAAAAGGTTTTGGACGGATTTCGATGAAACTTTCAGGCGTTGTTGGAAATGGTACAAGGAAGAACTGATTACATTTTGGGGATGATCCTGATCACCGTCCAGAAGAAAACCGCCATTACGGAAAATGTCATTTTCGTGAATAACTACTGAACCACTAATCCTATCATTGTCAATCCAATTGCTAGTCATATGTTTTCATGCTCAAGGAATCTGAAAACGTACACACAAACACTGTATGGGGGGAACTGTGGCCGCCATTACGGAAAATGCCATTTTCGTGAATAACTACTCAACCACTAATCCTATCATTGTCAATCCTATTGCTAGTCATATGTTTTCATGGTCAAGGAATCTGAAAACGTACACACAAACACTGTATGGGGGGAACTGTAGTGCTTGGCGGAGGTCTGCGCTCTCCGAGTGCTTTTCTAGTTGGACATGATTTGGAAAGGTACACACCTATCTATATAAGGTCCCACAGTTGACAGTGTATGTCAGAGCACAAACTAAGCATGAAGTCAGAGGAATTTTCTGTAGACATCTGAGAATAGATTGTCTTGAGGCACAAATCTGGGGAAGGGTACAGAAAACTTTCTGCTGCTTTGAAGTTCCCAATGAGCACAGTGGCCTCCATCATCCGTAAATGGAAGAAGTTCGGAACCACCAGGACTCTTCTTAGAGCTGGCCGGCCATCTAAACTGAGCGATTGGGGGAGAAGGGCCTTAGTCAGGGAGGTGACAAAAAACCCGATGGTCACTCTGTCAGAGCTCCCGCATTGCTCTGTAAAGGGAGGAGAACCTTCCAGGAGGACAGCCATCTCTACAGCAATCTACCAGTCAGGCCCGTATGGTAGAGTGGCCAGACGGAAGCCACTCCTTAGTAAAAGGCACATGGTAGCATGCCAGGAGTTTGCCAAAAGGCACCTGAAGGACTCTCAGACCATGAGAAACAAAATTCTCTGGTCTGATGAGACAAAGATTGAACTCTTTGGCGTGAATGCCAGGCGTATGTTTCGAGGAAACCAGGCACTGTTCATAATCACACCAATGCTGGTAGCAGCATCATGCTGTGGGGATGTTTTTCAGTGGCAGGAACTGGGACACTAGTCAGGATAGAGGAAAACATGAATGCAACAATGTACAGAGGCATCCTGGATGAAAACCTGCTCCAGAGTGCTCTTGACCTCAGACTGGAGCAACGGTTCATTTTTCAGCAGGACAACAACTCTAAGCACACAGCCAAGATATCAAACGAGTGGCTTCAGGACAACTCTGTGAATGTCCTTGAGTGGCCCAGCCAGAGCCCACACTTGAATCCAATTGAACATCTCTGGAGAGATCTAAAAATGGCTGTGCACCGATGCTTCTCATCCAACCTGATGGAGCTTGAGAGGTGCTGCACAGAGGAATGGGTGAAATTGCCCAAAGATAGGTGTGCCAAGCTTGTGGCATCATATTCAAAAAGACTTGAGGCTGTAATTTCTGCCAAAGGTGCATCAACAAAGTAGTGAGCAAAAGCTGTGAACACTTATGTACATGTGATTTCTTTGTTTTTTATTATTACCTCTGCCAAGGAGGTTTTACCGGGGTTTGTATGTCTGTCTGTCTGTTACCAACATAACTCAAAAACTTATGAACAGATTTTGACAAAATTTTCAGGAAAGGTGTGTAATGGCACGGGGAACAGATGATTACATTTTGGTGATGATCTGAGAGTGCATACCTCCACCAAGGGCTTTGTTTGTATTTGTGCAGCAGGATTACACAAAAACTACTGGATGGATTTGAATGAAATTTTCACCAGAGGTGGTTTTTGGGCTAGAGAGGAACCCATTATATTTTGGTGATGATCTGAGAATGTATACCTCAGCCAAGGCTCTTATCTTCTCACAGTCTGTTAGCAGCAATACTCCAAAACTGATGGACAGACTTTGATGCAATTTTCACCACAAGTGGCTATAGGCCTACACACAAACCCATTACATTTTGGAGGTGATCCATGAGAAATGGAAGGAGCCTTGGCGGAGGTATGCACTCTGAGTGCTTTTCTAGTTTTTAATAAATTTGCAAAAATCTAAAAAACCCAAACTTTTTTCAGATTGACATTGTGGGATATTGTGTGTAGAATTTTGAGGAAAACAATGAATTTAATCCCTTTTGGAATAAGGCTGTAACATAACTAAATGTGGAAAAAGTGAAGCACTGTGAATACTTTCCTGATGCACTGCATATACAGTACCTATGGGCTAATTGTTACCTCCACCAAGGAGGTATTGTTTTTACAGGGGTTTGTCTGTCTGTCTGTCTGTTACCAACATAACTCAAAGTTATGAACAGATTTTGATTAAATTTTCAGGAAAGGTGTGTAATGGCACGGGGAACAGATGATTACATTTTGGTGATGATCTGAGAGTGCATACCTCCACCAAGGGCTTTGTTTGTACTTGTGCAGCAGGATTACGCAAAAACTACAGGATGGATTTGGATGAAATTTTCACCAGAGGTGGTTCTTGGGCTAGAGAGGAACCCATTATATTTTGGTGCTGATCTGAGAATGCATACCTCAGCCAAGGCTCTTTTCTTCTCACAGTCTGTTAGCAACAATACCCCAAAACTGATGAACAGACTTTGATGCCATTTTCACCACAAGTGGCTATAGGCCTACACACAAACCCATTACATTTTGGAGGTGATCCATGACAAATGGAAGGAGACTTGGCGGAGGTATGCGCTCTATGAGTGCTTTTCTAGTTATTTTTACTTTTGTTTTTATTTCAGTCGTATAATTCATCGTGTGTTCTGTAACTGTTCTTATTTCAAATTCTTCTCACTTTATTGCGCAGTAGCCTGGTGGAGCACCCACAATTTCATTGTGCTGTACAACTGTACAATGACAATAAAGCTAAAGCCTGTTCTTTAAAATAACATGAAAATTATTTTTCCAAGTAGCTAGTTACTTTAATCATGCAGTAATTGGTAAAGTAACTCAATTACTTTTGAAAAGAAGTAACTAGTAACTGCAATTACATAGTTACTATTTTTTTAGTAACTTGGCAAACCCTTTTCACTCCACAGACAATAGTAGCTGTAAGCTACTACTGTAGCCACAGCTGCTCTGGGGCAGACTGATGGAAACGTGACTGCCAATCCATGCCAGTGGCCTCTCCGACCACTACCGAACATTTATACATATTCATATCTAGTGTCATGAATACTGAGTATAAAATCATTTGTTTACAATATAAAACCTCTCACAGGGCAGCGCGGTGGCGGAGTGGTTAGCACTGCTTTAGCACAGCAACTCACCCTTGGCCAGAGGATCCTGGGTTCAATCCCAGCCCCCGACCAACAGTGATCTGTGTGGAGTTTGCATGTTCTTCCTGTGTCTGCGTGGGTTTACCCCGGGATTTCTCCAGTTTAGAAAGCTGCAGCCCCCCCGCATCCCGAAAAGGATTAAGAAGATGGATGGATGAAACCTCTCTTCATAAATTTTGAAGTTTATTTGCTAATTTGCAAGTTTTTTTCTTGTTGATTTCTCTTTTCCTTTTTTTAACATTTGCAACTTTCCCCCCAATAATGTTGTTTAATTTTCTTCTCTTAATTATGCCAAAGTTAAAATACTATAACCAGACTGTCAGTGATGGAGTCGCTCATTCCAACCTGATGAAATCACCCCGAGAATCAGGTCATCTCAACTGCCTGGAAGGTAGGAGTGGTCAGACCAATTTTCAAAATGGGGAGTAAAAGTCAAAGTCAAAGTGCCTTTACTGTCATTCCATTGCTAAAAAACAATAGAACGGAATTGAGATACTGCTCCCTAAAACAAACTATCACACTCACAGTTCACTCATGCATTTAACATTCTCATAACTACAACAATAAATAATGCTTAAAACAATGATACCTAAAAAGTTAAATACAATATGTATATAGCAATAATAAAAACATACTGAGTGATAAATAAGACCAGCTTATACACAAGGTTATTGCTACAAAACAACCTAAAATAACATCAGCAGTCTGTACGTGTTACATAAATCCGTTCAAAATACGTACTGCTGTTGGGAAAAAACTATGATTAAACCTGGTAGTCCGGGTTTTATGGGATCTGTACCACAGACCAATGAGCATCTTACCTGCCATCTCCAAAATAATTGAAAAATGGGTGGCAACACTATTATGTGAACATCTGAATTATGGAACCCCCCCTTCCCCCCACCCACCCCTGCATCACACACAGTTTGGGTTCCATGCCCACCACTCAACAGAGTCTCCTATGATCTTGTTCCCAGAGAAAACTAAATCTTTCTTAGATAAGTGCAATTGTGTAGGTACTGTGTTTTTAGATCTGAAGAAGGCGTTTGACACCGTTGACCACAACATCCTTTCAATCAGACTTACTCAGTTTAACTTTTCAGAACATGCTATCAAATGGATGAAATCCTATTTAACCAACAGACAGCAATGTGTAATGGTCAACAGTGTCAAATTGCCATATTTGAAATATCAAATAGGTATCCCACAAGGCTCCATACTTGGACCAATGTTGTTCTCCCTATACATACAGTATCTCACAAAAGAGAGTACACCCCTTACATTTTTGTAAATATTTTATTATATCTTGTCATGGGACAGCACTGAAGATATGACACTTTGATACAATGTAAAATAGTCAGTGTACAGCTTGTATAACTGTAAATTTGCTGTCTCCTCAAAATAACTCACAGTCATTAATGTCTAAACTGCTGGCAACAAAAGTGAGTACACCCCTAAATGAAAATCTCCAAAGTGTGCCCAATTAGCCATTTTCCCTCCCCAGTGTCATGTGACTCGTTAGTGTAACAAGGTCTCAGGTGTGAATGGGGAGCAGGTGTGTTAAATTTGGTGTTATCGCTCTCATACTCTCTCATACTGGTCACTGGAAGTTCAACATAGCACCTATAGCAAAGAACTCTGAGGATCTGAAAAAAAAGAATTGTTGCTCTACATAAAAATGGCCTAGGCTATAAGAAGATAGTCAACACCCTGAAACTGAGCTGCAGCACGTAGGCCAAGATTATACAACGGTTTAACAGGACAGGTTCCATTCAGAATAGGCCTCGCCATGGTCGACCAAAGAAGTTGAGTGCACGTGCTAAGCATCATATCCAGAGGTTGTCTTTTGAAAATAGACGTATGAGTGCTGCCAGCATTGCTGCAGAGATTGAAGGATGGTGGGTCAGCCTGTCAGTGCTCAGACCATATATTGCACACTGCATCAAATTGGTCTGCATGGCTGTCGTCCCAGAAGAAAGCCTTTTTAAAGATGATGTACAAGAAAGCCCACAAACAGTTTGCTGAAGACAAGCAGACTAAGGACATGGATTACTGGAACCATGTCCTGTGGTCTGATGAAACCAAGATAAACTTATTTGGTTTAGATGGTGTCAAATGTGTGTGGCGGCAACCAGGTAAGGAGTACAAAGACAAGTGCATTTTGCTTTCAGTCAGACATGGTCTTGGGAGTGTCATGGTTATGGCTGCATGAGTGCTGCCGGCACTGGGGAGCTACAGTTCATTGAGGAAACCATGAATGCCAACATGTACTGTGACATACTGAAGCAGAGCATGATCCCCTCCATTTGGAAACTGGGCTGCAGGGCAGTATTCCAACATGATAACGACCCCAAACATACCTCCAAGATGACCACTGCCTTGCTAAAGAAACTGAGGGTAAAGGTGATGGACTGGCCAAGCATGTCTCCAGACATAAACCCTATTGATCATCTGTGGGGCATCCTCAAACGGAAGGTGGAGGAGTGCAAGGTCTCTAACATTCACCAGCTCTGTGATTTCATCATGGAGGAGTGGGAGAGGATTCCAGTGGCAACTTGTGAAGCTCTAGTGAACTCCATGCCCAAGAGAGTTAAGGCAGTGCTGGAAACTAATGGTGGCCACACAAAATATTGACACTTGGGCACAATTTGGACATTTTCACTTAGGGGTGTGCTCACTTTTGTTGCCAGCAGTTTAGACAGCAATGGCTGTGTGTTGAGTTATTTTGAGGGGACAGCAAATTTACACTGTTAAACAAGCTGTACACTGACTACTTTACATTGTATCAAAGTGTCATCTTCAGTGTTGCCCCATGAAAAGATATAATAAAATATTTACAAAAATGTGAGAGGTGTGCTCACTTTTGTGAAATACTGTAAATGATCTTCCAAATGCATGCAGAAATATTCATACTGTATACAAATGTATGCAAATGACATGGTAATGTTCACACCTGCAAAAAACACACAAGAAGCCGCCTGTATTCTTACAACAGCGATGACCCGAATCCATGTCTGGCTCAATAATTCATATCTCCTACTAAACACTAAAAAAAGTGTTTGCATGATGTTCACCAAACAACAAATATTACAAACTCAAACATTTTCTTAAAAGGGGAGGAGCTGCAGCTAGTCGAGGAATTTAAGTACTTTGGCATAATTTTAGACTCCTCATTAACCTTTAAAAAACACATCAAAAAATCTCAAACATAATCAAATTCAATCTAAGAAATTTTAAACAAATTAGACCATCGCTGACAATGCGACCAAAATGTTTCTGCATGCAATGATCTTCTCACACATCAATTATCGTTTTACCATTTTTTGGGGGTGGCAGTGGCTCAGGAGGTAGAGCAGGTCGTCCAATAACCGCATAGTTGGCAGTTTGAATCCCGCTCTCCCCGGATATCCTGCCGTTGTGTCCCTGGGCAAGACACTTCACCCCCAATTGCTCCTGGTGGGTCTGGAAGCGCCATGTTAGGTAGCATGCCGCCGTAAATGTGTGTGTGAATGGGTGGATAGCAAGATCTGTAAAGCGCTTTGGTCATCAAGAGATGAGAATAAAAGCGTTATATAAGTGAATACCATTTACCAACTGGTCACTCACTGGTGTAACCATAATCATCCCATCGAATCTTTATATAAAAATCCTTGGCAAGAAAGAGCCCACATATCACTGCTGTAACATTTACAAACTAGAAAAGCACTCGGAGAGCGTAGACCTCCGCCAAGCGCCACAGTTCCCCTGTGGGCATGTTGTCCTGTATTTTTTTTTTTTCCAAGTGTTCTGACGATTTTTTGGCAGAGTTACATGCACAAAAAAAAAAGTATTGAAAAAATATTGAAAATGGCCCTATCTCGCAATGTTAAATAAAAAAAAAAAAAAAAAGAAAGAATCCTTTAAAAAATTCCTGGATCCAGACGGGGATCCGGATCACCACCAAAATGTAATCATCTGTAGGATACCCCATTTCTGACAATCTCTGAAAATTTCATGAAAATCCGTCCATAACTTTTTGAGTTATCTTGCAAACAAACAAACAAACAAACACCGATGAAAACATAACCTCCTTGGCGGAGGTAAAAATACAATCTTCTGTCTTTTGAAAATGATAACACTCACAAATTTGCCTGTTCAGTCTATAAAATATTAAATGGCTATGCACCAAAACCCCTGAGAGAATATGTTAAACTGAAAACTGTCACCGGTACAACCACCGGAGCATTCACTAGAGGAGACTGTGAGGTCCCCCACAGACACACCACATTTGCTCAATCTGTGCTATCAGTGAGGGGCACTAAGATCTGGAATAACATACCACCTACAATCAGAGAACATACCACACTAAACACTTATAAGACTCATTGTAAAAACTAGCTTTTTAACAACCACAACGGTATTCATAACTAGTGGTTGCTCTGTGGCATACGCATGCATGTCCCCTTGCGTCACACACATATGCCCCGCCTCTTGTTTGTTGTTGTCTGTTGTTGCTGTGAGGTGCTTTGGTGCATGTGTGTGTACGCATACACAGCACTTCACATGTGTGACATTTGAATCTTTTTTTTGCAACACCTTTACTCTGCACTTTGTACAGTTTCATTGCAGTTGTTCTCCTTGTGTATGATTGTTTGTTTGTTTTTGTGACCCGCCGGGGATTACAGATGCAAATTAGCAGTGTCATGTCTTTGGGTAAAAGACATTGATAAATTTATAAAGTTAATAAATTGGTTAAAAGGAATAAATAAGTTAAAATGAGTGATAAAATTGTCAAAAACCTGTGTTTAAAAAGTTATCGAAGTGAGACATCTTTTCCTTAAAGGATTGTTTTTTGTTACTGCAGAGTGTGTGCTCTTCCATATATAGATGATCTTTGATGTGTTTTTTCCCTCGGCTACAGTCAGCTAGCCACACAAAAACGAAGTTAAAAAGTTCATTGAGTACGCTGTGTTGTTCTTCTTCGCTTGAGTCTTGGGGAATTTTGTACAAGCACTTGATAGAGATCGCTGATGTTCTAAAGTATTACGTGAATGAGTTTTGTTAAAGCGATGATGTTTCTGTTAGTTATTTACGTGTATTAGCTCCTTGTGTTAGCATACCGCATGTTAATATGTAGATAGTAATTGCATTGTTCTGTATGTTTCAGTTACCGCGCCATGCTACACACGCATGCAAGAAAACTTTATAAAGACAAGAAAAGCAAGCCTTGTGTGCGAAGTTTTCTTCAATGGTTCGCTGGCTGTCTAGCAGCATAGAGAAACGTGCTGTGAGGACAGCACAGTAAAAAGACATTAAAGACGTCCAAAGCAAGACGTTTTCTCAGAGGCAGGGCAAGCAGCTTAAAAACACCAATTATGGTCTAAATGATCAATTTCCACAAGAAATCTTGGAAAGGAGAAGGAAGCTTTTTCCCATTAGGAAGCAATACATCCAAGAAGGTAAACGAGCTATTGTTTCTGTGGATAGATTGTATATAGATGGCAAGCTGTTTATGGATGAAACTATAACTCCCTGGTTATTCTAGAGCCCTTTTTTTTTTTTTTCTCCTTTTTTTTTTTTAGCTACAGGTGGAAAAGAGAGTGGGATTGTGCGCAGGTCTCTTACTCGATTTCAGTTTAATATGTTAACATTTGTCAAAATGTTTATTTCTTTGTTGTTGAGGTTGTTGTTTGTTTGTTTGTCTGTTGTAGGTTTTTTTTTTTAAGTTTTTAGGTCATTGTTGTATGTTGTCTGCATTTTTCCACCACTTACTAACCTTCATGTCTGTTTTTTCTCATACTTCTGGTTTGTAGGAAATAACTTGAAATACATGTACCCATTTGCTTGCAATTGCAGGCAAATGGCACAGAGACATCATGCGCGTGCACCCAATTATATATGCATATATACACACAACATACTGTATATATACATATATATGCATACATTACAGACATATCACATAAGCACATATAGTTTACACATTTAGTTAGTCTTTAGTACACAACCAGTTAGTGAAAACATGTCTTCATTTAAGTTTGTCACGTGGAACATACGTGGAATTGGAAATGGGGAGAAGAGGCTAAAAGTTTTTAATCGACTGAATGATCTACAGGCAGACTTTGTTTTATTGCAGGAGACACATGTCTCTAAGTCGTCTGTAGATGCGCTCACCTCACCAGAATTCCCCCATATGTACTCAGCCGGCTTTAATTCTAAGCAAAGGGGGGTAGCTATACTGGTAAATAGAAGAATACACTTTGTTATGAATAACACCATAATAGATCCAGAAGGTAGATTTATAATACTAAAAATTTCAGTCCAAAATTTGGATCTATGTATTGCAAGCGTTTATGGCCCAAATGTTGACGACCCATCCTTTTTTCACACTTTTTTCACTTCTCTTTCTGAGCACTTGGACACCACACTTATAATAGGAGGGGACTTCAACTTGGTATTAAACCCTGCACTCGACAGGCTCAGTACATCGGGGGTTTACCGAAAATGGCTGGCTACTGACACTCTCAAACAGTACATGATTGATTTTGGTCTTTGCGATGAATGGCGATCTCTTCACCCAACTCTTCGGGAATATACCTTTTTTTCATCAGTTCATAGTTCATATTCGCGTCTAGATTTCTTCTTAGCCAGTAACTCTATTGTAAGGGACATCATAGACACTGAAATATGTTCAAATCAAGCTATTAGCGATCATCATCCAGTTT
This sequence comes from Pholidichthys leucotaenia, assembly GCA_020510985.1. Lineage (NCBI taxonomy): Eukaryota > Metazoa > Chordata > Actinopteri > Cichliformes > Pholidichthyidae > Pholidichthys > Pholidichthys leucotaenia. Next base: position 71,992,321 of record CM035836.1, read on the forward strand.
CTCTTACACTAGTAAATAGGGAAGCTACAAGGGAAACTAGGAGCTGGAGATTTAATATATCACTACTGAAAGATGAAGACTTTATTAATTATTTTAATAAAGAGTGGGAATCATATCTGGAATATAATGATGTGCCAGGAATATCCCCAGGTGTTCTTTGGGAAGCAGCAAAAGTGGTCATGCGAGGTAAAATAATCTCTTACTGTTCATACAAGAATAAAAAAGAAAAAGCAGTGATACTGGATTTAGAACAGAAGATTAAATCACTGGAGACAACTTGTGCCATTTCCCCACAGGAACAGGCACTTAACGATTTGAGAAAATTAAAGCTGGAATTAAAAGAAATTACAAACAAAAGAGCACAGTTTTTAATACAAAGACTGCATCTTGAGAATTTTGAACATAGTAATAAATCGGGGCGATATCTTGCGAACCAGCTTAGATTGAATAAAGAAAAAACAACTATCCATTCTATCAAGGATATGACTGGAAATATTACCCATGTGCCTGAAGAAATAAATAACTCCTTCAGAAAGTTTTATGAAAATCTCTACTCATCACAGGTTAACCCATCGGACTCAGAGATAAATACATTTTTGGACAATATTAACCTACCACAATTAAATAATGAACAGATTGCGGCTCTGGATGCACCTCTTCAGGTGTTTGAACTCCAGGAGGCACTTAAGCACATCCCAAACAATAAAGCCCCAGGACCAGATGGTTTTCCAGTAGAATTTTATAAAGAATTTTGGCCTGTGATGGCACCTACTTTTTTTAAAATGGTGAACCAAATCAAAGAAGATAATGTAATTCCTCCGAATATGAATTTGGCTAGTATTATTCTACTCCTTAAACCTGGAAAAGAACCTACGCTTCCATCCAGCTACCGTCCCATCTCGCTTATGAATGTCGATCTCAAAATAATTTGCAAAGCTCTTGCCAAAAGACTGGAAAGGATAATTCCGTTTATTATACACCCAGATCAAACAGGTTTTATCAAGGGTAGGCACTCGGCTGATAATACACGCAGGCTATTTAATTTAATAGACTACTGCAAGATCAATAGTGTAGAAACTACAATCTTGTCACTGGATGCAGAGAAAGCCTTTGACCGGGTTAACTGGAAATTTCTTTTTATGGTGTTAAACAAGTTTGGGTTTGGTTCATCTTTCATAAACTGGGTTAAAACACTATATAGATGTCCAGTTGCATCTGTCCGAACAAATGATCAGACTTCCCGAAGCTTTAATCTTCAGAGAGGTACTAGGCAGGGGTGTCCACTCTCTCCCTCACTTTTTACCATCTTTATTGAACCATTAGCAGCAGCCATACGACAAAATGTTGATATCAGAGGTATTCAAACTGGAGAAAAGGAACATAAGATAAGTCTTTATGCTGATGATGTATTGATTTTCCTTGAAAACTCAGAAAGATCTCTTCTTCAGACAGTGGCGCTCATTGATAAATTTTCATCATTATCAGACTACTCTATTAACTGGGTAAAATCAATAGCTTTACCCATAAATTGCAATTTCCCAAATACATCTACTATTCCGATACAATCAGGGAATGTTAAATATTTAGGAATAGATATTTCTCCCAGGCTCTCAGAGTTATTGCGACTAAATCATATCCCCCTTTTAAAAAAGATACAAGATGATCTTACACGCTGGAGGACACTACCTTTATCATTAATGGGAAGAGTCGCAACCATTAAAATGATGGTCCTTCCTAAAATTAACTATTTGTTCTCAATGATCCCTACCCAACCATCAATGGCCTGGTTTAAGTCTCTAGACTCAAATATAAGTAAATTTTTATGGAAGGATAAACCATCACGGATTAGTTTAAAAACTCTCCAAAAAGCGAAAGAGTGCGGAGGCTTAGATTTACCAAATTTTTTTAATTACTTTTTAGCCAATAGATTGCAGTTCGTTTCAAAATGGACAAAATCAACCCCATTAGGGAACCCATGGTTAGATGCTGAACAGGCTCTCTGTGGGTCGCTAAATATCTCTGACTTACCTTTTATAAGTCCCTCTATTAAACGCCATGAGTGTTTTAAAAGTATTAATATTAGTTCCTCTCTGACGGCTTGGTGGAAATTTTTAAAAATAACAGGGTCTTCACTTGTCCCCTGTAAACTCACGCCCATTTGGAATAATCCTGATATCCTGCAACAAAAGAGGACATTAAAATTTCCACTATGGCAAGAGAAGGGAATAAACAACTTAGAGCATCTTGTTCAAGGTGGAAATTTTATCCAATTTCAGGATCTAGTGTCACAACACGAAATCAGTGATAAAAAGTATTTTGAATACCAACAGCTTAAATCCATAATAAAAGCAAGATTTAATTTTAATCAGACAGATTTAGAAGTACCAGTTAAGGTGGCAGAGTTTCTAAATCTCCGTTCCCCAAAATTGATATCGAAAATATTTAGACTATTATCAACGTTGGATGAGTCCATATCTCTTCCAATATCAAAATGGGAGACAGACTTATCGATTAATAAGGAGGAAACTTACAACTTATACAATATAAAGTTCTACATAGAATTCATTATACAGGACAAAGGATGTTCAAAATGGGCCTGAGTCACACAAATATCTGCCCTCACTGTACTAGCAATGTCCCGGATAGTTATATGCATGCCATGTGGTCCTGTGCACCGGTTCAAAAGTTCTGGCAGAAGACATGTGAAGACCTGTCAGCATGGCTTGGGTATAGTGTCCCACCCTCACCCACACTTTGCATATTAGGTGATTTAAGTGAAATAAATATAGATTCAAGGATGTCACATGGTTCTCACTGCCTTATGCATCGCAAAGAAAGCTATCCTCATGAACTGGAAAACAAGAAATAACTTGTGCACGACTTACTATAATAACTTACTATTGGATTATATTAGCCTGGAAAGAATGTCAGCCTCCTCAAATTGGCGGAATTCAGTTCTCTCTGGTCCCCGCTTATTAATTCTATAAACTGAGGGGTGGCGGGCAGTGACTCACTCTCCTTGGCACCTCTGGCGGCTGGCTGCGCCCCAACCGCAGGTGTCCGGGGGGCCTGCTCCGGGGTGGCCATCTGTCTGGCCCTGGGGGGGTGGTGGTGGTGGGGGGGGCTGTGGGGTGGACCGAGGGGGTTGGGCTGTGGCCCCTGGCCGGCTGGCCTCGCCCCTCGTGGGGGGTCTGGGTCTGGCCCTGGGCCCCTGGTGCTGGGGGGGCGTCCCCCCGCCCCGGGCCAGGGTCGGGTGTGTGCCGGCGGTGGGGGTTGTCCCTGATGCATCCTTGCGTGGTGGGGTCGTGTGTTTCCTGGGGCCCGGGTGCCACCCAGGGGCTGGTGCCCGCATCCTGGGTTGCCCTCCCCGTTCACGGGGACCTGCGGGTGGGGGAGGGGGTGTGTGAGTGTAGGCTTGTGTATGAGCGGATGTGGAAGTGGGTGTGTGTTGAGTGGGCAGGTGGGGTTGTGTGTTTGTGTAGGTGGGTATGTGCGATGGTGGGTGGAGTTATGTGTGTGTATGGAAGCGGTTACTTGTGGGTAGATGTCTAGGGGGCGGAGGATGTGTGTATGGGTAGGAGAGCTTTGTTGGGTGGCAGAGGTTGGGCAGTCCATCCAGTGGCATGGGGGCTGGCGTTTCGGGGCTTGCTTGTCCCGGCCGCCCTGCTGTTGTGTTGGGGGGTGAGGCACTTTGCTACATCGGCCCTGATGTCATTGGCAGCGGGTGTGCGTTGGTGCTTGGGGGTGGCTGGGGGGGTCATTGGTGCGGGTTATTGGCTGTGTTTCCATTGGGTTGTTCCGGGGTGGCTGTGGTTGCAGGGCGGCCTGCAGCTGTCGGTGTGTGTCTGGGGTGGGTGGTCGTGGGCCTGCGTGGGCGCTTGAGTGTGTCGCCTGGCGTGTTGGGTGCTGTGTGGGTCTGGCCCATTGTTCACTATTGTGACTGTTGTTGTCCATGTTCGTGTGTGTAAGATGAGTGGTAGTATGTTTGGCTGCCCCGTCATGTTAGTGGTACTGGAGTGCCGGGACGTGATACTGGTGGGTCCTGGGTTGTTTCCACTGGCGGCCCTCGCCCTGGGTTGGGATTTGGGGGCAGTGGGTGGCCTCACATGCCAGTCTGCAAGCTGGCTTCTGGGGGGGGGGAGCTTGTTTTTGGACCGCCTACCTCCCAGTCTTATTTCCCACCCTCCTCCTCCCCCTGATCTTTTTTGTTACATTTAGGTCTTTGGGGTGGGTGTGTGCCGCACTGTGTCGGTGAAGGGGATACCTTTGCCGCGTGGTGGGGCTGCACTCACCTCAATTTTAATTGCATTTTAGACACTGAGGGCTTGGGGGGATGGGGGCTCTGCTGCCCATCACAGTGGCTAACAATGCTTCAATTACTATCCCCCCAATTTTAATTGCACTTTAGTAGTCCACACATTTATACACAATCATATAACCGACACACATCCACCATGTTCTGCGCGGGGGGAGGAGGTGGGGGTCTTCCCCCACCCCTGTTGCCCTGTCTTGCTGGGGGCGTGGGGGCCTGGTGGGGAGCGTAGGACCTATCATGTTGTAAAAATCCCTGGATGCCACTAATGTAAAGATATAACCAAGGAAGTGACGGGGGGCTGAATATGAGTTTAAGTGTGAGTGAGAGGGTGATGAATGGAGGTGGTGATGGTGGGTCGGTTTTGTGCGGTGCTTTGCATGCCGGGTGGCATCTTGGGGCGCCTGCGGTGGTCTGCTGATTGTTCGCTCAGATGGGCGCCGGGGGGTGGGGGTCTGTTTCTGTGGCCTGCGCCGGTGGCCTCCCTGGTCACTGCCGGGCACTGGTGCATGTTCAGGCTCACTGCATCTGCCCACTGCACAGCCGGCTTTTGAAATAAAGGTGAATGAGGAGGTGAATAATAACGGTGAATGAGGAGGTGAATTTAAGTGGGTATTGGAGTGAGAGCGAATGGGTCGGTCTGGCTGAGTGAGAGGGGTGTGCATGGGAACATGTGGGTGTGAAGGTATGGGGAGGGGTGTGCCTGCGAGTCGGGAGGGGCTGGATTAGGGGGGTAGTGCCTCTCGGCAATGTGAGCTCACCTGGGCGAGGGGACTTCTTTGGACGTGGGGGTCCCCGGGGTGTGTGGCCGAGGCGCTGGGGTGGGACCGCTGTGGGGGTACCTGGGGGGCTCACGCCGGGGGGCGCTGGCTGGTCTCTGTCCTGGGGGGTGGGGTCGCTGGCCTCCTGGTGCCTGGGGCCCGGGGGCGGATGTTGGCCCCGCTGGGGGGGGGGGGGTCGGGCAGGTCCAGGGGTGTGGGCTCACCGCGCCGGCTGCCGGGCAGCCTGCCCTCCCTTGATCGTCTCTCCGGGGGTGGATGCTTGGCTTTCCTGGGGCTTGCTGACCTCGGGGCTGGGGGTTGGTGGCGCTGCCTTGCCTGCTCGGGGTCCTTGGGGGGAGGGCTGCTGCGACCGGCCCTCCGCTCGTATGTTTCCTGACAAACCACTCACATGCACACACTTATTTTGCACGCGTTCTCATATATAGGCACACAGACATACATGTACAAGTGTCTCTCCTTTGACAGGTGCAGAAACCAGACTCGTGTTGAGACATCTCCGGTGGAAGAAGCAGTTTGTCTTTTGTTTGTTTTAGTTGTTTTTTTTTTGTCTGTTCCCCTCCCTTTTCTTTCCCCCCTTCACACACTTCCTTTCCCTCTTCCCCATCCTGTTGGGTCTTCCATGGGTAAAACAATTAAAATAAAGTATTAAAAGTTATTACAGGAGGAGTTACAACAATATACAGTGCAAAGTTAGGCACTGTATAGGCTCCTCTTGGCAAAGTAAATCTGTTTTGGCACAGTAGGGTGACAGATCCCTGTTCTGTTTGCCTAGCTGCCCGACAGGACAAAAAAAAAAAGAAAAAAAAAAAGAGGTGAATGTTTACAAGACACACACATTAGACAGTGGTTGCACATCTTATTTTGAGCCATGCCCAAATGTCATTACAGTTAAAGAGAACTATGGCATTCTGTCAGAGCAAAACACTCAGTCAGTCATAAGGTGTAAAGACACAATTGACTTTGCTCACAACACAGACAAGCTAGGTCACTCTGTGTTTGACAGATCTGAATCAGATGATAAAGTTGCACTGTCCATAGATGACAAAACTTTCCTAACTCTTATGGACAATACAGTTAGCCAGAACAAAGAAAACAGTTGGGTTGCTCCTCTGCCCTTCCGCTTCCCAAGAAGGAGACTCCCAAGCAATAGAGAGCAAGCCCTGAAACGCCTGTACTCACTCAAAAAGACTCTGGAAAGGAAACCAGAAATGAAGAGTCACTACATCCAATTCATGCAGAAAATGTTAAATAATGATCAAGCTGAAATTGCACCACCCCTGCCAAAAGGTAAAGAACACTGGTACCTGCCTACATTTGGTGTATACCACCCGCAGAAACCAGATCAAATACGAGTTGTTTTTGATTCTAGTGCAGAGTATGACGGCATATCGCTAAATCAAGTGCTCCTTAGTGGACCTGATCTCAACAACTCTTTGATAGGGGTGCTATTGAGGTTTAGAAAAGAGCCTGTAGCCATGACAGCAGACGTACAGCAAATGTTTTATTGCTTTGAGGTGTGCAAAGAACACAGAGACTATCTTCGCTATCTGTGGTTTGAGGATAATGACATCACTAAGGGTATAGTTGAATATAGAATGAAAGTTCATGTTTTTGGTAACAGCCCGTCACCCGCTGTAGCCATTTACTGTATGAGACGGGCAGCACAAGAGGGTGAGAAAGAACATGGCACTGACGCAAGACAGTTTGTTGAGAAACAGTTCTATGTCGATGATGGACTCACGTCAGTTGCCACACCAGAGAATGCTGTTGATCTGTTAACAAGAACCAAAAACATGTTAGCTGAATCTAATGTGAGACTTCACAAGGTTGCATCCAACTAAAGCCTAGTTATGGAAACGTTTCCTGTGGAGGACCATGCAAAGGATTTAAAAGATTTGGACCTTGGAGTAGATCCTCTCCCAGTTCAGAGGAGTCTGGGACTTTGTTGGAATCTACAGACAGACAGCTTCACTTACCTCGTAACCAATGAGACCAAACCATTCACACGCAGGGGAGTGCTGCCAACAGTCAGAATCAGAAATCAGAATCAGAAAAAGATTTATTGCCAAGTACATTAACAGATCACTGATAACATACGAGAGAATTTGACTTGACGCAGTAATGAACCTGCATTTCCGTGCCGCGGCGCATCTGCAACGCGCCTATCAGCAGGAGGGTACAGGTCGCATAAAGATGATACAATAGGAAGGAGCAAAAAAAATCATTGATTCAAAATACTGGTTACATACTTAATCAATATTAAGAGTTCAAGGAAAAAAAAAGCTCATGCACATATATTCGCTACACACAGAATTCACAGGACACAAGAGAGCAGTGTTATCTTTATTCAGTTCATGGATCAATGTGTGTGCGGTGTTGAGCAGTGTTGATGATAATAAGAGAGACCCAAGGACCCTTGGCAGAAGATGTTTTGTCTGTCTGGCGCCAGTCTTATCTGGCGCTGCAGCTGGCTGTCCAAGGCCTTGTGCTCATGATTTTGAAAAAACACAGTCTGCAGACAGCCAGGAGGAATTTTCATGGGGAATAATAATGCCAAATAGGACTGATCACAGAGAAGACTTGTATTTCTTCTGTAGATTCAGTACATTAATCCTTCATTGCGCAGCTTTGAATTCGTCGTGGAAAGACCTGAGCGAACCCATGATGTAATCCACCTTACGAGACAGTTCTCCAGTAGTCGCTATCAGGGTCTTCTCCAGTTTTTCAATTTGTTGGATGCACCTCGCCTGGCCACCATTTTGATAGGTTGAATCCATCTTCAGCAATTTGCGGTAAACCAAGACAATTCCCGTCCCAATCAGAATTATCCCAATCACCAAGATTACGAAGATAAACAAATCTTCAATATCTTCGATAGAGAGATTAAAGAGACACAGCATTTTCCAATTACCTGTGTCACGTAAATAGCCCACTGGAGCCGTTCCAGCGGGGCAGACAGCTTCCCCCGGAGCACTTTTCCTTGTTGAAAAAATAGTGTCAATTGTGTTCAAAGCCCAGCTTATTAACTCCATAATTTCTTTTCGGCGGTCGCAGTTGGACGCAGACAGACAACAGCAAGCTGGGATCCAATAGTTAGGAGGGGAGGAAAAAGTCAGAGCAGGAGAGAAGAAAAAAGCGTCTACTCTCTTGGGAGGGCGGAAGTGAAATAGCCTCAGTCAATAGCCTGTATGACCCTTTGGGCTTTGTTGCTCCTATAATCATGCAGGGCAAAGCGCTACTCAGAGAACTGTCATCTGAAGAGAGAGACTGGGACGCTCCACTTCCTCCAGAAAAGGAGGAGATGTGGGTCACATGGAAAGACTCTTTAAAAGCCCTTGAAGATCTGCAAATCAAAAGGTGCTACAGTCCAGGTTCATTAAGTACTGTGAAAAGTAATGAACTGTATATCTTCTCTGATGCGTCTACTGTAGCAATACGAGCTGTAGTTTACTTGCACTCTTTAGACAGTGACGGTCAGTACCATGTGGGTTTTGTGATGAGAAAGTCTAAACTTGCTCCTCGTCCCACACACACTGTACCACGGCTCGAACTTTGTGCTGCTGTACTTGCGGTTGAGATGTATGAGCTAGTCACAGGCAAGTTAGACATAAAAATAGACAATGTGAAGTTTTTCATTGACAGTCTTATTGTGTTGGGGTACATACACAATACCTCCAAAAGATTCTACATGTATGTAGCCAACCGTGTCGCACGTATTAGGCTATCCACACAACCTGACCAATGGCATTATGTTGCAACTGAGCTAAATCCTGCACGGTGGCGCAGTGGTTTAGCACTGTGGCAGCACAGTTTTACCCTCGGCCGGGGGATCGCGGGGATCATGAGATCGTGGGTTCGATCCCAGCCCCCGACCAACAGTGAGCTGTGTGGAGTTTGCATGTTCTCCCCGTGTTGCGCGGGTTTACTCCGGGATTTCTCCGGTTTCCTCCCGCACACCAAAAACATGTAGGTTTAGGGCGCTCACACACGCAGCGACCAGCAGCCGGTGGCTTGTCACCAGACTGCAAACCAAGTCTACCTACGGGTACAAATAAGTAACAAAAAAAAAAAAAAAAAAATCCAGCTGACCAGGCAACTAGACCTGTTGCAGCCGCTGAACTCAAACAGTAAATGGTTCACAGGCCCAAATTTTTTGTATACAGACTATCCTGATAAGTCACACAAAGACAATCTGTATGCACTAGTGGAACCTGAAGAGTACAAAGAAATACGTCCAGAAGTAGAAACACTGTTAACAGCAGTATCAGTGTCACAGTTGAGCTCTGAGCGGTTTAAAAGATTTTCAAGCTGGACGACGCTATGCAGGGCAGTAGCCAAACTTATTCATGTTACTGCATCTTTCAAACAAAAGTCCAGTGGACAGAAAGGATGGAAAAGTCTCAAAGAATGTACAAACATGAAAGAACTCACTCAAGCCGAGAACGTTATCATTTACTCAGTCCAGCAGGAAGCATACAAAGAGACATTCGAAAAGATAAAAGAAGGAAAACAGGTAAACTCCAAAAATGACACTCAAGAAGCTCAATTCAATTGTAGACAAAGATGGACTACTACGAGTCGGTGGACGTCTCTCCTCTGCCGATCTCACAGACAATGAAAAGCACCCTCTGATCATCCCTTCTGCCAGCCATGTTGCCACACTTCTTGTAAGACACTTCCATGAATGCTCAGCTCATCGGGGATGACACATTACGGAAGGAGCTGTCCGTGGTACTGGTTTCTGGATAGTTGGAGGTAAACGACTTGTGTCTTCTATCATATATAATTGTGTTACTTGCCGTAAACTCCGAGGCAAACTGCAAGCCCAGAAAATGGCAGACTTGCCTGCAGACCGTGTAAATCCTGAACCTCCTTTTACTACTGTGGGCTTGGATGTGTTTGGGCCATGGACTGTTGTTACGCGTCGTACTAGAGGGGGTAGTGCTCAGAGCAAAAGATGGGCTGTCCTCTTTACATGCATGTCAACTAGGGCTGTACACATCGAAATGATTGAAACCATGTCCACAGATAGTTTTATAAATGCATTAAGAAGGTTTTTCTGTTTGTGGCCCAGCTAAGCTCTTGCGCTCAGACAGAGGCACTAATTTTGTAGGAGCTTGTAAGGAACTGGGTTTAGACACTGACGACACAGCAGTGGGAAAGTACCTCCGAGACAAGAGGTGCTCATGGACATTTAACCCTCCGCACGCATCACATATGGGAGGGTCCTGGGAACATCTCATAGGAGTGGCAAGGTGTATCCTAGATGCAATGTTGTTAAAAAACACTCAGACATGTCTCACTCACAAGGTTTTAAGCACATTCATGGCCGAGGTAATGGCTATTATAAATGCAAGGCCTCTTGTTCCAATATCTGCTGACCCAGACTGTCCAGCAATACTCACTCCAGCGATGTTACTCACGCAGAAGTCAAGCACGGTTTCTGCCCCTTCCGGAAACTTCTCCTCAGGACAGTTGTTTGGAAAACAGTGGAAACAAGTACAGCATCTTGCAGATATGTTTTGGAAGAGGTGGAAAGGAGAATATTTAGGCCCTTTTCCACTAGCACGCTTTAGCGCGACAGGGGACGGCTCAGCACACTTTGTATGCTTTTCAACAAGCCCCAACACGGTTTAACAGCCGTGATTCTCAGCCCCGCTCAAGGGCAGGGTACAGCAGTGCTGAGCTGGGCCGTGTTGTGACGTTAACAGACTGGTCGCCGCTGATTGGTCAGGTCGTAACCGGCGCTGATTGGTCAGGTTGTAACCGTCCCTCTCCTCCTCCTCTTCTGCCGAATCTTCACAACCTTCTCAATAAAGTTTTTGAAAAAAAAAAAAAAAAAAGAATCTTCACGACCGCCATTACTCAGCACGCAACCACTGTTGGCGGTTTATTTTCAGTGTATTGCTGTGCTATTTTCATTTATTCTCTATCAAAAATGGCTTCGCGTAATAAGGGTGTTCCATGGACCAATAAGGAGGTGCAGTGTCTGCTCACTGCATTGTCAGACGAACGCATCCAGCGCGAGTTAGACGGAGCCACCCGGAAGGAAAAAATATACCGGGAGGTCTCGACATCGGAGTCCTTTAACGGTGACTTTTAATTTTTTTTTTATTGTGCGTTTTTTCGCAAATATATTCAGTAAGACGCTCAGTTTATTTATGCAATAAAAAAGCTGTTCATTTGTGGATGGTGATCGCTCTGCTTTATCGCAGCACACTGCGGCTCACGCTTTCATTTTAATTATTCGTGTGAACAATACGCTGAAATAAGCTTATGTAATCTTGTTAAAAACTATTGTCTTTTCTGTATATCTTGCACTTTTGTGCTGTATTTTATTGTGTGCATTTTCCTTGTAGAATCATCCCACGCGTCTGCCGCGCCAGCCCGCCCGGATTCTCTAATGTGAATCTGTCCCGCCACCAGGCGCAAAATGTATTCAATGATAAATATTTGCAACATTTAAATGAGGTTGCAGAAAACGCAAGGGTATCCCTGGAGCAGGATGTTGCCTTGAGAAGGCAGGAGCTGGCAGAGACGGCTTCATTCAACCGAGCCTTCCTGACCCAGTTTGGGAAGCTGGTGTAGAGGTACTCAGTGGTCGGCGTGTATAAAATGTCGATTAACCTTCATGTTGTGTTGCAAAGTTTGTTTTTTATTTTAATATTTTGTATATAATAAAATGGAATTGTTTTGGAAAGTGTGGTTTGTCTGTTATAACACTGAATTATAAAACAGTATAATTACATAGAAATTCCATTTCCTAGTCTAATGAAAATGATGCTGATCATCCTGTCAGGGGTCAACCATTGTAAAGGTAATATAATTTTTAACTAGACCAAAAAACAAATGTTTTTGTAAGCTTTCTGTTCTTTTTATTGAAATATCATAAAAAATTAGCAACACATGATCCAGTTCTAAACTTTGGGTAAATTTTTTATGTTAACTTATAAGAAGTTGCACAGTTGGACTTTAAAATGCAGCAGGAGAGACTGATCAAGCTTACAAGTCAAAGTAGGTAAAAACGTAAGTATATGTAAATTGAATGTTCTATCGGCATTCCAAATTCAGAGAATTACAATACTTTAGAAGGAGTGTAGCATCATCTAAACGGAAAATAATACTGTTGTTCCAAACGTTGACCTGAAGGTGAAAAACATGATTTATTTTTTTTTTATTCAGTACATCCAAAATGCCCTAGGATGTAAAAAAATAATACAATTTGGTGTTGGCCAGTGTGCCACTGTCTCATTATTTAATACGAATAAAAACAAGTTTCAGCTCATTATTTCTAGGTCATTTGGCAGTTAATTCAAACCAAAAGTGACTTGTGTTGTTGCAGCTTTTTTATCAGAGAGTTTCTCCAGTTTTGGAGCATATAATCATCCGTCCCTTAACTGTTAAACATTAAATAACAGCAGACAGATTGGCAAAGGATGCACAATTGTGTTGCTGTTGCCCAAAACCGCTGTGACCCACTGCTTGCGGTGCTACCTTTCATGTGTGTGCTTTTTATGAATATTCACATGTTTTTGTAAGTACAAGTGGGATAGTATTAAATTGAAATATAACATATTTCTAATAATGTTTGCTTTTTGCAAATATTTACACTTATTTTGAATGTAAAAGTTGGATACTGCGGGGGGGGGGGGGGTCTAATCATGTGCCATGGAGGGCCAAGACCCTGCAGGCTTTACCTCCAACCAGTGTCTTCAACAGCAGATTCCACTGAACTTCTTCCACTGACTGATCAGTGATAACACCTGCTGAAGAGACTGGGTAGAAGAGAGAACCTGCAGGGTCTTGGCCCCACATGACACATGATTGGAAGCCCCCGGATTAGGTTTAATTGGATTTAACATTTTAACACAAGCTGCTTTATGGTTCATAATTCTGTTGACAGACTTACACCAAACCAAAAGTGATTTCTCAAACTGCTGGATTATTCTTAGCTTTTCCAGTCTTTCAGTATTTAATTTATGCCACATGGTGGTAACCTTCACATATAAAAAAAGAGACATCTGCAAAAATTTCATAGTGTGGTATATATGACTCTTATATCCCATATCTACATATGTTAGAACAAGTGGAAATGTTTTGTGACAGCATATGTAAGGAGCTTCACACCTAGAAAGGACAGAGCATCCCCCACGCCGGGTTAAAGACAATGGACCTCCCAAGACGCGGCGGCGGAGATGGACTCGACACCTTTACCCCCTAAAGCGAGAGGGGGAGTTCCCATCACCTCCCAAGACAGGGAGAGGGGATGGCAGGACAATGGGGGTTAAGATAACGGGGAGATGTTACCTTTTTCAATGAGTGGCTCTGACGTCAGCTTTTTCAATGAGTGGCCCTATGTGTGCTGGTATTTAACCAGCGAGCGGAGCAGAGATCTTCCTTTTGCCTTCTGCCAAGCTCTACACCTGATGAGATTTGATAGAGGAGCTATCCATTAAAAACCCTGTTTTTAATACAAAACCGCCTCGTTATTTCAGCTCCACTACAATAGGTTTATTGTCAGTGCAAATCCCAGTGCAATACAACATGAATGCATATCTAGTACATTGTTGATGCAGAGAATATATATTTCTACAGTACATGTTTCCATGTAAACTTGTGACTGCATTATTTTAATTGCTTTTAATCCTAGATCAAGTTTGTTTTGGCCTAAAATGCATGATAACTGTCAAATATATCTTATTATACCTAACTCAGTAAAGTTTACTTTTTGAATATATATTTTGTGGCTAATATTAACCTGGCGATCAAGATGTGTCAGCTGATCGTTTTTTTCTATGATACCATCTCAGAATCTGCTGCAGAAGCAGGTAAGTCCATGATGTCTCAACACTCTCTCCATGATTTTCAAGCAGATCAGAGCAATTTGTTGTACAGGAAATAAAACGTTTCTACAGACATTCTTAAGCTCAATACTGCTCATTTGTGAAGCTGTGTTGACATCAGTGACAGGCTGATCACATCCGTGACAGGCACGCCCAGAGCGAATGAAGCAGTAATTTCCCCACAACAGAGCCATCTGAAACACACACAGCGTACATATTTTAGTACCTAACAGCAATAACTTGCAGACATTAAAGTGTAGCACGATGTACTTATAGCAAACTAGCATTAGCAACCATTAGCTTACCGTCATATACGACCTAGTTTGTATCCTCACGCCTTTGGCTCTCCCAGAAGCTGCAGAACTATTCCAGAGTGTTTTCATCTCGCTGCCTGTACCCTTGTCTGGCGGTCCTTTTTGGCGTTTACAGTGAAAAAAGCCACAGACCGAGGAGTGGCCTTGTACAGCTATGTGTTATGTTTTGCTTGGATCTTCTCAAAGTTTTGGAAAAAAAAAATGTTTTGCTTGGGTCGCGTGCGTTACGTCACGGGAGTGTGGCACCACCTCGCTGTTATAAACCCACCCACCCCAGCACAACACCCATGCCAAACACCGTGCTAATGGAGACAGAAGCATTCCGAGCCGTACTGAAGTGAATCGAGCCGTACCGAGGTGTGCTGGGCTAGTGGAAAAGAGGCTTTTGTCTACCTTGCAGAAACGCACAAAATGGAATGACAGCAAACCAAATGTCAAAGAAGGAGACATTGTTCTGTTGAAGGACATTCAAGTAAACAGAAATGAATGGCCCATGGGACATGTTGTAAAAACTTTGCCCAGCAGTGACAAAATGGTCCGCAAAGTGGAAGTGCGGATCGTAAAAGAAGGGACTGCAAAAGTATTCCTGAGACCCATCTCAGAGGTCATAGTCTTACTTTCAAAGACTGAGTGATACTGTATTTTTGATGTCATGTGACACTGGAAATGTTTTATTGTGTTTGGTATTTGTGATGATATAATGTGATTATATCAAGCGGGGGGTGTCATGTCTTTGGGTAAAAGACATTGATAAATTTATAAAGTTAATAAATTGGTTAAAAGGAATAAATAAGTTAAAATGAGTGATAAAATTGTCAAAAACCTGTGTTTAAAAAGTTATCGAAGTGAGACATCTTCCCTTAAAGGATTGTTTTTTTGTTACTGCAGAGTGTGTGCTCTTCCATATATAGATGATCTTTGATGTGTTTTTTCCCTCTGCTACAGTCAGTTAGCCACACAAAAACGAAGTTAAAAAGTTCATTGAGTACGCTGTGTTGTTCTTCTTCGTTTGAGTCTTGGGAAATTTGTCTTTGTGAATATTTTTATGTACAAGCACTTGATAGAGATCGCTGATGTTCTAAAGTATTACGTGAATGAGTTTTGTTAAAGCGATGATGTTTCTGTTAGTTATTTACGTGTATTAGCTCTTTGTGTTAGCATACCGCATGTTAATATGTAGATAGTAATTGCATTGTTCTGTATGTTTCAGTTACCGCGCCATGCTACACACGCATGCAAGAAAACTTTATAAAGACAAGAAAAGCAAGCCTTGTGTGCGAAGTTTTCTTCAATGGTTCGCTGGCTGTCTAGCAGCACAGAGAAACGTGCTGTGAGGACAGCACAAGCAGCATTGTTAAATCTGATATATTGACATTTGTATTAATGTTCATTAGTATGTAATGTCCCTTTCAAATAATCATTAAACTAAACTAAACTAATAGACCTCAGGTAGTGCTCTAGCACTTGCCCCTTTGCCCTCTGAAGTGCCCCTTCTGGACAATGTTTTTTAGAAGGTATTATAAATGTGAATGTGTACAACAACGACATGCTTTCCTCTTGTTTTGGGATATAACTGTGTTCCCAATGATATTTTTTTTCTCAGTTCATATTTTAATTTTCTCAGTTCATATTTTAATTGACATGATTGGCGCCTAGCGGCTGCCCCGGCCTTGGATGCGCTCTGCAGAGCGTGCCCAAATGCCAAGTCACGTTTCGTTACCTTGTATTCATACATGTGTAATGACAATAAAGTTGAATCTCATCTCATCTCATCTCAGTGAGGACAGATTAGTTGGTCTTAAGTGCAAATATGTGGATTAAACACAAATGTTGTTTGTTGGTGAGGATATATGGAAAACAACAAATCAGTGTAAATCATTGCATTATTTATTATTATATTGAAATACAGTAATTGTTGTCCTGCGTAGTAATATACATCATGCTGCACTGTCATTTATTATAACACAGAGTCTTGACAAGCAGTCAATTAAAATTTGTACGGTTGTCATCAGTCCAACAGCTTTATGGTTCATGTAGAAAACACATTTAAAAGTGATTCAAATTACTCAGATGAAAAGAGGCAAATATTCAAATCAAGTCCTGTTCTCTACATACACAACATCTGTTTACATTTGGGATTTTTTTTCTTTTTCCAATGGGTATAATCTGTTAAGCATTTTAAGAAATTTAAACACAGTGTTTGACTTATTCTGTTTGACACAATGCCTACTTTATAAACAATATTTACACAGGTAAAGATGTCTTTTGTTGATTGTGCTGATTAGCCAATACTAGCACAATCAGAAAATGATAACCATTCCAATAACAAAAATTGTCCAGAACACTAGGACTGTCTGGTCTGGTATGTTTTTAGCTCTTGACGCTCTAACTGGAGTGATGACCTAGTGGTAGAGCACTCACCCCTCAGCCGGGAGGTCATGGGTTCAAGCCCCGGATGGGTCATACCAAAGTCCATATAAAAATGGTACTTTCCACCCTCTAGCTTGGTGCTCAGCCTAATAAAATGGGGGAAGGAAAAATTGTAACCCACGGACAACTGATAGAAATTAGCCACTGGCTACAATCTGGCAAGTTTACACTGACTGATACCAGTGTTCATCAACTTTCACTGTCCTTAAAAACAGCAATTAACAATTAAATTCAAAGCTGTGATCCAGTATTGAAGGGCAGATTAGTGGCTATGCTCATAAAAATCAGAGACAATATAGTATTAATGCTATGTTAGCAGTGGCTTCTTCTTAAAATTTGATTAATATTCTCTTTGATAACTCCTTATAGTAGATATAGAGTACATAGTCTTTATACATTTCTTAAAGAATTTCAGTGTTTGACGCCAGTATATCGACGTCCATACAAACTACCCGAAGTGGCTAATCTGGAAATTTGGGAGCATTCTTCGTCGACCAGTTAACATTTGAGCCAGTGCTCAGAGCTATGGTTCGTAAATCAGAAAAGATTGAGATGGCAGCTAAAACCCCCGTTTGAACCCCCTTCAGTGCATGTCCCTTTGGCCACAATTGTGCATTAGTTGACAGGACCTAGGGTGGCATATTTTTCCCCATTCTCCAGATACCACTGGTGCATCAATCCAGTGAATTGTACTTGGTATCCACCAGAAGAGCTATTGCTAGTAGGACTCACTGGCGGTGACATAGCCAGAAGGTGGACACCCTTAAGCTTAAAATCACCTCTGATATTGGGACAATGTCAACATCTGGATGGGGAATATGTGACAGCATCAATTAAAGCATTCTTACTTGGCTTGCCAAATGGATTGACCCAGCAGTAATAATAATAATAATAATAATAATAATAATAATAATAATAATAATAATAATAATAATAATAATAATAATAATCTATAAATTCAAGAAATCTCTGTTTGTATGTCTGTGTGTCACGATCATAGGACATCATAGGACAGCCTATGATGTGCCTATGATGTCCCTATGATGTCTGCATCAATGTATTTATGATGTAGTCAACCCCTACAGAAAACAACCCACTATTTATGATTATGGATGCAAATGAAGAAATAAACATTAACAGCGTAAAGGAGGGAGCTGGCTCTGATGGCCCTCTCTCGCCTGGTAGGGGTCCTGTGGAAGCCCAGGCAGGTGCTGGTCGTCATCCTGTTACTGGACTTACGAACTCATCAAGTCGAAGGGATTGGAGCAGATCAGATAACATCAATGTTATGGAGTCTTATTATCAAAGCAAGCCAGAGAACAGAGGCTTCATTAAGAGAATGTTTTAAGATTTGTCAAGAGAAAGTGCTTTTCACCACAACAGAATAAATGCTAGCTGATCAGGCCTGAGTCATTAAGAGAAAAGGAATGCTAGCTGAGATAGAGTTGGAAGAGATACAGTGAAGACTGGAGAGGTCCAAGACTCAAGAGAGACAACAACACGAAGGATCAGAACATCAACAGGAAAATTTGTCCTCACAACATGAAGATCACTGCACACCTGGGACTGACCTCAGTGAAGAACAGGAAATGATCAAAAGAAGGTTGATAGAAATAAAAGGACAAACATCCAGAGAACGGCCCACCTTACCCAGTCTAAAAATGACCCCTAGGAAAAAACTGTTTAAAGAAACAGGAAAAGTAAACATGGTGTTTATCACTACAGATAACATTGGAGATTCCAATATGTTAATATGTGCCGCAGCCTATTTAGTGACAGAGAGACTGCGTGTTAAGAAGAGAGAAGGAACTATAAGGAAATCTGAACCACCATGGAAGAGGAGATTAATGAATGCCCTGTTAATCTGTCGGAAAGATCGATCATGATTGACAGACATCCAGGGTAAAGGTTTTCCAAGATGATAGTTTGTCCCCATTTCTCTTTGTAATGTCAATGATGCTGCTCTCACAACTTCGAAGATACTCATGAGCAGAGGTTTCATGTACAAAGAGTAGTTACGCATAAAAACATGGTGTACGTCCTTTTCCACACAAAATTTCAGATGTATCAAGGATGAAATGACCATGGAAATACGTGCAACCTCATGGCAACTTAATGGCTGGCGTATATACGTTTCTACTGTTATTGGTCAAATGGTGACACTTAGAGGTGATATTGGGAGACTGATAATGATGTGAAAATTATTGTACACACCAGAGACACATGATGAACAAAAATCCAAGTATGTGCAATTAGATGAGTGGATACAAAAGCAAGCACAAAGAAGTGCAGAAAATGCCCCTAACAACAATGGCATTAGCATTAATAGAGGATATTGCAAATCACACAGTGAGAAGAGAAAGGGTATTTAGAGACAGAGAAGATTTTCTGGCTCAGGATGATGACTGGTTTGTCAGCCGGTTTAGCTTTCTATGGGCAGTCCTTGTGGAACTGTGCTCAGAGCTATGGGCGCTCTTGGAGCACGACACAGTGAGAAGCCGTGCCGCTGCCTGTCCCAGTGCAGGTGCTGACAACATTGGGGTTCCTGGCAACAGGGGCATTCCAGAGGGAGCTGGCAGACCGATTGGGAATTTCCCAGTCAACCCTGAGCCGAGCTATGCCAGCTGTGTGGGATGGCATTATCTGGCTGTCACCAGGTACATCATATTCCCATACAATGCAGTTGAACAGGCCAACATCAAAGTGAAATTTGCAGTGAGAGCCAGTTTTCCTAATGTAACTGGAGCTATGGACTGTACACACATTGCTAGAAAATCACCTTCACAAGATGAATACTGTATGTGTACGTTACCTGGGGTCTGCGTCCCCCCCCGAGGGGGTGCCTGAGCCCACGGGGGGGGGGGGGGCACAAAGCTCCGTCTGTTTTGAGGTCATGAAATGCGTGAGTAAAAAAAATGCATATATTTTATGTTTTTTTTTTTATCCACGCATTTCTAGGTGGACATGTTGTGAAGCGTATGTATTTAACTAATAAAATTTGTTGGAAAAATTTTTTTCATTTTATCTATATTATGTGTATGGCCTCTGACCTGTTTAGTCTCACACTGTAGCTAGTGCTAAACATGAGGAATTTATTTATCGCTGTCGAATGACATCAAATAAAGAGAGGATGGCTGAGAAACGTAAATGTGCGGAGGACCCCGTGGAGTTAAAAAAAAAAAAAAAAGACAATATACTGACAGTTACCTGAACTATGGATTTATAGAAGCACAAGACTGTTTTCGGCCAGAATGTGTTATTTGTGGTGAAAGGCTAACTAATGACAGCATGAAGCCCAGCAAACTGAGATGGCATCAGGAGACTTGATACAGAGAGACCATTAGTGCAAGTTGGGATTTTTTTGAGAGGAAACGGCACCTAACGCTTTCAATAAGACACGGGGATATCAGAAAATCTTTTGAACGGGCAGGTAGTGATTTACTCGGAGCCACTGAAGCGTCATTCGACTGTGCGCTGCTCATTGTGAAGGCAAAAAAGCCGCACAATATCGGTGAGTAGCTGATCAAGCACGCATGCCTAAAAATTGTGGAGAAAATGTGCGGAGCACAAACAGTTAATAAAGTCAAGACTGTGTCCCAAACAAGTGGATGCAGGGATTTGAATCAAACGTCCTACAATGCAAAGACGTACTGGACGCTTTTGTGCGAAAACTGGAGTACAGGGTCATTAAAATGTCAAAGAGGGAGTTGCAGCAGTTTCCACTTCTGCAGAAGCAGTCTGGTGGCACCGTGCGTGCGTCTTTACATACGGACTTCATGCACCACATGAACCTGCTGTGTGATGAGATGAGGAGTCGCTTTGCCGACATCAACAAATATTTATCCAAGGAAGCACAGGTGATGGACCCCTACATTTCCAATCACAAGGATGTTGAATACTTGGGCAGGTGTTGGGCAGGTGGAAAATGAGCTGTGTGACCTTCAATCTGATTCAGTGTTAAAAAAATATTTCCAGGAAAATGGATACAAAAAGTTTTGGATGGTCAAAGGACACACCGTCGCTCCTACACTGGCCAAACAAGCAATCAAGAGGGTAATTCTTCCTTTTGGTACTACATACCTGTCTGAGGCAGCTTTCAATGCCCTTCTAACTATAAAATCAAAAGTAAGGAACAGGCTGGATGTCCACTAGGACTTTAGGCTGGCTGTCACCACTGTCACTCCAAACATTGCATCCCTGGTCAGAGACATGCAAGCTCAAGGTACACATTAATATTCTTTTTTGAATCAACAGACTGGAGAGAGTAAAAAGCAAAGAATCATTGAATTATTTTTTGCAATGTTAATTGCTGGGTAGTGTTATGAGAAAGAGCAGTCAAGGAGTTTGTTCTTTGTGTATGACAGGGGTGTTTTTAGGCCCACTGCCATTAGGCCCATACTGACTGACATTTAGGCCTTTACTGATTTATGCGGTAGTGTGTGTATACCCACTATTTTGGTTGTTAGAAATTTTTGCTTTCTCAAGGGACATGTTAACATTTCTGTTTCATACCTCTGCCAAAGATGAAAACTTTATGTTACTGAAAATGAACAATGAAGACTCATAACTGCCTTCCGGTGTCAAAAAGTCCATGTTTAAAAGTAATGCTGTCTTAAAACAAAAGGACAAATATTTTAATACCATTGCAGTCATTTGCCACATTTATTTTTTGTCTGTGTGTGAAACACATGTTCATATAATTCATCCATCCATCCATCCATTGATCTTCTACCGCTTTTCCGGAGGTCCGGGTCATGGAGGCAGCAGTTCAAGCAGAGAAGCCCAGACTTCCCTCTCCCCCGCCACCTGCTCCAGCTCTTCAGAGAGGATACCAAGGTGTTTCCAGACCAGCTGGGAGACATAGTCTCTCCACCGAGTCCTGGGTCTGCCCCGGGGTCTCCTCCCAGTGGGACGTGCCTGAAACACCTCAAGTGGGAGACGTCCAGGAGGCATCCTAATCAGATGCCCATACCACCTCAACTGACTCCTTTCAATGTGGAGGAGCAGCGGTTCTACTCTGAGCCTCTCCCGGATGACTGAGCTCCTCACCCTATCTCTGAGGGTGAGTCCAGCAATCCTACGGAGAAAGCTCATTTCAGCCGCTTGTATCCGCGATCTCGTTCTTTCGGTCATTACCCAAAGCTCATGACCATAGGTGAGAGTAGGAACGTAGATTGACTGGTAAATCGACAGCTTTGCCTTAGAACTCAGTTCCTTCTTCACCACAACAGACCAGTACAACGTCCACATCACTGCAGATGCTGCTCCAATCAGTCTGTCGATCTCTCACTCCATTTTCCCCTCACTCGTGAACAAGACCCCAAGATACTTAAACTCCTCCACTTGGGGCAGTAGCCTGTCCCCAACCCAGAGAGGACAATCCACCTTTTTCCGGCTGAGGACCATGGACTCCGACTTGGAGGTGCTGATTCTCATACCAGCCGCTTCACACTCAGCGGCAAACCGTCCCAGCAAGAGCTGTAGGTCATTGCTGGATGAAGCCAACAGGACAACATCATCTGCAAACAACAGAGATGAGATTCTGTGGTCACCAAGCATGACACCCTCCATTCCCTGGCTGCGCCTAGAAATCCTGTCCATAAAAATTATGAACAGGATCAGTGACAAAGGGCAGCCCTGGCAGAGGGCTGCACGGTGGCGCAGTGGTTTAGCACTGTGGCAGCACAGTTTACCCTCGGCCGGGGGATCGCGGGGATCATGAGATCGTGGGTTCGATCCCAGCCCCCGACCAACAGTGAGCTGTGTGGAGTTTGCATGTTCTCCCCATGTTGCGCGGGTTTACTCCGGGATTTCTCCGGTTTCCTCCCGCATACCAAAAACATGTAGGTTTAGGGCGCTCGCGCACGCAGCGACCAGCAGCCGGTGGCTTGTCACCAGACTGCAAACCAAGTCTACCTACGAGTACAAATAAGTAACAAAAAAAAAAAAAAAAAAAAAAAAAAAAAAAAAAAAAAAGAGTCCAACTCTCACTGGGAATGAATCAGACTGAGTGTTGGCAATACGAACCAAACTCTCACAACGGTCGTACAGAGACGAATAGCTCGTAACAACAAGCCCAATACCCCATACTCCCGAAGCACTCTCCACAAAAATCCACGAGGGACGCGGTCAAATGCCTTCTCCAAGTCCACAAAACACATGTAAACTGGTTGGGCAAACTCCCACGAACCCTCAAGAATTCTCGAGAGGGTAAAGAGTTGGTCCGATCTGCCACAGCCAGGACGAAAACCACATTGCTTCTCCTGAATCTGAGGTTCAACCAACGGCCGGACTCTCCTCTCCAGTACCTTGGGATAGACCTTCCCAGGGAGGCTGAGGAGTGTGATCCCTCTAAAGTTGGAACACACCCTCCGGTCCCCTTTTTTGAAGAGAGGAACCACCACCCCGGTGTGCCATGCCAAAGGCACTGCCCCCGACCTCCACGCAATATTGCAGAGGCGTGTCAACCATGACAGCCCTACAACATCCAGGGCCTTGAGGTACTCAGGGCGAATCTCGTCCACCCCCGGGGCCCGGCCACCAAGGAGATTTTTAACCACCTTGGCGACCTCAGCCCCTGTGATAGGCGAGTCATCCCCCTCGTCCCCAAACCCTGCTTCCTCTGTGGAAGGCGTATCAGTGGGATTGAGGAGATCCTCAAAGTATTCCTTCCACCGCCCAATGATCTCCCCAGTTGAAGTCAACAGTGTCCCATCCGCACCATACACAGTGTGGACGGGGAGCTGCTTTCCCTTCCTGAGCCGCCAGACAGTTTGCCAGAATCTCTTCGAGGCTGACTGAAAGTCTTGTTCCATGGCCTCACCGAACTCCTCCCATACCCGGGTTTTTGCTTCAGCAACCACCCGAGCTGCACTCCGCTTGGCCTGCCGGTACACCTCAGCTGCTTTGGGAGTCCCACAAGCCAACCAAGCTTGATAGGACTCCTTCTTCAGCTTAATGCCCCCGTCACCACTGGTGTCCACCACTTAGTTCAGGGGTTGCCACCACGAGATGCACCGACCACCTTGCGGCCACAGCTCTGGGCCGCCGCTTCAACAACAGAGGTGGAGAACATGGCCCATTCAGACTCCATGTCTCCAGACTCCCTCGGAATGTGGTTGAAGTTCTTCCGGAGGTGGGAGTTGAAGACCTCCTGGACAGGGGCCTCAGCCAGACGTTCCCAGCACACCCTCACTATATGTTTGGGTCTACCAGGTCTGAATGGCATCCTCCCCTGCCATTGGATCCAACTCACCACCAGGTGGTGATCAGTTGACAGCTCTGCACCTCTCTTTACTCGGGTGTCCAAGACATACATGGTCGCAGGTCTGATGACTCAATAACAAAATTGATCATTGACCGGCAACCTAGGGTGTCCTGGTGTCAGGTGCACATATGGACGCCCTTATGCTTGAACATGGTGTTTGTTATGGACAGACTGTGGTTAGCACAGAAGTCCAATAACTGAACACCACCCGGGTTCAGATCGGGCAGGCCGTTCCTCTCAATCACCCCCCTCCAGGTTTCACTGTCATTGCCCACGTGCGCATTGAAGTCCCCAGTAGGACAATGGAGTCTCCAAGAGGAGCACCCTCCAGCACCCCAGTCACAGACTCCAAAAAGGGTGGGTACTCTGAAACATCATTTGGTGCATAGGCACAAATGATGGCCAGGACCTGTTTCCCAACCCAAAGGCACAGGGAAGCAACCCTTTCGTCCACCGGTGAAAACTCCAATATAGAGGCAGCAAGGTGGGGGGGATACAAGAATACCCACCCCTGCTCATCGCCTCTCACCTGGGGCAACTCCAGAAAAGGCCAAGCTCCAGCCCCTCTCCAGAAGACTGGTTCCGGAACCGGAGCTGTGTGTTGAGGTGAGGCCGACTATATCTAGCCGGTATCTCTCAACCTCGTACACCAGCTCAGGCTCCTCCCCCACCAGAGAGGTGACATTCCACGTACCAAAAGCCAGTTTAGAAAGCTTGGGATCAGTCCGCCAAGGTCTCCGCCTTTGACCGCCACCTAATCCACATAGCACCGGACCCCCATGATCCCTCCTGCAGGTGGTGAGCCCACTGGAGGGCGGACCCATGTAACTCCTTCGGGCTGAGCCCGGCCGGGTCCCATGGGTGGAAACCCAGCCACCAGACACTAGCCCTCGAGCCCCTCCCCCAGGCCTGGCTCCAGGGTGGGGCCCCGGTAACCCCATACCGGGCGTGGTACACTGAATCCTTGATATACAATTTATCATGAGAGTCTGTTGGATCGTTCTTAGTCTGGCCCTTCACCCAGGACCAGTTTGTCTTGGGTGACCCTATCAGAGGCAAACTGCCCCGGACAACATAGCTCCTGGGATCACTGGGACACGCAAACCCCCCACCATGATAAAGTGATGATCCATGAGGATATAACATAATTCAATTTAGTTTAAGTATAAATAAATTCAATTTAGTTTAAGTATAAAGGAAAACAAATCTACATTTCAAAACAAATGGAATAGGTTAATATGGATGGGATGGGAACATGGCGGCGGCGCGCCGAGACGCAGCGACCCCTCTTGGCATCAGCGAGTGTGAGAGTTTTAATCATCCCAGTTGCACATTCTGTAAAACTTACAACCGTGAGACCTTATTAAACATCAAGGTACTCCACGCTGCAAGAATCACGGCTCTCGGTTGTGACCTGGACATTCTACGCCAGCATGGAATTCTGGCGGAGTCCCTGCTGAAGGCTACCCGGGAGAGGAGGAAGCGCAAGCGGAGGGAAAGCAAGCAAAAGCGTGGAAAGAGGGCTGGGATCCATGCTAGGCTAAAGGCTAACCCCTCTAGACCAGCAGTACCGTCGCTCATTCTCTCTAACGTCCGCTCCCTCGACAACAAGCTGGACGAGCTGCGTCTGCTGAGAGAAACCCGGAGAGAGTGGAGGGACTGCTGTGTGCTTGCGTTCACGGAGACATGGCTCCACGACAACATCCCTGATGAGGCCATTCAACTGGAAGATATGGAGGTGTTCCGAGCTGACAGAGAAACGGCGAGCTCCGGTAAGAGCCGTGGGGGTGGGCTATGCATCTATGTTAACAAGAACCGGTGCGTTAATGCCACGTTAGTGTCTAAACACTGCTCTCCATTGGCGGAGTTCCTTATTGTAAACTGTCGGCCATATTATTTGCCGAGGGAATTCAGCAACGTGTTTGTAGCGGCTGTTTACATAGCGCCGAGCGCTAACGCTAACACTAATGTTAAGAAGGCACTCGGAGAACTGCATGATGCTATTAGCGAAATCCAAACTTCACACCCGGACAGTTTTGTGGTGGTTGCGATGGATTTTAACCACACCAGCTTAAAGACTGTGCTCCCCAAGTTTAAACAATGTGTAGACTTTAAGACCAGAGGAGAGAATATGTTGGACTTAGTGTACACAAACACAGATGCATATAAGGCAATACCCCGCCCCCATCTTGGCCTTTCTGACCACATATCCATGATGCTGGTGCCTGCCTACAAATCTTTATTGAAGCACAGCAGGCCAGTAGTGAAACAAATCAGGATTTGGCCAGAGAGTGCAACCTCTGCACTGAAAGACTGTTTTCTGCACACAGACTGGGAGGTCTTCAAAATAGCAGCCTCCCAGGAAGACAAGACAGATGTGGAGGAGTATGCTGAAACGGTCACCAGCTACATCGCGAAGTGCACAGAGGATGTCACTACTGTGAAGACCACCACTGTATGGGGGAACCGTAAGCCCTGGATGACCGCAGAGGTGCGCTCGCTGCTTACAGCCAGAGATGCAGCCTTCAGAGCGAAGGACAGGATCACCCTCCGCTCAGCCAGGTCTGCGCTGTCAAAGGGAATTAAGACGGCGAAGCGCGCCTATGCAGAGAAAATCCAGGGACACCTCTGTGACACTAGAAACACCAAGCAGATGTGGCAGGGAGTTCGGACACTGACGGGCTAGGCAGGGGGTCGATGATGACGACGCTTCGCTTCCAGACAGGCTCAACGACTTCTTTGCACGTTTTGAAGCATCAAACCCAACAAAAAGAGGGAGGGCTGGCCCATCCCCACCATCAGTCGGACCAGCTTTCACCATCAACACAGCGGACACACGGAGGACCCAAACCAGGGTCAACCCACGTAAAGCTGCAGGTCCGGACAACATCCTGGGACGTGTGCTCCGAGACTGCGCGAGCGAGTTGGCAGATGTCCTGACTGGTATAACATCTCCCTGAGTCAGGCCATCGTTCCCAGATGCTTCAAGACCTCTATCATAGTACCGGTGGCAAAGAAACAAGTTGTGTCCTGTCTGAATGACTATCGTCCTGTTGCACTAACACCAATTGTGATGAAGTGTTTCGAACAACTCGTCAAACCACACATTACAGCCTGCCTCCCTGCATCACATGACCCGCTCCAGTTTGCATATCATTCAAACCGCTCCACGGAGGATGCTATAGTCACCACCCTGCACTCTGTCATCACCCACCTGGACCAGAAAGACACCTACGCCAGACTCCTGTACACTGATTTCAGTTCAGCATTCAACACCATTATTCCCCAGAGACTGATGGAGAAATTATTCCTTCTTGGTCTGAACACAGCCACATGTCTCTGGATCCTGGATTTCCTGACTGAGAGACCTCAGTTTGTCCGGGTTGGAAACAACATCTCCAACTCTGTCACACTGAGCATCGGATCCCTTCAAGGCTGCATACTCAGTCCACTGTTGTTTACACTTCTAACACATGACTGTGTATCCAGACACAAGGGGAACCAGATTATTAAGTTTGCAGATGACACCACAGTGGTGGGACTTATTCAGAGGGATGAGGAATCAATGTACAGGGAAGAAGTGAGAGACCTGGAGGGCTGGTGCAGGGAGAACAATCTGGTGCTCAACGTGGACAAAACGAAGGAGATGATTATCGACTTCCGGCGGTCACAGCCTGATCACGTCCCCCTCAGCATCGGCGGCCGTTCAGTGGAGAGAGTGGAGAACATCAAGTTCCTCGGAGTGCAGATCTCGCTGGACCTGACCTGGAGCAAGAATTCCTTGGGGATTAGGAAGCGGGCCCAGCAGAGACTGCACTTCTTGAGGAAACTCAAACAAGCCTCTCTCCCCATCTGCATCCTCAGGACCTTCTACAGAGGTGTGGAGGAGAGTGTTCTGACGTACTGCATTGCTACATGGTACTCCAGCTGCAGTATGTCAGACAAAAAAGCCCTGCAGAGGATAGTTAAGGGAGCTGAGAGGGTAATTGGAGTCTCCCTCCCCTCTGTCCAAGAACTTTTTCAGAACCGTTGCAGGAGCAATGCATTGAACATTGTCAAGGACCGTTCTCACCCTCTGCATAAACACTTTGAACTCGTGCCATCTGGCAAACGATTCCAGAGCATCAGAAGCAGAACCACCAGACTGATTAACAGCTTCCTTCCACAAGCTGTTAGGATGCTGAACAGTTGATACGGAATCTCTCATGCATACTACTGCACCTACAGACATTACGTATATTATTTGTATATAATAGTTCTGGGGTTCCAAGGTTGTCATAGCCAGGAGCGGCACTGGGGTTAAGCTCCCAGTGCTCATAAAATGTTCCTTATGGCGTGCGTCTCGAAAAGCCTCTGGCAACTAAGTCAAACTCCTAGCCTGCCCGTGTGGTTTAGTCTCTAAGCCCGGCAGAACTGCTTTTACTAATAGGAGAAGGGGCGAGGGCGGATCTCTGGCGCCTTAAAACCAGATGCTTCGGGTAGATGGTGGCTCGTCAACCTGGGAAGGTAGCCCATCTAGGGGAAGGTAAACCCTGATTTCAAACCTCTGCTGCCTTGCGGCATACCCGGTCACGGGAAAGGCTTCGGGAGTCAACCCTGAGGAAAAATCCGGAGTCGGAGCCCCTAAGGCAGTTCTATGTTGTGCTCAACATCGTTCTGGCAGCTCCTGCAACGGCGCTGGTGCCAAACTGTAGCAGCCCTGCTGTTCCTTTGGATTCATCAGTGACGTGGAGAGGGGGGACATGCTGCATGGGCAACATCTTGTCCTCCATATCTTCCTGCCCAGGCTTAAATCCTACCAACGCCCAACGCTGGAAGGTAGAACACCGAATCACTGGAGAGGACACTCCAGCTTCGCCTTTGGCGTAGACAAAACACGGGGAATGACAGTTACCGGTTATAAGCCATTGCTCAATTGGCGTAGAGCGTGGCGCCAGGGGTTGTTCCCGACGGTGGGAGGGATCATCGGATCTCACTGGACAGCTACCGCCCGCCTCAAGCTGGGCAGCCCCCAGCCAATAAGGTGTTGTCCCGCCACAGCTTGCTTTCCTCATTGGGTGCATGGGGATACGGAGAAATCCAAACAGCAGGCTGAGAACCTTTGCACCAGGCAAGACAATAAAACAAAAGAGACCAACTCTAAAACTGGGAACTTGGAACGTCCGCACTATGATGACAGGACTCGCTGCTAACCTCAAGGACATCAACGACACCAGGAAGACTGCCATCATCAATAATGAGCAGAAGAGACTGGGAGTGGATATCGCCACTCTCCAGGAAACACGGTTAGCTAATGCAGGCACACAGAGAGAAAGACTACACGTTCTACTGGCAGGGAAAGGGCAGTGACAAACACAGGGAACACGGAGTGGGCTTCGCAGTGAAGAACACTTTGCTGAAGATGGTGGAACCGGGCAGCACTGGCTCTGCACGACTCCTCACCCTCCGCCTGAACACCACTCAAGGCCCAGTCACCCTCGTCAGTGTGTATGCCCCAACACAGACAGCCACACCAGAGGCAAAAGACGAGTTCTACGAGAATCTCACAACAACTGTCAGGATCATCCCCAACTCTGAACAACTCATTCTCCTTGGAGACTTCAATGCCAGAGTGGGTGCTGACCACGACTCCTGGCCCTCCTGTCTTGGACCTTTTGGCGTGGGCAGAATGAACGACAACGGACAGCGGCTGCTCGAGTTCTGCACATATCACGATCTGTGCATCACAAACTCGTTCTTCAAGACCAAGCCCCAACACAAGGTTTCCTGGCAACATCCGCGCTCAAAGCACTGGCACCAGCTAGACTTGATCCTGACCAGGCGCACCTCACTGAAGAACGTGCTAATCACCCGTTCGTTCCAGAGTGCAGATTGCGACACAGACCATTCATTGGTGTGTTGCAAGGTCAAGCTGCAGCTGAAGAAATTCCATCGTGCTAGACAACCTGGAAAGGCACGGATTGACACCAGCAAGATGGCCCAACCAGAACTTGTTGAGCAGTTTGCCTCCACCCTTGAGAAAGAACTTGGTGTACCACAAGGAGGAGAATCTGCAAAGCAGAAGTGGGAAGAGCTGCGAAACACCATCCACCGCACAGCCTTGGCTACCTTTGGGAGGAAGACCTCGAAGTCACAGGACTGGTTTGATGCCAAGTTGACCGAGATGACCCCCGTCATTGAAGCCAAGCGCTCAGCACTTGCTGAGTACAAGAAGTACCCAAACGAGAAGAATCTCCAGATTCTCAGGGCTGCGAGAAGCAAAGTTCAGCAGACTGCTCGGCGCTGTGCCAACGAGTACTGGACTCAGCTCAGCCAAGACATTCAAACCGCTGCCATAACAGGGAACATCCGTGGTATGTACGATGGCATCAAGAAAGCACTTGGTCCGGCTCAGAGCAAGACGGCCCCCCTCAAATCTTCCACTGGGGAGATGATCACAGAGAAGAACAAGCAGATGGAGAGATGGGTAGAACACTACTCCGACCTCTACTCTAGACAGAACACCGTGACACCGTCAGCCCTTGATGCCATCGACTGCCTGCCATCCATGGACGAACTTGACGCCGAGCCAACCATCAACAAACTCAGTAAGGCCATTGATAGCTTGGCCGCTGGCAAGGCACCCGGCAACGACGGCATACCCCCTGACCTGATCAAGCACTGCAAGACCGCCCTACTGCTGCCATTGCATGACGTCCTCTGCCAGTGCTGGAAGCAAGGTGCCGTACCACAGGACATGAGGGACGCCAAGATCATCACCCTCTACAAAAACAAAGGGGAGAGAAGCGACTGCAACAACTACAGGGGCATTTCCCTCCTCAGCGTTGTTGGCAAAGTCTACGCACGAGTTGTTCTTGTTCGTCTACAGAAGCTTGCCGAACGTGTCTACCCCGAGTCTCAGTGTGGCTTCCGCGCTGAGCGATCGACGGTAGACATGATATTCTCCATCCGCCAACTCCAGGAGAAATGCAGAGAACAGAACATGCCTCTGTACGTCGCCTTCATCGACCTCACCAAAGCGTTCGATCTGGTCAG
Source organism: Pholidichthys leucotaenia (assembly GCA_020510985.1). Taxonomy (NCBI): domain Eukaryota; kingdom Metazoa; phylum Chordata; class Actinopteri; order Cichliformes; family Pholidichthyidae; genus Pholidichthys; species Pholidichthys leucotaenia. Next base: position 72,023,304 of record CM035836.1, read on the forward strand.
CAGAGAGGGCCTTTTCAAGATCCTGCCAAAGATAGGATGCCCACCAAAGTTGCAAAGCCTCATCGAATCGTTTCACACCAACATGCAGGGGATAGTGCAGCATGATGGCAACGTCTCAGAGCCATTCAACATACGCAGCGGAGTGAAACAGGGCTGTGTACTTGCGCCAACCCTCTTTGGGATTTTCTTTGCTATGCTCCTGAGGCATGCCTTCAGCACAGCAACAGAGGGAATCTACCTGCACACAAGATCTGACAGCAGGCTTTTCAACCTTGCCCGCCTGAAAGCCAGAACCAAAGTACGCGAGGCTCTAATCAGAGACATGCTGTTCGCAGACGACGCTGCAGTCGCAACCCACACACAGCAGGAGCTTCAGACCCTGATGGACCGCTTCTCCCAGGCATGCAAGGACTTCGGGCTTACCATCAGCCTGAAGAAGACTAATGTCTTGGCGCAAGGCACGGAAGCACCACCAACCATCACCATTGATGACTACAAGCTGGAGGTCGTGAATCAGTTCACGTACCTGGGGTCCACGATCAGTAACAACCTCTCCCTTGATACAGAGATCAACAAGAGGATTGGAAAATCAGCCTTCACACTCGCTCGCCTCACCACACGAGTGTGGGAGAATCCCAAACTCTCTGTCAAGACGAAGATGGCAGTGTACAACGCCTGCGTCATCAGCACACTGCTCTATGGGAGTGAGACGTGGACAACATACGCCCGGCAGGAAAAGAGACTGAACTCCTTCCACTTGCGCTGCATTCGCCACATCCTGGACATATCCTGGCAGGACAAAGTGCCCAACACAGAAGTTCTGTCCCGCGCCGGCCTTCCCTCCATGTTCACTCTACTCAGGCAGCGCAGGCTCCGCTGGCTAGGCCACGTTCACCATATGGAGGATGGCAGAATCCCCAAAGACGTCCTCTATGGAGAACTGGCAACTGGCAGGAGAGACGTTGGCCGCCCCCAGCTGCGCTTTAGAGACGTCTGCAAGAGAGACATGAAGGCCCTGGATATCAACACAGAGCGCTGGGAGGACCTTGCAACGGACCACTCCAAGTGGAGAGGCACCCTGAACAGACAGCTCAAGGCGGGTGAAGAGAGACTGACTGCTGCAGCAGATGAAAAAAGGACCGGCAGGAAGAACCGCCACAGACCCAGCAGCACGGAGACCACCCACAAGTGTGACCTGTGTGACAGGGACTGTCATTCGCGCATCGGCCTGTTCAGCCACAGGCAGTGCTGTTCCAGCAGAGTAGACGTTTAGGATTCTCTTCCATGGTCATCATAGACCGACGGAGGCCGACGACAATAGTTCTGGTTAGTTTTCAAGTATGTCACAGGGATGTGTGAATGGATGTGGTGGGGTGGGGGTGAGGGTGTGTGTGAGTGTGTCTTAAATTATGTTCTTTTACGTGTATGGATGCCGAGAGAAACGTAATTTCATCTTGCCTGCACTACAGTTGTATGTACAGCAATATGACAATAAAGGTTGATTTTATTTGATTTGATTTAAGCACAAAACTGATGTTATTTTTTTCCTAAATAAATGTTCTAAAATGACTTAATTCCTCTGGTGTGATCATGTGGGCTGGGGGGGGGGCACTTCTGTGACACAGGCGGGGGGGGGGGGGCTCCTGGGAAAAAGGTTGGGAACCACTGTGTCAAATGGTAAATGGCATTCACTTATATAGCACTTTTATTCTCATCTCTTGATGGCCAAAGTGCTTTATAGATCCTGCTATCCACCCATTCACACAGTGAACATGTGTTAACATGAAACATTTCTGTTCTATCAATGTACAAATTATATGTGATGCGCAAATGCGACAAACCAACATTGTTGCCAGATGGCCTGGTTCAACACACGATTCATTCATCCTAATGAACAGCATTGTTGGGAACAAACTACAAGCTGGCACTGTGTGTATGGGTGGCTTCTTGGTGAGTAAATTCATGTAATTGTCCTAAATAACCCCACCTCAAGCGCAACGCACCTGTGCGCCCCCAAATATTACCCTGTCTTCAAGGCTTCATTATAAGTCAGTGGCTCGAGTAAGTGACTTCATTTTTTTGTTAACGAAACTACAGTTTCACAGCATTGTACCAAGCCCTCAATTGCCTCTGTGTGTACAGTAGTTATGCCAGTAAACACATGCGTAAAGTTTGAAATGCAAGTGTTCTGCCCTCACTACTTCCCCAGTGTGCAGCTAGGCAGATAGATAACCCCTCCAAATGATGACACCAGTAGCGCTTTAGATGGATTTTACTGATGAGTCATGTGTGGAAGAAGTAAAACTGTTAAAGACAAACCATACAACATTGGTTTTTCATATTGATTTATATACTTTTCAAAAGAGCTAACATGCTAATGCTAGCGGGCTAGCACGTGAACATTACCTAAAATGCTAATCACAAGGTAAACAAATTTAGCGATGTTTTCTCACACAATTTCTAACAAAATAAATGTAGCACTTATATCTTAGGGTTAACATGAAAAATATTAAGTTTATACCAACATACACGCTGTGGTTGGCTCAGGACACAGATGTAGACATTTCGTGAGACCTCGTTTCTCATGGCGCTGGACAGGAAGGGACTAACGCTGGACTTCTGATTTGCTTTCAAAATAAAATTTAGTAATACAACACTCTTACAAAATAAATCTAAGTGCTGCAAAAACATACCCAAACACAAAAATAATCTCTAGATGCCTCTTAAGGAGCCAGAACAAACAGTGTCACTCTGGCGCACACTGGCGCACTTCATTCATTTAGTAGTGTGTGTGATCCATGTAAATTGTATATAACTTTAAAGGATGAGATTTGCATTTGGGACATAAAATATGTACTTGTCAAGTCTAATATGATCTGCTTTCAACTGACAGGCAAGGACATATTTTATGTCCAAAATGCAAATCTCATCCTTTACAGTTATATATAACTTACATGGATTACTCACGCTCCTATTGTAAACGAATGCAGAGGTGTGCCGGGGAAAGGGTGACACTGTTGCATTTCAAACTTTATGCATGTGTTTATTGACATAACTACTGTATACACAGAGGCAGTTGGGCACTTGGTAGAATGCTCTGAAACTGCAGTTTAATCAGCAAAAAAATGAAGTCACTTACTCGAACCACTGACTTGTAATGAAGCCTTCAAGTTAGGGTGATATTTGGGGGCGCACAGGTGCGTTGGGCATGAGGTGGATTATTTAGGACAATTACATGAATTTACTCACCAAGAAGCCACCCATCTGCACAGTGCCAGCTTGTAGTTTGTTCCCAACAATGCTGTTCATTAGAATTAATGAATCATGTGTTGAACCAGGCCACCTTGCAACAATATTAGTCGCATTTGCGCATCTCATATAATTTGTACATTGATAGAATGGAAATGTTTTCTGTTAACATACACATATTCATCTTGTGAAGGTGATTTTATAGCAACGTGTGTGCAGTCCACAGCTCCAATTACATTAGGAAAACTGGCTCTTGCTGCAAATTGAGCTTTGATGTTAGCCTGTTCAACAGCATTGTATGAGAATATGATGTACCTGGATGACAGCCGGATAATACCATCCCATACAGCTGGCATAGCTCGGCTCAGGGTCGACTGGGAAATTCCCGATCGGTCTGCCAGCTCCCTCTGGAATGCCCCTGTTGCCAGGAACCCCAGTGTTGTCAGCACCTGCACTGGGGTGGGCAGCGCATGGCTTGTCGTCATGTCATGCTCCAAGAGCGGCCATAGCTCTGAGCGGCCATAGCTCTGAGCACAGTTCCACAAGGACTGCCCATGGAAACTGGCTGACAAGCCAGTCATCATCTTGAGCCAGAAAATCTTCTGTCTCTAAATACCCTCTTTTCTCACTGTGTGATTTGCAATATCCTCTAATAATGCTAACACCATTGTTGTTAGAGACATTTTCAGCATTTCTTTGCACTTGCTTTTATAGCCACTCATCTAATTGCACACACTTGGATGTTTGTTCATCATGTGTCTCTGGTGTGTACAATAATTTTCATGTCATTATCAGTCTTCCAACATCACCTCTAAGTGTCACCATTTGACCAATAACAGTAGAAATGTACGTATGCCAGCCATGAAGTTGCCATGGGGCTATGCATATTTCCACAGTCATTTCATTTTTGATACATCTGAAATTTTGCGTGGAAGAGGACGTACACCATGTTTTTGTGCATATGTACTCTTTGTACATGAGGCCCCTGGACCCCTGTTTGAACATCACCATATGGGCTTCACCACCCATCCCCTTGGTTACATCAAGCTACCCAAGGTAAGGCAGAAAACATTCTCTTTGCGCAGGGATTCATCTATACTCGAGAGGAAACATTTGGATGGCAGATAACACTGTGCAACATTAGCTCACCTTGGCTGCTGAATGAAAGACAGCCTGCCGAAAACCTCAGCTGTGCTCAGCCCGGAAACAGGAGGAGAGAGTTGGATACACAGAGAAATGCAGCAGAACAGCCAGCAAGAAGCAGTTACAACCATGCTCGAGCCAAGGTTCTCAGGTTCTCATTGGTGGAAGGAGCACATCCTTTATCTGGCCTGACTCCAGTCAGCACCCAGATGGCCATCCTTCAGCCCTCAGGAAAGGCCATCAAGAGTGCAGAGATGGTGCTGGAATGCTCTCCGACTGGCTTCCCAGGGGGCAGTCTCATGTGAGCTTAGAGGCCCCAGCTGTCTTGTGGAAGGAATGCCACAAGTTCCAGAAGGCAGAATTTCGCTTACTGAAGTCTAATGAAACTGTGCTGACTTTTAATTCCTCTGGGTAGTAAATTTAGATCTTCTTCCCAGCACTCAGAGATGGCATGATTTAGTGAGATTCTTGGCTGAACCAAGATACAGTATATACAGTATCATGGATATTTTAGGATAACCTTAACAGTGCGAGAATGAAATAATATTGCTGGGTCACTATGACCTGAAATGCCCATATACAGTCATGTGAAAAAAAATCTGGGCACCCCTATAAATATTCAGTTTCTTATTAAGAAATGTTTATGTATCTATGTCTAACCTTGTATTTTTTTTTGCATTTTTTAAAATTTGTGAATGAATGTGGGGGTGTCCTAAACAAGATGGGGGGGGGGGGTGTCCTAATTTATTCCTCACCATTTGTTTAGAATTACATTTTACAGAAAATCTGAAAAAAAAGTCTAATTCCTTTTTAATTGTTTAGTTGTAGTACTTGAATCTCTCTATTTTTAACATTGATATTAAATATCCATATGTCCAAATATGTTAAAAAAATACACAGGCTTATTCAGGGTGTCCTAATTTTTTCACATAACTGTATTATGCGTTTATCCAGTGAATAACAGTGGAAAATAGATTCCGGATGTGAGCAGTGTGTGTGTTCTGTCTGACTGTATTACATTGAGAGACTGTGAGACTGAGTTCAGAAGAAACGTCCACTTTGCTATACAACTTCTGTATTGTCATTGTTTGGGGTCTTCTGATGTCCATGGACAGAGGACCCTGTAGGTTATTGTTTATTCTGTTTTCATTTTTTCTTTTCCTTATCCTTCTTTTATCCTGTTTCTTCTTTCTAAAGCCCATCCAGGGACAAGAGTTGAAAATTAGCTAATAGCTATACACTGTTTGTGCAACACATTAGATTGATTGTCATTTGATTAATTGTCTATGTTTATTGCACTGTCCCTGTCAAATAAACTGTATCTGAGCTGGCTGCCTTCCATCATGTAAATGAATAAAAAAAAAAAAATCTATATTTTTGTAAGAACTTTTTTTTTTTTTTTTTATTTATTACTTATTTTGTACCCGTAGGTAGATTTGTTTTGCAGTCTGGTGACAAGCCACCAGCTGCCGGTCGCTGCGTGCGCAAGCGCCCTTTATCCCTAACCTGCATGTTTTTGGCATGTGGGAGGGAACTGGAGAAATCCTGGAGTAAACCCATGCAACACGGGGAGAACATGCAAACTCCACACAGATCACTGTTGGCTGGGGGCAGGGATCGAACCCACGATCTCACAATCCCCGCGATCCCCCGGCCGAGGTGTGACAAAGTTGCGTCGAGGCGAGGACAGATTTCAATTAGTCCATTTTTATTTCAATAATCTTACAAGCAAAAAAAGTTTCCAGGAAAAACATCTGACACGATTCTTCTTCAACAATGCACACTTCGCCCACCAAGAAGCATACCAAGGATTTTTTTTTTTTTTTTTGTTTTTTTGTTACTTATTTGTACCCGTAGGTAGACTTGGTATAATAAGAATGCTACGAGATATCATTAACCACACCTGTTATATAGTATTCGAGATAATTAGGGCTGATTAGCCCCTACTATAATCCCAGGTAAAACAATGAACATTTCCATTCTTAACACATACCCACTAATATCTAAAAATACATGAATAATTTCCCCAACTATATACAATATAAATAACATAATAACAATATAAATAATTCAATAAATAGTTTCAACCCTTATTTACAAATGTTAAACCACCCCTCTAACTTACCATACATGCTTCCTTCCTGCTGGTGTCCTATATAAGGCTCTCAACCCCTAACAGAATCTTTTGCCCGCACACCCACAGGAAGCATGTTGGCAAAGGTATGTGAAATAAATCCTTTATCAATTATTTTACCAAAATACTTGACCATCATAATTATCTCCCAAGGGCATTCAAATTAAACAAAGACAAATCCCAAAATACTGTGTGCACTTTAATAAACATACTAACATTTACAACATTACAAATATAACATGATCACACAATACAATAAATCATAACAGTGGTGACACTCCATCGTCACATTTCCTCCCCCCTTTCCCGAGAGTACAGTACTCTATGAGTCATGTACTCCTGAAAGGCTATCTGCTACAAAGTTGGTTTTCCCTGCCACATACCGAACAGTAAAATTATAAGGTTGGAGGGACACATACCACCCTGTGAGATGACTGTTTACGTCCTTCATTCTGTCCAACCACTGTAGGGCCCGATGGTCTGTCTCCAACAAAAAATGACGCCCTAGTAAATAGTACTTGAGAGACCCTATTGCCCATTTCATGGCAAGACATTCTTTTTCTACCGTAGAATATCTTGTCTCCTGGTCCAACAACTTACAGCTCAAGAACAGTACTGGGTGTCTCTCTCCCCTTTCCTCCTGGAGAAGTACTGCTCCAATGCCAACCCCTGAAGCATCTGTCTGTAAAATGAACTGGCGAGCAAAGTCTGGACTGTAGAGAACCTTCTCCCCAGAAATAGCCTTCTTCAGATCCTCAAATGCTCTGTCACACTCCTCTGTCCATTTTACCTTATTTGGTGCTGAAGCCTTAGTGAGGTCAGTCAACACTGCTGCTCTTCAGCAAAGTGGGGAATAAACTTGCTGTACCATCCTACCATTCCCATAAATGATTGTACCTTCTTCTTAGTGGTGGGTACAGGATAGGTCTGGATGGCATCCACTTTACCTACTCGTGGTCTAATAACCCCCTGACCAACCACATGTCCCAGGTACTCCACCTGCTGCTGTCCGAATGCACATTTGCGTTGATTGATTAATTGTCAGTCCTGCCCTCTTAATTAACTGAAGGACCTGCCTAAGGTGTACCACATGTTCTTCCCAGGTCTGACTATAGATGACCACGTCATCCAAATAGGCAGCCGCAAAATTTGATACTCTCCTTAACACTTGGTCCATCAGCCGCTGAAAAGTTGCAGGTGCCCCCTGAAGGCCAAATGGCATGACCCTAAACTGAAAACTGCCATAAGGTGTTTTAAAGGCTGTAAGTTCCTTTGTTTCCGGTGCCAATGCCAACTGCCAATACCCCTTGCATAGGTCCAGAGTAGAAATAAACCTAGCCCTGCCCACTTGCTCCAACAGTTCGTCAATCCGGGGCATGGGGTATGACTCAAATTTAGATACTGAATTAAGGTATCTGAAGTCAATACAGAATCTTAATGAGCCATCCTTTTTGGGGACCAGCACAATCGGGCTACACCACTCACTGACTGACTCCTCAATCACTCCCAGCTGCAACATCTAGTCAATTTCTTGCTTCATTTTTGGTACCAATCGTTCCGGGATCCTATGATTTTCTACGTGGAACAGCTTCCTCTTTCAAATAAACCTTATGATGCACCAGCGTGGTGAAACCAGGTCTCTGAAACAATTCTGGATCCAATAGTGCCTCTAACTCTCTGCTGATCCACCTGCAGATGAGACACTTGAAACACATAAGGCTCTGACACATTTGTGGGAAAAGACTGTTCTTTCTCCTCATCCACTTCCGTCGCACAAATCAAGAGCTGATGTGTCTCCTGAAGAACAGGTTGCTGCTGCTGATGACCAGGCTGCTGAAACTCTTTCAATAAGTTAATGTGGAAGGTCTGATATTTTACCTTCCTGTCAGGCATATATAGTTCATATGTCACTGAACTTAGTTTTTTAGAAATTTCATATGGACCCTGCCATCGAGCCAACAGCTTACTGTCACACGAGGGCAGCTATAACAAAACCTGTTGTCCTGGGTGAAAAACCCTTTTTCTGGCCTTCTTGTCATACCAAGTTTTTTGTTTGGCCTGCGCCGTCCTCATGTGTTCCTGAGCCAAAGCAGTCATTCGATCCAGTTTCTCTCTCATCTTAATAACATAAGAGACCACATTGTCCTGATCACTCGGACTCTCCCAGTGCTCCTTTAATAAGTCCAATGGGTCCCTCACCTGACGACCATACAACAGTTCAAAAGGTGAGAACCCTGTTGAAGCCTGGGGCACCTCCCTATAAGCAAACAATAAATATGGTACCCATTGGTCCCAATCTGAGCCCGTTTCAGAAACAAATTTCCGCAGCATGTTTTTTTTAAAGTCTGATTAAATCGTTCCACTAGTCCATCAGTCTGAGGGTGATATGGGGTGGTCTTAATACCCTTAACACCCAACAGCTTATATACTTGCTGCAACAGTTTTGACCAGAAATTGTTCCATAGTCTGTTAGAACTTCTCTAGGTATGCCTACCCTTGAAAACAACTGGATAAGGCAGTTAGCAACCTGCCTAGCCTTAAAGTCCTCGGACGGTGACATTTTTTTATTGAACCAATAAACTGATTGTATGAAAATATTCCATTCTGGCCATTCCTGTGATTTAATATGTGTCACCAGCCTCCATAAATGACTTTATTTGGTAATAGCCCATCTTTCACTTAGTGATGCTGCAGTACCGCCATCTGTCGATAGGGGCAGGCAGCAGTGACGTCAGCTCAGGAAGAAGTGAGGGTGATATTGCCTGCCTGTGCTGTGAGCCTCATCAGAGAAACATTCCCATCGGATCACTACAAGGGATTTTGCCTACCAAGATTAGATTTGTGAAAAATGATATTTAAATAAAGTTTTGTAAAATCATATATTGAGTTTATTAATGTTCATGTCAATTTTATAATTCTAATATTTCAGCATTCATAAAAGTCGCATGTCATATACATTTGAATAATTTTTCTACCATTTTATGGTATAAAATTCGGGTTCAATTCAGCACTCAATGTGGTGGGAACTCTGGCTTGTACATAGTGCCACTGCTCCCATAAGTGGGTTGGATCAACCAAGGTTTTCTTGAACAGAGTATTCATCAGATCATCCACATATTCTGAAAAAAAATATATTCAATAAAAATTAGACATCCATTTGACTACAGTATGAAATACAAATTTGACCCAAATTAACATAATTTGATAAAAGCTATGAAATGTGAAAGTTGAATGAAGACCAACCCTCCACCCACTGTAAATATCATATACAAGCCTAGAAAATGATACTAATATTTCTTATACTCACAGAAAGTTGGATTAACTTTCTTTGCTTGCAGTTTATATCCGCCTTTTTTGAATTTTGGGTACCTGATGATAAAGACCGGCTCACCATCACGATTCTGTGCCTGCTTGCGGCCTGCATTTTCATTAAAGTGCATTGCAGCTAAACAAAGTCTGTAATTAGAATATTATCACAATGATTTATTTTTGGACATATAAGTGATCTATCAGCAGAAACTCTATGTAATTGGCACAGTTATTGTCATGACGGCCGCTGGGCCGTCATCCCGCTCATCAGCTCCAGCTGCGCACAGACCAACAGGTGTTAATCAGCGGCTCTTAAAAGCCAGCGTCATGGACAGCCCGGCACGGAGTCGTCTGTCTTCCTCGACAGAGTATGAGCCAGAGCTTCATTTCACAGCCAAGTCAAGAACGCCACGACAAGACCTACCACGTAAGAAGACTATTTGCTTTTCTACGCCTAATCTTTACCCCTGTGCACAGGTGGACCTCCCAGGCGGCGGACCGGTATCTCCAACGGACGGAGAATTACCCTCTCCCTTCCAGAGCTCCTCCTGGCCTTCGCTAATTCAGGAATTCTCTCCACTGCAGCTGCAGGTACTGTCACTCCCTCAGTCACAGGAGTCATTGTCACCACGGTTACGGACATTATCACTGTCACGGCTACGGGAACAGTCAACGTCACAGCTGTCAGTGCAGTCATTGCTCTCGCCACGAACTCCACCACGGTTACTGGAGTTATCACCGTCACAGCTTCAAGCACCAGAACCACCACAGCTCACGGACATCGGGGAACAGCCAGATACAGTCAGAGACAACCTCAAGTAAGCTGCACACCTGCACTTGTCCTTTTGTGCTGAACAGCCTTAACGGTTTCTGCTTGTGTGTTCTAGGGTTGCCAGGTCGTCTTCTGTATCGCTCAGCTCCGGTGACCAGGCTGCTATATCTGCACTTACACTTGCACTACACTCACTCACACTTGACAATAAAGAATAACTATTTTGTATCTGTCTGTGTCTGTCTCTTGGGTCCTGAAACATGTCAGTTATTATAATTGCATTTCATATTTTTGGTCACATATTGCATCTCCTCACCTTGTCAACATTCCAAGGAATGAGAAGTGTACACTCTTTGGTGCAAAATGAATAATCAGACTGTGGAAAGCCTCCACATTTGAAGTTTGCTGCCCTGGACTTGGCTTTCGCACATCCCTGAGGACCCGTGTTTTGTTGATCATAACTTTTTCACAGCCCTTTGTGCCTGAAATAAATTGTAGGTGTGAGATATGTCACCAAAAATGATGAAAATCAATGGGATAATTTTTATATATATATATATATATAATACATGCACAGTTTCATTGTGTGAAACTGTTTTTTGTGTTAGGTTGCAGTCTCTCAGGAGCTGGGGGATCGTATGTAGTGTTCGCATCTTTGTACTGGTTGATGCGCAGGCAGCAGAGCAGCACGCCGTTCAGCCGGAAAAAAGCAAAGGACAAGGGTAACGGGCACCACACCGAGACAGGGATAATCGGTGATAATGTTGCTGGCGTCGGCAGGTGATGAGCCCGGGAGACAGCGTCCTGCAGGTGGGCTCAATAGCCGCTGCTGACGAGGCGCAGGTGTGCGCGCAGCTGGAGCCGCGAGTCGTGACACAAATTGCATCTTATTCTCAAAATCGCTGTCAACGAAATGTCTACTGCACATGTTGAGTGATTTACCGACATCATTCCAATTTTTTCGCGTTTTCTGAACGAATTTCACCCATGCCGTTCTGATTTTCCCAGGGACGGGAAATTCATAAACACTCACCGCATGCTCCTCTGATATACCGTCGCACCCGTAGACAACACAACGCCAAACCATAATTAATTCGATTACTGAAATCCTAATCTTAATAAATAATCTATTTGTAATCCACAAGTACTCCGAGAAATATCCGTAATCGCCGATTTTAAAACGTAAACAACAAGCAATGTCCGCCGAGCGTGTGCGTGTCTCTCCCTAAAATTACGTCACACAGTCAGTGGCCATCTTAGCCGCTGATCGCTTGGCTGAGTCAGACAGCTCTCAAGGACAGCATACTTCAAGAGCGCATTGTCACCTTATGCGACATTTGTTGACACCAAAACATGTGCGGTTCAAATTAGCTCGTCTCACACAAAAATTTAAGATATGATTTAGCGATATTGAATTTTCGTTCGGCCGACGCCTTTAATAGATTTCAGGGGGAAGGCTTCTGGGTACCGAGTAGCATAGTCACAAATTACCAGAATGTATTTATTACCAGCAGAACTTCTCTCTAGGGGGCCAACTATATCCATCCCTATTCTGTCGAATGGTGTTCCAATAATGGGTAGTGGGTGTAGTTGGACACCGGCTACTCCCCTAGGTGATGTAATCTGACATACTGGGCACAATGTGCAGAAGTCCTTTATCTGGGTATACATTCCCGGCCACACAAACCTTCTAGCAATTCTCTGCAGAGTTTTTTGAAATGCTAGATGACCTGCCCAAGGAATAACATGTCCCAGTTCCATAATCTTTGGTGTGAGGTCCTGTGGCAAAGCTATGGCCATAACTTCACCTTGCTGTTGATATAAAATGCCCTTTTTAATGACATACAAGGCCTCAGCCAAACAATCAGTTCTACCCTGTTTCACACTCTCAATCTCCGAGACTTTATCAAACCATGGCCTAAGTGCTGGGTCAGCTTTCTGCAATGTAGCTATGTCAGGAGGGATGTCAAACTCTACTGACTGGCTTAATTGTGGTGTTTCTTCACCCAAGTTCTTTACAGAAGCTAACACCTTATCTCTTCTCCTCTGAGCCTTGGATTTGGGTTGCTTAATAGGGCCTGCCTCTATCTCAGAATCATAAAATGGTAACTCCTGAAGAACATTGGCAGCCCTCTGTGCCCTGGTTGTCACCATATTACAATTTTTCACCACAGGTGTGTTTACTCTCTGCTCAACAGCGCCACCTGCCTGTCTCTCCTCCATTTGTTCCTCTCTAACCTGTTGTATGATGTCCAACAAAGTTGGAACACCATTGCCAAGAATAACAGAATAAGGCAAATCAGGCACAAGAGCTACAGGAAGGAGATAAGTTTGACCCCCTACTGTTAAATAAACCTCAGTGGTCGGGTACAGTTTCTTATCCCCATGGACACAACTGATATTTATTTCTGACTCATTCCACAAATCCCTAGGGACCAAACTAGGTAGCACAACTGTTTGAAAACAGCCTGAATCTAACAGGGCCTCTTCACACTGACCATTAAGCAACACCTTTGTTTTATAAACTCCACTGTGCACTGAGGCTGAACAAGTGGGTCTAGGAACTGAACATAATAGTGATGGTTTCTGATTCTTTGTGGCAGAACATGAATACTGGGTGTGACCAATTTTATTACACTGATAACAGCATATATCTTTATTTGCAACAACTCGTGACTTTTTGCTATTATCATATCTGCTGTTTGTGATCTGACTGGGCCTGGAATACAACCCATTTCGAGCTGGACCACCCCTTTCACCCTCATTAAACTCACTCCGTGTGGTGAAAGATCTGTCACGGCCGAGAGTAGGTCTCCTGCTCCCAGACCTGGCTGACAGAAAAACCTCCGCCAGACGAGCAGCGTCCTCTGCAGTCTTCGGGTCCCGCTCTTGTATCCAGACTCCCAGTTCCGGGTTCACCATGCGCAAAAATTGTTCCAAAATTAATTGTTCCATAACGTCTTTTAAAGTTAGGGTCTCTGGATTAATCCATTTATATAACAGGTCTTTTAAGCATACATAAAGTTCACGAGGAGTTTCGTCCTGATGAATGTCCAAGGACCGAAACCTCCTCCTATATGTGTCAGATGTAATTTCAAAATTATTTAAAATAGCTTCTTTGACTTTCCCATAATTATCCGTGTCAGCAACATTCATCAGAACATATGTGCTCCGCGCTTCACCTGTAAGTAGAGGAGCTAGATGGATAGCCCACTCTTCTTCATGCCAGCGGCAGACTGTAGCGATCCTCTCGAACGTTGTCAGGTAGTGCTCGATGTCATCTTAAGGAGAGAGAGGATTCAGCCTGGGCTCGTGGTGCGTTCGTGGCCTCCTTGGCTGCACCTGCAGCGGCAAATCATCCTCCTGTGAGCCGACCCGACTGGCCATCACCCTGGGGTCCTCCCCCGAAGCGCCGTTGTCACCACTACACTCAGCCCGGCTCCCATAGTCCTCTCTCAGCTCCGCAACCTGCGACTCCATCCAAAGAATATGACTCTCCACAGTCTGCCACTTTTGCTCCTGACGAGTGGCTTCTTCCTCCAGCTGGCGATCTCTGAGAGTCAGCGAACGCACCACAGATTTCACCAGGCACGTTAGCTCCTCGAGCTCGCCCAGTCCGCTGACTCCCTGGTCCTCAGCCGCCATACCTGCATCCAGGTCAGACAGCTCCTCCTGCCTCGCTTTCCTTCTTGACATGAGTCCTTCCATCCACCAAACACTACGACGTCCTGGTAACGGACCACCACTGCCACCAAATGTGACAAAGTTGCGTCGAGGCGAGGACAGATTTCAATTAGTCCATTTTTATTTCAGTAATCTTACAAGCAAAAAAAGTTTCCAGGAAAAAACATCTGACACAATTCTTCTTCAACAATGCACACTTCGCCCACCAGGAAGCATACCAAGGATAATAAGAATGCTACGAGATATCATTATCATTAACCACACCTGTTATATAGTATTCAAGATAATTAGGGCTGATTAGCCCCTACCATAATCCCAGGTAAAACAATGAACATTTCCATTCTTAACACATACCCACTAATATCTAAAAATACATAAATAATTTCCCCAACTATATAAAATATAAATATAAATAACATATAATAAATAACAATATAAATAATTCAATAAATAGTTTCAACCCTTATTTACAAATGTTAAACCACCCCTCTAACTTACCACACATGCTTCCTTCCTGCTGGTGTCCTATATAAGGCCCTCAACCCCTAACAGAGTCTTTTGCCCGGACACCCACAGGAAGCATGTTGGCAAAGGTATGTGAAATAAATCCTTTATCAATTATTTTACCAAAATACTTAACCATCATAATTATCTCCCAAGGGCATTCAAATTAAACAAAGACAAATCCCAAAATACTGTGTGCACTTTAACAAATAATCATACTAACATTTACAACATTACAAATATAACATGATCACACAATACATCATAACAGTGGTGACACTCCATCGTCACACGAGGGTAAACTGTGCTGCCACAGTGCTAACCACTGCGCCACCGTGCATCTCCTGTACAGTTTTTTCTTTGGGAAATCTTTTCAGAGGACCAGAGAAAACTGACCACATAATTGTGCCCAATGTGGGGCTCAAACCCACAACCCTGAGATTAGGAGTCTCATGCGCTACCAATTGAACTAGCTGGGATGTGGCACTGCCATGTCTATTGATTGCTTAGTAGATGGCAGTTGTAACTGCACTGAAATATCTGTCAGTCAGAATTCGGTCACAGGCTATCTTCATGTGCAAGATGTTGAAAATCTTTGAACATCATTCACATATTCTGGCTTTTATCTTAGACGTCCAAAAATTCTACAGCTTTAAGGGGTTTGCTGGTGATTAATAGAAAGCATAAAATATTTGTACACATATGTACAGTATATGCAGCAAGTTTGTGTTTCTATTATTTGCCTGCTTGGTTTTGCACACTCTAACTTTAGACATAACAGTTAGGACTTTTGATTTGCTTGAGACTTGGACGTCTCTGCCTTACTCTCACTGGCTTTTCCACCACAATTCATTAGGTCACCTGCTCTGTACAAAAACAGCAGAGGCAATACCAAACTGCTGGGCAAACTCAGCCACATTCCAGATGCAAAAAGGAAGCACCCCTTGAACGTACTTAACAGCCCTGATATCTCCAGACCACCACAAATAAGGTTCCCAATGAAAAACATCCACAGCACTCCTGTTATGACCACGATGGTGTGGGAAGCCCTCTGTTTTGACCGGTCAACCCTCTCCCGTTCCCCACTTAGCCCCCCTGGGCCTGGACGAATCAAAACGCGAAGGACTGAGATGCTACAGAAAGAGACGGTGATGAGCGCAAAGATCAAAACACATGAAAACTGAGCAAAAGGAAGATTAGGGGCGTACAAAGCCAACAGGCTGCACCATCCACAGAACCACAGCCAAACGCACCCGATGCAGATGTTTCTGATCCCATCTCCACCTGCCCGTTTTAGCCTCATGTATACGATGGGGTGGACGGCGGCCAGGTACCGCTCTATGCAGGTTAGGACGTGAAACATGATTTCCCCAGCGACAGAGGAAGCTGCACTGCAGATGCCCACTGTAATCATTTTCTGGAGAGCAAGTCCAAAAAAATACAAGGTAGCCCCAAAGGCCCCAATCAGCTCCATGGCAGTCAGGTGGTAGGTGAAGATATCGGAGTGGCTCGAGGCTTTGAGGGAGCGTCGGTGTCCCTTGAAGAAGATCAACACGGCGAGAGGGAGAAGCAGGATGGTTTTGACTATGATGAAGGAGGAGAGAGAAGTGGAAATCTTGGAATAGGTGCAGTGGTCAGGGTTGAAGGACGGCGTAGAGTTTGACTTGAAATCCATCTCTAATGTACGTAGCTGGATGGAAGTTGAGATGAAAAAAGAAACAGTAGAAGAAAGAATCAGCAGTGTTCTGAAAATGTTGAAGTTGTGCAAAAGTTCCAGTTATTTCAAGTGCATTTAACATTTCCTGGCATATGCTTTGAAGACCTGTTTGCATGATGCCAAATTTCTGGGAGGCTGACTGGAAAAATATCCTGCTATAATGCTAAAACATATATCTAATTGGATACTTTTCTGACTTGTTTCATTAAATTCAACATAAAGATTATCACAAGGTCATCAGCTATTTAGTCTCCAAACCACTTCATGTTCATTTTATAAGTGGACAGAATTTACCAAGTTAAACTCTACATGGGTGCAGAAGAATGTATTATAGTTAAAAATGCCATTGTTTCTTAGTTGCGTTCTGTAGAGTTCTGTTGTACAGGGTTATGGTTTATCCAGGTAATATTTACGTTATATACAATATAGACTCTTGTGCTGTTTCTAATACTAAAAAAAAAAAATTGGCATTTGTCTTCTATGATGATATTGCTGTTTCTGCGTCCTGATGGTCCATCAATTCTCTGTTCAAACCCTTGGGAAGACTGTTTTCCAAACTACATGAACTCGGCCTTAAACTTACAGCAACAACTTCACCGCTGCCTTCCTAGATTACAGCTTGAGGCTATGGAGCCACACATGGATCCAGTAGCTCCCCATGATTTTCCAAAATAATGTGAAAGTCACAAATGAAAAATAAATCCCCTTACTGTGTATACTAAGTAATGCTGAAGGGCCAGTTTATTCTCATAATGTGGCAGTTCTACCTCCTTTTTTAAATAATAAGGATCAAATATATTTTCTTGCTACATGCAAATTTTTTGAGCACACATGATGCAGATTTGCTTTTTTCACAGTGGCTGATCCCAACATTTGTCATACAGTGGGGTAAAAAAGTATTTAGTCAGCCACCAATTGTGCAAGTTCTCCCACTTAAAAGGTGAGGGAGGTCTCCAATTTTCATCATAGGTATACCTCAACTATGAGAGACAAAATAAGAAAAAAAAAATCCAGAAAATCACATTGAAGGATTTTTAATGAATTAATTGGTAAATTCCTCGGTAAAATAAGTATTTGGTCAATAACAAAAGTTCATCTCACTACTTTGTTATATACCCTTTGTTGGCAATGACAGAGGTCAAACGTTTTCTGTAAGTTTTCACAAGGTTTTCACACACTGTTGCTGGTATTTTGGCTCATTCCTCCATGCAGATCTCCTCTAGAGCAGTGATGTTTTGGGGCTGTCACTGGGCAACACGGACTTTCAACTCCCTCCAAAGATTTTCTATGGGGTTGAGATCTGGAGACTGGCTAGGCCACTCCAGGACCTTGAAATGCTTCTTACGAAGCCACTCCTTCATTGCCCGGGCAGTGTGTTTGGGATCATTGTCATGCTGAAAGACCCAGCCACATTGCATCTTCAATGCCCTTGCTGATGGAAGGAGGTTTTCACTCAAAATCTCACCATATATGGCCCCATTCATTCTTTCCTTTACACGGATCAGTTGTCCTGGTCCCTTTGCAGAAAAACAGCCCCAAAGTATGATGTTTCCACCCCCATGCTTCACAGTAGGTATGGTGTTCTTTCTCCTCCAAACACGACAAGTTGAGTTTTTACCAAAAAGTTTTATTTTGGTTTCATCTGACTATATGGCATTCTCCCAATCCTCTTCTGGATCATCCAAATGCTCTCTAGCAAACTTCAGATGGGCCTGGATATGTACTGGCTTAAGCAGGGGGACACGTCTGGCACTGCAGGATTTGAATCCCTGGCGGCGTGGTGTGTTTCTGATGTAGCCTTTGTTACTTTGGTCCCAGCTCTCTGCAGGTCATTCACTAGGTCGCCCCATGTGGTTCTGGGATTTTTGCTCACTGTTCTCGTGATCATTTTGACCCCATGGGGTGAGATCTTGCGTGGAGCCCCAGATCGAGGGAGATTATCAGTGGTCTTGTATGTCTTCCATTTTCTAATAATTGCTCCCACAGTTGATTTCTTCACACCAAGCTGCTTACCTATTGCAGATTCCGTCTTCCCAGCCTGGTGCAGGACTACAGTTTTGTTTCTGGTGTCCTTTGACAGCTCTTTGGTCTTGGCCATAGTGGAGTTTGGAGTCTGACTGTTTGAGGTTGTGGACAGGTGTCTTTTATACTGATAACGAGTTCAAACAGGTGCCATTAATACAGGTAACGAGTGGAGGACAGAGGAGCCTCTTAAAGAAGAAGTTACAGGTCTGTGAGAGCCAGAAATCTTGCTTGTTTGTAGGTGTCCAAATACTTATTTTACTGAGGAATTTACCAATTAATTCATTAAAAATCCTTCAATGTGATTTTCCGGATTTTTTTTTTCCTCATTTTGTCTCTCATAGTTGAGGTATACCTATGACGAAAATTGGAGACCTCTCTCATCTTTTAAGTGGGAAAACTTGCACAATTGGTGGCTGACTTAATACTTTTTTACCCCACTGTACACAAACACCATGGGTCCTAGGTATACGTATATGTAGATTGTATATACATATACAGTATATGTTTTACAGATAAGATAAGATAAGATACGATAAGCCTTTATTAGTCCCACAATGGGGAAATTCCCGGATTGCAGCAGCAAAGGGATAGCAGCACTCAGAGTAATAGTTAATAAGATAATAAGATCTGGTTTGCCAAAGCAGTAGATGAATATACATATGTACACAGATATACACACAGTGCAGAAGCATTGCAGCTAGATGGAATAATTAGCATTATGGTTTGTTAAATTACCCTGCAGAATATGAATATGTAGCCAAACAGTATATTTTGCATTTGAATCAACAGTGTTGTTGCCACCCTCAGTAATGATTGTTACTGTCCTAATTGTGTAGTGGAGGGGACAATCTCTATTGTGCAAAGTTGTTACGTTTAGTACATTTAATACAACCTCTATGAGCAGCCCTGGTTCTATTATAAAGTCTGACAGCCATAGGTAGGAAGAACCTGCGGAACCTCTCCATCGTGCACCTAGGATGGCACAGCCTACCGCTAAATGAGTTCCTCAGTGTGTTCAGCGTGTCCTGCATGGGGTGCCCCTTGCACTCCAAAAGACCTGAGTCTCCTCAGGAGGAACAGCCTGCGCTGCCCCTTCTTGTAGAGCATGTTGGTGTTGTGTGACCAGTCCAGTTTATTGTTCAGGTGAACACCCAGGTACTTGTAAGATATCACCATCTCAATGTCTGTTACCTGGATGTTTGCTGGTTGAAACCAGTCCTATGTAGGACTGGTGCCTATGGAACTGCCTCCAGTTCCTTAGTTTTCCTTGCATTGATCTGGAGGCAGTTCCATAGGCACCAGTCGACAAAGTCCTGGATAAGTCCTCTGAACTTCGCATCATCCCCATCAGAGATGAGGCAGACGATTGCAGAGTCGTCAGAGAACTTCTGTAGATGGCAGTGTGGTGTGTTGTGTGAAAAGTCAGCAGTTTAGAGGGTGACCAGGAAGGGAGCCAGAACTGTTCCGGGGGGGGGGGGGGCTACTGTAGATGATGGTGTCATACAGACAGTACTGGGTTTTCACAAACTGTGGCTGGTTTGTGAGGTAGTCCAGGATCCACCCTGACCGGTGCTGGTCCACCCCTGCACACAGCAGCTTGTCCCTCAGGATCACTGGTTATGATCAGATGGTGTTGAAAGCACTGGAGAAATCAAAGAACATGATCCTCACAGTACTCCCAGGCTTCTCCAGGTGGGACAGGGAACGATGTAGGAGGAAGATCACTGCATCCTCCACCCTGATGCCATGCTGGTAGGCAAACTGAAGTGGATCCATCACTGGTCCAACTAGGGGGCGGAGGTGGGTGAGGAGCAGCCTTTCCAGGGTCTTCATTAGGTGTGATGTGAGGACCACTGGTCTGTAGCTGTTCAGGTCATTGGGGTGAGGGGTTTTCGGTACGGGTACCACACAGGATGTTTTCCACAGCTGTGGTACCCTCCCCAGCTTCAGGCTTGGGCTGAAGATGTGCTCCATGATCCCGCACAGCTGGTCTGCACAGGACTTGAGGACCCTCGAGCTGATGCCATCTGGACCTGCAGCCTTCCTCGCCTTGATCTTCTTCAGCTCAGCTCTCACCTCGGTGTTAGTGAGGGTCAGGTTGGGGCAAGGGGGCTGTGTGCTGGGAGGGGGGTGTTGGGTCTGTGGGGGGGAAACAGCGGGGGATATATAAGGGGAGGTGGGGGGAGGACTGAGGACAGCGAGACTACATGAAGGTGGAGGCAGCAGTGGTTGGTGGGCAGGCAGAGAAGAGGGCGGTTGGTCAAACCTGTTAGAAACAGGTTCAGGTTGTTCACCCACTCCCTACCCCCCGTGGCCAGGGAGGAGGAATTCTGGTGCCCAGAGATGATTTTGAAGCTTCTCCAGACATCGCCAATGTCACTCTGCTGCAGCTTGTCCTCCATCTTCTTCCTGTAGTTGTCCTTCCCCTCTCTGATCTTCCTCCTTAGCTTTCTCTGTACGGACTTCATCTCCTCCTTGTTTCCCGACCTGAAGATTCTTTTCTTCTCCTTCAGCAGTGACTTTATCTCAGGGTTGACCCAGTGTTTGTTGTTTGAGAAACACGGTATGGTCTTGGTGGGTACGATCTTCTCTACACAGAAGTTGATGTAGTTTGTGATGGTGTATGTGAGGCCGTCAATGTCCTCACCATGTGGATCATAAAGCTGCTCCCACACAGTGGATTCAAAACAGTCCTTCAGAGCATCCTCTGCCTCATAAGACCATATTTTCACTGTACGGGTAACAGGAGGCTGTTTGTGTACCAGGGGTTTATACACAGGCAGGTGAACCAAGTTGTGGTCCAATCTTCCAGGGGACAGAGTGGTGATGAGGTGTAAGCCCCCTTGGTGTTTGCATAAAATAAATCCAGTGTTTTATTGTCTCTGGTGTGGCACGTGACATACTGGATGAAAGTGGGCAAAATGGAGGACAGTGAAGTATGGTTAAAATCACCAGAGATGAGCAGAAGAGCATTTGGGTGCTGTGTCTGCAGCCTGCTGGTCACCTGCTGGTGATTGAGTGGATGATGTTGCACGCTGCCTCAGCACTGTCCAGCTGGACATCCCCGTCATTTTTTTCTGATTTCTCGTAGGATATCGGGTCTTTGTGTTAGCACCGTGGAACAGCCCAATACTAACAGCTGACTCCTACTGTAAACAATAGCTCCTCCACTCACTGGGTCAGAAGTCACTGGCGATATGAGCAGAAAGATGGCTAATATCAACGCCAGTGCGGCGATATATGTGTCCTTGCCGTCTGTGATGGATATGGGGTAACAGTATCAGAAAGTTGTGGCAAGAAAAGAACTGATAGTAAATTAAAAAAAAAAACAACAAAAAAACGAGAAAGAAACTCAGAAACTCAGTATTGAGCCGCCGCTGCAAAAGGCTGCTGACTTATGTGGTGCCGGAAAATATAAAGCCAATGAAACCTGTGCTTAAATTTTTTTATTGTTTATTGCGTTCCTTTTAATGCTTTTTAAATGTTTCTTTGTAATGCTTGATGGAAGCTAATTATCTGTTCAGAACAGATATGTGGGGAGGTATGATGACCTTCTCTGAGGCTGACTCCACCTGGCGTGTGCCTGCCTTTAGGATTGTTATATGAATAAGAAGGTCAGAGGGAAGCCTGTTTATTAATAAAATAGCTCACATTGTTAAGTTTGTGTGTTTTCTCTCACTGCTGCTTGCTCGTGTCGGCTGTTTTTCTCTGCAGAGATATTAAATTCACAAAAATCCAGTTGTGGCACACATTTGTCTCTATTTCAGTCTTCACCCTACAGAAAATAGAAAAGTTTCAATGACAAACTACACAATAACATCACAGAAATTATGAGCTAAGAAAAACTCAGACACTTGGGTCTCAAAACCTCTCTGTAACTGGGTGCTGGACTTTCTCAAAGGGAGGCCACAGAATGTGTGGGTTGGCAGCAACACCACCCAGACATCACACTGAGCCCAGGAGCCCCACAAGTGTGCATGGTCAGCCCGCTGCTCTTCACCCAGCTGACCCATGACTGTGTACAAGCCTACAACACCAACCACATCAACAAGTTTGCGGATGACACAACGGTGGTGGGTCTTATCACCAACGACGAGGAAGCCATCTACAGAAATAAGATGAGCCAACTGGTCCAGTGGTGTAAAAACAATAACCTCTTCCTGAACATGGGAAAAACAAAGGAGATTGTGCTCGACTTCAGGAGGGGACACACACAGCACCCCCCTCTGATCATTGATGGTGCAGCTGTGGAGAGGGTGAGCAGCACCAAGTTCCTGTGGGTGCACTTCTCTGAGGACCTCTCCTGGTCCAACAACACCACATCACTGGCCAAGAAGGCTCAAACTTGCATCCATTTCTTCCGCAAACTGAGGAAAGGACGAGTTCCACCTCCCATCATGTGCTCATTCTACCGGGGCACCATTGAGAGCATCCTCACTAGCTGCATCACAGTGTGGTCTGGAAGCTGTACTGCCTCCTACTGGAAGACACTACAACGCACAGTGAAAGCAGCCAGCAAGATCATCTGTACCCCTCTACCCCCTCCTCTCGGACATCTACCTCACCCGCAGAGCCATCAACATGCCCTCGGGGAAAAGGTACTGGAGCCTCCAGGCCTGCTTCACAAGATTGCTTAACAGCTTTGTTCATCAGGCCATCAGGACCCTGTACTCTGTCCACTGACACCCCCCCCCCCCCCCCATACTGTAATGCACTCACCCACACAATAACTACCTCAGCTGTTGGTACAGAAATACTGGCACACCAATAGTAATACATTTGCTGCTGTATGTCTCTGCACTTTACTGCAATCATTTGCACATATGTCATATCTGTTGCTGTCTATCATTGCAATACTGATCATGTGCAGTACTATCTGTAACTGTCTGCACCTACACTACCACATTGAACTTGCAACTACGGGTATTACATCGCTACTTTTCTGTATATTGGATTGCTTGTCACAACTCGCCGCTCCCAGTCATCCACCTCAGCTGTGCGCACACCTGCGCCTCGTCAGTAACGGGCTATTTAGCCCACTTGGCCCAGAGCATCGGTCTGGAGCCGTCTGTGTTTCTACGCGCTCAAACCCGCAGCAGGATTGTCTCTTCCCGTCCTGCCGCTCTTCACTTCAGCACGTAAGCTGTATTGCCACTCACCTGTCTACCAGTCTCTCCTCTGTGCACAGGTGGATTCCCTGGCGGTGGATTCTCCCGTCTTCGCCATCTCCTTTCCCCTCTTCTCCACGCCTCGTCGTGTGCGCAGCAGGGCACTGTCTCCCAGGCCGAAGATCCTTGGCCAATGCCAGCCACCTTCCCACCTGCAAGTAAGCAATACTCAGTATATCTCTCCCGTATGGTGAAGCCCAGCTCATATTTCTGTCTCTGCTCTTCCCATAGGGTTGCCTGGCTGCACGGCGTGCTGTTCTGTTCCCGACACTCATCGTTCACCCACAGTCCATACACATACCACATTCACGCACTCATTCACCCCTTGCTGTTGAATAAAGCTGTTGAATCTTACCTGAGCCTGTGTGCGTGTTTCCTGGGCCGATAATTATGTCAGTACGGCTCCAGCAGAGCGGCCCAGTGGACAGTGGGCTCGCATGCCGTCTTTCCACCCTTGAGGCTCGGGTGGATTTGATAGCTCATCAACAGCAAGTGATATTAAATCAATTGACCACAATGACTCACCGGTTGGACCATCTTGACCCCCAGCAGGCGTTCCCCCCGGCTCATCATGGCGGATCAGCTTCAGCTGCCTCCACGGCTGGCCAGCCTAGCTCGGGAGCGCCAACCCGGCTCACTCCGATCCCAACTCCCGCTCGTTTCAACGGGAAGCTCGGTGAGGCACGGGGGTTTATCTTACAATGTGAGTCGGTGTTCCTGTGCGTTCCCGGGGATTTTCCCTCTGACCACAGCCGAATTGGTTACATGGCTAATCTCTTGGAGGGGCAAGCGTTAGCTTGGGCTTACGCCGTCATGTCGAAGCCCAGCTACGCAAACCTCTCCTATGACCAGTTCGTGCGGGACTTTCTCGAGGTGTTCGACCACTCGCGTCGTGACAGCGTCCTCGCCGACCGGCTCCTTAGCCTTCAACAGGGCAGCCGGTCGGCGGCTGATTACGCTGTTGACTTCCGGGTGGCAGCGGAGGAGGTTGGCTGGGGCGAGGCATCTCTCTGCAGCATCTTCCTCTGCAGCCTCAGTTCTGGTCTGCGGGATGAGTTGGCCAGCCGGGATCTTCCAGGGCGACTGTCTGAGCTAATCTCCCTGACCATTAGTTTGGATAACAGGCTGCGGGAGCGGGCCGCCGAGCGGAAGTCTATCAGCCGCCCGCGCGGATTCTCCTCCCGCGCCCCTCAGTCTCGTCCCCTGGCGTTACCCGCTCCGGAGTCCGCCGATGAGCCAGAGGCAATGTTGGTCGGGCGAACCAGGCTCCCCCTAGCGGAGAGACAACGCCGCCAGGAGCTGGGCCTCTGCATGTATTGCGGAGGCGATCAGCATACCGTGGAGCAATGCCCGGTCAAGCCAAACGGGGGGGTCCGCGAGTCACTGTAGGGGGCCTCGTGGACACCAACTGGCCAAATCCCCTCTCCAGTTGCTCCTTGCCCATTAGATTTTGCCACAACTCCACCGGGCACCTCACTCATGCACTGGTGGACTCGGGGGCAGAACAAGGCTTCATTTCCAAGAGCCTGGCAACCCGTTTGGGCATCCCCTGTCAACCGTTGTCAGCTCCCCTTAACCTCGTCACCCTTTCCCGCTCGCCCCTGGGAGTAGTGACACATTGCACCAGGCCGGTGCCAATTATTGTTTCAGGCAACCACCGAGAGGACCTTAGCCTGTATGTCCTGTCTTCTTCAGCGGCCCCCGTCAACCTGGGTTACCTGTGGCTGCACCTTCACAACCCCGTGCTCGATTGGCAATCCGGAAGTGTCCTCTCGTGGAGTTCTTTCTGCATGGGCACCTGTCTTCAGTCTGTGGCTTGCGCCCCGTCTTCTCCTCCGCCTGCTCCTGTCTCCTCTCCTCCGGACCTCACCCTGGTGCCCCCGGAGTTCCATGACTTAGGGCTTGTGTTCAGCAAGTCCAAGGCGATGTCTCTTCCTCCTCACCGCCCGTATGACTGTGCCATAAACCTCCGCCCGGGGGCGCCGTTACCATCTGGCCGTCTCTACAGCCTTTCTGCCCCTGAACGTGAGGCTATGGACACTTACATCAGGGAGTCGCTCAGCGCTGGGATCATTCGCCCCTCCTCGTCCCCACTCAGTGCCGGCTTCTTCTTCGTCTCAAAGAAGGACGGGTCTCTGCATCCGTGGATCGACTTCAGAGCCCTCAACAACATCACGGTGAAGGATAGATACACCCTGCCTCTCATGGACACCACCTTTCACTCCCTCCAGGGGGCCACCTGGTTCACCAAGCCAGACCTCCGCAGCACATACCATCTCGTCGGGATCCGGGAGGGCGATGAGTGGAAGACGGCCTTTCGGACACCCAGCGGCCACTTTGAATACCTAATTATGACGTTCGGGCTCACCAACGCCCCCGCCGTCTTCCAGCGGCTCATCAACGACGTCCTGCGGGATTTCCTGGGGGTCTTCGTGTACCTTGACGACATTCTCATCTTCTCCAGGTCTCGGGAGGAGCACCAGGCCCACGTGAGGCGGGTTCTGCAGCGGCTGTTGGAGAACAGACTTTACATCAAAGCAGAGAAATGTGAGTTCTATGCCAAGACCACCTCTTTCCTGGGTTTCGTTATCTCCCATAACCAGATCCTCCCCAACCCCGCCAAGGTTAAAGTGGTGGTCGAGTGGCCCACTCCTACCTCCAGGAAACAGGTGCAGCAGTTCATCGGCTTTGCCAATTTCTACCGTCGCTTTGTTCCCAACTTTGGCGCCATCGTTACTCCCCTGACCTGCCTCACCTCTCCCAAGGTGCCCTTCCAGTGGACCGAGGAGGCAGCGACCGCGTTCGAGACCCTGAAGACGGAGTTCTCTTCCTCCCGGGTCCTGACCCAGGTTGACCCTGCACTACAGTGCCTGATAGAGGTGGACGCGTCTGACACGGGGGTTGGGGTGGTGCTTTCCCAGCGATCACCGGTGGATGGAGTCAAGCGGCCCTGCACCTTCTTCTCCTGGCGCCTGTCGGCAGCTGAGCGTAACTATGACGTCGGCGACAGGGAGCTTCTGGCTGTTAAGCTCGCGCTGCAGGAGTGGCGTCACTGGCTGGAGGGGGCAGCTCAGCCTTTTGTGGTCTGGACGGACCACAAGAACCTAGAGTATTTGAGGTCAGCCAGACGTCTGAATGCCCGCCAGGTGCGCTGGTCTCTGTTCTTTGCTCATTTCCGGTTCAATATCACCTACCGTCCAGGCTCCAAGAATGGGTTGCCCAATGCTCTGTCCAGACAGTTTGCCCCTGAGACCCCGGAGGAGCTGGATCACACCATCCTGCCCAGCTCGTGTGTTGTGGGGGCGGTTTCCTGGTCCATCAGGGACAAGATCCGCAGGGCGCAGGAGACCGAACCAGACCCTGCCGGCGGCCTGGATGGGAGGCTCTTCGTTCCATCGGCGGTTCGGGGGGATGTCATTCACTGGGCTCACACGTCCAAGCTCGCCTGTCACCCTGGCGTCTCCCGACTGGTGGACCTCCTTCAACGCTCTTTCTGGTGGCCCGGTCTCCAGAGGGACGTCGTCAATTACATCTGGGCCTGCCCCCAGTGTGCTACTAGCAAGACCCCGAATCCCCCCCCCCCCCCCCCGCGGGCCTACTCCAGCCCCTGCCGGTCCCGGGCAGGCCCTGGTCACACATCACCCTGGACTTCGTTACTGGTCTCCCTGTCTCCAACACCTATGACACTGTTCTGATGATTGTGGACTGATTCTCCAAGGCCGCCCACTTTGTGCTGCTCCGGGGTCTCCCTTCGGCACGAGAGATGGCCGATCTCCTTGTCCAACATGTGGTCAGGCTGCACGGGATCCCAGTGGATGTCGTATCCGATCGGGGGCCCCAGTTCGTGTCCCAAGTGTGGAGGTCCTTTTGCAACGCCCTGGGGGCCATGGTGAGTCTCTCCTCCGGTCGCCACCCTCAATCCAACGGGCAGTGTGAGCGCGCCAATCAGGAGTTGGAGGCTGCCCTGCGCTGTGTCACCTCCTCCAACCCATCCTCCTGGAGCTCTTACCTGGCCTGGGTGGAATATACCCACAATGCGACACGGTCATCGGCTACCGGGATGTCCCCCTTCCGGGCATCGTTGGACTACGACCCCTCCCCCCTTGTTTCCCGAGCAGGAGAGTGAGTTGGCCGTTCCTTCCATCCAGGCACATCTGAGACGCTGCCGGAGCCTGTGGACCAGGGCGCGCGAGGCGCTTTTACGCACAGCGGCGCGCAACAGCACCACAGCTAATCGCCACAGAAAGCCGGCCCCCAGTTACCAGGTGGGCCAACAGGTCTGGTTATCATCCCGGGACATTAATTTTAAGGCTGAGAAGAGGAAGCTGGCACCACGCTTCATCGGTCCTTTCACCATCTCCAGAATTGTCAACCCGGTGGCTGTGCGTTTGGCCCTTCCCCCTCCCTCCGTGTTTGCCCCAAGTTTCATGTGTCTAAGGTCAAGCCCGTGATCTCCGACCCACTCTGTCCTCCGTCTAGGGCACCGCCCGCTCCCATGATGATCGACGGCCACCCGGCGTGGGGGGTTGCATCCATCCTGGACTCCCGGCGTCGAGGTCATGGGCTGCAGTACCTGGTGGATTGGGAGGGATATGGCCCGGCGTGGAGATCCTGAGTGCACTCTTCTTTTGTGCTGGATAGAGATCTCATCACGGAGTTCCACCGGGCGCACCCGGATAAACCAGCACCAGGAGGTGCTGCTGGGGGGGGGGGGGGGGAGTACTGTCACAACTCGCCGCTCCCAGTCATCCACCTCAGCTGCGCGCACACCTGCGCCTCATCAGTAACGGGCTATTTAGCCCACTCGGCCCAGAGCATCGGTCTGGAGCCGTCGGTGTTTCTACGCGCTCAAACCCGCAGCAGGATTGTCTCTTCCCGTCCTGCCGCTCTTCACTTCAGCACGTAAGCTGTATTGCCACTCACCTGTCTACCAGTCTCTCCCCTGTGCACAGGTGGATTCCCTGGCGGCGGATTCTCCCGTCTTCGCCATCTCCTTTCCCCTCTTCTCCACGCCTCGTCGTGTGCACAGCAGGGCTCTGTCTCCCAGGCCGAAGATCCTTGGCCAACTCCAGCCACCTTCCCACCTGCAAGTAAGCAATACTCAGTATATCTCTCCCGTATGGTGAAGCCCAGCTCATATTTCTGTCTCTGCTCTTCCCATAGGGTTGCCTGGCTGCATGGCGTGCTGTTCTGTTCCCGACACTCATCGTTCACCCACAGTCCATACACATACCACATTCACGCACTCATTCACCCCTTGCTGTTGAATAAAGCTGTTGAATCTTACCTGAGCCTGCGTGCGTGTTTCCTGGGCCGATAATTATGTCATTGCTGGGTTTCATCATTGTTAATCGGTCATTTTTATTTGCACTATAGGAGGTCTGGGTCTATATTTTTCACGATTTGCACTATGGGTTGCATTGCTGTACATAGACTGCTGTTGTTTTTCCAGCCTTATTTCTTTTTCTTTTTTAATATTGTGCACACCACTGAAGAGAGAAAAATGCCATTTTAATTCTCCTGTATATCCTGTACGTAGTCGGGGAAAAGTCTATAATATGATGAATCCATCGCTCTCACCTCAATGGCTGGGTAACCTCCCAACCATGTTCTTGAGGATGATGGCCAGCACTTATGCTTTACAAGTAGAATGACTGAGCCTTGTGGCATGGGCCCATGGTGCTTTCTTAGGGTCATCAGGTGGGTACCCTCCTTCATCGGTGTTTCGTCAATTATCATCGCTACTTTTCTGTATATCGGATTGCTGGGTTTCATCATTGTTAATCGGTTATCTTTATTTGTACTATAGGAGGTCTGGGTCTATATTTTTCACCATTTGCACTACGGGTTGCATTGCTGTACATAGACTGCTGTTGTTTTTCCAGCCTTATTCCTTTTTCTTTTTTAATATTGTGCACACCACTGAAGAGAGAGAAAAATGCCATTTCAATTCTCCTGTATATCCTGTACGTATAGTAGTATTAGCAAATAAAATCTTTGAATCTTGGATCTAAATATTGAAACAGGATAAATACATATGTTCAACTTTCAAGTTATGACTAAAAAGCTGAAACTACTTCTTGTAATACATGTCTGGCATTCACCCAGTCATAAGATTCACAACTTTTGTCTTTTTCACTAGAAAATTTAAACAGGTTGTGAGTGGATCACTAAATAAGACATTCTAAGAAACTGTAAGAGTACAGCCTTTGTTCAAGCTTCTTGTATTACATATTTCAGGAGGATATGCAAATGACTTATGATAATCATGTGGCCTATGGAGTGTTGCAGTCAAGACCTCATCAAGACCAGAATCTCCCAAAGCAAGACCAGACAAGACCAAGACTATAAGGGTCAAGACAAAGTTGAGACCAAGTCAAGACCAAGACCACTGTATATGTAGGTCTTGGTCTCAACTTGGTCAAGACCAGGACCAAACCTGGCAGAGGCCAAGTTGAGACAAAGACCTGCACACACAGTGGTCTTAGTCTCAATCCCGTAAAGTCCTGGTCTTTCCACACTTTGGTGTCGGTCTGCTCTCGGTCTGGTTGTGACTACAACACTAGCCCTATGAATCAAATTCTTTGAAATAAGTTAATACTCAGTTGTTTTACTATAATACAGTCAATCTCAGTAATAGTGATTGATGGGAAATTATGTTGAGCTTTTTAATATTAAACAACTCCTACCTCAGCAGTTTGTTTTGTGTTGCTCGCCTACCTCATCCAAACTCTGTTGACTTGTAAGTGGCCCAACATGACAGGAGTCATTCTTTACATTTGATAATGAACGACTGATTGGGCAGGACAACGATGTGTTTTGCTTGTTAAATGTAAACAAATAATTCTGACTTCATGATAATTCTCATGCTATATTAAAGCAGGCAAATACATGTGGCGGTTCCATGGTGCATAAATCTTCAGGTGCAAGTACATTTGCATCTATGCAAAATTGTACATATGAGGGCAGGCTGAAAAGTTCATAGGCTGAAAAGTTCTTCGTGATCAAATTTGACCAATTGTGGTTTATTTTTCAACCACAGGGATCCAAGCACTGCAACACCGATGGAAGAAGTGTGTGGACCGAAGGGGAGACTATGTTGAAAAATACACCACAATTGGTCAAATTTGACCACGAAGAACTTCTCAGCTCCCCCGTACATGTGCAAATGCAAAAGTAAAATATAGTGATTTGCATTAATGTAATAAAGGATGAAAGATTGTTCTGCACTAATCCTAACCCCCGATTCATATTTATTATGAAGTTAATTTGTTCTGTATATAAAGATACAGCTGATATTTACATCATACAGATTTTGACTGATTATAGTTTTGTGTATTATGGTCCCTTCTAGGGTCCATTTGGTGGATAAAGTTGGTTGGTTGGTGCTTTCTGACTAGTGCCTAAAGATGCCTAAAGCTGTTATCTAAGGTTGCAATTTTTGGGTTTGGTCAGGGTTTGAAAAACGTTGCTAAACACTTTGCAAACAGTTTTTAAGGTCCCAAGCATTTTTTTCTTTTTGTAAACAAATTTTAAACATGTTAAAAGTTTGTTTGCCAACGTGTTTTTCCACAAACACTTGCAAACAGTTTAACAGTTTAACATTTTAACACTTTATTTACACACACATCCCACATTATCAACAACATGAATGAATGAATTACAGGATGAGTTATCCACAGCATGAATTGCAGTATCCACTTTATTCCTAGCCCCCATTGTCATGAGCCGAGCCGGCTTGGTTTTCCCCAGCTCAGCCCTGATCTCTCTACGGGTTTTGGCTCCACTGTTTATGTGCACTTTGTGTATTTTCATATCCTTAGCCACTGCCTGACCAGCAGCTGTTAGCATTGTGACCTACTTTCACTTTGCTGACAGTCTGTTGGTCCAGCCACGCCCCCCTCGCTCTCCCTCTGACTCCATCAGCTGTTTCCAGCCCTAGTAATCATCCTTCCTGTGCCTCGCCCAGGTGTTCTGAATTTGCCATATCAGTGGCGTTTGTTCATAAGCAGCTCTTTGCTGGATAAACACCGTCGTTTTTCGTCGTGTGACCGGCAGTCGTTGAAGGACTCTGCTCGTTGTTCTACTGAGAGGACCTGGATTGCTAAGGCTGTTAGTCTTTTTAGTGTTTCTCTGTGCAGTTGTGCCGCTACGCTGGTAGCGTTTCCTTACGTGGCACAGCTGCTACACTTTCCCCCTGTACAGCCTAGCATCTTAAGAGAACTCTGTTATCCCGAGCTGCTCAGCCATTTTGTATGGTTTCCCTCAACTGTCTTTCAATTAATGTGTGTGTGATAATTCCTGCATTTAAATCCTCATTTTTCCTTCTCCCCACCGTGCGCAATGGAAGAACGCACGGGGGTGGGGGGTGGGGGGTGAGCGGGTTATGACATCCATGGTGCTTTGCATGAATAATGTGCGCAACTTCCGGTACTAGCTTAAAACATGGGGTGCGTGCTGATCACCCAATAGTATACGCTGAAGTGGACTGCACAGGGTATTCCGCCATATTAACTGAGATTCCAAACCAAAGGGAGTGAATGGTCTTCAGTTCAAATGGAACTGAGAACTAAGCAGGGAAGACGTGAACAACGGTACATCACTTCACCAGAAGTTGACAGAAAGATTACCCATAAGCCATTGCGCCTCAAATATGAGTAAAACAAACTATTGTTGCTCACGTTATTAATAAGCTAAATTGATGTTGGTTATTGTTTATATCAACTGATAGTAATAAAAATATATTTGTATTGATGTTTTATTTAAGAAATATAAATTATCCACCATAGTATCAATACATGTCTATGGTTACCGCGGTAACACACAAAGGAGGGAGCTGATGATTACAGGGTGTTTAAAATGGAGAAATTTTGTGAAGGGCAGTTAACTTAACTTGTTGGATTATATGTTAAATGGAGGGTATGCTCTTGGCTGATACT
The DNA here is from genome assembly GCA_020510985.1 of Pholidichthys leucotaenia. Taxonomy (NCBI): domain Eukaryota; kingdom Metazoa; phylum Chordata; class Actinopteri; order Cichliformes; family Pholidichthyidae; genus Pholidichthys; species Pholidichthys leucotaenia. The sequence goes on from CM035836.1 coordinate 72,055,948, forward strand.
ACTCTTTGTAGCATGATGATGTGCTTGGAGCACGCATTGCATTCTGGGAAGAAGGAGAAAGAAGGAGAAAATAAAATGAGCACAAGGGTTCAAGAGAGTTCTGGCTACTATGCATTTTTTCGCCATTAGTTAACGACACTCTACGGTTATCCGATCCTTTATAATGTCGACCTCAACAGGTTATGGGCCCAGGAAGGATACCGGAAGCCGGTGGAGCAAGTTAAATTTCGATGGAGATGAGAAAAATTACGAGCTGTGGGAAAGCAGATTTCTAGGCCACCTGCAGATGTTAGGCCTAAAGGACACAGTGCTGAATGAACCAAGAGCGCCAGAGGGAGAAAATGCAGCAGCTGGCATGGAAGCCGACAATGTGAAAAATGAAGATGCCTACGCTGAGCTTATTCAGTTTTTGGACGATAAGAGCCTCACCCTTGTCATAAGAGATGCTGCGGACGACGGTAGGGAAGCATTTAAAATATTAAGAGAACATTACGCGGGAAGAGGAAAACCGCAAATAATTAGTCTTTACACAGAACTGACTTCACTGCAGAAAAAAGGCAGAAGAAACTGTGACAGACTGTTATAAGAGCAGAGACTGCTATCACTGCATTGAGAAGTGCAGGAGTAGTGATGGGCTGATTATTGCCATGCTTCTAAAGGGTTTGCCAGAATCATTCAAGCCATTCGCCACATAGCACACAATGATGACAGAATGACTTTTGGTGACTTTAAAACAAAGCTCAGAGATTGAGAGCACTGACAAGTTTAATGCCACTTCAGGAGATGACAGTGTGATGAAAATGAGGAGTCACACAACCGAGGCGAGGCACGGAGAAAAAGAAGCAATAACTTGCTATAACTGTCGCCGAAAGGGCCACAAAGCACAGGCATGTCCCAGTGGGCGCACGGCATAGAAACGGTGGTGCAGTTACTGCAAGAGCCCCACACACCGGGATGAAGACTGCAGGTGAAGGACAGAGTGAAGCAAGTGACAGACAACGAGGATGAAACATTCACTTTTAAACTAAGCGAAAGCAACATCAGCAGATTGAGAGAACGTGGTTTGATGGTGGACACGGGAGCATCGTCTCACATAATCAGAGACCTTGACAAGTTCAAAAGATTTGACGAGTCATTCCAGCTGAATAAACACATCATGGTGTTGGTTGACGGCACAGGGACCAGCGGTGCAGCTTTAAAGAGGGGGGATTTTGAGATCTACCTGTGCGACTGTGGAGGACGCAAAGTGAAGGCAACACTGAAGGGGGCGCTATACATCCCATCTTTCCCACAAGACATATTCTCAGTCAAGTCTGCCACGGCCAACAGAGCAAGAGTGAACTTTCAACAGGGACAAGACCAACTCATCCACAAAGACGGTACCAGGTTTAATATAAAAGTGTGTGACAGATTGTATTATCTAGACACTGTTGATGGAAAGCCTGATGATATGTGTAATGGATGTAATGATATACAAACCTGGCATGAGATATTAGGACACTGTTATCACAGAGACATACTAAAGTTAGAGGAAGTTGTTGAAGGAATGAAGATAAAAGATAAAAACAGTAAACATACCCCAAGCTGTGAGATTTGCATACAGGGAAAGTTTACCCAGAGCAGAAATCGAAAACCAGATGTAAGGGCAAAGGCTACATTGGAGTTAATATACACTGATCTAGCTGGCCCAATAGATCCTGAAACAAAAAAGGGATATAAATATGCCCTAGCATTCACAGATCACTACTCAGATGCTATGTTTGTGTATTTCCTATAAACGAAGAGTGGCACTACAAAAGCTACAGAAAAATTCATTGCAGATACCACCCCCTATGGCAGTGGTCCCCAAACTACGGCCCGCGGGCCGGATATGGCCCGCCTCCACATTTGGCCCGGCCCCCTGAACAATACCAGAGATGCATTATGATTTTTTTTTTTCAGTCTGACCACGCGATCGAGACTAATACACGCATAGAACGTGACATTCCATTCCATCCTTCTGCAGTCTGTGCCCCAATCTGACCCCCCCCCCCCCCCAGAAAAAAAAAAAATCCTAGACTCACCCCTGTCAAATAAAACATAATAATGGCGAAAAGGTTAGGTAAGAGAAAAATTGATTCAGAATGCAGGGTATTTAACCTGCAGTGGACAAATGATTATTTTTTTGTTCAATGCAAAGAAAAGGCTGTTTGTCTCATCTGTCAAGAGGCTGTGGCGGTATTCAAAGAATACAATCTGTGCCGACACTATGAATCCCGTCACAAAGACAAGTATAATAGCTTGCAAGGCCAAATGCGAGCAGACAAACTCTCAAAGCTAAAAAATGGACTGTTAGCTCAGCAGAATACATTTGTATGCCAAGCTCAGCTGAACCAGTCATCCGTTCGGGCCAGCTTTCAGGTTGCTCAACTGATAGCAAGCAGCGGTAAACCTTTCAGTGATGGAGAATTTGTCAAGAAATGTTTGAATGCTGTCGTGGAGGAGGTGTGTCCCGAGAAGAAAGATGTCTTTAATGCCGTGAGTCTGTCGGCGAGTACAATCACCAGACGCATTGAAGAAATCGGGGGTAATGTATATGCCCAGCTACAGCAGAAGACGAAAGAATTTGACTTTTTTTCATTAGCACTGGATGAGAGCACGGACGTGCAGGACACAGCGCAGCTGCTCATTTTTATTCGTGGAGTTAGCGCAAACTTTGAAATGTGCGAGGAGCTGGCAGCCCTCCAAAGTCTCAAAGGGACTACGACAGGGGAGGATATTTTGGCAAAGTATGCCAAATGGAAAGTATGCCATGGACTTTTTTTCTGTGAAGAACCCAGAGAGGGTTATTTGGTTATTTATTTCATAAATAGTGTTATTTATTTCATTAATAGTGTTATTTATTTTCTCACTTTTTTTTTTTTCCTGTGAAGATCCCGGAAAGGGTTATTAATATTTGGTTATGTGTGGCTTTCTGGAAAACAATAAATGTTTACATTTACGCACCCCTGTGATCGTTACACTTTTTCTGTTACAAACTGACCCCGGCCACCATCAGAGAAGGCAAAAGTTATGTGGCCCTCACAGGAAAAAGTTTGGGGACCCCTGCCCTATGGGAAGATCAAATGCATTACATCTGATACTGGCACCGAATTTACAGCAGAAAGCTTTGAGTCGCAACTTAGGAAAAATATTAAGGATGAAAAATCAGCACCATATTCACCACATCAAAACGGAACAGCTGAGAGGAGCTGGAGGATATTGTTTGAGATGGCTAGGTGCATGCTCATTGAAAGCAAACTACCAAAAGGCACTTTTCCACTTGGAACCCAAAGGCCTCGTTTGGCCTTGGACTGAACAGTCCTGTTCCGGTCCTGTTGATTTTCCACAGCACAAGGCTCACTGTAGTATGGGTAGGAGCGGTTGGTGTAGGAGGTGGGATTTGGAGGGAGTTGGAGGCGGAGCTACGCTCCCCTTGAGGCAGCGCCATATTCCTGTTCAGTAAAATCAACATCAAAACATGTAGCAATGCATCTCCAAAAATAATGCAAAAGTTAAATATTTTTGGACACTCATGTCAGAAAGTGAGACCCATATATTATACAGAATCATTAATCAGACAGTGAAGTATTGTTAGATTTTAATCATTTATTGGCTCACAGCGCATGAATATCAAAAATTACTTTTCTCGACAAATAGATGGTTAGGTAAAAATACATGATCTATGTCAAAATCATGGAGACTGTTGAGACGTCATGGAATTTATCTGCTCCAGCCAGTGGTGTCGTGGCAAAACATGGATCAGGTGCCATATGAGCCGTTAAATATATATTTCAACAGGTAAACAGTACTGAGTTAGGCATAAGATATATTTAGCACTTATGATGCATTTTAAGCCAAAACAAATGGATCTAGGATTAGAAGTAATTAAAATAAAGCAGTCCCAAGGTTACATGGAGAAATACGTGGATTAACTGGAAATATATGGTATTGAGTATTGCTGACTACATGTAGATACTGTATATTCTCTGCATCAACAGTGAACTATACATGTATTCATGTAGTATTGCCCTGGGAATTTTGACAATAAACCTTTGTACTTTTGCAGATGTCTATTTTGTTTTACAGTCTTCAGCAAATAATTGTTTTGGTTACTTTTCTTAAAATGAGCCATTATTTTCAAAGTCACTGATAAATGGCTCGTACTGTTGACTCTTTTCCCACCGGTGTCTGAACAGACAAAATAGAAAATCATGATGCAAACAAATAAATCACTAAATTGTTTATTCCAATCAGCAGCAAATTACAGATTATTTAGAATGTGCAAAATTCAAACTGTAAAAAAAAAAAGAAACAGACAAAACGTGACAAAAACTAAGCAACAGCACAACACGGGCTGCACGGTGGCACAGTGGTTTAGCACTGTGGCAGCACAGTTTTACCCTCGGCCGGGGGATCGCGGGGATCATGAGATCGTGGGTTCAATCCCAGCCCCCGACCAACAGTGAGCTGTGTGGAGTTTGCATGTTCTCCCCGTGTTGCGCGGGATTACTCCGGGATTTCTCCGGTTTCCTCCCGCACACCAAAAAAACATGTAGGTTTAGGGTGCTCGCGCACGCAGCGACCAGCAGCCGGTGGCTTGTCACCAGACTGCAAACTAAGTCTACCTACGGGTACAAATAAGTAACAAAAAAAAACACCAGACTGGATATGATAATCCTTGTGTAATTTTACATGTCGTTTTGTATATACAGCCGTGGACAAAATTGTTGGTACCCCTCTGTTAATGAAAGAAAAACCCACAATGGTCACAGAAATAACTTGAATCTGACAAAAGCATACCTGCCAGCTACTCCGGTTTTGCCGTAATGGTTCCGGTTTTTAAGACCCCGTTCCGGGTTCCGGTTTTATTATTCAAAATTACGGTTTTTCACTAAAAAATTCAGTCAAAAATTTTAAATCGTAAAAAAAACACGAAAGCAATTCCAAACACGCTGTCGCTCGGAATCGTATCTAAATTTAGAACAAAGGCAATCGGCACTGCTTCATGTAGGTGTATCGCGCATGTGCGAGAGGTCTGAGCCAATTTTCCATGTGCAATCGCGAGGCAATCAGGTAAGAATTATACGTTTTCATCATGGAGTCTGCCGGAGAAAAATCACTAACGAGCGTGAAACACAAATGAAAATTACAGTCTTTTCGTGAGGAATACAGCAAAGCATTTCCGGGAGTTATTCGCTCAAGAAGGGGTGAAAATTATGCAAATTGCACTTTGTGTAGACAAGACTTTTTGATTGGACATGGCGGAATCAGCGATGTGAAAGACCACGTAAGAACGAAAAAACACAAGACCAGTGCCAGTGACGCTAGCAGCAAACTTGAAGAACATGTGCTGTGTAATTGCAAGCCTTGTCATGCTTGGTGTATCATGTAAACACATAAAATATCAGAGCGATTTTGCCGTCATTTACGCACGTGTGTTAAACAGTGCTAGTATACCCTGCTGATATTTCTAGTCTTCTAGTTACCTCCGCCAAGGAAGTTGTGATCATCAGCGTTGGTTTGTCTGTTTCTTTGTTAGCAAGATAACTCAAAAAGTTATGGACGGATTTTCATGAAATTTTCAGATTGTCAGAAATGGGGTATCCTACAGATTAGATTTGGGTGGTGATCCAGATCACCGTCTGGATCCAGGAATTTTTTAAAGGATTTTTTTTTATTTAACATTGCGAGATAGGGCCATTTTCAATATTTTATTTATGATGTTAAACACTGTATGGGGGGAACTGTGGCGCTTGGCGGAGGTCTGCGCTCTCCGAGTGCTTTTCTAGTATTCATAATACATCACATCTGGCCTATTCGAAGTTCTATGCAGTGTTAAGATAGTCTTTTGAATGCAAATTTAATGAATGAATGAATCTTTATTTCGGATAGATTAAAAGTAAAGATTAAAAAGAAACAGAATAATATAACAAAGGCAAAATCCAACAAGGTCAAGTTAAACAATAACTCCTGATTATACAGTTCAACATAAGTTATCTGAAATGGGTGATGGCTGAAGCCGCAGCTTATATTGCCCACCCATATTCCATCCAAGAATTCAAAAGAAAAACAAAACAAGAGCGATTACAATTCAGAACAAAGCTAAGACAAAACGTGACAAAAAAAATAAGTAACGACACAGACTGGATAGGACAATCCTTATGTGATTTTACATGTCATCTTGTATATATGTTTGGAGTATTTCTTTTAGTTTTTGTTTAAATTGTCCAAGCGTTGTACATGATTTTAATTCAGGTCCAAAATCGTTCCATAATCTGACTCCTTGCAGTGAAACACAGTGTTGCTTGGTGGTAGTTCTCACTGAAGGTTTTTGAAATATACATGTTCCTCTGAAATGATATTGTTTCTCCCTTATTTGGAACAACTTTTGGATATTTGCGGGCAGTGATAGATTCTTCACTTTAAACATTATTACTGCAGTTTTAAAGTCAACCAGATCTTTCAACTTGAGAGCTTTTTAAGAAAGTGGGTTTGTTGGTTCCCTGTAAGCAGCTTTGTTTATTATTCTAATAGGTCTCTTCTGAAGCATAAAGACTGGATATGTTTGTTTTATATGTATTTCCCCATACTTCAGTACAATATGTCACGTATGGGAGTATTAATGAATGATACAAGGTATATAATGTGGGTTGATTCAGCAAATATTTCGCTCTGTGTAGTATTGCAATTGATTTAGATATTTTACCTTTAATATAATTAATATGTGACTTCTATGTCAAATGCTAATATTTGTTTGACACTGCGGCCCCTGGACCCCGGCTAGCTACTAGGCTTTTCAGGTTTGAAAGTTGAAGAAATATGAGGTCGTTCGCTACATTCTAACTTGATTTAATGCTAATATTTGTTTGGCGTCGGGGGGCTTCGCCCCCCTGAACCCCCCACCAGGACTTTGTCCTGGACCTACCGGGGCCTGTGGCCCCTGGACCCCAGCTAGCTACTAGGCTTTTCAGGTTTGAAAAGTTGGCAGGTATGCAAAAGTGGTAGTAAATAAAAATTCTATGAAAATTAATCAATGAAAATCAGACAATGCTTTTGAATTGTGGTTCAACAGAATTATTTTAAAAAACAAACTCATGAAACAGACCTGGACAAAAATGATGGTACCCCTAGAAAAGATTGAAAATAGGCCATAAGGACATGAACATGATCATAGGGACATGATCATAGGGACATGTTCAACCAAGATGTGTCCTCTAATTAACATCACAAGCGTCTACAAACTTGTAATCAGTCGGCCTATTTAAAGGGTGACAAGTAGTCACTGTGCTGTGACCATTGTGGGTTTTTCTTTCATTAACAGAGGGGTACCAACAATTTTGTCCACGTGTGTGTTTGGAGTATTTATTCCTTTAGTTTTTGTTTAAATTGTCCAAGCTTTGTACATGATTTTAATTCAGGTCCAAAAGCGTTCCACAGTCTGACTCCTTGCACTGAAACACAGTGTTGCTTAGTAGTAGTTCTCAGGCCCCAGGGCAGACCCAGAACTCACTGGAGAGACAACGTCTCCCAGTTGGTCTGGGAACACCTTGGTATCCTCTCTGAAGATCTGGAGCAGGTGGCTGAGGAGAGGAAAGTCTGGGCTTCTCTGCTTGAACTGCTGCCTCTGTGACCCGGACCTCTGGAAAAGTGGTAGAAGATGGATGGATGGATGTCATGTATGGGAGCATTAATGAATGATACAAAGTCTATAGTGTGGGTTGATTCAGCAAATATTTCACTCTGCGCAGTACTGTGACTGATTTGCATATTTTACCTTTAATATAATATGTGACTTCCAACACAGTTTATTATCAATTATTACACCAAGGATTTTAATTTTGGATACCCTTTCAATCTCTACACCATTTATACTGAGTTGTTGTGATGGTGTGAAATAACGTTATCAATAAAGTTTAGCCACCGCTGTGTCACTCTGGTTTCAAGTGTGGGTGGTGTTTTGTGCTTGTGTTGCTAAAATATAAAAGGAAGCGCTACAATGGGTCTCAAATATTTGTAATGTGTTCTATTACTGAATGAGTTTAAAGATGAAATACTATACACATATAAACTAAATTCTAATGGTGACTGAACATCTCCCATTCCCCAAGGTGCAAGATACACTATTATGACTATAATTCATAAAGGATCACAGAAATGATCGATTAAAAATAAATAAACAAGCGGTTTATTTTATGGTGGCTATTATTGGATGTGCCATTCATTTTCAATTCTGTAATTAATATTCACACAAATCTCAATTCAGTCCCTTTCATATTAAGTGGAAATTGTGCTCCTTTAAATTTGGCACTTTACCAAAACTTTAACTTAAAGTGGGGTAGTCGGATCCGGGGAAAAAAAATGCTTTTTTGCATGCATGGAAAGAAAATCCTACAGACACATACTGTATAGCGCGATTGTCTGCAAGTGTGAATGACCTGTTCCATGAGCAAATGTACCTTTTTTTTTTTTTTTTGGTCCGTGGCTGTTTAAATTGAGTTCTTTCCTCCCGAAAATATCATTTTTGAATATTAATTACAGCTAAATGGGAGCAGTTTCGATGCCGACATTTCACATCCTAATATACGTGTTCTATACACCATCGGCTTTTGCGTATCCGACTACCTCGCTTTAAAAAGCAAAAGATTTGACTATAAATATGTGTTGTTTACCTGTCACAATATATTGGTGTCAAAACGTCGCCATTCTCAGCAGATCGGGTTTGGACTCTACAATGAAATAAACACAAATTAAGTACATGCACAGCACGAAAGTGCAACATGTAAAGAAAAAAAAAATAAAACTTTTAACAAGGATTACAACTAACTATTTCATCAGATATTGTCAACACAAAAAAAACAACATACAAGGACGGACCTAGCATTAAGCTAGGTCATCGTTTAAACCCAATTAAGTTTTCGTCTGTCCTAAGTGAACTTTCCACTGTTGGAAAAAATAACATAAAGCATGAATATCACATCACTCACCATCCTGTATATCACAATATCACGGCTTCAACTGCTGAAGTTGGGTGCGTCGCGGCTACACATTCAATTCAATTCGGGTGGCTGGGTCTAATTCCCGGTGCGTCTCCGTGTAATTTCTGGTGCGTCTGTTTGTGCGTACCACTGCAAGCTCAGTCTGCTTCCCTCTGCATTCTCTCATCAGCCGAAACGCACAGGAAACTCTGCTGGACTGCGGTGTTAGATTTCTGCTGATTTCTGTTAAGCCATTCTATCGTTGTGGTTTATAATATCACTTGTTTGCGGGCTCACTGACGAAAAATTGCAAATGGCGGCCAGCAAGCGATTCTTGAAAGTCAGCGTAACGCCCACTCTGATGACGCTACGCACAGACCAATGAATGGCCAGCAGTGGCGTGACGAAACGGGGCCGGTACCCTTCGGACCTGCTTTTAACGGTGCCGAAAAAAGTGTCAGTAAAACTGGAACTGTTCCAAAAAAGCGAACTGTGAGGCCTTTGGGTTCCGAGTGGGAAACCGGACAATGGAGGCCGATCGGTACTAAACGAGGCCTTTGGGTTCCAAGTGGAAAAGCGCCTAAAGGCGTTATGGGCCTATGCTGTAATGACTGCTGCGGTGATCCCCAAAAGGTGTTACAGCAAACACACGGGCCAGACACTTTATTTTATGTTAACAGGAAGAAAACCAAACCTTGTGAGAATGAGAACATTTGGTTCTGCATATTACACATACAAACACTTTGACTTAAAATGTGACAAAGGAGTATTTGTAGGTTATGACCGAAATAGCCCTTCATACCTAATATATTACCCTGAAACAGAAAGTCCTAAGACACAGGTTGAAGTTTATCACTAAAGGTACAGCCAAAAACCAGACACAGCCAGGTGTGCCTGATGAAAGCTTAGATAAACGGTGGTTCAGACCCTTTATGCCAGAGAGCAGAGGTACAATGGAATTTCAAATAATGCAGGAAGAAAACAACCAGACTGTTTATTCTAACGAAGAAGAAGTTCAAGGTGCAGAGCCTAACTGTTACACCACTCCAGGACAACTTGGTGTAGAAAAACAAGTTCTTTATTTACCTCAAAGGTTAATGCAGCACACATACAGAGCACACTTTTGTGTCTTCTTCAGTCATCCGAACAACAGAGAGCCTCAACAAAAAAAAAAAAAAAAACACTTGACCATGACCTCAGTTCAAGGCAAAGGAACAATCTGCAGCACTACCACCATCTATTGGTGCAGATGTATAACGATATTACAAAACAGACACTAGGAAAACAGAATCATTAATAAATTCAGACAATGTTTTTCGCTTATTTAGCACAACTCTAACTGAAGTGCTACAATCCTCCCCTGCTAAATAAATGTTGTCCTCAACATTGGCCAAATATGAACCAGAAATGCATGTTACCTGTGACGTTATCAAGATGGAATACAAGTGGAATACAGTAAATGTTTAACAGTTCATTAAGATCACGTTGGCATACCATACTATTGAACCTCAGGTGATACAATCACGTGTAACTCATTACTCAAGTAAGCATGAAGCTCATAACCACATGGAGTAGTTTTCCCAGTAGTACAGGTATTAACAATTTACTCTAACACATGTTACTATCACTTCATGAACTCCGGAGTCTGGACACTTAGATAATAACCTTACTTGGCCATATCAAATTGACCAAATGTCACTCAAACCAATTTTGTTATATACCATCTCAATAATTTGTAGTATCAAATACTTAAGTTACAATAATAGTTTTAACCTTGTGAGTACCAATACATTTTACATCTCCAACAATATTAAACAGGTGATCTGTGTCACAGTTCAATAATAACCCACAGGTACATATGCTGGGTTGTAAGGCATTTTGTGGAGCTATCCAAGGTACTCCATACTGTCCATAGAATGGGGTTACTGCACTGGCATACAGTGAATTGGAATTAAGACCAATTACTCTCCGAACTGGTTGACCAAGTGTATCATAAGTTAATGTCTCTCTTGTGCATCTCCCTCTCTGAGACCTCCTCAGCACAGTGTCTGACAGCTCTGTGTCCACACCACTGGGCTGGGCTGGAAAGGAAACAGTCTCTGTTGGTTCCGGAATGTCCATTTGAAACTCCTCAGCATCCACCCTGAGCTTGTGAGTGTCCACTATCTGTTCCTGAGTATCCTCAGGATGCTCTGACTGGTTTGGTCTCTAGCTTTGGTATTTATTGTTGCCGTACTTTGTAACACATTTTGCTTGTTCGGGCTTAACTCTATTGGTTGGACATGGGGTGAGTTTTGAGCGTTGATGATTTTCCCACTTTGGGACTTTGATTTTGGAGCTGTGGCTTGTCCCTCAGTCACAGCCCCGGCCAGTTTCCCTGCTTCTGACTCCCCCCTACTCTACATCCCTTTGCCCAGTGAGAGTCACTACCACATTTGAAGCAATGGCTACAATCCTTGTTGTCTTGTTGACATGCAGCACATTGTCTTTTGTCTCTGAGTTGACTTTTTGTAGGATTTGGTTTGCTTGTCACTCATGTTTTATGTCACGTTGAACAGTCTGCACAAGTAAGGCTACCTGACCTGTACGTTCTCTGACTGCAGTATTACTTTCCTCTATTTTAGACAATAGCGAGTTGTCTTTGGCTGTTTTTTTTGGCTTAGCTACAGGTTGAGCTATGCAGGGGTCATTCAGCGTTTCAGTCTGTTCAACTACATTTAGTCCTGCTCTGAGAGCTGACTTATCTGCCTTTGTCTTTAGAGCTCTTTCACTTTCATTGTACTGTGCGGTTTGCATTTTCTGTAGCAGGAGCTCATCACTGCTGTTTTCATTCTGTAGATGCATCCTCATTTCTGCTCTGACATTGTCATTTAACAGTCCGGTCATAATTGACTGAAAGCATTGACTTTGAACTAGCTCTTTGTTGTACTTCAGGCTAGACTGAGTATGCTCTGATACAAAGAGGATTTTCTGATGCAAATCCAGTACTCAAATCAGAAACTCAAGGGGTGTTTCATTTGTTCCCTGTATTGCTTTGGTCAGTTGTTGATACAACACAGTTGCATCTGCTTCCCCATAATGGGCTCTTAGTGTTTGTCTCAGGTTGGTCAATGTGAGATCTACTTTTCCTTCTAAATAGCTCCTTAACTTCAGTCCAGGGCTTATGGCACGGACTACAGCATCCACTTTCAATTTCAGAGTAGCCTTCTTTTAAGCCACTTTCAATCTGATGCTTCAAGCTACTGAAACTCAAGGTGTCTTTTGACGATGACTCACCCACGTGACCATTTATCCTGAAATCTTTCCTGAATCTAACTGAAGAAGCATTGCAGCAGCTGTTGTTGATGGAGCCTCTTCCTCTGTGCTGAGTCCTGCTGTCCAGCATTGTCCTCGGGGCTGCCTGATGCTCCAGCGATGCCTCTGACGGTACAAGGTCCTCCCCTGGCGCCTGGTCCTGTCCCACTGTCGCAGGCTGCTCTGGGTGCGTAATCACCGCCGCCGCGTCCATGGATGAAGACGGGGCCCCCGCGCCAACAGCCGATGTCCGTGTCCCTATGAGCGAGTCTAGCACATCGTTTAACTCCAAAAGCACAGACATGCCTTCATCTTCAGTTTGCACAAGCTCATCTCGATCACAAAACTGACTAATAAGCTTAACAAGAGCTCTGCGAGTTTTGCTTGAAATATCATTGTCTTTTCCGGTAATATTACACAGTTCACATACTCTTAGCAATTCTTGGACAAAAAGGCCACATAATTTCTTTTCCAGCTTCAGCAAAAAATCTTCACGATGCTCAGACATGCTTGCAAAATTAGCCTTTTCACTGGATTTGACTAAAAAAAACAATGCGGTTTGTGTCGCAATAGCTAGACTCATGCTGTATCTTAGCGTTGGCCTCTTGCTCTGGCACACTTCTTTACCGTTTCCGTTGTCTTTTTTTTCAGTCTCTCTCCATGAGGTAATCCAGAAATATCGATCTCAGTGGAACCTCAAAAATGTTACACCACTCCAGGATAACTTGGTGTAGAAAAACGAGTTCTTTATTTACCTCAAAAAGGTTAATCCAGCATACATACAGAGCACGCTTTTGTGTCTTCTTCAGTCGTCCAAACAACAGAGCCTCAACAAAAAACAAACACTTGACCCATGACCTCAGTTCAAGGCAAAAGACAATTTGCAGCACTACCGCCACCTATTGGTGCAGATGTATAACTACATTACAAAATAGACACTAGGAAAACAGAATCATTAATAAATTCAGGCAATATTTTTCACTTATTTAGCACAACACTAACTCAAGTGCTACATAAACACAATGAGGGAGCCCAAGTGATGCAAAAAGAGGGCAGTCAGGCTATTCGGACATCAAATAGGGAGAGAAAACCCCCGTAATACCGATTATGAATGCAAAGTTGAATGTGAAGATGATTCATCATTTGAAATTGACTACTGTTACAGGGCAACTTGCAGCATCACACAAACTTTTAGAGAAGCTGTGAAATCAACAGAGTCAGAAAAATGAATGGAGGCTATGAAAGAGGAGTTTAACTCTCTCAAGGAAAATGACACCGTCACCTTATGCCCACTTCCAGAAAATAAACATACAGTGGGGGGGGGGGTATATGCAATAAAAGGGAATGCAGATGGATCAGAGATGCATAAAGCCAGATACTGTATGTAGCAAAAGGCTACAGCCAGGTTGAAGGGATAGATTACAAGGAGACCTTCTCTCCAACAGCAGACATGACGTCGGTGCACAGCTTAATGCAGATGGTGGCACAATGTGACTTGGAGCTACATCAAATGGATGTTAAAACGGCATACTTACATGCTCCCATTGACTGTCAAATATATATTGAGGAACCAGAAGGTTTTCAGAAACTCAAACAGGTGAAAAGTTGGTATGCAAATTAAACAAGTCCCTATATGGCTTAAAACAAGCAGGCAGAAACTGGAATAAACTACATGATCATCTCACTGAAAATGGATTTAAACAGAATCCTGCAGACCATTGTGTATACAGTAGGCAAACTGAAAGAGAAAGTAATGCTAGTGATATGGGTTGATGATCTTATAATAGCAGCTGATAACAAAGACTCAATGAACAATGTGAAAGAAATGCTAAAGATAAGGTTGAACATGAAGGATATGGGAAAACTCAAGAGATTTTTTAGGCATTGACTTCACACAAGAGGACAGGCCAGGATGGATCAAAAGAAATGCATTGATAAGATACTTGACAGATTTGGCATGACTGATTGTAAACCGAGACAAACACTATCTGAGCAGAAGCTTAATTTCAAAAATGATGATGAACCTGTAGATCCACTATATTATCGTGAGATAGTGGGAAGCCTAATATATGTGATGACATGTACAAGGCCTGATTTAAGCTGGATTGTAAGTAAATTGTCACAGTATTTGTCAGAACCAAAGGGATAACAACTAACTGTAGCTAAGCATGTATTGAGGTATCTGAAAGGGACCAGGGATTATGAGCTATGTTACAAGAAAAACGCAGGGGAACTTGGACTCATAGCACATTGTGATGCTGATTGGGCTCCAGATCACAATGACAGACGGAGCACGACTGGCTATTGCTTCAGCTTGAGCAAAGACGGACCCGTTGTTTCATGAAAACCAAAGAAACAACAAACAGTAGCTGTCGACCTGTGAAGATGAGTACATGGCTCTCACGGCAGCTGCACAAGAAGGCCTGTACCTCATGCAGCTATTGAATGACATACACAAAAGTTGTCAGTATGGACCTGAAAATTCACGAAAACAATCAAGGAGCTATTGCTATGCCAGAGTCCAGTGAACCGATAAAGATGCAAACACATGGACATTAAGTACCACTTCATCAGATCGGTGTTGAATGATGGCAAAATAAATGTTGTGTACTGTCCCACAGGTGAAATGGTAGCAGATGTGTTCACTAAACCTACTTCAAAGGTTAATTGTAAAAATTTCCAGTTATTTGTTTGGTACTAAACTGTGAACATGTTATATCAGCTTAGAGCAAGTGGGGTTGTTGGATTATGTTAAATGGAGGGTATGCTCTTCAATCAACTTTTTTTTTTTTTTTTTTTTTGACTTATTTTGTACCCGTAGGTAGATTTGTTCTGCAGTCTGGTGAAAAGCCACCAGCTGCCGGTCGCTGCATGCGCAAGTGCCCCTTAACTCCCTAACCTGCATGTTTTTAGCATGTGGGAGGAAACCGGAGAAATCCCGGTGTAAACCCACGCAAACACGGGGAGAACATGCAAACTCCACACAGATCACTGTGTGGAGTTTTACACTTTATTTATAAAGCACTTTAAAAGCAACACTCGCTACGCAAAGTGCTGTACAGCAAGAGAACATAAAAGCAGGACACTAACACAAAGGGCGCTAATACAAGAACCACATTAAAAAATAAATTCATAAATAAAATAAAAAGATTAAATAAATAAAAATCCATCCCATTTCCAATCCAAGGAAACTGGAAAGGTATGGGATAAGAGGGGTCGGACTGAGTTGGGTGGAAAGTTAGTTAAGTAACAGACAACAATTTGTACAAATTGGTGAGCACAAATCACCCTTCATGGACATTAATTGTGTGTCATTGCTGATTGACCTAGGTCATCTGGGTTTGCTGCTGACCAGCCTGTGTAGCCTGGTTCTGCTGCTGCTTTTCCTGCAGCTCATCCTGAGGTCATCACTCCAGCAGCAGGAGACCAGGAGCTAAGACAAGTACTGTACTCTGTTATCTTCTACATCAATTTCAGAATAGACTTGCCTTATTCCTAGTGGGGAGATACCACCAGTTTTTGAGTTTTCCCCACCAGTCTCTGCTGCTAATTACTGTGGTGTCACCTCACTGACCTCCTTTTTCAATTCAATTTTATTATATAGCACTATTTCACAACAAGTCATCTCATAGTACTTTCAAGTGTAGGGAAATCCCCACACTTGTAGAAAGACTCCAGCAATAAAGCAATCCCCTGTGAGCAAGCACTTGGTGATGGTGGAGAGGAAAAACTCCCTTTTAGCAGGGAGAAACCTTCAGCAGAACCAGGCTCAGGGAGAGGCAGTCATCTGCTGCAACTGGCTGGGGGATGAGGGGATGGAGAAGAAGAAGAAAACAACAGGCATGTAGAGAGCAAACAGCATGATGGGGACTCAATCTATGGGAGAGAACAGATTTTAATGACCAGCAAAAATATCTCACTGAGTGAAAAAAGGAGTGAAGCCCAGTGCATTGTTGGAGGTCCCCCAGCTGTCTAAACCTATTAGCAGCACAACTAAGGGAGGGTTCAGGGGCACCTGATTCCACCCTAACTATAGGCTATATCAAAAAGGAAGGTTTTAAGCCTATTCTTAAAAACAGAGATCAAGTCTGACTCACAAATCCAGATTGGCAGTTGGTTCCAAAGGAGAGGAGCCTGATAACTGAAGGCCCTGCCTCCCATTGTACTTTTGGAGATTCTAGGTATTACAAGTAATCCTGCATTTTGGGAGTGTAGTGCTCTGTTAGGATGATAGGGTAGTATCAGATCATTTAAATAAAAAGGGGTTTGATTATTTAGAGCTTTGTAAGTGAGAAGAAGGATTTTAAACTTAATTCTAAATTCTATGGGAAGCCAATGAAGGGATGCCAGAACCGAAGAGATGTGATCTCTCTTTCTACTACCTGCTAAAACTCTTGCTGCAGCATTTTGGATTAGCTGAAGACTTTTTAAAGATGTTTTAGGACATTCTGATAATAAAGAGTTACAACAATCTAATCTAGAGCTAACAAAAGCGTGGATTAGTTTCTCAGCATCTGAGACAAGATGCCTCTAATCTTGGCAATATTATGCAAATGATAGAAGGCAGTCTTAGAAACAAGTTTAATATGTGAATTAAAGAACAGATTTTTATCAAAAATAACTCTAAGGTTCCGTGAGGAACTGCATCCAAACTAAAAGTTTGATTTGGAAAGGTATTTCTAAGGTTTTTTGGACCAACTACAATGACTTCAGTCTTATCTGAATTTAATAGCAAGAAATTACAAGTCATCCAAGCTTTAGTTTCCTTAAGACAAATCTCTAATTTGGCTAATTGATTACTGTCATCTGGCTTCTTTGACAAGTATAACTGTCATCTGCATAACAATGAAAATGTGTGCAGTGCTTTCCAATAATGTTGCCTAGTGGAAGCATATATAAACTAAAAAGAATAGGGTCTATCACAGACCCCTGTGGAACTCCATGACTGAGCTTGGAGTTGGAAGAAAACTCATTACTGACATGAACAAACTGGGACCTATCATAAAAATAAGATTTAAACCACTGCAACAAAGTCCCATTAAGTCCAACAAGGTGCTCTTGTCTATCAAATAAAATATTATGGTCAATAATATGAAAAGCTGCACTAAGGTCAGTTGATAAAATTCTATGATGCACTTGTTTTTCTTATAAAGTTGCTATTCTCAACAGTTAATCATGTTGCACAAACTGTTCTTGCTTGCTTGCTTCTCATGCTACACTGCAGCCTTAGATTACACCCAGTGACTCAACAGCCAAACCAGTTAGAATCGGTTTTGCTCACAGGCAAACTGACACATAGTGGAAAATACTGAAACATGTGAGGTCTGCCCACCTCCTGCGTGAGGGTGCGGCATAGTTTTATAAAAACTATAGGACCCACTTTTCGAGTAGCACTCTCTTCTGATATGTCATGAGAGCTGTGCTTCAGCGCTGTACCTGTACCATATCTCAGTGTTAGTAAAACAAGTGGAACTATATTTCACCCCTCTGTCTGGTCATTTAGCCTTCGTATAAAAGAACTGGAGGTTAAGACTAACAAGTGCAACAATTTGGTGTTTCTGCCCGGTTATAAGGCGAAATTTTAGTTTTGTAGACAGCGTGAGTATTTCTCTCTACAGTTTGGCGGCCGCAAAACCCTAAAAGGTAAGCAGGTAAGCAGAAACCTTCTTCAACAAACTTCTGCCTATCCCTTCAGGGACAGACCTTTCTGTAGAGATTAAATACTCGCGTACGTGTGATTTTATTTGTGGACCGAACCTGAGATATGGTCCTGGATTTATATGTTGTTTTAATTAATGTTTACTGAGTTTGACATATAAGATAAAGATAAGGAAATCTCCAAACGGTTTTAACTCCGTGGGATAAGTCAGATGTGTTAATACTGTCCCTAAAGGTAGAGTTGGAGATAGCTTGGGAAATAGGTTTAAACCCCGGGGTGGCTATGTACGCGAGTATTTAATATAATAAAATAACTAAACTAATGATAGTAAAATAAATAGAATCTAAAAATTCATAAAATGGCAGAGGAGGCGAACAAAAATAAAATGGAAGATGAGAAACACAGCTCTGATTACCCTCTGGGTACTCTGGGATATGCAATGAAACAAATGGATGAAGTGTTAAATGCTACAGTGCACTGTGAAAATTTGGAAGAGGAGCGCAAACAATTTAAAACTTGGGTAAAGTGGCTACAAAGAGATGGCATATTTGGCCACTTGGGGATCCCCTACCACTCAAAGCAGACAAAGCCGCGTATATAAATTGCACAAGCAACAAGAACAGGCGACCGAAGAGAAGAAAAAGTCTCGTCTCCTTAGGAAGAGCAAGAAATGTGAGGCAAAGATCATTATACAAGATAGATTGGCATTAACACAATGTTATTTCAGTGAATCCCCTTTTAAACAGGCACTGGTGACGGTCCAGGCGCTACTGGAGGAGAGTGAGAAATCTGTAGATCGTGGAGAAATGGGCAAGAATCCAAACACACACAAACATATCAGTCCTGAGAAAACTGGAAAGGAAGTCTGATAGGCCTCCCCCCATCCCTCAGAATCTGTGGTGCCACCAGCTACGCCCAGTCCTTATACAGAATCTAGGCGTTTACTGCAATAGATGCAGGATACTCAGTCACAGGGAGGAGTACAAGCTCCATTGTTGCATGTAAAAGGAGGAACTTTGGACTGTGAATTGAAACCTACAACACAGGAATGTTTTGAGGAAGAGTGTGAAAAAATACAGTATGAGGACACAATGTTACAAATGCAGGCTGTTGTTGTATTCCCATGATTAAACGACTTGTTGAAAGAACTATTTCAGCAGCCTTCTCTTGCAAGGATTCTCCTCCATACCAAGGTGTCCAGGAAGCTGCCCACCTGCTTTCTGACTACGACAATGGCCAAGGCGGGGGGTGCCAAGGCTGACTCTGGATGAAGACGAGGAAGACGAAACAGAGTTTAGAATCTACAACAAGGTCTACAATTCACACTTACATTGTTAGATTTGCTTTGCTGTGCTTCTGCTCCACAGGTTTCCATTTGCTTTAGGTTGTTTATCTGGGCGGGCTAGGTATTAGAAGGTAATGAGCTTTTAGTGATATTAAACACATAGCGATGTTAGTTGAATTAATCCACGATGTTTGCACTACACCTGATGTCCACAGGAGAAAAGGCGACCTGATGGGGGCAGGTCCACGTGACTGCTGGAAGGGGACATCAGATACATATAGCACTTAGGCACACGATACATGATTAGATTAAGATAAGATAAGATAAGATAAGATAAGATAAGCCTTTATTAGTCCCACAACGGGGAAATTCCAGGATTGCAACAGCACAGGGATAGCAACACTCAGAGCAACAATCAGAAGGCAAGAAAAAAAACAAGCAAGCAAGAGCAGCTAATAAACATATGTACGTATTACTATAAAATATATATATATACACACACACACAGACACACAGTGCAGAGCATTGTAGCTGGATGGAATAAATATATGAATATGTGAACACACAGTGCAGAGCATTGTAGCTAGATGGAATAAATATGTAAATATATAAACACCCACAGTACGGAGCATTGCAGCTAGGTGGAATAAATATGCAAGTATATAAACACACACAGTGCGGAGCAATGTAGCTAGATGGAATAATATGTAGATATATAAATATATAAACACCCACAGTACGGAGCATTGTAGCTAGATGGAATAAATATGCAAATATATAAACACACACAGTGCAGAGCATTGTTGCTAGATGGAATGAAACAGCATAACCGTCTACTTAGTTATCCTACATGGTATGATTATGTGCCCATACATATTCTCACCCTCCATAGCGACCGGTATGTTCCTAGTTGTATGCCGGAGAGGACCATTGTGTAAGTCTATTGCATCTTTTGCATTCAAAAAACTATTAGTTTGTTACGTCTTTTTGCTATCTCTGCGAGCAGCCCTGCTTAGGTTGTACAGTCTGACAGCCGTTGGTAGGAAGGACCTACGAAACCTCTCGGTTGTGCACCTGGGATGATGTAGTCTGCTGCTAAATGAGCTCCTCAGTGCATCCAGTATGTCCTGCATAGGGTGGAACTCGGACTCCAGCAGAGATGACAGTTTAGCCACCGTCCTTCTCTCTCCTATCTCCTCCATCGGATCAAGGCGCTGCCCCAGGACAGAGCTAGCTTTCTTAATCAGTTTGTTCAGTCTCTTCCTATCTGCTGCAGTAATGCCACTGCCCCAGCAGACCACTCCAAAAGTGATGGCTGATGCCACCACCGTGTCATAGAATGACTTCAGCAGCGCCCCTTGTACACCAAAAGACCTGAGTCTCCTCAGCAGGAACAGCCTGCGCTGTCCCTTCTTGTAGAGTGCATCAGTATTGTGTGACCAGTCTAGTTTATTGTTCAGATGAATACCCAGGTACTTATAGGATGTCACCATCTCGATGTCTGTTCCCTGTATATTTACTGGTACTGTGAGGGGCTGCCCATGCCTGCGGCAGTCCACCACCAGCTCCTTAGTTTTCCTCGCGTTGATCTGGAGGCAGTTCCGATGGCACCAGTCCACGAAGTCCTGGATAAGCCCTCTGTACTCAGCTTCATCTCCATTGGAGATGAGGCCAACGATCGCAGAGTCATCAGAGAACTTCTGTAGATGGCAGTGTGTTGTGTTGTGTGAGAAGTCCGCAGTATAAAGAGTGAACAGGAAGGGAGCCAGCACCGTTCCCTGGGGGGCCCCCGTGCTACTGATGATCGTGTCGGACACACAGTCCCGGGTTCTCACAAACTGAGGCCGGTTCGTGAGGTAGTCCAGGATCCATGATGACAGGTGCTGGTCCACCCCTGCGCGCAGCAGCTTGTCCTTCAGGATCATCGGTTGGATGGTGTTGAAAGCACTGGAGAAGTCAAAGAACATGATCCTCACCATATTCCCGGGCTTCTCCAGGTGGGACAGAGAACGGTGAAGGAGGAAGATCACCGCATCCTCCACCCCAATGCCATGCTGGTAGGCGAACTGGAGTGGATCCATCGCTGGTTCCACCAGGGGGCGGAGGTGAGCAAGGAGCAGTCTCTCCAGGGTCTTCATCAAGTGGGACGTCAAGGCCACCGGTCTGTAGCTGTTCAGGTCTTTGGGGTGGGAAGTTTTTGGTACAGGTACCACACAAGATGTTTTCCACAGCTGTGGTACCCTCCCCAGTTTCAGGCTCATGTTGAAGATATACGTCACAATCCCACACAGCTGGTCTGCACAGGACTTGAGGAGCTTTGCGCTGATGCCGTCCGGTCCCGGCGCCTTCCTCGCCTTGATCTTCCTCAGCTCCGTCCTCACCTGGGTCCTGGTCAGGGTCAGGATGGGGGGCTGTGTGTTGGGAGTGGGGGGGTGTTGGTAGAGTGGGGAGTGGGCAGCAGGACTTGATTTCTTTAGAAGCAGCAGTGGTTGTTGTGCAGTCAGGGGGGAGGGCGGTTGGTCAAATCTATTGAAAAACAGATTCAGGTTGTTCGCCCACTCCCTGCCCCCTGTGGCCTGGGGGGAGGTATTCTGGAGCCCCGAGATGGTTTTGAGGTTTCTCCAGACCCCGCTGATGTCGCTCTGTTGCAGCTTGTCCTCCATCTTCTTCCTGAAGCTGTCCTTGCCTTCTCTGATCTTTCTCCTCAGCTCCCTCTGTACGGACTTCAGCATCTCCCTGTTCCCCGACCTGAAGATCCTCTTCTTCTCTCTCAGAAGTGTTTTTATCTCAGGGTTGATCCAGGGTTTGTTGTTTGAGTGACGCCGTATGGTCTTGGTGGGAACGGATTTGTCCACACAGAAGCTGAGGTAGCCCGTGAAGGTGTGAATGAGGCCATCGATGTCCTCACCATGTGGATCGCAGAGCTGCTTCCAGGCGGTGGCTTCAAAACAGCCCTTTAGGGTGTCCATTGTCTCCTCAGACCATAACTCCACAGTGTGCATGGCCGGAGGTTGTCTGTGCACTAGGGGTTTGTACACCGGCCGGAGATGAACCAAGTTGTGATCCGATCTCCCGAGTGGGGGTAGTTGTGATGAGGTGTACGCCTCCTTAGTGTTTGCGTAGAATAAATCCAGTGTTTTATTGTCTCTAGTGTGGCATGTGACATACTGGGTGAACGTGGGTAGAATGGGAGACAGTGAAACATGGTTGAAATCGCCTGAGATGAGGAGAAGAGCATCTGGGTGTTCTGTCTGCAGCCTGCTGGTTACTGAATGGATGACGTCACGTGCTGTCCCAGCGTTCGCCGTCGGATTTGCATAAACAACAATGCAGATCACGTGTGAGTGTTCTCTCGGGAGATATGTAGGCCTCATGCTAACAGCTAGCAACTCAATGTCTTTGCTGCAGTGTCGTTGTTTAACAGTGATATGTCCCGGTCTGCACCAGTTGTTGTTAACATACATGATCACTCCACCGCCCCTAGCCTTGCCACTGTCTGGTGTTCGGTCAGCTCGTATCATGTGAAAACCCTCCAGCTCAATGTTAGCATCTGCTGCTAGTTCAGTTAGCCACGTCTCAGTAAACAAAAGGAGAGAGCACTCCCGGTATGTGCTATCATAACGGGAGATAGCCGCTAGCTCATCTAACTTTCCCAGTATCGACCGTACATTTCCCATGACAACAGATGGAAGGGAGGGTCTGTACCTTATATTTTTTGTCCTCCGCCTTACTCCAGCCCGGCAGCCGCGGCGTTTTCGCCTCAGTTCACTCGGTATGTCGAGTTTTTCCAATGGGACCGGGTGGCGGTTGAATGCTAGCAGCTGTTCTCTGCTGTATCGTATCCTGCTATAGACAGTGGCTCCGTCCACCGGCTCAGGAGACATTTAGGACGATCTGTGTGTCCGTGATATAAGTGGGGTGAAAAAAAAAGACGGATCAAAAGAGAGAGGAAGGGAAAAAGACTCGGAATCGAGCCGCTGTTGCAAAAGGCAGCCGACTCGTGTGGCGCCGAGAGAAAAAAAAAAAAAGGGTTATGAGATGGGTTTGAGCCCATCTCAACAGGGGGAGATGCAAAAACCGCAGATAGGTACAGTATAAACTGCTTGTAGGTGATGTAGTAAGGTGCCCCATAAGAACACCTCAACAGGGGGAATTGTTGATAAAATTCTATGACGCACTTGTTTTTCTTATAAAGTTGCTATTCTCAACAGTTAATCATGTTGCACAAACTGTTCTTGCTTGCTTCTCATGCTACACTGCAGCCTTAGATTACACCCAGTGACTCAACAGCCAAACCAGTTAGAATCGGTTTTGCTCACAGGCGAACTGACACATAGTGGAAAATACTGAAACATGTGAGGTCTGCCCACCTCCTGTGTGAGGGTGCGGCATAGTTTTATAAAAACTATAGGACCCACTTTTCGAGTAGCACTCTCTTCTGATATGTCATGAGAGCTGTGCTTCAGCGCTGTACCTGTACCATATCTCAGTGTTAGTAAAACAAGTGGAACTATATTTCACCCCTCTGTCTGGTCATTTAGCCTTCGTATAAAAGAACTGGAGGTTAAGACTAACCAGCGCAACAAGGTCCAAAAGGACAAGTACAGACAAGTCCATTATCAGATGCAATAAGGAGGTTGTTAATGACCTTCACTAAAGCTGTTTCAGTGCTATAATGGATTCTAAACCCTGACTGAAACTCTTCAAATAAACCATTTCCCTGCATGTGGTCAAATAATTGCAGAGCAACAACTCTAAGATTTTTTTTTAAATGAATGGCAGATTAGAGATTGTCTATAATTAGTTAAAACTCCTGGTGTTCGATCCAAGATGGCGCCCACAGCGGTCGACATGGTGCTTCGCTGCGCTCTTTGTTTGTTTTTGTTTGTCAATTGTGTGTCTGCTTGCACTTATACCCGTGAAGAACTTTTAAATATCAGGACTTTGACCCCCACGGACCTCCTCCCAGTTTTTCTAGCCCCTGCCGCCGATCTGGTTTGTTGTTTGGCTCGGAAAGTGAGACGGCGGAAGAGAGGAAGACGAGCGGGCGCTCTCGTGCGACTTCGCAGGAGAGGCTCGCGAACGGCGCTGCCTGGCATATTTCTGTCCAATACCAACTCTCTCTCTAACAAGGTGGATGAACTGAGACTGCTGATGCGTTTTAAGGACCTCGCCTCCTCAGCTGTCCTCTGCTTTACTGAGACCTGGCTCCGGGAAAATATACCGGACAGCGCGCTGCGCCTCGACGGCTTCCAGCTCTTCCGTGCTGATCGTGACACAGAGCTTTCCGGCAAGACCACAGGAGGCGGTGTCTGCTTCTACATCAACTGTAGCTGGTGCTCTGATGTAACGGAAATTTCCAAACACTGTTCTCCTGCCTTGGAATTTCTTGTTATCAACTGCAAGCCTTTTTATTCCCCACGGGAGTTTGCTTCTTTTATACTGATCGCTGTGTACGCCCCTCCCGACGCGGACACGCGCGAAGCTCAGCGCGTGCTCGCGGATCACATTCAACACACAGAGCGGAGTTTTCCAGACTCGCTGATTATTGTGGCTGGCGACTTTAATCAGTGCAATCTGAGCCACGATCTCCCCCGCTACAAACAGTTTATTAAATGCCCCACCAGAGGATTAAACACACTGGATCACTGTTACACCACAGTGAAAGACGCATATCACGCTGTCCCTCGAGCTGCGCTGGGATTATCTGATCACGTGATGGTTCACCTCATTCCCACATACAGACAGAGATTGAAGCTCACTAAACCTGTTGTGAGCACTACGAAGATACGGACCAGTGATGCTGAGGAGAAGCTGGAAACGTGCATGGAAATATCTGACTGGGGCATGCTTAAAGGAGCCACGCATGATCTGGATGAGTACACGGACACTGTGAACTCATATATCCACTTTTGTGAAGAGAACATTCTTCCATCACGCACCAGGGTGAGTTACTCTAATGACAAACCCTGGTTCACAGCTAAGCTCAGACAGATCAGGAAGGAGAAGGAAGCAGCGCTGAAAAGTGGAGACAGGGACTGCTACAGGGAGGTTAAATACCGGTTTAACAGAGAGCTGAAGAGGGCTAAATCTGTGTACTCAGAGAGACTCCAGCAGCAGTTCACTGCTAATGATTCGGCTTCCGTGTGGAGAGGACTGAGGCAGATCACCAACTATCGGCCTCAGGCTCCTAAAGGTCAGGATGACAAAGCCCTTTGTCAGAGACTGTCCCAACACTATGCCCGTTTTGACACCTCGTCATCTGTGTCCAACTCCCCCCCTCCCTCCAGCTCCACAGCCTCCACATTCCCTACTTCATTTAAGGCACCCCCCCCCCCCACCTCCCCCCCTCCCCTTATCATCAGTGAGCAGGATGTGCTCAAACAGTTCTCCAGACTGAACCCGCGCAAGGCCCCCGGCCCAGACGGCGTGTCTCCCTCCACCCTGAGACTCTGTGCGAAACAGCTGGCTCCTGTATTCACAGACATTTTTAACACCTCCCTTAAGTTATGCCACGTGCCGTCCTGCCTCAAATCCTCCACCATCATCCCTGTCCCCAAGAAGCCACGGATCACTGGACTTAATGACTACAGACCTGTAGCGCTCACCTCTGTAGTCATGAAGTCCTTTGAGCGCCTGGTCCTGTCCCACCTCAAGTCCATCACCACCCCTCTCCTGGACCCGCTGCAGTTTGCCTACCGAGCCAACAGGTCTGTAGACGATGCAGTCAACCTGGCCCTCCACTCCATCCTGCAGCACCTGGACTCCCCGGGAACCTACGCCAGGATCCTGTTTGTGGACTTCAGCTCCGCATTCAACACCATCCGCCCCGCTCTGCTCCGGGACAAGCTGTCCCTGCTCAACGTGCCTGACTCCCTCTGCAGGTGGATCATCGACTTCCTGACGGACCGGAGGCAGCATGTGCGGCTGGGAAAGACTGTCTCAGACTATACTAGCATCAGCACCGGATCACCCCAGGGCTGTGTACTTTCCCCCCTACTCTTCTCCCTTTACACCAACTCCTGCACCTCCAGCCACCAGTCTGTCAAGTTGATCAAGTTTGCGGACGACACCACCCTCATCGGGCTCATCTCCAACGGCGACAAGTCCGCCTACAGGAGAGAGGTGGCCCAGCTGGCGTCCTGGTGCAGCAATAACAACCTGCAGCTGAACGCTCTGAAGACAGTGGAGATGATTGTAGACTTCAGGAAAGTCACTACTCCTCTGCCCCCCCTCACCCTCTCAGGCTCTCCCATCACCACTGCTGATTCCTTCCGCTTCCTAGGCACTACCATCACCAGGGACCTCAAATGGGAGCTGACCATCAGCTCACTCATCAAAAAAGCCCAGCAGAGGATGTTCTTCCTGCGGCAGCTGAGGAAGCTCAAGCTACCCACCAAGATGTTAGTGCAGTTCTACACAGCCATCATCGAGTCCATCCTCACCACCTCCATAACCGTGTGGTACGCAGGAGCCACTGCCAGGGACAGACTAAGGCTGCAGCGCGTCGTGCGCACTGCTGAGAAGGTGATCGGCTGCAAGCTCCCATCTCTCCAGGATCTGTACATCTCCAGGACCCGGAGGCGTGCTGGCCGGATCATAGCCGATCCCTCACACCCTGGTCATGTACTGTTTGCCCCCCTCCCCTCTGGTAGAAGACTTCGGTCCATCCAGACTAAAACCTCCCGTCACATGAACAGCTTCTTCCCCTCTGCCATTAGACTGCTGAACACTAAGTGACTCTCGTGCACCATGTACAGCAGCTCAACCAGACTCATGTCAATCATCACTGTTTTCTTCCTGCATTACCGACTGCACTATATAGTTCTCCACAGTATCTGCTGCTGGCTAATATATATATATATTTTAACTGTTGACCAGTATCACTTAATCTTATCCTACACTTTATTACATGTATAGTTTATTTCTCTTATCTTATCATGTTTAATGTTGCAGCATTGTACCGAGACAAATTCCTAGTTTGTGTACTACATGAACAATGGCAATAAACCTGATTCTGATTCTGATTCTGATTCTGATTCTGATTCTGGCTTTTTAAGTAAGGTTTAGTTACAGCAGTTTTAAAAGCCTGTGGTATGTGGCCTAATGTTAATGAAGAATTGATTATTTGAAGAATAGAGCTACCAATAAATGGGAAAGCTTCTTTAAATAACCTGGAAGGAATAGGGTCTAATAGACAAGTTGAAGGCTTAGATGAGGAAATTATTTTATCTAACTTAATGGTCAATTGGAGTAAACTCATTAAAACAGATATCAGTTGAAGGAGTTGTAGCAGTTACTGTATTTAAGTAAATGGTGGGAAGAATCTGATTGATTTTATCTGATAGATGAAATTTTATTATTGAAAAAGTTCATAAAGTCCTGTGATGGACTGGCGATCTGTCCAGGGTGTACCCTGCCTCTTGCCCAAAGATGCTGGGATAGGCTCCAGCCCCCCCGCAACCCAAAAAGGATTAAGCGGAAGAAGATGGATGAAGTTCATAAAGTCCTGACTAGTAAGCTCTAAGGGAATGCTAGATTTGACAGCATCCCGACTCTGTCAGCCTGGCTACAGTGCTGAAAAGTAACCTGGGATTATTGTTGTTCTCTTCTATTAATGCAGAATAATAATTTGTTCTAGCTTTCCTAAGAGATTTTTTTTTTATAAATTTGAAGTTGATTTCTCCAAGCTACATAGATTTCATCTAATTTAGTGGAGCGCCATTTTCTTTCTAATTGGCGAATCTTCAGTTTTAAGCTACGAATTTCTGTGAACCAAGGAGGCAGAAATCTCTGATTAGACTTTTTCTTTTTTAAAGGGGCCACCATGTCTAGAGTCTGTGAAGAGAAGCTGTCGCACTATCTACCATGCTATCAATTACAAATGGAGCAAGCTCTCCATATAGCTTATTTCTGTTGTGTTGGCACATACCATTGAGGAAACCTGCTTAAATTTGAAGAGTACTTTTGCAAAAACAGATAAGTCCAGTTGAGTTCAAAATGAGGAAAAAAAACAAAAAACAAACACCTTTTCATCTGTAGGTTTACAGGTGTTAGTATTTCCAAATCAGCTTCTAAGACATGGTCACTTGAAATGAGTATCTCAGACATAATAAAGCAAAAAATCAAACATCAACTCATTGTTACTTTTTGGCAATTTATTAGTACATTTTTTTTTTTTTTTTTTTGCAAAAACAGATTAGTACACAAGCCATTTTTTTTTTTTTCAAAAAGCCATGCTATTTTGTCTGGAACATACTTGAATGTCTATAAACATCAATGTAGCATAACTGACACACTGATTTAGGTATATCCACTCAGTAAAATGGTATAATACAGCTATAATAAAGCTATAATTCAAGATTCAAAGATTTTATTGTCAGTACTACTAATGGTGTTTCTCTCTCTCTTCATTGGTGTTCACAGTATAAAAAGAAAAGGATTAAGGCTGGAAAAAACTCCTTCCCCATATAGTGTACTATATACTGAATGCGCAGCTAACGGAGCAGTGAGAGAAGAGCTTCACATCACAACATAAACTACCACAAGGTATTTATATTTAATAAGTCAGCAAAAGTGATTTGATTTAATACACATTTACTACAAATTACATGCAGGTATTCATTTTTTTTTTTTTTTTACCACCATTAGTCTGTTACATTTTACTCTCATGTGATGACATCATTAACTGTGCTATGAAAAGAAGCCCAGTAGTGTCTGAAGGCGGTTAATTTTATTGTTACATTGAGTTTACTGTATAGTCCACTATATCTAAATTCACAATATATATACTCACAGTAGCAAGTAGGGAGGGAGTGAGTAATTGAACATTCCAAACACAGCCAAGGAAATCAGTCAGTGCGAGCAGACCCGGATGGCAGCCAAGATGAGTCATGTGACCCAAATACCAAGCGCTGATTTGCCCTGTGGAGTTATCTGCTTTTGTAAAAAAAAAACAAAACAAAAAAACCCCATGAATTTGTAGCATCTATAGCATAGGACATATCGGCTTTTGAGACAAAACAATTTGAACTTCTACAAGCAGGCAATGTTAACAGTTGTTTGATGTAAAGAGAAATTTTCATGGAAGTGGCGTTTATTGGTTTTTGCAAACAAACTCTTCATTTGGTAACAGCATCATCTGAGAGATATCTACTCTAGTACTATTTTTCTTTAGGAACCAGTCAGAAATAATAAAATCAAAGGTTAACAGATAATGGTCTGACAGTACAGGGTAATGAGGAGACACTACCAGATTTTCTTTTTCTTTGTCATATGTCAGCACGAGGTCCAACGTGTGGTGGGATAATGGGTAGTGTTACAACTCGCTCTCGCCTGTCATCAGTGCCAGCGGCGCGCACACCTGCGCCTCATCAGCCTCCACCTATATAACCCCCTCTGCCCTCAGCCTCGGTCTGGAGTCGTCTGCTCGTCTACGCTCCCAAACCTCCACCGCTCGACCGGTTCGTCCCAGCCAGCGTACCTCCTTCCGAGCATGTAAGCTGTACTATTTGTCTTAACTTCTCTCCAGCTTCTCCCCTGTGCACAGGTGGACCTCCAGGGCAGCGGACTTCCTCTTCCCCGTCAATCAGCACGCCGGGAGCACACAGGAGCGCTGTCCTCCAGGCAGCATCAGCGTCGCCAACGCCAGCCACCATTACACCTGCACGTAAGCGGCACATTGTGGTTATTCCCTACGGGGCATCTGACTGTTGCTAATTCCCTGCTCTGCTCTGCCCATAGGGTTGCCTGGCTGCACGGCAAACTGTTCCGCTCTCGGCGCTCCTCGTTCACCCACACTACATCCACACTTCCTTTCACGCATCCAAACACCACTGGTTGTTGAATAAAGCCTTAAATCTTTCCCAAGCCTGTGTGTGTTCCCTGAGCCCATCATTATGTCAGGTAGACTTTCCTACTTTCTGAGAAAACCCCATCAAGTCTAATATTGAATTAAATGCCATATTAAGGCAATCACTATCTACATCTACATATATATTAAAGTCCCTTACTATAATTATTCTATCAAATTTCAGCACTAAATCCGGTAAGAACTCTGAGTAGGCTGAGGGAGGACAATAAACCATGGCAAAAAAAAAAAAATTGGGTTTAACCTAAAATTGCTAACATGTGCAATACTGTGGACCAGGCCCTCAACGGAATTATAACATGTCTTTTGCTTTACATTAACTAGTAATTTGGAATGGTAAATTGTTGCTACTCCTCCTCCACGACCAGAACTTCTGGGACTTCTTTTGACAGTTTAAATAACCAGAGGGAGTTGATTCATTTAAACCAACGTAATCTTCTTGCCCTAACCAAGTCTCTGTAAGGGATATTAAATCAATATGATGATCAATTAACAGATCATGGACTAGCAGAGACTTAGGAGTTAGAGACCTAATATTTAACAAACCATGTGGGATAACCCCCACAACAGACTGGACAGGCACAGCAATGTGTGTATTAATGTCTACAGGCAGCCCTGCTTCTTCTGGCTTTTTCCAGCTCACTACTGTGATGTTAATGTGCCATTCATGCATTGTGTTCATGCTTCCTGTCCTTACTGTGTCTATACACTGATAAGAGGTTACAAGGCACATCTACATATTGTTTTGTCCTGCAGTTCAGGAGCTGAGGCGAATTACGGCCAGCAATCTCCTTATTGTTATGTGTGTCTCTCAAATGCAAATGCTCATACCTACTGCTGTGAATGCCTTTCATGTATTGTCTGTAGTTGGGTATATAAGCTGCATCACTCTGTAACTCATTCTCTCACTCTCACTCTGACGACTGCTTCTACTACTGCTGCTGAGAGCCTCTGGGCTCGCTCATGGAGCGAGCTCCGTGATGGCGGTATGATAATAAACCTACTTAAAACCTCACTTCGCTGCCTTATTTTATCATCCGCCGCACTGGTGACCCCGAGGAAGCACACGTTTTGTGCGACGCAACCTTCTGGTCTGGACAGCTACACTGGTGACCCGACACTGAAAAGAACATGCTGCCGGCAAACGCAGCACCCGGCGGTGATGCGCCGACGACAAGCGAACGCAGCAGCTCCCTTCTGCTTCAGGGAACTCTCTGGACATCACCCACGACCGGGAAAGCCGCAGCAAACTTCATGGTGGGATCTGCACGCCTAGATCGGCACATCCATGCTGGACCGGCCGCTCTCACAGCTTCTCTCCATACGAGAGTGCACGCACCTTGTCCTCTCTCCATTACGGCGACCTCCATGGCCGACGGAGAATGCAGCACATGGACCTGAACGCACCATGGCCGAGCGAGTGACAAAGATCGTCTCCTCCCTCTCACCGCTCCAACGCATCTACACGAGCTCGAAGGACAAAGATCGTCTACTTCCTTTCACCGCTCCAACACAATGAACAGGGATGATTAAGCTCCCTGACCCTGGTTCTCCTCTCCAGCTGGCCCACCCACGCACAGAGCCCCGGCACACGCACCGGGGAGTTACGAGGACGGCGCACCACGCACGGGACGCATACGGCTCTACAGACCCCCATCCTCCTTCGCTGCTGCACACAGGCCCTTCAGGGTTGCTCGTACACCTGAGGCACGCACGCAGCTTGCTCACTGGATCTTCTTATGGTCTTAGCCATGGCGCACAACGGGAATTCAGCAGTCTGCGGTCCTCGAAGGCTTTAAGGTTGTGCCCACACCTAAAGTCAACACGCCAAGTCCCGTTGCTTTTTTTTTTTTTTTTTTTTTTCCCTTACAGCCGCCCCCGTTTTTCTTCATGGCCGCTGTTTATCCTCGCCGCTTCCTTTTTCTTCACGGCCGCTATTAATCCTTGCAGGACTTAATCGCGAGAGGAGCCAGTGACTAATTTTTCTTCTTGTGGATCTCCGCACGTTTAACGGGACAGCCCCTCAACATCGCGGACCCACAAGCAATTTTTGCGCGGCTCAGACGATTTCCCCGGCCGGCATTTACTACCCCCACCCCACCCCCACCTGCACAGAACTTTCCCTGCTCGCTGCCAAAGCCGGACTATCGAGGCGGGGGGAGCGTGTGGGATAACCCCGACAACAGACTGGACAGGAACAGCAATGTGTGTATTGTCTACAGGCAGCCCCGCTTCTTCTGGCTTTTTCCAGCTCACTACTGTGATGTTAATGTGCCGTTCATGCTTCCTGTCCTTACTGTGTCTATACACTGATAAGAGGTTACAAGGCACATCTACATATTGTTTTGTCCTGCAGTTCCGGAGCTGAGGCGAATTACGGCCAGCAATCTCCTTATGTGTGTCTCTCAAATGCAAATGCCCATACCTTCTGCTGTGAATGCCTTTCATGTATTGTCTGTAGTTGGGTATATAAGCTGCATCACTCTGTAACTCATTCTCTCACTCTCACTCTGACGACTGCTTCTACTACTGCTGCTGAGAGCCTCCGGGCTCGCTCATGGAGCGAGCTCCGTGATGGCGGTATGATAATAAACCTACTTAAAACCCTCAGTTCGCTGCATTATTTTATCATACGCCACACAAACCACAATTATTTTTTAAATTATGAGGAGGAACAGAGGCCAAGTCATTAGATTTAGAGGCTACATGTGTAATTTACATTTAACCAACTTTTTGTTTAACCACTTTGGGATGCTTATACAGTGGGGCAAAAAAAAGTATTTAGTCAGCCACCAATTGTGCAAGTTCTCCCACTTAAAAGATGAGAGAGGTCTCCAATTTTCATCATAGGTATATGTTGCTCCCCTGGGTAGCGGCCCAGGAGGAGGAAACGTGCATGTGGAAGTTAACTCTCCAACCAACCTGTGATAGAGAATCGGCAGAACACGTTTCGTTATTTCACACAAGGAGTTTTATTCTTCCAAGTCATTCACATGACCAACATCAACTGACTAGTATTTACTATCAAGGTCCATAGTTTCTCTCTTATTGTCTGATCACATCACCATTAAACAAAACACAATCATGTCCATTTATCACAATTTCCGATTTGACATTAACTGTATACTTAACATTCTTAACAAATTACTCTAACATGAAATGAATTATTGGTTTTATCTCCTTCCCATGTATATAGCTTTTAACTTGTTCAAATGTTTATATTTTAAACAATATAACCCATGAACTTACATTTACATTAATCATTTTAAGCACTGTCATAAATGTACAGCATGTGGTGTTATTCTTAACAATTCACTGACCTGGCCACTGTGTACCTAACACACTTAAAATAGTATTCCTGGTATTCGGTAATACACCCGAAATGTGCACACTTGGTGACAAATCAAACCAGTAAATGTCGTACTGTATGAAAACTGTTTCATAACTGTCTTTAAATAAAGTAAGCAAATGGTTTACAACATGTGGGCGGATTTCACTGTTGTGGCACATCCCATACACTCGATTAGGGATGGGCATTCGGTGAAATTTTCTTCACCGATCGCCGGGAGAATTAATGATTAATAATCGGTTAATCATTAACATTTTTAGGTAGGTAGACTACATTAGAACATCAGGTATCAGCACGGAGAGCACGGAGAGCCGCACAACTCAAATCTACCTCTCTCTCTCTGTTCTCGTGTTTGCTCGGCTCGGGAATCTCGCAAGCTGATTGGCCGAGACGTTTCACCCCGCAAGCTGATTGGCCGAGACGTTTTACCCAGCTCTCTCTCCCTGCCGAGCGGCCACCCAACAAACGAAGACCGCATTCATTGCTCTATCGCTCGTATTGCTTAGTCTAGCCGCGTGGAACTTTTTGCTGTTCTCTTGTGCCATTTTGTGCGAAATAGTCTTCCCGTCGAGGCACTACGCCGCCTCCTGCAGCTTCCCTCGACGTGTGTACACCGAATCTTCATGACCTTCTCAATAAAGTTTCTGAAAAAAAAAAAAAAGAATCTTCGCGACCGCCATTACTCAGCGCGCAACCACTGTTGGCGGTTTCTTCACATAATAAGGGTGTTCCATGGACCCTGTCGATGAGGTATATTTGTATGCTGCATTGCAGTGATTGCAGTACACCTGGTCATTTTTTAAATTGAAATGGTCCCACGCAACACTTCGCCGTAACCGCTTCATGATTTGGCGATCGCCCTACGGAAGCCCGCATGTATCAACGGAGGCACGCCAGGGTACGGCGATGGTGTAATGTTGCCCCCTGGTGCCCAAATTTTGCCATTGCATTGTTTGAGGACGGCCGTGCACTAGGCCTTAATAACCTCGGATTGTTTTAAAAAAAAAAAAAAACGGTTTGTCGACGAAAATGAACTTCCTCGGTGAAATTCTTAATGATCAATTATCGGTTAATCGGTAAATTATGCCCATCCCTACACTCGATCAATAACATTAGCAGGTTAGCTTATACAACAACACATCAACTTTAACAGAAATACCCTTACAAACCCGCTTTTCGCCTCACACTTATCACAATATAATCTCGGACATCCTAGGACTCTTAAAGTTTATATTGCACTCTTGAATTATTATTTACCAACCTGTGATAGAGAATCGGCAGAACACATTTCGTTATTTCACACAAGGAGTTTTATTCTTTGTCCTCGGGTGCGTGAGTCTACTCTCTATCACTGTGCAACATGCGGCATCTATTGGTCGGCGTATGGAACTGCACTCAACTCATATGAGTTATAATGGAACCAGGTGGATTACAAATGCATTGTAGAAAAATAAACAATTAAAGAATAGCATAAAATTGTAGGGGTGCCTGTTTTTTTTTTTTAATTTTCTTATCCAAATGTCTTTTTCACCTCTTACATAACTATTAACTATTTCCAACCCTCTACACTCTCCCCCACTTCAAATAGATGTCTCCCGACATTTCATGTTCTAGGGTGACTTAATGCATGAGAGTGTACCAATTATAACCATGGGACTAAGGTTGGGTGAGGTAGTGGAATGGCATGTAGTTTTGAGTTAGCGGCACAGGGGTAGGGAGTAGGACAGGTCTTACGTCTGCAGTCCAAGGCTGGTACGATGGCTGTCCCAGGACGTCGTAGGTCAGTCTCTCTACTGGCCTTGCTCTCCGCTGTGACCTTCTCAGTTCCTCCTGTTCTCCATCCATCACCTCCACTTGTCCTTGACGTTCTTCCTGCAGCAAAGCTGGTCCATCCATTTGCTCCTCAGCATCCCGCTGAACGGGGACCGGTTCCTGCCTTACTGGTGGGCAGAACTCTCTAGCTGTCGCTCGAAGCCTTTGCTGATTTTGAGGATTTTGCTCTGGCATGACAGGTACTGGTTGCTGAGTGTTTTGGTCTGGGAGATTTGAGGCATTTTGCTGACGATTTACGGGTCTGTAACATGGGATTTGGCTACGGAGGTTGTAGCGGTAAGTATTTTCCTCTTCTTCCTCCGAGCTGTCATTGTCTGTGTTGTCACTGTTAGGATTTGTCTCTGTCCTCTTCTTCCGTTTCTGTTTTTTCTTTTGCAGGCAGTTCTTCTTCTAAAGGCAAGTCATTTACAGGCAACAGCAGGTTTCTGTGTAATACTCGCATCACTTGGCTGCCTCTCTCTGCTTGTACTTTATAGACTGGTCCATCTCCCACTCTCTCAACTACGCGATGTACTGCTGACTCCCAGTAAGCGCGCAGTTTCCCTGGGCCTCCTCTTTCAGAGAGGTTTCTGACCAACACCCTGTCGCCTGGTTGGAGTGTGACACCTTTTAAGCGTTTGTCGTACTGCTTTTTGCCTTTATCTGAAGACTTTTGACTGTTTTCTGCAGCGATTTTGTAAGCAACACGCATCCTATCAGCCCATTTTTTAGCGTAGGTTTGATGGCTGTGTGTGTCAGTGTCTTTTGTCTGGTTCAATAGTAGATCTACAGGCAACCTTGGGACTCTGCCATATAAGAGGAAAAATGGAGAATAGCCTGTTGACTCGTGTCTTGTACAATTGTAAGCATGTACAATTTGGGGTAGGTGATCCTTCCATTCACTTTTTTTCTCCTCCTGTAGGGTACGAAGCATTTGGAATAGTGTACGATTCAGGCGCTCCACGGGGTTGCCCTGCGGATGGTATGGAGTGGTTCGTGAGTGAGAAATTCCAGACAGTTGTTGTAATCTGTGGAAGAGGCTGTTTTCAAACTCACGTCCCTGATCGTGATGCAACTTCTCAGGGTACCCGAAACGAGGAATAAAATCCTGAAATATCTTTTCTGCAGCTGTTTTGCCTGATTTATTCCTTGTAGGGTATGCCTGTGCGAAACGAGTGAAATGGTCCACTAGTACGAGGATGTACTCATACCCTCCTTTACTTGGCTCAAGGTGTAAGTAGTCGATGGAGATTAACTCAAAGGGAGCACTGGTTGTGATAGAGCCCATTGGAGCTCTCTGGGGAACATTTGGGCGTTTTTGTTTGATGCACGGACATTTTTTTGTTACATAATCTTCAACATCTTGTTGCATACATGGCCAACAGAAACGCTCACGGGCCAGATGTATCACCTTATCACACCCTATGTGACCCATGTCATTGTGTAAACTCTTTAACACCATCGGCTTTAGCTGTTCAGGTAGGACAAGTTGTTTGCTGTGCTCTGTCTTTCTGTACAATAATCCATTGTCAACTTCCAACTTGTTCCACTCATACAGTAGTCTCCGTGTCCGTTTACTCATTGTCCGTCTATCTTTATCGTTTGGTGTCCATCCTTTGAGTTTGAGTGAGATTACTTCTCTAATTGACTCATCGTCTTGTTGAGCAGCATTGATGTCTTTAGGCGTCATGCTCAAAACACTGTCAGTTGGCACATTGTTGTCATTAGAACTCAGTTGTAACGCAGCTATCCATGGCACATCACTGTTTTGTGCTGCCTTGCTCCCTTGCCACACTGCGGACACTACTTCCGGTAAAACTGTCTCTGTGAACTCATTCATTTGCTCTTGCAGATCTAATGGGTGTCTGGACAACATATCTGCATCTGCATTCCTTTTCCCTGGCCTATACTTGATATCAAAATGGAAGTCAGCCAACTCCCCGACCCACCTATGACCCACTGCATTCAACCTGGCTGAACTGAGGACATAGGTTAAAGGATTGTTATCTGTATAGACAGTAAAAGTCGGTGCATAATACAGATAGTCACGGAATTTGTCGCAGATGGCCCACTTGAGAGCTAGAAACTCTAGTTTACCGGAATGTAAGTGATAATTCTTCTCGGCCGGTGTGAGAGTTCTGGATCCATAGCCAATCACCTTAAGTTTGTTTTCTTGTTTTTGATACAAGACGGCTCCCAGGCCTTTGTTTGACGCATCTGTATGCAATACAAACGGAAGGTCCAAATTGGGATAGGCTAGAATGGGAGGATTAGTCAGAATGTCCACAAATCTTGACACAACTTCTTGATGTTCACTGGTCCATATTATTGGCGTGCGAGAAGGAAGCTGGTTTCTGTCTCCTTTCTTTGTTTGTCCTTTACTCCTTTTTGGTGCTGGTTTATTGTCATTGCTCGTTTCATTAGTGCTCTGGAGGAGTTCGAACAAGGGTCTCGCCAGACGTGAAAAATCTTGAATAAATGATCGGTAATAACTGAGAAAACCCAGTAACGTTCTGAGTTCTCCGACTGTGCGAGGGTTCTTGTCTTTCAGAGCGAACACAGCATCCAAGTCTTTTTGGTCAATCTGGACTCCTTCTCCCGACACTAGCCTACCCAGGTAGCGTACTTGGTTTTTGAACAGTTCACATTTGGCTGGCCGAAGTTTTATGCCGTGTTGTCGCATTTTGCACAAAACCTGTTTAAGGTGTTCTACGTGCTCATCAAAGGTTTTGGAGTAACACAGTACATCGTCCAAGTAAGGCACGCAACACTCGTCTCTGATCCCTTCTAACACCCCCTCCATACACCTTTGGAATGCGGCCGGTGCGTTTCACAACCCGAATGGAACCCGCACCCACTCGTATAGTCCCCAGGGTGTGCTAAAAGCAGTTAAGTCTTGACTCCTCACTTACAAAACCCTGATGGTAGGCACTTCCCTGATCCAATATGGAAAACCAGGAGTTACCCCCAAGACTGTCCAGTAGATCTTGTATCCGTGGTAACAGATGCCTGTCAGGTATGGTTTTTCGGTTCAGCTCACGAAAATCAACACACAAGCGCAAAGTATTGTCCTTTTTACGCACACACACTACTGGCGACGAGTTGTTTGACACTGATTTCCTGATCCAGCCCCTGCTTAAAAGGTTTTGAACATACTCCTTCACCTCTTTATACAGTGGTCTTGGAATGGAGTTGTAACTTTTCTGCACGGGTGTGTTGTCAGTGGTGTTGATTTTTAGCTGTAGTCCAGGAATACATCCAATGTCTCCTTCATCATGAGCAAACACATCAGACTGTTCATAGAGCATCTGCCGAACCACCTCCCGATCACCCTCTGAGAGATGGTCTAAATTGACATTAGGGTGCCATCTCAGGTGTGAGGGAGCAGTGCTTAATGTTTCTTCACCCTCACCTTGACAGTCACATGTCACTTGAGCAGAGTGACAAAATGGCTTGTCTGTAGTTTTGGTTGCATTTTCAGCACTGGAACAAACATTTACAGGTTTGTATTCAGTGATCTCTGAAATAAGTCCTAAAACAGTCTTTGGATTTAGAAAAATGTTGTGCTTTGTTGAGTTTTGGATTGGGATTTTGACAGTTTTTGAAGCACCAGCGGGTACATCAATAAGAGCTGGGAATAACTCCAACCCATCCGGTAAGTTACATTTCACAGCTGGCTCGAACAACATTTCTCCTCCTCCAGGGAATGCTCTGATGTGACATTTTACCATACAGATTTGGCTACTGTGAACAGTGAGTCCTTTTTTCCCAACTCTCACCACTGGACTTTCTGGTTCATTTTCTATTGACTTGGCGTGGACAACAGAGATGAGTGATTCAACATTACCTTTCTGGACCTTTAAGGTCTCTGACAGTAAGCCCACTAAGCTAATATCGTCACTTTGTTCACCGTTTGCCATTATTATCTCTTGGATCACATTAAAGCCCAGCAGCGGAGTGCTTAAACGCTGCTGACTGACAAGCATTGGAACATACAAGGATACAGAACCATACTGTGAACTTGTGATCTCGAGCAGGACATCTATCCACCCCTCGAACGGAACATCCGTTCCATTGGCTGCGGTGATTTCGAGTGGATGGCCTGGGAGTAGGCTCTCGAGTGGCTGTATTTTCACATTTGGTAAGGCTGCTTGTACCCATGACTTTTCAACAATGCTTACTTGTGCCCCACTGTCCAATAACATCTGTAGGTTTACTCCATTTAACTGGCAACTGATCATACACCTACCGCCAATGAGCTGTGCCACACGCTTTGTGTTGGGTGACTTTTGGGACTTGGCAGTAGTCTGTTTGGAGTTCCGTCTTTTAGTGTTGTGGGACTCTGCTGGTGGTTCAGTCACTGGTGGTCCCTCCCCAGCGACCTCCTCCAGTTTCCCGACACATTGCTTTTCTGAAGGCAACCTATTGCTCTGTGCCCCTCCTCTCCACATCGAAAACAGTGTGCGCAGTGCTCAGTCTCTTGGGCGGTACACTTTTGGCGCTTTCCTTTCACTGCAGGTTTCAGTGCTGGCTGTTTAGGGACAGGTGCTGTGGGACTGGTGTTTACTGTATTTACCATTGGGGTTAGGGCCTTTTCTAAACTCTTGGTTAGGGAGGCGACCTGTGCCGTCAGCTCCTGGATAGCTACACGATTAGCTTGGACTTCAGTGTGCATTTTAATAGAGCTTTGATCTGTCTCTATCTGTGCCGCATTAACACTGGTGACTTTCTGTTTATGACTTTGTCCCAACCTACTTAATCTCTCTGTCTCTTCACTAACAGAATTTGCTATGAGCTCCAGGATGGAGTCATCTGTGACACTGGTGTTTGAGATGTGAGGTTTAAGGTCTCTCCTGACATAAGAGTATTTTTCATTCAAACCCTGATACAGTGAATGGATAAACACACCTTGTACCAACTCGTTGTCATAATGAAACCCACTGCTGTTTTTAGTTGCAATCAGCACACGCTGTTTTAGCCCCATTAGTCTATACATAAACTGTTGTGGTGTTTCTTTGTCATTTTGCTTAGCATTACTCAGCTCCTGAAATAATTCAGTGCTGCTTTTCTCGCGTAGATGTGTCCTTAAGAAACGTTTTAACTCAACTACAGTAAGGCTATCTTTGGTTACAAGCATATCTTTAAAGGTACCAGGCTTAATTATCTTAAACACCGTTCTGATAACCTCAGCCTCTGTGAACCCTTCATTTAGCCCTTCATCAAGCTGTTTGCACAAGTTATTGTAACTCAAGTCAGAATCAAAATCAGAGATTTGACCACCATAAATCTTGTACTCTCTACGTGGCAACAGTGACGTAAGTTCAGTCAGTCTGACTAACCCTGGGTCAGGAACTACAGATGGTGATGTTGGATGGTTCTTCCCTGATGGTGCTGCAGCTCCAGTGGTCACAGGAACCACTATGACCGGATCATCGTCAGGTGACACCTCTGCATCCACTTCTCCAGCTGCTGTGGGCCGTTGTAGTTCAATGATGAGGTCACGGAAAGCAAGCAGGCGAGACATCCCCTGGTCCTCAAGGCTCTTCAGTTGTGGACTTCTCAGCGAGTCAACAATGAAGTCGAAGAGTTCCACTTCGGTCGATTCTGCGCCTGGCAAATCTTCTCCCACCTCATCCTTGAACGACTCAGCCAGCTTGTAAAGAACGTTTCTGCGGCGGGCAATGGTCAGCTGGCGAAGCTCTTGCTGGATTTCCCATCTCAGGTCATGTGGAGCAGACATGGCTGTGGTCTCCTGTAGTCAGTCGCTTAGGTCAATGGCTCAGGAACAGGTGGTCAGCATCCCTTGGTTCTTCAATGATTAGTGCCAGACCAGTAGGTGGCGCTTATCCCGGACGAGCCCCCAAAATTGTTGCTCCCCTGGGTAGCGGCCCAGGAGGAGGAAACGTGCATGTGGAAGTTAACTCTCCAACCAACCTGTGATAGAGAATCGGCAGAACACGTTTTGTTATTTCACACAAGGAGTTTTATTCTTCCAAGTCGTTCACATGACCAACATCAACTGACTAGTATTTACTATCAAGGTCCATAGTTTCTCTCTTATTGTCTGATCACATCACCATTAAACAAAACACAATCATGTCCATTTATCACAATTTCCGATTTGACATTAACTGTATACTTAACATTCTTAACAAATTACTCTAACATGAAATGAATTATTGGTTTTATCTCCTTCCCATGTATATAGCTTTTAACTTGTTCAAATGTTTATATTTTAAACAATAACCCATGAACTTACATTTACATTAATCATTTTAAGCACTGTCATAAATGTACAGCATGTGGTGTTATTCTTAACAATTCACTGACCTGGCCACTGTGGACCTAACACACTTAAAATAGTATTCCTGGTATTCGGTAATACACCCGAAATGTGCACACTTGGTGACAAATCAAACCAGTAAATGTCGTACTGTATGAAAACTGTTTCATAACTGTCTTTAAATAAAGTAAGCAAATGGTTTACAACATGTGGGCGGATTTCACTGTTGTGGCACGTCCCATACACTCGATCAATAACATTAGCAGGTTAGCTTATACAACAACACATCAACTTTAACAGAAATACCCTTACAAACCCGCTTTTCGCCTCACACTTATCACAATATAATCTCGGACATCCTAGGACTCTTACAGTTTATATTGCACTCTTGAATTATTAGTATTTACCAACCTGTGATAGAGAATCGGCAGAACACGTTTCGTTATTACACACAAGGAGTTTTATTCTTCGTCCTCCGGTGCGTGAGTCTACTCTCTATCACTGTGCGACATGTGCCATCTATTGGTCAGCGTATGGAACTGCACTACACTCACGAGTTATAATGGAACCAGGTGGATTACAAATGCATTGTAGAAAAATAAACAATTAAAGAATAGCATAAAATTGTAGGGGTGCCTGTTTTTTTTTTTTAAATTTTCTTATCCAAATGTCTTTTTCACCTCTTACATAACTATTAACTATTTCCAACCCTCTACATATACCTCAACTATGAGAGACAAAATGAGGGGAAAAAAATCCAGAAAATCACATTAAAGGATTTTTAATGAATTAATTGGTAAATTCCTCAGTAAAATAAGTATTTGGTCACCTACAAGCAAGATTTCTGGCTCTCACAGACCTGTAACTTCTTCTTTAAGAGGCTCCTCTGTCCTCCGCTCGTTACCTGTATTAATGGCACCTGTTTGAACTCGTTATCAGTATAAAAGGCACCTGTCCACAACCTCAAACAGTCAGATTCCAAACTCCACTATGGCCAAGACCAAAGAGCTGTCAAAGGACACCAGAAACAAAATTGTAGACCTGCACCAGGCTGGGAAGACTGAATCTGCAATAGGTAAGCAGCTTGGTGTGAAGAAATCAACTGTGGGAGCAATTATTAGAAAATGGAAGACATACAAGACCACTGATAATCTCCCTCGATCTGGGGCTCCACGCAAGATCTCACCCCGTGGGGTCAAAATTATCACGAGAACGGTGAGCAAAAATCCCAGAACCACATGGGGGGACCTAGTGAATGACCTGCAGAGAGCTGGGACCAAAGTAACAAAGGCTACATCAGAAACACACTACGCCACCAGGGACTCAACT
The DNA here is from genome assembly GCA_020510985.1 of Pholidichthys leucotaenia. NCBI lineage: Eukaryota > Metazoa > Chordata > Actinopteri > Cichliformes > Pholidichthyidae > Pholidichthys > Pholidichthys leucotaenia. The sequence continues at coordinate 72,098,825 of CM035836.1, forward strand.
CCTGCAGTGCCAGACGTGTCCCCCTGCTTAAGCCAGTACATGTCCAGGCCCGTCTGAAGTTTGCTAGAGAGCATTTGGATGATCCAGAAGAGGATTGGGAGAATGTCACATGGTCAGATGAAACCAAAATAGAACTTTTTGGTAAAAACTCAACTTGTTGTGTTTGGAGGAGAAAGAACACCATACCTACTGTGAAGCATGGGGGTGGAAACATTTTAGATTAGATTAGATTAGATTCAACTTTACTGTCATTACACATGTATGAATACAAGGTAACGAAACACAGTTTAGCATCCAATCAGAAGTGCAAAGGACAGCAGTGCAGTATATACGGTAATTAACAGTATGTGCAATTTAAGCAAATATATGCAAATATATGCAGCAGTGCAGAAAGTTAAGAGTACTGTTATGTGCAAATAATGTGCAATAAGTTAGATGTAGTTATGCAGTTATGTACAGGTGAGGATAGTAAGAGATGATGGTAAGAGAGTCAGCGGGGAACTAAGTTCAATAACGTGACAGCTGTTGGAAAGAAACTGTTCCTAAACCTGCTGGTTCTAGTCCGAAGGCTTCTGAAACGTCTTCTGGAGGGGAGAAGCTGGAACAGTCCATGAGCAGGATGGTTGGAGTCCCTAAGAATGCTGCGTGCCCAGCGCAGACATCTTTTCCTGTAGACGTCCTCTATAACTAGAAGTGGAGTCCCTGTGATGCGTTGGGCGGTTTTCACCACCCGCTGCAGCGCCTTGCGGTCAGCGACAGAGCAGCTCCCATACCAGACTGTGATACAGTTGGTCAGGGTGCTCTCTATCACGCAGCGGTAGAAGTTGCCCAGGATGTCAGTTGACAGATGGTTCTTCTTCAGTGTCCTCAAGAAGAAGAGGCGCTGATGGGCCTTCTTGATCAGGCTGGTGGTGTTAACTGACCAGGACAGGTCCTCCGAGATGTGGGTCCCCAGGAATTTGAAGCTGGGGACACATTCAACAGCTATGCCATTGATATGGATGGGGTCATGTGTCTCTTCCCTCTCCTTCCTGTAGTCCACTATGAGCTCCTTGGTTTTGCTGGTGTTAAGGAGCAGGTTATTGTCAGCGCACCAAGTAGCCAAGTGCTCAACCTCTGCCCTGTAATCTGACTCGTCGTTGTCCCTGATGAGTCCAATCACCGTGGTGTCATCTGCAAACTTTATGATGGAATTGGATCCATACATAGGCCTGCAGTCATGGGTGTAGAGGGAGTAGAGGAATGGGCTGAGCACACAGTCCTGTGGTACACCAGTGTTGAGTGTGATGACGGAAGAACGGTTGGGGCCTGACCTAACATGTTGGGGTCTGTTGGTCAGAAAATCCATGATCCAGTTGCAGGTGGAGGTACTGATTCCCAGGTCCCCAAGTTTAGTGATCAACTTGAAGGGGATAACTGTGTTGAATGCTGAGCTGAAGTCAACAAACAGCATTCTTGCGTAGGTGTTCTTGTCATCCAGGTGTGAGAGTACATAGTGCAGCGCTGTAGAAACCGCATCCTCTGTACTCCTGTTGCTCCGGTAGGCAAACTGATGAGGGTCCAGTGTAGGGGGCAGGCCTTTTTTGAGCTGTGCCAAGACCAGTCGCTCAAAGCACTTCATGACTATGGGCGTCAGTGCCACAGGGCGATAGTCATTTAGGCACAATGGTGTTGAATGTTTCGGCACTGGTACTATTGAAGTGGTCTTGAAGCACGCTGGTACCACGGCCTGGGCCAGGGACAGATTGAAGATGTCTGTGAAGACCCCTGCCAGCTGCTCAGCGCATGCCCTCAGCACACGCCCAGGAATGCCATCAGGGCCAGCAGCCTTACGTACGTTGACATGACTCAGTGCGTTACGGACGTCGGTGTGGGTGAGTGTGAGGTGGTGGAGGTCATCAGAGGGTGGAAAATTGATGTTCTTTTCGTTGTTGTCCTTGTCAAAACGAGCATAGAAGTCATTTAGCTCATTGAGAAAGGGCACAGTCATGGCTGTAGGTATGGAGTTGCTGGGCTTATAATCAGAGATAGCTTGAATGCCCTGCCACATACGTCGGGGGTCAGAGTCCCCAAAATGTTCCTCCACCTTCAGCTTGTAGCTGTGCTTGGCCTTCTTGATGCCCCTCTTCAGATCTGCCCTGGATGAACTGTAGGCCTGTGCATCACCAGATCTAAAGGCATTGTTACGTGCTTTTAGCAGAAGCTGCACTTCTCTGTTCATCCACGGCTTCTGATTTGGGTACGTGGTGATCTGTCTTTCCGTGGTGACACTGTCAATAGTGGTGTTGATATGGTCCAGGACTGAGTGGGTGTAAGAGTTGATGTTTATGTGGGAGCCACAGGTAGCATGAGAGGTGAACATACTCCAGTCTGTGTTCCTAAACTTCTCCTGGAGTACAGAGTCAACCCCCTCTGGCCACACTTTGATGGTCCTCACTGATGGCTTCACCCGGTTGATGAGCGGTACATACTTGGGGGTAAGGAACAAGGATAAGTGATCAGACTGACGTAGGTGGGGGAGGGGAGTTGCTGTGTAGGCTCCCACAATATTGGTGTAAACATGGTCCAATGTTTTGTCCCCTCTTGTGTGACAGGAGACATGCTGGTAGAATTTAGGAAGCACTGTCTTGAGGTTAGAGTGGTTAAAATCACCCGCCACAATAAATGCTGCCTCTGGGTGTGCAGTTTGTTGTTTGCTAATAGCTGCATGCAGTTCTTTCATAGCAAGCTTAGCATTAGCATCCGGAGAAATGTAAGTGGCTGTTATGATGGTACAAGTGAACTCGCGTGGCAGATAGAAAGGTCTACATTTAACCATGAGAAACTCCAGGTTAGCTGAGCAGTGTCTCTCAACAGTGACAGAGTTCGTGCACCAAGCCTTGTTAATATAAATGCACACCCCCGCCCCCCCCCTTGTCTTACCGGAGTCAACTGCTGCTCTGTCTGCCCGGAGCGTGTGTAGGCCGGCTAGCTCGATAGCATTGTCAGGTATTCCACTGTGAAGCCATGTTTCCGTAAAAATCATGATATTGCAGTTCATAAGTTTCTTATTGTTGGTGATCCGAAGCCGTAGTTCACTCATTTTGTTCACCAGAGACCGTACATTAGCAAGGAAAATACTGGGTAGCGATAGCCGGTGCGGTGTTAGCTTTAGCTTAGCTCTTAGCCCACCGCGCTTACCCCTCCTTTGTTTACGATCTTTACGCTGCCTGCGAGCACTTCCGGTCGGCCGGGAAGCCTGCCGAGCGTCGGGAGTTCTCCAGAGCTCCGGGATGAGACATAGATTCAGACGTAGGTTGCTGATAAAAAGGTCGTCGATAAAAACATCATACTTTGGGGCTGTTTTTCTGCAAAGGGACCAGGACGACTTATCCGTGTAAAGGAAAAAATGAATGGGGCCATGTATTGTGAGATTTTGAGTGAAAACCTCCTTCCACCAGCAAGGGCATTGAAGATGAAATGTGGCTGGGTCTTTCAGCATGACAATGATCCCAAACACACCGCCCGGGCAACGAAGGAGTGGCTTTGTAAGAAGCATTTCAAGGTCCTGGAGTGGCCTAGCCAGTCTCCAGATCTCAACCCCATAGAAAATCTTTGGAGGGAGTTGAAAGTCTGTGTTGCCCAGCGACAGCCCCAAAACATCACTGCTCTAGAGGAGACCTGCATGGAGGAATGGGCCAAAATACCAGCAACAGTGTGTGAAAACCTTGTGAAAACTCACAGAAAACGTTTGACCTCTGTCATTGCCAACAAAGGGTATATAACAAAGTATTGAGATGAACTTTTGTTATTGACCAAATACTTATTTTACCAAGGAATTTACCAATTAATTCATTAAAAATCCTTCAATGTGATTTTCTGGATTTTTTTTTTTCTCATTTTGTCTCTCATAGTTGAGGTATGCCTATGATGAAAATTGGAGACCTCTTTCATCTTTTAAGTGGGAGAACTTGCACAATTGGTGGCTGACTAAATACTTTTTTACCCCACTGTACATTATATTTTTATTTATTTTAAAGGGAGCAGACAATGATTTTGCGATGGGGGAGACAGGTATTAAGTTGAGGGGTGGCAGATGGAGAGAAGCTGCAGAGAGGTGTGTAAGACTGCAACTCTGCTTCCTGGTCCCAACTCTGAGTAGTGAAGGCTTTGGAACTTTGGATAAAAACGATGCCAGATTGTTAGATAAATGAGACGCACCATCCAAAGTGGGATGGACGCCATCTCGCCTAATAAGACCAGGTTTTCCCCAAAATGAGTTCCAATTGTCTATGTAGCCCACATTGTTTGCAGGACACCACACAGACAGCCAACGGTTGAAGGATGAGATGCAGCTAAACATGTCAGCACTGGTCAGGTTGGAGAGGTGCCCAGAGAATACTACAGAGGCTGACATCGTTTTGGCAAAGTTACACACCGATTCCACATTAAGTTTTGTGACTTCTGACTGCCGGAGTTGGATGTTTTTAATGCCGACATGGATAACAGTTGTGGAGTATTTACAGTCACTTTTAGCCAACATTTTCAAATTTGACTCAACATCGCTTGCTCTGGCCCTGGGAATGCAATTGACTAGTCTCTAGGTTCATGTTTCTTTTTTTTTTTTATTTCCCCTTGTCTTGTCAGGCAGCTAGGTAAGCAGAACAGAGATCTGTCACTCTTATTGTGCCAAAACAGATTTACTTTGCTAAAAGGAGCTTTTAACAGTACCTATGTACTGTATATTGTTGTGAACTCCTCCTGTAAAAACTTTTAATACTTTATTTAAATTATTTTACCCATGGAGGACCTGACAGGATGGGAAATAGGGGAAAGAAGTGTGTGGAGGGAGAAAGAAAAGGGAGGGGAACAGACAAAAAAGACAAACAAACAAAAATTAAAACAAACAGAAGACAAACTGCTTCTTCCACTGAAGATGTCTCAACACGAGTCTGGTATCCACACCTGTTAAAGGAGAGACATTTGTGCGTGTGTGTCTGTGTGCGTATATATGACAGCGCACAAAATAAGTGTGTGCATGTGAGTGGTTTGTCAGGAAACATACGAAGAGGGGGGCTGGTCACAGCAGTTCTCCCCCCGCAAACCCCGAGCAGGCAAGGCAGCGCCACCAAACCCCACAAGGCACAAATGCCTGAGGTCAGCAAGCCCCAGGAAAGCCAGGCATCTACCCCTGAAGGGACGATTGAGGGAGGCCAGGCCGCCAGGTGGCCGGCTTGGCGGGCTCACACCCCTGGGCTTGCCAACCACCCATCCCCCCAGCGGGGCCAAAGCTAGTCCCCGGGCCCCAGGTGCCAGGAGGCCAGTGACCCCACCCCCCTGGTGCGAGCCTGCCCAGGCACCCCCACAGCGGGTCCGCCCCTCCCCCAGTGCCACCGCCGCACACCCTGGGGACCCCATGCCCAAAGAAGTCCCCCCCGCCCAGGAGAGCCCACATAGCCAAGAGGCACTACTCCCCTCAATCAAGCACCTCCTGACTCACAGACACACCCATCCCTACACCTTCACACCCTCATGCTCCCATACGCACCCACATGCACTCACTCACTCACTCTCACTCACCCAGACCCACCCATTCTCTCTCACTCCTGTACCCATTCAATCTCACTCCCACTCACCCTCAGGGTCACCCACACCCACTCCCATTCACCCACGCAAGCACTCTCACTCACACTCTGACCTACTCACTTCCATTCATGCTCTCCCCCTCACACTCACCCACCCTCATTCACACTTATTTCTTAGGGCGACTGTGATGCACATACAGCAAGCCTGTATGTGCATCAGTGCCTGGCAGCGGCTGGGAAGACCGCCAGCGCCGGCCAGCGGCCACCCGCCGCCCTTGTGCTCCCAGCACCACAAACATGATAGGGCAGCCATAACCATTCCCTCTCATCTTGCACACACAAACATGCACAACAACAATAGTCACAATAGTGAACAGTGGGCCGGACCCACACAGCGCCCCACATGCCAAGCAACACCCCTGAGCTCCCACGCAAGCTCACCGACCCCCCCACCCCAGATGCACACCGACAGCAGCAGGCCGCCCCACAGTCACAGCCACCCTGGAGCAGCCCGGTGGCATCACGGCCACCAACCCGTGCCAACGGCCCCTAGGTTCATGTTTTTGACTATAGAGTCACCAGTGATCAGAGTTATTTCCTCAGCGGGTGTGTCGTTGAGCGGGGAATATTGATTAGAAACAAACAGGTTGGTGGTGAACCAGGGACTTGCGACTATGCTTCCTTCTCACCGTCACCCACCCATTCTCTCCTGGCTGCTCAAGAGAGGTGGTTGCCTGGGGCTTGCTAGCAGGCCCTATGATAATGGAATCCGTCATTATTAACTGGTTGTGACAGTGTGTCAATACAGCGGAGCCAGGATTCCAAATCACACAACCTTGTCTCAAGCGCCTCAAAAAGACAACATTCATTACGGTTACCTTCATCTATAATAGAGGCAGAGGTCTAGCTAAACATCTGACATGAAAAACACACCAGAGGAAAAGGGGAAGGAGAGCTAGTAGCCATAGCTAGTGGCTAACCCAAAGCTAACACAAACACCAATGAAAGGTGAACAGAAGGCTAAAGATGGTGATTAGGTGACACTGAGTGCACACACAGTTGCAGTGAGAGGTGACGGTAGATGGAAAAAAGCGATTAAAATGCAGTTAAAGGCAATAATCCTCAAGGGAGTGAGGTGAGCTAACCGCAGAGAAAACCACACCAGACAGCAACACAGGAAGTGATGACACATTGCCACCGGAAGCACTCTGTTTTGGTCTTGTCTCCATCCTCCATCGTCCGAGGTGGCCACATTGAGGATGGAGCCGCAGGAGGACCACACTCCAGCCATTGTTCCAGAGGTCAGGGAGTCTCCATTCATTGTTCTAGAGGTTGGTGGACCTCCACCTGTTGTCCCAGAGGTCAGGGGACCTCCACCCATTGTCCCAGAGGTCAGAAGACCCCCACCCATCATCCAGAAAGTCGAGCAGTCCGCTCCACCTGTCGAGGTCGAGCAGTCCACTCCACCTGGGCTGTCCGAGCAATCCACTCCACCTTCACTGCCTTGGGTCACCGTTCCTCAGCTTCTGTTAGCCCCTGCACCGAAGGCCCTTCAGGTAATGTCTTCAGAGACCAAAGTTCCTATATTGGTATCTCCAGAGCTACAAACTCCTATGTTGGTACCTCCAGAGCTACAAACTCCTATATTGGTAGCTCCAGAGCTAGAAACGCCTGTGTTATTTGCTCCGGAGCAAGAGACCCCAATGTTATCTTCTGAATTTAAAACCCCCACATTGTTTTCTTCTGAGCAAGAGGTTCCTATGTTATCTCCTGAGTTTAAAACTCCCATGTTGTCCCCAAAGCAAAAAGCTCCTTTGTGGTCTCCAGGGCAGGAGGGCTCCTTTGTGGTGTCCAGAGCAAAGAGTTCCTACATTGTTTTCCTCAGAGCAAAGGGCTCCTACTTTGTTTTCTCCATAGCAAGGGACTCCTACTTTGTTTTTCCCCACAGCAAGGGACTCCTATATTATTTTCTCCAGAGCAAGAAGTTCTCATTGTCACCTCCTGAGTTTAAAGTGTCCATGTTGTCACCTCCTTACTTTAAAGTGTCCATGTTGTTACCTCCTGAGTTTAAAGGTTCAATTTGGCACTTCCTGAGTTAAACGTGTCCATGTTGTCACCTCCTGAGGATAAAGGTTCCAAGTTGCCATCACCTGAGTTTAAAATTTCCATGTTGTCATCTGAGTTTAAAGTCTCTGTGTTATCATTATCTTCTGAGTCTAAAGTGTCTATACTATCGCCAAAGCCAAAAGCTCCTGTGTTACCCCCTGAGGTTAAGGCTCCTATGTTGTCTCCTGTGCAAAGAGTTCCTATGTTATCTCCAGAGTTTAAAATTCTTATGATGCTATCTCCAGAGCAAAGGGCCTCTTTGTTAGCTCCGGTGTTAAAGGCACCTGAGCTCGGCGCTCCCATGGGGCCATGTTTGTCCATCTGGTAGCCCGTGGACTTTGGCAGGCCACCTGACGTGCCGTGTTCATCCGTCTGGTGGCCGTTGGACTTTGGTAGGTATATTCTTTATTAACAATAACACAAAAGGGAACAAATTTCACCTCAAACATTATGGCAAAATTATAAATTAACATAATTATTAAAATAACAAAGCTGCTATTGTTAAAAAAAAAAAAAAAAAAAGTGGTGTTGGGTGATTAAAATTTCTAATCACAATTAATCTTTTGGAATGTTGAGTTAATCGTGATTAACAATGCATTAATTGTGTATTCTTCCATTCTGATACAGTGTACCTTAAGTTGATAATTTTTTGAGTTTCTCATACTGTTATAAACATAGGTATGCACAGATATGCTTGCTTTCTTCACCTGCAGGTTGTTAGGGTAGAAAATAGTAAAACCATCTAAGTCTACTCTTAAAAGATCGGCTATGTGTGTGGATGGTTTACCCAGGTTCGTTTTCAAGGAAGAGATTAGTTTACTTGGAACACATATTTATTTAAGCAAGTTGAATATAGTAGGTTACAGCGCTGGGTCAAACGTCCTCTCCCTGACAACAACAGGTTGTGTCAGTTCATGAAGTCTGACTGGCTATGCTGGTCCTGACCCAGAATATTTATACAGAAATGAACAAAGGAGAAAGCATGCATTATCAAAATGACAGTCCAGGTGCATGGTCCACGGGAGGGTCCGTTCCTGGCGCTGAGTGTATCCACATGAAGGCCACTTCACCTCCCAGGTCAGAGTAGGCCAAGCTCAGCCATTCCTTATCACACTTGTGCCTCCTTCTCATGAATCCCAGGCATTTGTTACTCTCTGTGCTGAGACAAAGGTCCACTATTTTGCAGAGAGTGAACCACACACTTGGCAATATATATTCCATTATGGTATATTGGTTATATTACCTAAATGCAAGCAGAGTACAAATATTTTGAGTCACACAAATAACTGTTATATGGTTATATTGATCACTTTATCCCATCAAGGTTTATAAAAGCTTTCAACATATCCAAAATGTCATGGCCACCAATCTGTCACACTTGTGTGCGCACCTGCCTGCCATTTCCGTCTGCCTATTTATTCCATCAGGTTCAGTGCTCGGTGCGGAGTCGTCTGGTTCTCTACCTAGAAACCTGCTACGCCAGCCTTCGAGCTTCCCAGCCTCGTTGTGTCTTTCCACATTGGCTTCCGAGCCATCGTTTCCCTCGTTCCGGGCCTTCACCTTCTGGACCACCAACTATCAAGTAAGCCACCACGATTCTTGCTCACCCTGTCAGCTTCCCCTGTGCACAGGTGGAGATCCGTGGCGGCGGACCTCTCTCTTCCTGGCGGCGGATTATCTGCCTCCCTCATCAGCATCCAGCTCACCGGCCACCTGCCGGCACTATCCTCCTGGCTGCAACTTCAGCACTTACCTGGGCTACTCTCAGCCACCTCTGACAGTAAGCACAATTCCATCCAAATTCCCAATCGGCCAAAACTGCTATTAACGCCCTCTGTCTCTTCCCAGGGTTTCCAGGTGGTACAGTATGGTGCTCTGCCGGCCCCAGCTGGAACCCCTGATTACACTACACTACACTACACAACCCTGCATACACGCATCCATTCACGCACCCTTTATCAATAAATGGTTAATTGTATCTGCCTTGAGTCGTGTCTGCTTTGTGGGTCACTGAAACCATGTCAGTATGACTCCGCCAGAGTGACCCAGCAGACAGCGCGCTAGCACACAGGATGAACAACTTAGAGACTCAGGTAGATCAGTTAGCCTACCAACAGCAGGTGATGCTAACACAGTTAGCCCGCATCACAGACAGACTACATCATTTGGTTAGCCCACAGGATTTCCCTGCTGCCCCAGCAAGCTCCTCTGCTCCCGCTAGTTCCACCGCTAGTTCCACCCTTAGTCAGCTTACTCCGGGCCCCGTTTGTCGGCTTACTCCCATCCTGACTCCCACCCGTTTTAGTGGCAAATTGGGGGAGGCCAGGGGGTTTCTCATGCAATGGGACATTGTATTCCAACGGGTACCTGGGGATTTTCCCACAGACCAAAGTCGCATAGGTTATGTGATTAATTTGTTAGAGGGTCGGGCTCTGGCTTGGGCATATGCGGTGATGGCTAGGGCTAATTATGCTTAACTAACATATACTCAGTTTGTAAAAGAGTGTCAGGAGGTATTCGGCCACACAGACCGCAAAGACGTGCTTACCTCCTGGTTGTTAAATCTCCGGCAGGGGTTGAAGGCCATCACTGACTACGCCGTGGACTTCCGGGTCATTGCTACAGGGGTTGGGTGGGAGGATGCCTCTCTATGTAGTATTTTTGTCAGAAGCCTAAGCCCTAGCCAACGGGACGAGCTGGCCCGCTTGGAGAAGCCCTCTATGTTGCGTGAGCTAATCTCCCTGGCTATCAGTATCGACAACAGACTGAGGGAGTGGGCGGCCGAATGAAGAACTTCCGGTTGCTCGGGTGGCCTGGCTCGCCGCTCCCTACAGCCCTCCCCCCGTTGGCCCTCCCATCTGCTGATTCCCAGGAAGAGCAGGAACCTATGGTTATGGGTGGGTTTAAGATATCATCCGCGGAGAGACAGCGCCGCCGGGAGTTGGGGTTGTGTGTTTATTGTGGGAGCGATGAGCATGAGCTCGAGTCCTGTCCCAAACAGCCAAAAGGGGGAGTCCGTGCGTCACAGTAGGGGGTCTCACGGACTTAACCCGCAGCAATCCCCTCACCCGTTTCTTGATCCCCATTCATTTCAATTATGGTCATAAGGAGACAAACACACATGCACTCATTGATTCAGGGGCCGAGCAGAGCTTTATTTCAGGTAGCCTGGCAACCCGGTTGGGGCTCCCCATGCAGCCATTAGAGACCCCACTCAGGCTCATAGCATTGTCTAAAGCTCCATTGGCCACAGCCACTCACCGGACTGCCCCAGTGTCAGTCATTATATCAGGCAACCATCGGGAGTAGTTAGGGCTGTACGTCTTACCAGTGTCGTCCACTCCGGTCATCCTTGGCTACCCCTGGCTTCGCCTACACAACCCCACGATTGACTGGCGTTCGGGGTGTGTGGTGTCCCGGAGTTCGTTTTGCCTGAGTGCCTGTTTGCAGTCTGCTGCATGCTCGTCTGCCGTGCCTCTGGGTGCACCTGCCTCGCCTCCTCCCGACCTGTCTAAAATGCCATCTGAGTATCATGATTTGGGGGCTGTTTTCAGCAAATCCCAGGCCCTCTCCCTTCCCCCTCACCGCCCGTATGATTGTGCAATCAACCTCCGGGCCGGTGCTCCGCTAGCATCTAGCAGACTGTACACCTGTCTGTTCCAGAGCGAGTGGCTATGGACACTTATATCAAGGAGTCCCTGAGTTCGGGCATAATAAGACCTTCTTAATCGGCGGTGGGGGCGTTTTATTTTTTTTGTTGGGAAGAAGGATGGTTCTCTCAGGCCACGCATTGACTTTCGTGAACTCAATAACATAACCATCAAAGGCAAATACACTCTCCCTCTCATCAACTCTGGGTTTGATTCCCTCCAGGGGGCCTGTTGCTTCACAAAGCTAGACCTTCGCAACGCCTATCATCTGGTGCAGATACGGGAGGGGGATGAGTGGAAGACAGCCTTTCGGACCCCTAGTGGGCATTTTGAATATTTGGTCATGCCGTTCGGGTTGACCAGTGCCCCAGCCATCTTCCAACGTCTTATTAATGATGTTCTGAGAGACTTTTTGGGCACATTTGTGTTTGTATACCTGGATGACATTCTCATCTTTTCACAGTCCATGGAGGAACATCGTGTGCATGTCAGGTGGGTTCTGCAGCAGCTGCTGGAAAATAAGCTCTTCGTAAAGGCAGAGAAGTGTGTGTAGCATCATCGTCCTCCTCAAAACCAAGACAGAAGATCACTTCTCTCCAGTTTACAGGAATTTCATTTTATTCATTACACAGGAATATCACTTTTCTGCCTTTTCAGGAATATCACTGGCTTTTATGTCGACTCATGCAGGTTTCTTCCAGGCCTGACCAAAGATGCTTGCTTTCCCAGGACCCCAATGTAAACAGTTGCCTCTTGCAGAGATTGTAAGGATCAGAATTTGCTTTTAAAGGCTCAAAGGAACATAAAACTCAGGAGACTAGACCTCTCAACGTGAACACTGCATTTGATAACGTACCTTTTCACAGGAAACCAATGTTCTTAAAAGAGTCATAAACCACTTAATCTGACGGGTTTATAGCCGATGCTGTCCAGGTGCCTTCGCCCAGATACTAAAGGAAATCATCTACAGCTCAACAGTACCTCCTAGCGGATATTTACGGAATGTGTTTTCAGTATGTAGGATGACTTTTAATTTGTTCTAAAACATTAAGTTTCTTTCAGCTTATCCTCTGGATCCTAAGGACACTGAAAGTCATCCCTCTTTTATCACCAACCATGGTTTGCTGCATGTTTTGCTGCATTTTTGATCTAAATGTGAATGCATGTATTATAATTATTATATATATTATTATAATTATGTATAAGAAATGTTATATTCATGAGTGTTATTGGAGTGTTATTGGAGTATTGTTATTGTTAGTATATGTTATTGGAGTATTGTTATTCATGAGTGTTATTGGAGTGTTATTGGAGTATTGGTTCCAAGGTTGTCATAGCCAGGAGCGGCACTGGGGTTAAGCTCCCAGTGCTCATAAAATGTTCCTTATGGCGTGCGTCTCAAAAAGCCTCTGACAACTAAGTCCAACTCCTAGCCTGCCCGTGTGGTTTAGTCTCTAAGCCCGGCGGAACTGCTTTTACTAATAGGAGAAGGGGCAAGGGCGGATCTCTGGCGCCTTAAAACCAGATGCTTCGGGTAGATGGTGTCTCGTCAACCTGGGAAGGTAGCCCATCTAGGGGAAGGCAAACCCTGATTTCAAACCTCCGCTGCCTTGCGGCATACCCGGTCACGGAAAAGGCTTCGGGAGTCAACCCTGAGGAAAAATCCAGAGTCGGAGCCCCTAAGGCAGTTCTATGTTGTGCTCAACATCGTTCTGGCAGCTCCTGCAACGGCGCTGGTGCCAAACTGTAGCAGCCCTGCTGTTCCTTTGGATTCATCAGTGACGTGGAGAGGGGGGACATGCTGCATGGGCAACATCTTGTCCTCCATATCTTCCTGCCCAGGCTTGAATCCTACCAACGCCCAACGCTGGAAGGTAGAACACCGGATCACTGGAGAGGACACTCCAGCTTCGCCTTTGGCGTAGACAAAACACGGGGAATGACAGTTACCGGTTATAAGCCACCGCTCAATTGGCGTAGAGCGCGGCGCCAGGGGTTGTTCCCAACGGTGGGAGGGATCATCGGATCTCACTGGACAGCTACCGCCCGTCTCAAGCTGGGCAGCCCCCAGCCAATAAGGTGTTGTCCCGCCACAGCTTGCTTTCCTCATTGGGTGCATGGGGATGAGGAGAAATCCGAACAGCAGGCTGAGAACCTTCGCACCAGGCAAGACAATAAAACAAAAGAGACCAACTCTAAAACTGGGAACTTGGAACGTCCGCACCATGATGACAGGACTCGCTGTTAACCTCAAGGACATCAACGACACCAGGAAGACTGCCATCATCAATAATGAGCTGAAGGGACTGGGAGTGGATATCGCCACTCTCCAGGAAACACGGTTGGCTGACGCAGGCACACTGAGAGAGAAGGACTACACGTTCTACTGGCAGGGAAAGGGCAGTGACGAACACAGGGAACACGGAGTGGGCTTCGCAGTGAAGAACACCTTGCTGAAGATGGTGGAACCGGGCAGCACTGGCTCTGCACGACTCCTCACCCTCCGCCTGAACACCACTCAAGGCCCAGTCACCCTCGTCAGTGTGTATGCCCCAACACTGACAGCCACACCAGAGGCAAAAGACGAGTTCTACGAGAATCTCGCAACAACTGTCAGGATCATCCCCAACTCTGAACAACTCATTCTCCTTGGAGACTTCAATGCCAGAGTGGGTGCTGACCACGACTCCTGGCCCTCCTGTCTTGGACCTTTTGGCGTGGGCAGAATGAACGACAACGGACAGCGGCTGCTCGAGTTCTGCACATATCACGATCTGTGCATCACAAACTCGTTCTTCAAGACCAAGCCCCAACACAAGGTTTCCTGGCAACATCCGCGCTCAAAGCACTGGCACCAGCTGGACTTGATCCTGACCAGGCGCACCTCACTGAAGAACGTGCTAATCACCCATTCGTTCCAGAGTGCAGATTGCGACACAGACCATTCATTGGTGTGTTGCAAGGTCAAGCTGCAGCTGAAGAAATTCCATCGTGCTAGACAGCCTGGAAAGGCACGGATTGACACCAGCAAGATGGCTCAACCAGAACTTATTGAGCAGTTTGGCTCCACCTTTGAGAAGGAACTTGGTGTACCACAAGAAGGAGAATCTGCAAAGCAGAAGTGGGAAGAGCTGCGAAACACCATCCACCGCACAGCCTTGGCTACCTTTGGGAGGAAGACCTCGAAGTCACAGGACTGGTTTGATGCCAAGTTGACCGAGATGACCCCCGTCATTGAAGCCAAGCGCTCAGCACTTGCTGAGTACAAGAAGTACCCAAACGAGAAGAATCTCCAGATTCTCAGGGCTGCGAGAAGCAAAGTTCAGCAGACTGCTCGGCGCTGTGCCAACGAGTACTGGACTCAGCTCAGCCAAGACATTCAAACCGCTGCCATAACAGGGAACATCCGTGGTATGTATGATGGCATCAAGAAAGCACTTGGTCCGGCTCAGAGCAAGACGGCTCCCCTCAAATCCTCCACTGGAGAGATGATCACAGAAAAGAACAAGCAGATGGAGAGATGGGTGGAACACTACTCCGACCTCTACTCCAGACAGAACACCGTGACACCTTCAGCCCTTGATGCCATCGACTGCCTGCCATCCATGGATGAACTTGACGCCGAGCCAACCATCGACGAACTCAGCAAGGCCATTGATAACTTGGCTGCTGGCAAGGCACCCGGCAACGACGGCATACCCCCTGACCTGATCAAGCACTGCAAGACCGCCCTACTGCTGCCATTGCATGACGTCCTCTGCCAGTGTTGGAAGGAAGGTGCCGTACCACAGGACATGAGGGACGCCAAGATCATCACCCTCTACAAAAACAAAGGGGAGAGAAGCCACTGCAACAACTACAGGGGCATCTCCCTCCTCAGCGTTGTTGGCAAAGTCTACGCACGAGTTGTTCTCGTTTGTCTACAGAAGCTTGCCGAATGTGTCTACTCCGAGTCTCAGTGTGGCTTCCGCGCTGAGCGATCGACGGTAGACATGATATTCTCCATCCGCCAACTCCAGGAGAAATGCAGAGAACAGAACATGCCCCTGTACATCGCCTTCATCGACCTCACCAAAGCGTTCGATCTGGTCAGCAGAGAGGGCCTTTTCAAGATCCTGCCAAAGATAGGATGCCCACCAAAGTTGCAAAGCCTCATCGAATCGTTTCACACCAACATGCAGGGGATAGTGCAGCACGATGGCAACATCTCAGAGCCATTCAACATACGCAGCGGAGTGAAACAGGGCTGTGTACTTGCGCCAACCCTCTTTGGGATTTTCTTTGCTATGCTCCTGAGGCATGCCTTCAGCACAGCAACAGAGGGAATCTACCTGCACACAAGATCTGACGGCAGGCTTTTCAACCTCGCCCGCCTGAAAGCCAGAACCAAAGTACGCGAGGCTCTAATCAGAGACATGCTGTTTGCAGACGACGCTGCAGTCGCAACCCACACACAGCAGGAGCTTCAGACCCTGATGGACCGCTTCTCCCAGGCATGCAAGGACTTCGGGCTTACCATCAGCCTGAAGAAGACTAACGTCTTGGCGCAAGGCACGGAAGCACCACCAACCATCACCATCAACGACTACGAGCTGGAGGTCGTGAATCAGTTCACGTACCTGGGGTCCACGATCAGCAACAACCTCTCCCTTGATACAGAGATCAACAAGAGGATTGGAAAATCAGCCTTCACACTCGCTCGCCTCACCACACGAGTGTGGGAGAATCCCAAACTCTCTGTCAAGACGAAGATGGCAGTGTACAACGCCTGCGTCATCAGCACACTACTCTATGGGAGTGAGACGTGGACAACATACGCCCAGCAGGAAAAGAGACTGAACTCCTTCCACTTGCGCTGCATTCGCTACATCCTGGACATATCCTGGCAGGACAAAGTGCCCAACACAGAAGTTCTGTCCCGCGCCAGCCTTCCCTCCATGTTCACTCTACTCAGGCAGCGCAGGCTCCGCTGGCTAGGCCACGTTCACCGTATGGAGGATGGCAGAATCCCCAAAGACGTCCTCTACGGAGAACTGGCAACTGGCAGGAGAGACATTGGCCGCCCACAGCTGCGCTTTAGAGATGTCTGCAAGAGAGACATGAAGGCCCTGGAGATCAACACAGAGCGCTGGGAGGACCTTGCAACGGACCGCTCCAAATGGAGAGGCATCCTGACCAGACAGCTCAAGGCGGGTGAAGAAAGACTGACTGCTGCAGCAGATGAAAAAAGGACCCGCAGGAAGAACCGCCACAGACCCAGCAGCACGGAGACCACCCACAAGTGCGACCTGTGTGACAGGGACTGCCATTCGCGCATTGGCCTGTTCAGCCACAGGCGGTGCTGTTCCAGCAGAGTAGACATTTAGGATTCTCTTCCATGGTCATCATAGACCGACGGAGGCCGACAACATTGGAGTAATGGTATAAATGCATGATCACCAAATATTAGCCAAGTCATTTAATTTAGTTAGATTTTATATTGAGCATTTATTTCATAAGAACTGACTGAGTGTTGATTTTCCCTCTGAAATTTCATGGGATGGTGTCTTCATTTGATTGGCTGCTCTCAAACAAAGAAGTGTTCTCACATTGGATAGCAGCCATTTCAAACTGCTTCTGAAAAGCCTATTGGTCAGTCTTGCGGCTACATCATCAATTTTACGACCCGGCGAGGTAACTTTAAAAGAGAAGTTAGATTTGAGTTTAGTCTGAGATCAGCAGAGAACAGAAAAGAGTTAAGAAAAAGGGTAGAAGTAGAGACAACAGGCAGGAAGATTAGAACAGCAAAATATAAAACGGTGATAAGATTAAGAATTAGAAACACAGAAAGAAGAAAGAAAGAGATTTTGAGGAAGATTAGAATTAAATTAAGATTAAAGAAGCAGAATAGTAATCTAGATCTCAGAAGATTTTATTCCACCGTTTCAAGGCCCTGTGAAGTTTTATTTTATTCTCTGTGTGTTTGTCAAGTCTTTCGTTATATTCTGGTTACTGAGGAGAAACCATTTTTCTTTAGAGCTCGTTCCTTTTAGAGAATCAAATTCTCAAACTTTTTCCTTCACCTCAGAAGCCATTCTTATCCGAGTAAATGTTTTTCTAACTTTTTTCCATGACTTCTCACGCCCTTAAAGTGGACCTTTAATTTGCCTAGTTTAAAGTGAACAGAGACTGAGAAGATTTTCCTTCAGTTTTTGGGTCGATCCCGCTACAAGAGACCCCAAATTTGGACTCTTTTTCAAAGGACTTTTCACGCCGCTCTGTGACAGACCACCCACTGCTGCCATTGTCTGGAGAGCCCCCAGCTGAGTTTACACTCCCACGGCTGTGAGGAGGCATCGCAGCAGCCGCTTTCTCCGACGTCCTAACTTCAAAACCCAGCGGTACCGACCCGCTGAAACGTGGACCAACGGCCGTTGTGTGAGTGAAACTCTTATTTCTCCTATCTCCTGGGTTAAAACGTGATGTTCTAACAATTAAATTACAATTGAATATGGCCCGTATTTCAGGGCTCAATTAGTCTCTCAGCCGCAGGATGGAACTGTAAACTGAAGGAAAACTCTTAGTCATTTTTAAGTAACTGCCCTTAAAGTTTTGTAGATTAATTCAGGAGTCAATTTTAGATAATTAGCTTATGAATTTTCCACATAAAATTGCGTTGTTTTGTTAAAACATTCCAGCCTCATTTACCGTTGAAACATAAGTCTAGTTCCTCCGTGGTTCTGCAGAGGTGTAATGCTGGATTTTATGTTCAGGAACCCAATATCAGTTGATGTGATATATTACGCTGTTGTCATCTGAATCTGTTTATTCATCATTTGAACGCCATACCATGTAACCTGAATGATTTTAATAAAAGAGTGAATAAGAGCAGTTGAAGTGTTTTCCTTTCGCATATACAGGTTTCCTAATGACGGCAGGACAAAAACTCACTGAAACTTTGAGACTGATTCATTAAGTAATTTAAGGTACAAAATTAAATAAAATTAAAGTTAATTTTATTGTCCGTTAGGACTGGTGCCCCTTTTACGAGTGCTTTTATTTAATTTAGCGGGTGTAGAAGTGACGGTTCAACTCCGCCCCCTTTCACACCCACTATTAAATAAAATAAATAATTCCTGTACCTTATGACAAATAATTTTATAGGCAATTCACCCTACATGTGAGTTCCATGTTTCTCGGACCTTCTTCCTAGGCTTCATCATCACCCACAAGGAGATCATCCCTGACCCAGCTAAGATGAAGGCGGTGGTGGAATGGCCCACCCCCTCATCTAGGAAGCAGCTTCTACAGTTCCTGGGGTTTGCTAATTTCTACCGCCATTTTGTACAGAACTACAGCCGCATCGCCCTACCACTGACCAACCTGACATCCACCAAGGTGCCTTTCGATGGACGGAGGAGGCGGACACTGTTTTCTCTCCTGAAGGATAAGTTCTCTTCCTTGCCTATATTGACGCAGGTGGACCCCGCTCTCCAATGCCTAGTGGAAGTAGATGCCTCGGACTCAGGGGTCGGGGCTGTCTTGTCCCAGTGCTTCCTGGTGGACAGGAAGATATGCCCCTGCGCGTACTTCTCCCGTCGCTTGTCCCTAGCAGAGTGCAACTATCGGCGACAGAGACATCGGCGACAGAGAGCTGCTGGCGGTGAAGCTTGCGTTGGAGGAGTGGCACCACTGGTTGGAGGGCGCTTCCCAGCCGTTCATCGTCTGGACAGACCACAAAAATCTGGAGTACCTCCAGACGGCTAAGCGTCTGAACGCCCAACAGGCCCGCTGGTCTCTCTTCTTCGGACATTTTAACTTCACCATTACCTACCGCCCTGGGTCGAAGAATACCAAACCCAACGCCCTGTCCCGTCAGTTTGCCCCGGAGACGGCGGAGATAAGATAAGATGAGATAAGATAAGCCTTTATTAGTCCCACAACGGGGAAATTCCAGGATTGCAACAGCACAGGGAAAGCAACACACAGAGCAACAATCAGAAGACAAGAAAAAAACAAGAGCAGCGAATATACGTACATACAGTATGTACATATCAATATATAAATCTATAAACACAGTGCGGAGCCTTGTAGCTAGATGGAATATATATATATATATACTATATATATATATATGTGTGTGTGTGGTCTATATTAATCATATATTCCATAACCTACATATGTTGAAGCATGTCAGAATGTTTGGTGATTACATATGTAAGGCGACTTCACACCTCAGAACAGGACAAAGACTCTCAACCGCCAGTGAAGAACAAAGACCTTCCCAGACACTGCGGTGGAGACCGGAGGAGTTGCCCTGACCCCCCAGGGCCATGAGGAGGAGTACGAAGACAATGGGGGGATTAAGATAATGAGGGATGTCAGCTTTTGATATGCATGTCTTTTGTTATGTGCAAGTATAAGTTCATAGAGCCGAAGGTGTTCGGTCTCTTTTTCCTTCTTCTGCTGCTGCACTAGGATGAGACTTGTTAGAGGAGCTGATAATAAACTTTGGTTTATATATCACATCGCCTCGTTCTTCCAAGCTCTTCTACACTGGTGACCCTTAAGCAAGAATAAACCAGAGGCGTTCCCCCGCGATCGACTCATCTGTGGCGACCCAGGCAGATGCCGGCGCCCATGCAGACAGGGGAACAGATGGACGACGTTCCCCCACGGCAGAAGTGATAGAGAGGGCTCAACCGAGCACCAGCGCCGCGGAGAGAGCCGAAGCAAGGCACTCTCACCCTGCGGACACAGCAGTGACGGTCTACACAAACGCCGTCACCGTCAACCTGCCGGACTTCTGGCAGGAAGACCCCGCCTCGTGGTTTCAGCAAGCTGAAGCCCAGTTTGCACTTGCGGGCATCACGGCTGACGATACAAAGTTCTATCACATCGTCGCCAAACTCAACGCCGCCACTTCGAGATGTGTGCAGAGCATAATCCAGCGGCCGCCGGCCCAGGACAAATATGAAGAACTGAAAGCGACCATCGTGGCAAATTACGTTCCCTCAGCCGAGGAGAGAGCCGAGAGGATCCTGGCGGTCTACGGCCACAGAGGATGCAGACCCAAGGCCCTCATGGAGGACTTGCTGCAACTTAAAGAAGAGGACAATGACAACTTCCTCTTCCATTTCATATTCCTCAGTACGCTGCCGCCACACATGAGAGGGACGCTGGCCAACATGCGATGCAGCACCCAGCAAGACTTCCGCACGCTGGCTCACGAAGCTCAACGGCTCGTCAACGCCTGCAAGGAGCAGACACCCACAGCAGCATCCGCAGACCTCAACGCTGATGTCCGGAGCCACGAGGAGCCACAAATCACTGAGCAGAGCCAGCCCGCGGTGACAGCGACATGGCCAGGACGCAACAGACGGAGCGACGTTTGTTATTACCACCACCGCTTCGCCGAGAAGGCTTACAAATGCGTTCTCCCCTGCAAATTCACAATTTCTGGAAAACGCCGAAGCCGAGAGCCGTTAACAGCGGCGGTTCTCGGCGAAAAAAGCAAGCTTTTATATGTGACGGACGGACACACCGGCAAGCGGTTCCTTATCGACACGGGAGCTCAACTAAGTTTTGTCATGCCCTCCCAAGCAGACCGAGCCATGGGCCCCCGGGGCAATGGAGCGGTGGCAGCCAACGGCTCCACCATCGACACTTTTGGTGAAAAGAGCCTGCACCTCTGTATCCACGGCCGCAACTACAGATGGACATTTGTTGTAGCGGCGGTGAGTTTTAAGATGTTGGGTACAGATTTTTTGTGTGCACATGGGTTATTAGTTGATCTAGTGAACAGGCGCTTGGTTAATGCACTGTCCTTTGCTTCTATTCCCTGCTCAGCCCGGCTTTCTCCACCACCTGTGCAGGCTAGCGTCACCACAGCAGGAGGTAAGTTTGATCAACTCCTCACCCAATTTCCAGCACTCACAGTTCCCAAATTCTCAGCCACAGTGGCTAAACACGGGGTTGAACATTTTATTCCCACAACGGGCCCACCCGTATTTGCCAAAGCTCGGCGCTTAGACGCGGCCAAGCTCGCCATAGCTCGGGACGAGTTTACCACCCTTGAAAAATTAGGCATTATTAGACGCTCGAAAAGCCCCTGGGCCTCACCACTTCACATGGTTCCGAAATCCGACGATTCTTGGAGACCGTGCGGCGATTACCGCAGATTAAACAATGCGACAGCGCATGACCGCTACCCAATTCCTCACATTCAGGATTTTTCACTGCATCTGGCGGGTGCGCGCATTTTTTCTAAAATAGACCTGGTCCGCGGTTATCATCAAGTCCCAGTTCGAGCAGAGGACATTCCTAAAACAGCTGTAATAACCCCTTTCGGCCTTTTTGAATTTTTGCGAATGCCTTTCGGCCTCAAAGGCGCGGCTCAAACCTTTCAGCGGATGATGGACGCAGTATTACGCGACCTCCCTTTTGTTTTCGTCTACCTCGACGATATGCTGGTAGCCAGCCCGTCTGAGGAAGAACACGAGCGGCATCTCACTATGGTTTTTCAGAGGCTAGAAGAGCACGGGTTAATAATCAATCCAGCCAAATGCAAATTTGGTGTGTCACAAATTGATTTTTTAGGACACAGAGTTTCTCCGAAGGGGGCAGTCCCACTTCCAGACAAAGTTCACGCGATAAAAAGTTTCCCACGGCCACAAACGGTCAAATTGCTGCAAGAATTTTTAGGAATGGTTAATTTTTACAACCGTTTCCTCCCCCACACAGCTCAGCTCATACAGCCCCTATATGACGCGCTCAGAAAACAAAAAGCTTCCAACGCGGTCGAATGGACCCCGGAGCGCGAACACGCCTTCGCGGAAGTAAAAAGCGCCCTAGCTAATGCCACATTGTTGGTTCACCCCGATCCCTCGGCCCGCATTGCGCTAACCACAGATGCTTCGGACCTAGCTATAGGGGCAGTTGTAGAACAACATGTCAGCGGAATCTGGCAACCTTTGGCATTCTTCAGCAAATCGCTAAACCAAACCGAGTGTAAATACAGCACTTTTGACAGGGAGCTGCTAGTGCTTCATTTATCCATCCGCCACTTCCAGTTCTGGTTAGAAGGGCGGAGTTTCACGGCTTTTGTAGACCACAAACCGCTCACCTTTGCTATGGCTAAAATTTCCGAACCGTGGTCAGGCAGGCAACAAAGACAGCTGGCTGCGATTTCAGAGTTCACCACAGACATTCGACATGTGGCAGGCAAACTTAACGTGGTAGCAGACTGCCTCTCTCGCGCTGTGACATCGTCAGAGCGCGAGGAGACAGATTATACTACCTCAGCCGCGTAACTCTTCACCAACGCGGACACATACGCAGCCCCAATCCATGCAGGGATAGATTATGCAGCCATGGCAGAGGAACAAAGTAGTGACGCGGACGTGCGCGCACTCTTGTCTGGACCAACAGGGTTAAGGCTGGAGGAAAGGGGTTTACGCGACGGCGTGTCCCCCCTAATATGCGATATCTCAACCGGCCGACCTCGCCCGTTGGTCCCAGCTACATGGCGCCGCCGTATTTTCGACTCAATTCACTCCTTCGCGCACCCAGGTGTGTGCGCCTCGGTTAAAATGGTCGCCGAAAAGTTTGTGTGGCCAGGCCTGCGCAAAAACGTAAGAGAATGGGCAAAAACTTGCATTTCTTGTCAGCGCGCCAAAATACACAAACACACAAAAGCCCCTCTGGAGCCTTTTCCAATCCCTGCTAGAAGGTTCGACCACGTT
Source organism: Pholidichthys leucotaenia (assembly GCA_020510985.1). Taxonomy (NCBI): domain Eukaryota; kingdom Metazoa; phylum Chordata; class Actinopteri; order Cichliformes; family Pholidichthyidae; genus Pholidichthys; species Pholidichthys leucotaenia. The sequence goes on from CM035836.1 coordinate 72,121,868, forward strand.
CATGTCGACCTCGTGGGACCACTACCTTCCTCCCAAGGTTTCACACACCTGTTAACAATGATAGACCGCACCACGCGCTGGCCAGAGGCAGTCCCTCTGGCGTCAACCACAGCGGAGGAAGTCGCTCGCGTTTTTTTGACAAACTGGGTGGCACGTTTCGGCGTCCCATCGGACATCACGTCCGATAGGGGGCCTCAATTTGTCTCGGAGCTTTGGTCAGCCATGTCCAGCAGCTTAGGGGCGACAATTCACCGCACCACCGCTTATCACCCTCAGGCTAATGGGTTATGCAAGCGTTTTCACAGATCTTTAAAGGCCGCCCTCAGATCCTCACTAACGGATACAAATTGGGTAAATAAACTTCCCTGGGTTTTATTGGGGTTGCATGCTGCGCCCAAAGAGGATCTAGACGACTCTCCAGCAGAATTAGTTTTTGCACAACCTCTCAGGCTCCCAGGTGAATTTTTACCAGAGAACCCAGAGCCAGGGCATTTTCCAGCCCCGAGGTTTTTAGGCAGCAACGGACCGGACTCTCTCCCCGGACCGGCACATCACTCTTTTCCACAGGTTTTTGTCCCACAAGCTTTAAAGAACGCTGAATTCGTTTTTGTTAGGCATGAAGCTTTAAAACCAACTTTCCGCCCACCATACGATGGGCCATTCAGAGTGCTGGAACCTGGTGATAAACACTTTGTGCTTGATTTTGGGGATAGAAAAGAAACAGTCAGCATTGACAGACTTAAACCTGCCTTCTTGTTGAGAGACGAGCCTGCACAGTTGGCGAGAGCACCTCGGTGGGGTAGACCCCCCAAGAGAAAAGACTCAGCCCCCCTGCAGGGAACAATTAATCACTCTCCTCCCCAAGCTGCAGATTCCTTACAGGAAGGTTCCAGCAGGACGCCCAAGCGGACCCACAGCAGATTCGGGAGAAGATTAAAACCCAGACGGCACAGAGACTGATGCAAACTACTCAACAGTTGTTCACTAATTGTGCTGTAACAGTTTAGGACTGACTTGTGATAGTACTATGCTGTTATGATTACCACTGAACTCTCTTAGGAGCATGGCTGCTGGAAAGTTTCTTCTGTGGCAAGAGGTGTAGCAGTTAGTATGTCATAGTAATTATCTTAAACTGTGAATTTTTCTATTGTCCTTTTCTTAGTCGTTTGGGGGGGGGCTGTGGTCTATATTAATCATATATTCCATAACCAACATATGTTGAAGCATGTGAGAATGTTTGGTGATTACATATGTAAGGCGACTTCACACCTCAGAACAGGACAAAGACTCTCAACTGCCAGTGAAGAACAAAGACCTTCCCAGACACTGCGGTGGAGACCGGAGGAGCTGCCCTGACCCCCCAGGGCCATGAGGAGGAGTACGAAGACAATGGGGGGATTAAGATAATGAGGGATGTCAGCTTTTGATATGCATGTCTTTTGTTATGTGCAAGTATAAGTTCATAGAGCCGAAGGTGTTCGGTCTCTTTTTCCTTCTTCTGCTGCTGCACTAGGATGAGACTTGTTAGAGGAGCTGATAATAAACTTTGGTTTATATATCACATCGCCTCGTTCTTCCAAGCTCTTCTACATATATATATATATATATATATATATATATATATACACTACCGTTCAAAAGTTTGGGGTCACTTAGAAATTTCCTTATTTTTGAAAGAAAAGCACTTTTTTTCAAAGAAGATAACTTTAAACTAATCAGAAATACACTCTATGCATTGCTAATGTGGTAAATGACTATTCTAGCTGCAAATGTCTGGTTTTTGGTGCAATATCTACATAGGTGTATAGAGGCCCATTTCCAGTAACTATCACTCCAGTGTTCTAATGGTACAATGTGTTTGCTCATTGCGTCTGAAGGCTAATGGGTGATTAGAAAACCCCTGTGCAATCATGTTAGGTCTGCAATGCTGTAATTGCTGCAAATGGAGGATTCTTTGACAAAAGCAAAGTTTGAAGGAAAAAATTATTATTGCAAATACAAATCATTATTTCTAACCTTGTCAATGTCTTGACTATATTTTCTATTCATTTTACAACTCATGGTGGTAAATAAGTGTGACTTTTCATGGAAAACACAAAATAATTGTCTGGGTGACCCCAAACTTTTGAACAGTAGTGTATAAACACACACAGTGCGGAGCATTGTAGCTAGATGGAATAAATATATAAACACACACAGTGCGGAGCATTGTAGCTAGATGGAATAAGTATATAAATATATAAACACGCACAGTGCAGAGCACTGTAGCGAGATGGAATGAACAGCATAACCGTCTACTTAGTTATCCTACATGGTATGATTATGTACCCATACATATTGTCACCCTTCGACTGGTATTTTCCTAGTTGTATACCGGAGAGGACCATTGTGTAAGTCTATTGCGTCTTTTGCATTCAATACTATTAGGTTGTCACGTTTTTTTGGCTATCTCTGCGAGCAGCCCTGCTTAGGTTATACAGTCTGACAGCCGTAGGTTGGAAGGACCTGCGAAACCTCTCGGTTGCGCACCTAGGATGATGTAGTCTGCTGCTAAATGAGCTCCTCAGTGTGTTCAGTATGTCCTGCATAGGGTGGGACTCGGACTCCAGCAGAGATGACAGTTTAGCCACCATCCTTCTCTCTCCTATCTCCTCCACTGGGTCAAGGCGTTGCCCCAGGACAGAGCTAGCTTTCTTGATCAGTTTGTTCAGTCTCTTCCTATCGGCTGCTGTAACGCCACTGCCCCAGCAGACCACTCCAAAAGTGATGGCTGATGCCACCACCGTGTTGTAGAATGTCTTCAGCAGCGCCCCTTGTACACCAAAAGACCTGAGTCTTCTCAGTAGGAACAGCCTGCGCTGTCCCTTCTTGTAGAGTGCGTCAGTATTGTGTGACCAGTCTAGTTTATTGTTCAGATGAACACCCAGGTACTTGTAGGATGTCACCATCTCGATGTCTGTTCCCTGGATGTTTGCTGGTGCTGTGAGGTGTCGTCCTTGCCTGCGGCAGTCCACCACCAGCTCCTTAGTTTTCCTCGCGTTGATCTGGAGGCAGTTCCGATGGCACCAGTCCACGAAGTCCTGGATAAGTCCTCTGTACTCAGCTTCATCTCCGTTGGAGATGAGGCCAACGATCACAGAGTCGTCAGAGAACTTCTGTAGATGGCAGTGTGTTGTGTTGTGTGAGAAGTCCGCAGTATAAAGGGTGAACAGGAAGGGAGCCAAAACCGTTCCCTGGGGGCCCCCCGTGCTACCAATGATCGTGTCGGACACACAGTCCTGGTTTCTCACAAACTGTGGCCGGTTAGTGAGGTAGTCCAGGATCCATGATGACAGGTGCTGGTCCACTCCTGCGCACAGCAGCTTGTCCTTCAGGATCATCTTTTGGATGGTGTTGAAAGCACTGGAGAAGTCAAAGAACATGATCCTCACCGCATTCCCGGGCTTCTCCAGGTGGGACAGAGAATGGTGAAGGAGGAAGATCACCGCATCCTCCACCCCAATGCCATGCTGGTAGGCGAACTGGAGTGGATCCATCGCTGGTCCCACCAGGGGGCGGAGGTGAGCAAGGAGCAGTCTCTCCAGGGTCTTCATCATGTGGGACGTCAGGGCCACTGGTCTGTAGCTATTCAGATCTTTGGGGTGGGAAGTCTTTGGTACAGGTACCACACAAGATGTTTTCCACAACTGTGGTACCCTCCCCAGCTTCAGGCTCAGGTTGAAGATATGCTCCACAATCCCACACAGCTGGTCTGCACAGGACTTGAGGAGCTTTGCGCTGATGCCGTCCGGTCCCGACGCCTTCCTCGCCTTGATCTTCCTCAGCTCCATCCTCACCTGGGTCTTAGTGAGGGTCAGGTTGGGGGGCTGTGTGTTGGGAGTGGGGGGGTGATGGTGGAGTGGGGTGTGGGCAGCAGTGGTTGTTGTGCAGTCGGGGGGGAGGGCGGTTGGTCAAACCTATTAAAAAAACAGGTTCAGATTGTTCACCCACTCCCTGCCCCCCGTGGCCTGGAGGGAGGTATTCTGGAGCCCAGAGATGGTTTTAAGGTTTCTCCAGACCCCACCAATCTCGCTCTGTTGCAGCTTGTCCTCCATCTTGTTCCTGAAGCTGTCCTTGCCTTCTTTGATCTTCCTCCTCAGCTCCCTCTGTACGGACTTCAGCATCTCCCTGTTTCCCGACCTGAAGATCCTCTTCTTCTCTCTCGGAAGTGTTTTTATCTCAGGGCTGATCCAGGGTTTGTTGTTCGAGCAACACCGTATGGTCTTGGTGGGTACGGTGTTGTCCATACAGAAGCTGATGTAGTCCGTGATGGTGTGAATGAGGCCATCGATGTCCTCACCACGGGGATCGCAGAGCTGCTCCCAGGCAGTGGTTTCAAAACAGTCCTTTAGAGCGTCCATTGCCTCCTCAGACCATAACTTCACTGTGCGCATGACTGGAGGTTGTCTGTGCACTAGAGTTTTGTACACCGGCCGGAGATGAACCAAGTTGTGATCCGATCTCCCGAGTGGGGGCAGTGGAGATGAGGTGTACGCCTCTTTAGTGTTTGCATAGAATAAATCCAGTGTTTTATTGTCTTTAGTGTGGCATGTGACATACTGGGTGAATGTGGGTAGAATGGGAGACAGTGAAACATGGTTGAAGTCGCCTGAGATGAGGAGAAGAGCATCTGGGTGTTCTGTCTGCAGCCTGCCAGTTACTGAGTGGATGACGTCACGTGCTGTTCCAGCGCCGTCGGATTTGCATAAATAACAATGCAGATCACGTGTGAGTATTCCCTCGGGAAATAGGTAGGCCACATGCTAACAGCTAGCATCTCGATGTCTTTGCTGCAGTGTTGTTGTTTAACCGTGATATGTCCCGGTCTGCACCAGTTGTTATTGACATACATTATCACTCCACCGCCCCTTGCTTTTGCACTTTCTGGTGTTTGGTCTACACGTATTGCGTGGAAACCCTCCAGTTCAATGTTAGCATCTGCTGCTAGTTCAGTTAGCCACGACTCTGTGAATAGCATAAGGCAGCACTCCCGTTATATGCTATCGTAGCGGGAGATAGCCGCTAGCTCATCTGTTTTTCCTAGTATCGATCGTACATTCCCCATAACAACAGATGGGAGGGTGGGTCTGTACCTTATATTCCTTGTCCGCCGTCTTGCCCCAGCTCGACAACCACGCCGTTTCCGTCTTATCTCTCCCGGTATGTCGAGTTTTTTTGTTAGCATCGTGGGCCGGTTAAGTGCTAACAGCTGGTCTCTATTATACTGCCTCCTGCACGAAACAGTGGCTCCGTCCACTAGCTCAGGAGACATTTGGGTGATCTACGTGTTTGGATGGAATAAAGGTGACGCTGGATCAGAAAGATTGGCAAGAGAGCCAGATAGTAAATAAAATAGGCAGAAATTGATCTGCTGTTGCAAAAGGCAGCCTACTTGTGTGGCGCCGGAAGTCAAGAAAGTGGCCGAACATCCCATTTTCCCCTCATCGTGTGTTATGGGCGCCCTCTGTTGGGGTATTAAGGACAAGGTCTTGAGGGCACAGGCTGACGAGGCCGACCCGGGGGGGGGGGGGGCAGCGGGGAGGTTGGTGTCCGGGGGGAGGTCATTCAGTGGGGTCATGCGTCCAAATTTGCTTGCCACTCGGGTAGGGCACACATGGTGGCTCTCCTGCAGAGGATGTTTTGGTGGCCGTCTCTCCAGAAGGATGTGGGGGACTACATCCGAGCCTGCCCTCAGTGTGCGACTGGCAAGACTTCCTCTTCTCCACCTGCCGGGTTGCTTCATCCCCTTCCCATCCCAGGCAGGCCATGGTCACACATGGCGTTGGACTTTGTCACCGGTCTGCCCACGTCCAATTACTGCACTACTATCCTCACACTGGTTGACAGGTTCTCCAAAGCTGCCCATTTCATCCCTCTGCTGGGGCTGCCCACGGCTAAGGAGACGGCCGACCTTCTGGTCCAGCACGTAGTTAGGCTGCATGGCATCCCTTGGGACATTGTCTCCGAATGAGGTCCCCAGTTTGTCTCTAGGGTCTGGAGGTCTTTCTGCGCTGTGTTGGGGGCCACGGCAAGTCTATCATCCGGATACCACCCACAAACCAATGGACAGTGCGAGTGGGCCAACCAGGAGGTGGAGGCGGCGCTGCGGTGTGTCGCGACCTCTAACCCATCATCATGGAGCACGCACCTCCCCTGGTTTGAATACGCTCACAACACTGCTGTATCAAGAGCCATCGGCATGTCCCCCTTTGAAGCCTCGTTGGGTTATAATCCCCCGCTGTTCCCTGAGGAGGAGGGAGACATCGCCGTTTCTTCTGTTCGCATCCATCTGAGGGGTTGCCGGTGGATCTGGAGGACGGCCAGAGCAGCACTTCAGTGGACGGCAGAACGTAACACCTTGGTGGCCAACTAGTGCAGGCGTGCCATGGCGGGGGAGTACTGTCATGGCTGCCAATCTGTCACACCTGTGTGCGCACCTGCCTGCCATCTCCCTCTGCCTATTTATTCCATCAGGTTCAGTGCTCGGGGCGGAGTCGTCTGGTTCTCTACCTAGAAACCTGCTACGCCAGCCTTCGAGCTTCACAGCCTCGTTGTGTGTTTCCACGTCGGCTTCCGAGCCATCGTTTGCCTCGGTCCGGGCCTGCGCCTTCCGGACCACCAACTATCAAGTAAGCCACCACGATTCTTGCTCACCCTGTCAGCTTCCCCTGTGCACAGGCGGAGATCCGTGGCGGTGGACCTCTCTCTTCCTGGCGGCGGATTATCTGCCTCCCTCACCAGCATCCAGTTCACCGGCCACCTGCGGGCACTATCCTCCTGGCTGCAACTTCAGCGCTTACCTGGGCTACTCTCAACCACCTCTGGCAGTAAGCACAATTCCATCCAAAGTGCCTATCGGGCCAAAACTGTTATTAACACCCTCTGTCTCTTCCCAGGGTTGCCTGGTCGTATGGTGCTCTGCCGGCCTCAGCTGGAACTCCTGATTACACTACACTACACTACACAACCCTGCATACACGCATCCACTCACGCACACTTTATCAATAAATGGTTAATTGTATCTGCCTTGAGTCGTGTCTGCTTTGTGGGTCACTGAAACCATGTCACAAAATGACAAAACTATCCACAATATTCTCCAGAAAATCCTCAAAAGTACTACCACATGTGCAAAAAACAACAGTGCAAAAAACATGTGCAAAAACCAACAGAATGCCAGGGCTCAGTAATGTCACTGCAACACAACCACACTCCCATAGCAAGCATCCATCAGCTGAACACAAATCAATGGACCTTGTGTATCACAACATACACAATTTCCCTTTTAATAGAAAAATTGTAAACATAAACAAAAAACTATCTCGCCCATGACATCACCAACCACGAAGCAAAAACAGGGCATGGGAGTGAGCAGACATTATGAACACAGCTTTAGAATTTTAGACTGCTACTCACCAGACAGTTGGACCCAAAGCTGTGAGGATGAACCCGGTGAAGTGTATGTCCTCAGCTGCTGGCAGCCGCTACATCTGTAGCACATAGCTGTTTACTGCTAGCCGACTAGCCAGCTTATTTTAACTGTTGACCAGTATCACTTAATCTTATCCTACACTTTATTACATGTATAGTTTATTTCTTTTATCTTATCATGTTTAATGTTGCAGCATTGTACCGAGACAAATTCCTAGTTTGTGTACTACATGAACAATGGCAATAAACCTGATTCTGATTCTGATTCAAAAAAATAACAACCGACATCCAGGTGAAGTTTTGGAGGAGGCTGTGACAATTATCCAGGTGAGAGCTCCGGCAGATGGGCAGCGCGGTGGCAGAGTGGTTAGCACTGCGGCAGCACAGCAACTCACCCTTGGCCGGGGGATCCTGGGTTCGATCCCAGCCCCTGACCAACAGTGATCCGTGTGGAGTTTGCATGTTCTCCCCGTGTCTGCATGGGTTTACTCCGAGATTTCTCCGGTTTCCTCCCACATGCCCAAAACATGCAAGTTAGGTTAATTGGCCTCAAACTGGGGATTCTAAATTGTCCTTAGGTATTACTATGAGAGTGAATGGTTGTCTGTCTCTCCGTGTTGGCCCTGCGATGAACTGGCGATCTGTCCAGGGTGTACCCTGCCTCTCGCTCAAAAGATGCTGGGATAGGCTCCAGCCCCCCCACGACCCGAAAAGGATTAAGCGGAAGAAGACGGATGGATGGATGGAGCTCCGGCAGATAACGCTATAAACTTAAACATGACAGCATTTTGGGGATTTCCATGGCAGTGATCCAGTTTGTTGACTTTGCAATGTCTGCATGGCACGCACAGTGTCTGTCACTACCCAGAGTGGCTTCTGTAGTTCTGTACGGAGTGCAGTTCAGGCCAAAAAAGTACTATTCGTGCTTTCTGCTGTTAACTGCGGTTAACTGCAATCACAAAATTTGTCGCTATTAACGGAGGCGAAGCGTTAACGGCCGATTAACGCGATAATGTCAACACCACTAAAAAACCCAAAAACATATAAAAAGTTACACCCAAAAACTGATTTCCATCAGTGTTTTTTTTTAATTGCACTGTAACTGCAAACAAATGAGTTTTCAAACTTATATGCAATAGATGTTTTTCAGTCAGTCAAAACAGAAGATTATCTCGAATTTCTTCCAGATTTTGTTTTTCATACACTTAACGTATGTCTAACTTTCTGTACTGAAAGTCTTTATTGTGCTTTTCATTGTGAAAGCCTCTGGTTATCATTACCTCTGCCAAGGAGGTTATATGTTTTTGCCAGCACTGGTTTGTTGGTTTGTCTGTCTGTCTGTCTGTAAGCAACATTACTCAAAAAGTTATGAACAGATTTTGATGAAATTTTCAGGAAAAGTGTGTAATCACTCGGGAAATAGCTGAGTAGATTTTGGTGATGATCCAGTAACGCATATCTCCGCCAAGGCTCTTATCTTCTCACAAAGTGTTAGCAACAATACTCAAACCCCCCCCCCAAAAAACTACTGGATGGATTTGGATAAAGTTTTCACCAGAGGTGGTTTTTGGGCTAGAGACAACGCCATTACATTTTGGTGATGATCTAAGAATGCATATCTCTTCCAAGGCTCTTATCGTCTCACAGTGTGTTAGCAACAAAATTCCAAAACTAATGGACAGACTTTGATGCAATTTTCATCAGAAGTGTCTCTAAACCTACATACAAACCCATTGCATTTTGGAGGTGATCCATGTGGGACAGAAGGAGAAGGTATGTGCTCTTTGAGTGCTTTTCTAGTTGGAAGATGCATACAGGTAACACATATGGAAACAATGCAGAATTGATCACCATGGTAAATGGTATCAAAGCCATACATTAGTGAGGAGTAAATTATGTTTGAAGTTTTTGATTTAAAGTCACCTGTCATCACTAATTAGAGGTGTACCAGTGTTCTGACATGTTGTCATACTTTGTCAGAATACCATACCCATCTGGCAAACAGATAGATATAGCTATCGGTTTAGCATACTTTGTCAGAATAGCATACAGTACCTACCTGTTGGTACACGTACAACGACATTTTTTAAAGTTAACTGCAGCCTGACTATTTAACAGATATACTGCAACAACAAAATTAATAATATGCAACTCCATATTGTTATATAACAGCTGCAATGCAAATATGGCTCTAACGTTACAAAATTGCTTACTTTCCGTCAGCTGTATCGAAATCTCTGGTGGGCCACAATATACTATTGCTTAACTTCTGTCAGCTGTATCATGTGCATTTCCTGTTATATGCTGCACATTGCTTACCTTCTGTCAGCTGTCCGTCAGCTGTATCGAAGTCTCTGGTCTATGCTGAAATTATGGGCAGTCACGGCTCCAGCCCCCCACGACCCGAAAAGGATTAAGCGGAAGAAGATGGATGGCTGGATGGATAGATGGATGGATGTATTTCCTGCTACATGCATATGCGCACATGTGCAGTAACCCAGGGTATGGCATTCTGATTAAGTATGGCAAAATGTCAGAACATCGGTACATGCATTCATACCAGAACTGTCACACTAGTGCCTTTATGGTTTAGTGCAGGGGTGTCCAACCATGTGCCATGGAGAGCCAAGACCCTGCAGGTTTTCTCTTCTACCCAGTCTCTTTAGCAGGTGTTTTCACTTATCAGCAATCAGTGGGAAGAAGTTCACTGAAATCTGCTGTTGAAGACACTGGTTGGAGGTAAAACCTGCAGGGTCTTGGCTCTCCATGGCACATGGTTGGACACCCCTGGTTTAGTGCATTCAAGCAGAAGAAGAATGTATCTGTTTTTAGCTTTAATTCAATCTAATAAATAGTCACTGGCAATTAACCCTCCAGTCCATCAGGGGCGTATATGGTCATTCATTGCTCTTTGCAAACCGTAATAACAGAAAAAGTGCAGAAGAACACCTCAACCAAAGCACATATGGCGTTCAGATTTTAATATTTCTTTTTTCCAAGGCACATTGGAGAACCAAAACAAGAACTGCTGAATAAGATGACGTGCAAGAGCTTGAAAACCCACCTGTTTGCTTCAAATCAGCAGTGTAGGAAAATTTCGGGTTCCTTGTGAACTATGGCAGCAGTGAGATTGATTGGCTGATAGGACAAAGATGGTGTGTTGACGTTGGGAGATGGCTGTACAATACACCACGTTCCAAATTAATATGCAAATGATATTTGTCTCTGATTTTCCTAAATAGCTGATGCTTTAGAATTTTAGACTGCTACTCACCAGACAGTTGGACCCAAAGCTGTGCAGATGAAACGGGTGGAGTGTATGTCCTCAGCTGCTGGCAGCTGCTACATCTGTAGCACATAGCTGTTTACTGCTAGCCGACTAGCCAGCTTCAAAAAAATAACAACCGACATCCAGATGAAGTTTTGGAGAAGGCTGTGACAATTATCCAGGTGAGAGCTCCGGCAGATGGGCAGCGCGGTAGCAGAGTGGTTAGCACTGCGTCAGCACAGCAACTCACCCTTGGCCGGGGGATCCTGAGTTCGATCCCAGCCCCTGACCAACAGTGATCTGTGTGGAGTTTGCATGTTCTCCCCGTGTCTGTGTGGGTTTACTCTGGGATTTCTCCGGTTTCCTCCCACATGCCCAAAACATGCAAGTTAGGTTAATTGGCATCAAAACTGGGGATTCTAAATTGTCCTTAGGTATGGCTGTGAGAGTGAATGGTTGTCTGTCTCTCTGTGTTGGCCCTGTGATGGACTGGCGATCTGTCCAGGGTGTACCCTGCCTCTCGCCCAAAAGATGCTGGGATAAGCTCCAGCTCCCCCCGTGACCCAAAAAGGATTAAGTGGAAGAAGATGAATGAATGAGTTGATGCAAATGACAGTCAGTATAATTTTCAAGTCATCAACCGTTAGAGCTCAATTCAAATTTTATTTAACAAACCTCCCAATAATAACTATTTTTTGCAAAAATAAAAAAAACTCTCAAAATGCACTGTTCCAAATTATTATGCAAAACAGATTTTCAAAACATTTTATTGGTTTTAAAGAACTGAAAATGGTCATTTGTTGAATTTGCAGCATTAGGAGGTCATATTTATTGAAATCAAAAGCTATTTTGATTAACTTTGACAGGCCAAGTTACATGCTAACAGACCCCTTCTTTAATACAACCTTCACAATTCTTGCATCCATTGAACTTGTGAGTTTCTGAAAAAAATTCTGCTTGAATTTCTTTGCAAGATGTCAGAATAGCCTCCCACAGCTGCTGTTTTAATGTGAACTGCCTCCCACTCTCATTGTTTTTTTGCTTACCTGGCTTCCTCAACATACAACCCTCGTCAACTGCTGACTGAGCGCTCCAGGAAGTGGCTATGACATATGAGGATCCATGGATTATCGCTACCAATGGCTGTTGCCGACTGTCCCGGAGGCTGGGTACCGGCTTCCCTGCCACTGCCCCAGGCGGATTCGCAGTAGGGGCTGCGCACCAGAGAATCTTTACACGATCAGTCGTGCCTCCCAGCAGGCTGATCAGTGTTTGATCCGCATGGCTCTGATTAACACCAGATCTGTTGCAAATAAGACTTTTATTCTGAATGACTTTTTTACTTTACATTCCTTGGATTTTTTTTCTGATGATGGAAACATGGGTTAAACCAGGTGAGACCACCACCTTCTCTGAGCTCCTTCCTCATGGATGTTCTTTCATCAGCTCCCCATGAGCATCTGGTTGAGCTGGGGGTCTGGCTTCTGTTTTTAATGACACTTTTAAATGTCTCCTTCTCTCCACAAATACTTATTCCTGTTTTGAGCTGCAACTATTTGTGGTGAATCTCACAAGTCCAGTGTTATTTGCTGTTGTCTATTGCTCTCCTAAGTATAACAAGACCTTCATTAATGGGTCTTCTGAGATTTTGGCAGATGTTATGCCAAAATATGATAAACTATTGATTTGCAGGGACTTTAATATTCATGTCTGTTGTCCATTTGATCAGCTGACATCTGATTTCAAAAGACTGTTGGCGACATTTAATTTAAACATTTTAGTGGACAAACCAACACACCATCTTGGTCACACTCTGGACCTTATTATCTCCTTTGGGCTCTCAATCTCTCTTAAAAAAATTTCTGAGTCTGTCATCTCAGATCATTTCCCCATTATTTTTGAATTGTTGGCCCCTTCATCACCCAGCAAGCCTGTGGCTCCATCATGCTAGCGTTACATCATCACTTCTTCAATGCCAGAGGAGTTTACTGCTGCTTTTAGGGACTCAGTTTTTTTGCTTTGAATGGCCTTGTTTCCCCTTCCCATCTGGATAATATTCTTTCCTCATTTCATACCACCTGCTCCAGGATCTTGGACACTATTGCCCCATTTCGACTTAAATTGGCCAAACCGAAAACAGATCCCTGGCTAAATGACACTACCCATGCCATAAGGCAACGGGTCAGGCAGGCTGAACACATATGTCTCTGCAAATTTTTAGGGACTGTCTTGCTGATTACCAGAAGACTGTGCAAAAGGCAAAATTTCAGTATCTCTGATATTATTTCCAGCAGCAGTCACTGTCCTAGAGTGCTGTTTAACACAATTAACTCTTTTATAAACCCACACACTCAGACTGTAGCAGATGTTTCATTTACGACATGTGAGACGCTTCACTTTTTTGTTGATAAAGTGGACTCTGTCAGACGAGTTATTAGTAACAGTTTTAATGGGACCTTGTCTGTTATCCCGGGTCACTCTGCTGTGTTTGAACAGTCTGAGCTGATTTCTTTATCATTACTCACTGACAGTGAAGTCTCTAAAGCCTACAAATTGCTCACTGGATGTTGTTCCCTCTGGAATTCTGAAAATGATTTTTAATACTGTAGGGCCTGGTCTTTTGGTTTTTATTAATTCCTGTCTTAGTTCAGAATTTGTCACACCTGCTTTTTAAACATGCTGTGGTTAGGTCGCTTCTGAAAAAAAAAAAAAAATCACCTTGACCCTTCAGTTTTATTTAATTTTAGACCCGTTTCTCATTTGCCCTTTTAATCTAAGGTTTTAGAAAAAAGTTGTTTTTGTACAATTGCAATCCTTCTTAGAAAACAACTATTTCTGAGACATTTCTGTCATGAGTCTGAGCATGGTGGGGGCTGTGCTCAGTTCCAGTCTTAAATTTAGCCTTTTTTTTTGCTCATTTGTTTCTCTGTTTCTTATGATCTTTTTTTTTTTTTTTTTTATCTGGGTTGTGTTCATTGACGAGTTGTTGTATTTTTAGTTGTGTTCTTGTAGTCTTGTCTAGTTATGGTTTTGTTTATATCTTTTGGGAATGGGTATCTTATGGATACCTTATACTTATGGATATCTTATTTTGCATTATTTAGTTCCGGTCTGTCCTTTTATTTTGACAGTGCTGTGCAGCTTCTGGCTGTCAAACTGTTTCATGGGCTGCACAGCTGTCACTTGTTGTCTTGATGATATTCTCACTCATGTACCCACACCTGATGATGATCTGGTATTTTTCTATTTAAGCAAACCAGTGTAAAGCATTCCTTGCAGCGGTCTTGCAGAGGTTGTTTTCATATCCTGTGTTGCTAAGACAGTCTCTTTGTCTGTGTCATTCCTCCGGGTGTTCCCCGGCATTTCCCGTAAGTGTGCATATTTGTGTGTTTTGTTTTGTAAGTCGTTCTGTTAATAAATGTGCAAAAACTCACTGCCAGAGTTGGTGTCCTTAAATTCTGCACTTGGAGGGGACATTTACGATAGTAGACTGCTGCCTGAGTGAGACACCAGCGGCAGTGAGTTTTTCCGTTTTCTTTTCCCTCCCGTATTTTTTCCCGTTAAATCTGTGTTTTCTCAGCAGCAGTCACCCATTTTGGCTGAGCCTTGCCTGCCTGCTGCTGCAGCCTTTTCCTCATCTTCACCTGTCTCTTCTGTGTCCTCTCCTGTTTCCTCTGTCTGTCCACCGGTCCTTGGAGGGAACCACCAGATGAAGAGGAGGTCAGCAGTTCCGGAGGGTAAGGGTTCAGCCCTGCAGCCATATCCTGGATGGGAGTCGAGCAGCCCCCATGACCTGAAACCTGAGTCAACTATGAGTCCCCTGGTTTCAGCATTGCGGGACACGGTACCATTAGTAAAGCGAGTCCTGGCTCCGTCACACTGAGCTGGAGTTCCCCCTGCTTCAGTCATCACATCGGAGGGTCCACCAGTGTTAGCCACCACACCTGGAGGTCTACCAGCACCCGTCATGTCATCCGGGGTCCCACCAGTGGTAGCCGCTATGGCTGGAGGGTCACCAGCTTTTTCTGCCATCATGCCTGCTGCCTGGGCCACTGCAGCAGGGTCGCCGGAGTCCTGGATGGCAGTGGAACTTGAGTCCTGGCAAGTTCTCTGTTCTGGTTTAACATCTTCAGATTCAGAGAATTCTTGTCTGGCTCAGGGTGGGGGGAATCAGTTGCAGACACCCTCTGCTCCAGAGCTCTCCTCACCATGCTCCACTGCTGCCAGTGATTCTTCTTCGGTATATTTTCTTTTCTCCTTCTCCCGAGGTGGCTGTGATGGGAGAGGTTGCCCAGACGGGGGAGGCCAAGATGTCTCAGCGGTAGTCGCCGGAGTCCTGGATGATGGTGGAGCTCAAGCTCAGGCAAATTCTCTCTTTTGTCCTTGAGAAATCTTGTCTGGCTATGGTGGGGGGAACCAACTGCAGCCATCAGCTGCACTTAAACTCCCCTCGCCGGGCTCCACTGCTACCGGTGACTCTGACCCGGTGTTTGTCTGTCTTCTATCTGAGTCTTCTCCTGAGGTTACCATGGGTCCCCTACCTCTGCCAGAGGTCTCCATGGGTCCTTCCTCTCTGCCAGGGGTCTCCGTGGGTCTTTCCCCCCTGCCGGAAGTTTCCATGGGTCCTCCCTCTTCGCCCAAGGTCTCTGTGGGTCCTGCCTCTTCGTCCGAGGTCTCCGTGGGTCCTGCTTCTCCATCTGGGGCTGCTGTGGGTGCTATGCCTCCATCTGGGGCCTCTGCGGGTGCTGCGCCCCAGTCTGGGGCCTCCACGGATGCTTCACCTTTGCCCAAGGTCATTGAGAGTCCTTTGCTGTCACCTGGGGCCATCATGAATCCTTCATCTTCATCAGGGCGAGCTGAGGGTCCTCAGGTGTTGCTGGGGGTCTTCACTGATCAGTCTTCATTGCCAGGTAGTTGCCTCATGGATTGAGGGTTCCCCTCCCTTGGAAGCTTTGCTGGTCCACCGTCATCACAGCCTTGGCTCCGCTTCATCCACACCACTGTCCATGCGGCCCGTTGGGGGTATGGGTCCTAGCTACCGCCTCCAGGAGGGGGCATGTTGTGCGCCGTGGCTCGTGGGCTCCGGGATATAGGGAGACTGCCCAACAGACTGTGTCATTTGGTTGGGTGGCTGAAGATGTCTGGAAGACCACCTGATGGGCTACGCCAGCTGCCGCCCCCAGGAGGGGGCGTGTTGTGCGCTGCCGCCCATTGGCCCACAGATTTGGGAAGACCACCCGACGAGCGTCATCGTCTCCGTGGAGGCATTTGGTACTCTGGGAGACCACTTGAGTTTGGTTTGTCTATCACTTAACACCATCTGTATCTCGTGTCTCCTTGTTCAGTGTTGTGGGTCATGAGTACTTTTATTGTTTTGGGTTTTCTCTTTTGTCTTGCTTCGGTCCCTCCATGCTTGGATTCCACCTCCTCCTCCCCGGGGTGGGTTGTTTTTCTTGTTGGTGTGTCTTCTTTGTGTGTGTGTGTGTGTGGGGGGGGGGGGGTTCTTTCTTTTTTTGATGTTGCCCTGGGGTATCTGGTCCCACCCCTTAGGGAGGGGACACTGTCATGATCCTGAGCATGGGTGGGGGCTGTGCTCAGTTCCAGTCTTTAGTTTAGTCCTTTTTTGTTCATTTGTTTCTCTGTTTCTTATGATCTTTTGTATCTGGGTTCTGTTCATTGATGAGCTGTTGCAGTTCTAGTTGTGTTCTTATAGTTTTGTCTAGTTATGGTTTTGCTTATTTCTTCTGGGATTGGGTTATCTTATTTTGCATTATTTAGTTCTAGTCTGTCCTTTTATTTTGACAGTGCTGTGAAGCTTCTGGCTGTCAAACTGTTTTATGGGCTGCACAGCTGTCACTTGTTGTCTTGATGATGTTCTCACTCATGTACCCACACCTGATGATGATCTGGCATTGTTCTATTTAAGTAGACCAGTATAATGCAATCCTTGCAGCGGTCTTACATCTCCAGATGTTGTTTTCACATCCCGTGTTCCTAAGACAGTGTCTTTGTCTGTGTCATTCCTCCGGGTGTTCCCCGGCATTTCCCTTAAGTGTGCATATTTGTGTGTTTTGTTTTGTAAGTTGTTCTGTTAATAAATGTGCAAAAACTCACTGCCAGCAATTGGTGTCCTTAAATTCTGCCCTTGGAGGGGGCATTTACAACAGTTTCAATCTGGTTTTAGACCTCGTCACAGCACCAAAGGCGCTTTTCCATTTGGAACAGTTTGGCCTCGTTTGGCCTCCTTTCGTACGGTACAGTTCGGCTCGCATGTTTTTCTACTGCACTAGGTGTCATTTGAAGTGGGTGGGAAATAGTTAAAAGGGAGGCGGCACAACCCTCTCCCTCCCGCTACGTAAAACAAACGTAACTGGCATAAATCAAGCATAACGTTACGCAAAACACAAGTTGGCAGGATACGAGGCGTCTGCGTTCTCTGGCTGTTTTTGCCAGAATAAAGGCAAAAACGGAGAACAGAAGGCAAACCCGCAATACGACACACTCTGGAAAGGTACTGGAGCATTTAGAAGCCATGAGGATGCGAACTACATTATGTATGACGGTAAGCTAATGATTGCTGATGCTACTTTGCTTTTAAGTCCACCGTACAACATTGTAATGTCGGCAAGTTATCGATATTAGGTCCTAAAATCTGTATTCTGTGTATGTGTTTCAGATGGCTCTCTTCTGGCAAAAATATCACTTCAAACGGTCGGCGTTAATGTTCATCACAGTGATGTGACCCCAAGTTCACGAACGCGAAGTGGCTATAATGTCTGTAGAAATGTTTAGCTTCCTGTGAAATAAATTGATCTAATCTGTGTCAAAATCATGGAGAGACTGTTGAGACGTCATGGGATTTACCTGCTCCAGCCAGTGGTGTCGTGGCAAAACATGGATCAGGTGCCATATAAGCTGTTAAATATATATTTCAACAGGTAAACAGTACTGAGTTAGGCATAAGATATATTTAGCAATTATGGTGCATTTTAAGCCAAAACAAATGGATCTAGGATTAGAAGTAATTAAAATAAAGCAGTCCCAAGGTTACATGGAGAAGTACATGGATTAACTGGAAATATATCGTAGTGAGTATTGGTGACTACCTGTAGATACTGTATAAATATATATTCTCTGCATCAACAGTGAACTATACATGTATTCATGTAGTATTGCCCTGGGAATTTTGAAAATAAACCTTTGCACTTTTGCAGATGTCTCTATTTTGTTTTACAGTCTTCAGCAAATACTTGTTTTGGTTACTTTTCTTAAAAATGAGCCATTATTTTCAAAGTCACAGATAAATGGTTCGTACTGTTGACTCTTTTCCCACCGGTGTCTGAACAGACAAAATAGAAAATCATGATGCAAACACATAAATCACTAAATTGTTTATTCCAATCAGCAGCAAATTACAGATTATTTAGAATGTGCAAAATTCAAACTGTAAAAAAAAAAAAAGAAACTGGAATGGGTAACACGGCAGCCACGCTGCCTCACTGAGAAGCAACTGGTCGGCCCCTCGTACTGGTCCTGGTTCAGCAGATCTTCAGCCTGCATCTCTGTAAATAGTGAAGCAAGGTCTGGTTTGGGTGGATCATTTTCCCCTTGCCTAGATGAAAGACAAATGGGTGGTGGATAATTAAAGCAAGTTTAAAACATATTTGAGAAATGAATGAATCTTTATTTTGGATAATTAGATTAAAAGAAAGGAACAGAATAATAGAACAAAGGGGGAAAAAAATCCAATAAGGTCAAATTAAACAGGAACTCCTTGGATTATACAATTCAACATAACTTATCAGAAATGGGTGATGGCTGAAGCCGCAGCTTATATTGCCCACCCATGTTCCAGCTAAGAATTCAAAAATAAAATAAAATAAGAGTGATTACAAATCAGAACAAAGCCAAGACAAAACGTGACAAAAAATAAGCAACAGCACAACACAGACTGGATATGATAATCCTTGTGTGATTTTACATGTCGTTTTGTATATACAGCCGTGGACAAAATTGTTGGTACCCCTCTGTTAATCGAAGAAAAATCCACAATGGTCACAGAAATAACTTGAATCTGACAAAAGTGGTAATAAATAAAAATTCTATGAAAATTAACCAATGAAAATAAGACAATGCTTTTGAATTTTGGTTCAACAGAATTATTTTAAAAAACAAACTCATGAATAAACAGGCTGGACGCCATGGCGACTGCAGCTTAACACTGAAGCTCTCAGACTCAATCCAGGATAACACCTTGAAAATCAAACTTAACGGATTTTTGGAGGAGTGAAAATCAAAAGACAAAATCATCATGTCTAAAGGAAAACAGAAGAAACTGAAATTCTCCAGGCCAGGACACGTATCGGCCGGAGAATCTGAACTGGAAGATCCCCGTTCAGAAGACGAGGAGCTGGTGATAGCTAACAAAAGGGTTAGCCTGAAATCACTATTTGAGGAACTACGACGATTTCGCCGAGATGTTACGGCCGAATTTCGGGAATTCAGAGAAGAATTGAAAAGGACAAACAGCAGAGTGGACCAGGCCGAGAACCGAATCTTGGAAACAGAGGATCGAATAAAAGTGCTCGAAGATTCTGTGCTGGACCTACGCAAAAGACAAGCAGCTATAGAGGCTAAGCTAACCGACCAAGAAGGAAAACAAAGAAGAGATAACATAAGAATTCATGGTCTGATAGAAGGAACCGAAAATGGTTTTAACTCAATGGCAGAATGCGTGGAATCCTTACTAAGAGAGAAATTGGATATTCCACAAACCACCGACTTGAAGATAGAAAAGGCACATCGTTCATTAGCCGCTAGGCCGGCGGCGGAAGCGCCCCCACGTTCGGTGTTGGTAAGATTTTCCAATTTCAAAATAAAACAAGAGGTTGTAAGACTGGCCTGGCAGAAAAAAGGATTTATGCACCAGGAGAGAAAAGTCTACGTGGAACACGATTACGCCCCGGAGGTCCTTAAAAAGCGCAGGGAATACAATGACGCGAAAAAGGTGTTAAGAGAGAAGAAATTGCGCTTTCAGACACCATTTCCTGCGAAGTTAAGGGTCTTCTACGGCGATGAAACGTGTCTCTATAATTCGGCGGAAGAAGCAACAGCTGACATGGCGAAAAGAGGGCTCCCGGTAACGGTATTTAAACCCGCGGCAGACCCGAGTGTGAAGATCAAAGCGCAAACATGGACAACACAAAGACCCTCAAAATCCACGGACCAGCAGCGGGAAACCCAGCACCAGAGCGTCGCGGATAAACTATCCGTTTTCAGGTTGGAATAGCGACCTTTTTTTTTTTTTTCCTCTTGAATCAATCCGCACATCCAACCCCCCTCATACAAGGTAACAAACATTAAAGGAGATGCATATTCAGCATGTGGTAAAACATTTCATGGAACAATCATATTATTTGAAACAAATAAGTCTTTGTAATAAAAAAAAAACAAAACAAAAAACTTGTTAAAATAGAAATGTGACAATAATCCACATGTTCTCCTCATACTAACAAATACTGTTTTTGCGTGAATGTTTGATGTGATGGGGGTGGGAGGGTGCACACAATTTCACAGGGTTTAGGCATAAAAGGAAAAAAAAAAAAAAAATCATTACAAGTTTGGATTGGGTTCTGAAACTCACGTTAAAAGCATGGGACAACTTTCAGTGGTAAGAGAGGGCCCTCAACACGTAACAGAGTTTGAGGAATTTCCCTCAGAGCCTTCACTCCATCAAGGCTCTTACAGGGTCTTTAAAAAGACCTCAGCTCAGGAAGTTCTTTTGACAGCTTTTTGTTTTAAAGTTTTTTACACTATGTTCTTAATGTTTTTCTTGTTTTTAATGTTCTTTCAGTTTCTGAGTAGCACAAAAGAGGGCCACCACACAGTTATACTAAACAAAACAACACAATGGAGAAACAGGGTGTAACCAAAATAATTTCATATAATGTAAAAGGAATCCTGAATCCAGTTAAAAGATCCAAGATTCTAGGCAAAATGAAAAAAGACAAAGCAGGAATAATACTTTTACAAGAAACCCACCTAACAGACGTGGAACACAATAAACTCAGTAGACAAGGGTTTAAAATGATCTCTTCATCTTCATATAAATCAGGGAGGAGGAGGGGAGTAGCAACATTGATATCAACCAAAATTACATTTGAAAAAAAATCAGAACACAAAGATAAAGAAGGGAGATACAGTTTGGTAACTGGGCGGCTAGAGGGAGAAGATATCACCCTGCTGAATGTGTATGCTCCCCCAGGGGCTAACTGGAAATTTTATAAAAATGTATTCGACCTAATGATAACTAAAGCTCAAGGTTTAGTGATATGTGGTGGGGACTTCAATCTTAGACTGAATCCATACTGGGATGCTTCTGGTAATTCCCCACATCAAAATAACACCCAAAACAGGAACACTCGGATGCTACTAAAAGAATTGGGAGTCTGTGACGTGTGGAGGGAACTCAACCCCAGTGTAAAAGACTATACATTTTACTCAACTCCACATTCATCTTACTCAAGGATTGACTATTTTTTTATGTTTAATAGAGACATTGGTAGAGTAAAAACATGTAAAATAGGACTGATGGATCTCTCCGACCACAGTCCGATCTACATGGACTTAAATATCCAAAAATACACAAATAATACATTTTCTTGGAGGTTAAATTCAAATGTCCTGAAAGGACCATTGAAAGATGAATTGGAGTCAGATATTCTCAGATATTTGGAAGATAACGATAATGGAGAAGTATCCCCTTTAATACTGTGGGATGCATGTAAAGCTGTAATAAGAGGAAAGATTATTGCAAAACTGGCAACCCAAAAGAAACTAAGACAAGAAAAACTATCCACATTAGAGTCAGAACTTAGGAACCTAGAAAAAGAACACAAAGGCAACACTCATTCTACTGACTCGCTCAAGATTAAGGAAATTAAAAACCAAATAAATGAGATCTACACAATAGAAATCCAGAAGAAACTTACATTTCTGAAACAAAAATACTATGAAGCAGGCAGTAAATCGGCAAAATTGCTAGCCTATAAATTGAGGAAACATCAAACAGAAAGAGCAATCTACAAAATCAGAGACCCAGTATCAAAGGAAATAAAATTCAGAATTCAGGATATTCTTAAAAACTTCGAGAATTACTATAAGAACTTATACTCCCACAAAAAACATAAAAATGCATCCGAGGCATTCCTAAACACATTAAACCTTCCCCAACTTACGGAGTCACAAAATAAAACACTACTGTCAGAAATACATCCTAAAGAATTGGAAAAAGCAATTATGAAACTAAAAGCTAACAAATCCCCAGGAGCTGATGGCTATACAGCAGAGTGGTACAAAACCTTTAAACAGCAACTATCTCCTCTCCTCCTGAAAACATTTAATTATGTCCTCCACACAGGGGAAATCCCCCCCTCCTGGAGAGAAGGGGTCATTGCAGTTATACCTAAACCTGAAAAGGATAAACTAGAGTGCTCCAACTACAGACCAATCAGTGTACTAAATCAGGACTATAAGCTTTTTACCATTATCCTTGCCAAAAGGTTAGAGAATATACTGACAGACCTAATTCATTTAGACCAAACAGGTTTTATAAGACAAAGACAGACACAAGACAGCATTCGACGCACTTTACACATAATTCATCATATAAAAAAATATAACTTAAATGCAGTCATATTAGGATTAGATGCTGAAAAAGCATTCGATTCGGTTGACTGGTCTTTTCTATACAGAATCTTATCCAGTTTCAATTTTCATAACAACTTCATTAGAACTATACAGGCATTATATAAAAAACCAACAGCTAAAATAAGGATTAATGGTAATTTATCATCATCTTTTGAACTGGAAAGAGGATGTCGTCAGGGCTGCCCCCTGTCTCCACTGCTCTTTGCAATCTTCATAGAACCTCTGAGCCAATGGATAAGACAAAACCAAAAAATTCAAGGTATTACACTTGGTCAGAAGGAACATAAAATAGCACTCTTTGCTGATGACATTTTAATATACCTAGGGCAGCCGGACACTTCTTTACCAGAACTAACCTCAGTTTTTTCAGAGTATGGAGATTTATCGGGGTACAAATTAAATATGCATAAAACCCAAGTTTTAACATTCAACTATGACCCAAATCATTATTCACTAAGCAAACTCAAAACTAACTGGGAGTCGGAATCTATGAAATATCTGGGGGTCAATATCCCGAAACAACTCAACAAAATTATATCACTAAACTATGATCCACTGGTGACAAAAATAAAATCTGACCTAGCAAGATGGAATATGATACCATTCTTGGGTATTGCACAAAGAATTGAAGCAGTCAAAATGAATATACTTCCACGTCTTCTATACCTTTTCCAAACAATACCGGTAGAACCTCCCAATAAAACATGGCAGGAGCTGGACAGAAGGATCTCAAGATTCATATGGCAGGGCAAGAGACCTAGAATCAGATATAGAACCCTACAGCTAAACAAAGACAAAGGTGGGCTCGCGCTGCCAAATATCAGGGACTACTTTAAAGCCGCACAAATTAAAACTTTAGTAGAGATATGTAACCCAGTCTACTCTGCACAATGGAAGGAGATCGAATGCCAAATAACAAGTGACATCCCCCTACAGGCGATAATAGGGAACAATGTCTTACCTAAGCTTTTGAATAACACTAACCCGTGGATAGAGACCCCGCTAAAAATTTGGTTTAAGATAGTCAGAGAGAATCAAACTAAAGAGCCCTATTGACTTCTGCAATGGATCGCCTATGATCAGGACTTTACTCCTAATAAAACAGACACCAGATTTAAAAAGTGGAAGGAGAAGGGGCTGATAAAATATTACGATTTTTTTAAAGGGCAAATCTTAAGAAGTTTTGAAGATTTGAAAAAACAAGGCCTAATAAATCAAGACCTTTACAGGTTCTTCCAGCTTAGACACCACATAAACAATATACTTAAAAAGGAGGTTTTGGAAAGGGCCCAGTCAGGTGTTCTGAAGGTCTTCTTAATGGCATATAAAGGGATCCCAGGGATCAGATACATTTCTAAAATATACCAAGGTCTTCAAGACTTAAAAGGAGACAACACATCTTATATAAAAGAGAGATGGGAAAAAGAGGGGAATTTCACTTTACATCTGGAAATATGGGAAAAGCTAAATAAACAGCAATGGAAAAGTACCTCATCCCTGCAGTGGAGAGAATTTGGATGGAAAAACTTGGCAAGATTTTTCAGAACACCTGCACAAAACAAATTTACCCATAAGGGATTGAACTGTTGGCGCTTGTGTGGTGAAAAGACTGCAAATCATTTTCATGTGTTTTGGTCATGCCCAGTTATCCACCAATATTGGACCAATGTACAGACAATATTGGGGAAAATATTCAAAATTACAGTTCCCTTTTCTTTTGTAACTTTGTATTTGGGTTTACTACCGGACTCACTGGAAAGACGAGGAGAAAAATACTTATTCAATGTTTTAATATTGGCAAGCAAAAAAGCTCTAACTAAAAAATGGATGTTGAAGGACTGTCCTACACCTGAAGATTGGACTAACGTGATCCAAGACATTTACTCGATGGAAAAGTTGACATTCGCACTGAGACAGGACATGGATGGGTTCATGAACTTTTGGCAACCCTGGACCGCATATGTGTCTTCCATTAGATCTAATCTTTGACAAATACCATTTCAATAATGGTTCCTCTCTTTGTTCCAAAGCTACTCAGATGCTCTTTTATCTTTATTTACTTACTTTTTCTTTTTGTTTGTTTTTTACTGGTTTGTTTGTTTTTTTTATTTGTTTTTTGTTTGTTTTTTTTTCTCTTTTCACTTTTTCTTTCACTTTAAAAAAAAAAAAAAAATAAGGGGTGTTGTAAGAATTAATCTTCCAATGTTGTCAGATATCAGGAAATAAGGGAACATGTGATGAAAATGTAAACACTGCATTGCTGTAACGACCTGTATACCCTTTACAAAAACTTAAAAAAAAAAAAAAAAAAAAAAAAAAAAAACTCATGAAACAGACCTGGACAAAAATGATGGTACTCCTAGAAAAGATTGAAAATAGGCCACAGGGACATGAACATGATCATAGGGACATGTTCAACCAAGATGTGTCCTCTAATTAACATCACAGGTGTCTACAAACTAGTAATCAGTCGGCCTATTTAAAGGGTGACAAGTAGTCACTGTGCTGTGACCATTGTGGGCTTTTCTTTCATTAACAGAGGGGTACCAACAATTTTGTCCACGTGTGTGTGTTTGGAGTATTTATTCCTTTAGTTTTTGTTTAAATTGTTCAAGCTTTGTACATGATTTTAATTCAGGTCCAAAATCGTTCCACAGTCTGACTCCTTGCACTGAAACACAGTGTTGCTTGGTAGTAGTTCTCAGACCCCAGGGCAGACCCAGAACTCACTGGAGAGACAACATCTCCCAGTTGGTCTGGGAACACCTTGGTATCCTCTCTGAAGATCTGGAGCAGGTGGCTGAGGAGAGGGAAGTCTGGGCTTCTCTGCTTGAACTGCTGCCTCTGCGACCCGGACCTCTGGAAAAGTGGTAGAAGATGGATGGATGGATGTCATGTATGGGAGCATTAATGAATGATACAAAGTCTATAGTGTGGGTTGATTCAGCAAATATTTCACTCTGCGCAGTATTGTGACTGATTTGCATATTTTACCTTTAATATAATTAATATGTGACTTCCAACACAGTTTATTATCAATTATTACACCAAGGATTTTAATTTTGGATACCCTTTCAATCTCTACACCATTTATACTGAGTTTAAATACTGAGTTGTTGTGATGTTGTGAAATAACGTTATCAATAAAATTTAGCCACCGATGTGTTGCCCTGGTTTCAAGTGTGGGTGGTGTTTTGCACTTGTATTGCTAAAATATAAAAGGAAGCACTACAATGGGTCTCAAATATTTGTAATGTGTTCTATTACTGAATGAGTTTAAAGATGAAATACTATACACATATAAACTAAATTCTAATGGTGACTGAACATCTCCCATTCCCCAAGGTGCAAGATACACTATTATGACTATAACTCATAAAGGATCACAGAAATGATCTGATAAAAATAAATAAACAAGTGGTTTATTTTATGGTGGCTATTATTGGATGTGCCACTCATTTTCAATTACTCTGTAATTAATATTCACACAAATAAATCTCAATTCAGTCCCTTTCATATTAAGTGGAAATTGTGCTACTTTAAATTTGGCACTTTACCTAAACTTTAATTTAAAGTGAGGTAGACGGATCCGGGAAAAAAAATGCTTTTTTGCATGCATGGAAAGAAAATCCTACAGACACATATAGCGCGATTGTCTGCAAGTGTGAATGACCTCTTCCATGAGCAAATGTACGTTTTTTGGTCCGTGGCTGTTTAAATTGGATTCTTTCCTCCCGAAAATATCATTTTTGAATATTAATTACAGCTAAATGGGAGCAGTTTCAATGCCGACATTTCACATCCTAATATACGTGTTCTATACACCATTGGCTTTTGCGTATCCAACTACCTCGCTTTAAAAAGCAAAAGATTTGACTATAAATATGATGTGTTGTTTACCTGTCAAAATACATTGGTGTCAAAACGTCGCCATTCTGAGCAGATCCTGTTTGGACTCTACAATGAAATACACATAAATAAGGTACATGCACAGCACGAAAGTGCAGCATGTAAAAAATAAATAAATAAATAAAATAAACTTTTTAACCAGGATTACAACTAGCTTATTTCATCAGATATTGTCAACACAAAAAAGAAACATACAAGGACGGACATAGCATTAAGCTAGGTCATCGTTTAAACACGATTAAGTTTTCGTCTGTCTTAAGTGAACTTTCCACTGTTGGAAAAAATAACAAAGCATGAATATCGCATCACTCACCGTTCTGTATATCACAATATCACGGCTTCAACTGCTGAAGTTGGGTGCGTTGTGGCTGTACATTCAATTCAATTCGGGTGGCTGGGTCTAATTCCCGGTGCGTCTCCGTGTATTTTCTGGTGCGTCTGCTTGTGCGCCCCACTGCAAGCTCAGTCTGCTTCCCTCTGCATTCTCTCATCAGCCGAAACACACAGGAAACTCTGCTGGACCACGGTGTTAGATTTCTGCTGATTTCTGTTAAGCCATTCTATCGTTGTGGTTTATAATATCACTTGTTCGCGGGCTCACTGACGAAAAATTGCAAATGGCGACCAGCAAGCGATTCTCGAAAATCAGCGTAACACCCACTCTCATGACGCTATGCCCAGACCAATGAATGGCCAGCAGTGGCGTAACGAAACCGTGTAGGTACCCTTCGGACCTACTTTTATCGGTGCCGATAAAAGTGGAACAGTTCCGAAATAACGGAACTGTGAGGCCATTGGGTGCCAAAAGGAAAAGCGGACAAAGGAGGCCGAACCGTGCGAAAGGAGGCCAAACGAGGCCAAACTGTTCCAAATGGAAAAGCGCCTTAAGTGTGCCCTGCTAAAGGTCCACAATGATATTAAGATGACTGTTGATGCCAAGTGCCCTGTTGTTTTAGTGCTGCTAGATCTTACAGCAGCCTTTGACACGATGGACCATACTGTCCTGTCACGCCTAAATCACCATGTTGACATCCATGGCACTGCACTTAAGTGGTTTGAATCCTACTTATTTAACAACTTTTTCTGTAATGATTGGTGACATGTCCTCATCCATTGCCTCTCTCTCCTGCGGGGTCCCACAAGGTTCTATCCTTGGTCCCATTCTGTTTTCATTATATATGCTGCCACTCGGTGTCAGGGTCTGAGTTGGGTCAGAGGACCAGACTCATCCTTTAAGTTATTCTTGTGTTTATTTTAATCCTGAGTTGTCATCATTGTGCTTTTTCCTGTCATGATCTTCTGTTTCGGGTTTGCCCTTATTGTTGACATTGTCAGTTCCCTCCTGCATTGCCTATTTGGATTTCTTAATTTGCTGAGCGCACACACCGGTTTGTAAACATGTCCATTTCTCCACCTGTTATTTAAGGGATGCAGCCCCTCACCTGGGCACTACGTCATTAGTCATTACTCATTAGTCACTGGTCATTGTGGCGTGAACCCACACACTTCTGTTTGTACTCCATTTAATCCGGTTGAAGTGTGTGGTATTATTTACGGTTTCTGAGCTGATTTATTTTGGGTTTAATAAATTATGTTAAATGCTTGCTCCGTGATTGAGTCCTGCTTTCTCCCAGCCCGAGCGCTACCCATGACAGAATGATGCAGCCAGTCATGGACTCAGCAAGCGAGTTTGGTAAGAGGAGAAGGAAATGGAGCTGCAATGAGCGAGAGTTATTGGCCACAGTGGAGGATCTGGTTGCCGCCGGTCAGAGCAGTTCAACCCCGGAAGACGTGGGGCATTGCTGGGGAGAAGTAGCAAACTTGATGAGTGCCAGACCAAGTTTGTACTCCCACCCCTAGGGGAAGAGACTCGTGCTTCCTGCACTTCCTTCGGTGCCAGCAGTTTCCTCCCTGCTTGAGCCAGCTTTTCAACCACCAATTCTCTCTCCGGCAAAGCTGTGTTGTTTACTTTTTGTGTGCTCTTTCCTTCTCTCCGTTTTATGTTTTTCATCTTCACTTGCTTCCTTCCGCTCTCTATGGCCCATTTGGGGTAGAGACTGTTTTTCCAAGTTTTTGTGCTTGTGTAGTCCAGTAAGCAGTGCATCTCAAATATGCCACGTTCCAAATTATTATGCAAATAGGATTTTAGTGTCATAAACATTCAATTTTTTGTTTTTCAATTAAACTCATGAATGGTATTGTATCTTAGGGCTCTTTGCATCACTGATATCAATCTCAGACACCTGTCATAATTAGTTTGCCAGGTGAGCCCAATTAAAGGAAAACTACTTAAGCTACTACTTAAGTGATGCCTCTCAATACCTGAGAGGCATCACTGAAAGAATACAGAGGACAATGAAAAAATACCACATCAACACCCCAGTAAAACCATACACCACTCTTGGCTCATCATAAAGACATAATACCTACAGAAAACAAAAGTAATGTCATCTATGAAATACCACGCTGATCATGCAACAAAACCTACATAGGAGAAACAGGAAGAACCTTTGGAACCAGAAAAAAAGGAACACAGGAAAGAATGTGAACAAGAGACAATAGCAAGGTACACACAAGCACAAAAAGCAACAGTTGAACAACAGAACCTGAAATTTGCCGTATCCGACCATTGCAAAAGAGAAAATCATATCATGGACTGAGAAGAGGCAAATGTCATCCACACAGAAAGCAACAAATACCACCACTGGATCAGGGAAGACATCGAGATCAGAAAACGGACCCCAAGAACCATCAACGGAGATGAGGGATCCTATACCCTGTCCCACACCTGGGATGCTGTCCTCCACAGGATACCAAAGAGCAGGGGGCGTAGTTGTCCTCTGCTGTCTGGTACACCTGAATAAAACAGCTGATAAAAACAGCTGACTGTTACAACAACATCAGGCAACCCTTCTGACTAAGGCTGCAAGAAGTGGCTGAAACATGTTAAGGTAAAAACAACCTTTTTCCACTGTCTGACAGAAAAGAAACTATTTTTATAAGCACAAAAACTTATTCACACTGCTTTTAACCAGCCCCTAAATATGAAAGCAGACTGGACTCAAGCCATTACCGAGGCAACTGGCACTTACATTTCATTGGCTACACACCCTTACACAGTAGTAGAGGAGTTAGGTTCAAGCCCTAGTATAATGTCCCACCCCTTGCTAGTCCAAGTTCAAAATAAATTAAAAGCAGCCTGACATTTGAATTTGTTTCTTTCTTCTGTTGTACCAACCTCGTATCAATCTGCGACCCTAAAACTGAGGTATGTATTGAAACATGAGCTCTGTGTACCATTACATCCTTACTAATAATTATTAGCCTTTCAGTAGAGGGAATGTGGCAATCTATAAATGCAAGGAATCTGTCTGTGTGTCTGTCTGTCTATTCCTTGCATAGCTCTCAAACCGTTTGCCAGACTGACCTCAGATTTTGTAACTGCGTTGCTGTGGTTATGAGGGTGTGCATCTCTGAATTTCAGCCTCTTTGGATATGTGGATGTTTAGGAGGGAAAATCTTTAATGAACGTCTATATGCAGCAATGGACTGCTCTCTTTACACTACATGCCACTTTAACCCTCTATATGCCTTCATATGTGCCTTAAGTTACTACATGCTGTCTTAATTTTTTTTTGAATTTAGTTATTTGGCACACCCTGAGTATTTTCAGTTAGTTTTTGGTTGGTGGGTTGTTTTCTTTGCACTGATGTTTGATGTTTAATGTTTAGCATAAGATATTATACTTCATATTTATATTTCTTACTGAGTGTTTACCTTGTTGTGCCGTGGATCTCAGAGTAATGTAATTTCAATCCTCTGTATGTGCTGTACATACTGTATGGCAGAATTGACAATAAAGTTGACTTTGACTTGATAGGGGAGCTAGTATTAAATGAACACAGAGGTAGAAAAGGTATGACCACTGGAATTTGGGGACTGAAAATCTGGATTTACAGGTATAATATAAAGCCCAATAACTCCTGTAAATTTCAGCCTCACTGGATATGTGGACTTTTAAGAGGAAATCTTTATTGACCGTCCATAGGGGAGCTATTAAATGAACACAGAAGTGGAAAAGGTATAACTGTGTGGAGTTTGGGGCTGAAATTCACAGGGCAGGCTTTGGAAGCCAGTGGGATAAGATTTGGGTGTGATCCAAGCTCCAGAACTGGGTCTTACTTACGAGACCTTATAAGGATTTGTTCAGAACTCCTGACCTCAGACTCCTTATAAGGAGTTCTTATAAGGAATTCTGAACAACTCCTAAGGTGTTGCCCAGTTCAGCAGGAACTGCTGTCAGTTTTTTCTCTCCCTTGCTCATCATGTTTTATGAAATGAATTGTGAAAAAATTTAGAAGCTCAATCTTCAAAACAGGCATGCCATTTGGGGAAAAAAAAAAGATTTTTATTTTAGCAAAACGTTAATGAAATCTAATTAGAGAAGTTTATACACTGACCTCTTCATTATTTTAGTGAAACTATACCAGATGTCATATTTAACTTAGCTTCAAGATAATTGATGAGGTCTGTCATGCCATTGTCATGAGGCCATTAGCTCTCGACCTTTGTTTGTGTTGATAATGTGGAAATAGCATTTGAATGATGTGACATGCTCACAAATATGTTTTATAAAACATGCAAAGCAACTGCTTCCATCACTCATTTTGACTTGATGGACATCAATAACAGCTGGATGACTGGGAGCAGTATTCAGAGAGAAGATGATGGACATGATGAATGAGGTGAGTGCGCTGATTCTGATCACTTTTCAACACACTGTGATAAATTTTCTATATACAACTAATGGATGATTTACAGGGTAATGTGGAACTACCAGAACAAGGCTGGCACAAGTGAAATCTTGGTCTTATTAACAATGCTGACAGGCCAATTCAGCCCTGAAACAATTTTACATTATTTCAAGGCTCAATGTGTTTTGTAGTGCCATTACTTTGTGGGAAAAAAGTGTTCAAAATTGCTCTTTAAGTTGGAGTTTGTTGACTTCCTATGTATGTTTTTTGCCTGACCAGCATGTCCATGTGGACCCCACTACAAGTAAAACCTGGGCAATCTTATGGGTCAGTGGTTTCGTTGTTGGTCCTATCTGTGTTTGTCCACATGGACCTTCCCTGTGGCACTCAATGGGGCCTAGTTGTGGTTAAAGTGGGTACGCAGATTTCTTGCTTACCTGCGTCACAGGTAATTTCATGTGTGGGGGCTCAAATACCTTTTCACTGGGGTATACTGTAATTCCCTACAACCCAAGAAAACATAGACGTAATTCCTTCAGTTTTACAACACCTGATATAGTCTTCAATTATATATCAAGATATCTGTTGTGAAAAAAAGCTTCATTCATATGTTGACAGTAGATGAACCACCCCGATGCTGAATATCTGAATGTCTGCCAAAATGGTAGACGTGCCTGTAAATTAGAATCAACGGTTGACCAAGTCAAGACCAAGACCAAGAAAGAGCAAGACTGAGTTGAGACCAAGACCATATATATAGTACTTTGAGTAAATTCAAGGGTGCTGAAATCCAAACAACTATCTTTAATTGACTAAGACATCCACAATCGTCTGTAATTAATACAAACTTGAAATCTTCACGTTCTCCAAAGTCCCATCAACAGTAAAATGTTTCAACAAGAGTTTAGTTGCAACTCTGCCCTTGTCTTTGTTTCCTCTCATCTTCTCCCACTTGCGTAAAGGGGGTGGGGTTACAACCATTAGCGATGACATAAAATTAAACCTGCAAATTGTCTCTATTGTTACATTCAAGGGTAATATTTCTTTGCAGTCATGCTAGTTATATGGATAAATAAACAAGTCCTGGTCTTAAATGGTCTTGGTTTAAAATTCTGAGTCCTTTTTGTCCGAGACCAAGAGAAGACCAAGTTAAAATGACATAGTAAATTATAAAAACTTTCACCTTTTGATGCAACATCCTCATCATCTCCCCATTGAAATAAATGTAACTTAAATGTTTCATTGGCATATGAATACGGCATGAGTCTTAATGCTACCAGCAAAAATATCTGTCAGGAAGTTGTGGTCCTTCAGTTTTTAGAGAGAATTTACTGAAAAGTTTTCAGATCACTTCCACCAGAAAACACCAGAATAAAAACTTTTTCATGAGGGTTTGAGATGTGGCAAATGGCTGATTCCAATTTCTTTTCTTTTTCCTCAGACTTTGACCTCCAGGACCTTCAGTGCAGTCAAGATGGGAGTCAGGTCCTCTTCCCCATCCAACTTCTCCCAAAGTGGCACCTTCTATGATTGTAATGTATTCGTCATGGCCTTCTACATTAGTCGAGTCTCCATTACCTTGCCTCTCTCCATCTTTATCCTCCACCTCAGCTTCCAACAATGGCAGCAGCAGCAGCAGCGCTCTTTTAAAACAATGAGCCACACTGACATGTTCACCTACCATGTGGCTGCCATGGAGCTGGCCTTTAGTTTGGGAACAGCTTTGATTTATGCTGGTAACTACTTCTCTTTCCCATATATGGTGACAATCGGGATCATTACCTCCTCCTTAGTTTTTCCTGGAGAGAACTGCTTTCACGTGCTAACCTGCGTGGAGCGGTACCTTGCTGTCATTCACCCCATCACCTACCGCAGGCTCAGAAATGACCATGGTATCAGGGTCAGAAACATCATCATTGGTTGTGTTTGGCTGCTCAGCCTCACGATAAGTTGTGTACTGACGCTGGGCTGCTCTACCGTATCCACCATCCTAATGTTCTGCCTTTTCGTCCTCACCTTCTGTACGGTCTCCTTCTGCAGCCTATCTGTTCTCTGTGCTCTGATTCGTCCAGGGCCAGGTGAAGGACGCGGAGGCAGCAGGCTGATTGACAAATCAAACCAAAGAGCATTCTTTACTATTATGACCATAATGGGATTAGTGTCTTTCTGGCTTCTAGGTCTTACTGTTATGAATGCTCTTCCTTCTTCACCACTGCTGAAGGAAGGTGTACATTGTCTTGTTCGGGTTTCAGGGTTCTTTTTTGATATCCCCAGCTGTTTGGTGTTGCCTTTGCTTTATCTTCGCAGAACTGGAAAGCTATCATGTTTGTTTCCATGAGTGGGAAAAGATTATAACTCGAAAGAGTTGTGTCTTAGTAGAGATAATCTGAGTATGTTGGACACCAGTTTCAGAGGTTGCACTAAGATTTCTTGCTGATGGAGAGGGTTATAAAAATTCCTTAATGAACCACTATAATTCAGCATCAATAAAAGCATCTCTCTCTCTCTCTCTCTCTCTTTTTTAAAAGTCAAAAGTCTCTCTCTCTCTCTCTCTCTGAGTGGGTGTGGTCGTGAGTGCGAGCTGGGAGCGTGTGACAGCGGGAGTGAATTATCTCAAACTTTTTTCTATCTTTTTGTGTTTAAGGTGGGTTTTTTTGCTAAATAATCTTAAGTTTTGTTGTTTTCTGTAGCTGGGGTGGGGTAGGCGTTCTGGGAGGGGGGTTTCTGCTGCCAGCTCTGCTGGTCAGCATGGTTTTGGAGCAAGGCTCCGGGTTCGAGAAGCTGACACGCCGGCATGCTGTCAAACTGACACCGGCTGTCAGCTGCTCAGTGGAGGAGTGTAGTCTGGCTGTGGGGGAGCTGGTCGGTTATGAAAGCGTTCGATCAGCTTCGAGAATGAATAGTGCCGTGGTGATCTTCCTCGATAGTATTGAAAAAGTTAACCAGGTAGTGGAGAGCGGGGTTGTGATTAAAGACACACTGGTTCCTGTTCTGTCTCTGGTGAATCCCGCGAAGAGAATTATGATCTCAAATGTCCCACCATTTTTAAAGAATGAGCTGTTGGAGAAGGAGCTGTCGAGACACGGGCAGCTTTTGTCCCCGATTAAGCACATCCCTCTCGGTTGTAAGTCCCCGCGTTTAAAGCATGTCATGTCTTTTAGGCGACAGGTGCTCATGATTTTAAAGAATTGCGAGGAAAGCCTCAACCTCGTATTTAAATACCGGATTGACGGCTTTGATTACACCATCCACGTCACCTCTGATAATATGAAGTGTTTCGGCTGCGGAATGGAGGGACACTTGATTCGATCATGCCCTCAGGGAGTGGGGGGTGATCACTCGGGGGAGG
Organism: Pholidichthys leucotaenia; assembly: GCA_020510985.1. NCBI lineage: Eukaryota > Metazoa > Chordata > Actinopteri > Cichliformes > Pholidichthyidae > Pholidichthys > Pholidichthys leucotaenia. Next base: position 72,156,324 of record CM035836.1, read on the forward strand.
CCGCTAGTGCGGCCTTGGGGCCGTCTGGCGGCGGAGCGGCTTTGCCGCTCTCCGAGGCTGGCGGTGCTCCCGCGCCGTCAGGCGCTTCAGCCGAGGCCGCAGGGCCGTCTGGTGGCGGCGCTTTGGCCGAGGCCGCGAGGCTGTCTGGCGGCGGGGCGGCTTTGCCACCCTCCGCAGCCGGCCTGTCGATCATAAATGAAACAGCAGCAAAAGTTAAAGCACATCGCAGGGCTGCTGCACAGACCAACATTGTGGACAAGGGTGAGATTACCGAGAGGGATCACGCTGAGGATCAGACAGATGAGCCAAATGAGGCCCAGGTAGATGGTGGGACTAGAAAAATGAATATAAAACCACAGCACAGGGTGAGCGAAAGACAGGAAGAGACAGCTACCAGGGTGGCTGAGTCAGTGTTGGAGGACGAGGATGACATTGAAATAGATGAAGAATTATGTAAAATCTCCATCAAGCGGAAGAATTTGGAAACCAAACAGCAGCGGAGCAAAGTAAAAAGGGTTGTCAAAGACAGTTCTGAGGTTCCTCTATCTCAGCCAGATTCTTATGCTGGGTCTGAGATAGAGAGTGATGGTGAAAGCAGCGATGATGTGGCCAGTGGAGGCGGTTACCCCTTCACAAAAATACAGAAGTTTTTGCAGGACACTAAGGGATCCAGAATAGTTAAAGTTGAAAATTTCTTCCCCGATCTAAAACGTTTTGTTGACTCTGCTCGGGCCTACATGAAAAATAGGGGAGAGCTTGAGCAGGAAAGTTTTACTGATCAGGAGGTCTACAGACTAAAAAAGCTTGTGCTAAAAGTTAAGAACCAAATTGCCCAGGATGATTAGTCTTTTATCGCTCATTCTTTCTTTTCTGTTTTTGTGTTGGTTTTACCCTTTTATATGCATGTGCAGTTTTAATTTTGGCACACTCAACATCAATGGAGCAAGAGAAATGTCCACGCGAGCATGTGTTATTACTCTTGCAGAATGCAAGAAAATTAATGTTCTGTTTGTTCAGGAGACTCATAGTTCTGAGGACAATGCTGCTGACTGGAGGAGGGAATTTCGAGGGGAAATTATTCTTAGTCATAAAAGCAGCAGTAGTGGTGGAGTGGGTATTTTATTTTCTCGAGATTTTATTCCACTTTCTTATGACATTGATGAGGTAATTGCAGGCCACATTTTAAAAGTTCGAGCTGTTTTTGAGAATGTGAAAGTTGTTTTTATAAATGTGTATGCTCCAACCGTAGGCACAGAAAGATTGGCCTTTTTAAATATTTTAGATGACACGATCAAAAATTGCAGTAATGATGACTTTTTATTTGTGGGTGGTGATTTTAATTGCACAGAAAATCCTCTTATGGATAGGAATCACCCAGAGCCACAAGCTGCATCCAAGAAAAGTTTAAAAGGTCTCATAGAAGCTCATGATCTGTGTGATGTGTGGAGGAATTTTCATGGCAAGGCTAGACAGTACACGTGGAGCCATAGAAAGGACGATATTCTGTCCTTAGCTAGACTGGATAGGGTTTACAGTTTTAAGCACCATTTTAGCATTTTTAAAAGTGCTTTTATAGTCCCTGTTGGCTTTACAGATCACTCTCTGGTTCAGTGTTGTGTTTTTATCAAGAATATAAAGTGCAGTAGTGCATACTGGCATTTTAACACATCACTTTTATTGGATAACAGTTTTAAAACTGCTTTTATGTTTTTTTGGAGTAATTTTAAAATAACAAAATCAAGTTTTAGTTCTTTGCAGCAGTGGTGGGATGTAGGGAAGAGCCAAATAAAGAATCTGTGCCTACAGTATACTCGCAATGTCTCTGGAGACTTGGCCAGGTCTGTCAGGGACCTGGAGAGAGAAGTAGTGGAGCTGCAGTCTTTGGCAGGTTCCACAGGAGAAAGAGGACATTTTGAGGCCCTCAATGGCAAAAAGTCTGTTTTAACTGACCTACTAGGTGTGGCCGCCAGGGGCGCTGTAGTACGCAGTAGGTTCCAGAACATTGCACTAATGGACGCTCCATCTCATTTTTTCTTTGGTTTGGAGAGGAAGAATGGTCAGAGGAGGATGATCCACTGTCTCAGCTCCGAGGACGGGTGGCTAATCCATGAGTCTGCGGAGATCCGTCGCTTTGCAGCTGCTTTCTACAAAGATCTTTTTAAGAAAGAATTTGTTGAGAATCCACATGTGCTGAGTCATTTTTTGACGGACTTGCCAAAAGTGATGGCTAGCATGAATGCGGAGCTGGAGAGTGGGATCACTCTGCAGGAACTAGCAGTAGCTGTCCAGTCTCTTCAGTGTGGAAAAGCCCCAGGGATAGATGGTCTACCATCGGAGTTCTACAAGGCGTTCTGGTCTGAGATCTGTGAGGACTTGCTGGAAGTACTGTCTGACAGTCTGCGGAAGGGTCACCTGCCCCTAAGTTGTAGAAGAGCAGTCCTCACCCTCCTTCCCAAGAAAGGCGACTTGAAAGACATTAAAAACTGGCGTCCGGTGGCCCTCCTCTGTATTGACTATAAAATTCTCTCCAAAGTGTTGGCTACCAGGCTGAGGAAGATGATGGAGCAGGTCATACATGTAGACCAGACCTACTGTGTACCTGGTAGGTTGGTTACAGACAACATTTTTTTAATTCGTGATGTTTTGGACCTCTCCAGCTCATTGGTCAAGGAACTTGGTCTTATTTCAATAGACCAAGAAAAGGCGTTTGACCGAGTTGAACATCCATACCTGTGGCAGACACTAGAGGCCTTTGGTTTCAGCTCAGGGTTCATCGCCAAGATCCAGGCTTTGTATAGAGACACAGAGTATTCTTAAGATTAATGGTGGTTTGAGTGCTCCTTTCAAAGTTGAGAGGGGTGTCCGACAGGGCTGCCCCCTCTCAGGTATGCTCTACTCTCTTGCCATCGAGCCCCTCCTTTGTAAACTAAGGCAAGGCCTCACTGGTTTTAAAATCCCCAACTCTGACTCTGTTTTTAAAGTGTCTGCCTATGCTGCTGATGTTGTTGTTTTTACAAGAAATCAAAATGATGTAGACTACCTTTTAAGAACTGTTAATCTTTTTGGTGAGTGCTCCTCAGCGAGAGTGAATTGGGGGTAAGAGTGAAGCTGTTGTGGTGGGGGGGAGACCACAAAAAATTGCCCTACCTGGTGGCCTTTCGTGGACACAAGGTGGTTTTAAATATCTTGGTGTGTTTTTAGGAAATCAGACTTTTACTGAGAAAAATTGGGAGTGTTTTTTAGAAAAAACTGAAGGAAGACTAAAAAAATGGAAATGGATTCTGCCAAACTTGTCCTTCAGAGGTCGTGTTTTAATTATCAACAATTTGATTGCTTCAATGCTGTGGCATCGACTGTCTTGTCTGGACCCTCCACCCAATTTGCTGGCCAGAGCGCAATCTATAGTCGTGGACTTTTTCTGAGACCGTCTTCACTGGGTTCCACAGAGTATCCTGTTTTTACCAAGGGAAGAAGGTGGTCAAGGGCTCATCCATCTGGCCAGCAGGGGGGCTGTCTTTCGCCTGCAGTTCATTCAGTGACTGCTGAATGGCCCCCTTGACCTTGTGTGGAGACCTATTGCCAGGGCTGTCCTGGCTCGCTGTGGAGGGCTTGGACTAGAGGAGTCGCTGCTTTTAATGGATTTAAGGGGCCAGAAACTCACAGAACTTCCCCAGTTTTACCAAAGTGCTTTTAAAATCTGGGGACTTTTTAAAAAGAACTCTCCCCAGGCTTCCTTGTCGCCTTTCTGGCTTTTAAAGGAACCACTTGTGTTCGGGACCCGTTTTGATATGGGCAATGTTTTAGGACCTTCTGTTTTAAAAAAGTTCATTTCTGCAAAGGTTACAATGCTGGGACATTTGGTGAATTTATGTGGTCCTAACTTGGACAATGCTGTTGCCCTGTGCTCGGCTCTTGGCGTTTCTTCAGACAGAACTATAATGAACTTGTTGAAAGATTGGAGAGACTGCCTGTCCGCAGAAGAACACTCTGCTATTGTTTTACACTGCGAAAACTCTGTGCAAACTGCTGATGAACCTTTTCCTTTTAGTGTTTTATCTCCTGATTTTAAAGATGGCACTGGTGTGTTTTTAAACTCTGAACACATTAACATTTGTGACTCTCCTGGTAAAAAAATGTATGGACTTTTGGTGAAAATTCTAAATGTGAATAAGTTAAAAGGTCGAGCTGATACACCATGGAGGAAACACTTGGGTCTGGGTCCAGAGGTGAGGCCTGCCTGGAGAGCACTCTATAAACCACCATTAACTAAGAAGGTTGGAGACCTACAATGGCGAGTTTTACATGGTGCTGTGGCTGTAAATGCTTTTCTCTCTCTTTTAAACCCAAATGTTGTTGAGGTTTGTCCATTTTGTCCTCAGAAAGAAACTGTGTTCCATTGTTTTCTGGACTGTAACAGACTGCAATTGTTGTTTGTTTTTTTGGGGAAGCTGTTTTATCTGTTTGGAGAAGTCTTTTCCCTGCAGATTTTTATCTTGGGCTTTCCATATAGACAGAGGACTAAGAAAAAGAGTGAACTTTTAAATTTCATCCTGGGTCAGGCTAAAATGGCTATTTATGTTAGTAGGAAAAGAAAAATTGAACAAATGCTGGATTGTAATGTAAAAGACATGCTGGTTGACATGATCAAGGCTCGAATAGTGATTGATTACAATTACTATCATCTGATGCAAAATGTTGAAACTTTTGAGGCTATGTGGTGCTTTAAGCACATCCTGTGTTGTGTTAAGGAGGGGAAAATTACCTATGGTATGGTCCTGATGTAAGAAGCAAGTTTTTTTTTAGTTTTCCTGGTTTGGTTACTTATGTCTTTGATTTCTTGTCAGTGAGTCATTTTACTTTTCCATTGCTTCTTTTAGTTGTTTTAATTGTTGTGTTTTTCTGTTGAACTTGTGACAATAAAGGTGTGTTGAAAAATCAAAATCTCTCTCTCTGTCTCTCTCTCTCTCTCTCCCTCTCTCTCTCTCATGCGCATGCGTGGGCGTTTGTGGGAGCAGGGGTGTGGAGTGGTGTCGAGTGAGTACTTTAAACTTTGTATTTTCTAACTTTTTCTCTATCTTGTGTGTTTGAGGTGTGTGTGTTTAATATAGTGGGTTGAGTGTGTGTGTGCTGGGGTGTGAGTGTGGGAGTGAGTGTGTTGGGGAACGGTAGCTTCTGCTGCCGGTTTTTCCCGGCCGGCATCATGCCGGTGATTGATGGTGGTGTGGAGTTTGAGCGCTTAACCCGGCGTCATGGTGTGAGAATCCTCCCGACAGTTCCCTGTTCTGTGGAGGAGGCCAGCCTCGCTGTAGGACAGGTGGTTGGGCATGGCAGCATAAAATCAGCATCGAGGATGAACAGCGCAATTGTGATCTTTCTGGATTCGACTGAGAAAGCTGATCAGGTGGTGGCACAGGGAGTGGTCATAGGTGACACTTTTACTCCCGTTTTACCGCTGGCGAATCCGTCTAGGAGGATCACCATCTCAAACGCTCCTCCTTTCGTTAAAAATGATCAGCTGATTAGAGAGTTGTCCCGTTTTGGCCAGGTTGTGTCCCCTATCAGAATGGTCTCTCTGGGTAGTAAATCACCCCTGCTGAAGCATGTTGTATGTCATAGGAGGCAGTGTTTCATGGTGTTGAAAGACAGCTCTGCTGAACTGAATGCGTCTTTTAATTTCAGGATTGACGGCTTTAGCTACTTGGTGTTTGCAACATCTGAAACCATGAAGTGTTTTGCGTGTGGCGCAGAAGGCCATCTTATTAGGTCATGTCCTGAAAAGGCGAACACAAAGAGCACTGGCGGTAAGAAAGGTGACGCCGCTGTTTCTGGTGGTCCGGAGGGTAGCGCTACATGTGGTGCGGCGGATGCCGCTGCGGCGCCCGCTTTTACTTCTGCGGGGGCGTCTGCGTCCGCATCCGCTTGTGCTGGGGCGGCCGCGGCCGCCTCTGCTGGGGTGGCCGCGGCGGGCGCGGTAGTTGCCCCCCCAAACAGTGATGGTGGGGAATTTCTGTCTGGCGGCAGCTCTGATCATTGTGACGAGCCTGTCGCCCGGGGTAAACAGGTGGAGGGTGTAAGTAAAAGTGCAGTTAAACGAAGGAACGTGAATGAACAGACTTTGCAGGCGGGGGAGGAGCGGTTTGAGGCTGTAGGGGACACACAGAGCAAACACTGCATGACAAACGTTGCAGTTCATGAAGAAATGCAGGAATGTAGTTTTGCTGAAGAGGATCCTTTTAAAGCTGCACAAAAAAGAAAAAGTGCTGAAAACTTACAGAGCTCTGCTAAATCTAGTAGGGTTGGGAAGTTAGATTTACTAGATGAGAGCGTCTCTGACGAAAGTGGAGCTGAGTCTGAAATGATGCAGACGCAGACGCAGGAGGAGCAAAGCTCCTATTGTTTTTCCAAAATTAGGCAATTTCTCCAGGTGACCAAGGGGAGCAGAGCTGTGAAAGTGGAAAATTACTTTCCAGATCTGGAGTTATTTGTGGCATCAGCTCGCAAGCTGATGAAACTGAATGATGGGAATGAGACTTTTACTGATCAGGAAATTTTTCGTTTAAAGAAACTGGTTGTCAAACTGAAATCACAAATTACTAACAGTCATGTTGACTCTTAGTTTGTTTCTTCCCTTTTATGCTATGTGTGTGTTTTTTTACTGTACCCTATTTTTATCCTTTTTAATGCCCCACCTTAGAATTGGCACTCTCAATATTAATGGGGCCAGGGATGATGTAAAAAGGGCCTCTTTATACAAGCTTTTTAATTTAAAGAAACTTGACGTGCTGATGGTCCAGGAGACTCACAGCACTGTGGACATTGAGAGCCATTGGAGAAAAGAGTGGGATGGCTGCATTTTTTTTAGCCACAAATCCAGTAGCAGTGGGGGGGTGGCTGTACTTTTCTCTAGGGGTTGTGTGCCTGTCTCTTATGAGGTAGAAGAGGTGGTGAGAGGTCATTTCCTCTTATTAAAGGTACAGTTTGAAAACGTGAACTTCGTTTTTATAAACGTGTATGTGCCAACACAGAGAGCAGAGAGGATCAGGGTCTTTGACGTGCTTTCGGATACGGTTAAGTCCTGTGATCCAAATAGTTTTTTATTTCTGGGGGGTGATTTTAACTGTACATTAAACCACAGACTAGACAGGAACCATCAGGAGCCTCACCCTGCTTCTGCCAATAGGCTGAGAGAACTGGTGAAAACACATGAAATGGCCGATGTGTGGAGATCACATCATGGGGACCAGAGGCAGTACACCTGGAGCCATGTCAAAGATAACCTTTTATCTATGGCTAGGTTAGACCGTTTTTATGGTTTTAAACATCAAATGAGTGTTTTTAAAAATAGTTGTATCTGTCCTGTTGGTTTCACTGATCACTGCCTGCTGTTTTGTTCTGTGTTTATTGAAAATGTAAAGTGTAAGAGTGCTTTTTGGCATTTTAACAATACACTTTTAAATGATGTGTTTTTTAAAGAGGTTTTTCATGATGTTTGGAAGTCACACAGGGAACAAAAACCCTCTTTTAGTTCTCTCCAATTGTGGTGGGATTTTGGTAAGGCCCAGATAAAACAACTCTGCCAACAGTACACTCAAAATGTCACTCGTAGCTTGACCCAATCCTTGAAAGTTCTGGAGACTGAGGTGGTAGAACTAGAGGAGTTGCTCAGTTCTACAGGAAAACAGGAGCACTTAGAGGGTCTCAAGTCAAAAAGGTCAGCCTTGGCTAGCTTGCTAGGGGTCACCGCACAGGGTGCTCTGGTCCGCTCACGCTACATGGATGTAGCTCTGATGGACTCGCCCTCCCAGTACTTTTTTGGACTGGAGGGGAAAAATGGACAGAGAAAGCTTATTCACTCCTTGTTGGGCGATGACGGGAGAACAATCTCCACAGCAGCAGAGATCAGGAAACACGCTGCTAGCTTTTACAGTGAATTGTTTAGAGCAGAGTGGAGGGAGGACACGTCACTGGGCCAGGTCTTCCTTGATGGTCTTCCAGTGCTCTCAGAGGACCTTGTTGCCGGCTTGGATGCTCCACTGTCTCTGTCTGAGCTGCATACGGCACTAATGAGCCTCCAGAATGGAAAATCACCAGGCATAGATGGTCTCTCTGTGGACTTTTTTAAGGAATTCTGGCCCCTGCTTGGTCCAGACCTGCTGGAGGTTCTCCAAGATAGCTTGGAAAGGGGGACCCTGCCCACGACCTGCAGGAGGGCCATCATCACACTGTTGCCGAAAAAGGGGGACCTCCAGAGCCTAAAGAACTGGAGGCCAGTCTCTCTGCTCTGCACAGACTACAAGATTCTCGCAAAAGCTCTGGCCCGAAGACTGAGAAAGGTGATGAGCGAGCTCATTCATGTAGACCAGACTTACTGTGTGCCTGGCAGGCTGATTAGTGACAACGTCACTTTAATTCGGGATATTTTGGAGGTCTCTGGTTCATTGGCGGTAGAAACTGGTTTGATTTCAATTGACCAGGAAAAGGCGTTTGATCGGGTTGAACACCAATATTTATGGACAGTTTTAACAGCTTTTGGGTTCAGCCCAGGCTTCATAGCCAGGATACGGGTCTTGTACAGTGACATTGAGAGTGTGCTGAAGATAAATGGGGGCCTGTCTGCCCCTTTAAAAGTCCAGAGGGGGGTTCGGCAGGGCTGCCCTCTCTCAGGGATGCTGTACTCCCTCGCCATAGAGCCTTTGCTTCACTGCCTGAGAAGGGATCTATCAGGAGTTACTTTTCCAGGCTGTGACACCACGTTCAAGCTGTCGGCCTATGCAGATGATGTAGTCATTCTGCTAAACAAGCAGAGTGACATTGACGTTCTGGTTAGGAGTGTCAATCTTTTTGGCCAACTTTCCTCTGCAAAGATAAACTGGGGAAAAAGCGAGGCTCTGATGGTGGGGGAGAAACTAGAAAATCAGCTTACGCTGCCGGGTGGGTTGATTTGGAAAAAAGGAGGTTTTAAGTATCTTGGCGTCTTTATTGGAAATCAGCAGTTTGAGCAAAAAAATTGGGATGGGGTCATAGAGAAGATTAACGGGAGACTAAACAAGTGGAAGTGGCTAATGCCAAGAATATCTTTTAGAGGAAGAGTGCTCATTTTAAATAATCTTGTTTCCTCATCCCTGTGGCACCGCCTCATGTGCATGGACCCCCCTGCTGGTTTGTTGTCCAAAATTCAGTCCGTTTTGGTGGACTTTTTTTGGGGGGGTGGACTCCACTGGGTTCCTCAAGCCCTGTTATTTCTTCCCAAAGAGGAGGGGGGGCAAGGAGTGATTCATTTAGCTAGTAGAGGTGCTGCTTTTAGACTGACTTTCATACAGAGACTGCTGACGGGCCCCCAGGACCTGGTATGGAGGCCTTTGGCCTGTGTTATTTTACAGAGAGTCCTTGGGCTTGGGCTAGACCTCCCTGTGTTTTTAATGGATTTTAAGAACTCTAATGCACTGTCTTTACCCAGTTTTTACCGCAGTCTCTTTTCAGTGTGGACTCTTTTTAAAAAACAAAGAGGGCCATGTGATTCCCTCTACTGGTTGTTGAGGGAGCCGCTGGTTTTTGGTGGTCGCCTTGGTGTCCTGCCGGGAGTTGGAAGGACCTTCCTTGATAGGCTGTGTTCCAGGAACATTCTCACTCTGAAGCAAGTGGTGGAACTGGCTGGTCCTGGCCTCAACAACGCCTCAGCTTTAGCAGCTCATCTTGGTGTCAGGTCGATTCGTTTCATCGATGGTCTTCTTGCACACTGGAAACAGGAGCTTCATGGACTTGAGCACTCCCTACTCTTGGACTTTAGCAATGGCACGCTGCAGCCAGAAAGCACTGACCCCTTTCCCTCTCTCACGCTCTATATGGACTTTGACGTCGCTCCTTGCTCCTTACTGGCATTCTGTGCTCCCACTGGTGTGGACTTTGGAGGAGCCAGTGGTAAGGCACTCTACAGACTGGTGGTGATGGCACTCAACAAGGACCGATTGAACACCTGTGTGGACACTCCTTGGAGAGCCTATTTTAAACTAGGAAAAGGGCATCGGCCTGCCTGGAGGGCTCTTTACAAAGCCCCTCTCCCTAAGAGACATGGAGACTTACAGTGGAGGGTCCTGCATGGTATTATAGCTGTCAATGCTTTTGTTTCTGTGATTAACAGCAGTGTCAGTGATCAGTGTGTTTTTTGTTCCTCTAGGGAGACTGTTTTTCATTGTTTTATTGAATGTCAGCGCCTGAGTGGCCTCTTTGAACTTCTCACAAAACTTTTTCATATTTTTAAGGAAGTTTTCTCTAAGCAGGTTTTCATTTGTGGTTTTATGTACAATCGTCGTTTTAAGCAGAAGTGTCAACTACTGAACTTTGTTTTAGGACAGGCAAAGTTGGCTATCTATGTAAGCCGGAGAAGAAAACTTGAAAATGTTGAGAATGATGTTGATGTCAAAATTTTATTTGTGAGGCTACTTAAAGCCAGAATCAGGCTGGACTTTCAGTTTTTTATGGGGAATGGGGATGTGGAAGGTTTCAGGACCCTCTGGTCCCTGGAGAATGTCCTCTGTTCAGTTCATGATGGACAGCTTTTTTTGGGGCGTTTTTTGGGGGATTAATTTTCTGTGTAACATAGCATGATATAGAAATTGTATTGACTGATGGACAAGTGTGTTTATTAAAGATCTTTTAAAAATCAAAAAAAAATCTCTCTCTCTCTCTCTCTCTCTCTGGTGGAAATAGAGAACTCCGTGGCTTGTTTGGACTTTTTGGACGGTTTTCTACTGCTGGCCGCTTTAAAATTTTGGGACGGTTTTCTACTGCTGGCCGCTTTAAAATTTTTTGGTTTTTTGGGTGGAGGATGGCGGCCTTTGGAAAGCCACCTCCATCTATCCACCAGGGGGTGCGGATCGTTCCCCCAGACAGCGAAGTTACTGTGGAAGAGGTCCTGGAGGCTGTGGCCGAGCAGGTGGGCCCTGACGCGGTCTGCGTTGCTTCACGAATGAATAGAGCTGTGGTTGTGTTTCTGGCGGCTGAAGACGATGTTCACACCCTGATTGTAAGCGGTGTGGTGATCCGGGAAATGTATGTACAGGTGTCCCCCTTATCTGTCCCATCAATGAGAATCACCGTCTCAGGTGTTCCACCTTTCATCACTGACGAGCAGCTGGCGATGGAGCTCCGCAGATTTGGGAAGTTTGCGGGCCCGTTTACGACTCTGCCTTTGGGATGCAAGGCTGCCAAGTTCAAACATGTGAAATCGCTCAGGCGACAGGTGTTCATGTTTCTCGACTCGCCCACTCAGACTCTGGAAGTCTCCTTCAGGGTCAAGCACGGGGACGGATCTTACATGGTGTATGCGAGCTCGGGACAGATGAAGTGCTTTGAATGTGGAGACGTGGGCCATAAACGGTTCGCTTGTCCGCACAGGCAGCGGGCGGAGGGCCCTGATGGCGCCGCGGGTGGTGCCGGCGGCGAGCCCCCCCACTCACGCCGCAGCTGCGGACGGCGGCGCGGCCTCCGCTCCCGCTACCCCAGCTCCGGAGCCTGCCGCTGTGTCTGCGGACGGCCCAGCTTGCAGACGGGAGCGTGGATGGCGATGTCGCCAAGAAGGTCACTGGTGGTGCGTCACAATCATCTCGCTGTGTGATGTCAACAGCTGTGCCGCAGGCAGTTGCTACCGCTTCGGACGTGGGGACGGAGCACCGACCTGATGGTGCGTCACAACCATCTCGCTGTGTGACGTCAGCGGCTGTGCCTCCGCCAGCTGCTGCCGCATCGGAGGAGGGAAAGGAGCACCGACCTGATGGTGTGTCACAATCTCGCTGTGTGACATCAGCGGCTGTGCTTCCGGAGGCTGCTACCGTTACACGGCGGGGGATGGATCAGCGACAGTCACCTGCTGAGGGTGGCGTCCAGGAAAATGTGGCCCATGATAAATCCACTGGCCCGGGAGAGCCAAGCAGTCAGCTGAGTTGTGCTGCCGAGGAAATGGAATCTGAGAACGGCACTGTGTCTAATGCTGAGTCTATTGAGGCAAAATGCAATACAAACACGAGTCTGTATTCACTGGAAGAAATAAATACATTCCTGGACGCAACCTATAACAAAGCCATTAGGGTCGTCGACTACTTCAGTGACACTGATAAATTCATTGAGTCTGTGGATGTGCTAAGAAGACAGGTTGGTCTGGACCTCCTGGATGAAAGGAAGCGTTATCGCCTCAAGAAACACCTGACAGCCCTGCGTAAAGCAGCAGGGGGAACGCCGGTCAAGCGCGCCCGGCAGGAGGACTGAATGGCGATTGTTCCTCTGCCTGTTTTACCCATTTTTGGGATATTGTTTGAACAGACTGCTAGATGATGTTTAATTGACTGTAATTGACTGTCACAGAACTGGATCTTTGAATAGGTGGACTGCAGGGACTGCTCTGTGTTGTGTGTGTGTGTGTGTGGGGGAAACATTTCAGTTTGCACTTTTTCCAATGTGACACTTGGAGGAATGATGGTGTGCTTACATTTTTTTGAAGTGTGCAATAAAGGCTTTTTCACAGTCTCTCTCTCTCTCTCTCCCCCTATATATATATATATATACTGTATATATACAGTATACAGTATATTACACATATATCACTATCATCACTATATAAAAGCAAGAAATCTGTCTGTCACGCTTCATAGGACATCATAGGAAGGCCTATGAGCTCTGCCTGAACACCATAGGATGTCCTATGAACTCAGGCATCATAGGACACATAGACAAATGTGTCTTTATGATGTCATATAGACCATGTGTCTTTGTCATATAGACCATATGACGACGGAGTGTCACCACTGCTACGGTTTCTGTAATTGAGAATTATATTTTATGTGTAAATATTGATAAAGTGCACATATAATTACCTCCGCCAGGCCGCAGGCCAGGAGGTTATGTTTTTGCCAGCGTTTGTCTGTTTGTCTGTCTGTCTGTTGGTTAGCAAGATAACTCAAGTTTTGGATGGATTTCGATGAAACTTTCAGGCGTTGTTGGAAATGGTACAAGGAAGAACTGATTAAATTTTGGGGATGATCCGGATCACCGTCTGGATACAGGAATTTTTTAAAGGATTCTTTAACATTGTGAGATACAACCATTTTCAACATGTGCGCAGGCGCAATGCAATGGAGGGCTCTGCACTGCAAAAACGGGGTAGCTTAAAACAAGTTAAAAATACTGCATTTCAAGATAAAAATACTAAAAACTAGTCAAATTATCTGTCCATGCAGCAAGATAATTTTACTTGGCTAGAAATCTTAAAACAAGACAATTTAATCTTGAAACAAGCAAGCATTCAAAGGGTCATTTTAAGCTCAAAATTCTTATTTTAAGATTGAACTGTTAGAAAAAATTACTTAATATAAGCAAATAAGACTTGATTTAGCAATGAAGTTCTCTTGTTATTAGTGAATACTAAAAATAGGTGGAAAGTGAACAGTGAGCTATATCTTGAATCAAGTTAATAAAGTTAATACATCTTGAAATGAACCCCCAAAACTAGCTACAAAAACTTGAAATTAGAGCTTGTTTTAAGAACCAATATCTGGACCAGTGAAACAAAAATCACAAATGAAAAATTGAAATATAACAGCATTTATTTAATTTCAACCCATCAGTCAATATGGACTGTATTTACCTGTACAATTCAAAAATATGACTCTTGACAACTTTCCAAAAGTGAGTATCACATCTTTTAGGCCTTCAAAGAAACACATCCAAGCCTCTTTAACCATTATTAAATAGCCTTAGCAGAAACAAGGGTATCACAAGCACAGCTATTCAAAATACACTCACCGGCCACTTTATTAGGTACACCTGTCCAACTGCTCGTTAACACTTAATTTCTAATCAGCCAATCACATGGCGGCAACTCAGTGCATTTAGGCATGTAGACATGGTCAAGACAATCTCCTGCAGTTCAAACCGAGCATCAGTATGGGGAAGAAAGGTGATTTGAGTGACTTTGAACGTGGCATGGTTGTTGGTGCCAGAAGGGCTGGTCTGAGTATTTCAGAAACTGCTGATCTACTGGGATTTTCACGCACAACCATCTCTAGGGTTTACAGAGAATGGTCCGAAAAAGAAAAAATATCCAGTGAGCGGCAGTTCTGTGGGCGGAAATGCCTTGTTGATGCCAGAGGTCAGAGGAGAATGGCCAGACTGGTTCGAGCTGATAGAAAGGCAACAGTGACTCAAATAACCACCCGTTACAACCAAGGTAGGCAGAAGAGCATCTCTGAACGCACAGTACGTCGAACTTTGAGGCAGATGGGCTACAGCAGCAGAAGACCACGCCGGGTGCCACTCCTTTCAGCTAAGAACAGGAAACTGAGGCTACAATTTGCACAAGCTCATCGAAATTGGACAATAGAAGATTGGAAAAACGTTGCCTGGTCTGATGAGTCTCGATTTCTGCTGCGACATTCGGATGGTAGGGTCAGAATTTGGCGTCAACAACATGAAAGCATGGATCCATCCTGCCTTGTATCAATGGTTCAGGCTGGTGGTGTAATGGTGTGGGGAATATTTTCTTGGCACTCTTTGGGCCCCTTGGTACCAATTGAGCATCGTTGCAACGCTACAGCCTACCTGAGTATTGTTGCTGACCATGTCCATCCCTTTATGACCACAATGTACCCAACTTCTGATGGCTACTTTCAGCAGGATAATGCGCCATGTCATAAAGCTGGAATCATCTCAGACTGGTTTCTTGAACATGACAATGAGTTCACTGTACTCAAATGGCCTCCACAGTCACCAGATCTCAATCCAATAGAGCATCTTTGGGATGTGGTGGAACGGGAGATTCGCATCATGGATGTGCAGCCGACAAATCTGCGCCAACTGTGTGATGCCATCATGTCAATATGGACCAAACTCTCTGAGGAATGCTTCCAGCACCTTTTTGAATCTATGCCACGAAGAATTGAGGCAGTTCTGAAGGCAAAAGGGGGTCCAACCCGTTACTAGCATGGTGTACCTAATAAAGTGGCCGGTGAGTGTAGAACAGACATTCAAAACTCGTGGACACTTATTTTTCAATTAACCATTTCCATTCAGGTAATGCTTTCTTATATGCACTAGTGGCATCTTGCTTATCAATAACATCACTTACAGAGAGGGGCCTTCAGGAACCCACTTTGGATGGTGTAGTAACACACCATTCCACCACAAACGTTTTAACAGTATGAACAGTATGAAACATTACGAATTATATAAAACATTTTTGAATGTTCTTAGATGCAACAAAAGTGCTTTCACAAGAACTGCTATTAAAGATAAGCAGAACAAACATTACGAAATGTGTGGTAGGGCTAGATGATGATAGAAAAAATGACTGGACTAAACCTGGATTAAATAGTTACTAAAATAAGAAGTAAACCAGACTAAAGGAGACTAAAAATTAAGGTATAAACCAGAAGTAAAAAGGACTAAACCAGGGGCTGACTGAGATGGAACTCTAATACAAACCCAGAAGAACGTGATAATTTCCCAGGACTAAATGAAAGGACTCTTGCAGGCATAAACAGAGAAAACTGCCTAAATCAGGTCTAAAAATCAGACAATATGACATGAACCAGAATTAAACCAGCACTAAACCATGGAGGGAATAATGTCCACATCATGCAAGTACTGAAGCTCAGAGTAAAGCAGATTATAATTAAGACTATACCAGATCTAAACCCAAAAAGAAGCAGATAGCTTCAGTTGCCTCTAAAAGAATAATGCACAGGGAATGTAACAACATGAAAATCGTGATTTTGATAGGATCCTGTACCATATTGCCCAGCCCTACTGTGTGGTCACTTACTTTGCAAAGAATGATTTCCATTCAGCTAATGCTTTCTTATGCACTAGTGGCATCCTGATCATGAATAACATCACTTATTACCTCAGTCTGGATGACAGAGAGGACTGTTGCAACACACTTCGGGTAAGTCAGGTGTAATGTGTAATAATACGCCATTAGCACCAACATTCCATCACAAAAGTCCTCCTTTGGTAGAGTGCTCATAGGCATGTCTCCTACTGCTAATATGCAGGTTGTACCATCAAACAGGAGCACTGGGGAAAACAGAGTACGCTTCTTCAAGTACAATGCAGGGTCCTCCCCTGGCTAGAATAAAGCAAAAAGGGCAAGGGTGAAACCAAAGTTTAAGAGTACATCGTACATGAAAATTTGCTGCAAAAGTTTGCTGCAAGCCACACACAGTTAAGTCTTACTTTGAGGATGCGAAGAAATGCCTCGCTTGCACTTCCAAGTTGCTTTGGAGGTAGTGCTGGTGATAGGAAGAGTGACGGCAGTGCACTGAACAGGGTGATGGTGAAATCCACTGTAATAAAAAAAAAAAAAACATAACTTCAGTGGTTTTCACTGGATTTGTTCTACGCAAACACTAAGGAGGCGTACACCTCATCACAACTCCCCCCACTTGGGAGATCGGATCACAACTTGGTTCATCTCCGACCGGTGTACAAACCCCTAGTGCACAGACAACCTCCGGCCATGCACACTGTGGAGTTATGGTCTGAGGAGACAATGGACACTCTAAAGGACTGTTTTGAAGCCACTGCCTGGAAGCAGCTCTGCGATCCACATGGTGAGGACATCGATGGCCTCATTCACACCTTCACGGGCTACCTCAGCTTCTGTGTGGACAAATCCGTTCCCACCAAGACCATACGGCGTCACTCAAACAACAAACCCTGGATCAACCCTGAGATAAAAACACTTCTGAGAGAGAAGAAGAGGATCTTCAGGTCGGGGAACAGGGAGATGCTGAAGTCCGTACAGAGGGAGCTGAGGAGAAAGATCAGAGAAGGCAAGGACAGCTTCAGGAAGAAGATGGAGGACAAGCTGCAACAGAGCGACATCAGCGGGGTCTGGAGAAACCTCAAAACCATCTCGGGGCTCCAGAATACCTCCCCCCAGGCCACGGGGGGCAGGGAGTGGGCGAACAACCTGAATCTGTTTTTCAATAGATTTGACCAACCGCCCTCCCCCCTGTCTGCACAACAACCACTGCTGCCTCTAAGAAATCAAGTCCTGCTGCCCACTCCCCACTCCACCGACACCCCCCCCCCCCACTCCCAACACACAGCCCCCCATCCTGACCCTGACCAAGACCCAGGTGAGGACGGAGCTGAGGAAGATCAAGGCGAGGAAGGCGTCGGGACCGGACGGCATCAGCGCAAAGCTCCTCAAGTCCTGTGCAGACCAGCTGTGTGGGATTGTGACGTATATCTTCAACATGAGCCTGAAACTGGGGAGGGTACCACAGCTGTGGAAAACATCTTGTGTGGTACCTGTACCAAAAACTTCCCACCCCAAAGACCTGAACAGCTTCAGACCGGTGGCCTTGACGTCCCACTTGATGAAGACCCTGGAGAGACTGCTCCTTGCTCATCTCCGCCCCCTGGTGGAACCAGCGATGGATCCACTCCAGTTCGCCTACCAGCATGGCATTGGGGTGGAGGATGCGGTGATCTTCCTCCTTCACCGTTCTCTGTCCCACCTGGAGAAGCCCGGGAATATGGTGAGGATCATGTTCTTTGACTTCTCCAGTGCTTTCAACACCATCCAACCGATGATCCTGAAGGACAAGCTGCTGCGCGCAGGGGTGGACCAGCACCTGTCATCATGGATCCTGGACTACCTCACGAACCGGCCTCAGTTTGTGAGAACCCGGGACTGTGTTTCCGACACGATCATCAGTAGCACGGGGGCCCCCCAGGGAACGGTGCTGGCTCCCTTCCTGTTCACTCTTTATACTGCGGACTTCTCACACAACACAACACATTGCCATCTACAGAAGTTCTCTGATGACTCTGCGATCGTTGGTCTCATCTCCAGCGGAGATGAAGCTGAGTACAGAGGGCTTATCCAGGACTTTGTGGACTGGTGCCATCGGAACTGCCTCCAGATCAACGCGAGGAAAACTAAGGAGCTGGTGGTGGACTGCCGCAGGCATGGGCAGCCCCTCACAGCACCAGTAAATATACAGGGAACAGACATCGAGATGGTGACATCCTATAAGTACCTGGGTATTCATCTGAACAATAAACTAGACTGGTCACACAATACTGACGCACTCTACAAGAAGGGACAGCGCAGGCTGTTCCTGCTGAGGAGACTCAGGTCTTTTGGTGTACAAGGGGCGCTGCTGAAGTCATTCTATGACACGGTGGTGGCATCAGCCATCACTTTTGGAGTGGTCTGCTGGGGCAGTGGCATTACAGCAGCCGATAGGAAGAGACTGAACAAACTGATTAAGAAAGCTAGCTGTGTCCTGGGGCAGCGCCTTGATCCGATGGAGGAGATAGGAGAGAGAAGGACGGTGGCTAAACTGTCATCTCTGCTGGAGTCCGAGTTCCACCCTATGCAGGGCATACTGGATGCACTGAGGAGCTCATTTAGCAGCAGACTACATCATCCCAGGTGCACAACCGAGAGGTTTCGTAGGTCCTTCCTACCAACGGCTGTCAGACTGTACAACCTAAGCAGGGCTGCTCGCAGAGATAGCAAAAAGACGTAACAAACTAATAGTTTTTTTTGAATGCAAAAGATGCAATAGACTTACACAATGGTCCTCTCCGGCATACAACTAGGAACATACCGGTTGCTATGGAGGGTGAGAATATGTATGGGCACATAATCATACCATGTAGGATAACTAAATAGACGGTTATGCTGTTTCATCCCACCTAGCAACAATGCTCTGCACTGTGTGTGTTTATATATTTACATATTTATTCCATCTAGCTACAATGCTCAGCACTGGGTGTGTTTATATTTATATATCTATATATTTATTCCATCTAGCTACAATGCTCCGCACTGTGTTTTTATATATCTACATATTATTCCATCTAGCTACATTGCTCCGCACTGTGTGTGTTTATATACTTGCATATTTATTCCACCTAGCTGCAATGCTCCGTACTGTGGGTGTTTATATATTTACATATTTATTCCATCTAGCTACAATGCTCTGCACTGTGTGTTCGTATATTCATATATTTATTCCATCCAGCTACAATGCTCTGCACTGTGTGTCTGTGTGTGTGTGTGTGTGTGTATATATATATATTTTATAGTAATATGTACATATGTATATTAGCTGCTCTTGCTTGCTTGTTTTTTTTTTTTCTTGCCTTCTGATTGTTGCTCTGAGTGTTGCTATCCCTGTGCTGTTGCAATCCTGGAATTTCCCCGTTGTGGGACTAATAAAGGCTTATCTTAGCCATATAATCTAAATTGGATGACAAAAAAACTTACCTCCTCGTACATCCAAGGGTACAGGTGGTTTCAGAACCTTTTTCCAGATCCCATAAAACTGCACATTGGCACAGAACGTTGACCATCTTGCTCGAGTTTCTTCAATAAATTTACGGTTGGTGCCACCAACAATTCGGCTCAGTTCATCCATTGCCTAAGACAAATGTTATTCAGTTAAACTACTAAACCTTTGCAATGGAAGCACTAAATCCACAAAACACTTCCTTACATGTCTAATTTCTTTGAAGCATGGATATGCTGCAAAAATTTTTGCTGGCCTCTCTTCCTCCCTTGTAATATCTGCATCAATAAAAGCCCGTCTAGCTTTGAACTCAAGATTCAAAACTTGGACAACATCAGTTGGGTTGGGTTTTGCAGTGGGCTTTTTGTACATGTTGCTGAGAGTCTTGTAGTGTATGTTTAAACACAACACAGTCAGAATAGACAACAAATAACAGTGCCCAAACTGCAAGAAAATCAAAATCTACAATGACCAGTGTTAATTTTGATATTTTTATTAAATTTTAGTCCTAGTCTTTTGAATGAATATAATTTAGTTTTAATCAAGATTTTATCTTTTTATAAATTAAGTTTTAGCCAATTAAAATATGTGTTAATTTAGCAAACTAACATTAAGTCAGCTTTACAATAACAACTTCAAACTGATTTATTCATATTGTAGGACTTCACAGAACTTCTCAAACACAGAGTTGTTCCTTTGACTTTCAACAAAATGAGGCTCTTAAAAACAGAAAGTTCAAGTGCTTCTGTCTGTTTTTTCCATTTGTATTCAATTTTAATTAATCAATGAAATGATCTTGAAAGTTTAGTCACAATTTTTGTCTCATGCACTGCTTTAATTTTACTTTGTCTAAATTTAGTCAGCATAAATGCTTCCTTGACTAAAATTGTGGCGAGATATTTTAATTTTTGAAATTATGATTGTAAATGACACTAGGCTTCGAGAACGTGGAAAGCGCAAATGACTGCCTTACCAGTAGCATTATCTGGAGACGCTTGTAGCGTTGTGTCTACTCTCTTTGAGGAGCCAGGGGGTGATGAGGATGACGATCTCGCACTGCGGGATGTCTTTGGTGAGAAACCCTTCTCTGAAGGAAAAAAACAAAACAATCATACCATTACCATACTAAGAGATTGGAAACTGACGTAATGATTCAGATAACATCTTAATGAATGCAAAGTGTGTACCAGGAATTTGGCTGTCCTCACTGAGGTCATCATGGCTTTCAAGAGGTATAGTGCTATCACTGAAACCAGCAGTGTCACCGCTCATGTCACTACTAGTCTCACCGCTGATGTCACTTTCTGCTCCATCTTCAGTGTAGTTTGAGCAAAACAGTGTCTTTTTTGCTTTGCCTCGTTGTGGCATAGAACCTTGCATCTTCTTTGGAGATCTCATATTTTGTAGTCGCTTGAACAACTTGGTGTAGACAGTCAACTGTGATTGTAAAAATCAAGATTAGACAAAGACTGATAGTTTCAAGTTTTCCCTTATATGGAAAATAAATACTCACATGTGGCATATGCTGGTCAGCATCTCACAACATTGGGCAATAGTCAACAATTTTCTGTGCCATTGTCCGAATTTCAAGTTTGGAAGGGTATTTCACTTCTTTCCCCATTGGACTGGCACGCAGAATGGCAACCATGCTGGTGACAGTGTTGTGGACAAGTCTGCAGCAGAGCTCCTTAGACATCTTAAAGTCTTTAACATTTCCATTGCGGAGCAATGAAAAGTACTGGCTGCACACCATTTCCAACTCTGAATCGGTGTACAATACATATTCAGGTGGGTCTGGCAGTTTTATCATTTTCAGGCATGGGAGAGGAACTTTTTAGCTGGCATGGTGGCACAGGACTGGTTGATGGTAAAACTTCACCTGACGTAGTGTTGGGACTCCCAGCAGTGTTGGCAATCTGATCAACAGGTCTTTGCTGTAGTAGTATTGGAGGAGGCAAAAAAGGATTAAGCATGGGCAACAAATTATGCAGTACAAAATGTTGAAATGGTTAAAAAATTTTACTACACCATTTGACTGATGCAATCCCAAAGCTTCTTGCGTTGAAAGAAATTTTCAGCACCAGGGAATAAGTCCCTCAGGTCGTCACGATTGATAGTTGCCAGAGACTCCTCATCAATGTTGGCAGCTGTTAAGCAAAAGAATAAAACATGTATATAATACCATGTTTTAAATGTATGATGTTAATAAGGGGCGCTAACCCAAGCACATTCAATGCATATTAAGGGTTAAATGTCACAAAGAGTTGAAAAGCTTGCACGTAGATAAATAAGGAACGCTCATAATTTTACTGTTTGATTGATATTTAGTAGGTATGTGGACAAATCAAAACACTGCAGCCATCATATTGCCCCAGAGCGCTGTGACCAGTGTTTCACCTGATAGCTTTGAGTGGGGTCGGTAAATTAGCTGTATTCAACGGCTGACCCTAGGAATCTCAGCTTTTTTTCAGCTAGTCTTTTTTACCTTCAGGCCCGTGTTCATAAAATGCCAATCAAGCACCATATATTCCGCAACTGTGCTTTTTACGAAATGGTAAGTTTAGCGTCAACAAACCGGTGTTTAAACACTTTGGCCACTTCTGAAAGGTAGATCGACACAAAGAATATCTATTAGTTGTGTGTTGTAAGACGTTTCATGGCTGTCTGTACTCTGCAGAAATTTGTATAACTCCCGGAAATCACCCCAGTACAAGTGCAGACAACTGCGTAGGATGCATTTGCAAGGGATTTAAACACACCTTCAGCTCCGCTTTTTTGCTTCATCTTTCTGTCCTCCAACATGAGTATTATTTACTCTATCCACTTGCATAGCTGGCAACATAATAATTAAACTCAAACTCCATACTTTAAATGAACAAAATAATAATAATTATTATTGTTATGAGTATTATTACTGTGCACTTGTAAATTTGGTTTAGATACGTGAACTCAAATGACCTCTTAAATCTATATACACGGAAAATTTCATTAAGATATCTATTAAAAAAGTTATGGGCATTTTTGTGAAAACACTCGTTTTTGGTCACACTCATTGCTATTGTTTTCATGGAAATAACAGGACAAAAGAAGGTGCCCATTTCAGACACAAAAAACACCATCACTCTCTTCATACTGAACATAATCACATAATTCTTTTTTTTTTTTTACTTTAAAGGGGGGTCCAAGGTCTTTCCACCTAGCATGTCTATTAATGCATTTGTTGTATTTGAAATTTGTGTCCACATACTTATATATAGTAGATGGTGCTTACTGAATGTAAATTTTCATTACGTAGTGAACATTAAGGAAAAAAAAAATCTTAAAATACTACAGAAAATTACTGTAGAAAAAAATGTCACATGTTTGGAATAAAAAAAACATTCAAGCCTTAATAATAAAACAGACATTTGTTGGCTAAGAAGTTAAAACAACCAAAAATTATCCCTGGCTTTGAATCACATTTCTTCTGAAAGGCGACGTCGAGAATCATGGTGTGTTTTTGCTGCTAACACGAGTCGGCTAATGCTAAGCTAACCGCTAAAATATAAGTTAAACAACCACTTACCCTCCAACACTGAGCGTATACTGGCATCCAGCCCATCCATTCTGATCTTCTACGCGACTCAAAGTGTTAAACAGAACCTAGAGAAATGACCAGAGTTAAAATATGCAGGTAAAAAAAATAATGTTAGCTAACTAAGCTAGCGCATGTTAGCGCGAGCTAGCACGAACCATAAATAGCATTATGCGTTTGATAGCACTGTCTCTGTACCAATGCAAATTGCAGATATATCTATGTTTGCAGAAATATTATGATACTGACCTTCACACTTTGTGCTGAAGAGAGAAATTCAAATCAAAGTCAGTCCTCTCTGTAGTCAAACAAGGATCGACTTCGAAGTGACTTGCACACCACGGCGCGCTCATTCTGGTGGCATTGCGCATGCGCCAAAAACGGAAACCAACGAAAAAATTTGGAGCCATGGCGGTGTGGAGATGCATGATTTGTCTATTATTTGTTGCTTTGTCGCTCAAGGTACTACTCAGCCACATCAATGCAGTACATGGGCGTAGTTCAGAGTTTTGGATTTATTGTGGTATTGATGATTATTATTGGCCAGAGAAATCATCCTGTGGTCTAGCCAGGTGCTGGCTTGTTGCTGGTCCTTAAAAGTGGTAACTTTTTCTAACTGCAAGTAGTTTTATTTGTTGAAAATTTACTATAAAACTTTTATAAAGCTTTGTTTTTTAAAGCTGTATGTTCCTTTACTGTTATTGACATTGTTAGTGTTCTAATGCAAAATAGCCTGATGTTACTCACCTTCCTGGATTGAAATTGGAATATGTATGGTAATGATGGAAATAGCCAAATTAGTAAGACATATAATCTGCCATGCATTATGTTGAAGTCACACTGTATGGCCTGTGTTGTATGACCAAAATATTGTTTAAGGTGCCTTATGTTTTGACTTGAATGGCCAATACAATGTCTTGAGCTCATGTCTCTGTCTCATACTATGCTGGTAAATAAACTTCTCCTGCATAAGACAGTTGGTCTCTAGCCATTTTCTTCCAAAATTGAGTATTATGTAAGCCAAGACACTGACACAATGAAAATGACACTAATATACTGCAAATATTCTCATAAATTGCTTTTTGTTACCCTTTAAGTCAGCCAACCTATTGAGTATAATTATTTATTTCTTAAATCAAGAGTTTTTAGATGTTCCATGATCTTAAATTAAGCAATTCAATGTTGACATCAACAATATCTTATTTTAAGTCTTATACATACTGTTTTAAGATTTCTGAACTAGATAAGTCAAGTGATAATGGCTTTATCTAATAATAAGACTTTACTACAAAGTCAAGGGCTTAAAATAAGTAACAAAATCTTAAAATTAGAGGAATTATCTTGCATGTCTAAAAACAAGATTTTAAATCTTACCAAGTATTGGAAAATTTGCAGTGTGGTCGTCGTGTCTGACGAACACAAACTCCGCGTTCTTCAAAGTTTTACGCACAAAAGCACGCGCAAAACAGTGGTGGCCAGGGCCTGGCAGCGTGCCCGTGTTTGAGCTACGCTGCAAAAGCTGAGACGGCCAGCTGTCCGACGCCGGATTATTTGGCAGAAATTCCCCGGGCAGCCATAGTAGCTGTGCAAAAACGAGCTCTCTGCCGGAGAAGCTTCCAAATCCTCTTTTGCCGCGGAGCGCAACCCCAATATAAAACCCACGGCAACCTGTCTACCCAATTTGCATCCGTCAGTGAAGCCCTGAGTGCTGCTTTCAGTGGAGGAGATGGACACAACACCAACACTTCAGTTTATTACCTCCGCCAAGGAGGTAATGCTTTTACTACTGAACCACTAATCCTATCATTGTGAATCCAATTGCTAGTCATATGTTTTCATGGTCAAGGAATCTGAAAACGTACACACAAACACTGTATGGGGGGGGGAACTGTGGCGCTTGGCGGAGGTCTGCCCTCTCCGAGTGCTTTTCTAGTTGGAGATCTGTTTTGACTGAATTGAATTCCTTCTGTGAGATAAATGTTAAGGTTAAGTATATTAATTGGGTGAGGCAATTGAATCATAAGACCACGTACCTTTGCCAGCATGCTTCCTGGTGGTATCCAGGCAAAGGACTCCTTAGGGGTTTGAGTGCCTTTTAAAGGATGCCAGGAGGAAGGAGGCATGTGATGGTTGAGTAAAGGGTAATTTAATATGTAAATAAGGGTTTAAAACTATTTATTGTATTATTTATGGTGTGGTATTTATTCTGTAAATAGGTGGGAAATTTATGTATTCATGTCTCTTTTAGATGTTATTGGGTATGTGGAAATAAGAAAATGTTTATTGTTTTGCTTGGGATTTTGGTATGTTCCAATTAAGTCTAATTATCTCACTAAGTATATACCAGATGTTTGTCATTTGGTTTGTGGTGGGTGTCGGATGTTCATGTGAGTTGTTGTCTGTGAAGTATCTTTTGTAATAAATGGAAAATTGCTGATTGCAAAACTGTTTGGAAGCCTCCGTTCCTTCTCTAGTGTGCCTTGACCGCTCGGGCAGCATGACAGTTGGTGTCAGAAGTGGTTCATTTCCTGACAAATGGTGACGTTTGGTCAAGGAAGTGTTGTCAAATGAAGAAGTGATAACACAGGATAGAAGGAGCGATGTCCAAAAGGAAAATAAAGAAGCAACAAGAACAAGTAGAGGATTTTGACGCAAGTATGGCAACTGAGGAGCACGGGGCCAGTGGACTTGACGAGCTGGAAGAACTGACGAGCTTGGTGAAGTCCATGGTACATTCACTGACAGTCAGAGACCGTCAGAGGGAGGAAGAAGCCTCTCTTCAAGAACAAAGGTGGCAGACTATGCAGCATCAAGTTTGCCAGATGCAGTCACAAGTGGCGGAGCTGAGAGAGGAGTGTGGGAGCCGGGCTGAACGCAGCAGTGACAACGGCGCTTCGGGGGGAGACCCCAGATGGCCATTCGGGTCGGCCCGCAGGAGGATAACCTACTGCTGCAGGTGCAGGCGAGAACAACGCAGATGCACCATGAGCCCTGGCTGAATCCGCTCTCTCCCGAGGACAACATCGAGCGCTATCTGGCAATGTTTGTTTATTGACGAGTTATTAGAGAAAGTGGGCAGGGCTAGGTTTATTTCCACGCTAGACCTAAGCAAGGGGTATTGGCAGGTGGCCTTGGCACCTGAAACGAAAGAACTTACAGCCTTTAAAACACCTTATGGCAATTTTCAGTTCAAGGTTATGCCATTTGCCCTCCAGGGGGGCGCCTGCAACCCTTCCAGTGGCTCATGGACTAGGTATTAAGAGGGGTATCAGACTTTGCGGCTGCCTAGTTGGATGACGTAGTCATCTATTGTCAGACCTGGAAGGAACATTTGCTACATCTTAGGCAGGTCCTTCATTTAATTAAGAGGGCAGGACTGACTATCAATCCACGCAAATGTGCATTTGGACAGCAGCAGGTGGAGTACCTGGGACATGTGGTTGGTCAGGGGGTCATTAGACCACGAGTGGGTAAAGTGGATGCCATTCGGACCTATCCTGTGCCTACTACCAAGAAGAAGGTACGGTCGTTTATGGGAATGGTAGGATGGTATAGTACAGGGGTGTCCAACCATGTGCCATGGAGAGCCAAGACCCTGCAGGTTTTCTCTTCTACCCAGTCTCTTCAGCAGGTGTTTTCACTTATCAGCAATCAGTGGGAAGAAGTTCACAGAAATCTTCTGTTGAAGACACTGGTTGGAGGTAAAACCTGCAGGGTCTTGGCTCTCTATGGCACATGGTTGGACACCCCTGGTATAGTAAATTCATTCCCCATTTTGCTGAAGGAGCAGCAATCCTGAATGACCTCACTAAGGCTTCAGCACCAGATAGGGTAAAATGGACAGAGGAGTGTGGTAGAGCCTTTGAAGATCTGAAGGGTGCTATTTCTGGTGAGAAGGTTCTCTACAGTCCGGATTTCGTCCGTCCATTTATTCTACAGACAGATGCTTCAGGAGTTGGCATCAGAGCAGTACTTCTCCAGGAGGTGAAGGGAGAGAGACACCCGGTACTGTTCTTGAGCCGTAAGTTGTTGGACCGGGAGACGAGATACTCTATGGTAGAGAAAGAGTGTCTTGCCATGAAATGGGCAATAGGGTCTCTTAAATACAATTTACTGGGGCGTCATTTCATGTTAGAGACAGATCATCGGGCCCTACAGTGGCTGAATAAGATGAAGGACATGAATAGTCGTCTTACAGGGTGGTATTTGTCCCTTCAGCTTTATAACTTTACTGTTCGGTATATGGCAGGGAAAGCCAACCTTGTGGCAGACAGCCTCTCCAGAGTACATGACTCATAGAGTACTGTACTCTTGGGAGAGGGGGGGAATGTGACGACGGAGTGTTGCCACTGCTACGGTTTCTGTAATTGAGAATTATATTTTAAGTGTAGAATTTGTAAATGTTAACATGGATTGTATTGATAAAGTGCACATATAATTGGAGATCTGTTTTGACTGAATTGAATTCCTTCTGTGAGATAAACGTTAAGGTTAAGTATATTAATTGGGTGAGGCAATTGAATCATAAGACCTCGTTCCTTTGCCAGCATGCTTCCTGGTGGTATCCAGGCAAAGGACTCCTTAGGGGTTTGAGTGCCTTTTAAAGGGTGCCAGGAGGAAGGAGGCATGTGATGGTTGAGTAAAGGGTAATTTAATATGTAAATAAGGGTTTAAAACTATTTATTGTATTATTTATGGTGTGGTATTTATTCTGTAAATAGGTGGGGAATTATTTATGTATTTATGTCTCTTAGATGTTATTGGGTATGTGGAAATATGAAAATGTTTATTGTTTTGCTTGAGATTTTGGTATGTTCCAATTAAGTCTAATTATCTCACTAAGTATATAACAGGTGTTTGTCATTTGGTTTGTGGTGGGTGTCGGATGTTCATGTGAGTTGTTGCCTGCGAAGTATCTTTTGGAATAAATGGAAAATTGCTGACTGCAAAACTGTTTGGAAGCCTCTGTTCCTTCTCTGGTGTGCCTTGATCGTTTGGGCAGCGTGACAGACCACACGTCTTTGTCATATAGACCATGTGTCTTTGAACTCAGGCATCATAGGACACATAGACAAATGTGTCTTTATGATGTCATATAGACCATGAACTCAGGCATCATAGGATGACTTGCGATGCCTATATGATGGCACATAGACAAATGTGACTTTATGATGTCATATATATCAAGGCTGCCTTCATGTCTTTTTGATGTCATAGAGTGAGCCCATGCCGGAAAGCCTCTTTTTGCTCAGATCTATTTTCATGATCCTGTCCATGAACTGGAATTACAACGCACCTATCCCTCAACCAGTGGTCTCAATGAAGAAGAAGAAGAAGAAGAAGAAGAAGAAGAAGAAGAAGAAGAAGAAGAAGAAGACCCACCAGATGGAGAGCAATAGAATGACGACAACTGCTGCATGTCAGAAAAGATGCCATGAAGATGAAACACTTGAGGTTCCAGCAGTACATCACACCCGTCTGAGACAGAAGGACACCTTTCACCAGCGTAGGGTACGACAGACTTTAAAGCACGTTTCTAGGACATCATAGGACGGCCTATGATCTCTGCCTCATCATCATAGCGCGTCCTATGAATTCAGGCATCAAAGGACGATTCGCCATGCCTACATGATGGCAAATGTGTAACCTTGATGAATGCCAGTCTACACTACAAATGTGTAAAATGCCAAGCAAAGCGTGGATTTTCTCTGGGTGCTCCAGTTTCTTGGTTTCTACAGGCATGCACGGGCCTTCCTGAACAGGGTCAAAAGCCACCTTTTCAGGATTGTGCCCATGAACTGGAATTACAACGCACTTACCCCTCAACCAGTGGTCTGAACAAAGAAGAAGAAGACCCACCAGATGGAGAGCAATAGAATGAGGAGAACTGCTGCACATCAGAAAGGATGCCATGAACATGAAACACCTCAGGTTCCACCGTCTGACAGGAGGAGACCCTTCAGTGGTATGAACGAAGAAGAAGAAGACCCACCAGATGTCTATATGACAGCACATAGACAGAGCACATGACTCCCTTCAAGACATATACACTCACCGGCCACTTTATTAGGTACACCATGCTAGTAACGGGTTGGACCCCCTTTTGCCTTCAGAACTGTCTCAATTCTTCGTGGCATAGATTCAACAAGGTGCTGGAAGCATTCCTCAGAGACTTTGGTCCATATTGACATGATGGCATCACACAGTTGGCGCAGATTTGTCAGCTGCACATCCATGATGCGAATCTCCCGTTCCACCACATCCCAAAGATGCTCTATTGGATTGAGATCTGGTGACTGTGGAGGCCATTTGAGTACAGTGAACTCATTGTCATGTTCAAGAAACCAGTCTGAGATGATTCCAGCTTTATGACATGGCGCATTATCCTGCTGAAAGTAGCCATCAGAAGTTGGGTACATTGTGGTCATAAAGGGATGGACATGGTCAGCAACAATACTCAGGTAGGCTGTAGCGTTGCAACGATGCTCAATTGGGGCCCAAAGAGTGCCAAGAAAATATTCCCCACACCATTACACCACCACCACCAGCCTGAACCATTGATACAAGGCAGGATGGATCCATGCTTTCATGTTGTTGACGCCAAATTCTGACCCTACCATCCGAATGTCGCAGCAGAAATCGAGACTCATCAGACCAGGCAACGTTTTTCCAATCTTCTATTGTCCAATTTCGATGAGCTTGTGCAAATTGTAGCCTCAGTTTCCTGTTCTTAGCTGAAAGGAGTGGCACCCAGCGTGGTCTTCTGCTGCTGTAGCCCATCTGCCTCAAAGTTCGACGTACTGTGCGTTCAGAGATGCTCTTCTGCCTACCTTGGTTGTAACGGGTGGTTATTTGAGTCACTGTTGCCTTTCTATCAGCTCGAACCAGTCTGGCCATTCTCCTCTGACCTCTGGCATCAACAAGGCATTTCCGCCCACAGAACTGCCGCTCACTGGATATTTTTTCTTTTTCGGACCATTCTCTGTAAACCCTAGAGATGGTTGTGCGTGAAAATCCCAGTAGATCAGCAGTTTCTGAAATACTCAGACCAGCCCTTCTGGCACCAACAACCATGCCACGTTCAAAGTCACTCAAATCACCTTTCTTCCCCATACTGATGCTCGGTTTGAACTGCAGGAGATTGTCTTGACCATGTCTACATGCCTAAATGCACTGAGTTGCCGCCATGTGATTGGCTGATTAGAAATTGTTAACGAGCAGTTGGACAGGTGTACCTAATAAAGTGGCCAGTGAGTGTATATAGACACAGGTAAGCAACATAACACACAACAGTGACAGGCAGGAGAAGAAGTAAGAAGCAGGGGCAAACAGCCCCAGATGGCAGGACATATTTTGTGTGGTTTCTATGTTTTGCTGCATACAAAAGCCATTACTGACATGATTGTTGAACCCAGGAGACAGACGCTGACACGAGTAGATTAATTTGACAATTATTTATTAACTCAGTGAAGAGTGTTGAGTGTGTGAATGAGTGAGTGAGTGCGTAGTAGTCTGGCCACTGGAGCTGAGCGGGTCTTGCTGCGACCTGGCAACCCTGGAACACACAAGCATAGGATGTTACGACAGTTCGTGAGAACGGAAAGCTGAGACTTGCGTTGCTTACTTGCAAGTGCCGCTGCAAGAGTCCTGCTGGCTCCGTGCCTTGGTGTAGCGTGGTGCGCGTGGTGTTTGGTGCTGAGGAGGTGAGGAGGAGATCCGAGGAGGAGGAGATGACGTCCCGTTATCTGGGGAGGTGAGTCCGCCGCTAGGGAGGTCCACCTGTGCACAGGGGATAACACTTTGACAAGGTGAATGTTGCTGTTGCTTACGTGATGTGGCTTGGCGAGAAGGTTTGATTCCAACTCTGGCTTGAGGTTGTGTCCTTGATGCGATGAGTGGTGAAGATGACAGACGACTCCGTGCAGAGCAGTCAGCGACACTGGCTTTTAAAGCCTGCTGATTACCGATGGCAGGTGTGTGCGCAGCTGAAGTTAATGACGGCCCAGCGGCCGCCATGACAGTACTCCCCCCTCTAGAGGTGCCTCCAGGCACCTGCCCTATCCTACCTGGATGCACCTGATGGAAATCACGGATGAGCTGTTTGTCAAGGATCAACGTTGGGCAAATCCAGGAGCGATGCTCAGGGCCAAAACCCTCTCAGTCCACCAAATACTGAAGACCCCGGCCCCGCCAGCAGACATCCAAGATGGCAGTTACCCCCCAAGCCGGGTGGCTGTCGATCATCCTCGTGGGGGAAGGAGCCGGGGGGGGGGGCGGGCACAGAGGATCAGAGATGTAGGGCTTGACCTGGGAGACCTGAAAGGTAGGGCAAATGCACATAGAAGGGGGAAGAACTAGGCGCACAGACACTGGATTAATAATGCGAGAAATCACAAAGGGACCAATGAAGCGCTTCGTCAGCTTGCGCTTCTCGGCCGGCACATTAATATTTTTGGTGGACAACCAAACCTTTTGACCCACCTTATAGTCCGGGGCGGGTCTCCTGTGACGGTTGGCCACCTGGATATTGCGTTCCGTGGTCCTGAGAAGGGCTCTGCGGGTGATGGTCCAGATCCGGCGGCAACGCTTAGCATGAGCCTGAACCGAGGGGACAGCCACCTCCCTCTCCTCCTCCGGGAACAGTGATGGATCATACCCCAAAGACGCTTTAAACGGGGACATCCCAGTCGCTGAGGACACTGTGGTATTGTGCGCGTACTCGATCCAGGGCAGGAACGTACTCCAGGAAGAGGAGCAAGAGGAGATAACACAGCGGAGCGCAGCCTCCAGCTCCTGATTGGCCCGTTCACACTGGCC
Source organism: Pholidichthys leucotaenia (assembly GCA_020510985.1). NCBI lineage: Eukaryota > Metazoa > Chordata > Actinopteri > Cichliformes > Pholidichthyidae > Pholidichthys > Pholidichthys leucotaenia. Next base: position 72,188,016 of record CM035836.1, read on the forward strand.
GTTGCTCTGCGGGTGGTACCCAGATGAGAGGCTTGCTGTGGCCCCCAACATCATGCAGAACGCCTTCCAAACCTGGGACACAAATTGTGGACCTCAATCCGAGACAATATCAGCCGGGATACCATGAAGACGGACCACATGCTGCACCAGAAGATCCGCCGTCTCCCGCGCTGAAGGCAACCCCCGGAGAGGCACAAAACGTGCTGCCTTGGAGAAGCAGTCCACTATCGTCAGGACCGAGGTGAAGTGGTCAGAAGGAGGCAGGCCGGTCACGAAGTCCAAAGCCACATGGGACCAGGGGCGGGAAGGAACCGGTAGAGGGTGAAGAAGACCCGCCGGGGGGGAAGATGACGATTTCCCGGTGGCACACTGGGCGCAGGCCCGGACATAGCTGGTAACGTCCTTCCTCAACCCTGGCCACCAAAAGGCTCTCTGAAGTAAGTCGATCGTGCGGGCGATTCCTGGATGACATGCCAACTTAGACGCATGACCCCACTGGATGACCTCACTCCTGATTGAAGGGGGAATGAACAAACGGTCCGGGGGGCCTCCACCCGGATCTGGCTCAGCCTCCTGCGCTCTCCTGACCTTGTCCTGGATCTCCCATGAGAGGGCGCCTACCACACAGGAAGATGGCAGGATAGTCTCCTCCTGACCCCCGGTGGTCCTCACCTCGAACTGTCTTGAGAGGGCGTCAGACTTGCCATTCTTGCTCCCCGGCCGGTAGGTGATCGTAAAATTAAACTGGCCGAAAAAGAGAGACCAGCGGGCCTGGCGAGCGTTCAACCATTTGGCCGTCCGCAGATACTCAAGGTTTTTATGATCCGTCCAGACGACGAACGGCTGGGCAGCCCCCTCCAGCCAGTGCCTCCATTCCTCCAGGGCGAGCTTCACGGCCAGCAGCTCCCTATCACTGATGCAGTAGTTCTTCTCCGCGGGCGTCAGGCGGTGGGAGAAGAAGGCGCACGGCCGGATCTTACCATCCACCGGAGAGCGTTGGGAGAGGACCGCCCCAACTCCAGAATCCAAGGCGTCCACCTTCACTAGGCACTGCAGAGCCGGATCCACCTGGTTCAGGATGCGGGCTGAAGCAAACTCCTCCTTCAACCTCCCAAACGCCGTAGCAGCCTCCACGCTCCAATGAAAGGGGGTCTTGGGCGACGTGAGGTCCGTCAGGGGCCGGGCGATGATCCCAAAGTTCGGCACAAACCGGCGATAGAAGTTGGCAAAACCCAAGAAACCCTGCAACTGTTTCCTGGACGTGGGCGTGGGCCAATCCGCCACCGCCTTGACCTTGGCCGGGTCGGGAAGCACCTGATTGCGAGCAATAATGAATCCCAAAAAGGAAGTCTTGTCGGTGTGAAACTCACACTTCTCGGCTTTGACAAACAGCTGGTTCTCCAGGAGGCGCTGCAGGACCCGTCTCACATGCACGTGGTGCTCCTCCAACGTGTGTGAAAAGATCAGGATGTCATCCAGGTAGACAAACACGAAGGAGTTCAGGAAATCCCGGAGGACGTCGTTAATTAGGCGCTGGAAGACGGCCAGAGCGTTGGTTAACCCAAATGGCTTCACCAGGTATTCAAAATGGCCGCTTGGAGTCCGGAATGCTGTCTTCCACTCATCGCCCTCCTTGATGCGCACCAGGTGGTACGCGTTACGCAGGTCCAGCTTCGTGAACCAAGATGCCCCCTGGAGGGAGTCAAAAGCCGAGTTCATCAGTGGCAGCATGTGCTTGTCCTTCATGGTGATCTCATTAAGCCCCCGGAAGTCGATGCAGGGACGCAGCGAGCCATCCCTCTTTCCAACAAAGAAGAAACCCGCCCCCACCACCAAGGAGGATGGTCGAATAATCCCAGAGCTGAGGGACTCCTTAATATACTTGTCCATGGCCTCACGCTCCGGGGCAGACAGGCTGTACATACGACTTGCCGGGAGAGGAGCCCCTGCCCTGAGGTTGATCGCACAATCGTAGGGGCGGTGGGGGGGGGGGGACAGTGCCCGTGACTTGCTGAAAACTGCTCCCACATCGTGGTAGACTTCTGGTACCATGGACAGGTCCGGGGGCGGCGTCGAAGGCGGAACCACCGATACTGAGGGGGCACATGCTGCAGACTGGAGGCAGGCACTGAGACAAAAAGAGCTCCACGCGGTGATACTTCCGGCTTGCCAATCGAACGAGGGATTGTGGAGGCGTAGCCACGGGTACCCCAGGATCACAGGCGAAGAGGAGATGGGCAACACCAAGAACCGGATCTCCTCCCGATGGTTTCCAGACACTATCACCGACACGGGGGCCGTCTGGTGGGAAACAGAGGTCAGTGACGCCTTTGACAGCATGACAGAGAGATTGACAGGTGGGCGAAGGGGTTGACAGCTGAGGCCCAGATGGGTTGCCAGGTCTCCGGAGATGAAGCTTTGCTCAGCTCCAGAATGGCATGTGTAGTGTGTTCCCTGTGTTTATAAATTAGCCTAATGGGGACACGGCAGCTAGTGAGGGGCTTTTTCTGCTTAACATCCGTGAATCCCCCTACTGTGATCCACGGACCTCCCCTTTTAACCGATTAGGACACTCAGCTACCCCATGAGACTCATTGCCACAGTAAAAACACAGGCCCATATCCCTCTGGCGCTGTCTCTCAGCCGCCGAAACCCCTCATTGCCCGATAACCATTTCCTCTTGCTCCGGAAGTTCCTCTGGCGGGGGCAGAGCCAGGAAAGGTGGCCTAGCAGAACGGGGGCGTGGTTTACTCGAACGGCTAGTGGCCCTCCATTTGGCCGCCCACTCCTTCAGCCTACTGTCCAAACTAATAGTAAGGGAAATTAGTTCACCTAACTTGTCTGGCTTATCCCGTGCCGCTAGTTCATCCCTGAGTTCCGAACTAAGGCTGCGGAGGAAAATGCTGCAAAGCGCTGACTCCCCCCACCCGACCTCTGCGGCTAGCACCCGGAAGTCTACAGCGTAATCGGCGGCAGATCTACTGCCCTGCCGAAGGCTAAGCAACCGGTCAGTTAGCACCGCGCCCCGGTCAGTATGGTCAAACACCTCTAAAAACTCTGCCACGAACTGCTGGTAAGTTAAGAGGGAATAGTTGGGTTTAGCCATAACAGTGTATGTCCAAGCTAATGCCCTTCCTTCAAGCAGGCTAGAGATATACCCAATCTTGCTGTGATCCATGGGAAAATCTCCCGGGACGTGGTGAAACACTGTTTCGCATTGCAGCAGAAAACCCCGTGCTTCTCCGAGGTTTCCGCTAAAACGGGCGGGGGTAGGCACGGGAGTAAGGCGAGGAGAAGATGGCTGGTGTGTTAGGCTAACAGGTGGGACTACAGGGGCGATGAAGCCCCAGCGGCCGGGGGGAACACCTGGGGTCCTTCCAGGTGATCCAGCCGGCTGTTAACCTGAGTTAATTGGTTAAGTATAACTGTCTGCTGATGGGCAATTAAGTCTACTCGAGCGCTAAGGGTGTTAATGCGGAGCGCCAACGCGCTGTCTGCTGGGTTATCTTGATGGAGTCATACTGACATGATTGTTGAACCCAGGAGACAGACGCTGACACGAGTAAATTAATTTGACAATTATTTATTAACTCAGTGAAGAGTGTTGAGTGTGTGAATGAGTGAGTGAGTGCGTAGTAGTCTGGCCACTGGAGCTGAGCAGGTCTTGCTGCTACCTGGCAACCCTGGAACACACAAGCACAGGATGTTACTACAGTTTGTGAGAACGGAAAGCTGAGACTTGCGTTGCTTACTTGCAAGTGCCGCTGCGAGAGTCCTGCTGGCTCCGTGCCTTGGTGTAGCATGGTGTGCATGGTGTTTGGTGCTGAGGAGGTGAGGAGGAGATCCGAGGAGGAGGAGATGACGTCCCGTTATCTGGGGAGGTGAGTCCGCCGCCAGGGAGGTCCACCTATGCACAGGGGATAACACTTTGACAAGATGAATGTTGCTGTTGCTTACGTGACGTGGCTTGGCGAGAAGGTTTGATTCCAACTCTGGCTTGAGGTCATGTCCTTGACGTGATGCGTGGTGAAGACGACAGACGACTCCGTGTAGAGCAGTCAGAGACACTGGCTTTTAAAGCCTGCTGATTACCGATGGCAGGTGTGTGCGCAGCTGAAGTTAATGACGGCCCAGCGGCCGCCATGACAGTTACATGTGATTGCCACTTAGTGCTGTGTTGCTATACCAACTGTCCTGTAACTGGCAAGAATTCTGTTCCAATGCATCCCCTCTACGGGCATGCACGGGTTTCTACGGGCATGCACGGGTATGCACTAGTATATATACATATATATATATATATATATATATATATATACAAATAAGATTGTAAGTTGTAAATGTAATTCTGATAATGTTTCAGCCAGTACATATATATATATATATTATATATATATATATATATATATATATATATATATATATATATATATATACTGTATATTTGCTGGCCTCAGGGCCAGCAAAGCCTTCTCTACTGGCTGAAACAGTATCAGAATTACATTTACAACTTACAATCTTATTTGTTCCATCAGCATGTATTAAATTATTCCCAGTAGTCTATTCTCTTCATTTTGTAGCTTTTCTCTTGGTTGCACTCCTTCCAGTAGTGTAATGCATGTTAGAGTTTTTTTTTGTCCAATCATATTTCAGCCATCTGTCTTGCCAGGGTCAAGCAAATCTGCCTTGGGCCTTCAGCAATTAACAGTGTGGCTCTGTAGGTTAAATTAACTGTTAAACTTATCCTGTTGCTTTAACCAATCAGATGTCTTCTGTATGTCCAGGGGTACACATAGAAGGCATTCAAGAATGTCGGCATTTTCACGTCTTTTGATTGGATGGTTAGACTCCTCCACCCACAATGCAGAGGACTCTAGCTAGCAAAACGCCAGTGCAAGGACTCACTTAAGCAGCAACAATATACTGTATCTGTTTAAATATAATAGTTGTTTTTCCACCCACAATGGCTGACAGTGGAAAGGAAAATGATTTGGCTGCTGATATTAATGATTTAAAAAAAAATAAATCTATTTTCCAGACGGACTTTTCAAGAAAAGCTGGTCATTGTGAAGAGAGATCAGCCAACCCTGAAGCTAGCAGGCCCATCTCAGCTGGGGAAAGGATTTCGCAGTCACTTCCATATTAGCAATGAGCGGTATACTTGGATTACAGGCTCCGAGGAGTGCTGCAAATGATCTTGCTGAGAATGCCTGTTGTTTGCAACTGATCAAGTAGATACTTGGAGCCAGACAGGGTATGCAAACTTGAGCTGTCTTTCATAACATGGTGATTTAAGTAGCGTTTGCCAAATGTATAAAAATTGTTCTAAAATGCTGGGATATGCCAAAATATTCACTTCTGGCCATATCCATAATGACTTGGACATATACATAACTTATTAGTAACTTGCTAGTACATACTCGTGCATACCTGTCCATGCCCGTAGAAACCAAGTATAAGCAAGTATTTCTGCATTCCCGTTGCTGAAGGGTCTCCTCCTGTCTCAGATGGCTGTGTTGTTCACAGTCATGCCTACGGCGTACTGCTGGAACCTGAGGTGTTTCATGTTCACGGCATCTTTTCTGATGTGCAGGAGTTCTCCTCATTCTATTGCTCTGCATCTGGAGGGTCTTCTTCTTCTTCGTTCTGACCACTGGTTGAGGGATAGGTGCGTTGTAATTTCAGTTCATGGGCAGGATCATGAAAATAGATCTGAGCAAAAAGTGGCTTTCAACCCTGTTCAGGAAGGCCCGTGCGTGTCCGTAGAAACCAAGAAAGAGGTTTTTTTTTTGTTGGGACCAGGAAGCGGAGTCACAGTCTTACACGCCTCTCTGCAGCTCCTCTTCATCTGCCACCCCTCAATTTAGCCCCTGTCCTCCCCATCAGAGAATCATTGTCTGCTCCCTCCAAAGCAAATAAAAATATAATGTATAAGTATCCCAAAGTGATTAAACAAAAAGTTGTTAAAACTCAAATTCAACATGAAGCCTCTAAATTGAATGATTTGGCCTCTCTCCCTCCTCATAATTTAAAAATTAAATGCGATTTATTAAATATTAGGTCTCTAACTCCCAAGTCTCTGTTAGTCCATGATCTGTTAATTGATCATCAGATTGATTTAATATCCCTTACGGAGACTTGGTTAGGGCAAGAGTATTATGTTGGTTTAAATGAATCAACTCCCTCTGGTTATTTAAACTGTCACAATCCCAGAAGTTCTGGTTGTGGAGGAGGCGTAGCAACAATTTACCATTCCAAATTACTAGTTAATGTAAAGCAAAAAACATGTTATAATTCCTTTGAGGGCCTGGTCCTCAGTATTGGGCACTTTAGCAATTTTAGGCTAAACCCAATTTTATTTGCCATAGTTTATCGTCCTCCATCAACCTACCTCAGAGTTTTTTATCCGAATTTGCTGAATTCTTAGCTGATTTAGTGCTGAAATCAGATAGAATAATTATAGTAGGGGACTTTAATATGCATGTAGATGTAGATAGTGACTGCCTTAATGTGGCATTTAATTCAATATTAGACTCAATGGGGTTTTCTCAGAAAGTAGGAAATTCTACTCATTATCTCCACCATACGTTGGACCTTGGTCTGACATATGGCATAGAAATAGAAAATCTGGTAGTGTCTCATAACCCTGTACTGTGAGACCATTGTCTGTTAACCTTTTATTTTACTATTTCTATTTGGCTCCTAAAGAAAAATATTACTACAGTAGATGCCTCTCAGATGATGTTGTTAATGAATTTATGCAGATTGTTTCCTCTAAGCCATGTGTCAACACAACAGAAATAAGCTATGGAGAGCTTGCTCCTTCTGTAATTGATAGCATGGTAGATAGTGTTACAGCTTCTCTGCATCAGACTCTAGACTTGGTGGCTCCTTAAAAAAGAAGAATTCTAATCAGAGATTTCTAACTCCTTGGTTCAACACAGAAACTCGTAGCTTAAAACGGAAGACTCGTCAATTGGCGCTCCACTAATTTAGATGAAATTTATTTAGCTTGGAGAAATCATCTTTTAATTTATAAAAAATCTCTTAGAAAAGCTAGAACTTCTGTATTAATAGAAGAGAACAAGAATAATCCCAGGTTTCTTTTCAGTAATGTAGCCAGGTTGACTAAGAGTCAGGACTCTGTCAATCCTAGCATTCCCTTAGAGTTTACTAGTCAGGACTTTATGAACTTTTTCAATAATAAAATTTCATCCATCAGAGATAAAATCAATCAGATTCTTCCCACCGTTAACTTAAATACAGTAACTACTACAACTCTTTCAATTGATATCTGTCTTGATGAGTTTACTCCAATTGACCTTTTAGAGTTAGACAAAATAGTTTCCTCATCCAAGCCTTCAACTTGTCTTTTAGACCCTATTCCTACCAGGTTATTTAAAGGAGTCGTCCCACTTATTGGTAGCTTTATTCTTCATATAATCAATTCTTCATTAACTTTAGGCCATGTACTGCAGGCTTTTAAAACGGCTGTAATTAAACCCTTACTCAAAAAGCCAACGCTGGATCCAAGAGCTTTAGCTAACTATAGACCAATCTCTAATCTCCCTTTCATTCCAAAAATCTTAGAAAGAGTTGCGGCTACGCAATTATTTGACCACCTGCAGGGAAATGGTTTACTTGAAGAGTTTCAATCTGGGTTTAGAATCCATCATAGTACTGAAACAGCCTTAGCGAAGGTCACTAAAGACCTCCTCTTTGCATCTGATAATGGACTTGTTTCTGTACTTGTCCTTTTAGACCTTAGTGCAGCTTTTGATACTATTGATCATAATATTCTACTTGATAGATTAGAACACTATATTGAACTTACTGGAACTTCGTTGCAGTGGTTTAGAGCTTATTTATCTGATAGGTTCCAGTTTGTTCATGTCAATAATGAGTTTTCTTTCAACTCAAAGCTCAGTCATGGAGTTCCACAGGGATCTGTGCTAGGCCCTACTCTTTTTAGTTTATATATGCTTCTGTTAGGCAACATTATTAGAAAGTACTGTATACATTTTCATTGTTATGCAGATGATACACAATTATACCTGTCAATGAAGCCAGATGATAGTAATCAATTAGCCAAGATGGAAACCTGTCTTAAGGAAATCAAAGCTTGGATGACTTGTAATTTCCTGCAATTAAATTCAGATAAGACTGAAGTCATTCTTGTTGGTCCAAAAAACCTTAGAAATACCTTTCCAAATCAAACTTTCAGTTTGGATGCGGTTACTCTTTCTCTTAATAGCTCTGTGAGGAACCTTGGAATTATTTTTGATCAAGATATGTCTTTCAGTTCACATATTAAATTTGTTTCTAAGACTGCCTTCTATCATTTGCGTAATATTGCCAAGATTAGGAGCATCTTGTCTCAGAGTGATGCTGAGAAACTGATCCACGCTTTTGTTAGCTCTAGATTAGATTATTGTAATTCTTTATTATCAGGTTGTCCTAAAACATCTTTAAAAAGTCTTCAGCTGATCCAAAATGCTGCAGCAAGAGTTTTAACAGGTACTAGAAAGAGAGATCATATCTCTCCAGTTCTGGCCTCCCTTCATTGGCTTCCCATAGAGTTTAGAATTAAGTTTAAAATCCTTCTTCTTACTCACAAAGCTCTAAACAATCAGGCCCCTTTTTATTTAAAAGATCTGATACTACCGTATTATCCTAACAGAGGACTATGCTCCCAAAATGCAGGATTACTTGTAATACCTAGAATCTCCAAAAGTAAAATGGGAGGCAGAGCCTTCAGTTATCAAGCTCCTCTCCTATGGAACCAGCTGCCAATCTGGATTCGGGAGTCAGACTCGATCTTTGTTTTTAAGAATAGGGTTAAAACCTTCCTTTTCGATATAGCCTACAATTAGGGAGGGATCATGTGTTTCTGAACCCTCCCTTAGTTATGCTGCTCATAGGTTTAGTCAGCCGGGGGACCTCCAATAATGTGCTGGGCCTCACTCCTTTCTTCACTCTCAATGAAATATATTTTTTTTTTGCTGGTCATTAACATCTGTTTGTTCTCTCCCATAGATTGAGTCGCATCGTGCTGTTTACTCTCTACATGTCTGTTCTTTTCTTCTTCTCTGTCCCCTCACCCCCCAGCCAGTGGCAGCAGATGACTGCCCCTCCCTGAGCCTGGTTCTGCTGGAGGTTTCTTCCTGCTAAAAGGGAATTTTTCCTCTCCACCGTCGCCAAGCGCTTGCTCACAGGGGCTTGCCTGATTGCTGGGGTCTTTCTGCAACTGTGGGGGTTCCCCCTACAGTTGAAAGTGCTATGAGATGACTGTTGTTGTGAAATGGTGCTATATAAATAAAGTTGAATTGAACTGAATTAAAAGAAACCGGAGCACCCGGAGAAAATCAGCACTTTGCTTGGCATTTTACACATTTGTAGTGTAGACTGGCATTCTTCAAGGTTACACATTTTTACTGTGTCATCACCTCTTTAAAAATGACATTGCTGAGAAAGTGATGCATTTGCTTAATTTCTTCATCTTGAGCAAGAATACGAAGACTGCTTGATCTGGCAACTCTGCTTGCAGCAATGTAGAATTGGCCATGGCTGCAGAAGTCTGGTGTGCAGAAAACACGAATGCGCTGTAAAGGCTGGCCCTATGACTTATTCATCTTGCCAATTTTGTGCCATATGACATCATAAAGACTCATTAGTCTAGGCATCGTGAGTGATGGTCTATATGACATCATAAAGACACATTTGTCTACGTGCCATCATATAGACATACATAGACGTATCTTTATGACGGCATCACGAGTCCTATGATGCCTGAGTTCATAGGACGTCCTATGATGATCAGGCAGAGATCATAGGCCTTCCTATGATGTCCTATAAACATGACAGACACACACAGATACACAGACAGACAAACACACAGACACACAGAGATTTCTTGCTTTAACCCTTTAACTGTCCACATTTCATGGACGGGTCACGCGCCCTCCGTGGGACAGCACAGCAACTGCACCTGTCAACTCATTGATGTCCCCCGGCTATACTGAGAATTTGTACTGATCTGTACTGGTCTGACAGTTCAAAAGGTGGCAGACACACGTTGGAGGAATCATGGCTGACATGGAATACAGCAAAGAAGAAGAAATCCTCATTATTATTCTTCCTTTTTCCGCTTTGAGCTCACACCGATGTGGCCATCGCCATGACCATTGTGGTGGCGGCGATCCTGACAGAAACTGCATCATACTGGGAAAATAGCCGCATAATGCTAATGGAATTCATGTGGGATAATCATAAGGGTTTGTAGATGTGGTAGAGGGGTAAATGACCGGCCAAACGCAAAACAACGACCACGATGGGCGAAAACTGAGCTCACAACACCAAGATGGCCGCACCCGTCATCGTCATGGAGCCTCAGAGAAATTGCATCATACTGGAAAAATAGCCGCGTAATACAAATGAAATTCAAGTGGGATAATCATGAGTTTGTAGATGTGATAGTGTAAATGACCAACCAAACGCAAAACAATGACCATGATGGGCGAAAATGGACCGATCACATGAACGAGCGAGCCCCCCCCGCCACAGGTAAGAGACAAATATATGTTTTGTTTTGTTTTTTTACATTTTATTGATTTTCTGGTTCATATACTTTGAAGATTAGATAAAAATTATACCCCTGTAGACAAAATGGAGTCAAAAAACAAACCATTCTTTGTGTAAATGTGTTCAAAGTCCACTTTTGACTGAATTAGATGCATAAATTTATTCCTATCTGAAACTTTGGATCATATTCTACATCTTTCTAATTGATAGTAAGCCATTATCTCTTGCAACTTTCAAGTTATAGCCTTGGAAATCTGAACTATTTTAATGACAAAAACTTTTTACCACTCTTGACCACTAGGGGCCTTGACTACCCTTTAACTGTCCCAGTCGCCGACAGCTAAAGAGTTTAGAGTGATGATACAGAATATTTCCATAACTTATAAGTAACTTAAACCAACTAATGCTTTACTTAGCGTGTTGCCAACATTCACAACTTATGCACAACAATAGGCTAACTTCTGCATAGCGCAGTCATGCCAAACTGCCGTTGCCTTCTGATCCATGAATCCTGGGTGTGGGACAGATCATCTATTGTTCAACCGAGTAGTCTCTCCTCCCCTCCAGAGACCATGGCGAGGGGCGTGACTGACCTGGCAGAGCTGTCAAATCTGTTAGGTCAGTTACGCTTAAAACAGCTGATGTGACACATCAGGAACATCAGATAAAAGTTGTCACAACCTGGCTCAAAGGCACGCAAACCGATGGTGATAAAAAAGTTTATTTTGAATAAAGTTGAAAAAAAACCAAACAAGATAATGGCATGGAGTGTGCCTTTTGGTCGGATGCACAGCCAGTAGGAAAGTGTGATTTCTCATGGGAAACAGCTGCCCCCTGAGCTTCAGGTGATCAGCTGATTGGATCTGCCTCCTTCAGTGTTCTGACATTTTGGCAAATTTATTACAACAACACTGAACAGCTCATGGTACACATTTTAGTCAAATGGAAAAACCATGACAGGTCTCATTATACGAACAAATACATGTGTGTATGTGTATGTGCTGCTGGCAGAGCACTGTACGGGTTTTTCCTGTGAACCAACGCTGCAAATATGCCATTTGTTCTGCAAATGCGAGACATATCAGCCTTTCACTGGATACGTCAGAAAATTTTCAGCATGCTGAAAATTAATTTCAGAAATTAATGAATTAATTTCAATTAATTTTCAGAGGAGCTCGGTGAACTATGCTGTTTCAGCATTCTTCAGCGTGCTCTTAACTTAAACAAAACTTAGCCATAACTGATTGGACCTGTGCCAGTGTATTCTTCAAATTTTTTATATGTTTTGGCTGCCTAAATCGTCTAGGTGTGACAGGGCCTTAACCAAGGCAGCAGCGAGTATTATGGTTCTGGACAGGTTTGCAGCCTCTGTCCATGCTTTATGTTTCTTTCTGTTTATGCTTGATGTGCACCCCCTTTGTGTTGTCAGCCCCGCCCATCCGGTCAGCTGTTTCCCTCATTTGTTCAGCTTTTTGTCATGATTACTTTCCTCACCTGTGTTTCATCACCATAATTACTATATTTCCCTGTCTATAAATGTGCTTTTTCAGTCTATGTTCTTTGTTGCGATATACTGACACAGGTTCCCTTGCGGGGAGAAGGAGGGGACTCATTCGCTCGACGACTCTAGTAAAACATACTTTATTATAACAGAACGTAAATGCTGCACAAGGGCAGAAATGAAAATGCAAAAACAAACCCCAACAACGTGGGAAAAAACAACAGTAATCCGAACAGCATGGTGACAAGGTGAGGTTAACATAACATCACAGCAAAGAACATAGACTGAAAAAGCACATTTATAGACAGGGAAGTAAACAGCTGACCGGATGGGTGGGGCTGACAACACAGAGGGGATGCACCCCAAACATAAACAATAAGAAACATAAAGCATGGGCAGGGGCTGCAAACTTGTCCAGAACCATAACAGTGAGACGCCAGCTGGACACTTACAAGCAACAGTACTGTTCAACCTTTGGGGAAACGAGTGGATCTGCAGTTCAATGAACAAGTGTGCAGGGCAATGGGGATCCACAACAAAAAGGTATAGATTTTTAAAACTATAATTTTATAGTTAAAGTTATCTTTAACATGCTTTGTGTGGACGGCCCTAAAGGCTATTTTTATGGTGTTTGGTATGAATGGCATTTAAATCGGTAGATCGCCTCTGAAGGCCTTGTTGTAAAAAACACGGTCTGCCAATTAGTTGTGTTGTGGAGAGTGTGGGAAATGATGAGGCCAGTTTATGAACAGACGAAATTTTATTAACTCTCACATCATCCATACACAGAAAAGCATGAAAGCATTCAAGCATGGTTCTCCTTTATATCCCCACCGCTCATCTCACATATGCGTGACATTCCACATCACAATACATTCACCCTTAAACCCCCCGTCTACTGTTTACTCTCTGCTTCCTGACTGAGACGCTGTCTGACTCAACCAAGCCTCTACAACTCTACAATATGCATTTTGTGTCTGCTACCCCCCCCCCCCCCCCAGACAGAGTTTCATTCACAATATCTTTTGGGCTTCAGTCTCTCATATCTGCTGTAATGGGGGTCTTTGTGCCGGCAGGGGGCTGCTGGACGTGTGTCTGACTGCGGGTGGGCCATGGCGAGGGGGACAACCGCTTTGCCCGTGTCACTGTCCTGGTGAATCATTTGCCTGGGGAGCTCTCAGTGGGGGTCTTCCACACCGAGGGGCCCGGGCCAGCAGTACCTGCTCGTCCGCCACTACAAAGGCGGGCTTAAATCTGTCAATGCATATTTTCTCCCGACGCCCCCCCAAGTCTAGCAAAAAATGCTTGTCCCCTGTTTCCAGCACTCTGAACGGGCAATCATAGGGTGGGCGCAATGGCGGGCAGTGGGCATCGTGTCTGACGAACACGAACTCCGCGTTCTTCAAAGTTTTTGGCACAAAAGTGCGTGGAAAACAGTGGTGGGCCGGGCCGGGCAGCATGCCTGTGTCTGCACTATGCTGCAAACGCTGAGACGGGTTGCTGTCCGGCACGGGATTATCTGGCAAAAATTCCCCAGGCAGCCGCAGTGGCTGAGAAAAAAACAGCTCAGCCGGGGAAGCCTCCAAATCCTCTTTTGGTGCAAAACGCAACCCCAATAAAACCCACGGCAACCAGTCAACCCAATTTGCATACGTCAACGAAGCCCTGAGCGCTGCTTTCAGTGACCTGTGAAAACGCTCGCATAACCCATTTGCCTGTGGGTTGTACGCGGTTGTGCGGTGAATTGCAACACCCAGGCTGCGGGCCATCGCGGGCCAAAGTTCGGAAACAAACTGAGGGCCCCTATCGGACGTGATGTCCGACAGGATCCCAAAACGTGCCACCCATGTTGTCAAAAAAGCGCGCGCCACGTCCGCGGACGTGGTTGCCGCCAGTGGAACTGCTTCTGGCCAGCTTGTGGTGCGGTCCACCACTGTCAGAAGGTGCGTGCACCCCTGCGACGGCGGGAGGGGGCCCACGAGGTCCACGTGAACATGGTTGAATCTTTTAGCCGGTATCCTAAACGTCTCCAAAGGAGCCTTCGTGTGTCTGTGTACTTTGGCTCGTTGGCACGCTACGCAGGCTGCAGCCCACTCTTTCACTTTTTGCACAGGCCTGGCCATGCGAACTTTGCTCCCACCATTTTGACTGACGCGCGCACTCCTGGGTGTGCCAAAGCGTGAACTGACTCAAACACGCGCCGGCGCCACACGACCGGGACCACCGGGCGCGGGCGTCCCGTGGAGACGTTGCAGACTGGGGGGGGCTGCCGTCTTGCAGTACTCTGCTCTCCAGCCTTAACCCTGTTGGTCCAGACTGAAGCGCACGCACGTCCGTATCGCTAATCTGCTCTGCGGCCATGGCTGTATAATCTATCCCTACGCAGACCGGGGCCACAACCGCGCGCGAGAGGCAGTCCGCCACCACATTCAGTTTACCCGACACATGCTGAATATCGGTCGTAAACTCCGAGATCGCGGCCAGCTGTCTCTGCTGCTGGCCCGACCATGGTTCTGAAACCTTGGCCATCGCGAACGTCAGCGGCTTGTGGTCCACGAACGTGGTGAAGCTGCGCCCTTCCAGCCAGAACTGGAAGTGGCGTATGGCCAGGTGGAGAGTCAGCAACTCCCTGTCAAACGCGCTGTATTTACGCTCACTGTCGCGCAAAGCCCTGCTGAAAAAAGCAGCATCTGCCAAGAACCGGTGACACGTTGCTCCACGACGGCCCCTATGGCCACGTCCGAGGCATCGGTAGTGAGCGCTATCCTGGCTGCCGGGTCTGGGTGCGCCAACAGTGCGGCGTTTGCCAGGGCTGCTTTCACCTCAGAGAATGCCTGCTCCCGCTCCGGAGTCCATTCGACTCAATCCGCGGGTTTCTGTCTCTTGAGCGTGGCGTACAATGGCTGCATGAGTTGAGCTGCGTGGGGGAGGAAACGGTTATAAAAGTTAACCATCCCCAAAAATTCCTGCAGCGCCCTGACCGTCTGAGGCCAGGGAGAGTTCGCCACGGCGTGCACTTTGTCGGGCAAGGGTATCACTCCCTCCAGTGAGACGCGGTGCCCCAAAAAATCAATCTCCGTCACGCCAACCTGGCACTTCGCCGGGTTGATTATTAACCCGTGCTCCTCCAACCTCTGGAAAACCGTTCTGAGGTGGGTTACGTGTTCGTCTTTGGACGCACTGGCTACCAGGATATCATCCAGGTAGATGAACACAAACGGGAGATCGCGCAGCACCACGTCCATCATGCGCTGGAACGTCTGTGCCGCTCCTTTTAATCTGAATGGCATGCGCAGAAACTCAAACAAGCCGAATGGGGTTATTACCGTTGTTTTGGGTATGTCCTCCGCGCGCACTAGCACTAACCACGGACCAGGTCTATTTTAGAAAAAATGTGTGCCCTGGCGAGGTGAACGGAAAATCCTGAACGTGGGGAATCGGGTAGCGGTCGTGTGCTGTGGCGTTATTTAACCTGCGGAAATCACCGCATGGTCGCCATGACCCCTCAGCCTTAGGGACCATGTGTAGCGGGGATGCCCATGGGCTGTTCGATCGCCTGATGATGTCCAACCTTTACAGGTTGGCAAACTCCTCGCGCGCTATGGCCAGTTTACCTGCGTCCAAGTGCTGAGGTCATGCGAAAACAGTTGGCCCAGTGGTGGTGATAAAGTGCTCCACCCCGTGTTTAGCGATTGCTGCTGAAAACGTTGGGACCGTGAGTGCTGGGAACCGAGTGAGCAGTGTGTGGAACTTACCGCCTGGAGCTGTGACGTTGGCTTGTGTTACTGGCCCGGCCCCTCGAGCTGTACAGGGGAGAGAGTCAAAGGACAGTGCATTAACCAGGCGCCTGTTAGCAACATCAACAAGTAAACCATGTGCACACAGAAAATCAGCTCCCAGGATTGGGAAACTCAATGCTGCTATGACAAAAGTCCACTCGTATGTACGGCCTTGTAGAGATAAAGCCAGTGTTCCCTCACCAAAGGTCTTAATATCCGAGCCGTTCACTGCTACCAGCCCGGGGCCGCTAGGTCTTGCTAGCCGGTCGGCGTAGGTTGGCAGGATGATGCTCTTCTGGGCTCCGGTGTCCACGAGGAAACGCCTCCCTGAGCGCGAGTCCATCACGTAGAGCAGCTTGTTCTCTTCGCCGGCGGTCACAGCTGCTACCGACTGCCAGCCCTGGCATTTCCCGAGTGCTTGAATTGGCATGGTGGCACACATCTGCGTGCGTTCTCTCTGAAGCGGCGGTGGTAGAAGCAGAGTGTGTCTCTCTGGTGCTCCTTGGCCCTCGCTGCCACTACTGTCGGTGGCTCCTCGCCTCCTCTGGTCATCTCGCTGGGCTCCGACGCCGCTGCGTTCACCGTGAGCGCTCTGGTGGCGAGGATGATCCGGTCTGCCTCCTTGGCTAGCGCATGGTAGTCACGCGCGGCCAGCAATGGCGAATTGGCCAGGACCGCTCTCGCCTATGTTGGAAGGTTCCGGAGGAAAAGGTGGGCAAACAGAAAATGCCCGTCGTCCGTGCCCATTAACGCCAACATCTTCTCCATCAGCTCGACGGCCGAACCATCTCCTAACGTGGAATGCCTCAGGAGCCTCTCTGCTCTCTCACAGTCCGAGAGCGTGTAGCGCCGGGTCAGAGCGGCTTTGAGAGCCTTGTATCTGTCGTGGGCTGGGGGCTGGTCGAGCAGGCATGCTACCTGCTGAGCTGTGCGAGCGTCCAGCGCTGCAACCACATGGTAAAACTTGATGTCGTCTGCCGTTATTCCCCGGAGGGCAAACTGGGCCTCGGTGTGGTGGAACCAAGAGCGCGGGTTGTGCTGCCAAAAGTCCAGTAGCTTGACTGCAACAGCGCATGCATTGCTGGGGGTTCCCGTCCGGGCCGTCTGTGGGATGCTTGCCGTGTTGCTGGGGCTTCCCGTCCAGGACGACTCCAGGGTTCTTGCCTCGTGTTCCATAATACGTCTAGGGTCACTAGTGTGGAGAGTGTGGGGAATGATGAGGCCAGTTTACGAACAGACGAAATTTTATTAACACTCTCACATCATCCATACAATTCAATTCAACTTTATTTATATAGCGCCATTTCACAACAACAGTCGTCTCATAGCACTATCAACTGTAGGGGGAACCCCCACAGTTGCAGAAAGACCCCAGCAATCAAAAAAGCATGAAAGCATTCAAGCATGGTTCTCCTTTATATCCCCACCGCTCATCTCACATCTGCGTGACATTCCACATCACTCTGCATGACATCCAACATCACAATACATTCAACTTTAAACCCCCCATCTACTGTTTACTCTCTGCTTCCTGACTGAGACACTGTCTGACGCAACCAAGCCTCTACAACTCTACAATATGCATTTTGTGTCTTATAGTTTTTTGTCAAAATCTTTTCACTTTTCCTTCTTCAAATGCCAGGATCTTTGAATACTCCCACCCACATCCCACAAGGCTAATTGTGGCTAACACTACATTTAACAGAATAAATCCTGTGATAAAAAGACTTACTGGTTGAAGGACATGTCCGGTTGTATGCACAGGATAATGACTGAAACTGCATTGGTCCTTATAAGCAGTGAAAGGTAGAATAATAATGCTGTAGGTAATCTCCCATTGTGCTCTACACATATTCCATACAAATTCTGTTTGCATGCTTATGAACAATTATGTTATGGTAAACTGATTAAACAGGAATGAGACAAAGCTATAGAGCTCTCTCTCTCTCTCTCTCTCTCTCTCTCTTTCTCTCTTTCTTTTAAGTCAGGTCTTTCACATTAGATACACACCCAGACAACACCCACACACACTGTTGATAGAACATTCTAGAACGAAGTGGCGTTCAGTGGATGGCCTGTTCCCACTATAGGCAGATTAGCCAATCAGATAGTCGCGTATAAGTTCATCCTATTGTACTGGGTCACCCCCCACCCGAGAGGATAATTGTAATGTGCACCTGGAAGTCTGGGTCAGTGTGGCGACGCTCCAGAGGGAGCTGCGTCACGCTGCACCCAGCGCTGCTTGCTTTACATGTGACTTCTAAATAAATGTACCATCCTTTAAATTGAAGAAATCTCTGGCTTGTTCTTGGATCTTTCAATCAAAGAATCGGGTATTTTTTCTAACAAATTGATGCCGGTGACCCGGATTGAATTTTTCCAAGACGAGCCTGAACACACCACATCGGAGGGACCCTTTTGCAGACTACTGTGGCGCCTGAATAAAAATAAGGTAAGCAGAGCCTTTTGTCTACAAAATTCTGCAGTTTGGCCATTCTAAATTTACAGTTGTCTGATAAAGGGGTATATCCGATCTCGAAATTTATCATTTGGTTGGGAGTCACATGTAAAGTCTAAACAATAGTTTGAAAAGTTAAAGAGAGTGCACGTGTTCTATTTTCAGTCTGAGATAGAACGGCTGCGGTCATGGATGTACATTAAATGACAAGACTTAAAATGACAAGACTTAGGAACTAGAGTGACTAATAATCACCCTGGTATGTCTCCTCAAATGAAAAGAGCCAGGTTTTAGGAACCTGATGCCGAGGGGAGCCATTGAAAGTGTTCAACTCGATGCCACTCTGGGAGTGAAGCCACGATCGTTTAATTTGCTGGACACAAGACACCTCTTGTACTTGGGCCTGAAAGAAGCCCACAGTGAAAGTGTCCGTTGTGTATCAGAGTTAATCACGGTACCGCTTGCGTGTGGGGGACCTGCCGAGGCCTCAGCGAAAGTACTCTCTGTTTAACAAAAGATTAAATGGATTTGTGAGGTTCCGGGATGCAGTCTGTACCCAGAACTTAATAAGACTTAGGGGCAACGGCCATGCCAGTCTTCTCAAATGAAAACAGTCAGGATTAGAACCTGATACCACGTAAGTGAAGTATTCTGGATGCAGTCTGTGCCAGAATAAGAGACTTAGGGAAGCGGAATTAACCGTCTTCGTCTCCTCAAATATGGGAACTAGGGTTAGCCTGGTCCCGCAAATTTCGGTTACAGTCTGTGTCGAAATAAGAGACTTAGGGAGGCAGAATTAACCGTCTTCGTCTCCTCAAATATGGGAACAAGGTTTAGCCTGGTCCCGCAAATTTCAGTTACAGTCTGTGCTGGAATAAGAGACTTAGGGAAGCGGAATTAACCGTCTTTGTCTCCTCAAATATGGGAACAAGGGTTAGCCTGGTCCCGGATGTCTGTAATTCTGTGTTTTTAGGGGATAAAAATATGATTTGAGAAATACCAGGGGGTTGGAAATATCTACTGAACCTATCCCATAGTATGATTTAATTCAGTGTCTCTAGGGGATAAAAGTGTGGTTTGGGAAATACTGGGAGTTGAGAATATTTATTAAAATTTTCCCATAATAATTTAACTAATGGCGGGCTCCGGACTGCGTGGTCAGAACAAAGGAAAGTAATGCGCCCCCACCACCAAGTGCGGGCTCCGGACCGCTTGGTCAGAACAAAGGAAAGTAATGCGCCCCCACCACCGAGTGGAGGTGAGATTGGTAAAACAGGTTACTGAGAGGAGAATTATTTGAGGTAACAGCATTAAAATGAAGCACTAAATTAAAGTTGTAAGGTTATTATAGTGTGCTAGTGTGTGTATAGCTGGGGTTGGGGAGGCAGTACTCCATTTTCTTAAATTAAAAAAAAAAAAAAAAAACGTGGTTTGTGAACAATAGGCTCAGGAGCCATCGTGCGAGTGTCCCATCTACTGCACATATGGGGGCGCCATCTTGGATCACCTTCAAGCTGTGGCACAGTGCCTCCATCGTGTGGCCAAATATAGGAAGTGCACTATTTCACAAAATTACTGCCAACAAAAACTTAAATCTTAATAATAAATCTGGAACTTTATCTCTCTGGCTGAAAGGAAAGCTTTAAATCCATGCATGGTAAACAAAAAAAAAACAAAAAAACCCAAAGACCTCTGGCCCCTGCCAAATGCAGGTTTGCTTATAATGAGGCAAAGCACGCCCATTCAGCTTGGAGAGAAAAGGTTCAACTTTAAATTAGGCAGAGGGAGGTATACAATAAAACTGGAGAATAAGGAGATTTATTCCTCAACAAAACTGTAGGAAATCCTAGGTGGACACTATATAAAGGTGAGAGAATTTAAATGAAAAATTGCAGGTTGGTACAGATAAGTAAATATATAAATGAATTAAATTATAAATACAAAAATAATTGAATAAATACAATAAACTAAAATGAATGAATGAAATAAATAGGAGATTTTTGTTGTGAAGATGAACCTTGTGGAGGTGAGAGTGGGCAGAAAATGGAAATGGAAATTTGTTTTTGAAGAAAATTGAAAACTGATGAAATGTTAAAGTTTTGTGCAGGACGCAAGACAAAAAATATGGAGAAACGATTGGAGGAAAAAAACCCGTAAGAATAAGAGACTTATGCTGCAACGGTGAGAACAAATGCAAAATAATCAATAAACACGATATAACAGAAAAGGACAAAAACACGTTGTTTAATAGCCTGTTTCTCTCCATTAAATTTGAGACAGTATTGGCTGTGGACGACCCCTCCGCCAGCAGCTGCATCCATCCTCCTCCTTCACGCCATCAGTGACCCCCTCCTCCCTCCACTTCGCTGTCCCACTTCAGCAATCAAAGAACGCAAAACAATGGGTCAAACAGGAACAATTGAGAACTTCAGCAGAGGTTGATTGAGAACTCCAGTTTGACAATTCCATGCAGCAAGACAGGGGTGAGTCCTCACGCATCTGATATTGTATAGTATTCCTGTATATGTATCAAGCCGCTGAGGCTGGTAGAAAATTAAGTTTGGTTATTCTCTATTTGTGAAATGTGGGGTGGTTCATCACTCAATTGATATCTTTACTGTATTCCTGTGTGTGTATCAACCAGTTGAGACTGATTGAGAATTCCACACAGCAAAACAGATCTTGAGTGATAGTGTAAATACAAGGGGTTGGACTAGGATAGCAGGAATACAAGCAGATATGGTACCACTGTTGCCCTGAGTTAAAACGTGTAGATAGGCTGGCGTTAAGTCCCAGCTAACAGGCGCACAGATGGCTAGCATCTGTGTAGAAGCTTCCTGTTGGGGTCTAAATACACGGACAATACGTCACTCAGCTACAGCAAAGGGTACGGGTAACACCTATATGAAATGTCTCATGAAACCATGGAACGATGGCAGGCCTGTAATCCCGGCTCCCTGGGGTCGGCACTATCCTAGACAATGGCTAGATGGTTGACAAAGGTCCCAGTCACAGATCAAAAGAAAGGAAGGGAGAGATTTGCCAGATGGGTCAACAAATGCAGGACAGAGGAATGTTTGCAGGATGGGGGACCTGGCTATGTTTATGAGACAAGCTAAAGGGGGGCATGAGCAGGCAAGCAATAGGCACCGGGAGGCCAGTATATTTAGGAGGGGGAGAACAGGGAAGGAATTAAAAAGAGCAGGAGAATTTCTCACAGACTGTCAATGTTTTTTTGGGGGAAATTAAACTCACCCTGCAGAGGATGTCAGGTAACAGGTACTGACCAAGACACATCATCTGTCAACGCCCTCACTGTAGCCCTTCAGGATATGGGAACATATCCACATCATGCTGCCTCCTCTGCAGAACACAGCCCACACATGGCAGCCCACACACCTAGCCATGGTAACGTACACACATGTATGGATAGAAGCCATGCCCCCCAAGCGAGGCAAATGCCACTGACGACGGCGATGCCAGTTGGAGGCTGTGTGACCACAAACTACACTCCATTTTCACTCCCAAGACACAGCCTTGATAAAATCACAGCTGCCAAATGCAACCACCTCAAGACCTTACACTACAGCAATATAGACCTTACCCGGACACCCCACCTAGTCTGACCTATCAGTATCTGCTGCAGGGCCACAGGAGGTCAGAATAGTCAGAGGCCCCCATGGGACTAATACTTCCTATGTTAAGCAATTTGGCCACTGAGCTCAAACACCCACAAGGGCACCCGGGGGGTCCCCCAATTAGCAACACAATGGGTATCCTTCCCTACAGGATGTTGAAAAAGAACCGGCTTTGATATTAAGCCGTTCTGTTTCAAGGGGGGAGAGGTCAAGACGAGAGGTCAAGACAGGAACAGATAGAAAAGTTACTAATCCATTAAGGTTTGAAGACTCCATTAATGTTGGAAGTCTTATAGCTGAGAGGTCGGTGTGCTATCTCATCTAAAATGCTACCATGTATGCAAACTATTGAGTAGCTACAGAAAGAGCGCATAAATATGAATGAATTTTTATTTTTTGGAAAAAGATTAAAAGAAAGGAATAGAACAATATATCAAGGAAAAATCCAACAGGGACAAATTAAACAATAACTCCTCTGATTGCACAATTCAACATAAGTTATCCGAAAAGCATGATGGCTGAAGCCGCAGCTTATATTGCCCACCCATTCTCCATTTAAGAAACATCTAATAAAACAAAGGCTAGCAACTAAGACCAAAATCTAAAAAATTCTTGATGCTTGAAAGGTCATTATTCCACAGAATATCAGGCAGTGGGAACTTTTGCTACAAGAAAACTAGCCACCTGCTGACCAAGAGAAATGAGGCAGGTTTAGGGCTCCTTAATACTTAAGGGCCAATACATATTTGGAGATTCCCGGACCCTCCCATTTGTATTTTTTGCACATTTCCCAAAACTTTATGGATATGAACTAAACTTATTAGCACTTTTTCTAGTCTCAAAGACAACCACTAGTGCTAGCCCTCTATTCTGGGGGCCTATAGGAGAGGGATGTCTGGGGACAATTTGGAACAACCAACTAACCAAACATGTGAGAGCAGTGCAGCTAGGGGTGGGTTCAAAAGATCAATATATCGATATGTATTGATACACGTTTGACTGAGCCGATATCAATCCACAAAATCCACGGATCGATCTTTTAATATTAATATGTTTTAATATAATATTTTTACGTTTGTGAACGTCTGCTGAGTATAATCAGGTCGAAACCGGATCAGTGAGCCAGGAACAACAGCCGAGAACCATAAAGAACCGACGCGCTAATGGAGCTAGCAAGCTAACGGACATGCTAGTTCTTCTTCTGTGGTGTTAAAACGGTTCTCATCCGGCAAGAGTTTCCTGCCGCACGTGCTCTTTTGTGTTTACACGAGCGGAGATAATAATGTGCGTCTCTTAATTTAGCAACAAAAGTCACCGTAAAGACTGTCCTCAACAGCTTCTGAATATTTTTCATAAATAAAACTTCTGTGTTCCCTGCGGCGCGTGCACACGTCTTTCGTGTTTACACGAGCGGAGTTAATAATGTGCGTCTCTTAATTTAGCAGCAAAAGTCACCGTATAGACTGTCCTCAACAGCTTCTTAATATTTTTCATAAAGCGGGGATAAACGGACTTTTACTCCGTGCAGCGCTGTGTTGGAACATCAAGTTGACGACTGATAAAGGGAAAATGCACGGAGACTGAAACCCGTGAAGCAGAGGGAGACTTAGAGCTGCTGAGACTGTAAGTATAATATTTGTTTCTTTTAACGTTTGTGTCGTCAATTAATAATTTATCTGGCATGATGGTGGTTTCTTTTACAAACTATGGACACAGAGAGAACTGTTGGTTAAGCGCTGTGAATAAATGCAGAATTAAGGTATATTTTATGAGATTATGGACTTCTGCCACTTAAGCGATGTGAAGAAAATAAATCACAATAAAATTAATAAAGGCTGCAGTACAACAAGCTATTTTTACTCAGTAGAACTAAATTGAAATGAACAAACCTCAGGAAATGAACTGAAACCCTTTTCCAACATTGAAAGTTAATTTGTAGTTAAAATATAACCCCCCCCCCTCTAAATTATTAAACCCTACTGTGGTGTGGCGATCTAAAAATATGAATGTTAATTTTACTGTGAAATCTATTCTTTTTATCTGCCTTCAGATGTGTGAAGACTGGAAGCTTCATCCTTACTGAGACCTTCTGAAGGTCAGAGGTCGTCAGTGGAGGAGCATCCCTGCTTCATGTGGATTTCAGCACAGAAGAAGACCTTCAAGATTCAAGGAGGTGCTGCCATCATTTTCTCCACACTAACATGCATTCAATGCAATTTAGTTGTTGTAATGACAAATTCTTTTATTTCTTTTTTTAAAGTTCTCAGCAAGAACACAATATTGGTCATTTTTTTTTTACAATTTTACTGAGCATTTAATTCTAAATAAATCACTGTTTAACAAGAAATTTTTGGCAACCCTGTGCTTTTCTTGTGGTGTTACATAGAATAGCATCACTGTAAACTATGGAAAAAGCAGCTGCTTTAAAATTTGTACTTCCTCACACAACTTTGAGTGCAAAAAAACTCTAAAAGTGCCATAACTTTTTGGAAAAGCTCGCACAAATCCAGGCTTTTTGGGCCACAACAATCACAAAAACAGCTGACAAAATCCTAGAGGGACTGAAATACAGTGAGATTATGTCTGCATGGTTCATGCATTGAATTTGTTTCCTTACTCTGGGTGGTGAACTTGACACGACACACCCTTTGCACTAAAGAAAGCACCTGTGAGCACTTTATGAAATGATAAGTTAAATAATAAAAAGTGTATTATTGTAACTGATTTTGGGTCAGTTCTATATGTGATAATTTATGTATTAACAAAGTTAGAAGATTCTTGGTACAATTTGCAGCATTAGGTCTCAAAGATTTTTGTTTCATGGGAAGTAAAATGGCTATTAAAATGGTAATTCCCCAGATCGAATCGGGATCGAATCGGAATCGAATCGAATCGATTCAGAATCTCAAGAATCGGAATCGAATCGATTCTGGAAATTAGGGATCGTTCCCAGCCCTAAGTGCAGCCAAGAGTTCAAGAAAAGCTAGAGAAAAGTATTGCTTATGCTTTACAAATCTGGTGAAATCTAATAACACTGTTAAAGATTTACAGTAGACATTTTAACTTAACATAAGGTATGAGCATGGAGGTGCAAAATATGATAAAAACGCTGTTTTACAATCACAACTTAAGACAAAGGTTGAAAATTTACGCAAAAAGGCATAAGGGTAAAGCTGCAGCTTTCAGGAAATTGCACATTTGAGGAAAAGGTGCAAATCTGCAAAATATTTTGGAAAGAGCCACAAAGTTCTGAAAAAAAAAACTTGCAAATTTACAAAGAAAAAAATCCAAAATTTGTTAGGGGAAAAATGACAATTTAGAGAAAAGCTGTAAGCTCACATGAAAGTCACATTAAGATAAGATGAGCCTTTATTGGTCCCACAGTGGGGAAGTTCTAGGATTGCAACAGCACGGGGATAGCAACACTCAGAGCAATAATTTAGAAGATATGAAAATAAGAGCAGTGAATATACATATGTACGCATAAATATGAATACACAGTGCGGAGCATTACAGATTTCCTTACACTTTGTATGGAGATGGGGGATGGCAGCATAACAAGGGTTATGGTTTTTGATCATCCAGAGGTGAGTAAAAAGCACTATAGAAGAAGATGAATTAAAACAAACACGACTAGAGTAGACTAGAGACACAAGAAGGTAATTTGGGGTAAAAACAGCAAACACTCAGCCAAATAGACTCAAGAATGAAGCATATACATACATATAGCTGTGTGCACACCAGCCTTATCCAAGGGGTACAAGCATCATAGACGCACACACAGAGTGGAGGTGGAGCATAAACAAGGCTTTAATGTCCTGTGCACATAGATCTGCAGCTCTGACACAAGCAAGACAACCAATGTAGCTTGACAAACAAACCAGCGGTTCACACCCGCATGGTCTGTGTGTCACATGGTTAAGTCCTGATTTAAATATTATTTAGAATTGTTTTGGGGGGCTAATGAAAATTTTATATTTTTGTATCTAAAATTGTTATAGTTTTGTAGGCATAGTGTTAGTTTGTCTGGAGGTTATCTGTTCAGGAGAAAAAGACAGAAGACTCCACCACACCAAGATACAGATGACTCTGGTATACTTAAGTTTTCATAGTAATCAGCAGACGTCTTAGTCTAATACATTCCTTGAAAGGCAGATGTTCAGACCCAGAGGCATTATTTAATTCAAAAACAAATCCAAAAGGTCAGTAATTAAAAGGCATCCAATGCCAGGGTAGAAATCAAGAGATGAGTTTTGTCACAAAACAGAATTTTGAATTGAGCCATGTTGGTTTATTATAAAGCTGACTTTTCAGAATGAAACTGATCACTTTTATGTGCAGGATCTTTCATGGAGCATTAGCTGTGGACAGCAGTCAGTAGTATGAACGACGGGACAGTGAATCATGAATAAGACAAGCAGGTGGTAACAGAATGTTGATGAAGGCTGATGGACTGATGGACTGATGGAAGGCTGAAGAGAACAGAGACCAGATGGACGGAAGGAAGTTTTAATACTGAAAGAGGTTATAGATGTGAGATGTTTCATCAGCTAGTCCAGGGAAAGGTAAAGTCTTGTACACAGATGGATAGTGGATGGAAAAGAATTGAGTGAGTGTTTCTGATGGAAAAAATACATAGGGGAAGAACGGTGGATTTAGCAAGTGTAGAAAATGTTTCTGATGTTGAGATGAAAATGGAGAAAGAAATGAAAGCAGAGTATGTGTAACCAAAGAAAAATAAAGATCCACATAAGATTTGCAGCTGTAGGTTTAAAAAACCAAACAAACAGAAAATCAACAATAAATAAATTAAATTCTGCTTAAGAGTGTCAGGAAGAATGGACAAATGCAGGCAGCCGTCTTAAAATGTTTCCAAGTACTTAAAGCAGCAATGAGGCATTAGGTGTCCATTCTTTCAGTGCATTTCCTTAATTGTGAATATTAACATCAATGAGCAAACACTCACAGCAAAGATTATAGCCTTATTTACAGTCATTTAAAGTCAATCTAACAATGTAGTTATGTTCCTCCCCAATAGAGGGTATGCATAGGATGTCATTGAACAGAACTCTTGGAAGACAAACACTGAGTGGAAGGAATTGGTGGCAGCATGGAGGTGTATGCCAGTGTAACACAAAGGTCCACGCAGCATTCAATTACAGTAGTGCAGATAATATCTGTTGGCATGGTGGAGAGTTAATCTTATTATCCCATCTTGTATTAATTAGGAAAATTAAATGAAGACTTTGAAGCAGTTCTTTTCTTGACTCAAGGTTGGAAATCTAAATAAGAAGGGAAAATAAAATTTGAAGGAAAAACACGCACTTATTTATGGAATGGCTGACACAAGGGGAGCCTGAGGCTCCCCATGAATCTGTTTCTCTTATAAAAGGAGGCCAAGAGGACAAGGGGGGAGGACGGCGAGGAAGATGAGGAGGGAGCACACCCCAAAATGACCGCTGTTGGCAGGAGAGGCGCCCACATCCACCACTGAAAACTGGACTGCATACTTAAAGACTAGAACAGATAAGTGGACTCACTTCTACACGTATGCAGAAAATTAGCAAAAATTATTGCATGTAAAGAAAGAACTCCGGGTAATGGCATACAGGACTTTTCAAGGTCAGAAAAGTAACGATCAAATTCTGCAAATGGCAAGCTACCAGTAGAACACCTATCAACATCTGTAAAGGTAGCATTGTACCCAATGTACTATAGGCAATTGAATGGATCTGATCCAAATTATGAACTACCATTATATGCAAATCCATCCTCCAGATTGGTCATAAAATTAGACTGATAAACAAAGAAATGTGTGGAAGCATCCATTGTCCTAATTGAAGAGGATAAGAGACATTTCAACCAATGGGGGGTTCCATACATCCCGCTGGTTAGACCCAAACACATGGATTGGAAAATGTTGGACATCTTGTCACCTCTACTGCAGAATAGAGCCATCCATGGAAACCCAATACCTGACCTTAACATAGAATATTCTCCCAAAATAAAACCATAAGCATTGTCTCTTAACTGGGTAACCACAGCACAAAAGGCGGCACATATTGATGCCCATAAATCTCCTATATGACCAATCTTAACATTAACATGAGGGGATGAGGAAAATTTGAAGCAAATTCCAAACTGGTTATGGTAAAAGGATAACTAGATGTAGATCTAATAAAAGGAGCAGAGTACGACACTATAGGCCATATATTCAGAAGCCCAGAAGGGCGTTAACAAATTCAATTTTCCACAGTGGGAGTCGTCAGCAAGTCTTAGACCAATTGCTGGGTCGAGAGGAAGAGCTGAGGACCCCAAGACAAAGGATGATGACGGGGAAGACCATTCTGCCATCACAGATTATTTGTAAACACAGTGTGCTAATGATAATACATAAATCATACATAGCTCACCACACGGATGTAGGGGTGTGAGACTTATAGGGTTCTTGCGTTATTTATCTCCATCATGCTAATTACGTTAGGTAATCTGAATAAGGCTGAAGGTTAGAAGCTCTGAATGCCTGAATACAACAATGCATGGATAAGGATGTCTCCTAATGTTGAACAATATTGTTTACTACCTACCCACTGCTGAACATATAGGTCCCATCACCCAACACACACATCACAACACAATCACCACCTGCAGATTTCATATAGTCAACAATCACACACTCAAGGCTGCTGGGAGATAACTTACAACAACACATAGATAACTACAGATGTAGTGAATAAGGATAAAACTATACAGGCTCCATACATTGTGATGGCAACCCCTCAGACCATTATTGGTCCTGCCCCGGCTGAGCCCTTTGTATCGGCACTTGATTAAAGGTGTAGGATACAGGGAAGATGCATGCCGGAGAGCACCAGACCATCACGATGTGTGCCTGTGACATAGAAAAGGTCGTAGGGCGAGTGACTGTATGACTTCAGTCCCCAGAAGAAGAATGGACTGGTACCCGAGCGCATCCACCGCACCTCCAGCATCCAGGGTGGAGCCAGGAGCTCGAGCCTTACCAACACCAGCAGGTCCACCTCTTTCCAGTGACAGGGGGGTGGCATCCCTGGGACAGCATCACTGAACTGTTCACTGGCTGGACTGGATGTTACATACCCTCTGCTGCACCCAAAAAATGTCTCCCCGGATGTGCGTCTGTGATGAAAAGCAGCTTCTCCCTGTTGCCAGCAGTCGCAGCTGCTACTGACCGCTGGCTGTCCCATTTCCCAGCTTCTTGAAGTGGCACGGTAGCAGACAATGCTGCACTTCCTTGCCAAAATGGCGGTGACAAAAACACAGCGTCCTGGTCCTGCTTCTCTGGGTGGTCATCCCGGCCACCACCCTCGGCTCCTCAACCTTGCTGGGCTCCACCGGAGATCCCGATCCTGGGTTCGATCCAAGCCCTCGACCAACAGTGATCTGTGTGGAGTTTGCATGTTCTCCCCGTGTCTGTGTGGGTTTACTCCGGGATTTCTCCGGTTTCCTCCCACATGCCAAAAACATGCAAGTTAGGTTAACTGGCATCAAACTGGGGATTCTAAATTGTCCTTAGGTATGACTGTGAGAGTGAATGGTTGTCTGTCTCTCTGTGTTGGCCCTGTGATGGACTGGCGATCTGTCCAGGGTGTACCCTACCTCTCGCCCAATAATGCTGGGATAGGCTCCGGCCCCCCCCACGACCTGAAAAGGATTAAGCGGAAGAAGATGAATGAATGAACGAATGAATGAATTAACAATGTAATTCAGTTAGTGCTTGTCTTAGTGCTTTAATGTTTGATAATGATTCATTCAAAGGCACTAGTTTTTATGGGTGAAAGTAATGAACTGAATCACTTACCGGAACTGCACTGGAAGCCAGGGATCACCAGCTGAATCACCCACCTGGGCAGTGAACGAGCCCCACCCGCTCCATTCAGCTGACTGTCAGTTCACTGAGTACTAGGCAGTTGGAGTTCCAGTACAGCACTGAGTGATTCGATGTATGAATATTTTGAGCAGCTCTTTTGAACGAATGAACTGGAAGTGTCTTGGTACATTTTAATAAACTGTGGATCCCATCAGAGTGTGTCGTAGATTAGCAGAGGTGTGTTGTAGCTCTAAAATAATGTTAAAAGTGATTTTTTTTTTCTGTTCAATTAAATCTAACATTGATATATTAGTCTTTCACTTATTTCTGGTGCGGGGAGGATGGTAATAGAAGTTCAGACAATTTATTGTGGGACAATTTACAGGAATATACAGTACATGTGTGCTCCTTTCCCCATGATTGAATATTTTGGCAATAATTAAACCAAAACCACTTCACTTTCAATGACTAAGGGTCGTATCTCATCTTGTGGTGAATGCTGATGAATGTGGCGATTTGTGTCACTTTTCAGTCCCTCCAGGATTTCGTGAGATGTTTTTATCATTGTTCTGGCCCAAAAAGCCTGAATTCGTGGGAGCTTTTTTAAAAAGTTGTGATAAAAGTTGCGATGCATTTAGAGTTTTTTTTTTTTTTTGCACCAAAAGTTGTGGGAAGAATTACAAATGTTAAAGCATATGTTTTTTTTTCAATTTTACTGCAGTGATATTCTATATGACAATACAAGAAAAGCACAGGATTGTCAAAAAGTTCCTACTACAGTGATATGTACATTAAGCAGAAACTTCTGTTTTACAGAAACTCTTTTGTGCAACAGCAAATACAGATTTAAACACAATACCCATTACAGCAGGTAAACTGCACTGAACACGTTAAAGAGTATAGATGTGGAAATTATTGGCAGCGCCTTCATTTGAAAATTCCCTATGATCCCCAACCGACTCGTTCACATGCCACTGCCCTGATGTTTGCAGTTATGTCGGGAGTGAGGATGCATGATGACATGCCTGTACTTCATTGCCATGTCAGTGGCTTCAGCCAGCACCAACAAAGAAAATTTATTGTGTTGAGGTGTGTTCTATTGATATGACATCTCCCAAAACACAAAGAAGAAAGGTTTTGAATCAAGTGGATATGAATGCTGTCAGTGGAAAAACTAGGAGAGTCGGGGCCTAGTGTTGCCCCACCTAAACCTACAGAAAATGAGCTTGCAGATTTTCTTGACGAGCTTAAGTATGCAAACCCAAGAGCTGCTGTTCTCTCCATCGCTCCAAAACACTCCAAAGATTTTATCCCTATGGCTCTGAGAGATGGCTATCCTATACCACTAGGACAATTTTATGAGGCTAAGAATGCCAGTTTGACATACAATGAACTTCTTAAAAAATGTGATAAAGTCTTTGAGGATATGAAGATCACAGCTGCCCAATGTAAAGTTGTTGAACAGGAGACAGAGACAGGCTTCATCAAGGATGCGGTTCACCTACAGATACTGTATGGGAGGATAACTGCTTCCAAATTTGGGGCAGTAATAAAGAGCAGTGTGGAGAAGCCCCAAAAGTCATTTGTGAATGCCATATGCTACCCCGAATCTGCAATGTATACCACTTCAGCCAAACGGTATTAGTATTCTAATTGAAAAAAGCGCTAACTGAAAGTCATTGTGGACCATTAATGTGTATGCACTGATGCAAAATTAACATTATGTTTTGCTTAATATTTCAAGGTGGGATATTCAACAGGAGGCCAAGGCAAAGAAGAAATACGTTGAGACCATGTCATCACACCACATCAGTTTTGATGTAAGCCCTGCTGGCCTCCAACTTTCTCCACAGTATCCTCAACTTGGCGCATCACCAGATGGGAAGGTGTCTTGTGACTGTTGTGGCTCAGGGTGTTTGGAAATTAAATGTCCCTACCTGGCAAAAGACAAGACGCTATTAGAACTGTCAAAAGAAAAAAGGTTTCTTCCTGGTTGCATCATCATGCACCAATGTCACGCTGCAGCTTAACAGACAGCACAACTATTACTTTCAAGTACAGTGCCAGATTCTCATTACAAAATCAGCATATTGTGACTTTTGTGTATGGTTACCTTCAGAACTATATATAAAAAGAATAACATCAGATCCAAATTTTGAAACACTTGTTATGACAGCACAGCAACTCACCCTTGGCTGGGGGATCCTGGGTTTGATCCCAGCCCCCGACCAACAGTGATCTGTGTGGAGTTTGCATGTTCTCCCCGTGTCTGCATGGGTGTACTCCGGGATTTCTCCGGTTTCCTCCCACATGCCAAAAATGTGCAAGTTACTGTAGGTTAATTGGCATAAAACTGGGGATTCTAAATTGTCCTTAGGTACAGTTAGGCCCAGAAATATTTGGACAGTGACACAATCTTCATGATTTGGGCTCTGCATGCCACCACATTGGATTTGAAATGAAACAACTACAATGGAATTGAAGTGCAGACTTTAAGGTTTAATTCAAGGGGTTGAACAAAAATATATAATTAAACATGTAGGAATTGTAGCTATTTTTATACAAACGCTCCTCATTTCAGCGGCTCAAAAGTAATTGGATAAATAAACATAACCCTAAGTAAAATGTTACTTTTCAATATTTTGTTGAGAATCCTTTGCAGGCAATGACTGCCTGAAGTCTGGAACCCATGGACATCACCAAACGCTGGGTTTCCTCCTTTGTGATGCTTTGCCAGGCCTTTACTGCAGCTGTCTTCAGTTGTTGCTTGTTTGTGGGTCTTTCTGTCTTAAGTTTTGTCTTGAGCAAGTGAAATGCATGCTCGATTGGGTTGAGATCTGGTGATTGACTTGGCCATTGCAGAATATTCCACTTCTTTGCTTTAAAAAACTCTTGGGTTGCTTTTGCAGTATGTTTTGGATCATTGTCCATCTGTACTGTGAAGCGCCGTCCAATCAACTTTGCTGCATTTGGCTGAATCTGAGCAGAAAGTATATTCCTATACACTTCAGAATTCATCCGGCTTCTTCTGTCTTTTGTCACATCATCAATAAACACAAGTGACCCAGTGCCATTGGAAGCCATGCGTGCCCATGCCATCACACTGCCTCCATCATGTTTTACAGAAGATGTGGTGTGCTTTGGATCATGAGCTGTTCCAATTCTTCTCCAAACTTTCTTCTTCCCATCATTCTGGTGCAGGTTGATCTTAGTCTCATCTGTCCAAAGAATGCTGTTCCAGAACTGGGCTGGCTTCTTCAGATGTTTTTTTTGGCAAAATCAATTCTGGCCTTTCTATTTTTGAGGTTGATTAATGGTTTGCACCTTTGTGGTGAATCCTTTGTATTTACTCTCATGAAGTCGTCTCTTTATGGTAGACTTATGGCCCTTTTCCACTAGCCCAGCACACCTCGCCACGTCTCGATTCACTTCGACACGATTCGGCTCGGTTGTGTCTCCATTACAACCGTGTTAAGCTGGGGTGGGTGGGATTTCTATAACAGCGAGACAGCGCCACACTCCCGTGACATAAAACATGTGACCCAAACAAAACATAACACATGCATCATGGCGGCTGTACAAGGCGACTCCTCGGTCTGTGGCTTTTTTCACCGTAAATGCCAAAAAGGACCGCCAGACATGGGTACAGGCAGCGAGATGAAACACTCGGGAATACTACTGCAGCTTCTGGGAGAGCCGAAGACGTG
Organism: Pholidichthys leucotaenia; assembly: GCA_020510985.1. Classification (NCBI taxonomy): domain Eukaryota; kingdom Metazoa; phylum Chordata; class Actinopteri; order Cichliformes; family Pholidichthyidae; genus Pholidichthys; species Pholidichthys leucotaenia. Next base: position 72,221,529 of record CM035836.1, read on the forward strand.
AGGATACAAACTAGGTCATATATGACGGTAAGCTAATGTTGCTAATGCTAGTTTGCTATAAGTACGTCATACTACACTGTAACGTCTGCAAGTTATCGCTGTTAGGTACTAAAATATGTATGCTGTGTGTGTTTCAGATGGCTCTGTTGTGGGGAAATTACCGCTTCAAACGGTCGGTCTGGGCGTTCAGCACAGCCTGTCACTGATGTCAACAGCCTGTCACTGATGTCAACATCAGTGACAGGTTATAGAGGTTATAGAGGTTAAGAATGTCTGTAGAAACGTTTATTTCCTGTCCAACAAATTGCTCTGATCTGCGTGAAAATCATGGAGAGACTGTTAAGACATCATGGACGTACCTGCTTCTGCAGCATTGAGTCTGAGGTGGTGTCATAGCAAAAAATGATCAGCTGACACAACTTGATCACCATGTTAATAACTATATTAGCCACAAAATATATATTCAAAAAGTAAACAGTACTGAGTTACATATAATAAGATATATTTGTGGCACAAATTAAATACTGAAAGATTGGAAAAGCTGTCTAAGAACAATCCAGCAGTTTGAGAAATCACTTTTGGTTTGGTGTAAGTCTGTCAACAGAATTATGAACCATAAAGCAGTTTGTGTTAAAATGTTAAATCCAATTAAACCTAATCCGGGGGCTTCCAATCATGTGTCATGGGGGGCCAAGACCCTGCAGGTTCTCTCTTCTACCCAGTCTCTTCAGCAGGTGTTCTCACTGATCAGCAGTCAGTGGAAGAAGTTCAGTGGAGTCTGCTGTTGAAGACACTGGTTGGAGGTAAAGCCTGCAGGGTCTTGGCCCTCCATGGCACATGATTAGACACCCCCATCCAAACCCATTATGATGGGTCTCTGTCTGAACAGTGTGTGTCCAGGGTGTGAAGGGTTGGCTATGATCCGACCTGCACGCCTCCGGGTCCTGGAGATGTACAGGTCCTGGAGGGATGGGAGCTTGCAGCCGTCTGTCAAGCTGATCAAGTTTGCGGACGACACCACCCTCATCGGGCTCATCTCCAACGGCGACGAGTCCGTCTACAGGAGAGAGGTGGCCCAGCTGGCGTCCTGGTGCAGCCACAACAACTTGCAGCTGAACGCTCTGAAGACAGTGGAGATGATCGTGGACTTCAGAAAAGTCACAGCCCCACTGCCCCCCCTTACCCTCACAGACTCTCCCATCACCACTGTGGACTCCTTCCGCTTCCTGGGCGCCACCATCACCCGGGACCTCAAGTGGGAGCCGACCATCAGCTCCCTCATCAAAAAGGCCCAGCAGAGGATATTCTTCCTGCGGCAGCTGAGGAAGCTCAAACTACCCACCAAGATGTTGGTGCAGTTCTACACGGCCATCATCGAGTCCATCCTCACCACCTCCATCACCGTGTGGTATGCAGGAGCCACCGCCAGGGACAGACTAAGACTGCAGCGTGTTGTGCGCACTGCTGAGAAGGTGATCGGCTGCAAGCTCCCATCCCTCCAGGACCTGTACATCTCCAGGACCCGGAGGCGTGCAGGTCTGATCATAGCCGACCCTTCACACCCTGGACACGCACTGTTTGCCCCCCTCCCCTCAGGCAGAAGACTTCGGTCCATTCAGACTAAAACCTCCCGCTACATGAATAGCTTCTTCCCCTCTGCCATTAGAGTGCTGAACACTAAGTGACTTATTAGACTCTCGTGCACTACGTACAGCAGCTCAACCGGACTCATGATAATTATCACTGTTTTCTTTTGCACTACCGACTGCACTATGTGGAACTCCACAATATCTGCTGCTTGTTAATATATTTAAAAACTGCATAGATTAGTATTACTCATTCATATTCTACATTTTATTGCATGCATAGTTTTTTATTTTTATCTTTAGTGCTACTCCATGTTTAATGTTGCAGCATTGCACCGAGACAAATTCCTAGTTTGTGTACTACATGAACAATGGCAATAAATCTCATTCTGATTCTGATTCTGATTCTGATGAAGAGCAGATGCTAATATGACCCAGAATTCCTCCATATACTGGTACTGTCACTAATGTATGCAGGGTCTTCTGCGGTGGCACATCCAACAATACAGTCTTCAGTTAATAAAATAATTGTTTTGGTTACTTTTTTCTTAAAAATGAGCCATTATATTCAAGGTCACGATAAATCCTTTGTACAGTTGACTCTTTTCCCACCGGTGTCTTAACAGACAAAATAGAAAATCATGATGCAAACACATAAGTCACTAAATTGTTTATTACAATCAGCAGCAAATTCCAGATTATTCAGAATGTGCAAAATTCAAACTGTAAAAAACAAAAACAAAACTGGAATGGGTCACACACGCCAGCCACACTGCCTCACTGAGAAGCAACTGGATCGGCCCCTCGTACTGGTCCTGGTTCAGCAGATCTTCAGCCTGCATCTCTGTAAATAGTGAGGCAAGGTCCAGTTGGGGTGAACAGTTTCCCTCTTGCCTAGACAAAAGACAAATGGGTGGTGGTTAATTAAAGCAAGTGTAAAACATATTTGGGAAATACACTTGTTGCTAAAAGCCAGTGGTGGAATGTGAATTAATGAATGGATCTTTATTTCGGATTGATTAAAAGTAAAGATTAAAAGAAAATAGAATAATATAACAAAGGGGAAAAAAATCTAACAAGGTCAAATTAAACAATAACTCCTCTGATTATACAGTTCAACATAGGTTATCTGAAATGGGTGATGGCTGAAGCTGCAGCTTATATTGCCCACCCATATTCCATCCAAGAATTCAAAAGAAAAACAAAACAGGAGGGATTACAATTTGAATGTGATAATAAAGTACTTCGTTGTTGTATTTAACCACAATTTTCATGTAGCTGCGCTTCAGTAGATTTTACAAGGGCTGGGTTACATTTAAAATCATCTGTTTTTACTGTGGCCTCAGCAATCATAATGAATTAATACATTCACTTGAATGAAATCTAGTACTTTAACTGAAGGTGTGCATCACCGAGTATGGAGTTGCTCAGTCAAAATATGAAGTTTTTATCAATAAAAGTTTGTCTTGTCTGTAAAAGTGTCTCTTCTTGCCCTGGCTTCATGTGTGGGCGGTGTTTTGTACTAGCATTGCTAAAATATAAAAGGAAGCACTACAACGGGTCTCAACTATTTGTAATGTGTCCTGTTACTGCATGAGTTTATTGATTATAGACTATAAACTACACATATAAAGTAAATTATATTGACGACTGAACATCTCACATTCACCAAAACATACAGTTATGAATATAACTCACAAAGGATCACACAAGTGATCTGACAAAAAAATAAATACATTAACAAGCGGTTTATTTTACAGTTGATGTGCCATTTTTTTTTTTTTTTTTGTTACTTATTTGTACCCGTAGGTAGACTTGGTTTGCAGTCTGGTGACAAGCCACCGGCTGCTGGTCGCTGTGTGCGCGAGCGCCCTAAACCTACATGTTTTTGGTGTGCGGGAGGAAACCGGAGAAATCCCGGAGTAAACCCGCGCAACACGGGGAGAACATGCAAACTCCACACAGCTCACTGTTGGTCGGGGGCTGGGATCGAACCCACGATCTCATGATCCCCGCGGTCCCCCGGCAAAACTGTGCTGCCACAGTGCTAAACCACTGCGCCACCGTGCAGCCCATTTTCACACAATCAAATAAATCTCAGTTCAGTCCCTTTTATATTAAGTGGAAATTGTGCTACTTTGGTTTTGACACTTTACTTATAAAAGCAAAGGATTTCAGTACGTTCCACAGTGGCGAGGTCCGTTGTGGGGCGGCTGCTTTCCTCTTGCCTAGATGAACGACAGAAATGGATGGTGGTTAGGATCAAGCAAGTTCAACACATATACAGGCACATCTCAAAAATTAGAATACCATGAAAAAATTCAATATTTTTGTCACTCATTTCAGAAAGTGAAACCCATATATAGATTCATTACAGGGACAGTGATTTATTGAAAGTGTTTATTTTAATATTGATGATTACGGCTACAGCCCATATTAACCAACACCTCAGTGGCCAACATTTATATTTAAAAACTATTTTTTAAAGTTAATTTTATGTAATATTCTAATTTTTTGCCAAATTGAATTTGGGGTTTTCAGGGGCTGTAAGCCGTAATCATCAAAATTAAAATAAATAAACACTTGAAATATATCACTGTCTGTGTAATGAATCTATATATTATATGGATTTCTCTTTCTGAAATGAGTGACAAAAAATATTGAAGTTTTTCATGACATTCAAATTTTTGGAGATGTACCTCTATTAGGGAAATACACCTGTGAAAGTCAGTGGTGGGATGTGACAAAAATGCTTCGTTTCCCTGACAAGCACTGCAGGATCCACAGAATAGGTGTGTGGGTCTATTCTGACGCTTTAGAAAATTATATGAATGACTTTATAAATCACTGGTTTGAAAAAGCAATGACGAGATTTCGGCTCCTGTGGTCCATTTCACCAGTATCCACAATATAAACACTGAGGAAGGCTAACCCCTGGCATGTGGAAACACATTCTATCATTAAATTGCACACAATTTAATGCGCAGCACCAAAGTGCAGCACGTACACAAACCAGGACTTTAACCAGGATTAACATATTTCATCGTTTTGCTCTCACAAGCGAATACTTAGGAGAAAACAAGCGCGAATCAGCAGTTGGTACTAGCTAGCTACTAGCTAAAACTCGTTAGCCAGCACAGAATGGCGCTGTATGGCTCAAAAAAAGTGAGTTTACCCCAACAGGATAAATAAGCGAACAGATGCACATTATTACAAATCACTCACCATCGATGGTTCTCTCACGTTTGTCTTCAGCTTGTCCGTAGTCCGGTTCTATGCTGGGCTGCATCTGTATCGGTCCGGGTCGCTCCTCTCACTGTGGATCTGCCACCAAGCAGAGAAAACTCTGCACCTCTTCGTTGGACCACGGTGTAGAGTTCCACAAAACCTACAACGCTGTCTGTATTAATATCGTATTTACTCCGTGACCGAGTTAGTCCGTGAAATATTGCAAATGGCGGTCGTGTAGATTCATCAGAAGACGGTCGCTTTCGTGACGTTACGACCTGACCAATCAGCGGCGACCAGGCTGTTGACGTCACATCTCGGCACGACTCAGCACGGTTGTACCCTGCCCTCGAGCAGGCACGAAAATAGCGCCTGTTAAACTGTGTTGGGGCTAGTGGAAAGAGCTACAAAGCGTGCTGAGCTGTGCCGTGTTGGGCTAAGCGGGGCTAGTGGAACAGGGCCTTTAGATACTGATACACCTACTTCCTGGAGAGTGTTCTTCACTTGAGTGGATGTTGTGAAGGGGTTGTTCTTCACCATGGAAAGGATTCTGCGATCATCCACCACTGTTGTCTTCCGTGGACGTCCAGGCCTTTTTGAGTTCCCAAGCTCACCAGTGCACTCTTTTTTTCTCAGAATGTACCAAACTGTTGATTTGGCCACTCCTAACATTTCTGCTATCTCTCTGATGGATTTCTTCTTTTTTTCAGCCTCAGCATGGTCTGTTTCACCTCCATTGAGAGCTCCTTTGACCGCATGTTGTGTGTTCACAGCAACAGCTTCCAAATGCAAACGCCACACCTGGAATCAACTCCAGACCTTTTAACTGCTTAATTGATGACAGGTTAACGAGGGAAGAGCCCATGCAGCTTTGTTATTTTTTTTTGCAGCCTTCTGAGTCATTTGTCCAATTACTTTTGGTCCCTTGAAAAAGAGGCAGCTACATATTAAAGAGCTGTAATTACTAAACCCTTGCTCCAATTTGGATGTGAATACTCTCAAATTACAGCTGAGAGTCTGCACTTTAAGCCCATATTCCATCCATCCATCCATCCATCCATCTTCTACCGCTTTTCCGGAGGTCCGGGTTGTGGAGGCAGGAGTTCAAGCAGAAAAGCCCAGACTTCCCTCTCCCCAGCCACCTGCTCCAGCTCTTCAGAGAGGATACCAAGGCGTTCCCAGACCAGCTGGGAGACATAGTCTCTCCACCGAGTCCTGGGTCTGCCCCGGGGTCTCCTCCCAGTGGGACGTGCCTGAAACACCTCAAGTGGGAGGTGTCCAGGAGGCATCCTAATCAGATGCCCATGCCACCTCAACTGACTCCTTTCAATGTGGAGGAGCAGCGGTTCTACTCTGAGCCTGTCCCGGATGACTGAGCTCCTCACCCTATCTCCGAGGGTGAGTCCAGCAATCCTACGGAGAAAGCTCATTTCAGCCGCTTGTATCCGTGATCTTGTTCTTTCGGTCATTACCCAAAGCTCGTGACCATAGGTGAGGGTAGGAACGTAGATTGACTGGTAAATCGACAGCTTTGCTTTAGAACTCAGCTCCCTCTTCACCACAACAGATCGGTACAACGTCTGCATCACTGCAGATGCTGCTCCAATCCGTCTGTCGATCTCTCGCTCCATTTTCCACTCACTCGTGAACAAGACCCCAAGATACTTAAACTCCTCCACTTGGGGCAGGAGCCTGTCCCCAACCCAGAGAGGACAGTCCACCTTTTTCTGGCTGAGGACCATGGACTCGGACTTGGAGGCGCTGATTCTCATCCCAGCCGCTTCACACTCAGCGGCAAACCGTCCCAGCAAGAGCTGTAGGTCATTGCTGGATGAAGCCAACAGGACAACATCATCTGCAAACAACAGAGATGAGATCCTGTGGTCACCAAGCATGACACCCTCCATTCCCTGGCTGTGCCTAGAAATCCTGTCCATAAAAATTATGAACAGGATCGGTGACAAAGGGCAGCCCTGGCGGAGTCCAACTCTCACTGAGAATGAATCCGACCGAGTGTTGGGAATACGAACCAAACTCTCACAACGTTCGTACAGAGACCGAATAGCTCGTAACAACAAGCCCGATACCCCATACTCCCGAAGCACCCCCCACAAAAAACCACGAGGGATGCGGTCAAATGCCTTCTCCAAGTCCACAAAACACATGTAAACTGGTTGGGCAAACTCCCACGAACCTTCAAGAATTCTCGAGAGGGTAAAGAGCTGGTCCGATGTGCCACAGCCAGGACGAAAACCACATTGCTCCTCCTGAATCCGAGGTTCGACCAACGGCCGGACTCTCCTCTCCAGTACCCTGGCATAGACCTTCCCAGGGAGGCTGAGGAGTGTGATCCCTCTAAAGTTGGAGCACACCCTCCAGTCCCCTTTTTTGAAGAGAGGAACCATCACCCTGGTTTGCCATGCCAAAGGCACTGCCCCCGACCTCCACGCAATGTTGCAGAGGCGTGTCAACCATGACAGCCCAACAACATCCAGGGCCTTGAGGTACTCAGGGCGAATCTCGTCCACCCCCGGGGCCCGACCAAGCCCATATTGCCCATAAGCCCATATTGATTATATAATTGTATCCTGAATATGTTTTCGTAAACAGCTAAAATAACAAAACTTGTGTCACTGTCCAAATAGTTTTGGGCCTAACTGTATGACTGTGAGAGTGAATGGTTGTCTGTCTCTCTGTGTTGGCCCTGCGATGGACTGGCAATCTGTCCAGGGTGGACCCTGTCTCTCGCCCAAAGATGCTGGGATAGGCTCCAGCACCCCCCGACCCGAAAAAGGATTAAGCGGAAGAAGATGAATGAATGAATGAATGAATGAATGAATGAATGAATGGATGTTATGACAGCAACAGAGTTTCACAAGTATGTAGTGTTGCCTGAATTACTGGGAAATTGGTTTACAAGAAATGCAGTACTGAATCTTGGGTCAGCATCTGATCTGTAGGAATGCTGTACTTAGTGACAGTTCCGATCCTGGGAGGGGGGATAACTTAACTGTATAATGAAAACTAATTTTGCAACAAATATGATAAAACTATCAGAAATCAGAGATGGCACTGTACCCAAAGTGAAAAATCTACCACTAAGTCACATCATCTCCATGTGTTGCCATAGTAACAGAGTCCCAATGAAGGATATGAAGCCTGCTGCAGGTTTGGACGTTAAATAAAGTTTTAATTTTTAACTGTCAGATATAATGGATGGACGGAAATAATAAGGGATAGATTATTAGGTAAAAATGACTGCTTCACTGTTTGGATTTGTTCTTTTTGACGTGATATATTTAAATAAAGCTGATTTGTGAGTAACTTCAGCCATTTATCTGCTAGTTTATTATTCACTCGATGTAAAAAAAAGTGTTTATATTGTTTAAATTTCTACAAGCTATTATTTCTTCTGATGATAGTTTTGCAGGAGCTGGAACTGGAGACATTTTCAACAGTGAGTCTAGCTAAATATAATTTGTTTTCAGAAAAAATACAAACTACCATGTTCAAACAATTGCTTTCTGCAATACTGTGGCACAGACATTGTTTTATTTTTTTTGACTGCTTACTGCATTTGATTTGTTTGTTGTCATTTATATAATATAAATAATAATAATAATAATAATAATAATAATAATAATAATAATAATAATAATAATAATAATAATAATGACAGATTTTTATAGCCTGTATGAGTGAAGGAGGCAGTCTGAGAATTAACAATAGCAGTGCATCTGATGAAAGCAACAGCAGCATGCAGTGAACACGTGGACAGAATCAAAAGACCGTGAGCAAGTCATGGTGGCATTCAGCCATATGTAAACCGTCCACTGATAGGTAAACTGATAGGTAGTGACATTTTAACCCTCTGGGCTCCATGCTAGCTGTTTGATATTTAAAGTGACAGTTCCTTCAACTAGAGGATAATGGTGACTCAGAAAGAACTCAGCCTTTTTCCATTTGTCAAATAATACAAAAATAATACTGTGAAGATATTAAGCTTTCTATAAATACTACATCACTGTGAAAGTTACAGATTTATTACAGAAGAGATATTTACAAAATGTACAACAAAATGAACAACCTTTTCCTGTTGCCATATTGAAAGAAATCCTAAGAAAAAACAAAAACTTTTAGAATGACAATGTCTTAAGTTTCACAGTCAAAATGTCATGGGTTATTTAAGGAAAATTTAACATTTTTTTTCCCAGTGTAAATGATCTTTGAAATATTCACTTGATAACAGCTGTTGCAGTTTGATCCAACTGTGGAGAGAGGAATAACCAGGCAGACGATTCAGAGCAGAGCAAACTTTATTCTTCTCCCTCTCACATCCACCAGAATCAAAAGCATTAAAACCCAGGTTGCAGGCACTCTTTTATATCACAACACTCCTCCGCTACCTGAGGTGCTGCATTAACATATCAATCCTCCCATGACAATTCCCCTTGTCCCCCAGCACCTTTGATCTGCCATGCCCTTCAGTCTGAGGGAAAACTACTGAATGGGTCCCCCCCCAGACTATCTGACTGAGCCTTAACCCTCATGTCCTTAGGGCTTCAGCCTCCGTCCATAGCTGCTGTAACAGGGGGTCTTCGGCTCCGAGGTGCTGCTGTGCCGGTGGGGGGTTCCTGGGGGTGTGTCCGTCTGTGGGGGGACGATGGGGGGGGGTCATCTTCAGCATGCTCGTGTGACTGATCTGATGAGTCATTTACCTGGGGAGTTCTCAGTGGGGGTCTTTTGCACCGAAGAGCTCGGGCCAACACCACCTGTTCGTCTGCTAAAACAAAGGTGGGCTTAAGCCTGTCTATACAGATTGTCTCCCGGCGACCCCCTAAGTCTAACACAAAATGTTTCTCCCTGGGTTCCAGCACTCTGAACGGGCCATCGTAGGATGGGCGCAATGGGGTTCGGTGGACATCGTGCCTGACAAATACGAATGACGCATCCTTCAAGGTCTTTGGCACAAAAGCACGGGGAAAACTGTGGTGGGCCGGGCCGGGTAGCGTCCCTGCCTCTGCGCTTTGCCGTGAACGCGGGCATGGATTGGTGTTTGGTGCGGGGTTATCCGGCAAAAATTTCCCGGGGAGCCGCAGCAGCTGGGAAAAAACAGCTCTGCTGGGGAGGCTGCCAAATCTTCCTTCGGTGCGGAATGCAACCCTAATACAAACTACGGCAACCGGTCCACCCAATTTGCATCTGTAAGTGAAGCCCTGAATGCTACTTTAAGTGACCTATGGAAACGCTCGCATAACCCATTGGCCTGTGGGTTGTATGCAGTTGTGCAATGAATTGTGACTTGTGACACCCAGGCTCCGGGCCATCGTGGACCAGAGGTCGGAAACAAACTGTGGGCCCCGATCGGACGTGATATCCAAAGGGGCGCCGAAACGTGCCACCTATGTCGTCAAAAAAGCGCGTGCCACATCTGCAGACACTGTGGAAGCTAGCAGGACTGCTTCGGGCCAGCACATGGTGCAGTCCACCACTGTCAGGAGGTGCGTGAACCCCTGCGATGGCAGGAGAGGACCCACGAGGTCCATGTGAACGTGGTCAAACCTCTTAGCTGAAATGTGGAATGGCTCCAAGGGGGCCTTTGTGTGCCTGTGCACCTTGGCTCGTTGGTACACTATGCAGGCTGCAGCCCACTCTTTCACCTGTTTGTGCAGGCTCGGCCAGACGAACTTTGCCCCCACCATTTTGACTGACGCGCACATTCCTGGGTGCGCCAGGGAGTGAACTGACTCAAAAACGCGGCGGCGCCAAGCGCGTGGGACCACCGGGCGTGGGCGGCCTGTGGAGAATACTTGGGGGGGGGTAAGATGGGGTCCCCCGTCTTGCAGCACCCTGCTCTCCAGCCTTAACTCTTTTAGTCCAGACCGGAGCCTGCAAACGTCCGGATCGCTGATCTGCGCAGTGGCCATGGCCGAGTAATCTATCTCCATGTATACTGGGGTGACTATTGCGCGTGAGAGGCAGTCCGCTACCACGTTGAGTTTACCGGCCACATGGCGAATGTCGGTCGTAAACTCAGAGATCGCAGCCAGCTGTCTCTGCTGCCAGGCCGACCATGGCTCCGAAACCTTGGCCATTGCGTACGTTAGTGGCTTGTGGTCCACGAATGCAGTGAAGGTGCACCTTTCCAGTCAGAACTGAAAGTGGCTTATGGCCAGGTGGAGAGCCAGTAACTCCCTGTCGAACGCGCTGTATTTACGCTCATTGTCGCGCAAAGACCTGCTAAAAAAGGCGAGCGGCTGCCAAGAACCGGCGACACATTGCTCCATGACAGCCCCTATGGCCACGTCCGAGGCGTCGGTAGTGAGTGCAATTCGAGCAGCCGGGTCCGGGTGCGCCAGTAGTGCAGCATTCGCCAGAGCTGTTTTAACCTCGGAAAATGCCTGCTCTCGCTCAGGAGTCCAGTTGACTCTGTCCGCCGGTTTCCATTTCTTAAAGGCGACATACAACGGCTGCATGAGTTAGGCTGCACGGGGGGGGAAACGATTGTAGAAGTTAACCATCTTCAAAAACTCCTGCAGCGCCCTGACTTTCTGAGGCCAGGAAAAATCCGCCACTGCGTGCATCTTGTCCGGCAAAGGTATCGAGCCCTCCAGTGAGATGCGGTGGCCCAAAAATTCGATTTCCGTCATCCTGAACGGGCACTTCGCCGGGTTGATTATTAACCTGTGCTCCTCCAACCTCTGGAAAACTGTCCAGAGGTGGGCTACGTGTTCGTCCTCGGACATGCTGACCACCAGGATGTCGTCCAGGTAGACGAACACAAATGGCAGATCGTGCAACACCACATCCGTCATGCGTTGGAATGTCTGCGCCGCACCCTTTAACCCGAAAGGCATGCATAAAAACTCAAACAGACCAAACGGGGTTATTACTGCTGCCATTTTAGGTATGTCCTCAGCGCGCCCCGGGACCTGGTGGTAACCGCGGACCAGGTCTATCTTGGAAAAAATGCATGCCCCGATTGAGGTGAATGGAAAAAATCCTGAATATGAGGGATGGGGTAGTGGTTGTGCGCTGTGGCGTTGTTTAATCTGCGGAAATCTCCGCAAGGTCGCCACGATGCCTCGGCCTTAGGAGCCATATGTAGCAAGGATGCCCATGGACTATTTGAACATCTGATGATGCCCAACTTTTCCAAGTTGGCAAACTCCTCTCGTGCTATGGCCCGTTTAGCTGTGTCCAGGCGCCAAGGTCGTGTGAAAACAGGCGGTCCCGTGGTGGTAATGAAGTGCTCCACCTCGTGTTTAGTGATGGTCGCCGAAAACGTTGGGACCGTGAGTGCTGGGAACTGGGTGAGTAGTATGTGGAACTTACCCCCTGGCGCTGTGACATTGGCTAGTGTTGTGGGCCCGGCTCCTCGAGCTGTACAGGGGAGAGAATCAAAAGACATTGCGTTAATCAGGCGTCTGTTAGCCACATCGACTAGTAGTCCGTGTGCACACAAAAAATCAGCGCCTAAAATGGGGAAGCTGCATGCCAAATGTCCGTTGGTATGTATGGCCCTGCAAGGATACAGTCAGTGTCCTCTCACCAAAAATTTTAAAGTCTGAGCCGTTTGCGGCTGTCAGTTCAGGGCCACTATTTGCCACCAGCCGGTTAGTGTAGGATGGCAGGATGAGGCTCTTTTGGGAGCTGGAGTTCACGAGGAACCGTCTCCCTGAGCGTGAGTCTGTCACATAGAGCAGCTTGCTTGCTTCACCAGTGGTCGCAGCTGCTACCGACTGCCGGCCCTGGTGTTTCCCGAGCACTTGAATTGGCATGGTGGCACGCATCAGCATGCGTCTTCACCAAAACGACAGTGGTAGAAACAGAGCGTGTCTCTCCGGTGCTTCTTGGCCTCCGCTGCAGCCACCGTCACTGGCTCCTCGCCTCCGCTGGCCATCTCGCTGGGTTCCGATGCCGCTGCGTTCACTGTGAGGGTTCTGGTAGTGAGAATGATCTGATCTGCCTCTTGGACTAGTGACCGGTAGTTGCGAGCGGCCATCAGCGACGAATTGGCAAGGACGCCCTGACCCGCTGTCGGGAGGTTCCGGAGGAAAAGGTGGGCAAAGAGGAAATGCCGGTCATCTGGCCCATTAACGCCAACATCTTCTTCATCAATTCAACCCGCCGACCTGTTCTCCCAAGTCGGAAGCGCGTCAGGAGCCTCTCCGCTCTCTCACAGTCCGAGAGCGTGTAGCGCCGGGGTCAGCATGGTTTTGAGAGCACCGTATTTGTCGTGGGCTGGGGGCTGTTGGAGCAGGCTTGCCACCTGCTGAGTTGCGCGTGCGTCCAGTGCTGCAACCACGTAGTAGTACCTGGTGTCATCTGCCGTTATTCCCCGGAGTGCTAATTGGGCCTCGGTGGGAAAGAACCAAGACTTTGGGTTGTGCAGCCAAAAGTCTGGGAGTTTTGACCAAAATGCACACGCATTGCTGGCACTTCCTGTCCGAGTCGTGTCCGGGGTGTTCGCCTCGCATTCCATCGTGTGTCGAGGGTCATCAGTGTGGAGAGAGGGATAACCAGACAGAGCGTTTCAGAGCAGCGCAAACTTTATTCTTCTCCCTCTCACATCCACCAGAATCAAAAGCATTAAAACCCAGGTTGCAGGCACTCTCTTTTATATCACAACACTCCTCCACTACCTGAGGTGCTGCATTAACATATAACTCCCCCATGACAATCCCCTTGTCCCCCAGCACCTTTGATCTGCCATGCTCTTCAGTCTGGAGGGAAAACTACTGAGTGGGTTCCCCACACTTTGTTATATACCCTTTGTTGGCAATGACAGAGGTCAAACGTTTTTCTGTAAGGTCTTCACAAGTGTTTCACACACTGTTGCTGGTATTTTGGCCTATTCCTCCATGCAGATCTCCTCTAGTGCAGTGATGTTTTGGGGCTGTCGCTGGGCAACATGGACTTTCAACTCCCTCCAAAGATTTTCTATGGGTTTGAGATCTGGAGACTGGCTAGGCCACTCCAGGACCTTGAAATGCTTCTTACAAAGCCACTCCTTTGTTGCCCGGGCGGTGTGTTTGGGATCATTGTCATGCTGAAAGACCCAGCCACGTTTCATCTTCAATGGCCTTGCTGATGGAAGGAGGTTTTCACTCAAAATCTCACCATACATGGCCCCATTCATTCTTTCCTTTACACGGATCAGTCGTCCTGGTCCTTTTGCAGAAAACCAGCCCCAAAGCATGATGTTTCCACCCTCATGCTTCACAGTAGGTATGGTGTTCTTTCTCCTCCAAACATGACAAGTTGAGTTTTTACAATAAAGTTCTATTTTGGTTTCATCTGACCATATGACATTCTCCCAATCCTCTTCTGGGATCATCCAAATGCTCTCTAGCAAACTTCAGACGGGCCTAGACATGCACGTGGCTTAATCAGGGGGGACACGTCTGGCACTGCAGGATTTGAGTCCCTGGCGGCGAAGTGTGTTACTGATGGTTGCCTTTGTTACTTGGTCCAGCTCTCTGCAGGTCATTCACTAGGTCCCCCCGTGTGGTTCTGGGATTTTTGCTCACCGTTCTCGTGATCATTTTGACCCCATGGGGTGAGATCTTGCGTGGAGCTCAGGTCGAGGAGATTATCAGTGGTCTTGTATGTCTTCCATTTTCTAATAATTGCTCCACAGTTGAATTTCTTCACACCAAGCTGCTTACCTATTGCAGATTGAGTCTTCCCAGCCTGGTTGCAGGTCTACAATTTGGTTTCTGTGTCCTTGGACAGCTCTTTGGTCTGGCCATAGTGTAGTTTGGAGTCTGTCTGTTTGAGGTTGTGGACAGGTGTCTTTTATACTGATAACGAGTTCACACAGGTGCCATTAATACAGGTAACGAGTGGAGGACAGAGGAGCCTCTTAAAGAAGAAGTTACAGGTCTGTGGGAGCCAGAAATCTTGCTTGTTGTAGGTGACCAAATACCTTATTTTCACTGAGGAATTTACCAATTAATCATTAAAATCCTTCAATGTGATTTTCTGGATTTTTTTTTTTCTCATTTTGTCTCTCATAGTTGAGGTATACCTATGATGAAAATTGGAGACTTCTCTCATCTTTTAAGTGGGAGAACTTGCACAGTTGGTGGCTGACTACTTTTTTGCCCCACTGTATAGGACATCACAGGACGGCCTATGATCTCTGCCTGAACACCATAGGATGTCCTATGAACTCAGGCATCATAGGACTTGCGATGAATTCAGGCATCATAGGACTCGCAATGCCGTCATAAAGTTATGATGTCTATATGATGACACATAGACAAATGTGTTTTTATGATGTCATGTAGACCATCACTCACGATGCCTCGACTAATGTGTCTTTATGATGTCATATGGCTCAAAATTGGCAAGGTGAATAAATCATTGGTGTCTTCCTGAACAGGGTCGAAAACCTCTTTTTGCTCAGATCTGTTTTCATGATCCTGTCCATGAACTGGAATTACGACGCACCTATCCCTCAACCAATGGTCTCAACAAAGAAGAAAAAGAAGAAGAAGAAGAAGAAGAAGAAGAAGAAGAAGAAGAAGAAGAAGAAGAAGACGACGACCCACCAGATGGAGAGCAATAGAATGAGGACAAATGCTGCACCTCAGAAAAGATGCCATGAAGATGGAACACCTGAGGTTCCAGCGAAGAAAAAGAAGACCCACTAGATGGAGAACAAAAGAATGAGAATTGCTGCACGTCAGAAAAGATGCCATGAAGATGAAACACCTGAGGTTCCAGCAGTAACATTGCACGCATGACTGAACCAACTCACCCGTCGAGACAGGAGGAGACCCTTCACCAGCATAGGGTATGACAGACAAGGGATGCACAAACAGGAAACATGTGGCAGTGCGCCATGCACATCCTGAGTCACTTGAAGCCCGAAATGCCCGCAAAGTGAGCAACGCTGCACGGCAGGCAAGGCACAGACAAGCTGAGGCTGAGGAGATGTGGAATAGTCGGCTGGTCAGGGACAGTGAATTCCATGCAAGACACAGAGAAGCTGAGATTGAGGACATGCAGAATAGTCAGCTGTCCGCCAACGCTGCAAGCCAGGCAACACAGACAAGCTGAGACTGAGGAGATGTGGAATAGTCGGCTGGCCAGGGACAGTGAATTCCATGCAAGGCACAGAGAAGCTAAGACTGAGGACATGCAGAAAGGCTGTCACGTGACATATATGTAGACACAGGTAAGCAACATAACACAGAACAGTGATAGGCAGGAGAAGAAGTAGAGCACATGGCATCATCGGACATTCAGGCAGACATCATAGACTGTCCTATGATGTGGACCCATGCCCTGGAGACAAGAAATATCACTATATGTAATTCAAGAAATCTCTGTCACGATGTCATGATGTCACGATCATAGGACTCAAGGCAGGCATCAGTGAACGAGTGTACAGGCATGCAGAAATACTTGCTTATACTTGGTTTCTACGGGCATGCACGGGTATGAACGGGCATGCACAGTTTTGCACTAGTTAAAATATAAAATACAAAACTATCAAACAAAACTTGGCCGACCCGACATCCTGAAATTCATGTGAACTCATTGAAGCACAAACACAAAGGGGGTTAGGCAAAGCTGCAGCCAATATCAAGAAACAAAGAAAGGCTGAAATTAACAATATTCCCCTGCACCCAAAAGGTGGAACTTCAGAGAGCTTGGAGAATGAATCACTTTATTGTCAGAAGTCAAAAAGTGCAACAGTGAAATGGTGATAAAAGAGAAAATTGAAAAAACCTTCTTCCTCAGACTGCTTGAGATATGGAGCAGAGGACCCATGATAAGAAGAAACAGATGGCCTGCCCTATTTGAGCAGAGTGAATTACGTAAATTTTTGTGTTGACTCTTTAGAATTTATTGATCATTGTGATTACTTGCACTTAAAAGTGGCAATGTTGCATCTCTCTATGGTGCCTATTTGTTAATATTTTGCAGATGAATGCGAAGTTCTTAAGAATCACCACCAAGCTACTGCAGTCCAAGTTCATGTCCCAGTTTGACCACTTCTCAGACAAACTGATGAAGAATTTCCAGAGCACAGGAGGCATGAAGGGGCAACGGCTCAAGAATGTCCTGGCGAGCAATAATTTAGTTGGTGTTCATGTATACTAGTGCATACGTACCTGTGCATGCCCATGCATACCCGTGCATGCCCGTAGAAACCAAGTATAAGCATGCATTTCTGCATGCCCGTAGAAAGCAGGTGTAAGCAAGGGTGTAAGCAAGCATGTCAGCACTCATTCAGTGATGCCTGCTTTTGATCTTTGATGGTGTCAGAGCGAGTCCTGTGATCGTGAGTGATGACTGCCTTCAATCTTTGATGATGTCATAAAGAGTCCTATGATCTTTGATGATGTCATAGCAAATCCTATGATCGTGAGTGATGCCTGCGTTTGATTGATGATGTCATAGCAAGTCCTATGATCGTGACATTGTGACAGATATCTTGAATGAATTACATATAGAGTGATGAGTGATGCCTGCCTTTGATGATGTCATAGCAAATCCTATGATCTTTGATGATGTCATAGCTAGTCCTATGATCCTAAGTGATGACTGCCTTTGATCTTTGATGATGGGCATAGTGAGTCCTATGATCTTTGATGATGTCATAGCGAGTCCTATGATCGTGAGTGATGCCTATATAGACATCATGCAGAGATTATAGGAACATCATAGGCGAACATGTAGACATCATAGGAACATCATAGGTGGTCCTATGATCTTTTAGCAAGTCCTACAATCGTGACGCACAGACAGACACACAGACAGACAGACACACAGAGATTTTTTGAATTTATACAGTCTGAGGACGGACACAGTCCAATGACGGATAATTTTTTCACAAGTAAGGAGTTGTTCAGAACTCCTTATAAGAACTCCTTATACAAAGATGTAGAGTGATGATAATCAAGTCAGTGATGGTAATACATCTGTAGGCTGGTTGCCAACCTCCAATCAAATATAAAAGAAGAAGTTTTTCACACATAAGGAGCTGTTCAGAACTCCTTATAAGAACTCCTTATACAAAGACATAGAGTGATGATAATCAAGTCAGTGGCAGTAATGCACCTGTAAGCTGGTTGCAAACCGCCAATCAAATCTAAAAGAAGAAGAAGAAAAGAGTGATGATATGATGATTTTCAACATAATCTCTCTCTCTCTCTCTCTCTCTCTCTCTCTCTCGTGCGCATGCGTGGGCGTTTGTGGGAGCAGGGGGTGTGGAGTTGGTGTCGAGTGAGTACTTTAAAACTTTGTATTTTCTAACTTTTTCTCTATCTTGTGTGTTTGAGGTGTGTGTGTTTAATATAGTGGGTTGAGTGTGGGTGTGTTGGGGTGTGAGTGTTGGAGTGAGTGTGTTGGGGAACGGTAGCTTCTGCTGCCGGTTTTTCCCGGCCGGCATCATGCCGGTGATCGATGGTGGTGTGGAGTTTGAGCGCTTAACCCGGCGTCATGGTGTGAGAATCCTCCCGACAGTTCCCTGTTCTGTGGAGGAGGCCAGCCTCGCTGTAGGACAGGTGGTTGGGCATGGCAGCATAAAATCAGCATCGAGGATGAACAGCGCAATTGTGATCTTTCTGGATTCGACTGAGAAAGCTGATCAGGTGGTGGCACAGGGAGTGGTCATAGGTGACACTTTTACTCCCGTTTTACCGCTGGCGAATCCGTCTAGGAGGATCACCATCTCAAACGCTCCTCCTTTCGTTAAAAATGATCAGCTGATTAGAGAGTTGTCCCGTTTTGGCAGGTTGTGTCCCCTATCAGAATGGTCTCTCTGGGTAGTAAATCACCCCTGCTGAAGCATGTTGTATGTCATAGGAGGCAGTGTTTCATGGTGTTGAAAGACAGCTCTGCTGAACTGAACGCGTCTTTTAATTTCAGGATTGACGGCTTTAGCTACTTGGTGTTGCAACATCTGAAACCATGAAGTGTTTTGCGTGTGGCGCAGAAGGCCATCTTATTAGGTCATGTCCTGAAAAGGCGAACACAAAGAGCACTGGCGGTAAGAAAGGTGACGCCGCTGTTTCTGGTGGTCCGGAGGGTAGCGCTACATGTGGTGCGGGGGATGCCGCTGCGGCGCCCGCTTCTGCTGGGGCGGTCGCGGCCGCGGCTGCGGCCGCGTCCGCATCCGCATCCGCATCCGCATCCGCATCCGCATCCGCATCCGCATCCGCGTCCGCGTCCGCTTCTACTTCTGCGGGGGCGTCCGCGTCCGCGTCCGCTTGTGCTGGGGCGGCCGCGGCCGCCTCTGCTGGGGTGGCCGTGGCGGGCGCGGTAGTTGTCCCCCCAAACAGTGATGGTGGGGAATTTCTGTCTGGCGGCAGCTCTGATCATTGTGACGAGCCTGTCGCCCGGGGTAAACAGGTGGAGGGTGTAAGTAAAAGTGCAGTTAAACGAAGGAACGTGAATAAACAGACTTTGCAGGCGGGGGAGGAGCGGTTTGAGGCTGTAGCGGACACACAGAGCAAACACTGCATGACAAACGTTGCGTTTCATGAAGAAATGCAGGAATGTAGTTTTGTTGAAGAGGATCCTTTAAAGCTGCACACAAAAAAGGAAAAGTGCTGAAAACTTGCAGAGCTCTGCTAAATCTAGTAGGGTTGGGGAATTTAGATTTACTGAATGAGAGCGCTTCTGACGAAAGTGGAGATGAGTCTGAACTGATGCAGACGCAGACGCAGGAGGAGCAAAGCTCCTATTGTTTTACTAAATTAGGCAATTTCTCCAGGTGACTAAGGGAGCAGAGCTGTGAAAGTGGAAAATTACTTTCCAGATCTGGAGTTATTCGTGGCATCAGCTCGCAAATTTATGAACCTGAATGATGGGAATGAGACTTTCACTGATCAGGAAATTTATCGTTTAAAAGAAACTGGTTGCTAAACTGAAATTGCAAATTACTAACAGTCATGTTGACTCTTAGTTTGCTTCTTCCCTTTTTATGCTATGTGTGTGTTTTTTTACTGTACCCTATTTTTATCCTTTTTAATGCCCCACCTTAGAATTGGCACTCTCAATATTAATGGGGCCAGGGATGATGTAAAAAGGGCCTCTTTATACAAGCTTTTTAATTTAAAGAAACTTGACGTGCTGATGGTCCAGGAGACTCACAGCACTGTGGACATTGAGAGCCATTGGAGAAAGAGTGGGATGGCTGCATTTTTTTAGCCACAAATCCAGTAGCAGTGGGGGGGTGGCTGTACTTTTCTCTAGGGTTGTGTGCCTGTCTCTTATGAGGTAGAAGAGGTGGTGAGAGGTCATTTCCTCTTATTAAAGGTACAGTTTGAAAACGTGAACTTCGTTTTATAAACGTGTATGTGCCAACACAGAGAGCAGAGAGGATCAGGGTCTTTGACGTGCTTTCGGATACGGTTAAGTCCTGTGATCAAATAGTTTTTTATTTTCTGGGGGGTGATTTTAACTGTACATTAAACCACAGACTAGACAGGAACCATCAGGAGCCCTCACCCTGCTTCTGCCAATAGGCTGAGAGAAACTGGTGAAAACACATGAAATGGCCGATGTGTGGGAGATCACATCATGGGGACCAGAGGCAGTACACCTGGAGCCATGTCAAAGATAACCTTTTATCTATGGCTAGGTTAGACCGTTTTTATGGTTTTAAACATCAAATGAGTGTTTTTAAAAATAGTTGTATCTGTCCTGTTGGTTTCACTGATCCTCTGCCTGCTGTTTTGTTCTGTGTTTATTGAAAATGTAAAGTGTAAGAGTGCTTTTTTGGCATTTTAACAATACACTTTTAAATGATGTGTTTTTAAAGAGGTTTTTCATGATGTTTGGAAGTCACACAGGGAACAAAAACCCTCTTTTAGTTCTCTCCAATTGTGGTGGGATTTTGGTAAGGCCCAGATAAAACAACTCTGCCAACAGTACACTCAAAATGTCACTCGTAGCTTGGACCCAATCCTTGAAAGTTCTGGAGACTGAGGTGGTAGAACTAGAGGAGTTGCTCAGTTCTACAGGAAAACAGGAGCACTTAGAGGCCTCTCAAGTCAAAAAGGTCAGCCCTTGGCTAGCTTGCTAGGGGTCAACCGCACAGGGTGCTCTGGTCCGCTCACGCTACTGGATGTAGCTCTGATGGACCTCGCCCTCCAGTACTTTTTTGGACTGGAGGGGAAAAATGGACAGAGAAAGCTCATTCACTCCTTGTTGGGCGATGACGGGAGAACAAATCTCCACAGCAGCAGAGATCAGGAAACACGCTGCTAGCTTTTACAGTGAATTGTTTAGAGCAGAGTGGAGGGAGGACACGTCACTGGGCCAGGTTTTCCTTGATGGTCTTCCAGTGCTCTCAGAGGACCTTGTTGCCGGCTTGGATGCTCCACTGTCTCTGTCTGAGCTGCATGCGGCGCTAATGAGCCTCCAGAATGGAAAATCACCAGGCATAGATGGTCTCTCTGTGGACTTTTTTAAGGAATTCTGGCCCCTGCTTGGTCCAGACCTGCTGGAGGTTCTCAAGATAGCTTGGAAAGGGGGACCCTACCACGACCTGCAGGAGGGCCATCATCACACTGTTGCGAAAAAGGGGGACATCCAGAGCCTAAAGAACTGGAGGCCAGTCTCTCTGCTCTGCACTAGACTTCAAGTTCTCTCAAAAGCTCTGGCCCGAAGGACTGAGAAAGGTGATGAGCGAGCTCATTCATGTAGACCAGACTTACTGTGTGCCTGGCAGGCTGATTAGTGACAACGTCACTTTAATTCGGGATATTTTGGAGGTCTCTGAGTTCATTGGCGGTAGAAAACTGGTTTGATTTCAATTGACCAGGAAAAGGCGTTTGATCGGGTTGAACACAATATTTATGGACAGTTTTAACAGCTTTTGGGTTCAGCCCCAGGCTTCATAGCCAGGATACGGGTCTTGTACAGTGACATTGAGAGTGTGCTGAAGATAAATGGGGGCCTGTCTGCCCCTTTAAAAGTCCAGAGGGGGGTTCGGCAGGGCTGCCCTCTCTCAGGGATGCTGTACTCCCTCGCCATAGAGCCTTTGCCTTCACTGCCTGAGAAGGGATCTATCAGGAGTTACTTTTCCTGGCTGCGACACCACGTTCAAGCTGTCGGCCTATGCAGATGATGTAGTCATTCTGCTAAACAAGCAGAGTGACATTGACGTTCTGGTTAGGAGTGTCAATCTTTTTGGCCAACTTTCCTCTGCAAAGATAAACTGGGGAAAAAGCGAGGCCTCTGATGGTGGGGGAGAAACTAGAAAATCAGCTTACGCTGCCGGGTGGGTTGATTGGAAAAAGGAGGTTTTAAGTATCTGGTGTCTTTATTGGAAATCAGCAGTTTGAGCAAAAAAATTGGGATGGGGTCATAGAGAAGATTAACGGGAGACTAAACAAGTGGAAGTGGCTAATGTCAAGAATATCTTTTAGAGGAAGAGTGCTCATTTTAAATAATCTTGTTTCCTCATCCCTGTGGCACCGCCTCATGTGCATGGACCCCCCTGCTGGTTTGTTGTCCAAAATTCAGTCCGTTTTGGTGGACTTTTTTTGGGGGGGTGGACTCCACTGGGTTCCTCAAGCCCTGTTATTTCTTCCCAAAGAGGAGGGGGGGCAAGGAGTGATTCATTTAGCTAGTAGAGGTGCTGCTTTTAGACTGACTTTCCATACAGAGACTGCTGACGGGCCCCCAGGACCTGGTATGGAGGCCTTTGGCCTGTGTTATTTTACAGAGAGTCCTTGGGCTTGGGCTAGACCTCCCTGTGTTTTTAATGGATTTTAAGAACTCTAATGCACTGTCTTTACCCAGTTTTTACCGCAGTCTCTTTTCAGTGTGGACTCTTTTTAAAAAAACAAAGAGGGCCATGCGATTCCCTCTACTGGTTGTTGAGGGAGCCGCTGGTTTTTGGTGGTCGCCTTGGTGTCCTGCCGGGAGTTGGAAGGACCTTCCTTGATAGGCTGTGTTCCAGAAACATTCTCACTCTGAAGCAAGTGGTGGAACTGGCTGGTCCTGGCCTCAACAACGCCTCAGCTTTAGCAGCTCATCTTGGTGTCAGGTCGAATCGTTTCATCGATGGTCTTCTTGCACACTGGAAACAGGAGCTTCATGGACTTGAGCACTCCCTACTCTTGGACTTTAGCAATGGCACGCTGCAGCCAGAAAGCACTGACCCCTTTCCCTCTCTCACGCTCTATATGGACTTTGACGTCGCTCCTTGCTCCTTACTGGCATTCTGTGCTCCCACTGGTGTGGACTTTGGAGGAGCCAGTGGTAAGGCACTCTACAGACTGGTGGTGATGGCACTCAACAAGGACCGATTGAACACCTGTGTGGACACTCCTTGGAGAGCCTATTTTAAACTAGGAAAAGGGCATCGGCCTGCCTGGAGGGCTCTTTACAAAGCCCCTCTCCCTAAGAGGCATGGAGACTTACAGTGGAGGGTCCTGCATGGTATTATAGCTGTCAATGCTTTTGTTTCTGTGATTAACAGCAGTGTCAGTGATCAGTGTGTTTTTTGTTCCTCTAGGGAGACTGTTTTTCATTGTTTTATTGAATGTCAGCGCCTGAGTGGCCTCTTTGAACTTCTCACAAAACTTTTTCATATTTTTAAGGAAGTTTTCTCTAAGCAGGTTTTCATTTGTGGTTTTATGTACAATCGTCGTTTTAAGCAGAAGTGTCAACTACTGAACTTTGTTTTAGGACAGGCAAAGTTGGCTATCTATGTAAGCCGGAGAAGAAAACTTGAAAATGTTGAGAATGATGTTGATGTCAAAATTTTATTTGTGAGGCTACTTAAAGCCAGAATCAGGCTGGACTTTCAGTTTTTTATGGGGAATGGGGATGTGGAAGGTTTCAGGACCCTCTGGTCCCTGGAGAATGTCCTCTGTTCAGTTCATGATGGACAGCTTTTTTTTGGGCGTTTTTTGGGGGATTAATTTTCTGTGTAACATAGCATGATATAGAAATTGTATCGACTGATGGACAAGTGTGTTTATTAAAGATCTTTTAAAAATCAAAAATCTCTCTCTCTCTCTCTCTCTCTCTCTCTCTCTCTCTTTTCCAGCTGCCGAAGAAGGAGGGCGGAAATAGGGAACTCCGTGTTTGGTTTGGACTTTTTTTAGATTTTCTATTACTGGCCGCATATTCAGTTTTTGTTTTTTGGGGCGAGGATGGCGACCTTGGGAATGCCATCTCCGTCTATCCGCCAGGGGGCGCGGATCGTTCCCCCGGACAGCAGTGTTACTGTGGAGGACGTGCTTCTGGCTGTGGGCGAGCAGGTGGGCCATGATGCAATCTGCTTTGTGTCCCGAATGAATAGAGCTGTAGTTGTGTTTCTGGCTGCTGAGGAGGATGTTCACACTCTGATTGGGAGCGGTGTTGTTATCGGGGATACGTATGTACAGGTGTCCCCCTTATCTGTCCCATCAACGCATATCACCATCTCAGGTGTTCCCCCTTTCATCACTGACGAGCAGTTGGAGACGGATCTCCGCAGATTTGGGAAGTTTGCGGGCCCATTTAGAACTGTGACTTTGGGATGCAAGGATACCAAGTTAAAACATGTGAAATCACTCAGGCGACAGGTGTTCATGTTTTTGGACTCGCCAACTCAAACTCTGGAAGTGTCCTTCTGGGTCAAACACGGGGGCGGCTCCTATATGGTGCATGCGAGCTCAGGACAGATGAAGTGTTTTGAATGTGGAGACGTGGGCCATAAACAGTTCGCCTGTCTGCATAGGCAGCGGGCGGGGGGCTCTGATGGAGCCGGCGGTGTGGCCTCCGCTCACGCTGCTACTGCGGACGCCGTTGCGGGGCCTTCCGCCGCAGCTGAGGCCAGCGGTGCGGCCTCCGCTCCCGCCGCTACTACGGACGACGTTGCGGGGCCTTCCGCGGGTTCTGCTCCAGAGCCTGCCGCTGTGTCTGTGGACAGCCTGGCTGTGGCGCCCGCAGCCCAGCTTACGGCTGGGAGCGTCGCTGGTGATGGCGCCCAAAAAGTCACTGATGGTGCGTCAGAATCTCACCGTGTGACATCAGCGGCTGTGCTTCCGGTGGCTGCTACCGTTTCAGAGCAGCAGACGGAACAACACCAGTCAGCTGCTGTGGGTGGCGTCCAGGAAAATGTGGCTCATGATGAATCCGCTGGGCCAGCTGAATCAAACAGTCAGCTGAGTTGTGCTGACGAGGAAATGGAATCTGATTCCGACACTGTGTCTAATACTGAGTCTATTGGGGCAACTTGCAGTACAAACACGAGTTTGTATTCACTGGAAGAAATAAATGCTTTTCTGGATGAAACCTATAACAGGGCCATTAAAGTCACTGATTACTTCAGTGACACTGATAAATTTATTAAGTCCATTAATGTGTTAAGAAGGCAGGTTGGTCTTGACCTCCTGGATGAAAGGAAACGTTTTCGCCTCAAAAAGCACCTAACAGCCCTGCGTAAAGCAGCAGGAGGACACAAGGTCAAGCGCGCCCCAGAGAAGGAATGAATGACGGCCTTTCCTCTGACTTTTTTAGGCATTTTTGGGATATTGTTGGATCAGACTTTTATGACGTTCTAATTGACTGTTACAGAACTGGATCTTTACTGGTCTCCTGCCGGCGCACAGTACTATCTCTGCTGCCCACGGACGGGGATTTGGCCTGGCTTAAAACTGGAGGCCTGTGGCTCTTCTTTGCATGGACTACAAGGTCACAGTTTACTCGCCTGCGGGACATGGATACCCCAACATCTTTTTTCTACAATCTGGACAAGGCTGCTGCAGAGATGACCTGCTTAAAACTCCCACATGGTCAAAGGACTACAAATCCATCTGAGATGAGGAGCCATGCAGATGCAGTGGATTTTTACGGGGCCCTGTTTGGTGCAGAACCATGTTGCATAGACTCTCAACACCGACTCTTTGAAGGTCTTCCCAGGCTCAGCCCAGGGGACAGGCCTGTTCTGGACTGTGAACTGACTTTGGATGAGTCAACTGCAGCAGTTAATCAAATGTCTCTGGGATGTGCACCTGGACTTGATAGTCTTTCTTCTGACTTTTGTAAGCACTTTTGGGAGGTTATTGGATCAGACTTTTATGGCGTTCTAGTTGACTGTTATGGAACTGGCTGCGGGCGCGCAGTGCTGTCCTCAGTGCTGTCTCTGCTGCCGACGGAAGGGGACTTGGCCTTGCTTAACAACTGGAGGCCTGTGGGTCTTCTTTGCATGGACTACATGGAAGAATCGGACTACTAACACTGGCAATGTGGATCCTGTTTTTGTTTTCCTTACTATAAAATAAGATAAGATAAGATAAGATAAGCCTTTATTAGTCCCACAACGGGGAAATTCCAGGATTGCAACAGCACAGGGATAGCAACACTATTTGGAGGCATTCACCAATAGATGGACTGTAGAGCATATTTTCTGTCCTGTGGGAGAGGGAGATGAGTTATATTTGCACTTTTGACATGTGTGACACTTGGTGGAATGATATTGGTGCACTTACATTTTTGAATTGTGCAATAAAGGGATTTTTTAAAACTCAAATCTCTCTCTCTCTCTCTCTCTCTCTCTCTCTCTCTCTCTCTCTCTCTCTCTCTCTCTCTCTCTCTCTCTCTCTCTCTCACCGATCTGAGAATAGGTGGACTGCAGGGACTGCTCTGTGTCGTGTGTGTGGGGGGGACATTTCAGTTTGCACTTTTTCCAATGTCACACACTTGGAGGCATGATGTTGCTGTGCTTACATTTTATTGAAGTGTGCAATAAAGGCTTTTTCACAGTCAGTCTCTCTCTCTCTCTCTCTCTCTCTCTCTCTCTCTCTCTCTCTGAGTGGGCGAGGTTGTGAGTGCGAGCTGGGAGGGTGTGACAGCGTGAGTTGTCTCACACTTTATCTTTTTGTCTTTATGGTGTTTTGTTGTTAAATAATCTCAAGCTTCATTGCTTTCTGTAGCTGGGGTGGGGTAGGTGTCCTGGGAGGGGGGGTTTCTGCTGCCAGCTTTGCTGGTCAGCATGGTTTTGGATCGAGGCTCTGGGTTCGAGAAGCTGACATGCCGTCATGCTGTCAAATTGGCTCCGGCTGTCAGCTGCTCAGTGGAAGATTGTAGTCTGGCTGTGGGGGAGTTGGTCGGCTATGAAAGCGTCAGGTCGGCTTCTAGAATGAATAATGCCATGGTAATTTTCCTAGAAAGTGTTGAATAAGTTAATCAAGTGGTGGAGAGCGGGATTGTAATTAAAGACACACTGGTTCCTGTTCGGTCTCTGATAAATCCCGTAAAGAGAATCACAACATCAAATGTCCCACCGTTTTTAAAGAATGAGCTGCTGGACAAAGAGCTGTCGAGACACGGGCAGCTTTTGTCCCCTATTAAACACATTCCTCTCGGTTATAAGTCCCTGCATTTGAAGCACTAGTGCATACCTGTGCATGCCCGTGCATACCTTTGCATGCCCGTAGAAACCAAGTATAAGCAAGTATTTCTGCATGCCCGTAGAAAGCAGGTGTAAGCAAGGGTGTAAGCAAGCACGTCAGCACTCGTTCAGTGATGCCTGACTTTGATCATTGATGGTGTCATATCGAGTCCTATGATCGTGAGTGATGACTACCTTTGATCTTTGATGATCTCATAGTGAGTGCTATGATCTTTGATGATGTCATAGCAAGTCCTATGATCATGAGTGATGCCTGCATTTGATCTTTGATGATGTCATGGCGAGCCTGATGATCGTGATGCCTGCCTTTGATCTTTGATGTCCTATGATCGTGAGTCCTATGATCTTTGATGATGTCATAGCGAGTCCGATGATCGTGAGTGATGCCTGCCTTTGATTTTTGATGTCCTATTATCTTTGATGATGTCAAAGCAGGTCCTATGATCGTGAGTGATGCCTGCCTTTGATCTTTGATGTCCTATGATCGTGAGTCCTATGATCTTTGATGATGTCAAAGCGAGTCCGATGATCGTGAGTGATGCCTGCCTTTGATCTTTGATGTCCTATGATCGTTGATGATGTCATAGCGAGTCCGATGATCGTGAGTGATGCCTGCCTTTGTCTTTGATGTCCTATGATCTTTGATGATGTCAAAGCAGGTCCTACGATCGTGAGTGATGCCTGCCTTTGATCTTTGATGTCCTATGATCGTGAGTCCTATGATCTTTGATGATGTCATAGCAAGTCCGATGATCGTGAGTGATGCCTGCCTTTGATCTTTGATGTCCTATAATCGTTGATGATGTCATAGCGAGTCCGATGATCGTGAGTGATGCCTGCCTTTGTCTTTGATGTCCTATGATCTTTGATGATGTCAAAGCAGGTCCTACGATCGTGAGTGATGCCTGCCTTTGATCTTTGATGTCCCCTGATTGTGAGTCCTATGATCTTTGATGATGTCATAGCGAGTCCGATGATCGTGAGTGATGCCTGCCTTTGTCTTTGATGTCCTATGATCTTTGCGGATGTCAAAGCAGGTCCTATGATCGTGAGTGATGCCTGCCTTTGATCTTTGATGTCCTATGACCGTGAGTGAGCGTGAGTGATGCCTGCCTTTGATCTCTGATGATATCGTAGCAAGTCCTATGATCGTGAGTGATGCCTGCCTTTCATCTTTGATGTCCTATGATCATGAGTGATGCCTGTCTTTGATCACACACATACACACAGATTTTCTTTAATCACACAATACTATGGTGTCTATATGACATCATGTGTCATGACCCGAGCGCTGATCTCGTCCGCACTCGGGTCATACATCATCTTTTTCAGGCTTTGACAGCAGTGTGTCCCTTCTGGCTCCCCGGGCTCTTATTGTGACAGCGCCCGGTGGAGCTTCCTGCTGTCAAAGCCAACAGCTGTGCTGCATGCGGGGTCATTAGTGTCCGGCGTTAAAAGCGGACGCTGAATGCACCCCGATGCAGCAGTCTCTGTTAATCTCCCGACAGAACTCCATATCGTCTGACGCATCGGGCGTTCCCCGGCTCAGACGCTGTTTACTCGTCACCTGCAATTGTAAGTTTACCCTGTTGTAATCCTGCCTTTGTTATAGCGTGTTTTAGCCAACCGTGGCTCTTTACTTTGTACTCCATGTTACCTTCTGTTATCCTCTGTTCCCTTACCCTTTAATTAAACATCATTGCAAACTCACCAGTGACTTGTGGCGTCTTCTGGTGGCTCGCGAGGGCCACCGTGACAGTAGACGGCTGCCAGGATGCCTAAAGAGAGGCGCCACACTGAGACGCCGTTCCCGGTGAGTTTGCAGTTGGACTGCTCCTTCCTGTCTGGGTACCGTGCTGGAAGCATGCCGTCGCGGAGGGTCCGCGCTCAGAGTCGGAGCAACGTGCTGGCGGACACCCTCGAGTGTGTCGATGAAATCCACATCACCGCCTCCCTCCTCGACTTCCACAACGACGTGCACCGGTACCTGGACCAAGCTGAGGATGTTCTGAATCATCTCCCCCACTTCGCTAACCACTCTGAAGTCAGCGCGAGGAGATATGACATCGCCGCACAGCGTGAGATACTCCGTGGGCTGGAGGGAAATCCTGGCAGGAAGCCGAAGAGGAGGAATCATCGCCCCTCGCTTCGGGATCCCGCTCCTGCCTCCGTTCCGCACCATCCAGGGGTCTTCCCCCACTGAGCATGACATCAGTTGGGATTCCCCCAGAGAAGTTGCAGCTGACAGCAATTAACATCTGGGACTGAGTGGCTGCAGCTCGTTCCGTGGCTCATCCCACTGAATCATTAAGCATGTGATGGTGGCAGTCAGACTGGTGGAGAGGAATCCCGGGTTAAGTGACTTTGCTGAGTTCGCTGACCTCCTCGCCTCTGTCTCCGCACAGGAGCGGTGATTCCCACACCTCACCTTCACCTTGCCCTCTGCCAGCAATCGTCATCACCTCCACAATCAACCTCAGTGTGAATCCCGTCTGGATCCAGTTCCGGGTCGCCGCAAGGGCTCAGTCCCCCACACAGCTGTCACTCCTGCGCCTCATCAGAGGGGAATCCCTGCAGCCTCTTCCCCCGGGCCATCTTCTCCTGCTGTCCCATCAGCGCTCCGTGCCTGGCTCGTTTCGGCTGTTGCCCCCTCCTCCTCAACGCCTTTCCCGGCTGCTGTGTGTGCTGGAGTCCTGTTTCGGCGAGCCCTGTCCCGGAATCTCCATGAGTGGCTTCCCCTCATCCTCCCAGGGGGTCATCTGTCACCATCCGGCGGGAGAAGGGAGGAGCAACATCCGCTACAGCAGGCACCATCCTGCCTCCAGGAGACAGGCAAGTCCAAGTTCATGTATATTCTCATCATTGTGATTTGCCTTGTCACACTCCTGGGGGTGGAGTTCGGGGTTCGCAGCCCCCCGAGCTCCCACCACCTGCTGTAGCTTTAATTGTTAATCCCGCATCCTCTGTGTCTCCCTCCGCTGAGCGGTCCTCGCCGCCAGGCCAACGTCGCCGGATGAGGAGGGGGCCTGCGGTTCTGGAGAGCCTGGTTCCAGTCCCGCAGCCACGTCGTGGGCAGAGGAGGAGAGTGGACTGCAGAGTGGAACCTGTGCCGATGAAGTAGCGTCCCTGGGTCTCCACGGATGAGCTGTCCAGTCCAGCAGGTCAAGGGTCCCCTGCCACCATGCCGTGTGGATTGTCAGCATGGACGTTGGTGCTGGAGGATCCTCAGGCTGCGGACACCATCATGCCAGCTGCAGAGCCCGACGTAGCTGAGTGGGAGCCTGATGACGACCTCCAGGTGTCTGAGCCCGGATCATCGGAGTCCTGGACGGTGTCAGAACCCGAGATCAGGCAAGTGCTCTGTGTTGTCTTTCTCCTTTCCATTTTAGAGCATTTTTGCCTGTCTCTTGGGGAGGCGAGCTGGGTGCAGCCGCCCGCTGCGTCCAAGCTTGTCTCGCCGGGTTCTGGCGCTGCCGGTGATCCCGATCCCGGTTCTTTTCTCTCTCCCGAGCCTTCTCCCAGGGTTGCCGGTGAGGACCTGATTTCACCCGCTGTGCCAGAGGTTCCGGGTTCGGGGTTGGAGGTCGGTACTGGTGTGACGCCGACCCAGTCGGGGTCCGACGCGGTTGCAGCCGTGACCCAATCGGGGTCCATCGTGGGTGCAACCGTGACCCAATCGGGGTCCAACGAGGGTGCACCACCAGCAGGATCCAGGATCGTGAGGGAGCTGCAGATCCCCTGCCACCGGATACTGGACTGGCTCATCTTCTTCCTCATCCTAATCATCACCTTCATCATCCTCCTGATTGTCACAACTCCTCTCCACCTGGGGCCGCCGGGGTTCCGGATTCTCCGCCCGGCTCTCCCTCATCTTTCCCCTCTCAAGGGAGGCAGTCCTCTACTTCCCCCCTACGGTCCTGGTGGCTGTGTGATGCAGGTCGACTGCCTGGCGAGCTGTATCACTGCTGTGGCATTCTGGGGCGGCCACCCAACGGACTTTTCCGCCTTTTCGGCGATCGGGCCCGGCCACCAGAAACTCTATATTTCCGAGCCAGGGACCGGGGTAGGCCGCCCGAACGCTCCTTGTTTCCCCTATCAGCCATGTGGTCATTGGACGCAGGGAGATCTCCAGAACTGCGTCTGTATTATTGGACTCTGCCTGCTGTCATCCTCACATGTTTTGTTTTTCCTCTTGATATCAAGGTCACTTTTGTTGTGTTGTCATGTGCGTTATTTTGATCTTTACTGCTGTTCAGCGTTACTGCTGTTCAGCACAGCACCCGGATAGGAAACCGCACCTGTCGGGACATTCCACTATGCGGTCGAAAAATAAAAACAATACCATTTACAATTGCAGCATGGAACATAAGGACACTCCTGGATGCCAGTCCGGACAGACCACAGCGCAGAACAGCACTCGCTGCCAGCGAGCTAAAGCGTTACAATGTGGATGTGGCAGCACTCAGTGAGACACGACTCCTCGAGGAAGGCTCACTCAATGAAGTAGGAGAGGGTTATACATTCTTTTGGAAAGGATACCCCATTGGCGGTCAACTCCTTCATGGAGTTGGTTTTGCAATCAAGAACAGCCTCCTGCACAAGCTCACAGAATCACCAGTGGGTGTCAGTGAAAGGCTCATGACTCTTCGCATCCCCCTTGCAAAATGCAGGTATGTCACTTTGGTAAGTGCCTATGCACCAACTCTGTCATCGAACGCTGAAGAGAAGGACCGCTTCTACCAGGCACTCGATGACATCCTCAGTCACATCCCGAAGGGTGACAAAATCATGCTGCTTGGTGATTTCAACGCAAGAGTCGGAAAGAACTTGCAAAACTGGAATGGTGTGATCGGTGCCCATGGCATTGGAAAAGTCAACCCCAATGGCATGAGACTTCTTAGTCTCTGTGTGGAACATGATCTTACCATCACTAACACAATCTTCCAACAAAAGAACAAATATAAGGCATCCTGGATGCATCCTAGGTCCAAACATTGGCACCTGATCGACTATGTGATCGTGAGGAGGGCTGACCTCAAGGACGTGCTCATCACAAGAGCTATGCGAGGGGCAGACTGCTGGACCGACCACCGCATGATTCTGTCAAAGGTCAGAATGCATGTTCGGCCCCTAGCTCGCCACGGTGGCCCAAAGAGGAAAACACTCCACTGTGCCAGACTCTCCAGCAGCGACATCTGTGACAACTTCCGTCGCTCCCTAGCTGAGAGGCTGGAAGGTATTGAACAACTGATCATCTCAGAGTCTGGGATGGATGAGAAGTGGACCGCTCTATCTACCATTCTCTTTGACACTGCAGCCCAAGCCATCGGTTTCAAAACCAAGAAACATCAGGACTGGTTTGACCAGAATGCTGGAGAGATCTCCACCCTCCTGGACAGAATGCACAGGGCACACAGAGCCACCTTGAACAACCCACAATCCCAATTCCATAAGAAGCAATGGCAAGCCCTTCGTTCTGAGGTCCAAACAACTCTCAGGAAACTACAAGATGAGTGGTGGATCTCAAAGGCCAACGGAATCCAGACTCATGCTGATAGAAACGATATGCACAGTTTCTATGATGCAGTCAAAACCATCTACGGCCCCAGAAACTGCTCCCTGGCACCTGTGAGATCTGTTGATGGTTCTTCTTTAATCAAGGATCAGGCCATGATAGTGGAGCGGTGGGCTGAGCATTTTAACACCGTGCTTAACCAGCCCACCTCAGTGGACCCAACTGTCATTGCAGAGCTCCCTGAACATCCTACCATGCCAGATCTCGACCTCCCCCCAACCTTCAAAGAAATCCTGCAAGCAGTAAAAACCCTGAAAAACAATAAATCCCCTGGACCTGATGGCATCCCAGCTGAACTTCTCAAGGAAGGAGGCTACCTCTGTACTCGGACACTGTATCTCTATATCTCAGAGGTGTGGAGACGAGAGTGTGTCCCACAACAGTGGAAAGACAGCAACATTGTGACCATCTACAAGAACAAAGGAGACAAAGCCATCTGCTCCAATAGTAGGGGTATCTCTCTGTTGGCTACTGCTGGAAAGGTCCTTGCCAAGGTCATGCTCCGCAGACTCATCTCTGCAATATCAGAGCGGGTCACCCCAGAGTCACAGTGTGGTTTTCGGAAGGACAGGGGAACAGTTGACATGATCTTTGTGACGCGTCAGCTCCAAGAGAAATGTCGGGAGCAGCATAAGGACCTGTTCATTGCCTTTGTCGACCTGTCAAAGGCATTTGACACAGTGAACAGGGAACTACTGTGGCAAGTCCTAAAGAGATTTGGGTGTCCACCCAAGTTTCTCACCATCCTTGCGCAGTTCCATTCTGGGATGATGGCCCGAGTGGTAGTGGGAAGGCACAGCTCAGAACCTTTTGGAGTGCAAACCGGAGTGAGGCAAGGCTGTGTGCTGGCCCCAGTTCTCTTCAACATCTTCCTTGTCTGTGTAACAACTCTGCTACGTAGGAGGGTGGAGAAACAAGCTGGAGTTACCATTGACTTCAGGCTTGATGGTAACCTGTTTAACATCAGGAGGCTACAGGCAACTTCCAAACTGACATCAGAGACCATCATTGAGCTACAGTACGCCGATGACTGTGCCCTGGTTGCTCATACACCAGACGCTCTACAAAACATCCTCTCGGCAGCTATAACTGCATACACCAGAATGGGACTGACAATCAACACCCAGAAGACAGAGGTACTCTGTCAGTCCAGTACCGACCCCCCACAAAACCCAATAACCCTCACAGCAGCAGGGCAACAGCTGCTCACAGTGCCCACATTCAAATACCTGGGGAGCATAATGTCTGACACCTGCTCAATGGATGACGAGATCCAGAACCGCCTCAAGCAAGCATCAGCATCTTTTGGTCGTCTAAGGAGAAGGGTTCTTCAGAACAGCAATCTCAAACTCCACACCAAAGTGCTGGTCTACAGAGCTGTATGTATCACCACCTTACTATATGGATGTGAGGCATGGACTATTTACAGCCGCCATCTGAGAAGCTTGGAGACCTTCCATGTAAGATGTCTCCAGAAGATCCTTGGCATCACTTGGAAGGACAGAGTGCCGCACACAGAAGTGCTGGAGAGAGCTGGCAGCTGTAGCGTCAAGTCCATCATGGCCCAGCATCAACTCAGGTGGTTGGGGCATGTCATCCGGATGCCCAGCCACAGACTCCCACGCAGAATCCTGTATGGTCAGTTACACCGTGGCCAACGCAGCGCTGGTGGGCAGAAGAAGCGCTTCAAAGATCAAATGAAGTCCATCCTGAAGAGATGTCAGATCAACCCCTCTTCACTGGAGGAACTCGCTTCCTGCCGAGACATCTGGCGCTTCCACTTCTCACAGGGAGTGGATTATATGGAGGAACAGCGCACACAACACTGGACAGCAAAGCGTGCAAAGAGGCATGCTCGCCAAGTCCCTCCTGCTCCCCCCAGCACCTCCTTCACATGCCCGGTCTGCAACCGAATCTGTAGATCCAGGATCGGACTATTCAAACACCAGCAGACTCACAAATAAAGAAGATGGTCATCATCGAATTGATGGACTACCAGAGAGACTGCTGTTCAGCGTGTCTTTTTTTTTCCCTTCCCCTCTCCTGTCTGAGGGATGATTTGTGACTGCCACATTACGCCTTAGGGGCCTGTGTGTTTTAGTTATAGGCCTCCTTCTGTTGTTGCATCCTTTTTTGGGGGGGGGTCCTGTCTTTGTATCATCCGCACTTTATGGAGTATTGTGTTTTTTTTTCTTCCCCACCGTACTCTGTAATTACTTCGTTTGTTCCCTGTCATCGTCATGGTTTTTTTTTTTTTTCTTCTCCTTTTCTGACTTGCTCCCTCCTGGCCTGCGCCCCATCCGCCCACCCTAGGGGGGGTGGGGGTGGGGGGCTTGGGTGTTATTGGCCGTTCTGAGCCCGGCCTCGAGGGTGAGGTACTGTCATGACCCGAGCGCCTATCTCGTCCACGCTCGGGTCATACATCATCTTTTTGAGGCTTTGACAGCAGTGTGTCCCTTCTGGCTCCCCGAGCTTTTATTGTGACAGTGCCCGGTGGAGCTTCCTGCTGTCAGAGCCAACAGTTGTGCTGCATTCGGGTCATTAGTGTCCGGCGTTAAAAGCGGACGCTGAATGCACCCCGATGCAGCAGTTAATCTCCCGACAGAACTCCACATCGTCTGACGCATCGGGCGTTCCCCGGCTCAGACACTGTTTACTCGTCACCTGCAATTGTAAGTTTACCCTGTTGTAATCCTGCCTTTGTTATAGCATGTTTTAGCCCACCGTGGCTCTTTGTACTCCATGTTACCTTCTGTTATCCTCTGTTCCCTTACCCTTTAATTAAACATCATTGCAAACTCACTGGTGACTTGTAGCGTCTTCTGGTGGCTCGTGAGGGCCACCGTGACATCATGTAGACATCATAGGCACATCATAGGCAATCCTATGATCTTTTAGCGAGTCCTATGGTCGTGACAGACAGACAGACAGACAGACAGACAGACACACAGGTTTCTTGAATTTTTTTTTAATATACGTATATACGTATACAGTATATACAGTATATACAGTATGTGTGTGTGTGTGTGTGTGTGTGTGTGTGTATGTGTGTGTTCTAGTGCATACCTGTGCATGCCCGTTCATACCCGTGCATGCCTGTAGAAAACAAGTATAAGCAAGTATTTCTGCATGCCCGTACACTCGTTCGTCATTGCCTGCCTTGAGTCCTATGATCATGACATCATGACATCGTGACATCGTGACAGAGATTTCTTGAATTATAGAGTGATATTTCTTGTCTCCAGGGCATGGGTCCACATCATAGGATGGCCTATGATGTCTGCCTGATGTCCGATGATGTCATGTGCTCTACTTCTTCTCCTGCCTGTCACTGTTTTGTGTTATGTTGCTTACCTGTGTCTATATACTATGTCTGCCTGATGTCCTATGATGTCATGTGCTCTACTTCTTCTCCTGCCTGTTACTGTTCTGTGTTATGTTGCTTACCTGTGTCTATATATGGTTCCAAGGTTGTCATAGCCAGGAGTGGCACTGGGGTTAAGCTCCCAGTGCATATAAAATGCTCCTTATTGCGTGTGTCTCAAAAAGCCTCTGACAACTAAGCCCAACTCCAAGCCTGCCTGTGTGGTTTAGTTTCTAAGCCCGGCGGAACTGCTTTTACTAATAGGAGAAGGGGCGAGGGCGGATTTCTGGCACCTTAAAACCAGATGCTTCTGGTAGATGGTGGCCCGTTAACCTGGGAAGGTAGCCCATCTAGGGGAAGGTAAAACCTTATTTCAAACCTCTGCTGCCTTGCGGCATACCCGGTCATGGGAAAGGCTTCGGGAGTCAACCCTGAGGAAAAATCCGGAGTCGGAGTCCCTAAGGCAGTTCTCTGTTGTGCTCAAAATTGTTCTGGCAGCTCCTGCGACGGCGCTGGTGCCAAACTGTAGCAGCCTTGCTGTTCCTATTCATCAGTGTCGTGGAGAGGGAGGACATGCTGTATGGGCAACATCTTGTCTTCCATATCTTTCTGCCCAGGCTCAAATCCTACCAACGCCCAACGCTGGAAGGTAGAACACCGGATTACTGGAGAGGACACTCCAGCTTCGCCCTCGGCGTAGACAAAACATGGGGAATGACAGTTACCGGTTATAAGCCATTGCTCAACTGGAGTAGAGCGTGATGCCAGGGGTTGTTCCCGACGTTGGGAGGGATCACCGGATCTCAGTGGACAGCTACCGCCCGCCTCAAGCTGGGCAGCCCCCAGCCAATAAGGTGTTGTCCCGCCACAGCCTGCTTTCCTCACTGGGTGCATGGGGATGAGGTGAAGTCCAAATGGTAGGCTGAGAACCTTCACACCAGGCAAGACAACAAAACAAAAGGGACCAACTCTAAAACTGGGAACTTGGAACATCCGCACTATGATGACAGGACTCGCTGCTAACCTCAAGGACATCAGCGACACCAGGAGGAGCTGAAGAGACTGGAAGTGGATATCACCACTCTCCAGGAAACATGGTTGGCTGACGCAGGCACACTGAGAGAGAAGGACTACACGTTCTACTGGCAGGGAAAGGGCAGTGATGAACACAGGGAACACGGAATGGGCTTTGCAGTGAAGAACACCTTGCTGAAGATGGTGGAACCGGGCAGCAATGGCTCTGCACGACTTCTCACCCTCCACCTTAACACCACTCAAGGCCCAGTCACCCTCGTCAGTGTGTATGCCCCAACACTGACAGCCACACCAGAGGCAAAAACGAGTTCTACGAGAATCTCGCAACAACTGTCAGGATCATCCCCAACTCTGAACAACTCATTCTCCTTGGAGACTTCAATGCCAGATTGGGTGCTGACCATGACTGCTGGCCCTCCTGTCTTGGACCATTTGGCGTGGGCAGAATGAACGGAAACGGACAGCGGTTGCTCGAGTTCTGCACACATCATGATCTGTGCATCACAAACTCGTTCTTCAAGACCAAGCCCCAACACAAGGTTTCCTGGCGACATCCATGCTCAAAGCACTGGCACCAGCTGGACTTGATCCTGACCAGGCGCACCTCACTGAAGAACGTGCTAATCACCCGCTCGTTCCAGAGTGCAGATTGCAACACAGACCATTCATTGGTGTGTTGCAAGGTCAAGCTGCAGCTGAAGAAATTCCACCATGCTAGACAGCCTGGAAAGGCACAGATTGACACCAGCAAGATGGCCCAACCAGAACTTGTTGAGCAGTTTGCCTCCACCTTTGTGAAGGAACTTGCTGAATCACAAGAAGGAGAGTCTGCAAAGCAGAAGTGGGAAGAGCTGCGAAACATCATCCACCACACAGCCTTGGCTACCTTTGGGAGGAAGACCTCGAAGTCACAGGACTGGTTTGATGCCAAGTCGACCGTGATGACCCCCGTCATTGAAGCCAAGCGCTCAGCACTTGCTGAGTACAAGAAGTACCCAAACGAGAAGAATCTCCAGATTCTCAGGGCTGCGAGAAGCAAAGTTCGGCAGATGCTCGGCATTGCGCCAATGAGTACTGGACTCAGCTCAGCCAAGACATTCAAACCGCCACCATAACAGGAAACATCCGTGGTATGTACAATGGAATCAAGAAAGCACTTGGTCCGGCTCAGAGCAAGATGCCCCCCCCCCCCACCAAATCCTCCACTGGGGAGATGATCACAGAAAAGAACAAGCAGATGGAGAGATGGGTGGAGCACTACTCCGACCTTTACTCCAGACAGAACACCGTGACACCGTCAGCCCTTGATGCCATTGATTTCCTGCCATCCATGGACGAACTTGACGCCGAACCAATCGTCGACGAACTCAGCAAGGCCATTGATAGCTTGGCCACTGGCAAGGCACCCGGCAACGACGGCATACCCTCCGACCTGATCAAGCACTGCAAGACCGCCCTACTGCTGCCATTGCCTGATGTCCTCTGCCAGTGCTGGAAGGAAGGTGCCGTACCACAAGACATGAGGGATGCCAAGATCATCACCCTCTACAAAAACAAAGGGGAGAGAAGTGACTGCAGGGGCATCTTTCTCCTCAGCATTGTTGGCAAAGTCTACACACGAGTTGTCCTCGTTCGTCTACAGAAGCTTGCCGAATGTGTCTACCCCGAGTCTCAGTGTGGCTTCAGTGCTGGGCGATCAATGGTGAACAGGATATTCTCCATCCGCCAACTCCAGGAGAAGTGCAGAGAACAGAACATGCCCCTGTACGTCGCCTTCATCAACCTCACCAAAGCGTTCAATCTGGTCAGCAGAGAGGGCCTTTTCAAGATCTTGCCAAAGATAGGATGTCCACCAAAGTTGCAAAGCCTCATCGAATCGTTTCACACCAACATGCAGGGGATGGTGCAGTACGACGGCAACGTCTCAGAGCCATTCAATATACACAGCGGAGTGAAACAGGGCTGTGTACTTGCGCCAACCCTCTTTGGGATTTTCTTTGCTATGCTCCTGAGGCAGGCCTTCAGCACAGCAACAGAGGGAATCTACCTGCATACAAGATCTAATGGCAGGCTTTTCAACCTCGCCCGCCTGAAAGCCAGAACCAAAGTACATGAGGCGCTAATCAGAGATATGCTGTTCGCAGATGATGCTGTAGTCGCGACCCACACACAGCAGGAGCTTCAGACCCTGATGGACCGCTTCTCCCAGGCATGCATGGACTTCGGGCTTACCATCAGCCTGAAGAAGACTAACGTCTTGGTGCAAGGCACGGAAGCACCACCAGCCATCACCATCGACAACTACGAGCTGGAGGTCATGAATCAGTTCACATACCTGGGGTCCACGATCAGCAGCAACCTCTCCCTTGATACAGAGATCAACAAGAGGATTGAAAAATCAGCCTCCACACTTGCTCGCCTCATCACACGAGTGTGGGAGAATCCCAAACTCTCTGTCAAGACGAAGATGGCAGTGTACAATGCCTGCGTCATCAGCACACTGCTCTATGGGAGTGAGACGTGGACAACATACACCCGGCAGGAAAAGAGACTGAATTCCTTCCACTTGTGCTGCATTCGCCGCATCCTGGATATATCCTGGCAGGACAAAGTGCTCAACACAGAAGTCCTGTCCTGCGCCAGCCTTCCCTCCATGTTCTCTCTACTTAGGCAGCGCAGGCTCCGCTGGCTAGGC
Source organism: Pholidichthys leucotaenia (assembly GCA_020510985.1). Classification (NCBI taxonomy): domain Eukaryota; kingdom Metazoa; phylum Chordata; class Actinopteri; order Cichliformes; family Pholidichthyidae; genus Pholidichthys; species Pholidichthys leucotaenia. The sequence continues at coordinate 72,261,393 of CM035836.1, forward strand.
CATGTTCACCGTATGGAGGATGGCAGAATCCCCAAAGACGTCTTCTATGGAGAACTGGCGACTGGCAGGAGAGACGCTGGCCGCCCACAGCTGTGCTTCAGAGACGTCTGCAAGAGAGATATGAAGGCCCTGGAGATCAACACAGAGCACTGGGAGGACCTCTCAACGGACTGCTCCAAATGGAGAGGCACCCTGACCAGACAGCTCAAGGTGGGTGAAAAGAAACTGACTGCTGCAGCAGATGAAAAAAGGACCCACAGGAAGAACCGCCACTGACCTAGCAGCATGGAGACCATCCACAAGTGCGACCTGTGTGACAGGGACTGCCATTCGCTCATTGGCCTTTTCAGCCACAGGCAGTGCTGTTCCAGCAGAGTAGACATCTAGGATTCTCTTCCATGGTCATCATAGACCGACGGAGGCCGATACGATACAATACCTGTGCATCCCCGTCCATGCCCGAAGAAACCAACAACACGCAAGTATTTCTGCATGCCCATTGCTGAAGGGTCTCCTCCTGTCTCAGACACTTCATGGGACACCATAGGACGGCCTATGAACTCAAAGACATCATAGGACACATAGTCAAATGTCTCTTTATGATGTCATATAGACCATGTGTCTTTGAACTCAAGCATCATAGGACCCTGTGTGTGTGTGTGTGTGTCTGTCACGTTCATAGGACATCATAGGATGGCATATGATCTCTGCCTGAACATCATAGGACATCCTATGATCTCAGAAATCATAGGACACATAATGTGTCTTTATGATGTCATATAGACCATGTGTCTTTGAACTCAGGCATCATATGACACATAGACAAATGTGTCTTTATGATGTCATATACATCAAGCCCACGGCACATAGACAAATGTGTCTTTATGATGTCATATACATCAAGCCTTGCTTCATGTCTTTATTATGTCAAATACAGTGACAGACACCAGACAACATGTCTTTATGATGTCATATACATCAAGGCTGCCTTCATGTCTTTATGATGTCATTTACAGTGAGTCCATGCCGGAAAGCCTCTTTTTGCTCAGATCTATTTTCATGATCCTTTCCATGAACTTAAATTACGACGCACCTATCCCTCAACAAGACACATTTGTCTATGTGTCCTGTGATGTCTTGAGTTCAAAGACACATGGTCTATATGACATCATAAAGACACAATTGTCTATGTGTCATATGATGCCTGAGTTCATAGGACATCCTATGATGTTCAGGCAGAGATCATAAGCTGTCCTATGATGTCCTATGAAGCGTGACAGACACACAGACAGACACACTCACAGAGATTTCTTTATAAACTTTATAAATAGATGATAAATAGATGATAGAGTGATGACTAGTGCATACCCGTGCATGCCCGTAGAGTGGATGCATTGGAACAGAATTCTTGCCAGTTACAGGACAGTTGGAATAGCAACACAGTACTAAGTGGTAATCACATGTGATGGCTTTGTATGCAGCAAAACATAAAAATCACACAAAATATGCCCTGCCATCTGGGGCTGTTTGCCCCTGCTTGTTATGTCTTCTCCTGCTTGTCACTGTTCTGTGTTATGTTGCTTACCTGTGTCTATATGTATATACAGCCGTGGACAAAATTGTTGGTAACCCTCTGTTAATGAAAGAAAACCCCACAATGGTCACAGAAATAACTTGAATCCGACAAAAGTGGTAATAAATAAAAATTCTATGAAAATCAACCAATGAAAATTAGACTTCTTTTGAATTGTGGTTCAACAGAATTACTACTTTAAAAAACAAACTCATGAAACAGGACTGGACAAAAATGATGGTACCTCTGGAAAAGATTGAAAATAATGTGACCATTGGGACATGTTCAACCAAGATGTGTCCTCTAATTAACATCACAGGTGTCTACAAACTTGTAATCAGTCAGTTGGCCTATTTAAAGGGTGACAAGTAGTCACTGTGCTGTTTGGTGACGTGGTGTTTACCACACTAAACATGGACCAGGGGAAGCAAAGGAGAGAGTTGTCTCAGGAGATCAGAAAGAAAATTATAGACAAGCATGTGAAAGGTAAAGGCTATAAGACCATCTTCAAGCAGCTTGATGTTCCTGTGACTACAGTTGCACATATTATTCAGAAATTTAAGATCCACACGACTGTAGCCAACCTCCCTGGATGTGGCCACAGGAGGAGACGGATAATACAAATGGTAACAAAAGAGCCCAGAACAACCTCTAAACACATTCATGGTGAACTCCAAGGTCAAGGTACATCAGTGTCAGATCGCACCATCCGTCGTTGTTTGAGCCAAAGTGGACTTCATGGGAGACGACCAAGGAGGACACCACTGTTGAAAACAAATCATAAAAAAGCCAGACTGGAATTTGCCAAACTGCATGTTGACAAGCCACAAAGCTTCTGGGAGAATGTCCTATTGACAGACGAGACAAAACTGGAACTTTTTGGCAAGGCACATCAGCTCTATGTTCACAGACGCAAAAATGAAGCATACCAAGAAAAGAACACTGTCCCTACTGTGAAACATGGAGGAGGTTCTGTTATGTTCTGGGGCTGCTTTGCTGCGTTTGGCACAGGGTGTCTTGAATCTGTGCAGGGTACAATGAGATCTCAAGACTATCAAGGTATTCTAGAGAGAAATGTGCTGCCCAGTGTCAGACAGCTTGGTCTCAGTCGCAGGTCATGGGTCTTGCAACGGGATAATGACCCAAAACACACAGCTAAAAACACCCAAGAATGGCTAAGAGCAAAACACTGGACTATTCTAAAGTGGCCTTCTATGAGCCCTGATCAAAATGCTATTGAACATCTGTGGAAGGAGCTGAAATATGCCGTCTGGAGAAGGTACCCTTCAAACCTCAGAGAACTGGAGCAGTTTGCTCATGAGGAGTGGGCCAAAATACCTGCTGAGAGGTGCAGAAGTCTCATTGACAGTTACAGAAATCGTTTGATTGCAGTGATTGCCTCAAAAGGTTGTGCAACAAAATATTAAGTTAAGGGTACCATCATTTTTGTCCAGGCCTGTTTCATGAGTTTGTTTTTTTAAAATAATTCTGTTGAACCACAATTCAAAAGCATTGTTTGATTTTCATTGTTTAATTTTCATAGAATTTTTATTTATTACCACTTTTGTCAGATTCAAGTTATTTCTGTGACCATTGTGGGTTTTTCTTTCATTAACAGAGGGGTACCAACAATTTTGTCCACGTGTGTATGTCTTGTAGGGAGTCATGTGCTCTGTTTATGTGCCGTCATATAGACATCATCTGGTGGGTCTTCTTCTTCCTTCAGACCACTGAAGGGTCTCCTGTCTCAGAAGGCTGTGTTGTTCACAGTCATGCCTGCGGCGTACTGGTGGAACCTTAGGCGTTTCATGTTCAGGGCATCCTTTCTGACGTGCAGCAGTTCTCATTCTATTGCTCTCCATCTGGTGGGTCTTCTTCTTCTTCGTTCAGACCACTGGTTGAGGGGTAGGTGCGTCATAATTCTAGTTCATGGGCACGATCCTGAAAAAGTGGCTTTTGATCCTGTCCAGGAAGGCCCGTGCATGCCCGTAGAAACCAAGAAACCGCAGCACCCACAGAAAATCCACGCTTTGCTTTGCATTTTACACATTTGTAGTGTAGACTGGCATTCGTCAAGGTTACACATTTGCCGTCATGTAGGCATGGCGAGTTGTCCTATGATGCCTGCCTTCATAGGATATGCTATGATGATGAGGCAGAGATCATAGGCCATCCTATGTTGTCCTAGAAACGTGCTTTAAGGTCTGTCATATCCTATGCTGGTGAAGGGTGTCCTCCTGTCGCAGACGGGTGCGATGTACTGCTGGAACCTCAGGTGTTTCATCTCCATGGCATCTTTTCTGATGTGCAGCAGTTGTCGTCATTCTATTGCTCTCCATCTGGTGGGTGGTCTTCTTCTTTTTCTTCTTCTTCTTCCTCTTCTTCCTCTTCTTCTTCTTCTTCTTCTTCTTCTTCTTCTTCTTCTTCTTCTTCTTCTTCGAGACCACTGGTTGAGGGATAGGTGTGTTGTAATTTCAGTTCATGGACAGGATCATGAAAATAGATCTGAGCAAAAAGAGGCTTTCCGGCATGGACTCACTGCATATGACAACATAAAGACATGAAGGCAGCCTTGATGTATATGACATCATAAAGACATGTTGCCTGATGTCTGTCACTGTATATGACATCATAAAGACATGAAAGCAGGCTTGATGTATATGACATCATAAAGACACATTTGTCTATGTGCCGTCATATAGGCATCACGAGTCGTCTTATGATGCCTGAGTTCATGGTCTATATGACATCATAAAGACACATTTGTCTATGTGTCCTATGATGCCTGAGTTCATAGGACGTCCAATGAGAGATCAACATTATAGGACATCACAGGCTTATGAACGTGACAGACACACAGACAGACACACACAGATTTCTTGCTTTTATAGTGAAGAGTGATAGAGTGATGTCATGTCTTTTAGACGACAGATGTTCATGATTTTAAAGAATAGCGAGGAAAGCCTCTACCTGATATTTAAGTAGCGGATTAATGGTAAATGGCATTCACTTATATAATGCTTTTCTTCTCATCTAGGATGACCAAAGCGCTTTACAGACCCTGCAATCCACCCATTCACACACACATTCACACACTGATGGCGACAGAGCTGCCATACACACAGGTGCTAACCAGGCCACCAGGAGCAACTGGGGGTTCAATGTCTTGCTCAAGAACACTTCGACAAGCAGACAGCAGACAGAGCGGGAATCGAACCCATGACCCTCCGATCGATAGTCGGTCACACTACACCTGCGCCACCGCCGCCCCCAGCTTTGATTATACCATACACGTCACCTCTGATGAGTATGAAGTGTTTTTGCTGCGGAATGGAGGGACATTTGATTCGATCATGCCCTCAGGGAGTTGGGGATGATCGCCTGGGGGAGGCTGCCAGTGCGGCCCCATTGTTGGGTGGTGCGGCCGCGGCCATGGGGCAATCTGGCGGTGGAGCGGCTTCATCGCCCTCTGTGGCTGTTGGTGCGGCATTGTTGTTGGGTGCTGCGGCCGCGGCGGCGGGTTGTCCAGAGGCGATGCGGCTTCGCCGCCCTCCGTGACCACCCTGTCAGTCATAAACAACTACAAAAGTTAAAGTACATCGCAGGATTAATGCACAGACGAACATTGTGGACAAGGGTGAGATCATAGAGAAGGATCATACTCAGGATCAGACAGATGAGCCAAATGAGGCACAGGTAGACGGTGGGACCGTAAAGATGAGTATGAAAACACAGCAGAGGGTGAGTGAAAAATAAGAAGAGACAGCTACCAGGGTGGCTGAGTCAGTGTTGGAGGATGAGGATGACATTGAAACAGATGAAGAGTTATCTAAAGTTTCAGTCAAATGGAAGAATTTGGAAAACAAACAGCAGAGGAGTAAAGTGAAAAGGGTTGTAAAAGAAAGTTCTGAGGCTTCTGTATCTCAACCACATTCTTATACTAGGTCTGAGATAGAGAGTGATGGTGAAAGCAGTCATGATGTGGCCAGTGGAGGTGGTTACTCTTTCACAAAAATAAAATTTTTGGAAGACACTAAGGGATCCAGGATGGTTAAAGTTGAAAACTTTTTCCCTGACCTATAACACTTTGTTGACTCTGCTCAAGCCTACATGAAAAATAGGGGAGAGCTTGAGCAGGAAAGTTTCACTGATCAGGAGATCTACAGACTTAAAAAGCTTGTACTAAAAGTTAAGAACCAAATTGCCCAAGATGATTAGTCTTTTACTGCTCGTTTTTTCTTCTCTGTTTTTGTATTGGTTTTGCCCTTTTATACACGTGTAGTTTTAATTTTGGCACACTTAATATCAGTGGAGCAAGAGAAATGTCCAAGCATGCGTGTGCTTTTAGTCTTGCAGAATGCAAGAAAATTAATGTTACTAGTATATACCCGTGCATACCTGTCCATGCCCATAGAAAACAAGTATAAGCAAGTATTTCTGCATGCCCATTACAGAAGGGTTTCCTCCTGTCTCAGATGGCTGTGTTGTTCACAGTCATGCCTGCGGCATACTGCTGGAACCTGAGGTGTTTCATCTTTACGACATCTTTTCTGATGTGCAGCAGTTCTCTTTCTATTGCTCTCCATCTGGTGGGTCTTCTTCTTCGTTCAGAGCACTGGTTGAGGGATAGGTGCGTTGTAATTCCAGTTCATGGGCAGGATCGGGAAAATAGATCTGAGCAAAAAGTGGCTTTTGACTCTGTTCAGGAAGGCCCGTGCATGCCTGTAGAAACCAAGAAACCAGAACACCCAGAGAAAATCAGCGCTTTGCTTTGCATTTTACACATTTGTAGTGTAGACTGGCATTCTTCAAGGTTACACATTTTTACTGTGTCAGCACCTCTTCAAAAACGACATTGCTGAGAACGCAACGCTTTTGCTTCGTTTCTTCATCTTGAGCAAGAATACGAAAACTGCTTGATCTGGCAACTCTGCTCGCGGCAACGTAGAATTGGCCATGGCTGCAAAAATCTGTTGTGCAGAAAACACGAACGTGCTGTAAAGACCGGCCCTGTGACTTATTCACCTTGCCAATTTTGAGCCATATGACATCACAAAGACACATTAGTCTAGGCATCATGATGGTATATATGACATCATAAAGACACATTTGCCTATGAGCCATATGACATCATAAAGACACATTTGTCTATGTGCAGTCATATAGACATCATATCTTTATGACGGCATTGTGAGTCCTATGATGCCTGAGTTCATAGGACGTCCCATGATGATCAGACAGAGATCATAGGCCATCCTATGATGTCCTATAAACATGACAGACACACAGACATTTCTTGCTTTAATAGAGTGATGTTTGTTGAAGTTGGAACTTCACCAAGAGATTTTGGAAGAAGACACTTTTAACTGGACTGCTACAGCCGGGTTGTTGGTGGACAGGAGATGGCAGAGCAGGTGGTGGAGGGTGGTACAGCAGGGTGTGATCTAGGAGGAATGGAGGTGGGACGCGAGAAGGAGGAAGTTTGGAATTCGGTGAAGTCTAAAAAAGGCAAACGTAAATGAAAGGAGATGCAATCAAGTGTGTTATCAAGTGCTGAGAATCAGAAGATGATCAATCCTGGAATACTCGGAAGGTCTGTAAAGTAATCATTAAACTTACTCAGGAAGGGAGATCATTTCGTGAGTGGAACCCATTTAAGCTCACAAATGCAATTAATAAGTTACTTGGAGAAGTTGTAAATGCAAGAATCCTTCATAGTGGTTCGTGATTAGTTACATGTAAAGACAGTATTCAGCAAGGAAAAGCAGTCAGAGTCACTAAGATGGAGGGGAAAAATGTGCAGTGTTCAGTACTGGAAGGAAATAAAGCAATGAGAGGAGTGATATTGTGAGTTTCAAGGGCTGTCTCAACTGATGAAATAAAGAAAAACATAACTAGAGCACTCTCACTCTCACAGTCATACCTAAGGACAATTTAGAATCCCCAGTTTTGATGCCAATGAACCTAACTTGCATGTTTTTGGCATGTGGGAGGAAACCGGAGAAATCCCAGAGTAAACCCACACAGACACGGGGAGAACATGCAAACTCCACACAGATCACTGTTGGTCGGGGGTTGGGATCGAACCCAGGATCCCCCAGCTAAGGGTGAGTTGCTGTGCTGCCGCAGTGCTAACCACTTCGCCAGTGGTTGTCTGTTTCTGTGTTGGCCCTGCAATGGACTGGCGATCTGTCCAGGGTGTACCCTGCCTCTCGCCCAAAGATGCTGGCATAGGCCCCCCCGCGACCCGAAAAGGATTAAGTGGAAGAAGATGAATGAATGAATGAATGAATATCTGGAGCAAAAATGACAGAGGTACAAAGTTTGAAAACTAATAGAAATGGTGAAAAATGTGATAGCCTGTCAGTAATGTTAACATTTGATGAAACAAGACTGCCAAGTAAGGTGTATCTTGGCTACATGAGCTATGAAGTCAGACTACGTTCCACCTTCACTCAGATGTTTCAAATGTCAAAAGTTTGGCCATGTTGCAGCGATATGCAAAGGTAGACAGCGATGCGCAAGATGTTCCGGTGAACATGAATATGGCAAGTGTGAAAGTGGAGCCAAATTAAAGTGCTGTAACTGTGGTGGTGAACATAGTGCTGCATATCAAGGTTGTGAAGCCAGCAAAAGAGCAGCAGAAATTCAGCAGGTAAAAGTCTCCCAGGGATTAACATATGCGGAAGCTGCAAAAAAGGTGCCAGCTATAAAAGTGGGAGGGGACCCTTAACAGGGAAAATGTGCAGGCTTGCAGTGCATGCAGTAGAATTAAGGAAGATACTCTGGTTATGAAGGAAAACAGTTTTGTCTTATTTGTGATAGATGTGATAAACTGTACTGCACAGACATCCAAGAAAATGGAAAAAATCAAACTCATTGTGAAGGCAGCAGAAAAATATCTTGGCGTTAAGGGGCTACATTGGGAAGCAGTTAATGTCTTGTTAAATGGGGGCTCTCTAAGTTCGCAGACTAGTGGGTCATAATGGTAATCACAGTTTTGCACTGGAATGCCAGAAGTCTAATATCAAATGGGCAAGAATTCAAAAAGTTCATATCTGATATGCAAGACAAACCCCGGGTAATCTGTATACAGGAAACATGGCTAAAACCTCAGTTGGATTTTGTCATTCAAAGATACACATCAATAAGGAACAACAGGGAATCTGGTAAAGGATGATGTGTAGCAACCTTTGTGCGTAATGGAACAAATTACAAAATAATGGAAATAGGAAAAGAACTTGAATCAATAATGGTAAAACTTTGGGCAGTAAAAGACGAAGTTACAATTATTAATTACTATAATACACTTTGAACACTACATAGACGAGTACAGGGTAAGGTTGTTTGGTGATGGGATTTTAATGCACATAATACACCATGGGGTAACAGGAATATAGACATAAATGGCACAGTAATTGAGGATTTTTTTCAGAGGATAGGGACTTAATATGGATGAATTATGGGAAAGGTACTAGATTTAGCAGTAGTCCAGTCACAGAAAGTGTGCTAGACCTAACTTTGGTTTCAAATTGCAGGAATTGCAGGAATCACATCTTGGGAGGTGAAGTGGTGAAGGAGAAGTAGGTCAGCTAATGGGAGTGATCATTACCCAATTAGAGTTAAAACATCTAGAAGCAGGAGAAGAAGAGATGCAATCTGGCACAAGATGGAAATTTGGTATGGCAGATTGGGATAAATTTAAGTATCTGTGTAAGGCTAGATGTGAGCAGCTAAATAGTGAGGACATTCTTGATGGGAGGAATTTAATAGAAGTGTCAGTGTGATTATAATCGAGTTGGCAAATTAAACAATACTAAAAAGTACAGGTTATAGTCATCTTCCTTGGTGGGATGATAAATGTAATAAAGCTATTAAAAACAGAAACAGGGCATTCAGACAAGAGAAAAAGTGTCATACTTTGGAAGCAGTGATTGAGTACAAACAGTGTCAGGCAATCGTCCGGAAAACAAAACAGCTAAGCGTTTATTTTGGAGACAGTATTGTCATACTATAGGAAAAGAAACACAGCTATCAGATATTTGGGGAATGATTAAGAAAATGAATGATATTAGGAGACAGTACAAAATACCAGTGCTAGATAATAATGGGGAAATAGCTATTACTAATATAGACAAAGCAGAGCTTTAGGCACAAACTTTAGTGAAGATTCATAGTTCAGAAAACCTACCAAACACAATTAGACAATACAGGGAAAGCACTTTATCCAAACACCCACATGTGAACATAAGGAAAATACTTCAAGGGCCATGATAGATTTGCCATTCACTCTATCGGAATTGGAAAAGGGCTATTCTGAAATCGAAACAGTCTTCACCAGAGAAGGATGGCATATGTTATATGATGTCGCACATGGAGGACAGTGCACTTCAATCAATATTAAAGCTGTTTAATAAAGTTTGGGAAACTGGAAAGATTCCTAGGGCATGGAAACAATCAGTTACAGTACCAGTCTTAAAGCCAGGGAAAGATTCATCACATCCCAATAATTATAGGCCAATAGCTCTTACCTCACAGAGAGGGAAAACAATGGAACAAATGGTGACTGAAAGGCTGAATAACATTTTTGAAGCGAGGGAATGTCTTTCTCCTTTTCAAAGTGGGTTCCAAAAAGGTAAAAATACTATGGATTCCATTCTGCACCTTGAATCTGAAATTAGGAAGGCCCAGGTAAATAGGGAAAATGTGATAGCTGTCTTCTTTGATGTAGAAAAAACATATGACATGCTGTGGAAGAAAGGGTTGCTGATTAAATTAAATCAATTTGGTATTGAAGGCAAGTTATGCAGTTGGGTGTTAGATTTACCGTATGATAGAATGATTGAGGTTAGAGTTGGTACAGAGTACTCCAAAATATATCAAGTTGAAAATGGTACTCCCCAAGGCAGCGTGTGTAGTCCTGTTTTGTTTAATATTATGATCAATGATATTATTGAGGAAATCGATAGGGGAATAGGGAAGGCCTTATATGCAGATGATGGGGCCTTATGGATAAGGGGACGTAATCTTGTATACATTCAGAGGAAAATGCAGGCAGCAATGGACCAAGTTGAACAATGGGAAAACCGGTGGGCTTTTAAATTATCAGTCTCAAAGACACAAGTGGTTTGGTTCTCTAAAAGTCACAAAGAAATTTCTTTAAAACTTTATGGCCAGAAGTTAAAGCAAGTAGAGGTAGTTCGGTATTTAGGTGTGTTATTTGATGAAAAATTAACCTGGAAGCAGCACAAGAAAATAAATAATATTTTTAGATGTCTGTCAGGACGTGACTGGGGGGCATCTAGGGCCTCTCTGTTGAGGATGTATCGAGGACTAATGAGAGCGACACTAGACTATGGATGTTTGCGTTCATGTCGGCTGCTGATTGTCACCTGAACCAACTGAACATAGAGCAGACAAAGGCTCTTAGGATTTGTTGTGGTGTATTTAAAACTTCTCCAGTATCAGCAATCCAAGTAGAGACGGGTGAAATGCTCTTAAGATTAAGAAGAACCAAATTAATGCTTGCATACTGGATCAACTTGAAGGGGCAAAAGAGGTCACATCCTGCAAAAGCTATTTCTAATGCACGGGCTGCACGGTGGCGCAGTGGTTAGCACTGCGGCAGCACAGTTTACCCTTGGCCGGGGGATTGTGGGGATCGTGGGATCGTGGGTTCGATCCCAGCCCCCGACCAACAGTGATTTGTGTGGAGTTTGCATGTTCTCCCAGTGTTGCGTGGGTTTACTCCGGGATTTCTCCGGTTTCCTCCCACATGCCAAAAACATGCATGTTAGGTTAATTGGCTGTTCTAAATTGTCCCTAGATATCTGTTTCCTATAGGCCCTTAGAATAGAGGGTTAGTATTAAAGAAAGCGCTTTGAGTGGTCTTTGTGACTAGAAAAGCGCTATATAAGTGCAGGTTAGTTAGTTAGTTAGTTAGTAATGATTGCTGGGAACACAGTGAGTCCAACATTAGTAGCTTTGGATGGATAAGTGATGCCATTGCTGAACAGGCAGGATTAAAACACATAGCTTTTAGCCCAACAGTCCTGTGGTCTGTTATTTCTTCATGGCTGTTTAAGATGCCACTAGTAGATTTTGAAATACAATAACTGAGGAGGCAACATAAGCAATCGGCAACAGATTATGTAGTGCATAAATATATTGAACAGAACTTTAGAAACATGCTGATAACATTTACCAATGGTTCCAAGGACCCTACAACTGGTCGTAGTGGAGCTGCAGTATACATTCCTCAGTATTAAATCTTTATCAATAAAAGAACCAGTAATCACTTATCAGTATACACAGTTGAGCTAGTTGCCATTGTATTAGCTCTACAGTGGTTGCAGACAAATTATAGGAATAATGCTGTTATTGCTTCAGATCATTGGGCAGCTCTCAAGAACGTTCAGTCACTGCAGTTGTGTAGGCAGGACCTAATTGTAGAAATCCACTCCTTAATTTACAACCTTTACAGTAGGTCAGTCAGTACACTTTCTTTGGGTTCCAGCCCATGTTGGATTAGAGGGTAATGAGGATGTGGACTTATTAGCAAAACAATCATTGAAGTTTGAGGCAGTGGATCTGCAGATCTCACTCAGTAAGGCAGAAGGCAAATCAATAATTATGAAGTATATAGTGGAAAAGCAGCAAGAATATTGGGACTCAATAGATACAGGAAGATATCTTTATGACATTAAAAAGCAGGTGGACTCTGGAATGGGAGTTGGCAGAAACAGGAAGGAGGAGATACTCATCACCTGATTAAGAATAAGACACACTACTTTGAACCAGATGCTACATAGAATAGGTAAACACCCAACTGGCAGTTGTTGTGCAGTGCACATTGTGGTTCTCCGGAAACAGTTCAGCACATTTTGTTTGAATGTCAAGGATACCAGGAACAAAGGAAACATCTGATTGCAGTTATGGAGAGGGCTAATTTGAGTTTTGCTTTGGAAAACATGTTAGGAACCTCAGTCAAAGAAATATATGTAGCTCTATTTAAATATTTAAGTGCAACTGGATTAATTAAATTATTTATTTATTTTTTTCTTTTTCCCTGCCATTCTCTTGTCCACACTCCAACTTGGTGGGCGGCAATGGTGCACCTGCGGGCTGGTTGCCAGCCGGCAATCAGATCTAACTAACTAACTAACTAACCTGCACTTATATAGCGCTTTTCTAGTCACAAAGACCACTCAAAGCGCTTTCACTAGTACTAACCCTCTATTCTAAGGGCCTATAGGAAACAGATATCTAGGGACAATTTAGAACAGCCAATTAACCTAACATGCATGTCTTTGGATTGTGGGAGGAAACCGGAGCCCCCGGAGTAAACCCACGCAGCACAGGGAGAACATGCAAACTCCACACAGAAAGGTTCCAACCCCTGCCAGCCTGGGGATTCGAACCAGGAACCTTCTAGCTGTAAGGCAACAGTGCTAACCACTGCACCACCGTGCTGCCCATCTAGAAGAAGAAGAAGAAGAAGAAGAAGAAGTAGAAGAAGAAGAAGATTAATATAAACAGTGACGCCGGTGACGACAGCAAAACCTGGAATGCTGCTGACTATTCTTCTTCTTCTCTCGGTTACTGGTGGATAGCAAACAACTAAAAGGTGCATACCGCCACCTACTGTACAAGAGTGTGTAACATTATGTCATCTGAGCCCGACCCCTAAATTCTATGACTTAATCCTGTGTTATTTAAAAAAAAGAGAAAAGAGCCTTTCTCGTGATTCTTATTACCTCTCCATCTCCATCTGTTCCCAGAATCCCAGTTAAATCCCATTCCCTACCGGCCTCTCAAACTTCATTTTCCATTATCTGTCTTTCATTTCCGTATTTGTGACAGTGTAATAAGATGTGCTCGACATTTTCTTTTACTCCACATTCTCTACATTTGTCACTTTTGCTTTTCCCCATGGTGAATAAAGTACCATTTAAACCTGTGTGATCCAGTCTGAGTCTTACCATAATGATGTCTTCCCTCCTTTTGGTTGTTATGAAATTCTTTATTGCAATAGATTTTTGTATTTGTAATACAATCTACCTTTATGATCTTCATCCCATCTTTTTTGCCATAGCACAGTTCCTTTTTTTTTGATTACTGCTTTCCCTTCACCTTTTTCAAGAGACAAAGGTATAGTTATCTCTTTCCCAAGAGCATTTTTTGCTAATTTGTCTGCACAGTCATTCCCTTTCAAGCCTTCATGTGCAGGAACCCAACAAAACTCAACTTCTCTACCACCCCTGTGTACCTTGAATAAACTGTGATATAGCTCAATCACCAAGTCTTCCCTTGTAGATTTTAGTGTCTGTTGTGGGACACATATGTGAGTTTCATATGCTTCATTTGTATATCACTGTATGCTTACTGTAGGCTTCACGTCTTAGATGAACAAAAGGACTGAGCCTCCTAGGAGATAACAGGAGGATGTGAAATGTGGTCTTTGTTATGCAGAGAGATGGCTTTGGGGGATTTCCTGGCCGCTAGTGACTTTAGGTGGAGGTGATAAGACCTGGAAGAAGACGCGTTGTGACTTGGGATTAAATACAATGTGACTGTGTACTTTGATGTTCCGGGGTATAGAAGAACGAATGTCTGGGGGTTTCTTTCTCTTTCTGTTTTTGGATGATGTTGGAGAATGTGAATAAACCTGACTCGTGAGATAAACTCAGTCTCGTCATTCCCACATTCTCCACACTGGTGACCCTAAGACGTATCATGAGCGAAAGAAACTCCCCCGAGCCGGACTCATCAGGAGCCAGCCAGGCGAACGCAGCCACAGTCAAGCTACCAGACTTCTGGCAAGACAACCCGTGCTCCTGGTTCCACTTGGCCGAAGCACAGTTCGCCCTCCGGTGGATAACGGTAGATGACACGAAATTCTACCATGTTATTGCCAAGCTCGACAACCGCACGGCTCGACATGTGCACAGCCTTTTGGAGCGCCCACCGGCCGACGACAAATACGGCGGGTTGAAGGCTGCGCTCATCCAGCGTTTCACCCCCTCAGTCCAGGAGAGAGTGGAGAGGCTCCTGGCTCTGAACGACTTGGGAGATAGCACGCCCGTCGACTTGATGGAGGACATGCTGAGGTTGAGGGGCTCAGATGGTGACGACTTCCTCTTCACCCACATTTTCCTGAGAACCCTACTGTCGGCCACGAGAGCGACCCTGGCCAGTTCACCGTTGTTGGCTGAGCGGGACTTCCGCGTGCTGGCCCAGGAGGCACAACGGATTCTCAATGCCAGCAAACAGCGCACGGCCACCGCGGCAGCAACGGAACTTGGCGCGACGGCCGGAGATGGCAGGGGGCCAGAGGCGGCGGTAGCAGACCCACCGACAACGGCGGCGGCGAGGGCCAAGGATCGCGGAGGAGACGACCTCTGTTTCTACCATCGCCGCTTTGCAGAGAGGGCACGCAAATGTATACCACCGTGCCAGTCCAAGCGCTTGGGAAACGCCAAGGCTGGGGGGGTTGGTAGCAGCCGCGGCCCTCGGGGAAGAGACCAAGCTGCTCTACTTGACGGATGCGCGTTCGGGGAGGCAGTTCCTCGTGGACACAGGCTCCCAAGTGAGTTTCATCACGCCTTCCTATGCTGACCGGCTGGCGGGTCCCGGAGGTCACGGAGCGTCAGCAGCGAACGGCTCAAGGATTAAGACCTTTGGTGAGAGGACTCTGCTTCTGTCCCTACATGGCCGTATATTTGAGTGGACTTTTGTTGTAGCTGCAGTGAGCTTCAATATGTTGGGAGCTGATTTTCTGTGCTCACATGGTTTGTTGGTTGATCTTGCTAATAGGTGCCTGGTTAATGCACTTTCTTTTTATTCTATCCCCTGTGCAGCCCGAGTGACCCCGCCCACAGCACAAGCCAATGTCGCAACGGCAAGCGGTAAGTTCCACACACTACTCACTCAGTTCCCAGCACTCACGGTTCCCACATTTTCAGCAGCTGTCGCTAAACACGGAGTGGAACATTTTATTACTACCACCGGACCACCCGTTTTTGCAAAAGCTTGGCGCTTGGATGCAGCTAAACTGACCATAGTGCGCGAGGAGTTCGCCAACCTGGAAAAGCTGGGCATCATCAGGCGTTCGAAAAGCCCATGGGCTTCCCCGCTTCACATGGTCCCTAAAGCTGATGGCTCGTGGCGACTTTGCGGAGATTTCCACAGGTTGAACAACGCTACTGCGCACGGCCGCTACCCAATCCCACATATCCAAGATTTTTCCGTTCATTTGGTGGGGGCGTGCGTTTTTTCTAAGATAGACTTGGTCCGCGGGTACCACCAAGTCCCAGTGTGCGCTGAGGACATACCCAAAACAGCGGTAATAACTCCGTTTGGCCTATTTGAGTTTTTGCGCATGCCGTTTGGGCTTAAAGGCGCTGCGCAGACGTTCCAACGTATGATGGACGCGGTGTTGCGTGATCTCCCCTTCGTGTTCGTCTACCTGGACGACATCTTGGTAGCCAGCGCGTCTGAAGACGAACATGAAAATCACCTCACGGCAGTTTTCCGGAGGTTGGGAGAGCACGGGTTAATAATCAACCCAGCGAAGTGTCAGTTCGGGGCGACGCAGATTGATTTTTTGGGGCATCGCGTCTCTCCAGAAGGAGCGGTTCCTCTGCCTGACAAAGTGCGCGCAGTAACAAATTTTCCCCAGCCACAAACGGTCAAAGTGCTGCAGGAGTTTTTGGGGATGGTGAATTTTTATAACCGTTTCCTCCCTCGCGCAGCGCAGCTCATGCAACCATTGTATGCCGCGCTAAAAAAACAAAAACCCACAAATAAAATCAAATGGTCTCCGGAGCGAGAGCGCGCATTCTCGGAAGTCAAAACAGCCCTGGCAAACGCTGCGTTGTTAGCACATCCAGACCCAACGGCCCGCATAGCGCTCACTACTGACGCGTCAGATGTGGCCATGGGGCGGTCGTGGAGCAGTATGTAGCCGGGGCTTGGCAACCACTCGCCTTTTTCAGCAGGACCTTGCGTGATAGTGATCCTCAAACATGTCATTAATCATTATATTGAATAAAACAGGGCTTATCACACTCCCCTGAGGAACACCATTTTCTATTTCAAAATCATGAGAAGCTTCTGATCCTACTTTAACCCTAATTGTCCTTTGTGTTGTCCTTTGTCCTGATTGCTGGGGTCTTTCTGCAACTGTGGGGGCTCCCCCTACAGTTGATAGTGCTATGAGATGACTGTTGTTGTGAAATGGCGCTATATAAATAAAGTTGAATTGAATTGAATTGAATTGTTAAAAAATCTATTATTCAATTATACATCCTACCACCAATGTCCATTTTATTCAATTTCATAAGAAGACCATCCCTCCACAGTGAGTCATAAGCCTTTTCAATATCCAGATAAACTATAACCATTACTTCTTTTATTTTGAGAGTCTTTTCAATATCATTACTTACCCTAACTAGAGGGCAACGCGGTGGCAGAGTGGTTAGCACTGCGGCAGCACAGCAACTCACCCTTGGCCGGGGGATCCTGGGTTTGATCCCAGCCCCCGACCAACAGTGATCTGTGTGGAGTTTGCACGTTCTTCCCGTGTCTGCGTGGGTTTACTCTGGGATTTCTCCGGTTTCCTCCGACATGCCAAAAACATGCAAGTTAGGTTAATTGGCATCAAAACTGGGGATTCTAAATTGTCCTTAGGTATGACTGTGAGAGTGAATGGTTGTCTGTCTCTCTGTGTTAGCCCTGCGATGGACTTGCAATCTGTCCAGGGTGTACCCTGCCTCTCGCCCAAAGATGCTGGGATAGGCTCCAGCCCCCCCGACCCAAAAAGGATTAAGCGGAAGAAGATGGATGGATGGACCCTAACTAGAGCATCCACTGTGGATCTTCCTCTTCTAAAACCATTCTGATAGTTGTTTATTAATCATTTTTTGCTGTAATACATATGAGAGTCTGTAAACTAACACCTTCTCCACCCATTTCCCTAAATGTGACGTTAATGCTATTGGCCTGTAGTTGCCTGGATGAGCTGGATCTTTCCCTGGCTTATTAAATGGTAAAATTACAGCCTATTTCCACCCACTTGGGTAACCCCCTCCTTCCATATCCTGTTAAACAATTTCAGCACCAGTTGCATTGATTGCATAGGCAACTGCCGGAACATAGCATAGCTTAACTGATCATATCCTGGAGCTGTGGATCCACTATCTTGCAAAGCTCTCTTAAACTCTGACATTGTGAGCTCAAGGTCTAACACAGTCATGTCTTCTTTCACTTCATTTTTTAAGTTTGCATTTTCTCTGAGTTTATGCTCCCTTTGCTGTCTATGACTCTCACCAAGATGGTCTCCTCTATGCACTGCTGCAAATGCTGTACCTACAACTTCTGCCTTTTCTTTGTCTGATACAGCCATCTTGTCTCCATCCACTAAAGCTAGAATTTTAACTGATACCCTTTTCCCACTCTTTTTTTTTTTAAACATACCCCAGACATCACCTAGTTCTGTTTTCTTACCAAGGGTGGAACAAAATTCTCTCCATGTTGACTTTTTCCTGTTTTTAATAATCCTTTGAGCTACTGCCCTTTTCTTTTTATACTCTATTAAGTTTTCACTAGTCATATTCTTCCTCAGCTCTCTGAATGCCTTGTTTCGCTCTTTTATTGCAATACTACATTTGTCATTCCACCAGGGTACAACCTTCTTCCTACCCTGTGTTGTTTTCTTAGGTACACTTGCTAATGCAGCATTCAGAATATGATTGGTTACCTGACTTGAATACTCTTCTATGCCATCTTCTAATGTTACCAAATGACACAATTGAACACAGTATTGCCTATTTTCCCCAATCTGCCTTGTCAAAACACCATCTTGGAAAACATCTTCCCCCTTGTATACATACTTCAGTTTTAATGACTGTAAGTATTGGGAAGTGATCACTTCCCATAGTTGTCCTGTTCATAACCGTCCATTCACAGGTGCTCACGAAAGAATCAGATACCAGAGTCAGGTCAATACATGATAATGTGCCCCATGCACATCCACCCTGGTACCTTCACCACTGTTTAGACAAATTAACGATCTTTCATCTAACTTCTCTTCCACAACATTTCCATTGTTTTCTATATGTGTGCTTCCCCACAAGCTATTGTGGGCATTAAAGTCTCCACACCATAGCTCTTTCATATGCCCTTCTCCTGCCATAACACTGAAAATATCTGCTGTTAACTTTCTACATGGGTTGTAATAACTAATCAGTTTAATAATTCCTTGTCCATTTGGCCTACATATTTCAATAATATTAGACTCTATATCCTCAGGGGAGGGAATCACCCTGTACGCCAGGCCATCTTTAATGAAAGTGGCACATCCTCCTCCATTTACAGTGTTAATTCTATCCTGTCCAATTGCACTGTATCCTGGAATAACAACATCTAAGTGAGGTTGAAGCCATGTCTCCTGTACACTCACTACCTGTGGAACAACTTCTAGTTTGTAAAGATACTTCTTGAGTTCTTGTCCGTTTGCTAAAAGACTCCTCACATTCCACTGTAGTATGTGTAGTACCACAATTAAGGTCTTGCTTCAGCATGTGCAGTCTCCCCAGTTTCAGCTTTCAAAAAAGCATGAATCTGGTCAGCTATGATATCTTTCACATCTAGGAAGCTTTCTGCTGCTTCCACAATGGTTTTGATTCTGTCACTTTTCTTTTGTAGCTGTGCAGCAACATTCATGGTGTGGCAGATAAAAGCTATAAAGTTTGTCCTCTTTAACTATCAGTGTGTCATCATCCATTTTGCATTCATGAACACAAATATTCCTTGCAGCTGCACAATCCTGTGCTTGCGTGGGAGCCGTTGATTGAATATTGATATATTCGTCAGCCTCCGCCGGTCTATGATGACCAAGGAAGAGAATCCTAAATGTCTACTCTGCTGGAACAGCACTGCCTGTGGCTGAACAGGCCGATGCGTGAATGGCAGTCCCTGTCACACAGGTCGCACTTGTGGGTGGTCTCCGTGCTGCTGGGTCTGTGGCGGTTCTTCCTGCGGGTCCTATTTTTATCTGCTGCAGCAGTCAGTCTCTCTTCACCCACCTTGAGCTGTCTGGTCAGGGTGCCTCTCCATTTGGAGCGGTCCGTTGCAAGGTCCTCCCAGCGCTCTGTGTTAATCTCCAGGGCCTTCATGTCTCTCTTGCAGACATCTCTAAAGCGCAGCTGTGGGCGGCCAGCGTCTCTCCTGCCAGTCGCCAGTTCTCCGTAGAGGACTTCTTTGGGATCCTCCATACGGTGAACGTGGCCTAGCCAGTGGAGCCTGCACTGCCTGAGTAGAGTGAACATGGAGGGAAGGCTGGCGCGGGACAGAACTTCTGTGTTGGGCACTTTGTCCTGCCAGGATATGTCCAGGATGTGGCGAATGCAGCGCTAGTGGAAGGAGTTCAGTCTCTTTTCCTGCCGGGCATATGTTGTCCACATCTCACTCCTATAGAGCAGTGTGCTGATGACGCAGGCGTTGTACACTGCCATCTTCGTCTTGGCAGAGAGTTTGGGATTCTCCCACACTCGTGTGGTGAGGCGAGCGAGTGTGAAGGCTGATTTTCCAATCCTCTTGTTGATCTCTGTATCAAGGGAGAGGTTGTTGCTGATCGTGGACCCCAGGTACGTGAACTGATTCACGACCTCCAGCTCGTAGTCGTCGATGATGATGGTTGGTGGTGCTTCCGTGCCTTGCGCCAAGACGTTAGTCTTCTTCAGGCTGATGGTAAGCCCGAAGTCCTTGCATGCCTGGGAGAAGTGGTCCATCAGGGTCTGAAGCTCCTGCTGTGTGTGGGTTGCGACTGCAGCGTCGTCTGCGAACAGCATGTCTCTGATTAGAGCCTCGCGTACTTTGGTTCTGGCTTTCAGGCGGGCGAGGTTGAAAAGCCTGCCATCAGATCTTGTGTACAGGTAGATCCCCTCTGTTGCTGTGCTGAAGGCATGCCTCAGGAGCATAGCAAAGAAAATCCCAAAGAGGGTTGGTGCAAGTACACAGCCCTGTTTCACTCCGC
Organism: Pholidichthys leucotaenia; assembly: GCA_020510985.1. Lineage (NCBI taxonomy): Eukaryota > Metazoa > Chordata > Actinopteri > Cichliformes > Pholidichthyidae > Pholidichthys > Pholidichthys leucotaenia. The sequence goes on from CM035836.1 coordinate 72,282,002, forward strand.
TGCGTATGTTGAATGGCTCTGAGACGTTGCCGTCGTGCTGCACTATCCCCTGCATGTTGGTGAGAAAAGATTCGATGAGGCTTTGCAACTTTGGTGGGCATCCTATCTTTGGCAGGATCTTGAAAAGGCCATGTCTGCTGACCAGATCGAACGCTTTGGTGAGGTCGATGAAGGCGACGTACAGGGGCATGTTCTGTTCTCTGCATTTCTCCTGGAGTTGGCGGATGGAGAATATCATGTCTACCGTCGATCACTCAGCGCGGAAGCCACACTGAGACTCGGGGTAGACACATTCGGCAAGCTTCTGTAGACGAACGAGAACAACTCGTGCGTAGACTTTCCCAACAATGCTGAGGAGGGAGAGGCCTCTGTAGTTGTTGCAGTCGCTTCTCTCCCCTTTGTTTTTGTAGAGGGTGATGATCTTGGCGTCCCTCATGTCCTGTGGTACGGCACCTTCCTTCCAGCACTGGCAGAGGATGTCATGCAATGGCAGCAGTAGGGCGGTCTTGCAGTGCTTGATCAGGTCGGGGGGTATGCCATTGTTGCCGGGTGCCTTTCCAGTGGCCAAGCTATCAATGGCCTTGCTGAGTTCGTTGATGGTTGGCTCGGGGTCAAGTTCGTCCATGGATGGCAGGCAGTCGATGGCATCAAGGGCTGACGGTGTCACGGTGTTCTGTCTGGAGTAAAGGTCGGAGTAGTGTTCCACCCATCTCTCCATCTGCTTGTTCTTTTCTGTGATCATCTCCCCAGTGGAGAATTTGAGGGGGGCCGTCTTGCTCTGAGCCGGACCAAGTGCTTTCTTGATGCCATCGTAAATACCACGGATGTTCCTTGTTATGGCAGCGGTTTGAATGTCTTGGCTGAGCCGAGTCCAGTACTCATTGGCACAGCGCCGAGCAGTCTGCTGAACTTTGCTTCTCGCAGCCCTGAGAATCTGGAGATTCTTCTCGTTTGGGTACTTCTTGTACTCAGCAAGTGCTGAGCGCTTGGCTTCAATGACGGGGGTCATCTCGGTCAACTTGGCATCAAACCAGTCCTGTGACTTCGAGGTCTTCCTCCCAAAGGTAGCCAAGGCTGTGTGGTGGATGGTGTTTCACAGCTCTTTCCACTTCTGCTTTGCAGATTCTCCTTCTTGTGGTACACCAAGTTCCTTCTCAAAGGTGGAGGCAAACTGCTCAACAAGTTCTGGTTGGGCCATCTTGCTGGTGTCAATCTGTGCCTTTCCAGGCTGTCTAGCATGATGGAATTTCTTCAGCTGCAGCTTGACCTTGCAACACACCAATGAATGGTTTGTGTCGCAATCTGCACTCTGGAATGAACGGGTGATTAGCACGTTCTTCGGTGATGTGCGCCTGGTCAGGATCAAGTCCAGCTGGTGCCAGTGCTTTGAGCGTGGATGTCGCCAAGAAACCTTGTGTTGGGGCTTGGTCTTGAAGAACGAGTTTGTGATGCACAGATCGTGATATGTGCAGAACTCAAGCAGCCACTGTCCGTTGTCATTCATTCTGCCCACGGCAAATGGTCCAAGACAGGAGGGCCAGGAGTCGTGGTCAGCACCCACTCTGGCATTGAAGTCTCCAAGGAGAATGAGTTGTTCAGAGTTGGGGATGATCCTGACAGTTGTTGCGAGATTCTCAGAGAACTCGTCTTTTGCCTCTGGTGTGGCTGTCAGTGTTGGGGCATACACACTGACGAGGGTGACTGGGCCTTGAGTGGTGTTGAGTCGGAGGGTGAGGAGTCGTGCAGAGCCATTGCTACCTGGTTCCACCATCTTCAGCAAGGTGTTCTTCACTGGGAAGCCCACTCCGTGTTCCCTGTGTTCGTCACTGCCCTTTCCCTGCCAGTAGAACGTGTAATCCTTCTCTCTCAGTGTGCCTGTGTCAGCCAACCGTGTTTCCTGGAGAGTGGCGATATCCACTCCCAGTTTCTTCAGCTCATTATTGATGATGGCAGTCTTCCTGGTGTCGTTGATGTCCTTGAGGTTAGCAACGAGTCCTGTCATCATAGTGCGGACGTTCCAAGTTCCCAGTTTTAGTGTTGGTCTCTTTTGTTTTTTTGTCTTGCCTGGTGCGAAGGTTCTCAGCCTGCTGTTCGGACTTCTCCTCATCCCCATGCACCCAATGAGGAAAGCAAGCTGTGGCGGGACAACACCTTATTGGCTGGGGGCTGCCCAGCTTGAGGCGGGCGATAGCTGTCCAGTGAGATCTGATGATCCCTCCCACCGTCGGGAACAACCCCTGGTGCCGAGCTCTTCGCCAATTGAGCGGTGGCTTATAACTGGTAACTGTCATTCCCCGTGTTTTGTCTACGCCAAAGGCAAAGCTGGAGTGTCCTCTCCAGTGATCCGGTGTTCTACCTTCCAGAGTTGGGCGTTGGTAGGATTCAAGCCTGGGCAGGAAGATATGGAGGACAAGATGCTGCCCATGCAGCATGTCCCCCCTCTCCACGTCACTGATGAATCCAAAGGAACAGCAGGGCTGCTACAGTTTGGCACCAGCGCCATCGCAGGAGCTGCCAGAACGATGTTGAACACAACAGAGAACTGCCTTAGGGGCTCCGACTCCGGATTTTTCCTCAGGGTTGACTCCCGAAGCCTTTCCCATGACCGGGTGTGCCGCAAGGCAGCGGAGGTTTGAAATCAGGGTTTACCTTCCCCTAGATGGGCTACCTTCCCAGGTTGACGAGCCACCATCTACCCGAAGCAATTCCACTATTAATGTGACTTATAACTTGTACAACCTAATTGGAAAAAACAAAAAACAAAAACTGAAATCTTTTAAGATGAAAAATAAAAAATAAAAAACTTACAATAACCTATTTGCATAAATATGCACATCTTTAAACTAATACTTTGTTGCAGCACCTTTGGCTTTTATTACAGCACTCAATCTTTTTGGATAGGAGTGTATATATATATATATATATATACAGTATATATATACAGTATATATATATATATATATATATATATATATATATATATATATATATATATATATATATATATATACAGTATATATATATATATATATATATATATATATATATATATATATATATATATATATATATATATATAGATAGATATAGATATTGATATTGATATATATTTATTTAAATATTCATATTCGAATCATTTACTCCCATTGTGAAATGGGTGTTTTTCTTTTTAAAAGTGGTATCAATATTTCTAATTTAATTTACGTTAAACTATCTACTCCCATTGTGAAATGAATGTCCCCCCCCTTCTTCTTAAAGCGGTATCAACATTCATAATTTTAATCACGTTTTTAACACTGGGTTACACTGAGCTTCCATTTGAACTGAACTTCTTTGAGGAAGGCCTGCTGTGTTTCTGGCTATTCCTGCCTCTCTGTCTTTAATGCTTCTGCATGTGGGATTTTCTTAGTCATTCTGATTTCCTGGGCTTGTCTAGCTTCCCTCTACACAACACACCCTCCATTTGCAGCACTGTGCTCACTCCTGCAGTTGCAACACTTTACTTTGGCGTCCTTGTCACATTTACCATATTCATCCTCCCCTCCACATCTAGCACATCTTAGCTTTCCCCTACATTGCTGAGCAATGTGACCCATCCTTTGACATTTGTATCACCTGAGTGGCTTTGGGACATATTCTCTGACACTGAAATACATGTATCCTATTAGGACTGATTTAGGGAGTGTTTCCTCACACTGAATCATGACAGACTGTGTGTCCTACAGCAAACCTTCTTTTTTACTCTGTAGCCTTTTTGCATCCTTCACCTTTCCTTCTTGGATCTCGTTTTTCACTTCTTCCATAGACATGCACAAAGGGACACCTGATATAACTCCCCTCAAGTTAGCTGTTGCGCCAGGAACATGCACTTTCATTTGTTTTTCGTTTAGTGAAGTCAAAGTATCACAAAGCTATGAGGAAAACATCATAAAGCTGAAGGAAAAGGTCACAAAGTTTAACAAAGTTTAACAATTTAACTGGGATTCTGGGACCAGATGGACATGGAGAGGTGATAAGAATCACGAGGAGGCTCTTTTCTCTTTTTTAAATAACACAGGATTAAGTCATAGAATTTAGGGGTCGGGCTCAGATGACATAATGTTACACACTCTTGTACAGTAGGTGGCGGTATGCACCTTTTAGTTGTTTGCTATCCGCGAATAACCGAGAGAAGAAGAAGAAGAAGAAGAAGAAGAAGAAGACATCACAAAGCTATGGAGGACGTTGCAGAGCTATGAGGAAAACATCACAAAGCTATAAGGAAAACATAATCAAGTCTGTGGCGGTAATGCACCTTTGAGCTGGTTGCCAGCCGCCAATCAAATCTATGAGAAGAAGAATAAGAAGAAGGAGACTCAGCTGGTTGCCAACTGCCAATCAAATCTAAAAGAAGAAGAAGAAGAAGGAGACTCACAGTTCTGAGGACAATTCTGCTGACTGGAGAAGGGAATTTCAAGGAGAAGGTATCCTCAGTCACAGAAGTAGCAGCAGTGGTGGACTGAGTATTTTACTTTTTCGAGATTTTATTCCACTTTCTTATGACATTGATGAGATAATTGCAGGCCACATTTTAAAAGTCCAAGCTGTTTTTGAGAATGTGAAAGTTGCTTTAATAAATGTGTATGCGCCAATCGTAGGCACAGAAAGATTGGCCTGTTTAAATATTTTAAATGATAGGATAAAAAAGTGCAGTAATGATGATTTTATTTATTTGTTGGAGGTGACTTTAATTGTACAGAAAATCCTTTCATGCACAGGAATCACCCAGAGCCACATGCTGCATCCAAGAGAAGCTTAAAGGGTCTTATAGAAGCTCATGATCTGTGTGATGTGTGGAGAAATTTTCATGGTAAGACTAGACAGTACACATGGAGCCATAGCAAGGACAATATTCTGTCCTTTGCTAGACTAGATAGGATTTACAGTTGTAAGCACCATTTCAGCTTTTTTAAAAGTTTTTTTGTAGTCCCTGGTGGCTATACAGATCACTCTCTGGTTCAGTGTTGTGTTTTTATCAAGAATATAAAGTGCAGGAGTGCATTCTGGCATTTTAACACACCTCTTTTATCAGATAATAGTTTTAAAACTGCTTTTAGGTTTTTTGGAGTAATTTTAAATTAACCAAACCAAATTTTAATTTTTTGCAGCAGTGGTGGGATGTAGGGAACAGTCAAATAAAGAATCTGTGCCTACAGTATACTCACAATATCTCTGGAGACTTGGCCAGGTTAGAGTGATATAAAGTGAAGTATGTGGCGGTAATGCACCTGTAAGCTGGTTGCCAACCGCCAATCAAATCTAAAAGAAGAAGAAGAAGACTTGGCCAGGTCTTTCGAGGTCCTGGAGAAAGAACTATAGCAGCCCTGCTGTTCCTTTGGATTCATCAGTGACGTGGAGAGGGGGGACATGCTGCATGGGTAACATCTTGTCCTCCATATCTTCCTGCCCAGTCTTGAATCCTACCAACGCCCAACGCTGGAAGGTAGAACACCGGTGCGCATCGGCCTGTTCAGCCACAGGCGGTGCTGTTCCAGCAGAGTAGACGTTTAGGATTCTCTTCCATGGTCATCATAGACCGACGGAGGCCGACGATTCCATCAGTTCCCAGAATCCCAGTTAAATCCGATTCCCTACCGGCCTCTCAAACTTCATTTTCCATTATCTGTCTTTCATTTCCGTATTTGTGAATGTGTAATAGGATGTGCTTGACATTTTCTTTTACTCCACATTCTCTACATTTGTCACTTTCGCTTTTCCCCATGGTGAATAAAGTGCCATTTAAACCTGTGTGATCCAGTCTGAGTCTTACATAATGATGTCTTCCCTCCTTTTGGTTGTTATGAAATTCTTTATTGCAATAGATCTTTGTATTTTGTAATACGATCTACCTTTATGATCTTCATCCCATCTTTTTTGCCATAGCGCAGTTCCTTTTTTCTTGATTACTGCTAAAAGTCTGTTTTAACTGACTTAGTGGGCATGGCTGCTAGGGGCGCTGTGGTATGCAGTAGGTTCCAGAACATCACACTAGTGGACTCTCCATCTCATTTTTTCTTTGCTTTGGAGAGGAAGAATGGTCAGAGGAGGATGATCCACTCTCTCAGCTCAGAAGACAGGCGGCTGATCAGTGAGTCTGCAGAGACCCATCGCTTTGCAGCTGCTTTCTATAAAGATCTTTTTAAGAAAGAGTTTGCTGAGAAGCCGCATGTGCTGAGTTTTTTTGATGGACCTACCTAAGGAGATGGCTGGCATGAATGCAGAGCTGGAGAGTGAGATCACTCTGGAAGAACTGTCAGTAGCTGTCCAGTCTCTTCAGTGTTGCAAAGCCCCAGGTCTAGACGGTTTACTGTTGGAGTTCTACAAGATGTTTTGGTCTGAGATCTGTGAGGACTTGCTGGAAGTACTGTCTGACAGTCTGCAGAAGGGTCACCTGCCCCTAAGTTGTAGGAGAGCAGTCCTCACACTCCTTCCCAAGTCCGGTAGCCCTCCTCTGTGCTGACTACAAAATTCTCTCCAAAGTTTTGGCTAACAGGTTGAAAAAGGTGATGGAGCAGGTCATACATGTAGACCAGACCTACTGTGTACCTGGTTGGTTGGTTACAGACATTTTTTTAATCCATGATGTTTTGGACCTCTCCAGCTCATTGGTCAAGGAACTTGGTCTCATTTAATAGACCAAGAAAAGGCGTTTGACTGAGTTGAGCACTCAGCATACCTTTGGCAGACACTAGAAGCCTTTGGGTTCAGCTCAGGTTTTATTGCCAAGATCCAGGCCTTGTATAGAGACATGGAGAGTATTCTTAAGAATAATGGTGGTTTGAGTGCTCCTTTCAAAGTTGAGAGGGGTGTCTGACAGGGCTGCCCCCTCTCAGGTATGCTGTACTCTCGCCATTGAGCTCCTCCTTTGTAAACTAAGGCAAGGTCTCACTGGTTTTAAGCCCCCAACTCCTGACTCTGTTTTTAGAATGTCTGCATATGCTGATGATGTTGTTTTTATAAGAAATCAAAGTGATGTAGACTACCTTTTAAGAACTGTTAATTTTTTTGGGTGAGTGCTCCTCAGTGAGAGTGAATTGGGGTACAAGTGAAGCTTTAATGATGGGGGGTAGACTACAAAAAATTGTCCTACCTGGTAGCCTTTCTTGGACACAAGGTGGTTTTAAATATCTTGGTGTGTTTTTTTAGGAGATCAGGCTTTTACTGGGAAAAATTGGGAGTATTATTTTGAAAAAGTTGAAGGAAGATTAAAAAAATGCAAATGGATTTTGCCAAACTTGTCCTTCAGAGGTCATGTTTTAATCATAAACATCTTGATCGCTTCAATGCTGTGGCATCGACTGTCTTGTGTGGACCCTCCAACCAATTTGCTAGCCAGAATACAATCTATAATTGTGGACTTTTTCTGGGACTGTCTTCACTGGGTTCCACAAAGCATCCTGTTTTTACCTAGGAAAGAAGGTGGTCAAGGACTCATCCATCTGGCCAGCAGGGGCCCATCTTTTGCCTTCAGCTCATTCAGCGACTGCTGAGTGCCCCTCTCGATCTTGTGTGGAGACCTATTGCCAGAGCTGTCCTGGCTCGCTGTGAGGGGCTGGGACTAGCGGAGTCATTGTTTTTAATGGACTTAAAGAACCAAAAACTTCCAGAACTTCCTCAGTTTTATCAAAGTGTTTTTATAATCTGGGGATTTTTTAAAAAGAACTCTCCCCAGGCTTCCTTGTCACCTTTTTGGCTTTTAAAGGAACCACTTGTGTTTGGGATCCATTTTGATGTAGGCAGTGTTTTAGGACCTTCTGACATATTGTTGGACCCAGGGAACACACACACACAGGTAGCTGAGGACAAAGTCAGATTATGAGCGTATTCAATCCATGGCAGGTGGCTGCACCAAGATGACAGGCTAGAAGCGATGACGCAGCGCAGAGTGGCCTCCAGCTCCTGATTGGCTCGCTCGCACTGCCCGTTACTCTGGGGGTGATGACCAGAGGACAGGCTTACCGTAGCCCCCAGCGCGTTGCAGAAACTCCTCCATACGCGGGACACAAACTGGGGACCCCGATCGGAGACAACGTCCTTGGGGATCCCATGCAGACGCACGACGCGCGTAGGTCCATGTAGGTCCGCCATCTCTCGTGCCGTTGGGAGCCCATGCAAGGGGATGAAATGGGCGGCCTTCGAAAAACAATCCACAATGGTGAGCACGGTGTCAAAACTGTTGGACGCTGGAAGACCCATCACGAAGTCCAAAGCAATGTGGGACCAAGGTCTTCCAGGAACCGGCAATGGATGGAGGAGACCCGCCGGCGGCGATGATGATGTCTTCCCGGTAGCGCACTGGAGACAGGTGCGGACGTAGTTAATGACATCATTCCAAAGACCCGGCCACCAGAACGATCTCTGGAGCAGCTCCACCAGTCGGGTGATCCCAGGGTGGCAGGCGAGCTTGGACGAGTGGGCCCAGTGGATCACATCACCCTGGACAGGAGATGGAACGAACAGTCTTTCTGCATCCTTCTTCCCGACAAAGAAGCTCGCCTCCACCGGCGCCGAAGAAGGCCGAATGATGCCCGAGCTGAGCGATTCCTTGATATACGCCTCCATAGCCTCCCGCTCCGCAGCCGATAAACTGTAAAGGCGGCTCAACAGCTGGCGGGCACCTGGGCGGAGGTTAATGGCACAGTCGTACGGGCGGTGGGGGTGGGGAAGGGATAGTGCCTGAAACTTACTAAACATTGCTCCAAGGTCATGGAACTCTGGTGGCACCCTGGACAGGTTGGGGGGAGGAAGGGGGGCGAGGGAGGAGAGGGGAACCGAAGGAGAACAAGCTGCGGACTGGAGGCACGCACTCAGGCAGAAGGGACTCCAAGCGAGGACGCTCCCGGTACGCCAGTCGAAGGTTGGATTATGTAGGCGAAGCCAGGGGTAGCCCAAGATGACGGGGGCAGCCGAGGTGGACAGCACAAACAGCCGGAGGTCCTCTCGATGGTTACCTGAGATGATTGCTGAGACAGGGGCTGTCTGATGTGTCACTTTCTCCAGGAGAGCCTTTGACAGAGTGACGAGGTTTAGGGGAGTCGGCAGAGTATGGCAGGGGAGCCCCAGTTGGGTTGCCAGTTTCCCCGAAATAAAGATCTGCTCAGCCCCCGAGTCCACCAGTGTGTGCATGAGCATTTCGGTGCGCTTGTGACAGAATCTAATTGGCAGGAGACACTTTGATAGGGGATTAGGCCGAGACGAGTCTGCGAGTCCCCCACAGCGACGCGCGGACCCCCTCTTTTGGCCGAACCGGACAGGACTCAATCTCATGCTGATCATCCCCACAGTACATACACAGACCTAGCTCCCTGCGGCGCTGTCTGTCAGCCTGCGGGAGTTTGGTCCACCCCATTATCATTGCCTCAGGTTCGTCTGGGGCCTCTAGCGTGGGCAACGCCAAGGATGAGGACTAAGAGGAGCGTTGAAACTGTTTGCTCAAGCGGCTGGAAGACCTCTGCTCGGCAGCTTGCTCTCTCAGCCTGTTATCAAGACTGATTGTTAAAGAGATTAGCTCAGTGAGACGCTCGGGCTTATCTAAGTGGGCTAGCTCGTCCTGTAGACTAGGGCTTAGGCTTTGAATAAAGATGCTGCAAAGCAAGGCATCCTCTCACCCAACTTCCGCTGCCACCACCCGGAAGTTGACAGTGTAGTTGGCCACTGACTAACCACCCTGACGAAGGTTTAATAGTCGGGTTGTAAGCACACCGTCATGGTCCGAATGGTCAAAAACTTTGAGGAAATCGTGCACGAATTGGGAGTAGGTTAGATTTGCGTAGGTGGGCTTCGCCATAATGGCATAAGCCCATGCTAATGCTTGCCCCTCCAACAGATTAGCCACGTAACCAATTTGGCTGTGATTGGTGGGGAAATCCCCCGGGACTCACTGAAACACCGTCTCGCATTGGAGGATAAGGCCCCGAGCCTCCCCAAGCTTTCCACTGAAGCACGTGGGAGTGGGGACAGGAGTGAGACAGGTTAGCGAGCCTGAGCTAGCCTGGCTAGGCGGAGAGCTAGCGGGAGCTGGCCTGCTGCTATGAACCGGAGGGAACGCCTGCTGTCCTTCCAGACGATCCAACCGGCTGTTGATCTGAACTAACTGATTTAATGTGACCTGCTGTTGGTGAGTAATTTGGTCCACTCGAGCCTCTAAGATGTTAAGCTGGTGTGCGAGCCCGCTGTTTGCTGGGTCACTCTGACAGAGCCGTACTGACATATTGTTGGACCCAGGGAACACACACACAGGCTCAAGTGCAGTCTAATAATCTGGGGACTTTTTAAAAAGAACTCTCCCCAGGCTTCCTTGTCACCTTTTTGGCTTTTAAAGGAACCACTTGTGTTTGGGACCCATTTTGATGTAGGCAGTGTTTTAGGACCTTCTGACATATTGTTGGACCCAGGGAACACACACACACACACAGGCTCAAGTGCAATTCACTAATCTTTATTTGTGACCAATAGAGGATGTGTGAGTGCGTGTATGCGTTACGTGAATATGGTGATGGTGAACGAGCTGCAGCCAGGGGCGAGACAGAACGCCGTACAGTCTGGCAACCCTAGAAACAGAGCCAAAGCACAGGTGTTAATCTCAGCCACGTCACAAAGAATTGGATGTTGACTGGGGCTTACTTGCAGGTGGTCTGAAGAAGGCACAGGCTTCGGCTCTTGGCCTCCAGCCAGAAAGACAGCGTCTGCGAGGCACACCCGGTGATGAGCGATGATGAACGGCGAGGCAAGGGGAACGTTCCGCCGCCACGGAGAGTTGGTTCCGCCACCAGAGGGATCCACCTGTGCACAAGGGAGAGCCTGGGAGAAAAGGTGAGTAGCGATAATGCTTACTTGTGGTGGAAAGGATCTTCCAGAAGAAGTGCAGGGCTGTGTGGAAACACACGTACGGGAGACGAAGATCCGGTAGCAAGACAGACGGCTCCGTGTCGAGGCTTCAGGCAGAGCAGGCTATATAGCCCGTGATTGATTGGCCGCAGGTGTGCGCGCAGCTGAGGCAGGTGACGGCCCAGAGTGGGTCATGACACCTGTTTTAAAAAAGTTCCTTTCTACAAAGGTTACAACACTGGGACACTTGGTGGACCTATGTGGTCATAACATGGACAATGCTGTTGCCCTGTGCTCGGCTCTTGGCGCTTCTTCAGTCAGGGTCATAATTAACTTGCTGAAAGATTGGAGAGACTGCCTCTCCACAGAAGAACACTCTGCCATTGTTTAACGCTGAAAAGATTCTGTGCAAACTGCCGATGAGCCTTTTCCTTTTATTGTTTTATCACCTGATTTTAAAGATGGCACTGGTGTGTTTTTAAACTCTGAACCCATTAGCATTTGTGACTCTTCTGGTAAAAAAAAAATGTGTGGACTCTTGGTGAAAGTTCTAAATCACTCTATTAAAAGCAAGAAATCTGTGTGTGTCTGTGTGTGTGCGTCTCTGTGCGTGTGTGTCACATTTATAGGACATCATAGGATGGCCTATGATCTCTGCCTGATCATCATAGGACATCCTATGAACTCAGGCATCATAGGACTCGCGATGCCGTCATAAAGATATGATGTCTATATGACGGCACATAGACCAATGTGTCTTTATGATGTCATAGGCCATCACTCACAATGCCTAGACTAATGTGTCAAAACAAATGTGTCTTTATGATGTCATATAGACCATCACTCACGATGGCTAGACTAATGTGTCTTTATGATGTCATATGGCTCATAAACAAATGTGTCTTTAAGATGTCATACAGACTGTCACTCACAATGCCTAGACTAATGTGTCTTTGTGATGTCATATGGCTCAAAATTGGCAAGGTGAATAAATCACAGGGCCAGTCTTTACAGCGCGTTCGTATTTCTGCACAACAGAGTTCTGCATCCATGGCCAATTCTACGTTGCCATGAGCAGAGTTGCCAGATCAAGCAGTCTTCGTATTCTTGCTCAAGATGAAGAAACTAAGCAACAGCGTCGCTTTCTCAGCAATGTCACTTTCTCAGCAATGTCGCTTTTAAAGAGGTGCTGACACAGTAAAAATGAATAACCTTGAAGAATGCCAGTCTACACTACAAATGTGTAAAATGCCAAGCAAAGCACTAATTTTCTCCGGGTACTCCGGTTTCTTGGTTTCTACGGGCATGCACGGGCCTTCCTCAACAGGGTCGAAAGCCACTTTTTGCTCAAATCTATTTTCATGGTCCTGCCCATGAACTGGAATTACGATGCACCTATCCCTCAACCAGCGGTCTGATCGAAGAAGAAGACCCACCAGATGGAGAGCAATAGAATGAGGAGAACTGCTGCACATCAGAAAAGATGCTGTGAACATGAAACACTTCAGGTTCCAGCAGTACGCCACAGGCATGACTATGAACAACACAGCCATCTGAGACAGGAGGAGACCTTTTAGCAACGGGCATACAGAAATACTTGCTTAAACTTGGTTTCTACAGGCATGGATGGGTATGCATGGGTATGTACTAGTGTGAATAAATTAAAAGGTTGAGCTGATCAACACCATGGAAGAAACACCTGGGTTTGTGTTCAGAGGTGAAGCCTGCCTGGAGAGCAAAACCACCATTAACTAAGAAGGTTGGAGACCTACAATGGTGAGTTTTACATGGTGCTGTGGCTGTAAATGCTTTTATCTCTGTTTTAAACCCAAATGTTGTTGAGGTTTGTCCATTTTGTCCTCAGAAAGAGACTGTTCCATTGTTTTCTGGACTGTAACAGACTGCAATTGTTTGTTTTTTGGGGGGGAAGCTGTTTTATCTGTTTGGAGAAGTATTTTCCCTGCAGATTTTTATCTTGGGTTTTCCATATAGACAGAGAAGCAGGAGGAAAAGTGAACTGTTAAATTTCATCCTGGGTCAGGCTAAAATGGCCATTTGTTAGTAGGAAAAGTTGAACAAATGCTGGATTGTAATGTAAAAGACATGCTGTTAAACATGATCAGGACTCGAATAATGATTCATTATAATTATCATTTGAGGCAAAATGTGGGAACTTTTGAGGCTATGTCATGCTTTAGGCACATCCTGTGTTGTGTTAAGGAGGGGAAACTTACCTTTGGTGTGGTACTGATGTGAGAAGCAAACTTTTGTTTTAGTTGTTTTGGTTTAGTTGCTTGTGTCTGATTTCTTGCCAGTGAATTAATTTACTTTTCATTGCTCCTTTTAGTTGGAGTGGTTTTCTTTTGAACTTGTGACAATAAAGGTGTGTTGAAAATTTTCTCTCTCTAAGTGCAAGCTGGGAGCGTGTGACAGTGTGAGTGAGTTGTCTCAAACTATCTTTTTGTGCTAATAATAATCTTAAGTTTGTGTCACATTCTTCCCGTGCGCTGCATAAAAGCACACGGAGGGGTAGAACAAAGAATGGATTTAATCGCAGGGTTACACCACAAACACATCACTATAAAATTCAAGAAATCTGTGTCTGTCTGTCTGTGTGGCACGGGCATAGGACATCATAGGACTGCCTATGATGTCTGCATGTTGTCCTATGATGATCCTATGATCTCAGGCTACATAGGATGCCGTCATATAGGCGATGCTGCAGTCATATAGGCGATGCCGCCGTATAGACAATGCCATCATATAGACAATAGGACTGGCTACCTAGTATAATGTAGTGTCTTATAATGCCTGCCTTGATGTCTTTGTGATGTCATATAGACTATCACTCATGATGGCTAGACTAATGTGTCTTTATGATGTCATATGGCTCATAAACAATTGTGTCTTTAAGATGTCATATAGACTGTCACTCACAATGCCTAGACTAATGTGTCTTTGTGATGTCATATGGCTCAAAATTGGCAAGGTGAATAAATCACAGGGCCAGTCTTTACAGCGCGTTGATGCTCAAGATGAAGAAACTAAGCAACAGTGTCGCTTTCTCAGCAATGTTGCTTTTAAAGAGGTGCTGACACAGTAAAAATGAATAACCTTGAAGAATGCCAGTCTACACTACAAATGTGTAAAATGCCAAGCAAAGCACTAAATTTCTCTGGGTGCTCCGGTTTCTTGGTTTCTACAGGCATGCACGGGCCTTCCTCAACAGTCATGATGCAACCCGACGCTACATAAATGGAGAGCAATAGAGTGAGAACTGCTGCACGTCAGGAAAGATCCCATGAAGATGACATAGCTGAGGTTCGAGTAGTACCTCCCAGGCATGACTGTGTTGCACGTCAGAAAAGATACTGTGAAGATGAAATACCTGAGGGAAAAACACATCCATCTGAGACAGAGACCCTTCACCAGCATAGGGTACGACAGACAAAGGATGCACAGACAGACAGGAAACGTGCGGCAGTGCACCATGCACCTACTGAGTCACTTGAAGCCCGAAATGCCCACAAAGCCAGCAACGCTGCAGGCTAGGCAAGGCACAGAGAAGGTGAGAACAAGGAGATGCGGAATAGTTGGCTGGCTGCCAATGCTGCACGCCAGGCAAGGCACAGACAAGCTGAGACCGAATAGGACACACTACTTTAAACCACACCCATTCGAAGCAGTAAATCTGGAAATCTCACTCAGTAAGGCAGAAGGCACTCTATAAATTCAAGAAATCTCTGTCAGTGTGTCAGTCTGTCACCTGATTAAGAACTGGACACACTACTATAAACCACACCCATTCGAAGCAGTACCCATGGAGAATGGCAGTCTACACTACAAATGTGTAAAATGCCAAGCAAAGTGCTGATTTTCTCCGGGTGCTCCGGTTTCTTGGTTTCGACGGGCATCCACGGGTCTTCCTGAACAGGGTCCAAAGCCACTTTTTGTACAGGTAGCATGTCTTTATGATGCCATATACATCAAAGCTGCCTTCATGTCTTTATGATGTCAAACAGTGAGTCCATGCTGGAAAGCCTCTTTTTGCTCAGATCTATTTTCATGATTCTGTCCATGAACTGGAATTACAATGCACTTATCTCTCAACCAGTGGTCTGAATGAAGAAGAAGAAGAAGGAAGAAGGAAGAACAAGAAGACCCACTAGATGAAGAGCAATACAGTGAGGAGAACTGCTGCACGTCAGAAAAGATGCCGTGAAGATGAAACACCTCAGGTTTGAGCAGTACTCCGCAGGCATGACTGTGAACTACAGAACTGTCTCAGACAGGAGGAGACCCTTAAGCAACGGGCCTGAAGAAATACTTGCTTTTACTTTGTTTCTACGGGCATGGACGGGTATGCACGGGTATGTACTAGTTTATTAACAAAAACACACAGTTCCAAAAGAGCAGACGTACAAAAAGGTGACAGGGTACACTTAAGTGCTCACATGACGAGCGTGCAGTGGGCAGACCACAGTGTACAGTGGCCGACGAAAAACTATACAAAACAAGGCTGATGACAAAAAGGAGACACGGTTCACTTACATGACTCACACGATAGACGTGCAGCGGGCAGACCACAGTGAACGGTGGCCACGACAACCCATAGACAATACAATGATCCAGCAATGCTCGGCTGGCAAAGTTCCGCTAAAGTACAATTATTGCTGGCAGCTCAGATTGGGTGCACCTGTCATGAGAGAGGGGGCGTGATCGGAATGACAAGTGTCAGACAGCGCCCACACGAGTGTAGACCAAAGGAGGCTGCCTCACAGCTGCCGGCCAGAAAACAGTGGCTACATGTCCGGGGAAAAAAACAAGTGAACATAGAACCTCAACAGATAACACAATGCACAAATACACAGAAAGCCTGAGCCACTGAAGGTCAGAACCGAGCCTGAATGACAAACCGGCTCGGTTCATGACAGAGCCCCCTCTCAAGGGGTGGATACCAGACACCCAAGGTAACAACACAACATAATGGACCCCCCCACCACCACCTGGATGGGTGGTAGGTAGAACAGGAAAGGAGGGAACAAAATACAACCCCGCCCAGGGCCCACAACAGGAAAAAAAAACTATTACCTTCACTCCCCAAGTCCAGAGGCGTGGAGGCTCAGGAGGACGAGTCCCTGGCCCAGCTGAAGGTCTGGTGGACAGAGTCTGGCAGCCTCCCGGGAAACATGGGCCACCTGATCCCGAAGCTCAGTCCCTCCAGCACCTGGCCAGCACTGTAGAGCCACCAGTACTGGAGGAGTAAGGCAGGGGGTGTCATGCCCACCGGAAGGATCACTGGTGGGTGACCGGGCCACAGGAGGGGAACCCCCACAGTACCTGGTGGGGAGACGAAGGGGACCACGACTGCATCAGGCTGAGGAGTAAAGGCCCCGGCATCCTCAGGCTGACTGGCAGCACCCTCGGTGGTCCTGGCTTGGGACACAGCTGCACTTGCGGTGGACTCTGGCTGGAGCTCTGCAGCACCCGCGGTGGACTCTAGCTGGAACACTGCAGCACCTGCAGTGGACTCTGGCTTAGGCCCTGTAGCACCCACGGTGGACTCCGGCTGAAGCCCTGCAGCACCTGCAGTGGACCCCGACCAGGTCAACGCTGCACCCTCGGTGGACCTTGACTGGGTCAACGCTGCACCCTCAGTGGACCCCGTGCTGGGGCGTGGCGCCCATGACGGATCCATGCAGGAGCGCAGCACCCATACTGAGCTAACACTGGGGCATAGCCCCCACGAAGGGCCCAGGCCGGAACGTCGCACCCACGGAGACTCAGCCTGCAGAGGGACCCACACGACAGCCTTAGGTAGAAGGGGAGCTGGACTCATGGTGTCGTCCAGCGGCGAGCCCGGATCCTCAGAGACATCCGATGGTGACAGACCCTCTCCGGCAACCCTAGAAGGCGGCTCAGGAACAGGAAAAGAGAGGTGGTTAGGGTCACCGGCAGCGGCGGAGCCTGGCGAGGTGAGTTCAGATGCAGCTGACAGCTGCACCTGACTCTCCTCACCTAGAGCGAGACAAGATCTCTCCAAAACTGACATTAGAAACACAAGAGAGATTACTTACCCGAGCTTGAGCTCCACCACCATCCAGGACTCCGTTGATCCTGGCGATGTCGTCTCGAGCCCGGGCTCCAAGAGGTCCAGTTCTGGCTCCCATTCCGTTGTGACCATCTCAGCAGCCCGATAGATGGTGGTAGCAGTCCTGTGGTTCCCCGACAGCGGCTGCAACACTGGAGACAATAAAATGATCCAGTAATGCTTGACTGGCAAAGGCTGCTTAAGTACAGGCACTGCTGGCAGGGCAGATTGGGTGCACCTGGGCGAGAGCGGGAAGGTAGTTACAGGGAGAGGCACCAGCTGACTGTCATGAGAGAGGGGGCGTAGTCAGACCGGCAAGTGTCAGACAGCGCCCACACGAGTGTAGGCCAAAGGAGGCTGCCTCACAGCTGCCGGCCAGTAAACAGTGGCTACAGGTCCGGATAACAAGTGAACATAGAACCTCAAAAGATAACATAATACACAAATACACAGAAAGTCTGAGCCACTGAAGGTCAGAACCGAGCCTGAAAGACAAACTGGCTCGGTTCATGACAGTATGGTTGTTTTCTGAGTTTCCATTGGTGTGGTAGGTGTTCTGGGAGGGGAGGGGGGTTCTGCTGCCAGCTTTGCTGGTAAGCATGGTTTTGGAGCGAGGCTCCGGTTTCGAGAAGCTGACATGCCGGCATGCTGTCAAACTGGCTCTGGCTGTCAGCTGCTCAGTGGAAGAATGTAGTCTGGCTGTGGGGGAGTTGGTCGGTTATGAAAGCGTCAGGTCGGCTTCTAGAATGAATAATGCCGTGGTCATTTTTCTGGACAGTGTTGAAAAAATTAATCAGGTGGTGGAGAGTGGGGTGGTAATTAAAGACACATTAGTTCCTGTTCTGTCTCTGATAAATCCAGCAAAAAGAATTACATTATCAAATGTCCCACCGTTTTTAAAGAATGAGCTGACGGCTTTGATCATACCATCCACACATACCACATCTGATAATATGAAGTGTTTTGGCTGCGGAATGGAGGGACTGTGGTAGACACAATACACATGACACTCCACCCAGAACAAGGGGGTTGGTGGGGGAGAAGATAGAGATGCTAAGGGGAAGGCTGAGAGGAGTCAACCAAACACAGATGTGCCTTTCACTGTGGTGATCCGCGTTGTGCGCCCTTTGTCGTAATTATCTCCCACAGCTGCGCACACACCTGCTCCTTCTCATTAGTCACTCTTTATAAGGAACACTGCCCAGAAGACAGCATGGAGACGTCTGCGCTTTCTCCTGGGAAGAGCTCCGTGCTGGAGTCCTCCCGTTCAGCTCTATGCCCTGAGAGTTTCGCCTGTCACTGCTCATCTTCAGCTTCTTGCCGTATGGGAGTCTCGCCTCCCCAATGCAACGTAAGCTTTTTCAGAGTTTATTCTCTGCACCTGTTTGTTCCTCTCCTTTCCTGTGCACAGGTGGACCAAACCTCCAGGTGGACCTCTCCTTCCGCCTGGTGGCGGACTGGACCTTGTCTGTGGATGGTGAACTATTCTTCCCTCCCAACTGGTGAGCCAGAGCACACAGCACCTTTTTCCTCTCCTGAACCAGCACTGAAAATCTTCTGCACCTGCACTATGGCACTACAGTGGAACGGTATTGGATTATCATCTCTTCGGAGCCAGATTAACTCTTCGCTGCCGTAAGACTATCAGTTCTTCATTACCTGCCTGCCTGTGTCTAATTCCCTGTCTCTGCTGTCATTGTAGGGTTGCCAGACCTGTCATGCTGTCCACGCTCCTGCTGCCACTACATGCATAACACCATATGCACACACCCTTCTCTATTTTCATTCAATTAAAGACCATTGTTGTTGTTGTTGAGCCTGTGTTTGCTTCTGGGTGTTTCTGAAATCATGTCAATTGCCCCCTGCCGCACCAGGCTACAAGAGACTCACAGCACTGTAGACATTGAGAACCAGTGGAGAAAAGAGTGAGATGGTTGCATTTTTTTTTTTTTTTGGCCACAAATCTAATAGCAGTGGGGGAAGGGGTGTTGCTGTACTTTTCTCTAGGGGTTGTGCACCTGTCTCTTTTGAGGTAGAAGAGAATAAGAATCAGAATCAGATTTATTGCCATTGTTCATGCAGTACACAAACTAGGAATTTGTCTCGGTGCAATGCTGCAACATTAAACATGATAAAATAAAAGAAATAAACTATGCATGCAATAAAGTGTAGAATAAGAGTGAGTAATACTAGTCAGCAGTTTAAATATATTAGCGAGCAGCAGATAATGTGGAGAACCATATAGTGCAGTCGGTAATGCAGGAAGAAAACAGTGATGATTGACATGAGTCTGGTTGAGCTGCTGTACATAGTGCACGAGAGTCAATAAGTCACTTAGTGTTCAGCAGTCTGATGGCAGAGGGGAAGAAGCTATTCATGTGACGGGAGGTTTTAGTCTGGATGGACCGAAGTCTTCTACCTGAGGGGAGAGGGGCAAACAGTACGTGACCAGGGTGTGAGGGATCGGCTATGATCCGGCCAGCACGCCTCCGGGTCCTGGAGATGTACAGATCCTGGAGAGATGGGAGCTTGCAGCCGATCACCTTCTCAGCAGTGCGCACGACGCGCTGCAGCCTTAGTCTGTCCCTGGCAGTGGCTCCTGCGTACCACACGGTTATGGAGGTGGTGAGGATGGACTCGATGATGGCTGTGTAGAACTGCACTAACATCTTGGTGGGTAGCTTGAGCTTTTGAGCTTCCTCAGCTGCCGCAGGAAGAACATCCTCTGCTGGGCCTTTTTGATGAGGGAGCTGATGGTCAGCTCCCACTTGAGGTCCCTGGTGATGGTGGTGCCTAGAAAGCAGAAGGAATCAGCAGTGGTGATGGGAGAGCCTGTGAGGGTGAGGGGGGGCAGAGGGGTTGTGACTTTCCTGAAGTCCACAATCATCTCCACTGTCTTCAGAGCGTTCAGCTGCAGGTTGTTGTTGTTACACCAGGACGCCAGCTGGGCCACCTCTCTCCTGTAGGCGGACTCGTCGCCGTTGGAGATGAGCCCGATGAGGGTGGTGTCGTCCGCAAACTTGATCAACTTGACAGACTGGTGGCTGGAGGTGCAGGAGTTGGTATAAAGGGAGAAGAGTAGGGGGGAAAGTACACAGCCCTGTGGTGATCCGGTGCTGATGCTAGCAGAGTCTGAGACAGTCTTTCCCAGCCGCACATGCTGCCTCCGGTCCGTCAGGAAGTCGGTGATCCACCTGCAGAGAGAGTCAGGCACGTTGAGCAGGGACAGCTTGTGCCGGAGCAGAGCGGGGCGGATGGTGTTGAATGCGGAGCTGAAGTCCACAAACAGGATCCTGGCGTAGGTTCCCGGGGAGTCCAGGTGCTGCAGGATGGAGTGGAGGGCCAGGTTGACTGCGTCGTCTACAGACCTGTTGGCTCGGTAGGCAAACTGCAGCGGGTCCAGGAGGGGGGTGGTGATGGACTTGAGGTGGGGCAGGACCAGGCGCTCAAAGGACTTCATGACTACAGAGGTGAGCGCTACAGGTCTGTAGTCGTTAAGTCCAGTGATCCGTGGCTTCTTGGGGACAGGGATGATGGTGGAGGATTTGAGGCAGGACGGCACGTGGCATAGCTTAAGGGAGGTGTTAAAAATGTCTGTGAAGACAGGAGCCAGCTCTTTCGCACAGTGTCTCAGGGTGGAGGGAGACACGCCGTCCGGACCGGGGGCCTTGCGCGGGTTCAGTCTGGAGAACTGTTTGAGCACGTCCTGCTCACTGATGACAAGGGCAGGGGGGGAGGAGGGGGGGCGCCTTTGATGAAGTAGGGATCGTGGAGGCTGTGGAGCTGGAGGGAGGGGGGGAGTTGGACACAGATGACGAGGTGTCAAAATGGGCTTAGTGTTGGGACAGTCTTTGACAAAGGGTTTTGTCATCCTGACCTTGGTGATGAAAGGCCATTTACTCTTATTAAAGGTACAGTTTTAAAACGTGAACTTGGTTTTTGTAAATGCGTATGTGCCAACACAGAGAGCAGAGAGGCTCAGGTTCTTTGACGTGTTATCAGATAGTCAGATCCTGTAATTTGAATAGTTTTTTATTTCGGGGGGTGATTTTAATTG
The DNA here is from genome assembly GCA_020510985.1 of Pholidichthys leucotaenia. Taxonomy (NCBI): domain Eukaryota; kingdom Metazoa; phylum Chordata; class Actinopteri; order Cichliformes; family Pholidichthyidae; genus Pholidichthys; species Pholidichthys leucotaenia. The sequence continues at coordinate 72,303,016 of CM035836.1, forward strand.
TACAATAAACCACAGACTAGACAGGAACCATCAGGAGCCTTACCCTGCTTCTGCCAATAGGCTGAGGGAACTGGTGAAGTCACACAAAATGGCCGGTATGTGTAGATCACATCATGGGGACCAGAGGCAGTACACCTGGAGTCATGTTAAAGACAACCTTTTATCTATGGCTAGGTTAGACCGTTTTAATTGTTTTAAACATCAAATGAGTATTTTTAAAAATAGTTGTATCTGTCTTGTTGCTTTCACTGATCACTGCTTGCTGTTTTGTTCTGTTTTTATTGAAAATGTAAAGTGTAAGAGTGCTTTTTGGCATTTTAATAACTATTGCATACTTGTGCATGCCCTTAGAAGCCAAGTATAAGCAAACATATTTCTGCATGCCCGTAGAAAGCAGGTGTAAGAGTGTAAGCAAGCACGTCAGCACTCGTTCAGTGATGCCTGCCTTTGATATTTGATAGTGTCATAGCGTGTCCTATGATCTTTGAGGATGTCATTGCAAGCCCCAATGAAGCATGCATTTGATCTTTGATGATGCCATAGTGAGTCCTATGATCTTTACTATTTTGTCAATACTAGTACATACCTGTGCATACATGTCCATGCCGGTAGAAACCATCCATCCATCTTCTACTGCTTTTCCAGAGGTCCGGGTCACGGAGGCAGCAGTTCAAGCAGAGAAGCCCAGACTTCCCTCTCCCCAGCCACCTGCTCCAGCTCTTCAGAGGGGGTACCAAGGCGTTCCCAGACCAGCTGGGAGACATAGTCTCTCCACCGAGTCCTGGGTCTGCCCCGGGGTCTCCTCCCAGTGGGACATACCTGAAACACCTCAAGTGGGAGGCGTCCAGGAGGCATCCTAATCAGATGCCCATACCACCTCAACTGACTCCTTTCAATGTGGAGGAGCAGCGGTTCTACTCTGAGCCTGTCCCGGATGACTGAGCTCCTCACCCTATCTCTGGGTGAGTCCAGCAATCCTATGGAGAAAGCTCATTTCAGCCGCTTGTATCCGCGATCTTGTTCTTTCGGTCATTACCCAAAGCTCGTGACCATAGGTGAGAGTAGGAACGTAGATTGACTGGTAAATCGACAGCTTTGCCTTAGAACTAAGCTCCCTCTTCACCACAACAGACCGGTACAACGTCCGCATCACTGCAGATGCTGCTCCAATCCGTCTGTCGATCTCTCGCTCCATTTTCCCCTCACTCATGAACAAGACCCCAAGATACTTAAACTCCTCCGCAGGAGCCTGTCTCCAACCCCGAGAGGGCAATCCACCTTTTTCCTGCTGAGGACCATGGACTCGGACTTGGAGGTGCTGATTCTCATCCCAGCTGCTTCACACTCAGTGGCAAACCATCCCAGCAAGAGCTGTAGGTCATTGCTGGATGAAGCCAACAGGACAACATCATCTGCAAACAACAGAGATGAGATCCTGTGGTCACCAAGCATGACACCCTCCGTTCCCTGGCTGCACCTAGAAATCCTGTCCATAAAAATTATGAACAGTATCGGTGACAAAGGGCAGCCCTGGCGGAGTCCAACTCTCACTGGGAATGACTCCGACCGAGTGTTGGCAATACGAACCAAACTCTCACAACAGTCGTACAGAGACCGAATAGCTTGTAACAACAAGCCTGATACCCCATACTCCCGAAGCACCCCCCACAAAAATCCACGAGGGATGTGGTCAAATGCCTTCTCCAAGTCCACAAAATACATGTAAACTGTTTGGGCAAACTCCCACGAACCCTCAAGAATTCTCGAGAGGGTAAAGAGCTGGTCCAATGTGCCACAGCCAGGATGAAAACCATATTGCTCCTCCTGAATCCGAGGTTCGACCAACGGCCGGACTCTCCTCTCCAGTACCTTGGCATAGACCTTCCCAGGGAGGCTGGGAAGAAACCAAGTATAAGCAAATATTTCTGCATGCCCATTGCTGAAGGGTCTTCTCCTTTCTCAGATGGCTGTGTTGTTCACAGCCATGCCTGTGGCATACTGCTGGAACCTGAGGTGTTTCATGTTCACGGCATCTTTTCTGACGTGCAGCAGTTCTCCTCATCGGGGACGGCAGTGGCTCAGGAGGTAGAGCGGGTCGTCCAATAACCACATGGTTGGCGGTTCGAATCCCGCTCTCCCCAGATATCCTGCCGTTGTGTCCCTGGGCAAGACTTTTCACCCCAATTGCTCCTGGTGGGTCTGGAAGTGCCATGTTAGGCAGCATGCCACCATCAGTGTGTGAATGGGCGGATAGCAGGATCTGTAAAGCGCTTTGGTCATCAAGAGATGAGAATAAAAGCGCTATAAAAGTGAGTACCATTCATTCTATTGCTCTCCATCTGGTGGGTCTTCTTCTTCGTTCCGACCACTGGTTGAGGGATAGGTACTTCATAATTCCAGTTCATGGGCAGGATCATGAAAATAGATCTGAGCAAAAAGTGGCTTTCAATCCTGTTGAGGAAGGCCCGTGCATGCACGTAGAAACCAAGAAACCGGAGCACCCGGAGAAAATCAACGCTTGGCATTTTACACATTTGTAGTGTAGACTGGCATTCTTCAAGGTTACACATTTTTACTGTGTCGTGCACCTCTTAAAGAGGTGCTTTAAAGAGGCGCTGAGTTCATAGGACGTCCTATGATGATCAGGCAGAGATCATAGGCAGTCCTATGATGTCCTATAAACGTGACACAGATTTCTTGCTTTCATAGAGTGATGACATCACATAGACGTCATATAGAGATCATCGGAACGTCATAGGCGATCCTATGATCTTTTAGTGAGTCCTATGGTCGTGACAGTCAGACAGACAGACAGACAGACAGACGGACACACACACACACACACACACACACACACACACACACACACACACACACACACACACACACAATTTCTTGAATTACTAGTGTATACGTATCTGTGCATGCCCATGTGTACCTGTGCATGCCTGTCGAAACCAAGTATAAGCAAGTTTTTCTGCATGCCTGAAGAAAGCAGGTGTAAGCAAGGGTGCTGATATGCTTGTAAGCAATGGTTACACCCTTGCTTACAAGCATATCAGCACTTCAGTGATACCTGCCTTTGATCTCTGATAGTGTCATAGTGAGTCCTATGATCATTGATGACGTCAAAGCGAGTCCTATGATCGTGATGCCAGCCTTTGATCTTTGATGTCCTATGAGCGTGAGTGATGCCTGCCTTGATCTTTGATGATGTCAAAGCGAGCCCTATGATTGTGAGTGATGCCTGCCCTTGATCTTTGATATCGTATGATCATGAGTGATGCTTGCATTTGATCACACACAGATACACACAGATTTTCTTGAATCACTCTATGGTGTCTCTATATGACATTATATAAGACGTCATGTAGAGATCATAGACACATCATAGGCGATCCTATGATCTTTTAGTGAGTCCTATAATCAGAATCAGAATCAGAATGAGATTTATTGCCATTGTTCATGTAGTACACAAACTAGGAATTTGTCTCGGTGCAATGCTGCAACATTAAACATGAGTAGCACTAAAGATAAAAATAAAAAAACGATGCATGCAATAAAATGTAGAATATGAATGAGTAATACTAATCAATGCAAGTTTTAAATATATTAACAAGCAGCAGATATTGTGGAGTTCCACATAGTCAGTCAGTAGTGCAAAAGAAAACAGTGATAATTATCACGAGTCCGGTTGAGCTGCTGTACGTAGTGCACGAGAGTCTAATAAGTCACTTAGTGTTCAGCAGTAGTAGTAGTAGTAGATTAGTTTATTTGACAGGGACAGTGCAATAAACATAGACAATTAATCAAAGACGATCAATCTGATGTGTTGCACATAGAGTGTATAGCTATAAGCTAATTTGCAACTCTTGTCCCTGGATGGGCTTTAGAAAAAAGAATCAAGTAAAGATGGGAAAAAAAAAAATACACAATAACCACATACATCAATGCAGAAAAATTATAAATACACAATTATAAATATTATAAATATTATAAATACACAAATATAACAGCCTGACTCACATTTAACATAAATATTATAAATATTATAAATACACAAATATAACAGCCTGACTCACATTTAACACATATAACATAACTCACATTTGCCTATTTCAGGCCTTCCTCCCTCCGTCACTCACTATAAACAAACACATTTATTCCTTCTCTTCATTCACTCTCACTTTGCAGACAATTAATTCATACATGAGTACATTCTTGTTTATTTTTCAGCCAGTTTTTAACATTTTTAGTGAATGTTTTAAAGTCCGTTATTATTTTAATTTCATTTGGCATTGTGTTCCAGATGTGACTGCCCTTTATAGAGAAAGCTATTTGTCCAAATGTGGTTCTGCGGTGGAATATTTTACAGTTATTGTTAACAGAACTCCTGGTGGCTCTGCTGCTGTCCTGTCTTTGGACGAAACCAGCAAGTGGCTCGGGTGCTGATTTATGGAAACATTTGAACGTTAATTTCAGAAGACAGAGGTCAATGAAGCTCTCAAAACTCAATAGGTTGTATTTTTTTAAAACATTACAGTGATGCCACCTAATGGGCTTTTTGTCCAAGATTTTTAGGGTTTGATTATATAATGAACCTATATGTCTTATTGTGGAAGGGGCTGCTTGAGCCCAGACTGTCAAACAGTATGATATATGAGAAAAAACCATAGAATGCATATACAGTGCAGCTGCTTCGTAAGGTATGTAATATCTAATTAATTTAAAGCAGTTCAGATTTTTTTTTACTGTTTTTGAAATTTTCTTTATATGAAGATTAAATTTGAGTTGAGGATCTAGTACAATGCCAAGGTATTTGAATTCTGTAGCTAAACTGATGTCAGGATCATGTATATTAACTTTAAAATGTTGCAGGTTACATTTTTTTGATTGAAAAGCACATTGAGACTGTTTTCTGAAGGTTCAGCAATAGATGGTTCTTGAGGAGCCACTCTTGGACATCAACCATACTTGTAGACAGTACATCTGCGGCCTGTGCTGGAGTCTTGGCAGCTGTGTAAATAACTGCATCATCTGCATAAAGTTGGCATGTTGCAGCTGAGCAGTGTAACGGCAAGTCATTAATAAAAATGCTGAAAAGTAAAGGACCAAGAATGGACCCTTGTGGGATACCCATGCGGTTGTTTAAAAATGAGGATTTATCCTGGTGAACTTTTACACACTGTTCTCTATTCTGGAGATAAGATGCAAACCATTCTAATGTATTTGGGGAGAAGTTAAAAGATACCATTTTGGATAAAAGCAAACTGTGGTTTACAGTATCGAAAGCCTTTTTGAGATCTAGAAAAACAGCTCCTACCACATTACCCCTGTCCAAGGACTGTTTGACGTTTTCAATAAGGCAACAATTTGCTGTTTCTGTTGAGTATCCTGGTCTAAAACCAAATTGATGTGGATGAAGAAGTTGACTGTCTTGTAAGTAGTCTATCAGCTGTGTAGCTACAACTTTTTCAAGAACCTTCGATAGGACTGGTAAAATAGAGATTGGGCGGTAATTGCATATATCGTCTTTACTGCCTGATTTATGAACTGGTATGACGACAGCTTTTTTCCAGCCAGATGGAAATGTACTAGACCTAATGGAGAGATTAATGAGATGGGTCAGTGGTTTGATTAATATTTTGCTGTGCATTTTGAGAAAGGAGGCGCTCATATTGTAGATATCATTAGTTTTTGAGTTTGACAGTGTTTTAACAATACCAGCAATTAACTTCTCATTTACCTCATCGATGTGAAAAGTATCTGTTGGAAGTATGGAATTTGTGTTGTTGAGCACATTTGGCAGCACAAAAATTTTTGTTAAGTCTTCCACAGAGCCCACAAAGTGTGAATTAAATTCATTTGCCAATGTAGCCTTGTCACTGACGGTCTTGCCATTGATTCTAAGTTCCTTTACCCCCTTCTGATCGTTTTTTTTATTAGTTAAGTTATTTAAATGCCTCCATAGGGAACTGTTGTTACCCTTTGCATGATCTATCAGTTTATTGTAATAAGATATTTTTGATTTTCGCAGCTCATGTACCACTTTATTTCTTAAACTTTTGTACACAAGGTGATCATTTTGTAGTTTGGAGGTTAGTGATGTTTTCAGTGCATAGTCTCGCCTCTTCATAAGTTTTCTTATTTCATTATTTAACCATGGTAGTCTGATGGCAGAGGGGAAGAAGCTGTTCATGTAGCGGGAGGTTTTAGTCTGAATGGACCGAAGTCTTCTGCCTGAGGGGAGAGGGGCAAACAGTGCGTGTCCAGGGTGTGAAGGGTCGACTATGATCTGACCTGCACGCCTCCGGGTCCTGGAGATGTACAGGTCCTGGAGGGATGGGAGCTTGCAGCCGATCACCTTCTCAGCGGCGCGCACAATGCGCTGCAGTCTTAGTCTGTCCCTGGTGGTGGCTCCTGCGTACCACACGGTGATGGAGGTGGTGAGGATGGACTCGATGATGGCTGTGTAGAACTGCACTAACATCTTGGTGGGTAGCTTGAGCTTCCTCAGCTGCCGCAGGAAGAACATCCTCTGCTGGGCCTTTTTGATGAGGGAGCTGATGGTCGGCTCCCACTTGAGGTCCCTGGTGATGGTAGTGCCCAGGAAGCGGAAGGAATACGCAGTGGTGATGGAAGAGTCTGTGAGGGTAAGGGGGTGCAGAGCGGCTGTGACTTTTCTGAAGTCTATGATCATCTCCACTGTCTTCAGAGCGTTCAGCTGCAGGTTGTTGTGGCTGCACCAGGACGCCAGCTGGGCCACCTCTCTCCTGTAGACGGACTCGTCACCATTGGAGATGAGCCCGATGAGGGTGGTGTCATCCGCAAACTTGATCAGCTTGACAGACTGGTGGCTGGAGGTGCAGGAGTTGGTATACAGGGAGAAGAGCAGGGGGGAAAGTACACAGCCATGGGGTGATCCGGTGCTGATGCTAACAGAGTCTGAGACAGTCTTTCCCAGCCGCACATGCTGCCTCCGGTCCGTCAGGAAGTCGGTGATCCACCTGCAGAGGGAGTCAGGCACGTTGAGCAGGGACAGCTTGTCCTGGAGCAGAGCGGGGCGGATGGTGTTGAATGCAGAGCTGAAGTCCACAAACAGGATCCTGGCGTAGGTTCCCGGGGAGTCCAGGTGCTGCAGGATGGAGTGGAGGGCCAGGTTGACAGCATCATCCACAGACCTGTTGGCTCTGTAGGCAAACTGCAGCGGGTCCAGGAGGGGAGTGGTGATGGTCTTGAGGTGGGGCAGGACCAGGCGCTCAAAGGACTTCATGACTACAGAGGTGAGCGCTACAGGTCTGTAGTCGTTAAGTCCAGTGATCCGTGGCTTCTTGGGGACAGGGACGATGGTAGAGGTTTTGAGGCAGGCCGGCACGTGGCATGACTTCAGGAAGGTGTTAAAAATGTCTGTGAAGACAGGAGTCAGCTCCTTCGCACAGTGTCTCAGGGTGGAGGGAGACACGCCGTCCGGACCAGGTGCCTTGCGCGGGTTCAGTCTGGAGAACTGTCTGTGCACATCCTGCTCACTGATGGCAAGGGCAGCGGGGAGGAGGGGGGGGCCGCCTTTGATGAAGTGGGGACCATGGAGGCAGTGGCGCTGGGGGGAGAGGGGGAGTTGGACACAGCTGACGAGGTGTCAAAACGGGCATAGTGTTGGGACAGTCTTTGACAAAGGGCTTTGTCATCCTGTCCCTTAGAAGCCTGAGGCCGATAGTTGGTGATTTGCCTCAGTCCTCTCCACACAGAAGCAGAGTCGTTAGCAGTGAACTGTTGCTGGAGTCTTTCAGAATACACAGATTTAGCTCTCCTCAGCTCTCTCCTAAACCGGTATTTGACCTCCCTGTAGCAGTCCCTGTATTCACTTTTCAACGCTGCCTCCTTCTCCTTCCTGATCTGTCTGAGCTTGGATGTGAACCAGGGCTTGTCATTGGAGTAACTCACCCTGGTGCGCGATGGAAGAATGCTCTCCTCACAAAAGTGGATATATGAGGTCACAGTGTCCGTGTACTCATCCAGATCATGTGTGGCTCCTTTAAACATGTCCCAGTCAGTTATTTCCAAGCACGTGCTCAGCTTCTCCCCAGCTTCATTGGTCCATTTCCTCGTAGTGCTCACAACAGGTTTCGTGAGCTTCAGTCTCTGTCTGTATGTGGGAATCAGGTGGACCATCACTTGATCAGCTAGTCCGAGCGCAGCGTGGGGAACAGTGCGATACGCGTCCTTAACTGTAGTGTAACAGTGATCCAGCGTGTTCTCTCCTCTGGTGGGGCATTTAATAAACTGTATCGGGGGAGATTGTGGCTCAGGTTGCTCTGGTTAAAGTCGCCAACCACAATAACCAGTGAGTCCGGAAAAGTCCACTCCGCATGCTGAATGTGATCAGCTAGCACGCGCTGAGCCTCGCGCACGTCCACGTCGGGCGGGATGTAAACAGCGGCCAGGATGAATGAAGCAAACTCACGCGGAGAATAAAATGGCTTGCAGTTGATGAATAAATATTCCAGAGCGGGAGAACAGTGTTGGGAGATCACAGTTACATCGGAGCACCAGCTGCTGTTGATGTAGAAGCAGACTCCTCCGCCTGTGGTCTTGCCAGAGAGCTCCGTGTCGCGGTCTGCACGAAACAGCTGAAATCCCTCGAGGAGGAGCGCGCTGTCCGATATCTTTTCCTTGAGCCAGGTCTCAGTAAAGCAGAGGGCACACGAGGTGGAGAGGTCCTTAAATCGCATCAGCAGTCTCAGTTCATCTACCTTGTTATAAAGAGAATTGACATTGGACACAAATATCCCAGGCAAAGCCGTGCGTGTGCCTCTCCTGCGAAGCCGCACGAGGGCGCCCGCTTATCTTCCTCTCTTTCACCATCTCACTTTCTGGGCTAAAAAGTGAACCAGATCGGCGGCAGGAGCCAAAAAAACTGGGAGTAGGTCCGTGGGAGTGAAAGTCCTGATATTTAGTAGCTCTTCACGGGTGTAAGAGCAGGCAGACACACAATTGACGTACAAAAACAAACAAAGAAAAGCGCAGCGAAGCACCATGGCGACCACTGTGGGCGCCATCTTGGATCATCTGACAATCGTGACAGAAACACAAACACAGACAGACAGACAGACACACACACAGCTTGAATTACCTGTGATCTATATGACGTCATACAGACATGTAGACATCATAGGAACATCATAGATGATCCTATGATCTTAGCTATGATCATAGCAAGTCCTATGGTCGTGACACACTGACAGACACACAGACAGATTTCTTGTATTATATACTGTATATGAGTGATACACTTCTTTAGATTTGATTGGCGGTTGGCAACCAGTTTACAGGTGCATTACCGCCACCTACCTGACTATGTTGTATCACTGCCATGGCGTCATTATGCTATACAAATCACTCTATATACTGTATACTGCTCCAAAAAATAAAGGGAACACTTTGAAACCACATCAGATTTTAATGGGAAAAAATAAGCTGGATATCGAAATTGTGGCAGGCTAGTCCAGCTTACTCAGATTAAAGGAAAACTTTTTTAATCTGAGTAAGCTGAGCAGTATATAATTCAAGAAATCTCTGTGTCTTTTAAATGACTAGTGCATACCTGTGCATGCCCGTGCATACCCATAGAAACAAAGTATAAGCATGTATTTCTGCATACCCGTAGAAAGCAGGTGTAAACAAGGGTGTAAGTAAGCACATCAGCACTTGTTCAGTGATCTCTGCCTTTGATCCTTGATGGTGTCATCGCGAGTCCTATGACATTTGATGATGTCATAGCGAGTCCCATGATTGTGAGTAATGACTGCCTTTGATCGTTGATGATGTCATAGCATGTGCTATGATCGTGAGTGATGCCTTCCTTTGATCTTTGATGAGGTCATAGCAAGTCCTATGATCTTTTAGCAAGTCCAATGATCGTGACATTGTGACAGAGATTTGTTGAATTATACAGTGGGGCAAAAAAGTATTTAGTCAGCCACCAATTGTGCAAGTTCTCCCACTTAAAAGATGAGAGAGGTCTCCAATTTTCATCATAGGTATACCTCAACTATGAGAGACAAAATGAGAAAAAAAAAATCCAGAAAATCACATTGAATGATTTTTAACTTGCACAATTGGTGGCTGACTAAATACTTTTCCCCCCACTGTATATAGAGTGATTCCCGCCTTTGATCTTTGATGATGGCATAGCGAGTCCTATAATCCTTGATGATGTCACAGCGAGTCCTATGATTGTGAGTGATGCCTATTAACCATTTGCCAGTGATGTCCCACGTCACGTGATTTTTGTTGATTCCGCCATATCGGACGGCAAGTCGGACGCTGTGCGTGTGCGTTTCAACATGGCGGCCGCTGTCAGATGTGACGGCTTTGTCCAATGTAGCGCAACTACTAGATAAAAAACATCATGACCGGTACACGGAAAAGATCAGTGTTATCGGCGTGGACCCTTACAACTTGTCGCTTTAAAAATTCACCAGTTTCATTGATTTTTGCCCCAAACCTGACGTACGCTATATGGACATCTACAACTACCTGGTCAACACACCGTCTAGGTACACTGGAGAGTCTCTGAAAGCCTACAAAACTTTGTGTGATATCAGTTATATGCTGATATCCCCAGTCATCACTTCAATGGTCCACTATGTCGTGAAGGCCCTACTGTATAGATTTGTCATGTTGTATAGAATCTATTAAGTGATAAATTATTAAAATTTTATAAAATATTCAATTATTGTTATTATTAGCAGCATATATCTCAATTAAATTAATTTAAAAATAATTAAATATTTTTATAGATCTATATATATTCTGTAAAAGGATTTATAAATATTTGTCGTATCAATAGAATACTGGATAAACACAAAGACTCATAGACCAGATGTGACTCAGTGGTTAAGACAGATGTTAAACCTTCCACTAGAAAGAATAACATACATACTGAAATCAAAGGAAATTGTGTTTGAGAATATATGGAGACCTTTCACTGATTGTGTAAAGAATTTAAACATAACTTTTGAAGAAGAAGGTGAATGACGTTTGTGGACCTTGTAAATTGCAAAGTGTTTGTTTGTGTTGTGTTTTTAAAAAAGGTTCAATAAAAAATTTTGTGGAAACAAGAATACTGGATAAACAACTCCCAACACTATTAGATATATTACAAATTTTATTGTCCAGTCTATACAAGAAAGAATTATATCCAGATAAAAAGTCATCAAACCCACATATTAATTTTAAGAATATTTATCCACTACAGGTACATCACTCCCAGAAGCTGTCGGACCCCCCACTGAAACCCTGGGTGATCATGAAGCAAGATGGTGTCATATTCTCTTCACACTTTCTGTTTTGACCAAAAATTAAACGCCAAATCAGTTTAATTGAAAGGCACAACAGAATCATTTACATTTATCAATGCACAACAAACTCTTACTACTTTGTCGAGACAAGTTAAGTTAGTGGTTTTATCAAGTTCCAGCATTGTGATAGGTAAAGTGCCCTGCAAGATAGTATAGCGGTTCTTCACAATCCCAATCACCCGTTCTACGTGAATACGAACACTAGCCAAATTTCGTGTGGACTCGATTTCTTTGGAATCCAACTGCTTCTTTCCTTTGGTGAAAGCTGGTATTTCAATGCGTGCACCATAGTATGCAAGGGACTCCTGTATGTTGAACCCTCTATCAGCAAGGACGAGGTCTCCAGGATTAAGGTTGTTCAGGTAGCCACAGTTTTCAGTTATGTGCTTGTCACTAACATGGCCACTCCATCCACGGGATATGAAGTTGACAGTACCTTGAGGTGTTATGGAAATAAGGTACTTAGCTGTGTTGTGGCTCTTGTAGGAGGAGTACGTCTGGGCTCTGGCCTTCAAATCGGAGGGACGTTCGATGAACACTTCAAAACAATCAATTGTTGAAACACATTTTGAATAATGTTTTCTAAAACAAGCTGGCAATGTTGAACGTAACAATTCTCTTTCTGGCCAGAAAACTAAACTGGGAAAAAGAAAAGCACTACAAATGGAAATGATATTCTGAAAAATCCTGGAAGCAGTTGACGCATGAATTCCAAATCTGTAGGCGAGGTCTTGGAAAGTCAGGTTCAAGCGCAGCCTCATCAAGGTCAACAGAAACTGCTGAAATTTTGATACTCCTTTCACATCACATCTGTCTTTCAATATGGAAAAATAGTTCTTGCAGCAGTTGAAAAGACTGCAGTCCTGTATAAAATTTCACTTTCTCATCATTTCCAGTCAGTGATTCTTCAGTGTCAGACTGCGACTTGACCTGGGCACGTAAAGCATAAACTTCTTGTAGTGATTGGCACTGCTTCTTTAATGCATCACACTCAGCTTTACATGAACAAGAAGTCCCTGCAGATGATACCAAACTCTCAGTGACCTTGGCTGGCTCTGATGCAATATCCACCTTGACACACATACCAGGCTGCTCCTCTTTCACCTCCATTGTCTCTTCCTTTTCACACACAGTACCTCCAGAAGACAGTTCTAAGAGTACACTGGCAGCAAGTGAGCGATCAAAGTTCTCTCTCTGTCTTTTTTTCCTTGCTTGTGTTTTAATGTACCGATGGAAGCTGGCGTTGTTTCTGTCTTTCGTTGGAGTAGACGTGAAGGTGAAGAGTTATGGTATGTAATCTGGGGAAAGAGGGTCAATGCTCTTCTCACCTGGAATATGGAGTAGTTAGAATATATAGTTTATACAGCTTGAGAAGCAATATAACGATTTATCATGTTTATATCATTCTTTTAATCCATGTAGACCTATTTATGTGGTACATTGAAGTACAAAGTAATAAACAATGGTGGGAGGTTTAACTATCGGTGAATGTGAATTATTGTAAAAATACTCCTTATTTTTGTAAATGTAATAAATTTTTTATTCATTGCAAAATAAACTCAGCCATATTGATCAACACATTAAATTTCAAACAGGAGCATGCATTCATGATCATTATCTTGTCATCTAGCAGTTGGCTAGTGCTAGGTCACAGATGGTAGGCCTTGGTGGTGCACACAGGGAGGGACATACCCATTTACCAGTGTTTACAATGATATAACATTACATCTATAGACACTGATACATCATACATACCCGATATAAAATGTTGATTGCATAGCCGCGAGTAAGGCGACGGGGACCAATCTTTCCTCTTCAGCGCTGCTACCCACCTCCTGCGCCTGTCTTCGTCAGCTGGGAACCGGTAAAACTTCAAGTTTGATCCCTTTTTCTGGCGATTTGTACACCCAAAGGCAGAGCAGTGAAACACCATAGTGTAATCAATGCCAACATTAAATAAAACAAAGATGTAGTTTTAAATCAGGTAAATATATCGCGATCTGGTACACCGCTGAACAGCTGCTGAATGCGCCGTCCACTCGCTTCAGCCGTCCAATATGGCAGCGTAAACAAAAGGATGTGACGTCACAGCAAATGGTCTATATAGACATGATGCAGAGATCATAGGAACATCATAGGCGGTCCTATGATCTTTTAGCGAGTCCTATGATCATGACAGACAGATACACAGAGATTTCTTGAATTTATAGAGTGATGATGTGTCTTTTTGAGTGAGTGATGATGTAGAGTTAAGTACGTTGCGGTAATGCACCTGTAGGCTGGTTGCCAACTGCCAATCAAAGCTAAAAGAAGAACTTAACATGTCCTCAACTGCTTCCCAATGTAGCCCCTGAATGCCAAGGCATTTTTCTGCTGCTTTCACAATGATCCTGCCCTCCTCTGCCCTCCTGGAAGTCTGCACAGTGTAGTCCACCACATCCACCACAAACAAGACAAAACCACCTTCCCTCAAAACGAGAGCATCCTCCTCAATTCCATTGCATGCACTGAAATCCCGCACACCATCCCCGCTTAAGTCCACCCCCACCCCTCCAGCTTGCACCCCCTCTGCAGCCCCCGTACATGTCAATCCCTGGAAGATCCCCATCCGTTGAATCTCCACTGGCCCCACAACCCCGACAAGCATTGCCACGCCCACCACCACAGCCACAGCACCCCAACTTAGCTCCTCCCTCACACCTGCCACACTCATGTTCCCTGGAGCATCCGGCACATCGCCATCCACCCCCTCATATTGCCGCCACATGACCAAAGCCCCGACACCCGAAACATCTGAGTGGAGGAGGAACGCAAAGTCCGACCCCACAGCCCATGCAGCCAATACACACCCCACACCAAACTTCAACACTACTGACAGACCACCACACCCCTTGCCACCTCCACCAGCCCTCAATCTCCGCACCTCTGCCACCCCGCCCCAGCCAAGCTCCTCACCGCCTCATCAGTTGAGACAGCCGCCGAAATGCCTGATATCACCCCCCCCCCCCACCTCCTTCAACACTGAACACTGCACATTCCCTCCGTCCATCCCAGTGACTCCGCCCCCCCCCCCCCGCCGAACACCACCCCCACATGCAACCAGCAATGAACCACCACTAAAACCCCCTGCATCCAAAACCTCTCCAAGCAACCCACCAACTGCACCCGTGAGCCCAATTGGGCCCCACCCATGAAACGATGCCCCCCCTCTCCCCCGAGCAAGTCCAATGACCACTCCACACTCCCTCTGTTCACTCCGGGATCGCCCACCCTTCGACCCCCCCAGCACCGGACAATGGTCCCGACTGAGCTCCCTGACGCACATGCCTGCCCCCCCCAGACTCCACCATGCTCCAGCCCCCACACCCCCACACCCCCAGCCAAACGACACCCACCTCCTCCAGACACCCAGGTTCCCAACCGCCAATCAAATCTAAAAGAAGAAGAAGAAGGAGTTTTTCATTGTTTATGGAAGTCACACAGGGAACAACCTCCCCGTTTTAAATCTCTCCAAATGTGGTGGGTTTTTGGTAAGGCACAAATAAAACAATTCTGTCAACAGTACACTCAAAATGTCACTTGTTACTTGACCAAATCCTTGAAAGCTCTGGAGACTGAGGTGGTAGAGCTAGAGGAGTTACTCAGTTCTACAGGAAAACAAGAGCACTTAGAGGCTCTTAAATCAAAAAGGTCAGCCTTGGCTAGCTTGCTAGGGGTCACTACACAGGGAGCTGTGGTCCGCTCACACGGACGTAGCTCTGATGGACTCCCCCTCCCAGTACTTTTTTTGGACTGGAGTGGAAAAATGGCCAGAGAAAGCTTATTCACTCCTTGTTGGACCATGATGGGAGAACAATCTCCACAGCAGCAGAGATCAGGAAATATGCTGCTAGTTTCTACAGTGAACTGTGTGAAGCAAAGTGGAGGGGAGACACGTCACTGGGCCAGAGTTTCCTTGGTGGTCTTCCAATGCTCTCAGAGGACCTTGTTGCCGGCTTGGATGCTCCACTGTCTCTGTCTGAGCTGCATGCAGTGCTAATGAGCCTCCAGAATTGAAAGTCACCAGGCATAGATGTCTCTCTGTGGACTTTTTTAAGGAATTCTGGCCCCTGCTTGGTCCAGATCTGCTGGAGGTTCTCCAAAATAATTTGAAAAGGAGAACTCTACCCACGACCTGCAGGAGGGCCATCATCACACTGTTGCCCATAAAAGGGGACCTACAGAGCCTAAAGAATTGGAGGCCAGTCTGTGCTCTGCACAGACTACAAAATTCTTTCTAAAACTCTGGCCCTAAGACTGAAAAAAGTGATGACTGAGCTCATTCATTTAGACCAGACTTACTGTGTGTCTGGCAGGCTGATTAGTGACATCACTTTAATTCGGGATGTTTTGGAGGTCTCTGGTTCATTGGCTGTGGAAACTGGACTGATTTCAATAGACCAGGAAAAGGCTTTTGACCGGGTTGAACACCAGTATTTATGGAAAGCTTTAGCTGCTTTTGGGT
This sequence comes from Pholidichthys leucotaenia, assembly GCA_020510985.1. NCBI lineage: Eukaryota > Metazoa > Chordata > Actinopteri > Cichliformes > Pholidichthyidae > Pholidichthys > Pholidichthys leucotaenia. Next base: position 72,318,880 of record CM035836.1, read on the forward strand.
TCAACCCAGGCTTCATAGCCAGGCAGGATATGGGCCTTGTACAGTGACACTGAAAGTGTACTGAAGATAAATGGGGGCCTGTCTTACCCTTTGAAAGTCCAGAGGGGGGATTCGGCAGGGCTGCCCTCTCTCAGGGATGCTGTACTCCCTCGCCATAGAGCCTTTGCTTCACCGTTTGAGAAGGGACTTATCAGTAGTTCACGTTTCCTGGCTGTGAAACCACGTTTAGGCTGTCAGCCTATGCAGATGACGTAGTCATTCTGCTAAACAAACAGAGTGACATTGACATTTTGGTTAGGAGTGTTAATCTTTTTGGCCAACTTTCTTCTGCAAAAATAAACTGGGGAAAAGTGAGGCTCTGTTAGCTTACGCTGCCTGGTGGAATGAAATGGAAAAAGGAGGTTTCAAGTACCATGGTGTTTTTATTGGAAATCAAAACCGGAGTGGTGGCTCAGTTGGTAGAGCATCTGCCCCACACCCGGGAGGTAGGGGTTCAAATCCCGGCCGGGTCATGCCGAAGACCATATAAAAGCGGAACTTCCTGCCGTCCAGCTTGGTGCTCAGCAATAATGGAATGGAGGAGGGAAATCTGTGGCGGTGCCTTGCATGGCAGCGGCCCTTCTGATTCTACTGTGGGGTGTGTGTGATTTACACTGTAGATAGGATAAAGCACAATTTCATTCTACTGTACATGATTGGTTGTATGGTTGAATGACAATAAAGGGTGATTTAAAAGTCTGAGCAAAAAAATTGGGACAAGGTCAAAGAGAAAATCAAGGGGAGACTTAACAAGTGGAAGTGGCTAATGCCAAAAAATATCCTTTAGAGGAAGAGTGCTCATTTTGAATTATCTTGTTTCCTCATCCCTGTGACACCACCTCATGTGCATGGACCCCCTGCTGGTTTGCCGTCCAAAATTCAATCTGTTATGGTGCACTTTGTTTTTTTTTTGGGGGGGGGACTCCACTGGGTCCCTCAAGCCCTGTTATTTCTTCCCAAAGAGAAAGGAGGAAGGCGGGGGGGGGGGGGGTAAGGAGTGGTACATTTAGCTAATAGAGGTGCTGCTTTTAGACTGACTTTCATACAGATACTGCTGATGGGCCCCCAGTGTCATGGCCGCCAATTGCGGCACCTGTGTGCGCACCTGCCGGTTATTTCCTGCTGTCTATTTATTCCCATCAGGACCATTGCTGGGCGTGGAGTCGTCTGATTCCTTTGGTGAATCACTCCACAACCTGACTCTGTGCTTCCCTGCACTGAATTCTCCTGCCTCCGGCTTCCAAGCCCAGCAGAACGACGTCTGTGTCGATTTCGCCCGGACCAACAACCAAGTAAGCTCTATAGCTTCTAACCTGTCCATTTCCCCTGTGCACAGGTGGAGCCCGCCACAGCGGACCTCCTTCTCCCTCCAGGCGGCGGACTTATTCCTTTCCTGCTAATTAGTCCGCAGACTCTGTTTCCCTGGCTGCAGCTTCAGTGCAACCTGTAGACTCATCTACATCTGTTGACAGTAAGCCCAGTAACATCAGACGTGCTGCATAGGTGTACTGTTGCTAACGGCCCTTGTCTCTGTTTCAGGGTTGCCAGTCTGTACGGTGCTCTGCCGGCCCAGCGGGAAAACACGGATTGCACTACACTACATTACACCTCATAAGATAAGATAAGCCTTTATTAGTCCCACAACGGGGAAATTCCAGGATTGCAACAGCACAGGGATAGCAACACTCAGAGCAACAATCAGAAGGCAAGAAAAAAAAAAAAAAAAAAAAAAAAAAAAAAACAAAAAAAAAAAAAAAAAAAAAAACAAAAAAACAAGCAAGCAAGAGCAGCTAATATACATATGTACGTATTACTATAAAATATATATATATACACACACACACAGACACACAGTGCAGAGCATTGTAGCTGGATGGAATAAATATATGAATATATGAACACACAGTGCAGAGCATTGTAGCTAGATGGAATAAATATGTAAATATATAAACACCCACAGTACGGAGCATTGCAGCTAGGTGGAATAAATATGCAAGTATATAAACACACACAGTGCGGAGCAATGTAGCTAGATGGAATAATATGTAGATATATAAATATATAAACACACCCAGTGCTGAGCATTGTAGCTAGATGGAATAAATATGTAAATATATAAACACACACAGTGCAGAGCATTGTTGCTAGATGGAATGAAACAGCATAACCGTCTACTTAGTTATCCTACATGGTATGATTATGTGCCCATACATATTCTCACCCTCCATAGCGACCGGTAAGTTCCTAGTTGTATGCCGGAGGGGACCATTGTGTAAGTCTATTGCATCTAACTGTAACAATAACAACAACAATAACAATAACAATAACAATAACAATAACATCTAACATATAACTGTACTCACGCATCCACTCACTCACGTTAACAAAATAAAGTACATTAATTGTGTTAATCCTGAGTCGTGTCTGTCTGTGGGTCACCTGAACCATGTCAGTACGACTCCGCCAAAGTGACCCGACAGACAGCGCACTCGTGCGCCGCATTAACCATCTTGAGGATCGGGTAGACCAATTAGCGTACCAGCAACAAGTGATGCTAACCCAGCTAACTCGGATCACTGAGAGGCTAGATCGTTTAACTAACCCACAGGGGTTTTCCACAGCACCAGCCAGCTCCTCAGCTCCCGCTAGTTCTAGCTCTACCACTAACTCCACAGTTAGGTACCACAGGTGCCACAGTTGTGGAAAACATCTTGTGTGGTACCTGTACCAAAGACTTCCCGCCCCAAAGACCTGAACAGCTACAGACCAGTGGCCCTGACGTTCCACATGATGAAGACCCTGGAGAGACTGCTCCTTGCTCACCTCCGCCCCCTGGTGGGACCAGCAATGGATCCACTCCAGTTCGCCTACCAGCATGGCATTGGTGTGGAGGATGCAGTGATCTTCCTCCTTCACCGTTCTCTGTCCCACCTGGACAAGCCCGGGGATGCGGTGAGGATCATGTTCTTTGACTTCTCCAGTGCTTTCAACACCATTCAACCAATGATCCTGAAGGACAAGCTGCTGTGCGCAGGGGTGGACCAGCACCTGTCATCATGGATCCTGGACTACCTCACTAACCGGCCACAGTTTGTGAGAACCCGGGACTGTGTGTCCGACACGATCATCGGTAGCATGGGGGCCCCCCAGGGAATGGTTTTGGCTCCCTTCCTGTTCACCCTTTATGCTGCGGACTTCTCACACAACACAACACACTGCCATCTACAGAAGTTCTCTGACGACTCTGCAATCGTCGGCCTCATCTCTAATGGAGATGAAGCTGAGTACAGAGGACTTATCCAGGACTTCGTGGACTGGTGCCATCGGAACTGCCTCCAGATCAACGCAAGGAAAACTAAGGAGCTGGTGGTGGACTGCCGAAGGCAAGGACAACCCCTCACAGCACCAGTAAACATACAGGGAACAGACATTGAGATGGTGACATCCTACAAGTACCTGGGTGTTCATTTGAACAATAAACTAGACTGGTTACACAATACTGACACACTCTACAAGAAGGGACAGCGCAGGCTGTTCCTACTGAGGAGACTCAGGTCTTTTGGTGTATAAGGGGCGCTGCTGAAGACATTCTACGACACAGTGGTGGCATCAGCCATCACTTTTGGAGTGGTCTGCTGGGGCAGTGGCATTACAGCAGCCGATAGGAAGAGACTGAACAAACTGATCAAGAAAGCTAGCTCTGTCCTGGGGCAGCGCCCTGACCCAGTGGAGGAGATAGGAGAGAGAAGGATGGTGGCTAAACTGTCATCTCTGCTGGAGTCCGAGTCCCACCCTATGCAGGACATACTGAACGCACTGAGGAGCTCATTTAGCAGCAGACTACATCATCCTAGGTGCGCAACCGAGAGGTTTCGCAGGTCCTTCCTACCTATGGCTGTCAGACTGTACAACCTAAGCAGGGCTGCTCGCAGAAATAGCAAAAAAACGTGACAACCTAATAGTATTGAATGCAAAAGACGCAATAGACTTACACAATGGTCCCCTCCAGTATATACAACTAGGACAATATCGGTCGCTACGGAGGGTGACAATATGTATGGGTACATATTCATACTATATAGGATAACTAAGTAGACGGTTATGCTGTTTATTCCATCTTGCTACAATGCTCCGCACTTTGTATATATCTTTATATATTTATGTGTATGTATGTATATCCACTGCTCTTATTTATATCTTCCGTAGTAACGAGTGTTGCTATCCCTGTGCTGTTGCAATCCTGGAATTTCCCCATTGTGGGACTAATAAAGGCTTATCTTATCTTAACTCTTCGCCTAGCCCTCACTCAACAGGTTCTGCTAGTCGGCTCACTCCCATCCCTACTCCCGCCCGGTTTAGAGGGGTATTGGGAGAAGCCAGGGGGTTCCTCATGCAGTGTGAAATTGTGTTCCAACGTGTTCCCGGGGATTTTCCCACTGACCAGAGCCACATTGGCTATTTGATCAATCTGTTAGAGGGGCGGGCTTTAGCATGGGCTTATGCGGTTATGGCTAGGGCCGATTATGCTTCCATGACATATGCTCAATTCACACAGGAATTCCAGGAAGTGTTTAGTCACTCGAATCGGGAAGATGTTGTTACCTCTGGCCTGTTAAACCTTCGGCAGGGGTCGAGGGCAGTCGCCGATTACGCTGTTCACTTCCGTGTCGTAGCTACGGAGGTCGGGTGGGAAGACGCCTCCTTGAGTAGAATATTCCTGAGGAGTTTGAGCCCTAGCCTGTGGGATGAGCTGGCCCACCTGGAGAAACCCTCCACGCTGCATGAGTGTATCTCTCTGGCCATTAGCCTTGACAACCGTCTGAGGGAACGAGCGGCGGAACGTAAGACTTCCGGCCGTGCGGAGAATAGGCCACGCTGAGCCCTCCAGCTCCCCCTACTGGCCCTCCCGTCTACTGACCTCTCTGAGGACCAAGAACCTATGATAGTGGGGGGGTCAAAACTTTCTGCTGAGGAGAGACAGCGCCGCCGTGAGTTGGGGTTGTGTGTCTATTGCAGGAGCGAGGAGCATGACCTGAATTCTTGTCCTAGGTGGCCAAAAGGGGAAGTCTGTGCATCAAAGTAGGGGGCCTCACGGATGTATAAGATAACAATCCCCTCACCTGCTTTCTCATTCCTATTTGGTTTTGCTTTGGTCACAAAGAACATAATACACATGCACGCAATGACTCAGGGGCCGAGTAGAGCTTCATTTCGAGGAGTCTGGCAACCCGTCTGGGTCTACCTATGCAGCCGTTGAAAGCTCCCCTTAAAATTATTGTCTCGTCTAAGGCAGCGTTGGCTACTGTCACTCATCGGGTCGCCTTGGTGCCAGTCATCATTTCAGGCAATCATCGTGAGGAGCTAAATCTATTTGTCCTACCGGTATTATCGTCCCCGGTCATTCTGGGCTACCCTTGGCTGCATCTGCACAACCCCTCTATTGACTGGCGTTTGGGAAGTATTGTGTCGTGGAGCCCTTTCTGCCTGAGTGCCTGTCTGCAGTCTGCTGCATGCTCGCCTGCCACACCTTTGGATGTCCCTGCCTCTCCTCCCCCGGATCTGTCAAAAGTGCCTCCGGAGTACCATGGCCTTGGAGCCGTCTTTAGTAAATCCCAAGCCCTTTCCCTCCCCCCTCACTGACCGTATGATTGTGCTATTAATCTGTGGGCCGGCGCTCCTCTACCATCTAGCAGACTTTACAACCTGTCTGCTCCGGAGCGCGCGGCCATGGACTCATATATTAAGGAGTCCCTCAGCTCAGGTATCATTAGACCTTCATCTTCGGTGGTGGGGGCAGGGTTTTTCTTCGTGAGGAAGAAGGATGGCTCCCTCAGGCCCTGCATCGACTTCAGAGAACTTAACAACATCACTATCAAGGATAAGTATACTCTCCCCCTCCTTAACTCTGCATTTGATTCCCTCTGGGGGGCTTGCTGCTTTACCAAATTAGACCTCCGCAATGCCTATCACCTGGTGCAGATACGTGAGGGGGATGAGTGGAAGACGGCCTTTAGGACCCCTAGTGGGCACTTTGAATATCTGGTCATGCCGTTCGGGCTGACCAATGCTTCGGCTGTCTTCCAACGTCTTATTAATGATGTTTTGAGAGATTTTCTGGGCACCTTTGTGTTTGTCTACCTTGACAACATTTTAATCTTTTCCCAGTCCATGGAGGAGCATCGCGTGCACGTCAGGTGAGTCTTGCAGTGGCTGCTGGAGAATAAGCTCTATGTCAAGGCAGAGAAATGTGAGTTCCACGTCTCCAGGACCTCTTTCCTTGGCTTTATTATTGCCCCAAAGGAGATCATCCCGGACCCAGTAAAGGTGAAGGCGGTGGTGGGCTGGCCCACCCCTGCATTGAGGAAACAGTTGCTGCAGTTTTTGGGCTTTGCAAACTTCTACCGCCGGTTTATTAAGGACTACAGCCGCATTGCCCTCCCCCTCACCAACTTGACCTCCCCCAAGGTTCCCTTTCACTGGACGGAAGAAGCGGACACCGCGTTCTCAGAGTTGAAGGTTAGATTTTCATCTTCGCCTATCCTGACGCAGGTGGATCCCACCCTTCAGTGCCTGGTGGAGGTGGACGCCTCGGATTCTGGGGTGGGGGTTGTGCTGTCCCAGCGTTCTCCAGCAGACTGTAAGATCCGCCCCTGCGCCTACTTCTCTCGCCGCCTGTCCCCAGCGGAACGAAATTACGACATCAGGGATAGGGAGCTGTTGGCAGTGAAACTGGCCTTGGAGGAGTGGAGGCATTGGTTGGAAGGAGCGTCGCAGCCATTCATTGTCTGGACCAACCACAAGATCCTGGAGTACCTCCGGACCACCAAGAGGCTGAACGCCCGACAGGCCCGCTGGTCGCTGTTTTTTGGACGGTTCAACTTTACCATCACCTACCGCCCTGGGTCAAAGAACACCAAGCCTGACGCTCTGCCCCGTCAGTTCACCCCAGAAACAGCAGAGAAGGCCGAGCACCCCATTCTCCCTCCAGCATGTGTCGTGGGCGCCTTCGCTTGGGGTATCCGGGATAAGGGCGCAGTCTGATGAAGGTGACACGGGGGGGGGGGGGCTCCAGTGGGCAAATTATTTGTTCCCACAACAGTCCGAGTGGAGGTCATCCAGTGGGGGCATACCTCCAAATTCGCTTGCCATTCTGGTAGGGCGCGCACGGTGGCGCTGCTACAAAGGTCGTTTTGGTGGCCATCCCTCCAGAAGGATGTGGGGGAATACAGCCGCACCTGTCCGGAGTGTGCTACTGGGAAGACATCTTCATCGCCGCCGGCCGGGCTGCTCCACCCCCTCCCTATCCTGGGTAGACCATGGTCTCACTTGGCACTGGATTTTGTCACAGGCCTCCCCACGTCCAACAACTTCACCACCATCCTCACGCTGGTGGACAGATTTTCTAAGGCGGCTCATTTCATCCCTCTGCGGGGGTTACCATCTGCCAAGGAGACAGCTGATCTGCTGGTTCAGCATGTTATTTGGCTGCATGGCATCCCTCAGGACATAGTGTCGGACCGAGGGCCCCAGTTTATCTCCAAAGTTTGGAAGGCCTTTTGCACCGCCTTAGGGGCTACGACGAGCTTGTCCTCCGGCTATCACCCGCAATCCAACGGGCAATGTGAACGAGCCAACCAGGAGGTGGAAGCAGCGCTGTGGTGTGTCATTGTCGCTAATCCATCATCATGGAGCACACACCTCCCTTGGATTGAATATGCCCATAACACAGCGGTGCCCACTGCCACCGGAATGTCCCCCTTCGAGGCGTCGTTGGGTTACAACCCCCCGCTGTTTCCTGAAGAGGAGGGGGACATTGCCATCCCAACGGTTCAGGCCCATGTAAGACGCTGTCGGCGGATTTGGAAGGCAGCCAGGAAGGCACTGCAACGGACGGCAGAGCGCAACACTGCGGTGGCAAATTGGCACAGGGTTCCGGGCCCGGCTTATCAGGTGGGTCAGCAGGTATGGCTCTCTACTAAGAACATCAACCTGAAGGCAGAACGTAAGAAGACCGCCCAGCGGTTCATTGGCCCGTACCCTATACAGTGGGGTAAAAAAGTATTTAGTCAGCCACCAATTGTGCAAGTTCTCCCACTTTAAAGATGAGAGAGGTCTCCAATTTTCATCATAGGTATACCTCAACTATGAGAGACAAAATGAGGAAAAAAAAAATCCAGAAAATCACATGAAGGATTTTTAATGAATTAATTGGTAAATTCCTCAGTGAAATAAGTATTTGGTCACCTACAAACAAGCAAGATTTCTGGCTCTGACAGACCTGTAACTTCTTCTTTAAGAGGATCATTTGTCCTCCACTCGTTACCTGTATTAAAGGCACCTGTTTGAACTTGTTATCAGTATAAAAGACACCTGTCCACAACCTCAAACAGTCAGACTCCAAACTCCACTATGGCAAAGACCAAAGAACTGTCAAAGGACACCAGAAACAAAATTGTAGACCTGCACCAGGCTGGGAAGACTGAATCTGCAATAGGTAAGCAGCTTGGTGTGAAGAAATCAACTGTGGGAGCAATGATTAGAAAATGGAAGACATACAAGACCACTGATAATCTCCCTCGATCTGGGGCTCCATGCAAGATCTCACCCCGTGGGGTCAAAATTATCATGAGAACGGTGAGCAAAAATCCCAGAACCACATGGGGGGACCTAGTGAATGACCTGCAGAGAGCTGGGACCAAAGTAACAAAGGCTACATCAGAAACACACTACGCCGCCAGGGACTCAAATCCTGCAGTGCCAGACGTGTCCCGCTGCTTAAGCCAGTACATGTCCAGGCCCGTCTGAAGTTTGCTAGAGAGCATTTGGATGATCCAGAAGAGGACTGGGAGAATGTCATATGGTCAGATGAAACCAAAATAGAACTTTTTGGTAAAAACTCAACTTGTCGTGTTTGGAGGAGAAAGAACACCATACCTACTGTGAAGCATGGGGGTGGAAACATCATGCTTTGGGGCTGTTTTTCTGCAAAGGGACCAGGACGACTGATCCGTGTAAAGGAAAGAATGAATGGGGCCATGTATCGTGAGATTTTGAGTGAAAACCTCCTTCCACCAGCAAGGGCATTGAAGATGAAACATGGCTGGGTCTTTCAGCATGACAATGATACCAAACACACCGCCCCGGCAACGAAGGAGTGGCTTCATAAGAAGCATTTCAAGGTCCTGGAGTCGTCTAGCCAGTCTCCAGATCTCATCCCCATAGAAAATCTTTGGAGGTAGTTGAAAGTCCGTGTTGCCCAGCGACAGCCCCAAAACATCACTGCTCTAGAGGAGATCTGCATGAAGGAATGGGCCAAAATACCAACAACAGTGTGTGAAAACTTTGTGAAAACTTACAGAAAACGTTTGACCTCTGTCATTGCCAACAAAGGGTATATAACAAAGTATTGAGATGAACTTTTGTTATTGACCAAATACTTAGTTTACTGAGGAATTTACCAGTTAATTCATTAAAAATCCTTCAATGTGATTTTCTGGATTTTTTTTCTTATTTTGTCTCTCATAGTTGAGGTATACCTATGATGAAAATTGGAGACCTCTCTCATCTTTTCAGTGGGAGAACTTGCACAATTGGTGGCTGACTAAATACTTTTTTACCCCACAGTATGTCGTATTATTAACCCAGTATCTGTGCGCCTAACTCTGCCCCCCTCCCTCCGCATCTATCCAGCTTTCCATGTCTCTCATATTAAGCCTGTCTCCTCCAGCCCGTTGTGTCCCCCTCCCAGGTCTCCACCTCCACCGAGGGTGATCAACGGCAACTCGGTGGGGCCTGTCTCTTCCATCCTGGATGTCCGCCGCCGGAGGCGTGGCTTGCAGTATCTGGTGGAGTGGGAGGGCTACGGGCCGGAATGGAGGTCCTGGGTGCATCCCGCCCTCGTGCTCAACAAGCAGCTCATCAGGGATTTCCATCAGACGCACCCGGGTAGGTTGGAACGCACACCGAAAGGCGTGCCGTGGGGGGGAGTACTGTCATGGCCGCCAATCACGGCACCTGTGTGCGCACCTGCCGGTTATTTCCTGCGGCCTATTTATTCCCATTAGGACCAGTGCTGGGCGCGGAGTCGTCTGATTCCTTTGGTGAATCACGCCACAACCTGCCTCTGTGCTTCCCTGCACTGAATTCTCCTGCCTCCGGCTTCCAAACCCAGCAGAATGACGTTCGGGTCAATTTCGCCCGGACCAACAACCAAGTAAGCTCTATAGCTTCTAACCTGTCCATTTCCCCTGTGCACAGGCGAAGCCCGCCACAGCGGACCTCCTTCTCCCTCCAGGCGGCGGACTTATTCCTTTCCTGCTAATTAGCCCGCAGACTCTGTCTCCCTGGCTGCAGCTTCATTGCAACCTGTAGACTCATCTACAGCTGTTGACAGTAAGCCCAGTAACATCAGATGTGCTGCATAGGTGTACTGTTGCTAACGGCCCTTGTCTCTGTTTCAGGGTTGCCAGTCTGTACGGTGCTCTGCCGGCCCAGCGGGAAAACACGGATTGCACTACACTACATTACACCACATAACCACACTCACGCATCCACTCACTCACGTTAACAAAATAAAGTACGTTAATTGTGTTAATCCTGAGTCGTGTCTGTCTGTGGGTCACCTGAACCATGTCATCCAGGACCTGGTGTGGAGGCCTTTGGCCTGTGTTATTTTACAGCGAGTCCTTGGGCTTGGGCTAGACCTCCCTGTGTTTTTAATGAATTTTAAGAACTCTAGTGCACTGTCTTTACCCAGTTTTTACCGCAGTCTGTTTTCAGTGTGGAGTCCTTTTAAAAAAAACCCAAAGAGGGCCATACCACTCCCTCCACTGGTTGTTGAGGGAGCTGCTGGTTTTTGGTGGCCATCTTGGTGTCCTGACGGGAGTTGGAAGGTCCTTCCTTGATAGGCTGTGTTCCAGGAATGTTCTCACTTTGAAACAAGTGGTGGAACTGGTTGGTCCTGGCCTTGACAACACCTCAGCTTTAGCAGCACATCTCGGTTTTAGATCAAATCGTTTCATTGGTGGTCTTCTTTCACACTGGAAACAGGAGCTTCGTGGACTTGAGCGCTCTCTACTCATGGACTTTGGCAAAGGTACGCTTCAGCCAGAAAGCATGGACCCTTTTCCCTCCCTCATGCTTTATATGGACTTTGACGTTTCTCCTAGCTTCTTACTGGCAATCTCTGCTCCCTCTGGTGCGGACTTTGGAGGAGCCAGTGGTAAGGCACTCTACAGACTTGTGGTGATGGCACTCAACAAGGACAGATTGAACACCTGTGTGGACACTCCATGGAGAGCCTACTTTAGACTGGAAAAAGGGCATCGGCCTTCCTGGAGGGCTCTTTATAAAGCCCCTCTTCCTAATAAGCATGGAGATTTACAGTGGAGGGTCCTGCATGGCATTATAGCTGTCAATACTTTTGTTTCTGTGATTAACAGCAGTGTCAGTGATCAGTGTGTTTTCTGTTCCTCTAGAGAGACAGTTTTTCATTGTTTTACTGAATGTCAGCATCAAAATGGTTTCTGAACTACTCACAGAACTTTTTCACAGCTTTAAAGAAGTTTTCTCCAAGCAGGTTTTCATTTGTAGTTTTATGTACAATTGTCATTTTAAACAGAAGTGTCAACTATTGAACTTTGTTTTAGGGCAGGCAAAGTAGGCTATCTATGTAAGCCAGAGAAGAAAACTTGAGAATGTTGAGAATAATGTTGATGCCAAAATTTCCTTTGTCAGGCTAGAATTTTGAGTTTTTTATGGGAATGGGGATATGGAGGGTTTTAGGACCCTCTGGTCCCTTGAGGATGCCCTTTGTTTAGTCCGTGATGGGCAACTCTTGTTCGGGCATTTTTTGGGGGAATAATCCTTCTTGTAATGTAGTATGGTATTGTACTGAATGATGGAAAAATGTGTTTATTAACAGTCTTTTAAATCGCTCTCTCCCTCCCCCCTCCCTCTTCCTCTCTCTCTTTTTTTAAGCATGAGACTACATCTTTAACATGAGAGATCTGCTGTGTTTTTAAGGCCTTTTCCAGTGAGGATGCAGAAAGGGACATCGCACAAACTGTCATGGGCATTTACAGGGTTCAAAAGGATAGAGGTGATGAGTCACATGATGTGGGAATCGTGATTGAAACCGTTAAAAGTCCTATTCAACATAGACAGTGTGATTGTGGTGCTAGTCTTGCTTTTTGGGCTCATTTATGCTCTTGATCTGAGCTTTCCAGAAAATCTCGAGTACACTTTTGAGTTTTACCAAAAGATCATAATGAATCTAGATGGACACAGGATGAATGCCAAGATACAGCAACTGAAAATCAAGTTGTTAGCTTAAGAGGCTGCCATGATATGACAACCACATGTTTATTGTTCATGTATATGAGTTCAGATAGTTCTCACAAAAGTTTACTAAACTCGTCGTCATCGGCCTCCGTCGGTCTATGATGACCATGGAAGAGAATCCTAAACGTCTACTCTGCTGGAACAGCACCGCCTGTGGCTGAACAGGCCGATGCGCGAATGGCAGTCCCTGTCACACAGGTCGCACTTGTGGGTGGTCTCCGTGCTGCTGGGTCTGTGGTGGTTCTTCCTGCGGGTCCTATTTTCATCTGCTGGAGCAGTCAGTCTCTCTTCACCCGCCTTGAGCTGTCTGGTCAGGGTGCCTCTACATTTGGTGCGGTCCATTGCAAGGTCCTCCCAGCGCTCTGCGTTGATCTCCAGGGCCTTCATGTCTCTCTTGCAGACATCTCTAAAGCGCAGCTGTGGGCGGCCAACGTCTCTCCTGCCAGTGGCCAGTTCTCCGTAGAGGACGTCTTTGGGGATTCTGCCAACCTCCATATGGTGAACGTGGCCTAGCCAGTGGAGCCTGCGCTGCCTGGGTAAAGTGAACATGGAGGGAAGGCCGGCGCGGGACAGAACTTCTGTGTTGGGCACTTTGTCCTGCCAGGATATGTCCGGGATGTGGCGAATGCAGCGCAAGTGGAAGGAGTTCAGTCTCTTTTCCTGCCGGGCGTATGTTGTCCACGTCTCACTCCCATAGAGCAGTGTGCTGATGACGCAGGCGTTGTACACTGCCGTCTTTGTCTTGACAGAGAGTTTGGGATTCTCCCACACTCGTGTGATGAGGCGAGCGAGTGTGAAGGCTGATTTTCCAATCCTCTTGTCGATCTCTGTATCACGGGAGAGGTTGTTGCTGATCGTGGACCCCAGGTACGTGAACTGATTCACGACCTCCAGCTTGTAGTCATCGATGGTGATGGTTGGTGGTGCTTCCGTGCCTTGCGCCAAGACGTTAGTCTTCTTCAGGCTGATGGTAAGCCGGAAGTCCTTGCATGCCTGGGAGAAGCGGTCCATCAGGGTCTGAAGCTCCTGCTGTGTGTGGGTTGTGACTGCAGCGTCGTCTGCGAACAGCATGTCTCTGATTAGAGCCTCGCGTACTTTGGTTCTGGCTTTCAGGTGGACGAGGTTGAAAAGCCTGCCGTCAGATCTTGTGTGCAGGTAGATTCCCTCTGTTGCTGCGCTGAAGGCATGCCTCAGGAGCATAGCAAAGAAAATCCCAAAGAGGGTTGGCGCAAGTACACAGCCCTGTTTCACTCTGCTGCATATGTTGAATGGCTCTGAGAAGTTGCCGTCGTGCTGCACTATCCCCTGCATGTTGGTGTGAAACGATTTGATGAGGCTTTGCAACTTTGGTGGGCATCCTATCTTTGGCAGGATCATGAAAAGGCCCTCTGCTGACCAGATCGAACGCTATGGTGAGGTCGATGAAGGTGACGTACAGGGGCATGCTTTGTTCTCTGCATTTCTCCTGGAGTTGGCGGATGGAGAATATCATGTCTACCGTCGATCGCTCAGCGTGGAAGCCACACTGAGATTCGGGGTAGACACGTTCGGCAAGCTTCTGTAGACGAACGAGAACAACTCGTGCGCAGACTTTGCCAACAACGCTGAGGAGGGAGATGCCCCTGTAGTTGTTGCAGTCGCTTCTCTCCCTTTTGTTTTTGTAGAGGGTGATGATCTTGGCATCCCTCATGTCCTGTGGTACGGCACCTTCCTTCCAGCACTGGTAGAGGACGTCATGCAATGGCAGCAGTAGGGCGGTCTTGCAGTTGCTTGATCAGGTCAGGGGGTATGCCGTCGTTGCCGGGTGCCTTGCCAGCGGCCAAGCTATCAATGGCCTTGCTGAGTTCGTCGATGGTTGGCTCGGCGTCAAGTTCATCCATGGATGGCAGGCAGTCGATGGCATCAAGGGCTGACGGTGTCACGGTGTTCTGTCTGGAGTAGAGGTCGGAGTAGTGTTCCACCCATCTCTCCATCTGCTTGTTCTTTTCTTTGATCATCTCCCCAGTGGAGGATTTGAAGGGGGGCGTCTTGCGCTGAGCCGGACCAAGTGCTTTCTTGATGCCATCATATATACCATGGATGTTCCCTGTTATGGCAGCGGTTTGAATGTCTTGGCTGAGCTGAGTCCAGTACTCGTTGGCACAGCGCCGAGCAGTCTGTTGAACTTTGCTTCTCGCAGCCCTGAGAATCTGGGCATTCTTCTCGTTTGGGTACTTCTTGTACTCAGCAAGTGCTGAGCACTTGGCTTCAATGACGGGGGTCATCTCGGTCAACTTGGCATCAAACCAGTCCTGTGACTTCGAGGTCTTCCTCCCAAAGGTAGCCAAGGCTGTGCAGTGGATGGTGTTTCGCAGCTCTTCCCACTTCTGCTTTGCAGATTGTCCTTCTTGTGGTACACCAAGTTCCTTCTCAAAGGTGGAGGCAAACTGCTCAACAAGTTCTGGTTGGGCCATCTTGCTGGTGTCAATCCGTGCCTTTCCAGGCTGTCTAGCACAATGGAATTTCTTCAGCTGCAGCTTGACCTTGCAACACACCAGTGAATGGTCTGTGTCACAATCTGCACTCTGGAACGAACGGGTGATTAGCACGTTCTTCAGTGAGGTGTGCCTAATCAGGATCAAGTCCAGCTGGTGCCAGTGCTTTGAGGGCGGATGTCGCCAGGAAACCTTGTGTTGGGGCTTGGTCTTGAAAAACGAGTTTGTGATGCACAGATCATGATATATGCAGAACTCGAGCAGCCGCTGTCCGTTCTCGTTCATTCTGCCCACGCCAAATGGTCCAAGACAGGAGGGCCAGGAGTCGTGGTCAGCACCCACTCTGGCATTGAAGTCTCCAAGGAGAATGAGTTGTTCAGAGTTGGGGATGATCCTGACAGTTGTTGCGAGATTCTCGTAGAACTCGTCTTTTGCCTCTGGTGTGGCTGTCAGTGTTGGGGCATACACACTAACGAGGGTGACTGGGCCTTGAGTGGTGTTCAGGTGGAGGGTGAGGAGTCGTGCAGAGCCATTGCTGCCCGGTTCCACCATCTTCAGCAAGGCGTTCTTCACTGCGAAGCCCACTCCGTGTTCCCTGTGTTCGTCACTGCTCTTTCCCTGCCAGTAGAACGTGTAGTCCTTCTCTCTCAGTGTGCCTGCGTCAGCCAACCGTGTTTCCTGGAGAGTGGCGATATCCACTTCCAGTCTCTTCAGCTCATTATTGATGATGGCAGTCTTCCTGGTGTCGTTGATGTCCTTGAGGTTAGCAGCGAGTCCTGTCATCATAGTGCGGACGTTCCAAGTTCCCAGTTTTGAAGTTGGTCTCTTTTATTTTTTGTCTTGCCTGGTGCGAAGGTTCTCAGCCTGCCGTTCGGACTTCTCCTCATCCCCATGCACCCAATGAAGAAATTAAGCTGTGGCGGGACAACACCTTATTGACTGGGGGCTGCCCAGCTTGAGGCGGGCGGTAGCTGTCCAGTGAGATCCGATGAGCCCTCCCACCGTCGGGAACAACCCTTGGCGCCACGCTCTACGCCAATTGAGCAGTGGCTTATAACCGGTAACTGTCATTCCCCGTGTTTTGTCTATGCCAAAGGCGAAGCTGGAGTGTCCTCTCCAGTGATCCGGTGTTCTGCCTTCCAGCGTTGGGTGTTGGTAGGATTCAAGCCTGGGCAGGAAGATATGGAGGACAAGATGTTGCCCATGCAGCATGTCCCCCCTCTCCATATCACTGATGAATCCAAAGGAACAGCAGGGCTGCTACAGTTTGACACCAGCGCCGTGGCAGGAGCTGCCAGAACGATGCTGAGCACAACAGAGAACTGCCTTAGGGACTCTGACTCCGGATTTTTCCTCAGGGTTGACTCCCGAAGCCTTTCCCGTGACCGGGTGTGCCGCAAGGCAGCGGAGGTATGAAATCAAGGTAAACCCTGATTACTAAACTAAACTGTACAGATAAGGGGTTGTGATATACACAACATTTACAGTTAGGCCCAAAAATATTTGGACAGTGTCACAAGTTTTGTTATTTTAGCTATTTTCGAAAACATATTCAGGATACAATCATATAATCAATATGGCCTTAAAGTGCAGACTCTCAGCTGCAATTTGAGAGTATTCACATCCAAATTGGAGCAAGGGTTTAGGAATTACAGCTCTTTAATACGTAGACGCCTCTTTTTCAAAAGTAATTGGACAATTGACTCAGAAGGCTGCAAAAAAAAAAAAAAAAAAAAAAAAAATAACAAGGCTGCATGGGATCTTCCCTCGTTAACCTGTCATCAATTAAGCAGTTAAAAGGTCTGGAGTTGATTCCAGGTGTGGCGTTTGCATTTGGAAGCTGTTGCTGTGAAAACACAACATGCGGTCAAAGGAGCTCTCAATGGAGGTTAAACAGACCATCCTGAGGCTGAAAAAAATTGAAGAAATCCATCAGAGAGATAGCAGAAATGTTAGGAGTGGCCAAATCAACAGTTTGGTACATTCTGAGAAAAAAAGAGTGCACTGGTGAGCTTGGGAACTCAAAAAGGCCTGGACGTCCACGGAAGACAACAGTGGTGGATGATCGCTGAATCCTTTCCATGGTGAAGAACAACCCCTTCACAACACCCACTCAAGTGAAGACCACTCTCCAGGAAGTAGGTGTATCTGTATCTAAGTCTACCATAAAGAGAAGACTTCATGAGAGTAAATACAAAGGATTCACCACAAGGTGCAAACCATTAATCAGCCTCAAAAATAGAAAGGCCAGAATTGACTTTGCCAAAAAACACCTGAAGAAGCCAGCCCTGTTGTGGAACAGCATTCTTTGGACAGATGAGACTAAGATCAACCTGTACCAGAATGATGGGAAGAAGAAAGTTTGGAGAAGAATTGGAACAGCTCATGATCCAAAGCACACCACATCTTCTGTAAAACATGGTGGAGGCAGTGTGATGGCATGGGCATGCATGGCTTCCAATGGCACTGGATCACTTGTGTTTATTGATGATGTGACAAAAGACAGAAGCAGCCGGATGAATTCTGAAGTGTATAGGGATATACAGTACTTTCTGCTCAGATTTAGCCAAATGCAGCAAAGTTGATTGGACGGCGCTTCACAGTACAGATGGACAATGATCCAAAACATACTGCAAAAGAAACCCAGGAGTTTTTTTAAAGCAAAGAAGTGGAATATTCTGCAATGGCCAAGTCAATCACCAGATCTCAACCCGATAGGGCATGCATTTCACTTGCTCAAGACAAAACTTAAGACAGAAAGACCCACAAACAAGCAATAACTGAAGACAGCTGCAGTAAAGGCCTGGCAAAGCATCACAAAGGAGGAAACCCAGCGTTTGGTGATATTCATGGGTTCCAGACTTCAGGCAGTCATTGCCTGCAAAGGATTCTCAACAAAATATTGAAAAGTAACATTTTACTTAGGGTTATGTTTATTTGTCCAATTACTTTTGAGCCCCTTAAATGAGGAGCGTTTGTATAAAAATTGCTACAATTCCTACATGTTTAATCATATATTTTTGTTCAACCCCTTGAATTAAACCTTAAAGTCTGCACTTCAATTCCGTTGTAGTTGTTTCATTTCAAATCCAATGTGGTGGCATGCAGAGCCCAAATCATGAAGATTGTGTCACTGTCCAAATATTTCTGGGCCTAACTGTACATCTGCCCCCTTTTAAGTGTGACTGAAATGGACTGTGGACTTTATGCATGTATTCAGATTGTGAATGCTGATTTACAGATAATTTTTGGCACTTCATTGAGTGGTTCAAGATTGCAGCATGACTGAGAATATTTGTAATTTTTTCCTCATACATGTGCAAGCATTGTTTAAAATGCCTGTCTCTGCTTCTGTTTTTCATCTGAATTATATAGCTGATTATATAGCTAGATGACTACGCTGTCTTCTAAATTGTGATGTCTCCCATTTTGAGTTATCTCTCACAGGCCCCAACCGTTCTTCCGTCATCACACCCAACACTGGTGTACCACAGGGCTGTGTGCTCAGCCCATTCCTCTACTCCCTCTACACCTATGACTGCAGGCCTATGTATGGATCCAATTCCATCATAAAGTTCGCAGATGACACCATGGTGATTGGACTCATCAGGGACAACGACGAGTCAGATTACAGGGCAGAGGTTGAGCACTTGGCTACTTGGTGCGCTGACAATAACCTGCTCCTTAACACCAGCAAAACCAAGGAGCTCATAGTGGACTACAGGAAGGAGAGGGAAGAGACACATGACCCCATCCATATCAATGGCATAGCTGTTGAACGTGTCCCCAGCTTCAAATTCCTGGGGACCCACATCTCGGAGGACCTGTCCTGGTCAGTTAACACCACCAGCCCGATCAAGAAGGCCCATCAGCGCCTCTTCTTCTTGAGGACATTGAAGAAGAACCATCTGTCAACTGACATCCTGGGCAACTTCTACCGCTGCGTGATAGAGAGCACCCTGACCAACTGTATCACAGTCTGGTATGGGAGCTGCTCTGTAGCTGACCGCAAGGTGCTGCAGCGGGTGGTGAAAACCGCCCAACGCATCACAGGGACTCCACTTCCAGCTATAGAGGACGTCTACAGGAAAAGATGTCTGCGCCGGGCACGCAGCATTCTTAGGGACTCCAACCATCCTGCTCATGGACTGTTCCAGCTTCTCCCCTCCAGAAGACGTTTCAGAAGCCTTCGGACTAGAACCAGCAGGTTTAGGAACAGTTTCTTTCCAACAGCTGTCACGTTATTGAACTTAGTTCCCCGCTGACTCTCTTACAATCATCTTTTACCATCCTCACCTGTACATAACTGCATAACTACATAACTACATCTAACTTATTGCACATTATTTGCACATAACAGTACTTTTAACTTTCTGCACTGCTGCATATATTTGCATATTATTGCTTAAATTGCACATACTGTTAATTACCATATATACTGCACTGCTGTCCTTTGCACTTCTGATTGGATGCTAAACTGTGTTTCGTTACCTTGTATTCATACATGTGTAATGACAAAGTTGAATCTAATCTATTCTAATCTAAACTTTAGTTAGAGACTTCTCACAAATGTTTTGTTTGAGAGGCACAAAAAGGTTTCAGTGTGCTTATGCACATAGTATCAAGATGACAGAAAATGTGGCAGGTGATTACATTGTCTTGTTCAGTTACTGTTTACAAGTATACAGTATGTGAATGACAGTGTTGAAATTGAATTCCACATACTGGTATGTTGTAAGCCAGGATGGTTGGTGTTTGATTTTTATTAATAATACATACCAAATCAGATTTTGTTTCACCTGTCTTTTTAGTGGTTTCGTGTGAAAAGAAAATTCCAAATATTACAAAGCACAATAACTGGTAAATGGCGTTCACTTATATAGCGCTTTTTCTCATCTCTGGATGACCAAAGCGCTATACAGATGCTGCTATCCACCCATTCACACACTGATGGCGGCAGAGCTGCCATACGCACACACAGGTGCTAGCCTGGCTACCAGGAGCAACTGGGGGTTCAGTGTCTTGCTCAAGGACACTTTGACATGCAGACTGCCGACATCAAACCCCTGACCCTTCGATCAGTACTCGCCACACTACACCTGTGCCACAGCCGCCCCAATAGTTTTAACTGAACATGAATTATTCATTTTAAAATAATTAAATTGTATTTGCAAAAACAAACCAAAAAAAAAAAGTCACCTAGCTAATGTAAATCATTTGGTTAAACTGCATTAGATAAAAAAAAGAGTTGGTCCAATGAAATAATATTGCATTAATTAACGGACACCATTTGGTTCATGTTAACAATATAAAATTGAGTTGTACCAATGAACTTGTGTATAACTGTGAAAATATGCATTTTTTGGATGGAAAACCTGCCCAAATTTGAACTGAGTTCATCCAATGGGACATTTTTTTGAGTGTGGGGCAGGCGGACGTAGTCAACACAAACCCAGCACTTCATACATGTGGTCAGGATGGAAATGTGGCCAGACGTCCATCGGCAGGCTGGGGGAGACGGAGGAAGTGATGGTATTGGAAACCTCGCGGGTGAGTATTTTTTTTTTTTAAATCACACACTGTTTTTGCTGATGTGTTCCATTAATACTCACTATAAACATGCGAATGAATGTGGTGAAGCGACACATTTAATTGCTTAGACCGAGCGTTTTGAGGGCCACTCAAAGACAAATTTGGTGAAATTGACGGAAGTTGACGATGATTGGCAAAAATTGCGAGAAAGTTGCGGTGATTGGACAAAGTTGCAAGGTTGCACAATAGTTCTTATTGTTTATCTTTTGTTCTTATTAAAGACAAAAATTGAATAGAAAGGAGATGTCTTTACCTTCTTAATATGTTTCGACTGTACACTGCAGCCTTCATCAGAAGAGTCAGCTGATTGCTGCCAGGTGACATTTATCAGCTGACTTTCATAGGGAGAGAATTGGTGCATCTTTTAAGGGTACTGTCATTATTGAGGCGTTCTTGCACTATATGTAGTGTGACATCAACAGGTGTCTTTGTGAACAGTGAAATGACATCATGTGAAATGAGGATCTCATCTGATTCTATTTTCATATTTTTGAGTTCTTGTGCCAGTTCTTTTGAGTTTTTGCAGTGGAAATCTGATAGTCCAAGGAGGGGTTTGATGATTTCACTCAGGGCTTTTGATAAATTGTACGTGACTGACCCAATACTGTCTTATTATTGGCCACAGTGGGATATCCTTTTTATGTATATTTAGGGTTCCATAGATCCGGGGGGTGATGCTGGCTGTGGGTGTCAGGTGATCTTATGCGTCCTTTGTGATTTCTTTACTTTCTAATAGGGGTTTGAGAAGGGCTTTTAGCATTTTTTTCTTTTCTTCTGTGGGATTTGTTTTTATGATTTTGTATGTGCTGCTGTCTTCCAACATGGTTTCCATCTGTTTTTCATATGTTTCCATGTCCAATATTACTTTCGTTCTGCCTTTGTCTGATGGGAAGATTGTGATTGTTTTATCTTTCTTGAGTGAGGTTAATGCTTTTTCTTCTTCTTTTGTAACGTTGCTTTGTGGTAATTTGGCTGTTTTGAGGATTCCTGGGACTGCGTTCCGGAGTGATGCTTTTTCCCCTTGGTCCTGGATTTTTTCACATGCCAGTTCTGTTGTGAGGATGTATTCTTCATGAGGTATTCTAAGCTGGTGTGATGGCGAAGTTCAGTCCTCTGCTCAGCAGTGTTTTCTCCGTGTCAGTGAGTGTGTGTTTTGACAAGTTTTTGACCCACTTAGCGTTCGTTTCCGTGTGTGTTTGCCTTCGTCCGTTCTTCCTTTCTGTAAGTTTTTTTAGTTTTTTTAATTGGCGTTTTTTCAATGTAATGAATTCCTGTTCATGTGCGTGTTTTAATTGTGCTTCTATCTGCTCCTGCGTTTCCTGGTCGGTCGGGTCGTATTTCTTGAAAATGTCCATTTTCTCCTTGATCTGGTTGTTGATTCTGTCCACTTTGTTTGCTGTCATTCTTACCTGTTCTTTGATCAGGTCTTTCCATGCTTTACTGATAATTTTCTCTGTGTTTTTGGTTGGAATTGGATTTCTTATGCTGAGGCTTGCTGGTGTGACATCCTCATCTCTGCAACGGAGGTTAAATCTCAGTGGTTTCCGAAGCGTGCCAGTGTTTTTTTTTCCAATTTCTCCAGCCAGCAGAAGTCTTTAATGGAATTTTGTCCATAACTTCCACATAATAGGTCAAGTAGGTTCATTTTGTCTTCTTTTAATTATTTATCTTTTGTTCTTATTAAAGACAGCTGACTTTCATAGGCGGCCTACGAAAGTCAGCTGATAAATGTCACCTGGCAGCAATCAGCTGACTTTTCTGACGAAGGCTGCAGTGTACAGTCGAAACATGTTAAGAAGGTAAAGACATCTCCTTTCTATTCTATTTTTGTCTTTAATAAGAACAAGAGATAAATAATTAAAAGAAGACAAAATGAACTTATTTGAGCTAATAGTTCTTATTGGCTGATTTCATGTGAATTAACATTATCGCAACATCGTGAAATCCTGGAGGGACTGACTTTTTTGACAAATGTTGGCGAGAATCCAGCTAATATCTCACGGAGTGGCGAATGCTGAGCAACGCTGTTTTTTTTGGGTTTGTTTTTGACCGTAAAAACTATATGTGAAATGCTTTGGCAACCTTTAACAAAACCCAAAATACTCAAGGTTTGTGAGATATGGTGGTTATACACCAATATCCAGACCAAGATTTATATTTCTGTGATGTTGTTTACATTTGGTTTGGTTACATTTGGTTTCATACTGATCCTTTTCCAAGCAAATTAATCAACTTTACTTAATGCACCACGGTCTAGTTATCTTGAAGCTGTCCTGTTGTCATGGTGATATTTGTGTTGGTAGTATGACCAAAAGCTAGCAAGCATGCTACTCATCCTCCAATGTGTTTTCTGCAGCTCTGGACACATTGATAACTACACTTTAAGTGTACACTGGTTAACCCAATGACGGGTGAATGGCATAAACCCCTATTGGTAAAGGTTTTTTCAAGAAAATATTCAGTTCAGATGTTAGAGATTTCCATAGCTATAACTTGAAAGTGGTAAGAGATAATGGCTTACTATCAATTAGAAAGATGTAGAATATGATCCAAAGTTTGAAGCAAAGTTTGGAGCAAATTTATGCATCTAATTTGCATAATGCTGCGGTAGCCATATCGAATTACATAGCTTTCAGTCAAAAGTGGACTTTGGACATATTTACACAAAGAATGGTTCTGCTTTTTGTCACCGTTTCTTGTTTTGGGCATTTTGTTTTCTGATCTTCAAAGTATATGAACCAGAAAATCAGTACAATATAGTACAATGTAAACAAAACAATAAAAAAAAAACAGACATTCATCACTTACCGCTGGTGAAGGCGGCTCGCTTTACCCTTTTTGTGGCATCTTGGCCGTTTTCTCTTCTGTCTGGCATTTTTGCTTTCTCTCCCACATCCAGAAACTAATATGATTATCCCACCTAAGTTTCGCTTTTATTCTGCCGCTATTTATGTTATACGACGACCTGGAACCGAAGTGATTGTTTTCCCAAGTCACATGGTGCTGGGGGGGGGGCATCAGGTAAACATCAGGCAGCTTCGCCCACCCTCTGTTAAAACAAAATGTAAATATTTACTTTCATAAGCTAAATAATCTCTTTTTTGAATCATAGTTGGCAAATTTGGGAGCAAATGCTCCTCCATATGAGACCAAATATGTCCACAGGAATCGGTAACATCCATATGTGTTTGTCTTAAAATTTCTTTCTCTCTGGTGTATTGTTTCTCTCCGCAATAATTCCTCCAAGGCAAGAGCAGTAAGTTATACGTGTCTGCCACCCTGTGAGGTAGAATTCTTAGTACAACTGGGAAGTGTTTGGCACGTCACAGTCGCAGGTGCAGTACACGTCGCAGCACTGCGCCTGTCACAGTGGTGGCGCTATCCATTCATGCAATCAACAATGATAAAGGGTTAAGACTCGATCAGTGGTTAGCACTGTGGCAACACAGCAACTCACCCTTGGCTATGGGATCCCGGGTTTGATCCCAGCCCCTTACCAACAGTGATCTGTATGGCGTTTGCATGTTCTTCCTGCGTCTGTGTGGGTTTACTCAGGGATTTCTCCGGTTTCCTCCCACAGGGCAAAAACATGCAGGTTAGGTTAATTGGAGACTCTATAGAGGCCCTAGGTGTGAATGGTGAAGGGATAGCGCCGTACCGTGGCTGCTTCATCCATCCAGGTGGATGCCCTGAATTTCCCCTCTGGGAATCAATAAAGTACACAAAATCAAATCAAAAATTATTAGTTGGTGAACTAGTTTAGTGAGGCTAGAATATTATCCAGGTGTCCTTCTCATCAGTCGTGGTGATTTTTTGCTTGTTCATTTTTTTTTTTTTTAATTGTCTCATCCTCTGAAAATATCTGGTAAGTTTTTACATGTTAATGATTTTTTTTTTCAAGTGAATATTTATGCCTCTAACAGTCATATTTTCTCTCTTCGAGTGTTACCACGGTTCATTTTCCCTCTTACCAGCTGCCTTCCTGTGTTTGGTCTGAAAGTCAGAACCTTTCAGAAAATTGCTTTCACACTCCAAACAAACCTTAAGAAGGCTTAGTTTGATCCAGACTGAGACCACCTCTTAGGTCTTTCCTTTGGTTCAGGGGAGGTTTCATCCCCAAAATGTTGATCTGAATAAAACTGAAAAGTCTGAATGGCCAGACCAAAAGGGTTAGGTGTGAAAACACCCTCAGATTAGATATGTCTTTGAGTTTTGCGCTAGCTAGGAAAAAGTTATGAAATTTTAAACTATTACAAAAAAAAAATGTTTTAACGTCAACTTATATACAGTATGTTGTAAAGCAGAAAAGAATTCCAAACAATAAAAAGGTTAAGCAAACAAGCTCACAAAGTCATTTATTTTCTCGTGCTGTCAAAGATAATGGGATAACACACCACTGTGTTTGTTTTTTATTTTGATGTGCGATTAGCGGGTATGTGGGCACATGTTTCTGACCCTGATGGCTTTCCATATTTAGGGCACTGCAGTTCGGGAAGTCAGAAAGCACACCACGGACAACAAAAAATGCCCATGAGCTAAAATGGACAAAGAAAAGTCAATAATTGCAACTTCAGCATTACTTTTAGGTTATAGAAAATATTAGCTTAATTAAGAGTTAATTGTGGACATCATGTGATTAATGGTGATAAATAAGTTTATTCATTGGCTGACAGCACTTATTTTCCTGAAAGTATGTTCATGCCTAACTCGGTTTCATACTAACCAGCATATTAGCTCCATCATTGCTTTATTTGGGGTCATGCACTGTGTTCCAAATTATTATGCAAATAGGATTTTAGTGTCATAAACATTCAGTTTTTTTGTTTTTCCAATTAATCTCATGAATGGTATTGTGTCTCAGGGCTCTTTGCGTAACTGATATAAATCTCAGACACCTGTCATAATTAGTTTGCCAGGTGAGCCCAATTAAAGGAAAATTACTCAAGAAGGATATTCCACATTTTTAAGCATGCCACAGGTTTCAAGCAATATGGGAAAGAAAAAAGGATCTCTCTGCTGCCGAGAAGCATTAAATAGTGCAATGCCTTGGACAAGGGATGAAAACAGATATTTCACGAAAATGTAAGTGTGGTCATCGTACTGTGAAGAAATTTGTGGCTGATTCAGAGCACAGATGGGTTTGTGCAGATAAAGGCATAATGAGGAAGGTTTCTTGCCAGACAAATTAATCAGATTAAGAGAGCAGCTGCTAAAATGCCATTACAAAGCAGAAAACAGGTATTTGAAGCTGCTGGTGCCTCTGGAGTCCCACGAACCTCAAGGTGTAGTATCCTCCAGAGGCTTGCAGTTGTGCATAAACCTACTATTCGGCCACCCCTAACCAATGCCCACAAGCAGAAATGATTGCAGTGGGCCCAGAAATACATTGAGACTGATTATCAAACATTCTTGTTTACTGATGAGTGCCGTGCAACCCTGGATGGTCCAGATGGATGTAGTAGTGGATGGTTGGTGGATGGCCACCATGTCCCAACAAGGCTGCAACGTCAGCAAGGAGGTGGCAGAGTCATGTTTTGGCCCGGAGTCATGGGGAGAGAGCTGGTAGGCCCCTTTAGGGCCCCTGAAAGTGTGAAAATGACCTCGGCAAAGTATATAGTTTCTGACTGACCACTTCCTTCTATGGTACAAAAAGAAGAACTGTGCCTTCCATAGCAAAATTATCTTCATGCATGACAATGCACCATCTCATGCTGCACAGAATAGTTCTGTATCATTGGCTGCTATAGGCATAAAAGGAGAGAAACTCATAGTGTTTCACCCTCAGTGTGGTGCTCTCATGGGTTCATGCCACTCTCCACACCACTGCCTTTGTGTTTATTTATACTGTTAGCTGTTATGGCTCCACTTGTTGTTTTCATCCCATGAGCTGCTTTATTTTCCAATAAAGTCATGTCTAAAAGTCACCCAGTGATTGAGTCCTCCTCTTTGCCCTGGAGGCGCCAACATAACTCATAGCTGTCATGGGTTTTGAGTTGTTTTCATATTCTTTATTAATGTTATTGTGGTTATTCTGCTAGACTTTAGGTATTTTGGAAGGGTTTCCTGCGTAGTCTTAGTTTTATTCTGAAATGCTTCCTGTTTTGCTCCTGTCTTTTTATTGTGGTTGATTCCTTTTCCTTTCTTTACTTAAGATTCCTGATTTACTTTTAAGTTATGTAATCCTGCCCAGCTGTTCCGTATGTGTTCATTGCCAGTTTGGTATTTAAATTGCCGTCAAGTTGTTTGCTCATTGTGGTGACATTAGGATTTCTCCCCTGCCACGAGTTGGACTGTCTCCTTCTCAATTTATATCCAGTAACAAGTGAGCTGATCAGGATTTGACTCTGTATTGCCCATGAGCTGCACTGTTTTTTAATTTAATAATAAACTGTGTGAACTGGAGTGCTGTGTTTGGGTCTTTCATTATGCCATGCAAATATAACAACAGCTTAGTTTCAACTCAACTAATGCGGCCTGTAATGTTTGTTTTTGGCCACCAGGAGCAACTGGTGGCCAGGTGAGCACCTGTGTGTATGGCAGTTCTGCCACCACCAGTGTGTGAATGAGTGTGTGAATGGGTGGATTGCAGGATCTGTAAAGTGCTTTGGTCATCGTAGATGAAAAGAAAAGCGCTGTATAAGTGAACGCCATTTACCATTTTAAATTGCTGCTTCTGGATCCTCCTTTGAATAAATAAACACAATAAAGGGATCAGCGTTTGACTTTTGTGATTCAAAGGACATTGTTGTCTCTGCAGATATGTTGTCAAATGTGCAAATCACCCAAGGGTTCCATCAGTCATTCTGACACATGGACGTCATGAGTGTTCTGTTGAATCTCTGCACCATTGAACAGCAGTCAGAAAGTTCATCGAAGTGGGACAGTATCACAAACACAACAGAGGAGGTGGGTTTTTACTTGCAGGTAACCAAATTTAATTCTTTTTGTTTCAGACTGATTGAAATTATATTTTAGCCGATTTATAAGATAAGATAAGGTAAGCCTTTATTAGTCCCACAATGGGGAAATTCCAGGATTGCAAAAGCACAGGGATAGCAACACTCAGAGCAACAATCAAGAAGACAAGAAAAAAAAAAAAAGAGCAGTGAATATACATATGTACATATAAATATATAAACACACAGTGCGGAGCATTGTAGCTAGATGGAATGAACAGCATAACCATCTACTTAGTTATCCTACATGATATGATTATGTACTCATACATATTGTCACCCTCCGTAGCGACCTGTATTGTCCTAGTTGTATACCGGAGGGGACCATTGTGTATGCTATTTGTATGTGTGTATGTGTGTGTTTATGTTGCTTCATAAATCATCTGTATAATGTGGATGGGATACATCCTGCACCTTCACAGTCAAACAGAATTAAATTACATTTTAAGTTTTGATTGAGATGTGTTGCAATGTTTTGTCAAAATTGTCAGCAGTTATCAACTGTTTCCTGTCTGTGCAAATTTACACATTTCGTTAAGCTGGCATTGGCAATAGTGCTACGTAAATTGCAACAAGGGGATTAGAAATTTAACTCATTTCATTATGTATATAGTGCAGCAGTTAACTTTCAAAAGTGGATACAAGCACCAATTTTGCTGCAAATACTCCTTAAATACTACTCTTAAAAAAAACCCATGGGCCACTTGAAAATCCACTTATGATTTCAAGATGGCAACAATTTTCATATGGATTTTACTACACAATCTCACTATGTTGACCAGTTCGGATGATCTTGGTGTCTAAAATTAGGTTTTGAGTATGGGAAAGCAAAAAAAAAAAAAAAAAAAAAGGTCTAAATCAGTTATGATTCAGTTCTACATGATCAAAATGTATATTATAATGCTAGGATCATCGTTATAGGGCACGTCTATGCATTTTTATTACAAGAAGTAATTGTTCTGTACCAGATATGGTGGCCATCTTGAAATTGGCAGCCATCTTTAATTTAATGTGGCCCATGATTTTTTTTTTCCCTCTTCAAAAGACTTATGTCTAAGGTGTTTTTGTGCCAAAATCTGTGCTTGTGTCCACTTTTAAAAGGTTCCCCTGAAATATTCAATTATCTGATGGACTAATACTGTGGACAGTACAAATGCCCCAAAGCTGATTTAACAACTGCCACTCTTCTCTTCAGGGTATCTTCTACCTTTAGTACAGTCGATATGGAAGTTAATTCCTCTTCCCCGTCCACCTCTTCCAATGATTCACTGCAAACATTCTCCCACTGTGATAATTTCCCAGACAGCCATTCAGTCATAATTGCCTTCCAAGTAATTAGGAATTCCTTTGTTTTCCCCCTCTCCATCTTCATCC
Source organism: Pholidichthys leucotaenia (assembly GCA_020510985.1). Lineage (NCBI taxonomy): Eukaryota > Metazoa > Chordata > Actinopteri > Cichliformes > Pholidichthyidae > Pholidichthys > Pholidichthys leucotaenia. The sequence continues at coordinate 72,347,657 of CM035836.1, forward strand.
TCTACCTAGGCTTTCAACAATGGCGGCGGCAGCCCACTTTCAAAGCAACAAGTCACTCTGACATGTTTACATACCACATGGCAGCCATTGAGTTGATTGGGAATTTGGGGGTGGCTTTTTCCCATTTTGATCTCTCCAATACTGAGACAGTGGGGGGTGTTATTGGCAGCACAGTTTTCCCTGCACAGAACTGCTTTCACATGCTAACCTGTGTGGAGCGCTACCTGGCCGTTGTCCACCCCATCACCTACCAGGGGCTGAGAAATGACCGTACCCTCAGGATCAGGAACATCACCATTGGTTGTGTTTGGCTGTTCAGCTATCTGTATGGTCCTTTAATAGCACTGGTCAATGTTTCTGAAAGAACCATCCTTTTTGCTGCTTATTGGGCATCTCCTTCTCTGTTGTCTCCTTCTGCAGCCTTTGCATTCTCTGTACTCTGATTCGTCCAGGCCCAGGGGAAGGAAATAGAGGTTTGGGTCAAGTTGATCAATCAAAACAGACAACATTCTTTACTATTTTGACCATATTGGCAATACTGACTGTCTGGCTTCTTGGGATTATTGTTCTTAATGTTATTTATAGCTCATCAGCGCTGGAGAGCAGTGTAAGTTGTCTCATCTATTCTTCAGGGCTCTTGTTTGATCTTCCCAGCTGTTTGATGTTACCTCTTCTTTATCTACATAGGAGAGGAAAAATATCATGTTTCTCTTGTAATGGTGGGAAATGATCATTTCGATGAGGTGCGTTTTATTAGAAAGGATGGGTGTGCCGCACCATCACACTTCTATTTATTTTCCTGAAATATATAAGTTTACGCCTTTGCCATTAGGAGGATGGGCTCCAGTTTAACAGCATTCCTCTTCCTTCCATGATTTTGGGGAACGTACAACCCCTGAGAAATAAAGTAGATGAAATTCAAGGGAATGTACGCTACCAGAAGGACTTCAAAAACTGCTGTGTCATGGCTTACAGCGCATGACCGGGATGCGGACCTGTGGATTGACGGCTTTGAAGCCCCACTTCGCTCGGATCGGCAGGAAGAGGTAACGGGGAAATGTCAGAGGGGCGGCTTATGTTTATATATTAACAAACAGTACTGCACATCTGTCACGGTCAGACAGCGCATCTGTACACCTGATGTGGAGCTTCTGTCCGTATTGCTACACCCCTTTTATCTGCCCCGCGAGTTCCCCCAACTTTTCATCACGACTGTGTACATTCACCCGAGTGCAGACGCTGACTCCGCCTCCAGCACCGTCTTTGATGTGGTACAGCAGCTGCAGTCAATTTCTCCAGAGGCTCCAAACTTTATTCTTGGGGATTTTAACCATGTTTCTTTAAAGAAGACACTTAAAAACTTTTATCAGTATGTCTCCTGCCCAAACAGCCAAAAAAAGACATTGGACCTGTGCTATGGATCCAGTGAGAGGGCCTATAAGTCACTTCCCCTTCCTCCTTTAGGATCCTCAGATCACAACTGTGTACATTTGCTGCCCACATATAAAACTGCTCTCAGAAAAGGCAAGGTGAAGACCAGACACATAGATGTGTGGACAGAGGATTCAGTGCACTGCCTCCAGGAATGCTTTAACTGTACGGACTGGGAGGTTTTCACATTGTCCTGCAGGGATGATTTGGACTCTTTGGTAGACGTCACATGCTCATTCATGGCTTTCTGTAAAAATATGATCGTTCCATGTAAACGTGTCAAAATATATCCCAACAACAAGCCATGGGTTACAAAATCAGTTAAATCCTGCTTACAGAGGAAAGCACTTGCCTTTAAACAGGGGTCTGTTTCTGAGCTACAGGTTGCCACAAAAGAGCTGAAGTCCGAAATTTTAAGAGCAAAACAGAATTATAAATCAGAGTTGGAAAGCAAGATGGCAGCAAAGAAGCTTGGTTCAGCCTGGGCCAGTATTGCAGGCCTTCAGAGCACAGAGCGCAGTAATCGTGTGTTTTTAGATGGTTTTAATTCAGACACGGAGCTGGCTAATGCTCTTAATTGTTTTTATGGTCGTTTTGATTCCTCTGATTTTAGCACAGAAACCCAAGATTTGAAACAGAAACTCAAAGACAATCAGCACTTTTAATATTGAGGTGCAGGATACTAAAAGGGAATTTTGTGCTGTAAAAGTGAACAAAGGTCAGGGCCCTGATAATATATGTGGGCGATTGGTAAAGTCCTGTGCACATGAACTGAGTCCTGTATTTCATTACATTTTCAATAAGTCCTTACAGACACAACATGTGCCTAAGATCTGGAAAGATGCTGTGGTTGTTGCCGTTCCAAAATCCAGCTGTCCTTAAACGATAAACAACTTTAGACCAGTTGCTTTGACTTCAATTTTAATGAAAATTTTTGAAAAACTGGTCAGATTTGAGGTCCTAAAGCAAACTGAACATGCATTGGATCCTTTGCAGTTTGCATATAGGCCTCACAAAGGAGTGGAGGACGCCACTGTCACTCTGTTTAACATGCTTTTATAACATCTGTATTTTAATGGGACACACGCCAGGCTTATTTGTGGACTTCTCCTCCGCCTTTAATACAATCCAACCTCATATTTTAGTTGAAAAGCTCCTGCAACAATTTGATTTGAGCAATAATCTGGTGGGTTGGATTCTGGATTTCTTAACCAACAGGATGCAGAGAGTAAGGGTCAATGGTACATTGTCTGACCAAAAGTGCTCTTCTACTGGCTCTCCTCAGGGGTGTGTGTTGTCACCACTACTCTTCATCTTGTACACAAACATGTGTCGGAGCAGACATGACAACAGACACATTATAAAGTATGCTGATGATTCAGTTATTGTCAGTCTCCTCCAGGATGGTGAGAGTGGCCACGGCCCAGTAGTTGATGATTTTGTTCACTGGTGTGAGGATTCCTACCTGCAGCTGAACACGACAAAAACTAATGATATGATTATTGACTTTAGGAGGAAAACTTCCAGGCACAAAGTCATCGTACTAAAAGGCCAGACCACTGAATGTGTACAATCCTACAAATATCTTGGGACCATTATTGATAGTAATTTAAACTTTGAAGAGAACTGTGAAAGGGTGTGCAAAAAGGGTCAGCGGCATTTGCATTGTTTGAGGAAACTTGCATGCTTCCAAATTGACCGAACCATAATGACAATGTTTCATCGAGCTTTTATTGAATCTGTTTTATCCTTTTCTTTAGTGTCATGGTTTGGTCAGATAAAACTGAAACAGAGGAAATCCTTGGATCAGGTAGTTAGATGGTCCAGTCGTTTGCTCGGTGAGTCACAGCTGAGCCTGACATCCTTGTACACCAGACAGGTACAGAGGATTGCTACCTCCATTTTAAATGATGACTTCCACCCTTTGCACTGCCACTTTCAGCTTCTTCCCTCAAGACGGAGGTTTGCTGTCCCAAATAGTAAAACCCAGCACTACAAAAACAGCTTTGTTCCTGCTGCTGTCAAAGAGTTGAACAAGTTGTAACAATCTCTCTGGCATCCGTCAGTCTCGGGAGACTATGGAGTTGCACTCTGGGTGGTTTTGATGCAGCGTCGGTGTCGGGTGTGACTGAAAAGTCCGATGCGGGAGTGGCAATCCTTGCCGCACTGGACACAGGTGAAGTCTGTTGCTGTTCGGTCTGCCTTGCCTCGGGGCTTTCTCCTCCGTCGCTTCGCCTCAGCTTGCTGTATAATACTTACTAATAATAATTACTGTTCAAAGCTGGACAGGCCTTTCTGCACAATCTGCCTCCAGACCGTCTGGTCTGAGGCTACAGCTTCCCACGTGGTGAGGTCGACATCCATGGCCATCAAGTCCCTTTTGCAGACATCCTTGTAACGCAGTTGGGGTCTGCCTGACAGACGTTTGCCTTGAGCTAGGACACCGTAGAGGAGATCCTTGGGGATCCTGCCATCGTCCATGCGTATCACATGCCCCAGCCAGTGCATGCGTCTCTGTTTCAGCAGCGTGTACATGCTGGGGATTCCAGCTCTCTCCAGGACGCTGTTGTTTGTGACTTTGTCCTGCCGGGTGATATGTAGGATGCGACGGAGACAGCGCATGTGAAATGCGTTAAGCTTCTTTTCCTTTTGGGCTTGCAGGGTCCAGGACTCGCTGCCATACAGGAGGGTGCTGAGGACGCAAGCTCTGTAGACCTGGATTTTGGTATGCTCTGTCAGCTTGCCATTGGTCCACGCTCTCTTTGTCAGTCTGGACATGGTTATAGCTGCTTTGCCGATGCGCTTATTGAGCTCCGTGTCGAGAAAGAGGGAGTCATTGATAATGGATCCCAGGTAGACGAAGTCATGGACAACATCTAGTTCATGATGGAAGATACTCATGCTGGGTGGAGAATCCACGCCTTGTCCCATGACCTGTGTTTTCTTCAGGCTGATGGTGAGTCCGAAGTCGTGACAAACCTCACTAAAACGAGTCATGAGCTGCTGAGTGGGCGGTGATTGCTGCATCATCTGCGAAGAGGAAGTCACGCATACATTTTAGCTGGACCTTGGACTTTGCTCTTAGTCTGGAGAGGTTGAAGAGCTTTCCATCTGATCTGGTTCTAAGGTAGATGCCCTCTTTGGCAGAACCAAAGGCGTGTTTCAGCATGATGGCAAAGAAGATTCCAAACAGAGTCGGTGCGAGAACGCATCCCTATTTCACTCCGCTTCTAATATCGAAGGCAGATGAAGTTGAGCCGTCAAAGACGACTGTGCCTTTCATGTCATCGTGAAATGATCGGATGATGCTGAGCAGCTTGGGCAGACATCCGATCTTGGAGAGGATTTTGAAGAAGTCATCCCTACTAACAAGGTCGAAAGCCTTCGTCAGGTCAATGAAGGCTACGAAGAGTGGCTGCCTCTGTTCCCTGCATCTCTCCTGCAGCTGTCTGAGAGAGAGCACCATGTCGATTGTAGACCTGTTGGCTCGGAACCCACACTGCGATTTGGGGTAGACTCTCTCTGCCAGAACTTGAAGCCTCTTGAGAATAACACGAGCGAACAGCTTCCCGACGATGCTGAGGAGAGAGATGCCACGGTAGTTATTGCAGTCACTCCTGTCACCTTTGTTCTTATATAGTGTGACGATGTTGGCGTCCCTCATGTCCTGAGGCACTTCGCCTTCTCTCCAGCACAGACAGAGGATTTTATGCAGCTCCGTGATCAGTGACCCTTTGCAGCACTTCAGAACCTCGGCAGGGATGCCGTCCTTCCCGGGGGCTTTTCCGGTGGCAAGGGAGTCAAGGGCCTCGCTCAGTTCATCGATGGTCGGTTCTCCATCAAACTCCCCCAGTACAGGCATACACTCGATGGCATTCAGGGCATCGTCAGTGACTATGTTCTCCCTGGCATACAGCTCAGAGTAGTGCTCTACCCAGCGCTCCATCTGTTGTGCCCGATCCTGGATTACCTCCCCTGTGGCAGACTTTAAGGGAGCGATTTTCTTCTGTATAGGGCCCAAGGCCAGCTTGATTCCATCGTACATCCCCTTGATGTTGCCCGTGTCTGCAGCCAGCTGTATCTGGGAGCAGAGCTGAAGCCAGTAGTCGTTGGCGCATTGCCTGGCACGCTGCTGGACTTTGCTACGGGCGGCCCGGAGGACTTGCAGGTTGCGTTCGCTTGGGCAGGCTTTATAAGCTACCAAGACATTCCGCTTCTCCACGATTACTGGGATCATTTCATCGAAGTGACCCTCGAACCAGTCTGCTGACCTGCTGGTTTTCTTGCCAAAGGTGGTCATGGCAGCCTTGTGCACAGCATCTCTGAAGTGCTGCCACCTTTCTTGGGCACTAGCGCTGGAACGGCCTGGGAGAGATTTCTCAAGCATCCGTACAAATTCCTCCACTTTCTCCTGGTCGTGCGTCTTACTTGTATCAATGCGAGGCCTGCCTTCCTTTATCGTGCGGTGCACTTTCTTGGTTCGCAGTTTGACCTTGCTACATACTAGGGAGTGATCTGTATCACAGTCAGGACTCTGGTAGCTTCGTGTGATCTGGTCGCTGGGTAGACAGCTGCGTCTGGTGAGAATCAAATCAAGCTGGTGCCAGTGCTTGGATCTTGGATGTCTCCAGGAGACTCTGTGTTGGGGCTTCATGTTAAAGAATGTGTTTGTGATGCAGAGACCGTGATGGCAACAGAGTTCCAGTAGGCGTTGTCCATTTTCGTTCATCCTTCCTATGCCAAACTGGCCCAAACCAGTAGGTCAAGAGATGTAGTTGGCACCAACTCTAGCGTTAAAGTCGCCGAGGATGAACAATGGCTCCTGTTTTGGGATTTTCTCAATGGCGGTACTGAGGGCATCGTAGAATTTGTCTTTAGCTTCCGCCGTAGACGTCAGTGTTGGTGCATAGGCACTGATTAAACTGACTGTCCCCTCTGAGGAGTGAAGCTGAAGGGACAGAATGCGTTCGCTTCCCTCTGTGGGTGGAATAATGGATCCCAGGAGGGTGTTCCTAACCGCAAATCCAACTCCATGTTCCCTGGTCTCGTCAGGTGGTTTCCCCTGCCAGAAAAAGGAGAAGTCCCTCTCTCTCACAGATCTTGACCCTGCAAGCCTGGTCTCTTGGAGAGCGACGATGTCCATCTGCAGTCTGCTCAGTTCCATGTTGATGACTGCTGTCTTGCGAGCATCGCTGATTTCCTGAAGATTGTCAGAGAAACCTGGTGTCATTGTTCTGACGTTCCATGTGCCCATCTTTAGGGAAGGTGTTTTCTTCTTTTTTTTCTTGTTGCTTGGTGCAAGGTTATCGAACCGCTTGTCGGTTTTCACCCTAGACCCCACGCACCCAGTGAGGTTAACGGTCCGTGATGAGGCAGCACCTTATTGGCTGGGGGCTGCCCCGCTTAAGGCGGGCGGTAGCTGTCCAGTGGAGCACGATGGCCCCTCCCACCGTCGGAAGCAGCCCATGGCGTCGAGCTCTACGCCAATCGAGCGAAGACTTATAACCGGTAGACTGCTGCTTCCCGTGTTGTATCGACGCTGCATAGCGAAGCTGGAGTGTCCTCTCCATTGCGCAAAGCCTGGGTAAGTTGATATGGAGGAGAAGCTGTTACCCATGCAGCAGGTCCCCCCTCTCCACGTCGCTGAAATGATCCAATGGAAAGGCAAAAGCCAGTACACATGGTTCCAGGGCCATCGCAGGAGCTGCCAGAGTGACGCTGTAGACAACAACGAACTGCCTTAGGGGCTCCGACTCCGGATTTTTTCTCAGGGTTGACTCCCGAAGCCTTTCCCATGAGCAGGTATACCACAAGGCAGCGGAGGTTTGAAATCAGGGTTTTCCTTCCCCTAGATGAGCTGCCTTCCCAGCTATCGAGCCCCACCTACCCGAAGCAATCTGGTTTTAAGGCACCAGAAACCCGCCTTCACCCCTTCTCCTGTCAGTAGAAGCAGTCCCGCGACGAGCACACCAGGAGCTGGACTTAGTTGTCAGAGGCTGTAAGAGACGCACGCCATATGGGAGCACTTTGTAGATAGTGGGAGCTTATCCCCACTTCCACCCCCGGCTATGACAACCTTGGGACCTTGTAAGTTGTAACAATATATTGCACATAATTTAGTTACCTATTTATTAACTCCATTTTATATTTACTTATTTTTGTAGGATTTTTATTTGGGTTCTAAATCTTTTATTGGGTTTTAGACTTTTGAGTTTTTAACCTCTTTGACTAGTTTTTAACTTTTTAATATGACCCTTCTCTCTTATCTCTGGTTTTTCTCCCATCTCTTTGTCTTTATATCCTGATTGATGGAGCCTTGAATATTTTTATCATGTTTATAGTCAGCTTCATGTGTGCCTGTGTTTGTGTTTATGTTGAATGTAATTGTGGTTTGTAAATATGGATGTCACCAGACTGCAAAACAAATCTACCAACAGGTACAAATAAAGTAACCTGAACCTGAACCTGAACCTCCTGTCGTTACCCTGGGGGGCTCCTACATTGTGAATGCCATTGTTGTAGCCAAGAATAGACTGAGACCAGAGTGGAGAAAGACCAAGACTTTAAAGGGTCAAGAACAAGTCAAGACAGACACCAAGTCAGGTAGAGACCAAGTATAGATACAGTGGTGTGAAAAAGTATTTACCCCCTTCCTGATTTCTCATTTTTTTGCATGTTTGTCACACTTAAATATTTCAGATCACCAGATTTAAATATTAGACAAAGGAAAAAGTAAACACAAAATGCATTTTTTAAATGAAGATGTTTATTATTAAGGGAAAAAAAATCAAAACCCACATGGCCCTTTGTGAAAAAGTGATTGCCCCCCTAAACCTAATAACTGGCTGGGCCACCCTTAGCAGCAACAACTGCAATCAAGTGTTTGCGATAACTGGCAATGAGTCTTTTACAGTGCTGTGGAAGAATTTTGGCTCACTCATCTTTGCAGAATTGTAATTCAGCCACACTGGAGAGTTTTCGAGGATGAACTGCCTTTTTAAGGTCATGCCACAGCATCTCAATCGGATTTAGGTCAGGACTTTAACTAAGCCACTCCAAAGTTTTCTTTTTTTTTCTTAAGCCATTCAGAGGTGAACTTGCTGGTATGTTTTGGATCATTGTCCTGCAGCGGTGTGGTGCTTCTAATCACAGGGTGCTTAGTATGTAGTGCTGTAGCATAGTGTTGTGTCTGCCTGCTTCTGCATATCTCTCGCTTCCAGCTGCAGCCGCCATCTAGCTCCTTGGAGTGAAAAGGAGGCAGAGTGCGTAAGTCCTCTCTGATGGTACTTACATCTCTATGCATCAAGACTCTCACGTAGCCTTCCAGCGGTACACCACGTTAACTGGATCCTTGCGGTTCCAGGACAGAACAGTGAGGGATCTCGGAGCAGGTTGGAGCCCCAGAGGTACAGTGTGCAGGCCCACCGGCGTGTGGATATGCCCTAACACTTACCAATCCAACCACCTGCTGCCTTGTAGGTTGTGTCTCTTTAGGCAAAGGCCAGGAGAAGGTAACTCCGAAATCAAATCCACCTGCTGCCTTGTAGGTTGTGCCTCTGTAGGCAAAGGCCAGGAGTAGTTAACTCCGAATTCAAATCCATCTGCTGCCTTGCAGATTTGTCTCCACACCAGAGAAAGGCTGCACCCATGCATGCCGCTCATCTTGTGGCAACCTTTGCACCAGGTGGCATATGACATGCATTGGACGAGAGAGCGGAACTGGGAGTGCACAAACCTTTCTCACTTAAATCCATTCATGTGCAGGTCATCTTGTGAATCACATCACATCTATCACTTCAAGTCCTGGGACGACGGGCACGTGGTGACGGGAACAGGCATAGGATGATGCTGGAAGTTCTTAGATACAAACCTGCACTCAGGCGGCTCATGTGTGACGGTCGTTTGTCGTATACTGGGGTAAATGCGGCACTCGTATCCTGCATGAGTGACAGAGCAGCCTTCTTCAGGGACAGCACTGCTCTCCCCACATGGGGAAGGGTACTGAAAAGGGATCCTAAACATTGCTTACTCCACTAAGAACCTGCCAGGCAGCCACACCTGCCTTGTCATCCAATACTGCGGCCGAAGACCAACACGAAAACACCAAATGATCTTTGCCTCATGGAATGTCAGAACCCTTTTAGACTGTGACAACAGACCAGCGCGCCGTACTGCAATACTGGCAAAGATGCTGGGGCAGTATAGCATTGATATTGCAGCCCTCAGTGAGCCCAGACTCGCTGGTGAATCTAGTCTGGAGGAGGTTGGTACAGGCTACACCTTCTACTGGAGAGGCAAGCCAGAGGGAGAACCCAGAATTGGAGGTGTGGGCTTTGCAATATGAACATCTATTGCTCAGAAGCTCGACAGACTACCTACTGCCATCAGCGACAGAATTATGTGCATGCGTATTGGTCTCCACAAGGGACGCCACTTGACCATTCTCAGTGTATATGCTCCCACCATGACATACAGCGACAAGGAGAAGGAAGCTTTCTACAGTGACCTTGACCAAGCCATCAGGTCAACTCCCTCTAGCGATAAGCTCGTAATCCTTGGAGACTTCAACGCCCGTGTAGGCTGCGACAATGATGCCTGGAAAGGTGTTATTGGCAAACATGGTATAGGGAAGCTCAACTCAAATGGCCAACTCCTTTTGGAAAAGTGCAGTGAGCACCAACTCACAATCACTAACACCCTCTTCCAGCAAGCCAACAAATATAAGACAACCTGGATGCACCCTCATTCAAAGTGGTGGCATCTCATAGACTACATCATCGTCAGACAGAGAGATGCCAGAGATGTCAAGCCAGACATGTCAAGCAAATAGGTCCAAGATGGCGCCGCGGATGGCAGCCACTGGCTTCTGCGCTCTGATGTTTTTGATAATTTTGTGTGTTTTTTTGGACTTCTGCTCTTCCGTCCGAGTCACCTTTTCAAGGGAGGAACTACTTTCACTCAGACTATCTCCCAATGCAGCTTCTCCGCCACTTTCTGCTGCTGATCTGAAGTTTTTTCAGGCGACCTTAGCTGTGGGAGCAGCGGCTATTGGCACTGGCGGGAAACGAAGGCGGCGTGGTAAACGTGCTGGTGCGCTAGTCAGGCTGAAGAAACGAGGATATTGCACGCCGCTCCCATCGATCCATCTGGCCAACGTCCGCTCTTTGGCGAACAAAATGGACGAACTGCTGCTCCTGACTCACAAAAACCCGGATTTTAGCAGATCTGGCGCCCTGTGTTTCACGGAGTCCTGGCTGAGTGAACACATCCCGGACAGCGCGGTTTGCCTGGACGGATTCCAACTGTTTCGCGCTGATTGCAGCCGAGAATTCTCTGGAAAGACTAAAGGTGGCAGAATCTGCTTCTGCATAAACGAAGGATGGTGTACTGATGTCACAGTGTTGAAGAAGTTTTGTAGCCCTAACCTAGAATCACTGTTCATGAACTGTAAACCCTTTTATTCACCGCGAGAGTTCTCCTCGTTTATTCTGGTCGGAATTTATATCCCGCCTGTTGCTTGTACAACGGAGGCACTGCAGCACCTCGCTGACCAGACAGCAGAGGTGGAGAAAAAACATCCAGACTCTCTGCTTATCATTCTGGGTGATTTCAATAGAGCTAATCTCAAAAATGAGCTTCCTAAATACAGACAGCATATTAAATGTCCCACCAGGGACACAAATACACTTGACCACTGTTACACAGTTTTAAGAAATGCCTATCATGCTGTCCCCCGTGCAGCTCTGGGTTTTTCTGACCACTGTCTGCTCCATCTTATTCCAACATATAGACAGAAACTAAAAACTTTCAAGTCTGTTGTAAGGACTGTGAAGAAATGGACTGAGGAATCAAAGCTGGAGTTACAAGCCTGCTTTGACTGCACAGATTGGAGTGTTTTTGAAGATGCAGCCATTAACCTAAATGAACTCACTGACACTGTGACATCATACATCAGTTTCTGTGAGGACATGTGTGTGCAGACCAAGACCTTCTGCACATACAACAACAATAAACCCTGGTTCACTCCTAAACTCAAGCAGCTACGTCAGACCAAGGAGGAGGCCTACAGGACTGGTGACTGGACTCTGTACAAGCGGGCCAGAAACATGCTGACGAAGGAGACCAGGCTTGCTAAGAGGAGCTACAGTGAGAAGTTACAACAAAACTTCTCAGCCAACAACTCTGCTTCTGTCTGGAGAGGCCTATGGAATATCACCAACTACAGGAGACCATCCCCCCACCCTGTGGAAAACCTCCAGCTGGCTAACGACCTAAACAGCTTTTACTGTTGGTTTGAAAAGAACCTACAGTTCTCACCTCCCACCCACACAAAAGGATTATCTGCAGCCCCAGGAACTCCATCCCTCCTCCACTCTGACCTCCCACCAGCACTAACGATCTGTGAAGAGGAGGTGCGCCGGGTCTTTCAGAGACAAAAGATCAAGAAGGCTGCAGGACCTGATGGTGTGTCTCCGTCCTGCCTGAGAGTCTGCTCCAACGAGTTGGCCCCCATCTTCACCTGGATCTTTAATAGATCACTGGAGCTGTGTGAAGTGCCTTCCTGCTTCAAACGCTCCATCATCATTCCAGTTCCAAAGAAACCCTCTGTCACAGGATTAAACAACTACAGACCTGTTGCCTTGACCTCTGTGGTCATGAAATCCTTGGAGAGATTGGTGCTGAACCACCTGAAGGTCGTCACAGGCCCCCTGATGGACCCACTGCAGTTTGCCTACCGGTCAAACAGGTCAGTGGATGATGCAGTGAATATGGGACTACACTACATCCTGCAACACCTTGACTCACCAGGGACGTACGCCAGGATCCTGTTTGTCGACTTCAGCTCGGCGTTCAACACCATCATCCCAGGCATTCTTCATCAGAAACTCCTCCAGCTCAAGGTGCCCCCCTCCACCTGCCAGTGGATCTCCAGCTTTCTGACTGACAGATGGCAACAGGTGAAGCTAGGGAGAATTACATCCAGCTCCCGAAAAATTAGTACTGGCGCCCCCAAGGGTGTGTCCTTTCCCCACTGCTCTTCTCCCTCTACTCCAATGACTGCACCTCAGAGGACCCTTCGGTGAAGCTCCTGAAGTTTGCAGATGACACCACAGTCATCGGTTTGATCCGGGATGGTGATGAGTCTGCATACAGGCGGGAGGTGGAGCAGCTGATCCTCTGGTGCGGCCAGAACCATCTTGAACTTAACCCAGCCAAAACTGTGGAGATGACTGTGGATTTCAGGCGACACCCTCCTTCATTCCCCCCACTCACCATCCTCAACAGCACAGTGTCCACTGTGGACTCCTTCAAGTTTCTGGGTACCACAATCTCCCGGAACCTGAAGTGGCCTTCCCATATAGACACTGTCTGGAAAAAGGCCCAGCAGAGGTTGTTTTTTCTGCATCAGCTCAAGAAGTTTGATTTGCCTCAGGAGCTGCTGGTTGTCTTCTACACCGCCATCATCCAATCTGTCCTCTGCTTTTCCATCACTGTCTGGTTTGGATCTGCCACTAAACAGGACAAGACCAGACTGCAGCGGATCATTAAGTCTGCGGAGAGGATCATTGGTACCAACCTACCCTCCATTGAGAACTTATATCAGTCCATAACCAGGAAACGGGTGGGAAACATCTGTGCTGACCCGTCACACCCCGGCCACAAACTGTTTGAACTTCTATCTTCTGGTCGACGTTACAGATCACTGAAGGTCAAAACCACCCGTCACAGGAACAGTTTCTTTCCTCAAGCCATCACTCTGATGAACTCTTAACATTCACCTAGTCCTACCTGTTGCTGTACTCATGACTTTTCATCCATTCTTACATTGCACATAACTCTCACACTGCTTTTTACTTCATTCACATTATATCACTGAATCTGAGTTCACATTGAAATACTGTATGACTGTATATTTTTCATATATTTCTGCAAGTGTGGATAGTCTGAGTAAATAACTGCATACATTATTTTCCTGTATATATTTGCATCCTTTTATAGAAACATGGACAGACTGTAATTTACTGTACATACTCTGTTGTCATTGAATCCTTATTTAAATCTTATTTAAATTTTACACCTGAACAACGAGTGCAAGTTTTTAGCCAAAGTCAAATTCCTTGTATGTGTTGTCCATACTTGGCCAATAAAGCTGATTCTGATTCTGATTCTGATTCTTACCAGAGCCATGCGTGGAGCCGAATGCTGGTCTGGAAGATATGGCGATGTTCCGTGCCGACAGGGAAACGGCGAGCTCCGGTAAGAGCCGGGGAGGTGGGCTATGCATCTATGTTAACAAGAACTGGTGCGTTAATGCCACGTTAGTGTCTAAACACTGCTCTCTGTTGGTGGAGTTCCTTATTGTAAATTGTCGGCCATATTATTTGCCGAGGGAATTCAGCAACGTGTTTGTAGCAGCTGTTTACATAGCGCCAAGCGCTAACGCTAACACTAATGCTAAGAAGGCACTCGGGGAACTGCACAATGCGATTAGTGAAATCCAAACTTCACACCCGGACAGTTTTGTGGTGGTTGCGGGGGATTTTAACCACACCAGCTTAAAGACTGTGCTCCCCAAGTTTAAACAATGTGTAGACTTTAAGACCAGAGGAGAGAATATGTTGGACTTAATGTACACAAACACAGATGCATATAAGGCGATACCCCGCCCCCATCTCGGCCTTTCTGACCACATATCCATCATGCTGGTGCCTGCCTACAAACCTTTATTGAAGCGCAGCAGGCCAGCAGTGAAACAAATCAGAATTTGGCCAGAGAGTGCAACCTCTGCACTGAAAGACTGTTTTCTGCACACAGACTGGGAGGTCTTCAAAATAGCAGCCTCCCAGGAAGACAAGACAGATGTGGAGGAGTATGCTGAAATGGTCACCAGCTACATCGCGAAGTGCACAAAGGATGTCACTACAGTGAAGACCATCACTATGCGGGGTAACCATAAGCCCTGGATGACTGCAGAGGTGCGCTCGCTGCTTACAGCCAGGGATGCAGCCTTCAGAGCGAAGGACAGGATCGCCCTCCGCTCAGCCAGATCTGCGCTGGCAAAGGAAATTAAGGCAGCGAAGCGCGCCTATGCGGAGAAAATCTACAGAGGAGTGGTGGAGAGTGTTCTGACGTACTGCATTGCTACATGGTGCTCCAGCTGCAGTATGTCAGACAAAAAAGCCCTACAGAGGATAGTCAAGGGGGCTGAGAGGGTAATTGGAGTCTCCCTCCCCTTTGTCCAAGAACTTTTTCAGAACCGTTGTAGGAGCAGGGCACTGAACATTGTCAAGGACCATTCTCACCCTCTGCATAAACACTTTGAACTTCTTCCATCTGGTAAACGATTCCGGAGCATCAGAGGCAGAACCAGTCCTATCTAAGGTTCTTGAAAAAGTTGTAGCTACACAGCTGATAGACTACTTACAAGACAGTCAACTTCTTCATCCACATCAATTTGGTTTTAGACCAGGATACTCAACAGAAACAGCAAATTGTTGCCTTATTGAAAACGTCAAACAGTCCTTGGACAGGGGTAATGTGGTAGGAGCTGTTTTTCTCGATCTCAAAAAGGCTTTCGATACTGTAAACCACAGTTTGCTTTTATCCAAAATGGTATCTTTTAACTTCTCCCCAAATACATTAGAATGGTTTGCATCTTATCTCCAGAATAGAGAACAGTGTGTAAAAGTTCACCAGGATAAATCCTCATTTTTAAACAACCGCATGGGTATCCCACAAGGGTCCATTCTTGGTCCTTTACTTTTCAGCATTTTTATTAATGACTTGCCGTTACACTGCTCAGCTGCAACATGCCAACTTTATGCAGATGATGCAGTTATTTACACAGCTGCCAAGACTCCAGCACAGGCTGCAGATGTACTGTCTACAAGTATGGTTGATGTCCAAGAGTGGCTCCTCAAGAACCATCTATTGCTGAACCTTCAGAAAACAGTCTCAATGTGCTTTTCAATCAAAAAATGTAACCTGCAACATTTTAAAGTTAATATACATGATCATGACATCAGTTTAGCTACAGAATTCAAATACCTTGGCATTGTACTAGATCCTCAACTCAAATTTAATCTTCATATAAAGAAAATTTCAAAAACAGTAAAAAAAAAAATCTGAACTGCTTTAAATTAATTAGATATTACATACCTTACAAAGCAGCTGCACTGTATATGCATTCTATGGTTTTTTCTCATATATCATACTGTTTGACAGTCTGGGCTCAAGCAGCCCCTTCCACAATAAGACATATAGGTTCATTATATAATCAAACCCTAAAAATCTTGGACAAAAAGCCCATTAGGTGGCATCACTGTAATGTTTTAAAAAAATACAACCTATTGAGTTTTGAGAGCTTCATTGACCTCTGTCTTCTGAAATTAACGTTCAAATGTTTCCATAAATCAGCACCCGAGCCACTTGCTGGTTTCGTCCAAAGACAGGACAGCAGCAGAGCCACCAGGAGTTCTGTTAACAATAACTGTAAAATATTCCACCGCAGAACCACATTTGGACAAACAGCTTTCTCTATAAAGGGCAGTCACATCTGGAACACAATGCCAAATGAAATTAAAATAATAACGGACTTTAAAACATTCACTAAAAATGTTAAAAACTGGCTGAAAAATAAACAAGAATGTACTCATGTATGAATTAATTGTCTGCAAAGTGAGAGTGAATGAAGGGAAGGAATAAATGTGTTTGTTTATAGTGAGTGACGGAGGGAGGAAGGCCTGAAATAGGCAAATGTGAGTTATGTTATATGTGTTAAATGTGAGTCAGGCTGTTATATTTGTGTATTTATAATATTTATAATATTTATGTTAAGTGTGAGTCAGGCTGTTATATTTGTGTATTTATAATATTTATAATATTTATAATTGTGTATTTATAATTTTTCTGCATTGATGTATGTGGTTATTGTGTATATTTTTTTTTTTTCCCATCTTTACTTGATTCTTTTTTCTAAAGCCCATCCAGGGACAAGAGTTGCAAATTAGCTAATAGCTATACACTCTATGTGCAACACATCAGATTGATTGTCTTTGATTAATTGTCTATGTTTATTGCACTGTCCCTGTCAAATAAACTAATCTACAACCACCAGACTGATCAACAGCTTCCTTCCACAAGCTGTCAGGATACTGAACAGTTGACCCGGAATCTCTCATACACACTACTTCACCTACGGACATTTTGTATATTATTTGTATATTATAGTTAGTTAGTTTTTTCCCAAGTATGTCTCAGGGATGTGTGAATGGATGGGGGGTGGGGGGTGAAGTTATGTGTGAGTGTGTCTTAAATCATGCTGCTTCTATTTATATGGATGCCGAGAGAAATGCAATTTCATCTTGCCTGCACTACAGTTGTATGTACAGCAGTATGACAATAAAGTTTGATTTGATTTGATTTGATTTGATTTGATTTGATTTGGTCTGACCACAGGCTGGTCAGAAGCAAGATGGCACTCCACATCAGGCCCAAGATACAAACCAGGAGAGTAAAACCACCAGCCAAACTTCAAGTCTCCTGCATTAAGGACTTCCATATCCAAGAGGATTTGCAGAGGAAACTTCAGGAAACCAACGTACCTGAAAATATCGAGGGTATGGAGGTTGAGGCAGCCTGGAAGCAGTTCAAGGATGCCATCTACTCTGCTAGTGCAGATGTCCTTGGATTCGTCAAACGCAAGCACCAGGATTGGTTTGATGAAAATGACCCGGAAATCTCACAGCTTCTGCACACAATGCACAAAGCTCACAGGAACTACAATGATGACAAATCATCACCAGCCAAAAGATCGCTCTACTTGAACGCAAGGCACACCTTGCAGAGAAAACTCCGCCAGATGAAGGAGTCATGGTGGGACAGTAAAGCCACAGAGCTTCAGGAAGCGGCTGATAAGCATAACAGTAAGCTCTTCCATGAAGGGCTGAGGGCGGTGTATGGTCCTAAGTCCACTGGTAGCACACCCATCTGATCGTCTGACGGAAATAACCTCCATACTGACAAATCGGAAATACTACAACGCTGGGCTGAACACTTCAACACCCTGCTCAATAGGCCGTCATCAATGTGTGAGGAAACCCTGGACGCCATCCCCCAGAGGCAGATACTGGCCGAGCTGGACCTCCCTCCTTCACTGGATGAAGTCAATTGTGCCATAAAACAGACATCTGCGGGAAAGTCTCCAGGTGCCGACGGCATCCCTGCTGAGATTTTCAAAAACGGCGACGTGCATCTGCAGAACAAACTCCTACAGTTATTTATACTTATCTGGCAGTTTGGCACAGTCCCACAAGAGTTTAAGGATGCTTCTATTGTACATCTCTACAAGCGTAAAGGAGACCGCTCTGTCTGTGATAACCACAGAGGTATTTCCCTCCTGTCAGTCGCCGGGAAAATACTGGCATGCATTGTCCTCAACAGGATGTCATGCTGTCTCACTGCTACGGTCTACCCAGAATCTCAATGTGGATTCAGACCTGGAAGAGGTACAGTGGACATGATCTTCACAATGCGACAGATACAGGAGAAATGTAGGGAACAGAACATGGACCTCTACATGGTGTTTGTCGATCTCACCAAGGCATTCAACACGGTAAATAGACCTGGCCTGTGGAAGATACTTCACGAAGTTGGTTGCCCTGACAAGTTCATTTCCATCATAAGGTCTTTCCATGAGGGAATGCAAGCAAAAGTCCAAGGGAATGGAGATGCCTCTGACCCATTTCCAGTAACAAATGGCACCAAGCAAGGCTGTGTCCTGGCCCCAACACTCTTCTCCATTGCCTTTTCTTTCATGCTCATGGAGGCTTTTCGCGACCTGGATAAAGGAGTACACATTCAGTTTAGAACAGATGGTGGCCTATTCGATCTGAGACATTTACAAGCTCGGATGAAGACCATGTCAATGCTAGTCAGAGACCTTCTGTTCGCTGATGATTGTGTCTTAGTTGCACACACACTGGAAGATATTCAGCTCATCACTGACAAATTTGCCACGGCATCAGAGAAATATGGTTTTACCATCAGTATTAAGAAGATGGAGGTCATGTACCAGCCAGCCCCCGGAAAATGCCATGTTCACCCTGTGGTAACTATCAACAACAGCCCACTTAAGTCTGTAGAGAAGTTCTGTTACCTTGGAAGCACCCTCTCTTACTCTGCAACCCTTGACGAAGAGATCAACCAGCGATTAGCCAAGACAAGTGGTTCCTTTGGCATGCTTAGAAGGAGGTTGTGGGATGAACGTGGTATCAAGCTCCACACCAAGATTAAAGTGTTCAAGGCTGTCGTTCTTGCCTCCCTCCTGTATGGTTGTGAGATGTGGACACCATATCGCCGACATATCAAGCTTCTTTAACAGTTTCAACAGCGATGCCTGAGATCCTTATGCAGTATCAAATGGCAGGATAGAGTGACCATTACAGAGGTTTTGGACAAATGCAAGTTACCCAGCATTGAAAGCCTGATCATCAAGGCCCAGCTGCGTTGGACTGGACATCTGGGCAGGATGGAGGACATTAGGATCCCAAAGGCAATGTTCTTCAGCCAACTGCAGCAAGGAAAGAGGTCAGTCGGCAGACCCCATCTCCGTTACAAAGACATCTTCAAAGCTACCCTTAAATCCTGTGACATGGATATCAACTCTTGGCAACATGATGCCCAAGATCGACTCGCATGGCACCATCTGTGTATGCAGGGCGTCAAGCACTTTGAACAGTCCAGGACTACACACTTAATCGAGAGGAGAGCTCGAAGGAAGGCTTCAGCTATGCCATCCGCCAGCAGTAACACAACTCTCATCTGCAGTGTCTGCAACAGAGTTTGTTTGTCCAAGATTGGACTCATCTCCCACCAGAAGACACACCGGTGAACTATACTTCGCAAGATACTCATGCATCGCCAGCGACGCGAGACTCCATCATCATTGTCCTGCAGCAGAACCCAAGTGCGTTTCAACTTGCGGTCACGAACAGATGGCCAGACATCCTCCTTCAGGATTTTTTGGTAGACAGCAGAATTCATAGTTCCATTTACCACAGCAAGTCTTCCAGGTCCTGAAGCAGCAAAACAGCCCCAGACCATCACACTACCACCACCACATTTTACTGTTGGTATGATGTTCCTTTTCTGAAATGCTGTGTTACTTTCATGCCAGATGTAATGGGACACAGACCTTCCAGAGAGTTCAACTTTTTTTTGTCAGTCCACAGAGTCTTTTTCCAAAAGTCTTGGGGATCATCAAGCTGTTTCCTGGTAAAACTGAGACGAGCCTTTAGATTCTTTTTGTTCAGCAATGGTTTTCATCTTGGAACTCTACCATGCAGGCCATTTTTGCCCAGTCTCTTTCTTAAGGTGGAGTCATAAATACTGACCTCAACCAATAAAAGTGAGGCCTGCAGTTCTTTGGATGTTGTTGTGGGGTCTTTTGTGACCTCTTGGATGAGTTGTTGCTGTGCTCTTGGGGTAATTTTGGTCAGCTGGCCGCTCCTGGGAAGGTTCACAACTGTTCCATGTTTTCGCCATTTGTGGATAATGGCTCTCACTGTTGTTTGCTGGAGTCACAAAGCTTGAGAAATGGCTTTATAACCTTTTCCAGAATGATAGATCAATTACTTTGTTTCTCATTTTTTCCTGAATTTTTTTAGATCGCAGCATGATGTTGAGCTTTTGATGATCTTTTGGTCTACTTCACTTTGTCAGGCAGGTCCTATTTAAGTGATTTCTTGATTGAGAACAGGTGTGGCAGTAATCAGGCCTGAGCTTTGAGTGGTCTTTGTGACTAGAAAAGCGCTATATAAGTGCAGGTTAGTTAGTTAGTTAGTTAGTTAGTGTGGCAAGAGAAATTGAACTCAGCTTTCCAAAGATGTGATAAACAATAGTTAATTTATCGTTTAACCGGGAGGGAGGGGTCATTTTTTTCACACAGGGCCATGTAAGTTTGGAATTTTTTTTACCCTTAATAATGAATACCATTTAAAATCTGGATTTTGTGTTTACTTGTGTTATCTTTTTCTAATATTTAAATTTGTTTGATGATCTGAAACAATGTGTCATGAATGGCTCTTGCAAGCCATTAATAAGAGCCGAGGGCCAACCAGTGAGTTTGCATAATTTATTCACAATGAAGAGCAACAAAGGAAATGAGCCTCGTGGGGCAAAACACAAATAACACAAGAGGTACACTTATGAATAACGATGAGGGAAGAGAGGAGAGCTGGAGCCAGATGTAGGGACTCCAGCCTAATCCACAACGAGAGGCAAGTGTGGATAGCGTGAGGTCGCCGCCCTGAACAAACAGAGCAGCTCCCTGATATAGGGGCTGACAGCTCATCAGCTGATGAGGGATAATTGGACTCCAGCCATCCCGTGGTGCTTGGCTTCTGACAGCCGGAAGCGCCGCCGAGACACTGTCACAACAAAGGCCTGGCCAAAGACCAGGGGGGGAAACGGGAAACAACCGAAGGTCCCGTGTGCAGACAAGGTCAGCACACAGATTGTAACACAATGATCTGAAACAATTTATACATTTTTCAATGTATAAATTTTCTATACATGTGTGATTTGTGAGCAGTCATTTTACAGACTCAATATTTACATGTAAATGTCTCTTCAGTTTGAAGGAATGTTACATTGTTTTTAAATGTTTATAAATTACTCAGTGCATTATGAATTTCTGCCTTAGAACTACAACTTTATAACATGTAAATTGTGCTTGATAAATTCTCTATATTTTTTCAGCTATTGTTTATTTAGTCAAACAGCAGAAGTGTGTTGTACTTTTCATGGAAATTTATCCATGGTGAAAACTGAAATATAGACCATATACACCAAAACTGGCTTTTTGTGAGTTTATCTCTCTAGAGTAGAGTGATCAACACCGAGCAACAGCGGAAAGAGAAAGCTCAAAATCCATACATTGTGAGCTCCTTTTATCTGACCCTATTATTCCGATATCAGCCTCAACACAGTCAAAGTCAGACTCAGAGAAGGTCGTCATGCCTTTCCACCTACAGTGTCTGTCCTGTACAGGATCACAAGACATTTCTCTTCAACAGCCAAGGATGGATATTGAATGAGCATTAGCCATAAAAAAGTCCATTACATACTGTGTAAAGCAGTTCTATAAAGTGTAATATGTAAGATTTAAAAGTCTTTGGTGCATGTAAAACAGTTTAAAATTTAATTTATTCTGGACATGTGAACGAAGGAGTGAAAGATGATTTTAAATGATTCACACTTTGTTACAATTATGAAGATTAGATGACCGCTTCCCTTTTGAAGTTGTTTGCAGAAATTTATGCAGTTTTTACCTACTACAGGGACAACATTCTGACGTCAGCTTTCATGTGTTGAAAGGGAGAAAAAGATTTTTTGTTCATTCAGCTAAACAGAGCAAATAAGTGAGTTTGCACAATTTGTTTTCCTTCAATCCCAATTGCTGCTAATCTACATTTACAAATAACCACTGTATTTGCTTAATGCCCCATTTGTGCTTAATTTGAGTATGGCTTGGTCTCAATTTAACTTATGGGGTCTGTCATGTGATATATTCCTGGGCTTGATGCATCGTCACCTCTGCGCCTTGTTTTGACTGACTCATGAGAGATGAAAACAATATTTGACAGCTGTGAATCAAAGCATGCAGTCCTTGCAAATGTGATTTATATGCAAAATATCTGATTCCATCCATCCTCCTGTGACATTCGCATCATTGTCCACTTCTTCATCTTTGGCTAAATCTCTGGATGAATGATGAAACACCTGTGAAGAGCCAGTAGAAAGTTTTGGGCAACAGAGAGAAGATCCGAACACATGGGAAGTGTTTTTAATTTGGTAAGTTCCGAATTTCCTTTAATTTTTTACACAATGACTGCATTAGATTAAAAACTTTTTAAATTTTAGTCTGTGGGAATGTGGAAATGATGAGACAGATTTCTCTCATGGCAGCTTTATTCACATTCACCAACATCTCAAAGAAGAAAGAGGACATTACAGGGAACTCTCGTCCTTAAATACCAGGACTCTCACAGTTCACAAGTCTCATTGCATCACAGGTCACATTGCATTATAATCGCCAGTAACAATGCATCTCCTCTTTAATCCTCTAATATCACCCCCACAGTCTCAAGCCCTGCATACCAAAGCTAACATCCTCACAGCTTCCTGTTATCTCCAAGGAAGCTCTGTCTTTGTTCTGATCTAAAATGTGAGGCCTTACATCAGTCACAAAGTAGGTCACATATGTGTGGCCACACCACCCCCCAAACATTTTAGAACAAACAAGAGAATAACAGCATGCATGCCGTGATAGAATCAATACACATCAGTCCGCATGCTGTCTAGGCTTCAGTCTCCTGCCATATCTGCTGTAGCCGGGATTCAACGTCTCTGCGGTGCTGTCACGCTGGGGGTTTGCCATCTGGGGGTGGAAACCTTTTGTCAGTCCCTGCGGGTGTTCTGGGGAAACATTGTTCTGTGAAGCCCCCCGTGGGGGTCTACCTCGCCGCGGGGCCCTTGCCAACAGCACCGCCACCACAAAAGCGAGTTTGAGTCTGTTTATGCCAACTTTTTCTTTCCTACCCCCCAAATCTAGCAAAAACTGCTTGTCCCCTGTTTCCAGCACTCTGAACGGTCCGTCATAAGGTGGTCGCAGCGGGGGTCGATGTGCATCGTGTCTGACAAAAACAAACTCTGCGTTCAAAGCTTTAGGCACAAAAACGCGTGGAAAACTGTGGTGCACGGGGCCGGCCAGGTTGCTTGATTCTATGTTACTCCGCAACAGCTGAGACGGGGAGATGTCTGGCGCCGGGTTATCTGGGAGAAACTCCCCAGGCAGCCGAAGTGGTTGCGCAAACACGAGCTCCGCTGGGGAGGCTTCTAAGTCCTCTTTAGGCGCAGAACGCAACCCCAATAAAATCCACGGTAACTTGTCTACCCAATTTGCATCCGTCAGTGACGCTCTGAGAGCCGCTTTCAATGACCTATGAAAACGTTCGCATAACCCGTTAGCCTGCGGATTGTACGCGGTTGTGCGGTGAATTGTGACACCCAGGCTGCGGGCCATTGTCGACCAAAGTTTGGACACAAATTGAGGGCCTCTGTCGGACGTAATGTCCGATGGAAATCCGAAACGCACCACCCAAGCTGTTAAAAACGGGCGTGCTACCTCCTCGGCCGTGGTTGATGCCAGCGGAACCACTTCAGGCCAGCGCGTGGTGCTGTCCACCATTGTCAGAAGGTGTGTGCACCCCTGTGACGGCGGGAGGGGTCCCACGAGGTCCACATGAATGTGATCGAACCTCTTGGCCGGAATGTGAAATGGCTCCAAGGGAGCCCTCGTGTGCCTGTGTACTTTGGCTCTTTGACATGCCGTGCAGTCTGCTGCCCACTTTTTAACTTGTTTGCGAAGACTCGGCCACACAAATTTCTCTCCTACCATTTTGACCGACGTGCGCACTCCCGGGTGCGCCAAAGAATGAATCGAGTCAAAAACGCGGCGGCGCCACCGGACGCGGCCCTCCAGTGGGGACATCGCAGATTAGAGGGGGCATACCATCTTGCAGCACCCTGTTCTCCAGCCTTAACCCTGTTGGTCCAGACTGGAGCGCGCGCACATTCGCATCACTAACCTGCTCCGCAGCCATGGCTGCGTAATCTATTCCTACGCTGACTGGAGCCGCCACGGCGCGCGAGAGGCAATCTGCCAGTACATTCAGTTTGCCCCCCACATGCTGAATATCAGTGGTAAACTCTGAGATCGCGGCCAGCTGTCTCTGTTGCCGGCCTGACCACGGTTCGGAAACCTTGGCCATCATGAATGTTAGTGGCTTGTGGTCAACGAACGCGGTGAAACAGCGTCCTTCCAGCCAGAACTGAAAGTGGCGGATGGCCAAATGGAGAGCCAGCAGCTCCCTGTCGAACGCGCTGTATTTACGTTCACTATAGCACAATGTCCTGCTGAAAAAGGCGAGGGGCTGCCAAACCCCGGATACATGCTGCTCCACGACCGCCTCTATGGCCACATCTGACGCGTCAGTGGTGAGCGCTATGCAGGCTGTTGGGTCTGGGTGTGCCAACAACGCAGCCTTTGCCAAGGCTGCTTTTACCTCCGAGAATGCTTGCTCCCGCTCCAGGGACCACTCGACCTTATTTGCGGGTTTCTGTTTTTTGAGCGCAGCATACAGCGGTTGCATGAGTTGCGCCGCGTGGGGGAGAAAACGGTTATAAAAATTCACCATTCCCAAAAACTCCTGTAACGCCCTGATCGTCTGCG
This sequence comes from Pholidichthys leucotaenia, assembly GCA_020510985.1. Classification (NCBI taxonomy): domain Eukaryota; kingdom Metazoa; phylum Chordata; class Actinopteri; order Cichliformes; family Pholidichthyidae; genus Pholidichthys; species Pholidichthys leucotaenia. Next base: position 72,372,384 of record CM035836.1, read on the forward strand.
GCCGGGGAAAATCTGCAACCGCGCGCACTTTGTCAGGAAGCTGAACCGCTCCTTCAGGGGAGACGCGGTGTCCTAAAAAATCAATCTGCGCCACCCCGAACTGACACTTCGTTGGGTTGATTATTAACCCGTGATCTCCCAACCTCCGGAAAACGGTGGCTAGGTGGTTTTCGTGTTTGTCTTCGGACGCGCTGGCTACCAAAATATCGTCCAAGTAGACGAACACGAAAGGGAGATCACGCAGCACCGCGTCCATCATGCGTTGGAACGTCTGTGCAGCCCGTTTAAGCCCAAATGACATGCGCAAAAACTCGAATAGGCCGAATGGAGTTATTACCGCTGTTTTGGGTATGTCCTCAGTGCGCACTGGGACTTGGTGGCAACCGTGGACCAAATCTATCTTAGAAAAAACACGAGCTCCTGCCAAATGAATGGAAAAATCTTGGATATGCCTATGCGGGATTGGGTAGCGGTCGTGCGCTGTAGCGTTGTTTAACCTGCGGAAATCCCCGCAAGGTCGCCATGAGTCGTCAGCCTTCGGGACCATGTGTAGAGGGGAAGCCCAAGGGCTATTTGAACGCCTGATTATGCCCAACCTCTCCAGGTTGGCGAACTCCTCGCGCGCTATGGCCAGTTTAGCTGTGCCCAAGCGCCGAGCTTTTGCAAAAACGGGCGGTCCGGTAGTGGTAATAAAATGTTCCACCCCGTGTTTAGAGATGGTTGCCGAAAATGTGGGGACCGTGAGTGCTGGGAACTGAGTGAGCAGTGTGTGGAACTTACCGCTTGCAGCTGTGATGTTAGCTTGTGCTGTTGGCGGGGCCACTCGCGCTGTACAGGGAATAGAATCAAAAGAAAATGCATTAACCAGGCGCCCGTTAGCGAGATCAACCAACAAACCATGTGAGCACAAAAAATCAGCCCCCAACATATTGAAATTCACTGCTGCTATAACAAAAGTCCACTCAAATGTACGGCCGTGTAGGGACAGAAGCAGAGTCCTCTCACCAAAGGTCTTAATCTCCGAGCCGTTCGCTGCTGCCACCCCGGGACCTCTGGAACCTGCTAGCCTGTCTGCATAGGAAGGTGTGATGAAACTCAACTGGGAGCCTGTGTCCACGAGGAAATGTCTCCCCGAGCGTGCGTCCAACAAGTAGAGCAGCTTGTTCTCCTCCCCGAGTGCCGCGGCTGCTACCGACCCCCGGTCGTTTCCCGAATGCTCGAACTGGCACAGTGGTACACATTTGCATGCCCTCTCTGCGAAGTGGCGATGGTAGAAACAAAGGACGTCTCCTCCACGTTCCATGGCTCCCGCCGCCACCGTCGTCGGTGGGTCTGCTACTGCTGCCCCTGGCCCCCTGTCATCTCCGGTCGTCGCGCCGAGTTCTGCTGCTGCGGCCGTGGCCGCGCGCTGTCTGCTGGCGTTGACAATTCACTGTGCCTCCCGGGCCAGCGCGCGGTAGTCCCGCTGGGCCAACAACGGCGAACTGGTCAGGGTCGCTCTCGTCGCTGACGGTAGGGTCCTGAGGAAGAGGTGGGTGAAGATGAAGTGGTCGTCGTCTGGGCCCTTCAACCTCAACATCTTCTCCATCAGATTAACGGGTGTGTCATCTCCCAACTCAGTCAGCACCAGGAGTCTCTCTGCTCGCTCCTCAATGGAGGGGGTGAAGTGCTGGATGAGTGCAGCCTTCAACGTGTCATATTTGTTGCTGTCTGGCGGCTGCTTGATAAGGCTCTCCACATGCTGAGCCATGTGGTTGTCCAGTTTTGCGACCACATGGTAGAATTTTGTGTCGTCTACCGATATCCTCGGGAGGTTGAACTGTGCCTCAACCGCGTGGAACCAGGAGCGCGGATTGTCCTGCCAAAAGTCCGGTAGCTGGACCGTAGCGGCATTCGCTTGGCTGGAGGCTCCTGACGAGGCTGGCCCCGGGGAATTCTCCTCATGCTGCATGCTACGTCTTGGGTCACCAGTGTGGGAATGTGGAAATGATGAGACAGATTTCTCTATGACAGCTTTATTCACATTCACCAACATCTCAAAGAAGAAAGAGGACATCACAGGGAACTCTCGTCCTTAAATACCAGGACTCTCACAGTTCACAAGTCTCATTGCATCACAGGTCACATTGCATTATAATCGCCAGTAACAATGCATCTCCTCTTTAATCCTCTAATATCACCCCCACAGTCTCAAGCCCTGCATACCAAAGCTAACATCCTCACAGCTTCCTGTTATCTCCAAGGAAGCTCTGTCTTTGTTCTGATCTAAAATGTGAGGCCTTACATCAGTCACAAAGTAGGTCACATATGTGTGGCCACAAGTCCTTATTTCTGTTATTTGGTAAATCATTTGTTAGTAGCAGGACTATCATTTGGAATTTATACATCATGAAGACTCAACCATACAATGTTTAATATGCATCCACAAATTGTGTTACAACTCGCCGCTCATTAGCGGCACCAGCTGAGCGCACACCTGCACCTCGTCAGCGGCGGGGCATATAAGCTGCTGTGCCCTGAGCTTCGGCCTGAAGCCGTCTGTTCCCTTCGGCTACTTGCTTCAGAGGAACCCCCTCGCCAACCAGCAAGATTGCTCACGTAAGCATACCTCCACTTGTGTTCCAGTCTCTCCCCTGTGCACAGGTGGATCTTCCCCGGCGGCGAACTCTGCCTCTGCATCACCATCTCGTTGCTGCTGTCAGGTGCATCGTCAGGTTGCTGTCTCCTGGACTCGCCCTTGTGCACGCCTGCCACCTGCCCTGCCAAGTAAGCCAACAAATCCCGTGTTACCTGTTGTACTGGTTTGGTGCCCGTCACCTTCTCCCTGTGCTCTCTCCCCAGGGTTGTCTGGCTGTACGGTTTCCTGCCTCCGTGCCTGATGCTGATGTCCGCCATCAGTACATCCACATACCACAGACACGCATCCACACACTCACTTGCTGTTAAATAAACTGTTAAACCTATTCTGAGCCTGCGTGCGTGTCTCCTGAGCCGTGCATTATGTCAGTACGGCTTCAGCAGAGCGGCTCGGCGGACAGCGGGCTCACGCGCTGTCTCACCATCTTTGAGGCTCAGATAGATTTGATAGTTTATCAACAACAGGTGATGTTGAATCAATTGATTAAGATTACTGACCGGTTAGACCGCCTGAACCCCCGTCAGCCGTTCCCCCCCCCCCCCGGCTCGGCAGGGAGGCGCAGCTCCAGCTGCTCCAGCGGCCATCCAGCCTGCTCCGGGTGTCCCAGCCCGACTCACTCCTATCCCGACCCCCGCCCGCTTTAGCGGTAAGCTTGGTGGAGTGCGGGGGTTCATTATGCAGTGTGAGTCGGTGTTCCTGCGCGTCCCCGGAGATTTTCCCTCAGGCCACAGCCGAATTGGCTACATAGGAAATCTCCTGGAGGGTCGTGTGCTCACCTGGGCTTATGCCATAATGGCGAAGCCCAGCTACGCCACCCTCACCTATGGCCAGTTCATTAAACTATTCCTGGAAGACTTTGATCACTCTCGTTTTGAGAGTGTCCAGGTCGATCGCCTCCTCAGCCTTCAGCAGGGGAGCCGGACGGCCGCCGATTACGCCATTGACTTCCGGGTTACAGCGGAGGAGGTTGGCTGGGAGGAACGCGCCCTCTGTGGCATCTTCCTCCGCAGTTTAAACTCTGGTGTGAGGGATGAACTGGCTGGTCGGGATCTTCCTGGAACATTTGCGGAGCTAATCTCTCTCACCATCAGCTTGGATAACCGGCTGTGCGAGCGCGCCTCGGAGCGGAAGTTGCCTTCTCGCTCGCGGGGTGCCTCGTCATGCCCGTCCCAAGCTCGCCCCCTGGCGTTACCGCCATCGGAGGTTTCCGAGGAGTCGGAACCTATGGTGACGGCCCGGGCAAAGCTCCCCCTTGCGGAGAAACAACGCCGCCGTGAGTTGGGTCTCTGCATGTATTGCGGAGACAACCAGCACACTGTGGAGCGTTGCTCGGAGAAGCCCAAACGGGGAGGTCCGCGAGTCACTGTAGGGGCCCTCGCGGATGCTAATCAGTCAGTTCCTCTCACTCATTTGTCGCTGCCCATCCGTTTCTGCCACAACATCACAGGGCATCTCACTCATGCACTGGTGGACTCAGGTGCGGAAGGCAGCTTCATTTCACAAAGCCTGGCAACCCGATTGGGCATCCGTTGCCAGCCCCTTAAAACTCCTCTCACCCTCATCAATCTCTCCCGTGCATCTCTGGGGAAAGTGACCCACCGGACAGACCCCGTCTCTGTCATCGTCTCTGGAAATCACCGGGAGGAGATCCCCTTCTACATCTTGCCTTCTTCAGTGTCTCCAGTGATCCTGAGTTATCCGTGGCTTCGTCTCCATAACCCCGTCCTGGATTGGAAGACCGGGAAGGTAACAGCCTGGAGTACCTTTTGTATGAGCACCTGCCTCCAATCCGCTGCCTGCTCGCCATCCTCTCCTCCCGTGGTCAAGGATGCCGTGCCCCCGGACCTCTCCTTGGTGCCCGTGGAGTTTCACGACCTGGGCGCAGTCTTTAGTAAGTCCAAGGCTATGTCCCTTCCTCCACACCGGCCTTACGACTGCACCATAAACCTCCGCCAGGGGGCGCCTCTCCCCTTAGGACGTCTCTACAGCCTGTCAGCACTGGAGAAGGAGGCCATGAACTCTTACCTTAAGGAATCTCTCAGCGCAGGTATTATTCGCCCATCATCATCGCCATTAGGTGCAGGGTTCTTCTTCGTGGGCAAGAAGGATGGCTCGCTTCGTCCGTGCATCGACTTCCGAGCCCTTAATGACATCACGGAGAAGGACCGTTACACCCTGCCCCTGATGGATACTGCCTTCCACTCCCTCCAGGGGGCGACCTGGTTTACCAAGCTGGATCTCCGCAGCGCGTACCACCTCGTCCGGATCCGGGAGGGAGACGAATGGAAAACAGCCTTCCGTACCCCGAACGGCCACTTTGAATACCTGGTCATGCCGTTCGGGTTAACCAGCGCTCCAGCCGTCTTTCAGCGCCTGATAAATGACGTTCTCGGGGATTTCATCGGCCTGTTTGTGTTTGTCTACCTGGATGACATTCTCATCTTCTCCAAGTCCAGGGATGAGCACCAGGTGCATGTGAGACGGGTCCTGCAGAGGTTACTGGAGAATCGGTTGTACGTGAAGGCGGAGAAGTGCGAGTTCTATGCCAAGAAGACGTCATTTCTCGGCTTTGTCATCTCCCATGACCAGGTGCTCCCAGACCCAGCCAAAATTAAAGCGGTGGTAGATTGGCCGACTCCCACATCTAGAAAGCAGGTGCAACAATTCATCGGCTTTGCCAACTTCTACCGCCGCTTTGTGCCCAACTTTGGAGCCATCGTCGGCCCTCTGACCCGTCTCACCTCCCCTAAAACCCGGTTCTAGTGGACTGAAGAGGCCGCGGCGGCCTTCCAGGCACTGAAGGCGGAGTTTTCATCCTCCCGGGTCCTCAGCCAGGTCGATCCCTCTTTGCAGTGGATCGTGGAGGTCGACGCCTTGGATACGGGGGTGGGGGCAGTGCTGTCTCAGCGGTCACCTGCTGATGTGGTCAAGTGGCCTTGCGCCTTCTTCTCCCGGCGCTTGTCCCCGGCGGAACACAACTACGACATGGGGGACAGGGAGCTTCTTGCCATCAAGCTCGCACTCCAAGAGTGGCGTCACTGGCTGGAGGGGGCCTTCCTGCCCTTCGTGGTGTTAACGGATCACAAAAATCTGGAATATTTAAGAACTGCCAAGCGTCTGAACGCCCGCCAGGCCCGTTGGTCCCTGTTTTTTGCAAGATTCCGTTTCACCATCACATTCAGGCCGGGCTCCAAAAACGGACTCCCTGATGCCCTCTCCAGGCAATTCACCCCTGAAGACTCGGAGGGCGCTGTTCATACCATCCTGCCCAGGTCATGCATCGTGGGAGCCGTTACCTGGGAGATCGAGGATAAGGTCCGGAAGGCGCAGGAATCGGAGCCGGATCTGGGCGGCGGACCGGAGGGGAGGCTCTTCGTCCCGTCCTCCGTTCGGGGGGAGGTCATCCATTGGCTTCACACGTCCAAGCTAGCCTGCCATCCTGGGATCTCCCGAATGATTGACCTGCTCCAACGCTCCTTTTGGTGGCCGGGATTGCACAAGGACGCTGCCCGCTACGCCCGGGCCTGCCCCGTCTGTGCCACCAGTAAGACCGGCAACTCTCCCCCTGCGGGTTTGCTCCAGCCCCTGCCCGTCCCTGGTAGGCCCTGGTCGCACATCGCATTGGACTTCGTCACTGGTCTCCCCGTCTCTAACAACTTCGACACTGTCCTGACCATCGTCGACCATTTCTCCAAGGCTGCCCATTTCGTGCCATTACGGGGGCTACCCTCTGCCTTGGAGACGGCAGATCTTCTCGTCCAACACGTGGTCAGGCTGTATGGTATACCAGCTGACGTGGTCTCCAACCGGGGTCCCCAATTCACCTCGGACGTCTGGCGGAGTTTCTGCAGGACACTAGGAGCCCAGGTAAGCCTCTCCTCCGGCCATCACCCCCAATCTAACGGGCAGTGTGAACGGACCAACCAGGAGCTGGAGGCTGCTCTCCGCTGCATCACCGCCTCAAAGCCTGCGTCATGGAGCAAACACCTTGCCTGGGTAGAATACGCTCACAACTCCGCTCGCTCCTCAGCCACAGGGATGTCCCCTTTCAAGGTGTCCCTGGGTTATGACCCCCCTCTGTTTCCCTAGCTGGAGAATGAGTTGGCAGTCCCCACGGTTCAGGCTCACCTCAGGCGGTGTCGCTCCATCTGGACAGCCGCGCGCAATGCGCTTTTACACACGGCGGAGCGCAATAAGGCCACGGCGGATCGGCGTAGAAGACCTGCTCCTGCCTACCAGGTGGGCCAACCAGTCTGGATATCTACGCAGGATGTGAACCTGAAGGGTGAGAGGAGGAAGTTGGCTAAACGTTTCATGGGTCCTTACCCCGTCACCAAGATAATCAACCCGGTGACAGTGCGTGTTGCTACTCCCCCCTCCCTCCGCATCCATCCCACCTTCCATGTCTCCAAGGTGAAACCGGTGGTGTCTGATCCCATCTGCCCTCCTCCTGCTGCGCCGCCCGCGCCTCGGATGATTGATGGCCATCCGGCCTGGACTGTCTTGACCATCTTGGACTCCCGACGCCGGGGTCGCGGGCTACAGTATTTGGTGGACTGGGAGGGCTATGGTCCAGAATGGAGGCAATGGGTTCATTCCTCGTTCGTGTTGGATCGCTCTCTCATCACCGAGTTTCACCGGAAGCACCCCAATAAACCATCGCCAGGAGGCGCTGCTAGAGGGAGGAGTACTGTTACAACTCGCCGCTCATTAGCGGCGCCAGCTGAGCGCACACCTGCACCTCGTCAGCGGCGGGGCATATAAGCCGCTCTGCCCTGAGCTTCGGCCTGAAGCCATCTGTTCCCTTCGGCTACTTGCTTCAGAGGAACCCCCTCGCCAACCAGCAAGATTGCTCACGTAAGCATACCTCCACTTGTGTTCCAGTCTCTCCCCTGTGCACAGGTGGATCTTCCCTGGCGGCGAACTCCGCCTCTGCATCACCATCTCGTTGCTGCTGTCAGGTGCATCGTCAGGTTGCTGTCTCCTGGACTCGCCCTTGTGCACGCCTGCCACCTGCCCTGCCAAGTAAGCCAACAAATCCCGTGTTACCTGTTGTACTGGTTTGGTGCCCGTCACCTTCTCCCTGTGCTCTCTCCCCAGGGTTGTCTGGCTGTACGGTTTCCTGCCTCCGTGCCTGACGCTGACGTCCGCCATCAGTACATCCACATACCACAGACACGCATCCACACACTCACTTGCTGTTAAATAAACTGTTAAACCTATTCTGAGCCTGCGTGTGTGTCTCCTGAGCCGTGCATTATGTCAAATTGGACTTAAGTAAACACAGAGAAACCTTATGACAATAATTGCTCCAGTACAAACAAAAGTATTCATAAAGAAGTTACCGGCCTCTTTATGTGGTGAGTTTTTTGTGAAGAAGAAGAAAGACTGCATTCATACTGCCACCCATAGACATGGGAGAGCCACTGCAAGTACCAGTGCACAACAAAGGCAAATTATTAGCAATTTTTGGACCAGTTAAAGCGGTCATTGACTGAAAAATGGTATGTTTGCAGGTTTCAGCCATCTGAAATGTGTCTGTTGGTCATTACCCAAAAAATATCAAGTCACCTAAAAAAAAAAAAAAAAGCTTTTATGTCGTTTTTCTCTCCAAAAAACACTCCACCCACTGCTCTATTGTTGGCCTGCTTAGCTGTTGGGGACTGAAGGTAAGCCTATTAGCCCCCGAGTTAACACTGGTACCAGGAGGCTTGTAACAAGTGTGGCTTATATTATTTTCTTAAGATCTTAGTCACCTTAACAGCCATCCCTGTTACCATCTGTGTCACCAATCCACAGCAATAAGAATGGATTGCATTTACAGTATATAGCACCTTTCAAGATACTCAGTGCTTCACAATGAGTCCATTATTCATTGATTTCACAGACAGTAAGCTACTGCTGTAGCCACAGTTGCCCTGGGACAGACTGATGGAAATGTGGCATCCAATCAGTGCCAACAGCCTCTCTAATCACTACTGAACATTTATACCCAGTGTCATGGACAATGGAGGAAAGGTTACTAAAGTGTCTTGCCCAGGGACACAACGGCAGGATGGCTGGGGAGAGTGGGACTCGAACCACCAACCCTCTGGTTAGTGGACAACCAGCTATAACTCCTGAGCAACTGCTGCACAATATACAGTAAAAAGTCTACACACCCCTGCTCAAATGCTAGGTTTTTGTGATGTAAAAAAATGACACCGAGATAAATCATCACCATTAATGTGACCTATAACCTGTACAACCCAATTGAAAAAACTGAAATCTTTTAAGGGGGAAAATAAAAATAAACTTTTAATAACCTGGTTGCATAAATATGCACACTCTTATAACTGGGGATGTAGCTGTGTTAAAATTAACCACTTTCATTGAAACTCATGTTAAATGGGAGTCAGCAGACACCTGCCACCATTTAAAGTCCCTCTGATTGACCCCAAATAAAGTTTAGCTGTTCTAGTAGGCTTTTCCTGACATTTTTGTAGTCATATCTTACAGCACAAGCCATGGTCCACAGAGAGCTTCCAGAGCATCAGAGGGATCTCATTGTTCAAAGGTACGTCATATGTCTGGGCTATGGGGTAGGGTGGCAATATGGAAGCCTTATCTTAGAAGAAAAACATCCAATCCCAGCTACATTTTGCAAAAACAAATTTGAAATCTCCCAAATGCAGGTGGGAAAATTTGTTATGGTCTGATGAAACCAAGGGTGAACTTTTTGGTCATAATTCCAAAAGGTATATTTGGTGCAAACAACATTGCTCATCACCAAAAGAACACCATACCTACAGTGAAGCATGGTGGTGGTAGCATCATGCTGTGGGGCCATTTTTCTTCAGCTGGAACTATGGCCTTAGTCAAGGTGGAGGGAATTACGAAGAGTTCCAAATATCAGTCAATGTTGGCACAAAACCTTCAGGCTTCTGCTAGAAAGCAGAAGAGGAACATCATCTTTAAGCACGACAATGACCCAAAGCACACATCCAAATCAACAAAAGAATGTCTTCACCAGAAGAAGATTATGGTTTTGGAGTGGCCCAGCAAGAGTCCAGACCTGAATCCGATCGAACATCTGTGGGGTGATCTGAAGAGGGCTGTGCAGAGGAGATGCCCTCGCAATATGACAGATTTGGAGCATTTTTGCAAAAGAAGAGTTGGCAAATATTGCCACATCAAGATATGCCACGCTGATAGACTCCTACCCAAAAAGACTGAGTTCTGTCATAAAAACCAAAGGTGCTGCAACAAAGTATTAGTTTAAGGGTGTGCATATTTATGCAACCAGGCTATTGGAAAAAAATTTTTTTCTTTCCCCTTAAAAGACTTCAGTTTGTTTTTCAATTGTATTGCAGAGGTTACAGGTCACACATAAAAAGTGTGACAAAGTTTTGAAATGATTTATGTTGGTCTCATTTTTTTACATTGCAAAACCTGGTATTTAAACAGGGGTGTGTAGACTTTTTATTCCCAATGTACCTTGCCTCACTCCGGCCTGTCTCCCAATAATTTTGCTGTGATTTCACAGCAAATCACCAGCACTGGCGTACCAGTCGCTGCAACCAACCTAGCCCCAGACCTGAGGCTGCTAGCTGGAGGCTGCTGGCTCACACAGCCAGCTCCTTCACCATCCTACAGGGCTCCATATGAGTTCGCTCCACTCTTGTGGGCAGAATAAAGGAGCTACCTCATGATTGAGTGTCCCCCAGCTGGCCTTGGGAACGGAGTGGGACAGTACCCTTTGAAATCCAGTGGCTTGGCAAGTTTTGCCTCAGCTCTGCTTTTTGCCAGAAGCCTCAGGTCCTGGGCCAGGTCGGTTGCTATGACCGGGGAGTTTCCTGGCGCCTTATGTTGGTGATTTACAGTAGAATCACTGCAAAATTATTGGGAGATGGGCGTGACGTGAGATACACCACTGACTGTTGATTAGTGAATCAGCGCCGCTCATTTGAGCTAGAAGGAGGCTAAAAGCTAAAGGCTAGAAACTAGTCAGCTAATGGCTAACTGAGATAAGAGGGAGGGCGGAGTTGACTAGGTGAAGGATGTTTCATAACGTGATAGCCTTTAAATCAGAGTGTTTCAAGATAGCAAGCAAAAATACAAAACAAATTTGGTTCAATAATTAAAAAATATAAAGAAAATGTGAAGAAAATGTTAAAATGTGGAAAAAGTGCAATCAATGACCATTTTAAGTAAATGCAGAGAAACCTTTTGACAATAATGTACAAACAAGAGTACTCACCAAAAAAGTTACCGGCCTGTCTGCGGAGTGAGTGTTTTTAGTTGAGAAGAAGACTGCATTCATACTGCCACCCATGGACATGGGAGAGTCACTACTGGTACTGACGCACGACAAAGGCAAATTATGTACAATCTTTGAAGAAGAAGACAACTTGTCATTCAGGCCATACAGCCAATCATATATAGTAGAAAAAAAATTATGTTTCTCCTATCTACAAATATTAATCATATCTAGAATCAGAGGGGTCCCTGCCATGCAAGGCGCCTCTAACCAAAAAAACAAAAACCTTCTCCTTCCCCCGTACTATTACGTCGATCACAAAGCCAGAATGTACTATTTTAATATGGTCTTTGGTATGACCCAGGTGGGACTTCAACCCCCAACCTCCTGGTTGTGGGGCGGATGCTCTATCAACTATGCCACCACTCCGGTGGACCAATTAATTAAAATTAGACAATTTCTCATGGCACCCCAGCTGAAGAGCACTGGAGTGGGGGATGGACCACGTCCATTAGGATAGTAACTATGGCTCTACTTAGTGTGTCCTTGGTGTTTTGTAGCTTTTTCTGATACTTCCATGTTGAAATGCTAACAAAAGATCAAAAATGAAATATAACTAATTACTTGTTTGTACTTCTGCTTCCGAATTTACTCAGTTTAACAACAAAGCTTTTCCTCCTCCTCAGGGTTTATTCTCACCATGGTATAGTCGATGTGGACGTCAATTCCTCTTCATCTTCTCACCCCTCAAATGAGCAACGTCCTGACTCACCAGAAAGTCAGAATTTCCTCCTTTCCCTGCACTTAACCAGACTTTCCTTCACTTTCCCTCTCTCCATCTTCATCCTGTACCTGGACTTTCAACAATGGCGGCAGCAGCCCTCTTTGAAACAAATAAGCCACTCCGACATCTTCACCTATCACATGGCTGTTGTGGAGCTGCTCTGGAGTTTGGGGATAGCGTTATACTGCACTGCTATCACTTTTAAACTCCAAAATATATTAACAGTGGGACAAACTCTTCTTGGTAGCACTGTCTTTGGAGAGAACTGCTTCCACATGCTAACCTGTGTTGAGCGCTACATGGCTGTTTTCCACCCAATTACCTACCGGGGGCTGAGAAATGACCATGGCTTCAGGAACATCACCATAGGTTGTGCTGGACTGTCCCATTTTTTTGAAAAGCTCTCTAATGATCTGATTCAATGATGAATTTATAATCAGTATTTTCTGTTTTTTGTCCATCTCATTCTCTGTTGTCTTTTTTTGCTGCCTCTGTTCTTTGTGCTCTGATTCACCCAGGACCTGGGGGTAGGGGTGGGGACAGGGACATTCTGACCGATCAAAGCAAAAAGCTTTTCATACTATTATGGCTATAATGGGAGTGGTGTCTGTCTGGTTACTAGGGATTATGATTGCTGTTGCTCTTTCCGAGTCTCCACTGCTGCTGGATTAAAGTCAACAATGCCTGGAATTCTCTATTCATGTTTGACTTCCCCAGTGGTTTGGTGTTACCTCTGCTTTATCTACGCTGAACAGGAAAACTGCCATGTTACAATTCTAACAGTGGGTAGAGAAAATTTAGAGCAGGGATGGGTAATTGTGTGCCATGGAGAGCCAAGATACTGCAGGTTTTCTTTCTAGCCAGTTAATGTAGATGTTTTCACTGATCTATAATCCTTCGAACAATTTGAAGCAAGGAACTCAGTGAAATCACTTTGTTGAAGAGACTGATAAAGAAAACTTGCCATTTCTTGTTGATTTAGTGGGTCTAACATTTTGAAGTGTCCAGTGCCAGGTTTTTATGAGATCAGTGAATTGGTGTGGCTTCTATGAGCCATCCCCCTTGGGACCATCAACCTCCTGTACCACATAAACGTCTCTTTACATTTAAATTCTGTAGACTAGTTACTTGCACTGAGTTTAGGCTCAGCTGGCCTGCATTTATGGTGCAGGTTGTCGAGTCATCCATAGAGGAGATAATGTTAGGTTTTCACATGGCTCGGGATTAATAGGTGGGGCTGAATTATTGGAGACCACTGCCCATCTCTGCAAAGCATACACATTTTAAATATCAAATTCTAACTAATTACCAGTCAACTGGGATTTCTTTTACACACATTCAAAATTCTAATAAATTATGTCAGTGGAAAATCCAGTAAAGGAAAAGAAAATGAAATCCAGGACTGACCACACAGAAGATGACAATGGAATTTTTGCTTGCAGCCAATTGGAGGCATGTTTTCTTTTTGTTAAAATAATAGAACTGGAGCACTGGTAAAACACCAGTAGCTTTATTTGTCCAGCTAAGTTTTTCGAACCATGTTGACAAGCACAGTAAGATATCGGCATGAGGCCCTAGTGCAGGGGTCTGCAACCTTTGCCAACAAAAGAGTCATTTTGCCCATCTCCTACTAAAATAGAAGTGGCTGAGGGCCGCAATGGCAATTTGACCTTTAAAATAAAGATCATGCTGCTTATAAAGTTTTTATATATACACACAGCGGGGAAAATAAGTAGTGAACACATTGTGGGGGACACACTCAGTAGTTTTTCCTCAGACTGAAGGGCATGGCAGATCAAAGGTGCTTGGGGACAAGGGGAATTGTCATGGGGGATTGATATGTTAATACAGCACCTCAGGTAGCGGAGGAGCGTTGCGATATAGAAGACTGTGCCTGCAACCTGAGTTTTTAAGGCTTTTGATTCTAGTGGATGTGAGAGGGAGAAGAAAAAAGTTTCCTCTGCTCTGAACGCTCTGCCTGGTTATTCCTCTCTCCACACTAGTGACGCTTGATGCACAATGGAACACGAGGCGAACACCCCGCCAGCAACGCGTGCGCCGTTTCGGTCAAACTCCCAGACTTTTGGCAACACGACCCGAAGTCTTGGCTCCTCCACACCAAGGCCCAGTTCACGATCCGGGGAATAACGGCAGATGACACCAGATACTACTACATGGTTGCAGCACAGGATGCAACTGAACTGGCCATAGCGCACAAGAGGTTTGCCAACTTGAAAAGTTGGGCATCATCAGACGCTCAAACAGCCCATGGGCATCCCCGCTACATATGGTTCCTAAGGCTGAGGGATCGTGGCGACCTTGCGGAGATTTCTGCAGATTAAATAATGCCACAGCGCATGACCGCTACCCCATCCCGCATATTCAGGATTTTTTCGTTCACCTCACCGGGGCGCACATTTTTTCCAAGATAGACCTGGTCCGCGGTTACCACCAGGTCCCGGTGTGCACTGAGGACATACCTAAAATTGCAGTAATAACCCCGTTTGGTCTTTCTGAGTTTTTACGCATGCCTTTTGGGTTTAAAGGCACGGTGCAGACATTGCAACGCATGATGGATGCGGTGTTGCGCAATCTGTTGTTGGCCAGCGCATCCGAGGACGAACAAGTAGCCCACCTCAGGACAGTTTTCCAGAGGTTGGAGGAGCACGGATTAATAATCATCCCGGCGAAGTGCTAGTTGGGGGTGACGGGAATTGATTTTTTGGGCTACCGCATCTCACCGGAGGGCGCGATACCCTTACTGGACAAAATGCGCTCGGTGGCAGATTTTCCCCGGCCTCAGACGGTCAGGGAGCTGCAGGAGTTTTTGGGGATGGTCAGCTTTAATAACTGTTTCCTCCCCTGTGCAGCTCAGCTCATGCAGCCGTTGTACACCACGCTTAAGAAACGGAAACCGGCGGACAGAGTCGACTGGACTCCTGAGCGAGAGCAGGCGTTTTCTAAGGTTAAAACAGCCCTGGCGAACGCTGCACTGCTGGTGCACCCGGACCCGGCGGCTCGGATAGCGCTCACTGCCGATGCCTCGACGTGGCCATAGGAGCTGTCGTGGAGCAGCACGTCGCCGGTTCTTGGCAGCTGCTCGCCTTTTTTAGCAGGTCTTTGCGTGACAGTGAGCGTAAATACAACGCATTCAACAAGGACTTACTGGCTCTCCACCTGGCCATACACCACTTCCAGTTCTGGCTGGAAGGGCACACCTTCACTGCGTTCGTGGACCACAAGCCGCTAACGTACGCGATGGCCAAGGTTTGGGAACCATGGTCGGGCCGGCAGCAGAGACTGCTGGCCGCAATCTCAGAGTTTACGACCGACATTCAGCATGTGACCGGTAAACTCAACATGGTGGCGGACTGCATCTCGCGCGCATTAGTGGTCCCAGTCTACGTGGGGATAGATTACACGGCCATGGCCACTGAGCAGATCGGTGATGCAGACCTTTGCGCGCTCCAGTCTGGACCAACAGGGTTAAGGCTGGAGAGCAGAGTACTGCAGAACGGGGGGCCCCCCTAATCTGTGACGTCTCCACGGGCCGCCCACGCCCGGTGATCCCACGCACTTGGCGGTGCCGCGTTTTTGAGTCGGATCACTCCCTGGCACACCCAGGAGTGCACGCATCAGTCAAAATGGTGGGAGCGAAGTTCGTCTGGCCGAGCCTGTGCAAACAGGTGAAACAGTGGGCTGCAGCCTGCGTAGCATGCCAACGAGCCAAAGTGCACAGGCACACAAAGGCCCCCTTGGAGCCATTCCAAATTCTGGCTAAGTGGTTCAACCATGTTCACGTGGACCTCATGGGCCCCCTCCTGCCATCGCAGGGGTTCTCGCACCTCCTGACAGTGGTGGACCGCACCATGCGCTGGCCCGAAGCAGTCCCGCTAGCTTCCACCTCGGCCGCAGATGTAGAACGTGCTTTTTTGACAACACGGGTGGCAAGTTTCGGCGCCCCTTCGGACATCACGTCCGATTGGGGCCTGCAGTTTGTTTCCGACCTCTGGTCCACGATGGCCCGGAGCCTGGGCATCACAATTCATCGCACGACCGCATACAACCCACAGGCCAATGGGTTGTGCGAGTGTTTCCATAGGTCATTTAAAGCAGCACTCGGGGCTTTGCTTATGGATGCAAACTGGGTGGCCCAGTTGCCGTGGGTTCTATTAGGGTTGCGTTCTGCACCGAAGGAGGATTTGGTGGCCTCCCCAGTAGAGCTGTTTTTTTCCCAGCCACTGCGGCTCCCCGGGGAATTTTTGCCCAATAACCCCGCGCCAAACACTGATCCGTCCCCGTGTTCATGGCATAGCGCAGTGGCAGGGATGCTACCCGGCCCAGCCCACCACTGTTTTCCCCGCGCTTTTGTGCCAAAGACCTTGAAGGACGCGTTGTTCATATTTGTCGGGCAGAATACCCACTGGACTCCATTGTGCCGCCCTACAATGGCCCATTCAGAGTGCTGGAACCCGGGGACACACCCCCAGGAACACCCCACCGGTACAGCAGCGCCTCGGAGCCGAAGACCCCCCGTTACAGCAGCTATGGAAGGAGGTTGAAGCCCAAAGAACATGAGGGTTAAAGCTCAGTCTGAGAGTTGGGGTGGGGGGACCCACTCAGTAGTTTTCCCTCAGACTGAAGGGCATGGCAGATCAATGGTGCTGGGGGACAAGGGGAAATATCATGGGGGATTGATATGTTAATACAGCACCTCAGGTAGCGGAGGAGTGTTGTGATATAAAAGAGTGTCTGCAACCTGGGTTTTTAAGGCTTTTGATTCTGGTGGATGTGAGAGGGAGAAGAATAAAGTTTCCTCTGCTCTGAACACTCGGTCTGGTTATTCCTCTCTCCACAACAACAACCTTTTTCTCATTAAACATTTCTGATGGAGCCACTGAGCTGAGATTTTCACCAGATATCAGTAACAACCCAAGTAATCCATACATATAAAGAAATCAAGGCAACTGTTCACAAAACAAGTTATGTTAATAAAGTGGACTGACATAGGGAATAAGTATTGAACACACTTGTTGAAATTCTTTTAATATTTAGTAGAAAAGCCTTTGTTGGTAATAACTGCTTCCAGATACTTCCTGTATGGAGAAACGAGGTGCAGGTATTGTTCAAGAGTGATTTTAGGCCATTCTTCCACAAACTGTCTTCAAATCTTGAAGGTTCTGTGGGTGTCTTCTATGGACTCTTATCTTCAGTTCGTTCCATAGATTTTCAGTTGCATTAAGGTCAGGTGACTGACTGGGCCATTCTAGCTGCTTTATTTTCCTCCCCTGGAGCCAGTAGGGAGTTTCATTGGCTGTGTGGTTGGGATCATTGTCTTTCTGAAGTGTCCCACCTCGTTTAATCTTCAGCATCTTGGCAGATGGCAACAGGTTCTTATCAAGGATGTCTACATTTGTCCATTTATCTTTCCTTCATATGAAGTCTGCCTGTACCATATGCTGAGAACCACCCCCACACCATGATGCGATGTGTAGTGTCATTTCTCCTCCAAACATGCTGTGTGTTGTGGCATCCAAAAAGTTCAATTTTGGTCTCATCTGAACAGACTATATTCTCCCAGTATTTTACTGACTTGCCAAAATGTTGTGCGGCAAACTTTAAAAGAGCTTTAATATTCTTTTTCTTCAGCACTGGAGTCTTGCGAGGTGAGCAGACAATACAGTCCATGCCAGCTGAGTGCATTACATATCGTTTTCTTTGAAACAACAGTACCTATTAACTCCAGGTCTTTCTGGAACTCTCCACGAGTGGTCTCTGGCTCTTGGATATCTCTTCTGCTAATTCTTTTGACTCCTCTGTCAGAAATTTTGTGAGGAGCTCCTGGTCGTGGCCGGTTTATGGTAAAATGATGTTCTTTCCACCTCCAAATGATGGCTCCAACAGTGCTCAGTGGAACATTCAGTATTTCAGAAATGTGCTTGTGACCAATGCCATCATTATGTTTTGCAACAATAAGGTTGTGAAGGTCTAGAGATGAGTTTTTTGCTGTGTGACAATCTGATATTCACAGACTTTTAAAGGCAATTCAGTCAGGACTTAACCAACTTAAATTAATTTGCACTGATGGGGGGGGATGGCTTCCTAAATTCTGATGGATTAGTGATGATCTAGTTTCTTGGTTTTCTATGCCTTTATGCACCCCTTTTCTTCATGTGTTCACACACACACACACACACACACACACACACACACACACACACACACACACACAAACACTTGCTTTTTGCTTGCTTGCGGTTGTCAATCGAGTCCGATAATGACGTTCACTTCTATCGATGAGTCCTTTGATGGCTGTGTAGTCCTATCCTGGACCCACATGTCCTGTTGCAGGTAGGACATGTAAAAGTTGTGGTAGTGGCAGCAGGGGCTGCAGGTGCATTCCTCCTCAGTCTTCTTCTCTGTCTCCTGGCTGTCCTGTCCTCCTCCATCATACGGGTCCCCACAAGGCACTGCTGTCGCCAGGTGTTCCGGTCAGCAGCAGCCTCCTCCAGAGCCTCAGGTCTGATCCTGCACTTCTTTAAGGCCATCTTTAGCTGGTCCTTGTAGCGCTTCTTCTGCCCTCCAGCAGAGCGTCGACCATGGTGTAGCTGGCCATATAACACCCTGCGAGGCAGCCGGTTTGGGGGCATCCTCACCACATGTCCCAGCCAGCGTAGCTGGTGCTGGGTGATCGTTGCCTCAATACTCCTACAGCTGGTCTTAAAGAGTATCTCAGAATGAGGCACATGGTCACGCCAGGCGATTCCCAGGATGCGCTGAAGGCAGCGTATATGGAACCGTTCTAGATCCCTAATGTGGCAGCTGTAAGTCACCCAGGATTCACAACTGTAGAGTAGTGACACAGACTTTTTTTTTTTTTGTTACTTATTTGTACCCGTAGGTAGATTTGGTTTGCAGTCTGGTGACAAGCCACCGGCTGCCGGTCGCTGTGTGCGCGAGCGCCCTAAACCTACATGTTTTTGGTATGCGGGAGGAAACCGGAGAAATCCCAGAGTAAACCCGCGCAACACGGGGAGAACATGCAAACTCCACACAGCTCACTGTTGGTCGGACTGCCTGGTAAACAGAGATCTTTGTTTGGAGATGGAGGTTCTTGTTCTGGAAGACCCGACACCAGAGTCTCCCAAAAGAAGCTGATGCCTGCCTGATCCTGTTCTGGACCTCACTGGTGTTGTCTACAGAGAGGATGCTCCCCAGGTACTTGAAAGATGGAACAATAGACAGCTGTTCACCAGCAACAGTGAAGATAGGTGGAGTAGATGGGATATTGGTGCTCCATTGGCAGATGACCTCTGTTTTGATGGTGTTCACCGTCAGTCCCATCCTGCTGTATGCTCTCACCGCAACAGTAAGAACAGACTGGAGATCTTGTGGGCTATGAGATACCAGAGTACAGTCATCTGCATACAGTAGCTCAATGACTCTCACCCTTTGCAGTTTGGTGGTTGCCTGGAGCCTCCTTATATTAAAAAGGTTGCCATCTAGATGGAAGTCCACTGTTACGCCGCTGCTGTCCTCAATCTCCTTGTGGAGAAGCTGGGTGACACAGAGCAGGAAGATGTTAAAAAGTACTGGTGCTAATACACACCTCTGCCTAACCCCTGTACAAACGGGGAAGGAAGGAGATTCCTGTCCTCCTATAGTCACCCGAGCAGTCATACCATCATGAAATTGGCGGAGGATATTAACAAACTTGCTGGGGCAGCCAAACTTAAGAAGAACTTCCCATAGGAGTTCTCTATGGACAGCGTCGAAAGCTTTGGAGAGATCAACAAAGGCCATGAACAGGTCCTGGTGTTGCTCCCAACATTTCTCCTGCAGCTGCCAAGCTGTGAAAATCATGTCCACTGAGCTCCTGCCCTTCCTGAAACCACATTGCGATTCAGGCAGCACTGATTCTGTGATGTTGTTGATCAGCCTGTGAAGCATCACCTTCGTCAGGACCTTACCGGCAACAGCAGGGGTATTTCGCTCCTTGCGAAGGTCCAGACAGCCTTGTTACCCTTGTTTTTATAAATGGTGACAATTGTGGCGTCTCTCCATTGTTGTGGGATGTTGTCATCGGCCCAGACCTTGGTGATGTACTTGTGCAGGGTTTTTGTACACAAGTAGCCTCCATGTTTCAACAGCTTGGCAGGGATTTTGTCATTACCAGGGGACTTGTTGTTTTTGAGAGAGCGGGTAACTGATAGAACCTCCAGAAAGGCTGGGAGCTGATCCAGGTCTTGCATCAGAGGAAGTGTAGGCAAGTCATCGAGAACAGTGGGGTCTGCATCTGAGTCCTGGTTAAGCAGGGTACTAAACTGTTCAGCCCATCTCAGCAAGATGCTAGGCTGATCCTTTAGGATTCTCAGCCCATCTGCTGTTTTCAGGGGAGTGATGCAGCGATTTGTTGGGCCGTAAATCTTCTTGACAGCATTATAAAAATTATACATGTCATTTTTATCAGCAAAGGCCTGGATTTCATGTGCCTTTTTTGTCCACCACTCGTTCTGCATTGTCCGAATAGCCCTTTGTACATCCCGCCCAGCTCTCTGCCACTGATGCCTGATGATAATGGATGAGAGGTTCCTTAAGGTTGCCTGATGTGCTCTGTGCTTGTCCTCCAACAAGTTGTGGATGGTGTCCGAGTTGTCATCAAACCAGTCTTGGTGGTTCTTTCTCTTATAGCCAATCGTTTGGGCTGCTGCCTCACAAAGACCCAAGCTGATGAAGTCCCACTTCTGGTCCATGGTCTTCTCAGGCAGACTCAAGAAATGCTCCACCCCCCCTAGTTTCTCAACCAGGGAGTGACGAAAGTCATTTCTTGCATCCAGATTTGCCAAACGGGAGCAATCAAGTTTCCTCCTTTTGGGCCCTTGTAGTCGCGGGGGGGGGGGGGGGGGCACTTGCATGTGGACCTTGGCCACGATCAGCCGGTGATCTGTCCAGCATTCTGCATCTCTCATGACACGGGTGATGTGGACATCTCTGATGTCACTGCGCCTCACAATGATGTAGTCAATCAGGTGCCAGTGTTTAGAGCGAGGGTGCATCCATGATGTTTTTGTATTTGGCCTTTTGCTGGAAGATGGTGTTGGTTATGGTCAGGTTATGCTCAGAGCAGAGAGTGAGCGATCTCACTCCATTTGCATTAGCCTGGCCAACTCCATGTCTGCCAAGCACTCCACTCCATATTTAGTTGTTCTGACCCACTCTGGCGTTAAAATCTCCAAGTAAGAAGATCTTGTCATTCTTGGGGATCCGGCGAAGAGTTTTGTCCAGTGACTGGTAGAAAGAATCCTTGGCCTCACTCTCCGATGGCAGGGTCGGTGCATTGGCACTAAGAAGTGTAGCAAAGCGATTCTTAACCAGGGGGATACGGAGTGTCATCAGTCTCTCATTAATGCCAACAGATGTTTCACTGAGTCTTGGTAGAAGGGTGTTTTTGATGGCCATTCCTACACCATTCAGATGTTGTTCTCCTGAGGGGTAACCCCTCCATGACAATGTGTAGCCCATCCCTTCCTCTGTTAAAGAGCCCTCATCTAGGAGCCTGGTCTCACTCAGTGCAGCAATATCAATGTTGTAGCGACTCAATTCAGCAGCAACCAGAGCTGTTCTCCTATGGGGTCTATCAGAACCTCGATCTAGGAGTGTCCTTACATTCCATGTTGCCAGTTTTAGGTTGCATGTTCTCTTTTTATTGTTTCGACCGCAGAGGTGGAATGACCCAACAGGCGTGGTAACCTGTTCAGGCGAAAGATGGGTGGGCAATTTTTAGGCCACTTTTTCTAGGCACCTTCCCAGTTGGGGTGAGCAGTGCTGTCCTAAATAGGGGTGCTCAATCACATAGGGGTCTGCCGAAAACAGCTGCCACCCCAGCTGTTAGCGACCATAATAGCCCTGTGCTGCTGATGTGCAGGGTTATTGCTAGGAGCTCCCAGTAACATTCATACCTGCTCCCGTCGCCACATACCCTGTCGCCGCCAGACTTCAACCAGATGTTCAGGAAGGTAAGGCCCACCATGGTCAGAGGTGGACACCTGCGCAGTGAATTATTTAGAGTGCCATAGGGGGCGCGCTCTTCCCAATAGCACTGTTTTCGTGATGATGAGGTAAACCCGGTGGCGTGGGTAAGCCCATGACGACCAGTCCCTCAACATGGCTGCAGGAGGCTGCCGGGTCCTTGTTCTTTTAAGTCCCGCCTTTTGCGCACCACCAGCGCATTGCATTTCTGTCAGGGGTTGCTCCCTTAACCTTCACCTTAATAGATTACCCACAAGGCAGTGGGGCTATTTACCCATAGTTGGGGCAGGGCTAGATGGGCGTCAGGGCGTGTCCACACAGGGTGGACCTATATGCCGCGTCTCTAGGAACCCCTGCTGCTCCGAGATCCCCTCCAGTTTAGCCTGGGACCGCAAGGTACCCAGTTACATGTGTGGCCACGAGGAGGCACTGCAGGGGTCTTGGTGGTGGAGAGGCTATGTACCAGCAGGAGGAGGCTTACGCACTCGGCTCCTCTTTTCACCCCCAATGGGGGCTAGCAGGTGGCGGTAGCTGTAAACAGAGCAGCAAGCAGAAAGCAACATGCAACATATGCCATGCAACATGTACTATCTGCAAACATCTCTTTGTTACTATACTACTGCACTAGGCGCTTCACACGCACCCTGTGTAACCCTGTGTCACACTACACACACACACACACACACACACACACACACACACACACACACACACACACAATTTTAAGTTATAATCCCCCAAAAAACAACAACAATGGCAATAAACAAAATTGAACGAAAGAAAATCAGCTCTTCAAATGACAAAGCACAACAATAAATTTTTTCTAACAAAAATCAAAGCAGTTATTACAGCAATTTTAAAAAAAGGAAACAAAAAGAATAAACTTACCATGCCTCAACATGGAATGTCTACAACTAATGAAGACCAGAGATCAACTTCTTAAAATAGCTCTAAAATCTGGTTTAACAACAGACAGACAAAAATATATGTCTGCTAGAAATAAGGTAACACACCCCGAGGCAAACTTTTTATAAATATTATCAAAAATGCAAAAGGAGATGGCAAAAACAGCTGGAATAATATTAACAAACTGACAAATAAATAGAACAAAAAAAGATGATGGAGACATAGAACTTAACATTAATAGTGAATTTGGTACAGAATCCCATGGTCATTGCTACAGAGTCTAACAACTCTCTCATAAACTCTGGGATAGAAATATCCCATTTTTTAATCCACCTAATAATAATTGAAGTCTTATTAATCCCTCACAACCAGTTTTTAAAATTAGAAATAACTGCCAATGAAGTTGCAAATATCAGCTCATTGAATAACTCAAAAGCAACATATGAACATGGTCTTAACACCATTTTTTTTTTAAAGAACAAAGAATCTCTTTTGTCCAATTACTCATTTAATCAAGCTGTCAAACATGTTGTCGTCCAAACTACTTGGAAGGTGGGAGTAGTTAGACCAGTTTTCAAAACGGGGATTAAAACTGACATAACTGCAGACAAATCAGCATCTTACCTGTTACAGTATCTCCAAAATAATTGAAAAATGGGTGGCTGCACAATTATATGAGCATCTGAATTATGGGAATGGCCCCCTGCATCACACACAGTTTGGGTTCTGTGCTCACCATTCAACAGTCTGCAATAAGCTTGTTGTTAGAGAAAACACTTTAGATATTGTAAGTGCAATTGTGTAGGTGCTGTGTTCTTAGATCTGAAGAAGGCATTTGACACCATTGACCACAACATCCTTTAAACCAAACATACTCAGTTTAATTTTTCAGAACAAGCTATCAATTGGATGAAATCCCATTTAACCGAGACACAGCAATGCGTAATGGTCAGTGTCAAATCACCATCTTTGAAATGTCAAATGGGTGTCCCACAAGGCTCCATACTTGGACCAATATTATTCTCCTTATACATAAATGATTTATCAAATGCATGCAGAAACATTCATATACAAATGTATACAGATGACAGTAATATTCACACCTGCAAAAAACACAAGAAGTCACCTGTATTTTTACAACAGTGAGGACTCAAATCCATGACTGGCTTAATAATTAATGTTTCCTACTAAATACTAAAAAAAAAACCCTATTTGTATTACACTTGTATTGAGTTTGTATTACAAACTCAAACACTTTCTTTAAAGGGAAGGTGCTGCAATTAATAGAGGAATTTAAGTACCTTGGCATAATTTTAGAGTCCTCATTAATCTTTAAAGAACACATCAAAAAATCTCAAATTCAATCTAAGAAATTTTAAACAAATTAGACCATCACTGACAGTTAGTGCAGCCAAAATGTTCCATGACCAACCTCCGGCAGAACAGGAATGAATGACTCCTTCAGGTGGGTAGAACTCCAGTGTAACATTTATTTGCAGCTTGCCAAAATAAGTTAAAGCAAAGGCTAACAAAACACAAGGTGAGCCGGTAGGGCTAAACACTCACAAAATACAAAGATGAAGACAAAGATGAAGATGAAGATGAACCAGAGAGAGATGCTGAAATGATGCCACAATTAACGCTATCCTTAATCCTTAAGGGCGGATTCCAGATGCCCCAAAACAAAACAACTGCACGGTGGCGCAGTGGTTTAGCACTGTGACAGCACAGTTTTACCCTCGGCCGGGGGACCGCGGGGATCATGAGATCGTGGGTTCGATCCCAGCCCCCGACCAACAGTGAGCTGTGTGGAGTTTGCATGTTCTCCCCGTGTTGCGCCGGTTTACTCCGGGATTTCTCCGGTTTCCTCCCGCACACCAAAAAACATGTAGGTTTAGGGCGCTCGCGCACACAGCGACCAGCAGCCGGTGGCTTGTCACCAGACTGCAAACCAAGTCTACCTACGGGTACAAATAAGTAACAAAAAAAAAAACAAAAAAAAAAAGAACATCCCAATAGGGCTGGAGGAGAGGTACAAAGGCACGGCGGAGCAAAAACAAGGACACCAACACAAATGAAGAAACGCTCATCAGGTGGTCGGCAAGAGTCCCAGGACCACCAACAGCAAAAATATGGCACGTCTGGTGGCCTACCAAAGTCCATGGACCCCCAGACTGAGAAGCGAGGTGGATCAGGAGGCCTACCCAAGTCCATAAGCCACCTGACGAATGAACATAATGTGCCAGCTTGCCTACCAAAGTCCGTGGGTCGCCAGATGGGAGAAAACACAGGGGCCCTCTGCTCTGAAAATAACGCAGGAACCCTCTGCACAGACAACAACACAGGAGTTCTTTGCACTGAAAACAGCATCATGGGAGCATCTCACTCTGAAAATAACAACACAGGAGCATTTTGCTCTAAAAATAACATAAGGGCACCATGCTTTGAAGTCTCCAGAGGCTTGCAGTTCTGCATAAACCTACTATTCGGCCACCCCTAACCAATGCTCACAAGCAGAAACGATTGCAGTGGGCCCAGAAATACATTGAGATTGATTGTCAAACAGTCTTTTTTACTGATGAGTGCTGTGCAATCCTGGATGGTCCAGTAATGGACCATCCACTACTGCATCCATCCATCCTGGATGGATGCAGTAGTGGATGGTTGGTGGATGGCCACCATGTCCCAACAAGGCTGCAACGTCAGCAAGGAGGTGGCAGAGTCATGTTTTGGGCCAGAATCATGAAGAGAAAGCTGGTAGGCCCCTTTAGGGCCCGTGAAAGTGTGAAAATGACCTTGGCAGAGTATAAAGAGTTTCTGACTGACCACTTTCTTCCATGGTACAAAAAGAAGAACCGTGCCTTCCATGGCAAAATTATCTTCATGCATGACAATGCACTGTCTCATGCTGCACAGAATACTTCTGTGTCATTGGCTGCTATGGGTATAAAAGGAGAGAAACTCATGGTGTGGCCCCCATCCTCCCCTGACCTCAACCCTATTAAGAACCTTTGAAGCATTCTCAAGCAAAAGATCTGTAAGGGTAGGAGGCAGTTTACATCAAAACAGCAGCTGTGGGAGGCTATTCTGACATCTTGCAAAGAAATTCAAGCAGAAATTCTCCCCAAACTCACAAGTTCAATAGATGCAAGAACTGTGAAGGTTATATCGAATAAGGGGTCCTATGTTAACATGTAACTTGGCCTGTTAAGATGTTTTTGATTGAAATAGCTTTTGATTTCAGTAAATATGACCTTCTAATACTGCAAATTCAGCAAATGATCATTTTCAGTTCTTTGCAACCAATAAAATGTTTTGAAACTCTGTTGTGCATAATAATATGGAACAGTGCATTTTGAGGGTTTTTTTTGTTTTTGCAAAAAAAGAAGTTATCATAGGGCAGTGATCCCCAACCATGTGCCATGGAGGCCCAAGACCCTGCAGGTTTTACCTTCAACCAGAGTCTTCAACAGGTGATTTCATTAAGTTAATTCCCACCGATTGGTGATCGATGGAAACACCTGCTAAGAAGGTGGAGGAACAGAAAACCTGCAGGGTCTTGGGCCTCCATGGAACAGGGTTGGGGACTGCTGTCATAGGGAGATTTGTTCAATAAAATGTTAATTATGCTTTAACGGTTGATAGCTTGAAAATTATACTGACTGTCATTTGCATCGACTATTTATGAAAATCAGAGACAAATATAATTTGCATAATAATCAAATGTGGTGTAGAGTAATGGTCTGGACAGGGTTCGCTTTGAGTTTCCCTTTGATCTCATTATTATTATTATTGTCATTATCCTGACTTATTTCGTGTTTAGCTCTTATTTTGACAATGCCTTGTGTTATTTCCATTCCTTTGTTAAATCCTTTGTTAATTATTCATGGCTGTGCCTCATCATTCTGATTATGTTCACCCATATTTATGAGGGTCGCTCTTCACCCTCAGTGTGGCGCTCTCGTTGATTCATGCCACTGCCTTAGCGTTTATTTATACTGTTTGTTGTTATGGCTCCACTTGTTTTTTTTTTCTTTTTTCTTTTTTTTTTTCAGCCCATGAGCTTTTCTATTTTCCAATAAAGTCATGTCTAAAAGTCACCCAGTGATTGAGTCCTCCTCTTTGCCCTGGAGGCCCCAACAAAACTCATAGCTGTCATGGGTTTTGAGTTGTTTTTCACATTCTTTATTAATGTTATTGTGGTTATTTTGCTAGACTTTAGTTATTTTGGAAGTGTTTTATTCTGAAATGCTTCCTGTTTTGCTCCTGTCTTTTTATTGTGATTGTTTCCCTTTCCTGTCTTTACTTAAGATTCCCAATTTACTTTTAAGTTATGTAAGTTATGCTATGTAAGTTACCTCCCACTACGAGAGCGTCTTCAGAGAGATTAGCATGATGTTGTTTACTGAGACGTGGCTAACAGAACTAGCAACAGATGCTAACATCAAACTGGAGGGTTTCCACGCAATACGGGCAGACCGGACACCAGACAGTGAGAAGGCAAGGGGCGGAGGAGTGATAATGTATGTCAATAACAGCTGGTGCAGACCGGGACATATCACGGTTAAACAACAATACTGCAAAAAAGACATTGAGTTGCTAGCTGTTAGCATGTGGCTTACCTATCTCCCGAGGGAATACTCACACGTGATCTGCATTGTTATTTATGCAAATCCGACGGCGAACGCGTAGACAGCGCGTGACGCCATCCACTCATTAACTGTCAGGCTGCTGACAGAACACCCAGATGCTCTTCTTCTCGTCTCAGGTGATTTCAACCATATTTCACTGTCCCCCATTCTGCCCACCTTCACCCAGTATGTCACATGCCACACTAGAGACAATAAAACACTGGACTTATTCTATGCAAGCACTAAGGAGGCGTACACCTCATCACCACTCCCCCCACTCGGGAGATCGGATCACAACTTGGTTCATCTCCTGCCAGTGTACAAACCCCCAGTACACAGACAACCTCCGGTATGCGCACGGTGAAGTTATGGTCTGAGGAAGCAATGGAAGCTCTAAAGGACTGTCTTGAAACCACTGCCTGGGAGCAGCTCTGCGATCCACATGGTGAGGACATCGATGGCCTCAGTCACACCATCACCGACTACATTGGCTTCTGTGTGGACAACACCGTACCCACCAAGACCATATTGTGTTGCTCAAACAACAAACCTTGGATCAACCCTGAGATTAAAACACTTCTGAAAGAGAAGAAGAGGATCTTCAGGTTGGGGAACAGGGAGATGCTGAAATCCATACAGAGAGAGCTGAGGAGGAAGATCAGAGAAGGCAAGGACAGCTTCAGGAAGAAGATGGAGGGCAAGCTGCAACAGAGCAACATCGGCGGGGTCTGGAGAAACCTTAAAACCATCTCTGGGCTCCAGAATACCTCCTTCCAGGCCACAGGGGGCAGGGAGTGGGTGAACAATCTGAACCTGTTTTTTAATAGGTTTGACCAACTGCCCTCCCCCCCGACTACACACCAACCACTGCTGCCTCTGAAGTCATCGAGACCTACTGTCCACACCCCACTCCGCCACCCCCCCCCCCACTCCCAGCACACAGCCCCCCCAACGTGACCCTCACTAAGATCCAGGTGAGGACGGAGCTGAGGAAGATCAAGGCGAGGAAGGCTTCGGGACCGGACGGCATCAGCATGAAGCTCCTCAAGTCCTGCGCAGACCAGCTGTGTGGGATAGTGGAGCGCATCTTCAACCTGAGCCTGAAGCTGGGGAGGGTACCACAGTTGTGGAAAACATCTTGTGTGGTACCTGTACCAAAGGCTTCCCGCCCCAAAGACCTGAACAGCTACAGACCAGTGGCCCTGACGTCTCACATCATGAAGACCCTGGAGAGACTGCTCCTTGCTCACCTCCACCCCCTGGTGGGACCAGCGATGGATCCACTCCAGTTTGCTTACCAGCATGGCATTGGGGTGGAGGATGCAGTGATCTTCCTCCTTCACCGTTCCCTGTCCCACCTGAAGAAGCCCGGGAACACGATGAGAATCATGTTCTTTGACTTCTCCAGTGCTTTCAACACCATCCAACTGATGATCCTGAAGGACAAGCTGCTGTGCGCAGGGGTGGACCAGCATCTGTCATCATGGATCCTGGACTACCTCACTAACCGGCCACAGTTTGTGAGAACCCGAGATTGTGTGTCCGACACGATCATCGGTAGCACAGGGGCCCGCCAGGGAACGGTCTTGGCTCCCTTCCTGTTCACCCTTTATACTGCGGACTTCTCACACAACACAACACACTGACATCTACAGAAGTTCTCTGACGACTCTGCGATCGTCGGCCTCATCTCCAACGGAGATGAAGCTGAGTACAGAGGACTTATCCAGGACTTCGTGGACTGGTGCCATCGGAACTGCCTCCAGATCAATGCGAGGAAAACTAAGGAGCTGTTGGTGGACTGCCGCAGGCAAGAACAACCCCTCACAGCACCAGTAAACATACAGGGAACAGACATTGAAATGGTTACATCCTACAAGTACCTTGGTGTTCATCTGAACAATAAACTAGACTGGTCACACAATACCGACGCACTCTACAAGAAGGGACAGCGCAGGCTGTTCCTACTGAGGAGGCTCAGGTCTTTTGGTGTACAAGGGGCACTGCTGAAGACATTCTACGACACGGTGGTGGCATCAGCCATCACTTTTGGAGTGGTCTGCTGGGGCAACGGCATTACAGCAGCCGATAGGAAGAGACTGAACAAACTGATCAAGAAAGCTATATCTGTCCTGGGGCAACGCCTTGACCCAGTGGAGGAGATAGGAGAGAGAAGGTTGGTGGCTAAACCGTCATTTCTGCTGGAGTCTGAGTCCCACCCTATGCAGGACATACTGAACACACTGAGGAGCTATTTAACAGTAGACTACATCATCCTAGGTGCACAACCGAGAGGTTTCGCAGGTCCTTACTATGGCTGTCAGACTGTATAACCTAAGCAGGGCTGCTCGCAGAGATAGCAAAAAAACGTGATGACCTAATAGTATTGAAGGCAAAAGACGCAACAGATTCACATGAATGGTCCCCTCCAATACACAACTAGGACAATATCAGTCGCTTCGGAGGGTGACAATATGTATGGGTACATATTCATACTATGTAGGATAACTAAGTAGACGGTTATGCTGTTTATTCCATCTTGCTACAATGCTCCGCATTTTGTATGTATATTTATATATTTGTGTGTACGTATGTATATTCACTGCTCTTATTTTTATTTTTCTTATCCTCTTAATTATTGCTCTGAGTGTTGCTATCCCTGTGCTGTTGCAATCCTGGAATTTCCCCATTGTGGGACTAATAAAGGCTTATCTTATCTTATGAAGTCAAAGGAATTGTCTGTAGACCTCCGAGACAAGATTGTTTCAAGGCACAAATCTGGTGAAGGGTACAAAAAAAAATTCTGCAGCTTTGATGGTCCTAATGAGCACAGTGGCCTCCAACATCCGTAAATGGAAGAAGTTTGGAACCACAAGGACTCTTCCTAGAGCTGGCTGGTTGTCTAAACTGAGCGATTGGGGGAGAAAGGCCTTAGTCAGGGAGGTGACCAAGAACCCGATGGTCACTCTATCAGAGCTCCAACGTTCCTGTGTGGACAGAGGAGAACCTTCCAGATGGACAACCATCTCTGCAGCAATCCACCAATCAGGCCTGTATGGTAGAGTGGCCAGGTGGAAGCCACTCCTTGGTAAAAGGCTCATGTCAGCCCCCCTGGAGTTTGTCAAAAGGCACCTGAAGGACTCTCAGACCATGAGAAACAAAATTCTCTGGTCTGATGAGACAACAATTGTATTCTTTGGCGTGAATGCCAGGCATCCTGTTTGGAGAAAACCGGGCACCGCTCATAACCATGCCAATGGTGGTGGCAGCATCATGCTGTGGGGATGTTTTTCAGCAGCAAGACCTGGGAGACTTGTCAGGATAGAGGGAAAGATGAATTCAGCAATGTACAGAGACATCCTCGATGAAAACCTGCTCTGGGGCACGCTTGACTTCAAACTGGGGGGACTGGGGAGATGGTTCATCTTTCAGCAGGACAACAACCCTAAGCACACAGCCAATATTTCAAAGGAGTGGCTTCAGGACAACTCTGTGAATTTCCTTGAGTGGCCCAACCAGAGCCCAGACTTGAATCCAATTGTAACATATCTGGAGAGATCTGAAAATGGCTGTGCACCAATGCTTTCCATCCAACCTGATGGAGCTTGAGAGGTACTGCAAAGAGGAATGGGCAAAACTGCCCAAAGATAGGTGTGCCAAGCTTGTGGCATCTTATTCAAAAAAACTTGAGGCTGTAATTGCTACCAAAGGTGCATCAACAAAGTATTGAGCAAAGACTGTGCATACTTATGTACATGTGATTTCTTAGTTTTTTTATTTTTAATAAATTTGCAAAAATCTGAAAAAAAAACTTTTTTTCACATTGTCATTATGGGGAATTGTGTGTAGAGTTTTGAGGAAAAAATGGAATTTAATCCCTTCTGGAATATGGATGCAACATAACAAAATGTGGAAAAAGTGAAGTGCTGTGAATACTTTCAGTATTTCAGCTCAGTCTTCAGAAAAGCAGCACTGTTTCTGTTCACTTGTGAAGATGGTAATAGAAGGATCATTAATGGGCCCAAAACACAAAGTGACACCCTCAGTACTTATACAGGATTTTGCCTTTTTGCTCTGATGTAGAGGAAATGAATATGGGAACTGCAGCTGCTTGAATGGAGATCCTAGTAATGAGCCATGTTCACATGCGGTGTTTCAACGCGGCTCCGCTGCATTGAAACACCGTCTGCGCCAGTTACTCTCGACGGACATCCCCTAGTTGCAGCGGAGCTAGCTAGCATAGGCCCCGTTAGCGGTCCTCCGGCTCTCCTCAGCAGCGAGGAGACTGGGTGGGTGATGGTGAGAAGGAAGCTTAGTCGTAAAGCTCCGGTACACCACCAACCTGTTCACGTTTCTAATCATTTTTCCCCGCTCAGCGACACACCCGCTGAGGAAAAAACTCTGATCATTGATGACTCTGTAGTCAGAAACGTGAACCTAGAGACTACAGCGGCCATAGTCAAATGCATTCCTGGGGCCAGAGCAGGCGACATCGAGTCAAATTTGAAAATGCTGGCTAAAAGTAACTGTAAATACTCCACAATTGTTATCCACGCCGGCATTAATGACATCCATCTCCGGCAGTTGGAAGTCACGAAACTTAATGTAGAATTGGTGTGTGACTTTGCCAAAACAATGTTGGACTCTGTAGTATTCTCTGGGCCCCTCCCAAATCTGACCAGTGATGACATGTTTAGCCGCTCGTCATCCTTGAACCGCTTGCTGTCTGTGTGGTGTCCTGCAAACAACGTGGGCTACATTGACAATTGGAGCTCATTTTGGGGAAAACCTGGTCTTATGAGACGAGACAGCGTCCATCCCACTTTGGATGGTGCATCTCATTTATCTAACAATCTGGCATCTTTTTTATCCAAATTTCCAAAACCTTGACAACTCAGAGTTTGGACCAGGAAGCAGAGTTGCAGTCTTACATGCCTCTCTGCAGCTCCTCTTCATCCGCCACCCCTCAACTTAGCCCCTGTCTTCCCCATCAGAGAATCATTGTCTGCTCCCTCCAAAGTAAATAAAAATATAATATATAAGCATCCCAAAGTGATTAAACAAAAAGTTGGTAAAACTCAAATTAAACATGAAGCCTCTAAATTGAGTGATTTGGCCTCTGTTCCTCCTCATAATTTAAAAATTAAATGTGGTTTGTTAAACATTAGGTCTCTAACTCCCAAGTCTCTGTTAGTCCATGATCTGTTAATTGATCATCAGATTGATTTAATTTCCCTTACAGAGACTTGGTTAGGACAAGAGGATTATGTTGGTTTAAATGAATCAACTCCCTCTGGTTATTTAAACTGTCAAAATCCCAGAAGTTCTGGTCGTGGAGGAGGAGTAGCAACAATTTACCATTCCAAATTACTAGTTAATGTAAAGCAAAAAACATGTTATAATTCCTTAGAGGGCCTGGTCCTCAGTATTGGGCACTTTATCAATTTTAGGCTAAGCCCAATTTTATTTGCCATAGTTTATCGTCCTCCATCAACCTACTCAGAATTTTTTATCCAAATTTGCTAATTTCTTAGCTGATTTAGTGCTGAAATCAGATAGAATAATTATAGTAGGGGACTTTAATATACATGTGGATGTAGATAGTGACTGCCTTAATGTGGCATTTAATTCAATATTAGACTCGATTGGGCTTTCTCAGAAAGTAAGAAATTCTACTCATTACCTCCACCATACATTGGACCTTGTTCTGACATATGGCATAGAAATAGAAAATCTTGTAGTGTCTCCTCATAACCCTGTACTGTCAGACCATTGTCTGTTAACCTTTTGATTTTACCATTTCTGATTATTTGGCTCCTAAAGAAAAATATTACTCCAGTAGATGCCTCTCAGATGATGCTGTTACCAAATTTATGCAGATTGTTTCCTCTATGCCATGTGTCAACACAACGGAAATAAGCTATAGACAGCTTGCTCCTTCTGTAATTGATAACATGGTGGATAGTGTTACAGCTTCTCTGCATCAGACTCTAGACTTGGTGGCCCCCTTAATAAAGAAAAAGTCTAATCAGAGATTTCTAACTCCTTGGTTCAACACAGAAACTCATAGCTTAAAACAGAAGACTAGTCAATTAGAAAGAAAATGGTGCTCCACTAATTTAGATGAAATCTATTTAGCTTGGAAAAATCATCTTTTAATTTATAAAAAAAATCCTTTAGAAAAGCTAAAATGAGTTATTATTCTGCATTAATAGAAGAAAACAAGAATAATCCCAGGTTTCTTTTCAGTACTGTAGCCAGGTTGACAAAGGACTCTGTCAATCCTGGCATTCCCTTTGAGCTTAGTAGTCAGGACTATATGAACTTTTTCAATAATAAAATTTCATCTTTCAGAGATAAAATCAATCAGATTCTTCCCACAGTTAACTTAAATACAGTAACTACTACAACTCCTTCAATTGATGTCTGTCTTGATGAGTTTACTCCAATTGACCTTTCAGAGTTAGACAAAATAGTTTCCTCATCCAAACCTTCAACTTGTCTTTTAGACCCTATTCCTACCAGGTTATTTAAAGAAGTCTTCCCACTTACTGGTAGCTTTATTCTTCATATAATCAATTCTTCATTAACTTTAGGCCATGTACCACAGGCTTTTAAAACGGCTGTAATTAAACCCTTACTCAAAAAGCCAACGCTAGATCCAGGAGCTTTAGCTAACTATAGACCGATCTCTAATCTCCCTTTCATTTCAAAAATCTTAGAAAAAGTTGTTGCCACGCAATTATTTGACCATCTGCAGGGAAATGGTTTACCTGAAGAGTTTCAATCTGGGTTTAGAATCCATCATCGTACTGAATCAGAATCAGAATCAGAATCAGATTTATTGCCATTGTTCATGTAGTACACAAACTAGGAATTTGTCTCAGTGCAATGCTGCAACATTAAACATGATAAAATAAAAGAAATAAACTATACATGCAATAAAGTGTAGAATAAGAGTGAGTAATACTAGTCAGCAGTTAAAATATATTAGCGAGCAGCAGATAATGTGGAGAACCATATAGTGCAGTCGGTAATGCAGGAAGAAAACAGTGATGATTGACATGAGTCTGGTTGAGCTGCTGTACATAGTGCACGAGAGACAATAAGTCACTTAGTGTTCAGCAGTCTGATGGCAGAGGGGAAGAAGCTGTTCATGTGACGGGAGGTTTTAGTCTGGATGGACCGAAGTCTTCTACCTGAGGGGAGGGGGGCAAACAGTACGTGACCAGGGTGTGAGGGATCGGCTATGATCCGGCCAGCACGCCTCCGGGTCCTGGAGATGTACAGATCCTGGAGAGATGGGAGCTTGAAGCCGATCACCTTCTCAGCAGTGCGCACGACGCGCTGCAGCCTTAGTCTGTCCCTGGCAGTGGCTCCTGCGTACCACACGGTTATGGAGGAGGTGAGGATGGACTTGATGATGGCTGTGTAGAACTGCACTAACATCTTGGTGGGTAGCTTGAGCTTCCTCAGCTGCCGCAGGAAGAATATCCTCTGCTGGGCCTTTTTGATGAGGGAGCTGATGGTCGGCTCTCACTTGAGGTCCCTGGTGATGGTGGTGCCTAGGAAGCGGAAGGAATCAGCAGTGGTGATGGGAGAGCCTGTGAGGGTGAGGGGGGGCAGAGGGGTTGTGACTTTCCTGAAGTCCACAATCATCTCCACTGTCTTCAGAGCGTTCAGCTGCAGGTTGTTGTTGTTGCACCAGGACGCCAGCTGGGCCACCTCTCTCCTGTAGGCGGACTCGTCGCCGTTGGAGATGAGCCCGATGAGGGTGGTGTCGTCCGCAAACTTGATCAACTTGACAGACTGGTGGCTGGAGGTGCAGGAGTTGGTATAAAGGGAGAAGAGTAGGGGGGAAAGTACACAGCCCTGGGGTGATCCGGTGCTGATGCTAGCAGAGTCTGAAACAGCCTTAGTGAAGGTCACTAACGACCTCCTCATCGCATCTGATAATGGACTGGTTTCTGTACTTGTCCTTTTAGACCTTAGTGCAGCCTTTGATATTATTGATCATAATATTCTACTTGATAGATTAGAACACTATGTTGGACTTAATGGAACTTCGTTGCAGTGGTTTAGATCTTATTTATCTGATAGGTTCCAGTTTTTTCATGTCAATAATGAGTTTTCTTTCAACTCAAAGCTTAGTCATGGAGTTCCACAGGGATCTGTGCTAGGCCCTACTCTTTTTAGTTTATATATGTTTCCGTTAGGCAACATTATTAGAAAGCACTTTATACATTTTCATTGTTATGCAGATGACACACAATTATACCTGTCAATGAAGCCAGATGATAGTAATCAATTAGCCAAGTTGGAAGCCTGTCTTAAGGAAATCAAAGCTTGGATGACTTGTAATTTCCTGCTATTAAAATTCAGATAAGACTGAAGTCATTCTTGTTGGTCCAAAAAACCTTAGAAATACCTTTCCAAATCAAACTTTCAGTTTGGATGCGGTTACTCTTTCTCTTAATAGCTCTGTGAGGAACCTTGGAATTATTTTTGATCAAGATCTGTCCTTCAATTCACATATTAAATTTGTTTCTAAGACTTCCTTCTATCATTTGCGTAATATTGCCAAGATTAGGAGCATCTTGTTTCAGAGTGATGCTGAGAAACTGATCCACGCTTTTGTTAGCTCGAGATTAGATTATTGTAATTCTTTATTATCAGGTTGTAATAAAACATCTTTAAAAAGTCTTCAGCTGATCCAAAATGCTGCAGCAAGAGTTTTAACAGGTTCTAGAAAGAGAGATCATATCTCTCCGGTTCTGGCCTCCCTTTATTGGCTTCCCATAGAGTTTAGAATTAAGTTTAAAATCCTCCTTCTTACTTACAAAACTCTAAACAATCAGGCTCCTTTTTATTTAAAAGATCTGATACTACCGTATTATCCTAACAGAGCACTACGCTCCCAAAATGCAGGATTACTTGTAATACCTAGAATCTCCAAAAGTACAATGGGAGGCAGAGCCTTCAGTTATCAAGCTCCTCTCCTGTGGAACCAGCTGCCAATCTAAATACTCCTACAGCAAACTTTTTTTTTATCTATACAAGTAGTAATTTCTTCTATGAGTTTGATTAGTGTCAAAGATGTAGATTTGTCCGCTCTAAAACCATACTGACTGTCTGTGAGGAGGTTATGTTTTTCAATGAAATCATCCAGTCTTTTAGTGAAGATTTTTTTTCAAGTATTTTGGAGAATTTTGAGAGTAAAGAGACCAGCCTGTAATTTGTGAAATGATGACTTTCTCCTGTTTTGTACAGTGGTATTACTTTAGCCATTTTCATTTTGTTTGGAAATTTACCAGTTTGAAATGACAGGTTACAGATGTGGGTGAGTGGTTTAACAATTCCTCCAATTAGGATCTGAATCGGAATCAGAATCAGAATGAGATTTATTGCCATTGTTCATGTAGTACACAAACTAGGAATTTGTCTCGGTGCAATGCTGCAACATTAAACATGGAGTATCACTAAAGATAAAAATAAAAAAAAACTATGCATGCAATAAAATGTAGAATATGAATGAGTAATACTAATCTATGCAATTTTTAAATATATTAACAAGCAGCAGATATTGTGGATTTCCACATAGTGCAGTCGGTAGTGCAAAAGAAAACAGTGATAATTATCATGAGTCCGGTTGAGCTGCTGTACGTAGTGCACGAGAGTCTAATAAGTCACTTAGTGTTCAGCAGTCTGATGGCAGAGGGGAAGAAGCTGTTCATGTAGCGGGAGGTTTTAGTCTGAATGGACCGAAGTCTTCTACCTGAGGGGAGGGGGGCAAACAGTGCGTGTCCAGGGTGTGAAGGGTCGGCTATGATCCGACCTGCACGCCTCCGGGTCCTGGAGATGTACAGGTCCTGGAGGGATGGGAGCTTGCAGCCGATCACCTTCTCAGCAGCGCGCACAATGCGCTGCAGTCTTAGTCTGTCCCTGGCGGTGGCTCCTGCGTACCACACGGTGATGGAGGTGGTGAGGATGGACTCGATGATGGCCGTGTAGAACTGCACCACCATCTTGGTGGGTAGCTTGAGCTTCCTCAGCTGCCGCAGGAAGAACATCCTCTGCTGGGCCTTTGTTGATGAGGGAGCTGATGGTCGGCTCCCACTTGAGGTCCCGGGTGATGGTGGTGCCCAGGAAGTGGAAGGAATCTGCAGTGGTGATGGGAGAGTCTGTAAGGGTAAGGGGGGGCAGAGGGGCTGTGACTTTTCTGAAGTCCATGATCATCTCCACTGTCTTCAGAGCGTTCAGCTGCAGGTTGTTGTGGCTGCACCAGGACGCCAGCTGGGCCACCTCTCTCCTGTAGACGGACTCGTCGCCGTTGGAGATGAGCCCGATGAGGGTGGTGTCATCCGCAAACTTGATCAGCTTGACAGACTGGTGGCTGGAGGTGCAGGAGTTGGTGTACAGGGAGAAGAGCAGGGGGGAAAGTACACAGCCCTGGGGTGATCCGGTGCTGATGCTAACAGAGTCTGAGACAGTCTTTCCCAGCCGCACATGCTGCCTCCGGTCCTTCAGGAAGTCGGTGATCCACCTGCAGAGGGACTCAGGCACGTTGAGCAGGGACAGCTTGTCCTGAAGCAGAGCGGGGCAGATGGTATTGAATGCAGGGCTGAAGTCCACAAACAGGATCCTGGCGTAGGTTCCCGGGGAGTCCAGGTGCTGCAGGATGGAGTGGAGGGTCAGGTTGACTGCGTCGTCCACAGACCTGTTGGCTCTGTAGGCAAACTGCAGCGGGTCCAGGAGGGGAGTGGTGATGGTCTTGAGGTGGGGCAGGACCAGGCGCTCAAAGGACTTCATGACTACAGAGGAGAGCGCTACAGGTCTGTAGTTGTTAAGTCCAGTGATCCGTGGCTTCTTGGGGACAGGGATGATGGTAGAGGTTTTGAGGCAGGTCGGCATGTGGCATGACTTCAGGGAGGTGTTAAAAATGTCTGTGAAGACAGGAGCCAGCTCTTCCGCACAGTGTCTCAGGGTGGAGGGAGACACGCCGTCCGGACCGGGGGCCTTGCGCGGGTTCAGTCTGGAGAACTGTCTGTGCACGTCCTGCTCACTGATGGCGAGGGCAGGGGGGAGGAGGGGGGCCGCCTTTGATGAAGTGGGGACCATGGAGGCAGTGGCGCTGGGGGGAGGGGGGGAGTTGGACACAGCTGACGAGGTGTCAAAATGGGCATAGTGTTGGGACAGTCTTTGACAAAGGG
Source organism: Pholidichthys leucotaenia (assembly GCA_020510985.1). NCBI lineage: Eukaryota > Metazoa > Chordata > Actinopteri > Cichliformes > Pholidichthyidae > Pholidichthys > Pholidichthys leucotaenia. Next base: position 72,410,821 of record CM035836.1, read on the forward strand.
CTTTGTCATCCTGACCCTTAGAAGCCTGAGGCCGATAGTTGGTGATTTGCCTCAGTCCTCTCCACACAGAAGCAGAGTCGTTAGCAGTGAACTGTTGCTGGAGTCTATCAGAATACACAGATTTCGCTCTCCTCAGCTCTCTGCTTAAGCGGTATTTGACCTCCCTGTAGCAGTCCCTGTCTCCACTTTTCAACACTGCTTCCTTCTCCTTCCTGAGCTGTCTTAGCTTAGCTGTGAACCAGGGCTTGTCGTTGGAGTAACTCACCCTGGTGCGCGATGGAAGAATGCTCTCCTCACAAAAGTGGATATATGAGGTCACAGTGTCTGTGTACTCATCCAGATCATGTGTGGCTCCTTTAAACATGCCCCAGTCAGTTATTTCCAAGCACGTGCTCAGCTCCTCCCCAGCTTCACTGGTCCATTTCTTCGTAGTGCTCACAACAGGTTTTGTGAGCTTCAGTCTCTATCTGTATGTGGAAATCAGGTGGACCATCACATGATCAGATTGTCCGAGCGCAGCGCGGGGAACAGCGCGATACGCGTCCTTAACTGTAGTGTAACAGTGATCCAGCGTGTTCTCTCCTCTGGTGGGGCATTTAATAAACTGTTTGTATCGGGGGAGTTCGTGGCTCAGGTTGCTCTGGTTAAAGTCGCCAACCACAATAACCAGAGAGTCCGGAAAAGTCCGCTCTGCTTGCTGAATGTGATCTGCAAGCACGCGCTGAGCCTCACGCACGTCCGCGTCGGGCGGGACGTAAACAGCGGCCAGGATGAATGAAGCGAACTCACGCGGGGAATAAAATGGCTTGCAGTTGATGAATAAATATTCCAGAGCGGGAGAACAGTGTTGGGAGATCACAGTTACATCGGAGCACCAGCTGCTGTTGATGTAGAAGCAGACTCCTCCGCCTGTGGACTTGCTGGAGAGCCCTGTATCTCAGTCTGCACGAAACAGCTGAAATCCCTCGAGGAGGAGCACGCTGTCCGGTGTCTTTTCCTTGAGCCAGGTCTCAGTGAAGCAGAGGGCACACGAGGTGGAGAGGTCCTTAAATCACATCAGCAGTCTCAGTTCATCTACCTTGTTATAGAGAGAATTGACGCTGGACAGAAATATCCCAGGCAAAGCTGTGTGCGTGCCTCTCCTGCGAAGCCGCACGAGAGCGCCCGCTCGTCTTCCTCTCTTCCGCCGTCTCACTTTTTGGGCTAAAAGGTGAACCAGATCGGCGGCAGGAGCCAAAAAAACTGGGAGTAGGTCCGTGGGAGTGAAAGTCCTGATATTTAGTAGCTCCTCACGGGTGTAAGAGCAGGCAGACACACAATTGACGAACAAAAACAAACAAAACAAAGCACAGCGAAGCACCATGGCGACCACTGTGGGCGCCATCTTGGGTAGGATTACTTTTTTATTTCACTATTGTCATGTCAATTTCATTCCAGTCAGTTTATTTTTTGTTCTTAAATTTATCCACAGTCTCAATAATTTCCTTTTCAGTTACTGCACCCAGAAAGATTGTGTTTGGATTTCTATCTTCTATTTCATTTACAAAATCACTACCGTTTTTTTCTGGTGTCACTATTGTTTTGCTAATTCTGGACCAACTTTTATAAAAAAAAATTATTGAAACCACTACCCACATCCTCCATATTATTGATCAAATTGTCATTTTCAATAAAGTATTCTGGATAATTTGCATTCTTTGATCGGTTACTAATAATCCCATTTAGCACTTGCCATATTCCTCTTAAGTTATTCTTATTATCCTCTAATATTCTGTTGTACTATTCTTTCTTACAAGTCCTCATTATATTAGTTAGCTTGTTTTTATAGCTTTTATATTTGATTTCAGCCTCTACATGCATTTAATGGCCCATTGGTGACCCATGGAATATTTTCAGTTTTTATTGTACAATGATTGAAATATTTGTAAACATTCATCATATTGTGGAAATGTGAAAATAACGAGGCAGAGTTTATCTCTCGAGTCAGTTTTATTCACATCTTCCAACATCACGAAGCAGAATAAAAGAGAACGACAAAGGGAACTCTCGTCTTTAAATACCAGGACCCTTACAGTTAACAGGTCACATGTCTCACAAAACCATTGCATTATAAAGACAGCAACAATGCATCCTCTCTGCATGATATCACACCACTATCTACAATGCACCCCCTCATTAATCCCTTAATTATATCCCACAGTCTCAAGCTTTGCATACCAAAGCTAACTCTCCTGCAGCTTCCTGTAATAACCACAGAAGCTCTGCCCTTGCTCTGGTCTAAAATGTGAGTCCAAAAGCAGGTCATGAATGTGTGTCCCCACACAAAGCCCCCCCAGCATTTTAGAACAAAAAAGGGAAAAACAACATGCATGCCGTGATAGTATCAATACACATTAGTCCACCAGCTGTCTGGGCTTCCGTCTCCTGCCGTATCTGCTGTAGCTGGGGTTGGACGTCTCAGGGTGGGAACCTTTTGTCAGCACCTGTGGGGGTTCTGGGGAAACATTACACTGTGAAGCCCTCCGCGGGGGTCTGCCTCGCTGCGGGGCCCTCGCCAACAGCACTTGCTCATCTGCCACCACAAAAGCGGGTTTGAGTCTGTTTATGCCAACTTTCTCTTCCCTACCCCCCAAATCTAGCAAAAACTGCTTGTACCTGTTTCCAGCACTCTGAAGGGTCCGTCATAAGGCGGTTGCAGCGGGGTTCAGTGCGCATCATGTCTGACAAAAACAAACTCTGCGTTCCTCAAAGTTTTAGGCACAAAAACGCGCGGAAAACTGTGGTGCGCGGGGCCGGGCAGCATGTTTGATTCTATGTCACTCCGCAACAGCTGAGACGGGGAGGTGTCTGGCGCAGGGTTATCTGGGAGAAACTCCCCAGGGAGCCGGAGTGGCTGCGCAAACACGAGCTCTGCTGGGGAGACTTCTAAGTCCTCTTTAGGTGCAGAACGCAACCCCAACAACACCCACAGTAACTTGTCTACCCAATTTGCACCCGTCAGTGACGCCCTGAGAGCTGCTTTCAATGACCTATGAAAATGTTCGCATAACCCGTTAGCCTGCGGATTGTACGCAGTTGTGCGGTGAATTGTGACACCCAGGCTGCGGGCCATTGTCGACCAAAGCTCGGAAACAAATTGAGCGCCTCTGTCGGACGTAACATCCGATGGAACGCCGAAGCGCGCCACCCAAGCTGTTAAAAACGCGCGCTCAACCTCCTCGGCCGTGGTTGATGTCAGCGGGGCCACTTCAGGCCAGCGCGTGGTGCAGTCCACCATTGTAAGAAGGTGTGTGCACCCTTGTGACAGCAGAAGGGGGCCCACGAGGTCCACATGAACGCGGTCGAACCTCTTGGCCGGAATGTGAAACAGCTCCAAAGGAGCTCTCGTGTGCCTGTGTACTTTGGCTCGTTGACACGCCGTGCAGGCTGCTGCCCACTCTTTAACTTGCTTGCGGAGGCTCGGCCACACAAATTTTTCTCCTACCATTTTGACCGACGCGCGCACTCCCGGGTGCGCCAAAGAATGAATTGAGTCAAAAATGCGGCGGCGCCACGCAGCTGGTACTACTGGTCGCGGCCGACCCGTGGAGACATCGCAGATTAGGGGGGGCATACCGTCTTGCAGCACCCTGTTCTCCAGCCTTAACCCTGTTGGTCCAGACTGGAGCGCGCGCACGTCCGCGTCACTACCCTGCTCTGCGGCCATGGCTGCGTAATCTATTCCCACGCTGACTGGAGCCGCGACGGCACCCGAGAGGCAGTCTGCAACTACATTGAGTTTGCCCGCCACATGCTGGATATCAGTGGTAAACTCTGATATCGCGGCCAGCTGTCTCTGCTGCTGGCCTGACCAGGGTTCGGAAACCTTGGCCATCGCCAGTGTGAGCGGTTTGTGGTCAACGAACGCGGTGAAAGAGCGTCCCTCCAGCCAGAACTGAAAGTGGCGAATGGCCAAATGGAGAGCGAGCAGCTCCCTGTCGAATGCGTTGTATTTACGTTCGCTATCGCGCAAGGTCCTGCTGAATAAAGCGAGGGGCTGCCAAACCCTGGCTACATGTTGCTCCACGACCGCCCCTATGGCCACCTCTGAAGCGTCAGTAGTGAGCGCTATGCGGGCAGTTGGGTCTGGGTGTGCCAACAATGCAGCCCTTGCCAAAGCTGCTTTCACCTCCGAGAATGCTTGGTCCTGCTCCGGGGACCACTCGACCTTATCCAGGGGTTTCTTTTTTTTGAGCGCAGCATACAGCGGCTGCATGAGTTGCGCCGCGTGGGGGAGAAAACGGTTATAAAAATTCATCATTCCCAAAAACTCCTGCAACGCCCTGACCGTCTGTGGCCGGGGAAAATCTGCCATCGCGCGCACTTTATCAGGAAGCGGAACTGCTCCTTCGGGGGAGACATGGTGTCCTAAAAAATCGATCTGCGCCACCCCGAACTGACACTTCGCTGGGTTGATTATTAACCCGTGATCTCCCAACCTTTGGAAAACTGTGGCCAGGTGTTTTTCGTGTTCGTCTTCGGACGCGCTGGCTACTAAAATATCGTCCAAGTAGACGAACATGAAAGGGAGATCGCGAAGCACCGCGTCCATCATGCATTGAAACGTCTGAGCTGCCCCTTTAAGTCCGAATGGCATGCGTAAAAACTCGAAGAGGCCAAACGGAGTTATTACCGCTGTTTTGGGTATGTTCTCAGCGCGCACTGGGACTTGGTGGTAACCGCGGACCAAGTCTATTTTAGAAAAAACGCATGCCCCTGCCAAATGAACAGAAAAATCTTGGATATGCGGGATTGGGTAGCGGTCATGAGCTGTAGCGTTGTTTAACCTGCGGAAATCCCCGCAAGGTCACCATGATCCGTCGGCTTTCGGGACCATGTGCAGAGGGGAAGCCCACAGACTGTTTGAACGTCTGATAACGCCCAACCTCTCCAGGCTGGCAAATTCCTCGCGCGCTATGGCTAGTTTAGCTGCATCCAAGCGTTTTGCAAAAACAGGCGGTCCGGTAGTGGTAATAAAATGCTCCACCCCGTGCTTAGCGACTGTTGCCGAAAAAGTGGGGACCGTGAGTGCTGGGAACTGAGTGAGCAGTGTGTGGAACTTACCGCTTGCAGCTGTGACGTTGGCTTGTGCTGTAGGTGGGACCACTCGCACTGTGCAGGGGATAGAATCAAAAGAAAGTGCATTAACTAAGCGCCTGTTTGCGAGATCAACCAACAAACCATGTGAGCACAGAAATCAGCCCCCAACATATTGAAATTTACTGCTGCTACAACAAAAGTCCACTCAAATGTACGGCCGTGTAGAGACAGAAGCAGAGTCTTCTCACCGAAGGTCTTAATCTCCGAGCCATTCGCTGCTGACACCCGGGGACCTCCGGAACCAGCTAGTCTGTCCGCATAGGAAGGCATGATGAAACTCAACTGGGAGCCTGTGTCGATGAGGAACTGCCTCGATGAGGAACTGCCTCGCTGAGCATGCGTCCGATAAGTAGAGCAGCTTGTTCTCCTCCCCGAGGGCCGCGGCTGCTACCGACCCCCGGTCTTGGCGTTTCCCGAACGCCTGAACTGGCACGGTGGTACACATTTGCGTGCTCTCTCTGCAAAGCGGTGATGGTAGAAACAAAGGACATCCGATCTGCGTTCCCTGGCCCCTGCCGCCGCCATCGTCGGTTCGTCTGGTACCGCTGCCTCTGGCCTCCTGTCGTCTCTGGTCGCCGCGCTGAGTTCTGCTGCAGCGGCCGCAGCTGCGCACCGCTTGGTGGCATTGACAATCTGCTGCGCTTCTCCACCCAGCGCGCGGTAGTCCCGTTTGGCCAACAGTGGCGAACTGGCCAGGGTCGCTCTCACTGCTGACGGTATTGTCCTGAGGAAGAGGTGGGTGAAAATGAAGTGATCGTCGTCAGAGTCTTTCAACCTCAACAACATCTCCATCAGGTTCGCGGGCATGTCATTTTCTGACTCCGTCAGCCCCAGGAACCTCTCTGCTCGCTTGTCCGCCGAGGGGGTGAATTGCTGGATGAGAGCAGCCTTCAGTGTGCCATATTTGTCGTTGTCCGGCAGCTGGTTGATCAGGCTCTCCACATGCTGGGCCATGTTGTTGTCCAGCTTTGCGACTACGTGGTAGAATCTTGTGGCATCTACCGATATCCCCCGGAGGTTGAACTGCGCCTCAACTGCGTTGAACCAGGAGCGTGGATTGTTCTGCCAGAAGTCTGGTAGCTGGACTGTAGTGGCATTTGCTTGGCTGAGGGCTCCTGACGAGGCTGGCCCGGGGGAATTCTCCTCATGCATGATACGTCTTGGGGTCACCAGTGTGGAAATGTGAAAATGACGAGGCAGAGTTTATTGCTCGAGTCAGCTTTATTCACATCTTCCAACATCACGAAGCAGAATAAAAGAGAACGACAAAGGGAACTCTCGTCCTTAAATACCAGGACCCTTACAGTTAACAGGTCACATGTCTCACAAAACCATTGCAAAAGACAGCAGCAATGCATCCTCTCTGCATGATATCACACTACTATCTACAATGCACCCCCTCATTAATCCCTTCATTATATCCCACAGTCTCAAGCTTTGCATACCAAAGCTAACTCTCCTGCAGCTTCCTGTAATAACCACAGAAGCTCTGCCCTTGCTCTGGTCTAAAATGTGAGTCCAAAAGCAGGTCACGAATGTGTGTCCCCACAATATGCTTTATTTATATCATTTTTTTCACAAACTATCTTCTAGTCTTGCATTAATAATTCCTTTGCCAGTAAATACATAGATTCTTCACTTCTTATTCTTTTATATTTAATATTTTTGGTCTACTTTTTCTTCCTATAATCACATTGATAGACAACAAAAATCAACAGGTGATCACTGATATCATTTGATAAAAGCCCACTCACAACATTATTTTCCATAATGTTTGTGAACATGTCATCTATTAATGTGGTACTGCGTGACGTGATTCTGCTAGGTCTGGTGATTGTTGGATGTAAGCCCATACTGTACATTGTGTTGATAAATTCTCTCAAACTATGTTGTTTTGAATTAATAAGATCTATACTGAAACCCCCACAGACACTTCACCTTGCAATAAAAATGAAATTAAAAGAACAACACAGCTGGGATTCAAACCCAAGTCTCCCACTTGCAAAGCAGATATACTACTGCTAAGCCATCACCTCAGTTGCAATAAATAGCCACTACTTGTCAAAAATACATCAATGGCAGAAACAAGCTCAAACTATTCCCAAACGGGAGAAGTCCGTGTGCTGGCTCCATCTGAAAATTGGCTGTGACAAATCCCTTACATTGTCAAACATGACAAAACAAAATGTGAGGGGCGGGGAACAGCTTCCTGACCCAGTCACGTGGTCCAACGTCAACACATACGTCACGAGTCACGCCTTGAAACATGCCTCGCCAAATATTTCTGGGATAAGATCGGATCACTGTTCTGAGCACCGGTGCCTGCCTGCCCATCGCTAGCTGTCTCCTTCTCAATTTACGTACAGCAACAAGTGAGCTGCTCAGGATTTGACTTTCTATTGCCCATGAGCTGCACTGTTTTTTTCTTTAATAATAAATTGTGTGAACTGGAGTGCTGTGTTTTGGTCTTTCATTATGCCATGCAAATATACCAATAGCTTGGTTTCAACTCAAGTAATGTGATCTGCAATGTTTGTTTTTGGTAAATCGCTGCTTCTGGATCCTTCTTTGAATAAATAAACGTAATTAAGGGATTGACATTTGACTTCTGTGATTCAAAGGACATTGTTGTCTTTGCAAATATGTTGTCAAATGTGCAAATCACCCAAGGGTTCTATCAGTCATCCTGACACATGGACATCATTAGTGAGTGTTCTGTTGAATCTCTGCACCATTGAACAGCAGTCAGAAAGTTCATCGAAGTGGTACAGCATCACATACATGACAGAGGTGGGTTTTTACTTGCAGGTAACCAAATTTAATTCTATTTGTTTCAGACTGATTATACTACTTATGTTGCTTCATAAATAATCTGTATAATGTGGATGGGAAACATCCTGCACCTTCATAGTCAAATGGAATTAAATTACATTTTAAGTTTTGATTGAGAGGTTTTGCAATGTTTTGTCAAAATTGTCAGCAATTGTCAAATGTTTCCTGTGTGTGCAAATTTACACATTTCATTAAGTTTGCATTGCCAATAGTACTATGTAAATTGCAACAAGGGGATTAGAAATTTAACTCATTTCATTATGTATATAGTGTAGTAGTTAACTTTCAAAAGTGGATACAAGCACCAATTTTGCTGCAAATACTCCTTAAATACTACTGTTTTGAAAAAACCCATGGGCCACTGGAAATCCACTTCTGATTTCAAGATGGCCACAATTTTCATGCAGATTTTACTACATAATCTCACTACGTTGACCAGTTTGGATGATCTTAGATCTTAAAAACCACCCTTTATTGTCATTCAATCCATACAGCCAATCATGTACAGTAGAATGAAATTGTGTTTCTCTTATCTACAGTGTTAATCACAAACACACCCATATATAGAATCAGAGGGGTCGCTGCCATGCAAGGTGCCGCCACAGATTTCCCTCCTCCATTCCATTATTGCTGAGCACCAAGCTGGACGGCTTCTAAAACTAGGATCTGAGTATGGGAAAGCAAAAAATTTAGTTCTAAACCAGTTCCAAATCAGTTCTGATTCAGTTCTACATGATCCAAATGTATATTTTAATGCCAGGACTATCATAAAAGGGCAAGTCTATGCATTTTTATTAAAAGAAGTAATATTTCTGTACCAGATATGGTGGCCATCTTGAAATTGGCAGTCATCTTTAATTTCATGTGGCCCACAGGATTTTTTTTCAAAAAAATTATGTCTAAGGAGTATTTGTGCCAAAATTGGTGCTTGTATCCACTTTTAAAAGATTCCCTTGATATATTCATTTATCTGGTGGACTAATACTGTGGATAGTACATATGCCCAAAAGCTGATTTCTTTTTACAACTGCCACTCTTCTCTTCTTCTTTAAGGTATCTTCTACCTTTGGTACAGTCAATATGGAAGTCAGTTCCTCTTCCCCGTCCACCTCTTCCAATGATTCACTCCAAACATTCCCCCACTGTGGTAATTTCCCAGACAGCCGTTCAATCATAACTGCCTTCCAAGTAACTAGGTATTCCTTTGTTTCCTCCCTCTCCATCTTCATCCTCTACCTGGGCTTTCAACAATGGCGGCGGCAGCACACTTTCAAAATGACAAGACACACTGACATGTTTACATACCACATGGCAGCCATTGAGTTGATTGGGATTTTGGGGGCAGCAATGTTCAATTCTGATCTCCCCAATGCTGAGAAAGTGGGGGGTGTTATTAGCAGCACAGTTTTCCCTGCACAGAACTGCTTTCACATGCTAACCTGTGTGGAGCGGTACCTGGCCGTTGTCCACCCCATCACCTACCTGGGGCTGGGAAATGACCGTGCCGTCAGGATCAGGAACATCACCATTGGTTGTGTTTGGCTGTTCAGCTATCTGTGTGGTTCTTTAAGCGCACTGGCCAGTGTTTCTGAAAGTTCCATTTTTGTCTTCTGCTTGTTGGGCATCTCCTTCTCTGTTGTTTCCTTCTGCAGCCTTTGCGTTCTCTGTAGTCTGATTCGTCCAGGTCCAGGGGAAGGAAATAGAGGTTTTGGTCAAGTTGACAAATCAAAAAAGACAGCATTCTTTATTATTTTAACCATACTTGCAACACTGTCTGTCTGGCTTCTTGGACTTACTGTTATTAATTTTATTTATAGCTCATCAGTGCTGGAGGGCAGTGTACGTTGTGTCATCTACTCTTCATTGCTCTGGTTTGATCTTCTCAGCTGTTTGGTGTTACCTCTTCTTTATCTACGTAGGAGAGGAAAAATATCATGTTTCTCTTGTAATGGTGGACAATGATCATTTTGATAAGATGTGTCTTATTAGAAAGGATGGATGTGCTGCACCATGAGACTTCAATTAATTTCAATTCAACTTTATTTATATAGCGCCATTTCACAGCAACAGTCATCTCATAGCACTTTCAACTGTAGGGGATACCCCCACAATTGAAGAAAGACCCCAGCAATCTGGTGATCCCCTGTGAGCAAGCGTTTGGTGATGGTGGAGAGGAAAAACTCCCTTTTAACAGGAAGAAACCTCCAGCAGAACCAGGCTCAGGGAGGGGCAGTCATCTGCTGCGACTGGCTGGGGGGTGAGGGGATAGAGAAGATGAAAAGAACAGACATGCAGAGAGCAAACAGCACGATGGGGACTCAGTCTATGGGAGAGAACAAACAGATGTTAATGACTGGCAAAAATATTTCATTGAGAGTGAAGAAAGGCATGAAGCCTAGTGTATTGTTGGACCCCCCCCCCCCCCCCCGGCTGTCTCAACCTATTAGCAGCATAACTAAGGGAGGGTTCAGAAACACATGATCCCTCCCTAATTATAGGCTATATCAAAAAGGAAGGCTTTAACCCTATTCTTAAAAACAGAGATCAAGTCTTACTACCGAATCCAGATGGCAGCTGGTTCCAAAGCAGAGGAGCCTGATAACTGAAGGCTCTGCCTCCCATTGTACTTTTGGAGATTCTAGGTATTACAAGTAATCCTGCATTTTATGAGCGTCGTGTTCTATTTGGATAATAGGGTAGTATGAGATCTTTTAAATACAAAGGGGCCCGATTGTTTAGAGCTTTGTAAGTTAGAAGAAGGATTTTAAACTTAATTCTAAACTCTATGGGAAGCCAATGAAGGGAGGCCAGAACCGGAGAGATATGATCTCTCTTTCTAGTACCTGCTAAAACTCTTGCAGCAGCATTTTGGACCAGCTGAAGACTTTTTAAAGATGTTCTAGGACAACCTGATAATAAAGAGTTACAATAATCTAATCTAGAGACAACAAAAGTGTGGATTAGTTTCTCAGCATCACTCTGAGACGAGATAATATTACGCAAATGATAGAAGGCAGTCTTAGAAACAAATGTAATATGTGAATTGAAAGACAGATCTTGATCAAAAATAACTCCAAGGTTCCTCACAGAAGTATTAAGAGAAAGAGTAACCACATCCAAAATAAGAGTGTGATTTGGAAAGATATTTCTAAGGTTTTTTGGACCAACAAGAATGGCTTCAGTCTTATTTGAATTTAATAGCAGGAAATTACAAGTCATCCTAGCTTTGATTTCCTTAAGACAGGCTTCTAATTTGGCTAATTGATGACTATCTTCTGGCTTCATTGACAGGTATAATTGTGTGTCATCTGCATAACAATGAAAATGTATACAGTGCTTTCTAATAATGTTGCCTAACGGAAGTGTAACCCAGCTGAGAAAATGACCCTTTTTCTCAGATTTCATTTGTATTAATGAAAGTGTGTGATTTTATTTTGAAAAACGGTTATTTTGGGGAAGAGGAAGTGCGATCCTCATCATCCAACTTTTAAATTTCCATTTCCTGGTCACGTTGGGTGATCTGGGTCTTTCCATTCGTTAAGAGCGATATTAGCCCTGCCTTCCGAGCAAAGTGCTGAGGTGCTCTGCAGGAAATCGGTCTTTCACAATATGAGAGCGGACGAGAGAGAGGCTGTGAGCGATCTGGTTCACACTGAAACCTCTTCTTGTTGACGGGAGCACGAGCTTGAGAGGCCGTGAAGCGGTGACTTTTGCTATGTTCACACTGAGACCTCATCTTGGCTAGGTTTTTTTGGTTGCCAACCAAAAACCTTCTGGATCCTGGATTTTCTCTGAATGGAGATGGCGAGCCTGACCCGAGATTAAACCGAGATTTAACAGAGGTCTGACCAAGGTCTCGATTGAAGGACATCCTTCCTCTCTCCAGTACACAACATTCGAAGTGGTAACAACTCAAGCTGCCGCTTTAGAAAAAGGAAAATAAACCTGCGTCTGGAGATACAAGATATCTAGACTGGTCAAACAACTAAACCGGAAGGACAACCAAACACTGAGCTCAGTAGGACATTTTTGGGGTTTTATTTCATGCCGGCCATTGTTATATTTGTATATTTGTACATTGTTTGTATATTTTGCTCCTTTTATCCTTATTAATAACAGACATGAATTGCTCATTTCTTGCCTCCAGCTATTTCATTCCACACTCACTCTAATTCCCTATTGTAACCCTTACAAACCTAGCAACTGGTCTACACTTAATTATCTCCCTTACATAATTAACATAAGGCAAGGGTTACAATAAGAAGTGGCGAGCCCAGCCAGGAGCCTTTTTTTTCCCTCTCCCGTACGTTATTTCAAGTCTATAACGTACCCAAAATGGATATTGTTGAACGTGAATCTGTGAAAATTCCAAATGCAGTGATAGTGAGTGAAATCGCTGGAGATGAGCAACTTGATGAAGTGACTGAGTTTTTGAAACGGTATGGATCGATTTCAAGAGTCATAAAAGTAACAGATAGTAAGTCTGAGTTTTCCCAGAGTGCTATTTTTGAGTATCACTCGGGTATTGCTTTTGAAGCTCTTGACCCATTGCCATGTACTCATGTGTCTGATAGTGGAGCCAGCTATATGATACAACCCCTTGCCAGTGTTTATACGCACCGTGTAGAGAGCGATATGAACAAGTTATATCTCACTGACATTAAAAACCTAGCGAAGATGAATAGCAGAGATTTTGCAGATGTCCTGAAAGACATGATATCACAGCTTTCTGAGTTCATCAAAGAATCTGAAAATGATCAATCAGAGCAAGTTAAGTTACCTGATAACTTACCTGAAGCTTTCTTGGATGAACCTCAACCTCAGTCTTCTGCAGCTGAGTCAAATCACACTACGAGCACCCCAGCTCGAAGTATGCCCACCATTTCTGCACATGATTTAAATCCCCCAGAAGTGCAACGTGTGGTAGTTGAGCACATTGTAAAAAGGGAAGATTTTTCCGTGCAGCCGTTTTCACAGAAGCTCGGAGCTTTTTCTGGCAAAGACCTCCGACCAATTTATGAGCTAGATTATGATACTTGGCGCTCCAGTGTAGAATTAATCTTGACTGATCCTGCTATGTCCAAATTGCAACAATCCCGAAAGATCATTGAGTCTCTTTTACCCCCAGCAGCTGATGTAGTCAAGTACTTGAACCCCAACAGCTCACCATCAGAATATCTTCAGCTTTTAGATTCTACTTATGGTACAGTTCAAGATGGCGGAGAGCTTTACGCCAAGTTTATTGACACCTTCCAAAACACAGGTGAGAAACCCTCATCATATCTACAACGTCTTCAAGTAGCTTTGACTCACACTGTGAAGCGTAGTGGTGCTTCAAGCCAGGATTTTGACAGGCTGCTTGTCACACAGTTTTGTCGAGGTTGTTGGGATGATTCCCTTTTAACTGCACTCCAGTTAAAACAAAAACAAACAAATCCCGCAACTTTTCCTGATTTGCTTCGCTTGCTACGTACTGAAGAAGACCAAAATGTTGCCAAAGCCTTGCGAATGAGACAACATTTGAGCAGTTCAAAACAAAAAGTGACATCCCACGTGCAAACTGTGCAATGCAGTTCAGATGAAAATGAGAACAAAATCACGGTAAACTCAATTCAAGAACTCTCAAAACAAGTTGCAGAAATTCAAAATCAACTAGCAAAACTAACTGCAAAACCAAAAGCTCAAAACTCAAAAAGTACACCCAGTACAAAGCCAAAAGAGAAACGAAAGCTGAATAAAGTGACAAAGGAACCCACAGAACAAACGGTCAGAACTCGAAGTACCCCACTCAAACCGTGGTACTGTTTCCAATGTGGAGAGGATGGCCACATCAAGCCGAGCTGCGAAAACGAACCAAACCCAGCTTTAGCTACCGAAAAGCGTAAGCTGATTAAAGAGAAACAAAAGAGATGGAGGTCTGAAAATCCCGCGGCTAATAAAGACCGGTTAAACTAGGAACAGTCTCTATTACGGGGCAAATGGAGACTGTAGCCAGACACTCACGTCCCCCTAAGTACAAGCAACGTGCTAGCCTTAAGCAATCCATTACTAACCCACCTAAGTATAGCCTACCAAAAGGGTTAGTTGGCTCCAAATGCACAGCTGTAGTTAGCATTTCTGATGTTAATGTGCATTGTCTTCTTGACTCAGGGTCACTAGTGACTACAGTCACTGAGTCGTTTTACAAACAGAACTTTCCCGATCAAAGCCTTAAACCACTCTATGACCTTTTAGAAGTAGAGGGCTCTACAAGTCAGCCCGTTCCCTATTTAGGTTATATAGAGATGTGTATCACCTTTCCAAAAGACTTCTTATGCACAGAGATTGACATACCAACCTTAGCTCTCGTTGTTCCAGATGCCAATCCTAATAGTCAGACACCAGTGTTAGTGGGAACAAACACACTTGATGTTCTTTATGGAAAGTATTTAGACATGAAGACTCCTGATTACTTACCTAGCTCTTACGGTTTTAGGACACTGTGGAAAACCCTCGAACTAAGACATACAAAGAACAAAGATGGGAACATTGGATTAGTTACCTTGTCAAGCAAAGCCCCAGCTGTAGTCCCAGCAGATAAAACTGTAGTTTTAGAGGGGTCTGCCAACGTTCACTGTACCTCAGACACCTGTGCTATAGTGGAACACCCCTCTTAGTCTTCCTTGCCGGGTGGCCTTTGTGTTAAAACTTGCCTGGTAACACTTCCTTCCCGAGCTCCACACAAAGTGCCTGTAATGATTACGAACGAAACAGAGCAAGATGTCACAATGCAGTCCACATGTGTCATCGCAGAACTTGGAGCTTTCCATTGTATCCTGTCCCAGCACAATGTCGTCAGTGCAAATGAGTCGGCCACAAACAAGACACAACTGAGTTTCAACTTTGGTGACTCACCGATTCCACAAGAGTGGAAAGAGCGAATAACCAAACAACTAAATGACATCCCGGAAGTATTCGCTTTCCATGATTTGGACTTTGGGTGTACGAGCAAAGTGAAACACTCCATCAGTCTTCATGATCCGACTCCCTTTAAGCACCGTGCATGCCCTATACACCCCCAAGACCTTGAGGCAGTGCGTAAACACCTTCAAGAGCTGCTCGCTGCAGGTGTGATAAGAGAGTCCCAGTCTCCCTACTCATCCCCCATTGTTGTGGTGAGGAAGTGAAACAATGATGTGCGTCTATGTATAGACTTTCGCAAACTCAATTTGTAAACAAGAAAGGACTCTTACGCTCTCACAAATCTAGAGGAGACGTTCCCGGCGCTCACAGGATCCAAGTGGTTTACAGTCCTCGATCTTAAGTCTGGATATTACCAGATTGAGGTAGAAGAAGCAGACAAAGAAAAGACTGCTTTTGTAACACCCCTTGGATTCTGGGAGTTCAACCGCATGTCGCAGGGCATAACCAAAGCCCCAAGCACCTTTCAGCAGCTCATGGAGCGCTGAGTCGGTGACATGAACTTAAATGAGGTGCTAGTCTTTCTAGATGACCTCATCCTCTTTCAAATAGTTTGGAAGAACATGAACGGTGACTCATGCGGGTACTCCATCTTAAAGAGTACGGGCTAAAATTATCACCAGAAAAATGTAAATTTTTTCAAACAACAGTCCAGTACCTAGGTCATGTAGTCTCCGAAAGCGGTGTCGAGACAGATCCCGAAAAGATTCAGGCCCTTAAGACTTGGCCACGGCCTAAGAATCTCACGGAACTGAGATCCTTTTTAGGGTTCTCAGGGTACTACAGACGCTTCATTGAAGGGTACTCGTCTATAGTATGCCCTCTTAATGACCTCACACGCGGTTACCCGCCACCCAACAAAAAGTCAAAATCCAAAGTCACTGACCAAACCTACTTTGATCCCAAACTACCATTTGAGAGTCGATGGACCACAGACTGTCAAAAGGCTTTCGACTCCATCATCGAAAAGTTAGCATCAGCTCCTATCTTAGGCTTTGCAGACACGAAGCTGCCTTACGTACTCCATACCGATGCTAGTACCACTGGCTTAGGGGCGGCACTCTATCAGGAGCAGGACGGTCAGCTTAGGGCCATAGCTTTTGCCAGTAGCGGGTTATCAAGGAGCGAAGCACGTTATCCAGCTCACAAGCTAGAGTTCTTAGCTCTAAAATGGTCAGTAACTGAAAAGTTTCACGACTATTTGTATGGTGGTCAGTTCACAGTAGTTACAGATAGTAATCCACTCACCTACACATTGACGTCTGCTAAATTAGACGCCACAAGCTACAAGTGGCTTGCAGCTTTGTCTAACTACAACTTTAAGTTACAGTATAGAGCAGGCAAGCAAAACCTAGATGCAGATGGGTTGTCTAGACGTCCTCGTTGACGATGTCCAGTCCAGGAAAGAGCAGGAGCGTGTAAGCCGCTTTGTAGAGCGCCATCTAGCTGACAATGACACCACAGAGATTGTAAATGATGAAGCTGTTCAAGCCATTTGTCAAAACCACCTTGTTAAAATCCGTGATGACAATCAGGATAGTGGTGTTACACTTATGGAGTCACTTACCCTCTCAGGTGACGCAATCCCCGACTTGTATGCCTTGGAGCAAGACAATGGCTTACCCACTATCCCTGTCTTGTCTCAAACAGAAATCAAAGACAAACAAAGAGCGGACTCGACAATCAGACAAGTTATTGAACAAATTGAACAGGGCCAAACACCCCCACCGACTGCTAGAGAAGAACTCCCAGATCTCCCTCTGTTACTCAGAGAACTCCATAGATTGGAGATGTACAATGAAGTGTTGTACAGGAAAAGACAAAATGGAGACCAAGTGACCCACCAGCTCGTTCTTCCCGAGGAGCTCAGAGCTCCCGTACTCCAAAATCTGCACAATGATATGGGCCACTTAGGTATTGACAGAACCCTTGATCTGGTCCGAACACGATTCTATTGGCCACGTATGGCAACAGATGTCGAGCAAAAGGTAAAAACATGTGATCGGTGCATACGAAGGAAGAGTCCTCCTGAAAAAGCGGCTAGCCTGGTCAACATAGCCACTACACGACCTTTAAAGCTAGTCTGCATGGACTTCCTCAGTCTGGAACCAGACAGTAGCAATACCAGCAATATTCTCGTAATAACTGATCATTTTACTAAATTTGCCCTTGCGTTGCCTACCTCAAATCAAAGGTCCAAAACGGTTGCCAGGTGCTTGTGAGATCAATTCATCGTTCACTACGGTATACCTGAGTGCCTGCACAGCGATCAGGGTCCTGATTTTGAGGCAAAGCTAATAAAAGACCTTTGTGAGATCTCAGGCATAAAGAAAATAAGAACAACCCCATACCACACCAGGGGTAACCCTACTGAAAGATTCAACCGAACGCTACTGAGTATGTTAGGAACGCTTGAGTCCAAACAAAAGTCCCACTGGAAAGACTATGTTATGCCATTAGTACATGCACACAACTGCACACGCAGTGATGTAACCAGGTTTACTCCCTACGAATTAATGTTTGGTAGAAAACCCAGACTGGCAGTTGATCTAGCGTTCGGACTTCCTCTCAACAAAGATCAGAAAGTTACTCACTTGCAATACGTTGAAAATCTCAAGAAAAGGCTCGAAGAAAGCTGCACGTTAGCTTCACAAAATGCACAAAAGATTGCAGACAAGAACAAGGCCAGGTTTGACCGCAAAATCACTGTTTCTGAACTTGAACCTGGGGATAGGGTTTTAGTTAGAAATGTGAGACTGTGTGGAAAAAATAAGCTTGCTGATAAATGGGAGGCCGATATTCACGTGGTAGTCAAACGTGCAGGTAATTTACCCGTTTACACTGTTAAGCCCGAGTCAAAGCAAGGTCCCTCAAGAACTTTACACAGAGACCTTTTGCTTCCCGACAGTTTCCTCCCTGTTGCCACAGCAGAAACACCTGAACCAGAGCCTATTTACCGCCCTAAGACACGCCAAACAACTGTTGCAGAGAATAATGATCACGAAGAGTTAAGCGAAATTGAAAATGAATTTTTGATTCCGTGGGTTGAGGATTCCCCATGAGGAGAGATAGCCAGATTTACAGTGGGGTAAAAAAGTATTTAGTCAGCCACCAATTGTGCAAGTTCTCCCACTTAAAAGATGAGAGAGGTCTCCAATTTTCATCATAGGTATACCTCAACTATGAGAGACAAAATAAGAAAAAAAAAAAATCCAGAAAATCACATTGAAGGATTTTTAATGAATTAATTGGTAAATTCCTCGGTAAAATAAGTATTTGGTCAATAACAAAAGTTCATCTCAATACTTTGTTATACAGTGATCCCTCACTTATCGCGGTTAATGGGTTCCAGAACCGACCACGAAAAGTGAAAAACCACGAAGTAGCGTCACCCCCCTTTGTGGAATTCCAGCCTGATCTCGTTAGTTTTTTGATACAT
This sequence comes from Pholidichthys leucotaenia, assembly GCA_020510985.1. Taxonomy (NCBI): domain Eukaryota; kingdom Metazoa; phylum Chordata; class Actinopteri; order Cichliformes; family Pholidichthyidae; genus Pholidichthys; species Pholidichthys leucotaenia. The sequence goes on from CM035836.1 coordinate 72,429,191, forward strand.
AAAATAATGTATAAATAATATAAATAATACGTACGTTCATTCTCTCACTCTCTCTCTCTCGGGAGAGAGAGAGAGTGAGAGAATGAAAAGAATCTCGCGAGAGTGCATCTCTCACGAGATTCCCGAGCCGAGCCAACACGAGAACAAAATCTAGAGTTGGGAGCGATCTCTTAGGGGGGGGGGGGGGGGATGCTGGCCAGCGAATCAGAGAGGTGGATTTTGAGTTGTGCGGGCTCTCCGTGTTGATACCTGATGTTCTAATGTATTTTTTCTCAATTTTGAATTTTTGATGAATATTTTTGAAAAATCCGCGATGCACTGAGGGCGCGAAAGGTGAAGCGCGAAGTAGCGAGGGATCACTGTATACCCTTTGTTGGCAATGACAGAGGTCAAACGTTTTCTGTAAGTTTTCACAAGGTTTTCACACACTGTTGTTGGTATTTTGGCCCATTCCTCCATGCAGATCTCCTCTAGAGCAGTGATGTTTTGGGACTGTCACTGGGCAACACAGACTTTCAACTCCCTCCAAAGATTTTCTGTGGGGTTGAGATCTGGAGACTGGCTAGGCCACTTCAGGACCTTGGAATGCATCTTACAAAGCTACTCCTTCGTTGCCTGGGCGGTGTGTTTGGGATCATTGTCATGCTGAAAGACCCAGCCACATTTTATCTTCAATGCTCTTGCTGGTGGAAGGAGGTTTTCACTCAAAATCTCACGATACATGGCCCCATTCATTCTTTCCTTTACACGGATCAGTCGTCCTGGTCCCTTTGCAGAAAAACAGCCCCAAAGTATGATGTTTCCACTTCCATGCTTCACAGTAGGTATGGTGTTCTTTCTCCTCCAAACACGACAAGTTGAGTTTTTACCAAAAAGTTCTATTTTGGTTTCATCTGACCATATGACATTCTCCCAATCCTCTTCTGGATCATCCAAATGCTCTCTAGCAAACTTCAGACGGGCCTGGACATGTACTGGCTTAAGCAAGGGGACACGTCTGGCACTGCAGGATTTGAGTCCCTGGCGGCGTAGTGTGTTTCTAATGTAGCCTTTGTTACTTTGGTCCCAGCTCTCTGCAGGTCATTCACTAGGTCCCCCCATGTGGTTCTGGGATTTTTGCTCACTGTTCCCGTGATCATTTTGACCCCACAGGGTGAGATCTTGCGTGGAGCCCCAGATGGAGGGAGATTATCAGTGGTCTTATATGTCTTCCATTTTCTAATAATTGCTCCCACAGTTGATTTCTTCACACTAAGTTGCTTACCTATTGCAGATTCAGTCTTCCCAGCCTGGTGCAGGTCTACAATTTTGTTTCTGGTGTTCTTTGACAGCTCTTTGGTCTTGGCCATAGTGGAGTTTAGAGTATGACTGTTTGAGGTTGTGGACAGATGTCTTTTATACTGATAACGAGTTCAAACTGGTGCCATTAATACAGGTAATGAGTGGAGGACAGAGGAGCCTCTTAAAGAAGTTGTTACAGGTCTGTGAGAGCCAGAAATCTTGCTTGTTTGTAGGTGACCAAATACTTATTTTACTGAGGAATTTACCAATTAATTCATTAAAAATCCTTCAATGTGATTTTCTGGATTTTTTTTTTTCTCATTTTGTCTCTCATGGTTGAGGTATACCTATGATGAAAATTGGAGACCTCTCTCATCCTTGAAGTGGGAGAACTTGCACAATTGGTGGCTGACTAAATACTTTTTTGCCCCACTGTACTACTGTACATCATTATCCAAAACCTTTGCAAACACCGGAAATGACAAACCCACCTGGTTGTGATTTACCTAAGACCACTGCCAATGCAGAACCGGATAGGGAGCATAATGCAATTGAGATTGAACCTTTCTATAATTCGCCTGTAGAAAATGAAACAGCAACAATACTAGAGGTACCTTCTGACAATTCAGTCGAGGGGCAAGAACACCAATCGAATGATTTGCCTGATGAAATGGACAAAAATGATCACATTGCAATTCAACCAATACGACGATCTGAAAGAATCAGACAACTCCCAAAAAGACTAGAGTATCCTAAATTAGGAAATCCTCTAGTGACTGTTGTTAAGTCCCTTTTTCAAGGTTTGAATACAGCCTTCTCAGAGTTTCTAAATACTGATGATGGACAGTCTTGGTTACACATGCAACGGGACGTGCATGATATTTAGAGGGGGAGGGTGTAACCCAGCTGAGAAAATGACCCTTTTTCTCAGATTTCATTTGTATTAATGAAAGTGTGTGATTTTATTTTGAAAAATGGTTATTTTGGGGAAGAGGAAGTGCGATCCTCGTCATCCAACTTTTAAATTTCCGTTTCATGGTCACGTTGGGTGATCTGGGTCTTTCCATTCGTTAAGAGCGATATTAGCCCCGCCTTCCGAGCAAAGTGCTGAGGCCCTCTGCTGGAAATCGGTCTTTCACGATATGAGAGCTGACGAGAGAGAGGCTGTGAGCAATCTGGTTCACACTGATACCTCTTCTTGTTGACGGGAGCACGAGCTTGAGAGGCCGTGAAGCGGTGACTTTTGCTGTGTTCACACTGAGACCTTATCTTGGCTAGGTTTTTTTGGTTGCCGACCAAAAACCTTCTGGATCCTGGATTTTCTCCGAATGGAGATGGCGAGCCTGACCCGAGATTGAACCGAGATTGAACTGAGGTCTAACCAAGGTCTCGATTGAAGGACATCCTTCCTCTCTCCAGTACACAACATTCGAAGTGGTAACAACTCAAGCTGCCGCTTTAGAAAAAGGAAAAGAAACCTGCATCTGGAGATACAAGATATCTAGACTGGTCAAACAACTAAACCGAAAGGACAACCAAACACTGAGCTCAGTAGGACATTTTTGGGGTTTTATTTCATGCAGGCCGTTGTTATATTTGTATATTTGTACATTGTTTGTATATTTTGCTCCTTTTATCCTTATTAATAATGACATGAAATGCTCATTTCTTGCCTCCAGCTATTTCATTCCACACTCACTCTAATTCCCTATTGTAACCCTTACGAACCTAGCAACTGGTCTACACTTAATTATCTCCCTTACATAATTAAACATAAGGCAAGGGTTACAGAAGCATATAAAAATGAAAAAGAGTAGGGCCTAGCACAGATCCCTGTGGAATTCCATGACTGAGCTTTGAGTTGGAAGAAAACTGATTACTGACATGAGCAAATTGGAACCTATCAGATAAATAAGATCTAAACCACTGCAACAAAGTTCCATTAAGTCCAACATAGTGTTCTAATCAATCAAGTAGAATATTTTGATCGGTAGTATCAAAAAATGCACTAAGGTCTAAAAGGACAAGTACAGAAACAAGTCCATTATCAGATGCGATAAGGAGGTCATTAGTGACTTTCACAAAGGCTATTTCAGTACTGTGATAGATTCTAAACCCGGATTGAAAATATTCAAATAAACCATTTCCCTGCAAGTGGTCATATAATTGCATAGCAACAACTCTAAGATTTTTGAAATGAAAGGCAGATTAGAGATTGGTCTATAGTTAGCTAAGACTCCTGGATCCAGTGTTGGCTTTTTGAGTAAGGGTTTAATTACAGCAGTTTTAAAGGCCTGCAGTACATGGCCTAATGTTAATGAAGAATTGATTATTTGAAGAATAGAGCTACTAATAAATGGGAAGACTTCTTTAAATAACTTGGTAGGAAGAGGGTCTAAAAGAGAAGTTGAAGGCTTTAATGAGGAAATTATGTTTTCGAACTCTAAAAGGTCAATAGGAGTAAACTCATCCAAACAGATATCATTTGAAGGAGTTGTAGTAGTTACTGTATTTAAGTTAACTGTGGGAAGAATCTGACTGATTTTATCTCTGGTAGATGAAATTTTATTATTGAAAAAGTTCATAAAGTCCTGACTAGTAAGCTCTAAGGGAATGCTAGTATTGACAGAGTCCTTACTCTGTCAGCCTGGCTACAGTGTTGAAAAGAAACCTGGGATTTTTTTTTTGTTCTCTTCTATTAATGCAGAATAATGACTTGTTCTAGCTTTTCTAAGAGATTTTTTTTTATAATTTAAAAGATTATTTCTCCAAGCTAAATAGATTTAATCTAAATTAGTGGAGCACCATTTTCTTTCTAATTGATGAGTCTTCTGTTTTAAGCTATGAGTTTCTGTGTTGAACCAAGGAGTTAGAAATCTCTGATTAGACTTTTTCTTTTTAAAGGGGCCACCATGTCTAGAGTCTGATGCAGAGAAGCTGTAACACTATCTACCATGTTATCAATTACAGAAGGAGCAAGCTATCTATAGCTTATTTCCGTTGTGTTGACACATGACATAGAGGAAACAATCTGCATAAATTTGGTAACAACATTATCTGAGAGGCATCTGCTGTAGTAATATTTTTCTTTTGGAGACAAATAGTCAGAACTAGTAAAATCAAAGGTTAACAGACAGTGGTCTGACAGTGACATGGTTATGAGGAGACACTACCAGATTTTCTATTTCTATGCCGTATGTCAGAACAAGGTCCAACGTGTGGTGGAGAAAATGGGTAGAATTTCCTACTTTCTGAGAATACCCCATCAAGTCTAATATTGAATTAAATGCCATATTAAGACAATCACTATCTACGTCTACATGTATATTAAAGCACTCTACTATAGTTATCCTATCTGATTTCAGCACTAAATCAGCTAAGAATTCAGTAAATTTGGATAAAAACTCTGAGTAGGCTGAGGGAGGACGATAAACTATGGCAAATAAAATTGGGTTTAGCCTAAAATTGCTAACATGCCCAATACTGAGGACCAGGCCCTCAAAGGAATTACAACATGTTTTTTGCTTTACATTAACTAGTAATTTGGAAAGGTAAATTGTTGCTACTCCTCCTCCACGACCAGAACTTCTGGGATTTTGACAGTTTAAATAACCAGAGGGAGTTGATTCATTTAAACCAACATAATCCTTTTGCCCTAACCAAGTCTCTGTAAGGGATATTAAATCAATCTGATGATCAATTAACAGATCATGGACTAACAGAGACTTGAGAGTTAGAGACCTATTATTTAACAAACCGCATTTAATTTTTAAAATTATCAGGGTGAAGAGAGTCCAAGTCATTAAATTTAGAGACTTCATGTTTAATTTGAGTTTTGCCAACTTTTTGTTTAATCACTTTGGGATGCTTATACAAAATATTTTTATGAACTTTGGAGGGAGCAGATAATGATTCTCTGATGGGGAAGACAGGGGCTAAGTTGGGGGGGGGGGGGGTGAAGAGGAGCTGCAGAGAGGCGTGTAAGACTGTGACTCTGCTTCCTGGTCCCAACTCTGAGTTGTCAATGATTTAAAAATTTGGATAAAAATGGTGTCAGATTGTTAGATAAAAGAGACACACCATCCAAAGTGGGATGGATGCTGTCTCGTCTAATAAAACCAGGTTTTCCCCAAAATGAGTTCCAATTGTCTATGTAGCCCACATTGTTTGCAGGACACCACACAGACAGCAAGCGGTTTAAGGATGACAAGCGGCTAAACATGTCATCACTGGTCAGATTGAGGAGGGGCCCAGAGAATACTACAGAGGCAGACATTGTTTTGGCAAAGTCACACACCAATTCCACATTAAGTTTTGTGACTTCCGACTGCCGGAGTTGGATGTCGTTAATGCCGGCGTGGATAACAATTGTGGAGTATTTACAGTTACTTTTAGCCAGCATTTTCAAATTTGACTCAATATTGCTTGCTCTGGCCCCAGGAATGCATTTGACTATGGCCGCTGGAGTCTCTAGGTTCACTTATTTATCCTTTTTTTTTTTTTTTTTTTTTTCCTTTGAAAGACAAAAGTAAAATAGAAAGATGTCTTTACCTTCTTTACATGTTTCAACTGCACTGCAGCCTTCATCAGAAGAGTCAGCTGATTGCTGCCAGGTGACATTTATCAGCTGATTTTCATAGGCGGGGCCAGCTCAGCAGATCTGTCAGATCCGCCGAGCCGGCCCCGCCTCCCGCCGTCAGATGGTCTCTGGAGAATGTGGTCCCAGGTGTGAGAAAGCATAAAGGCCCCCTCATCTCGGTTCATGGTGTCTTTTCCCCGCTTTCTGATCTCTATTGCCTCCTTGATCCAACGTTTGTGTCTGTTGCTCTCCGATCCAATAATTTTTGTGTTGTCCCAGTCCATGATGTGATTATTTCTTTTGCAGTGGTCCGATATAGCTGATTTTAATGTTTGATCTGTCAGATCCGCAGATCTGTCAGATCCGCCGAGCCGGCCCCGCCTCCCGCCGTCAGATGGTCTCTGGAGAATGTGGTCCCAGGTGTGAGAAAGCATAAAGGCCCCCTCATCTCGGTTCATGGTGTCTTTTCCCCGCTTTCTGATCTCTATTGCCTCCTTGATCCAACGTTTGTGTCTGTTGCTCTCCGATCCAATAATTTTTGTGTTGTCCCAGTCCATGATGTGATTATTTCTTTTGCAGTGGTCCGATATAGCTGATTTTAATGTTTCTTGTTCTGCTTTTTCTTTTTGTGATCTTGTGAGTCGTCCTTGCGTTTCCTTCTCACATTCCTTTTGGTGTTCTTTTTTTCTTGTGGTGAATAATCTTCCGGTTTCTCCAATGTAGGTTTTGTTACATGATCTGCATGATATTTCATATAATACATTGCATTTATTGTCTTGTTCTATTCTGTCCTTGGGGTGTACTAATAACTGTCTTAATCTTTTGTGTGGAGGCGGGGCCGGCTCGGCGGATCTGACAGATCTGCTGAGCTGGCCCCGCCTATGAAAATCAGCTGATAAATGTCACCTGGCAGCAATCAGCTGACTCTTCTGATGAAGGCTGCAGTGCAGTTGAAACATGTAAAGAAGGTAAAGACATCTTTCTATTTTACTTTTGTCTTTCAAAGGAAAAAAAAAAAAAAGGATAAATAATTGAAAGAAGACAAAATGAACCTGTTTGACGTATTACGTGGAAGTTATGGACAAGTTTGCATTAAAGACTTCCGCCGGCTGGAGAAATTGGAGAAAACACGGGCCCGCTTCAGAAACCACCTACGATTCAACCTCCGTTGCAGAGATGAGGAGGTCACACCCCAAAGCCTCAATATAAGAAATCCAATCCCGACCAAGAACGCAGAAAAAATCATCAACAAAGCACGGAAAGACCTTATAAAAGAACGTATAAGAATAACGGCAAATAAAGTAGACAAAATAAACAACCAAATCAAAGAGGAAACGGACATGTTTAAGCAACGCTACCCGACGGACCAGAAAACGCAGGAGCAGATAAAAGCACAACTGAAACACGCACACGAACAAGAATTCATCACAACGAAAAACCGCCAATTGAAAAAATTAAAAAAACTCACAGAAAGAAAGAACGGACGAAGACAAACACACACGGAAAAGAACGATAAGTGGGTCAAAAAGACAGACGAAAGAGAGGTCATTGAAATTGTTAAATCGTTCAAAAGTAAAACATCTACTGACTGCGATGGTATTGATATGCTACTAGTCAAAACTGTTATCGAATGCATAGTGAAACCACTGACGTATATCTGTAACCTGTCTCTCCAATCAGGTATATTTCCCAATGCAATGAAAATAGCTAAAGTAATTCCGATTTACAAGACAGGCGACAGAGGGGAACTCTCCAACTACAGACCAATTTCACTATTACCACAATTTTCCAAGATACTTGAAAAAATATTCTATGAGAGAATTGACAACTTCATACTGAAGAATGATTTATTGTGTGAGCAGCAATATGGGTTCAGACACAAAAGGACAACAGCATATGCCTTAATGGAATTTACAGAAAAAATATCAACAGCCATTGAAAATAAAGAGTATTCAGTTGGAGTATTCCTGGATCTTAAAAAAGCATTTGATACAGTAGATCACAATCTATTATTAAAGAAACTACAAAATTGTGGTATCAGAGGGGTAGCACTGTCCTGGTTAAGAAGTTACTTAAAGAATAGATATCAGTTTGTATGTGTTAACAACAAAAACTCAGAGCTACTGAAGGTCACCTGTGGAGTCCCACAGGGTTCAGTTTTGGGACCATTATTATTCAATATGTATATAAATGATATATGTAAAGTTTCAGAAAAAATGGACTTAATATTGTTTGCTGATGACACTAACCTGCTATGCAGTGGAAACAACTTGGAACAACTTCTGGATACACTCGGAAAGGAATTAGGAAAGCTGAAACTGTGGTTTGATTCAAACAAATTAACGCTCAATTTAAGCAAGACAAAATTTATAGTCTTTAACAACCATCACAACTACCCAGTACCCAAACTCAGTGTAAATGGTGTAGAGATTGAAAGGGTATCCGAAACTAAATTCCTTGGAGTAATAATTGATAACAAACTGTGTTGGAAGCCACATATTAATTATATAAAAGGTAAAGTATCCAAATCAATTGCAATATTACACAGAGTGAAAAATTTGCTGAATCAACCCACACTATACACCTTGTATCATTCATTAATACTCCCATACATGACATATTGTAATGAAGTATGGGGAAATACATATAAAACAAACATATATCCACTCTTTATGCTTCAAAAGAGAGCTATTAGAATAATCAACAAAGCAGCTTACAGGGAACCAACAAACCCACTTTTTCTTAAACAAAAAACTCTCAAGTTGAAAGATCTGATCGACTTTAAAACCGCAATAATAATGTTCAAAGTGAAGAATCTATCACTGCCCGCAAATATCCAAAAGTTGTTCCAAACAAGGGAGAAACGATATCACTTCAGAGGAACATGTATATTTCAAAAGCCTACAGTGAGAACAACTACCAAGCAACACTGTATTTCAGTGCAAGGTGTCAGATTATGGAACGATTTTGGACCTGAATTAAAATCATGTACAAAGCTTGGACAATTTAAACAAAAACTAAAGGAAGAAATACTCCAAACATATTTACAAGACGACATGTAAACTCACATAAGGATTGACATTTCCAGCCTGTGTTGTGTTATAGCTTAGTTTTTCTTTTTTCTCTGTGACACTATGTCTTAGATTTGTTTTTGAATAGTAACCGCTTAACTTAGACTAGCTCAGTTTTCTTTTTCTCTCAGTCATATTTTGTCTTAGCCTTGTTTTAAATTGTAATCGCTCTTGTCTTGTTTTCTCTTTTTTCTCCTTTGAATTCTTGGATGGAATATGGGTGGGCAATATAAGCTGCGGCTTCAGCCATCACCCATTTCGGATAACTCACGTGGAATTGTATAGTAGAAGGAGTCTTTGTCTAATTTGACCTTGTTGTTATATTATACAGTTTCTTTTAACCTGTAATGTACTATCCGAAATAAATTCATTCATTCATTCAAAAAAAAAAACCTATCACAACGCACACTCACGGACACGGAGAAAACAGTGCTGAACAGAGGACTGAACTTCGCCATCACACCAGCCAGAATCCCCCATGAAGAATACATCCTCGCAACAGAACTGGCATGCGAAAAAATCCAGGACCAAGGAGAAAAAGCAGCACTCCGGAACGCAGTCGCAGGAATCCTCAAAACGGCCAAATTACCACAAAGCAACGTTACAAGAAAAGAAGAAAAAGCATTAAACTCACTCAAGACAGATAAAACGATCACAATACTCCCAGCAGATAAAGGCAGAACAACAGTAATTTTGGACACGGAAACATACGAAAAACAGATGGAAACCATGTTGGCAGACAGTAACACATACGAAATCATTAAAACAAACCCGACAGAAGAAAAGAAAAAATGCTCAAAGCCCTTCTAAAACCTCTATTAGAAAGCAATAAAATCACAAAGGACGCATATGATCACCTGATCCCCACAGCCAGCATCACCCCTCGGATTTATGGAACACCGAAAATACATAAAAAGGATATCCCACTGCGGCCAATAATAGACAGCATTGGATCAGTCACATACAACTTATCAAAAGCCCTAGCTGAAATCATCAAACCCCTCCTTGGACTATCAGACTTTCACTGTAAAAATTCAAAAGAGCTGGCACAAGAACTCAAAGACATAAAAATAGAATCAGACGAGATCCTCATCTCACATGACGTCATCTCTTTATTCACAAAGACTCCTATTGACGTCACACTACATATAGTGCAAGAACGCCTCAACAAGGACAGTACCCTAAAAAGACGCACCAACCTCACAGTCCATGACATATCCAAATTACTACAGTTTGTTGCAAAATCCACTTATTTTCAATTCAGAGGAAAAATCTACAAACAAAAAGAAGGATTTGCAATGGGAGACCCACTATCAGCCATCATGAGCAGTTTTTTTATGGAGGATCTGGAAAATAAAGCCATCAACACAGCACCCACAATATGCAAACCCACCCTTTGGAAGAGATACGTAGATGACATTCTGGAAAAAATAAGGAAAGGACATACACAAGAACTCACTGACCATCTGAACAGTACAGACAGTACGGGGAACATAAAATTCACACACGAAGAGGAGGAAAATGGCACCATAGCCTTTCTGGACATGAAAATCCACCACAACGAGGATGGCAGCATAAAAATCACAGTCTACAGGAAACCAACCCACACAGATCAATACCTACTTTGGACATCGGAACACCCCACAGCACACAAGCTATCAGTCATCAGGACATTATATGAACGAGCCACCATCATCACGGAACAAGAAGACAGACAGGAAGAGGAAAACCACATAAAACATGCACTTATACGCTGCCAATATCCAGTATGGGCCATAAACAAAGGGAAACAGCAAGTCAAAAACAAAGAAAATAAACAGGACACAAGACACAGAACAAAAGCTGAAATCAAAAACAAGGAAACCATAACTATACCATACATACGAGGGATCACGGAACCAATTCAAAGGATCATGAAAAAATACAAAATAAACACAGCAGTCAAACCACACAAAAAATTAAGACAGTTATTAGTACACCCCAAGGACAGAATAGAACAAGACAATAAATGCAATGTATTATATGAAATATCATGCAGATCATGTAACAAAACCTACATTGGAGAAACCGGAAGATTATTCACCACAAGAAAAAAAGAACACCAAAAGGAATGTGAGAAGGAAACGCAAGGACGACTCACAAGATCACAAAAAGAAAAAGCAGAACAAGAAACATTAAAATCAGCTATATCGGACCACTGCAAAAGAAATAATCACATCATGGACTGGGACAACACAAAAATTATTGGATCGGAGAGCAACAGACACAAACGTTGGATCAAGGAGGCAATAGAGATCAGAAAGCGGGGAAAAGACACCATGAACCGAGATGAGGGGGCCTTTATGCTTTCTCACACCTGGGACCACATTCTCCAGAGACCATCTGACGGCGGGAGGCGGGGCCGGCTCGGCGGATCTGACAGATCTGCTGAGCTGGCCCCGCCTATGAAAATCAGCTGATAAATGTCACCTGGCAGCAATCAGCTGACTCTTCTGATGAAGGCTGCAGTGCAGTTGAAACATGTAAAGAAGGTAAAGACATCTTTCTATTTTACTTTTGTCTTTCAAAGGAAAAAAAAAAAAAAAAAAAGGATAAATAATTGAAAGAAGACAAAATGAACCTGTTTGACGTCTCTAGGTTCACGTTTCTGACTACAGAGTTGCCAATGATCAGAGTTTTTTCCTCAGTGGGTGTGTTGCTGAGTGGGGAAAAATGATTAGAAACATGAACAGGTTGGTGGTGAACCGGGGCCTTGCGACTAGGATTCCTTCTCACTGTCACCCACCCAGTCTCCTTGCTGCTACGGAGAACCGCCCTATGCTAAGGAGCTCCACTGCAGCTAAGGGGCATCTGTCATTATTAACTGGTGAAGACGGTGTTTCAATGCAGTGGAGCCGTGATTCCAAATCAGACAACCTCACCTCGAGCGCCTCAAAAAGACAACATTTATTACATTTATCATTGTCACTAAAAGAGGAAGAGGTGTAGCTAAACATCTGACAGAGAGAGCACACCAGAGGAGAAGAGGAAGGAGAGCTAGTAGCCATAGCTAGTGGCTAACCCGAAGCTAACACAAACACCGATGAAAGGTGAACAGAAGGCTAAAGAAGGTGATTAGGTGACACTGAGCGCACACATAGGTGCAAGAGGCTTGTTAAACAGAAGTGAGAGCTGACGGTAGATGGAAAAAAAAGTGATTAAAATACAATTAAAGGCAAAAAATCCTCCGGAGATTGAGGAGAGCTAACCACAGAGCAAACCACACAGGCAGAAAGCAACACAGGAAGTGACGATACGTTACCACAGCAGGAACGTATCAAGTCAGACTTCTATTTAGTTTCCCAAAATATATAACTTTTTAAAAGTTTACATCTTTGCCATTTGGCAGATAGGCTCCTGTCGTTACCCTGGGGGGCTCCTATATTGTGAATGCTATTGTTGTAGGCAAGAATAGACTGAGATCAGAGTGAAGAAAGACCAAGACTTTAAAGGGTCAAGACCAACTCAAGACAGAGACCAAGTCAGGCAGAGACCAAGTATAGATACAGTGGTGTGAAAAAAGTGTTTTCCCCCTTCCTGATTTCTCATTTTTTTGCATGTTTGTCACAATTAAATGTTTCAAATCAAACAGATTTAAATATTAGACAAAGATAACCCAAGTAAACACAATATGCAGTTTTTAAATGAAGGTGTTTATTAATGAAAAAAAAAAAAAGTCCAAACCTGCATGCCTCTGTGTGAAAAAGTGATTTCCCCCTAAACCTAATGACTGGTTGGGCCACCTTTAGCAGCAACAACTGCAATCAAGAGTTTGTGATAACTGGCAATGAGTCTTTTACAGTGCTGTGGAGGAATTTTGGTGCACTTGTGACAGAGATCATCCTGCGCAGTTCGCCCCACACGGGACACGAACCCGCGACCTCTCAGTCAACTACACAGTTCGAGCATGGGAGACACAGCACGATCGCGCTGAGCTAAAGGTCCGACCGGTAGCTCAGCGCTACCATCTGGGGCTCACAGCACCACTTTTGTAACTGAGGTCATCAGCGCAGTTCGCCCTACACAGGACACGAACCCGCGACCTCACAGTTAACTACACAGAGACACACACAGCACGATTGTGCTGAGCTAAAGGTCCGACCGATAGCTCAGCGCTACCGATACTGTATGAGGCTTTCGGGAGGGAGGTTTACTAACGTTCTACGCCGAACAGTGCTAGTTGGCATCCGTTACACACTCATCTTTGCAGAATTGTTGTAATTCAGCCACATTGGAGGATTTTTGAGCATGAACCTCCTTCTTAAGGTCATGCCAAAGCATCTCAATCAGATTCAGGTCAGGACTATGCAAGTCAGCAAGTCTTCCTGGTCCTGAAGCAGCAAAACAGGCCCTGACCATCACACTACCACCACCACATTTTACTGTTGGTATGATGTTCCTTTTCTGAAATGCTGTTACTTTTATGCCAGATGTAATGGGACACACAGCTTCCAAAGAGTTCAACTTTTGTCTTGTCAGTCCATAGAGTATTTTCCCAAAAGTCTTGAGGATCATCAAGCTGTTTCCTGGCAAAACTGAGATGAGCCTTTATGTTCTTTTTGTTCAGCAGTGGTTTTCATCTTGGAACTCTACCATGCAGGCCATTTTCCCCCCAGTCTCTTTCTTATGGTGGAGTCATGAATACTGACCTTAACTGAGGCAAGTAAGGCCTGCAGGTCTTTGGATGTTGTTGTGGGGTCTTGTGACCTCTTGGATGAGTCATCGCTGTGCTCTTGGGGTAATTTTGGTCGACCGGCCACTCCTGGGAAGGCTCACCACTGTTCCATGTTTTCACCATTTGTGGATAATGGCTCTCACTGTGGTTCGCTGGCATCACAAAGCTTTAGAAATGGCTTTATAACCTTTTCCAGACTGATAGATCTCCATTACTTTGTTTCTCAGTTGTTCCTGAAATTTTTTTAGATCGCAGCATGATGTTGAGCTTTTGATAATCTTTTGATCTACTTCACTTTGTCAGGCAGGTCCTATTTAAGTGATTTCTTGATTGAGAACAGGTGTGGCTGTAATCAGGCCTGAGTGTGGCTAGAGAACTTGAACTCAGCTTTCCAAAGATGTGATAAATCACAGTTAATTTATGGTTTAATGGGGGGGGGGGTCACCTTTTCACACAGGGCCATATAGGATTGACATTTTTTTTACCCTTAATAATAAATACCTTCATTTAAAAACTGCATTTTTCGTTTATCTGTGTTATCTGTCTAATATTTAAATTTGTTCGATGATCTGAAACACTTAAGTGTGACAAACACACAAAAATAAAGAGAAATAAGGAAGGGGGCAAACACTTTTTTGCACCACTGTAGTTGTGCGAACTGTTTGGTAACCTTTTACGAAATCTGATGAAACTCAGTCACCGTAATGTTTGTGAATGCTCCTCAGCATTCGCCACTCCTTGAGATATACTAGCTTATTTTTCTGCAGCATTCATCAGAAGAGTTGCCACATCTAAAAATCAAATTCGTCAGCATTCTGCGAGATGCACGCTTTAACTGCTCACTTCGTGTTTTCAAATCAAGATGTGAAAACAACCTTGATAAAATCTTCATTTACCCAGTGTATGTATACCATTTGCAATGTCTTATTTTATTTTTTCAATGTATAAATTTTCTATACATGTGTGATTTGTGAGCAGTCATTTTACAGACTCAGTATTTACATGAAAAATGTCTCTTCAGTTTGAAGGAATGTTACATTGTTTTAAATGTTTATAAATTACTCAGTGCATTATGAATTTCTGCCTTAAAACTACAACTTTATAACATGTAAACTGTGCTTGATAAATTCCCTATATTTTTTCAGCTATTGTTTATTTAGTCAAACAGCAGAGGTGTGTTGTACTTTTCATGGAAATTTATCCATGGTGAAAATTGAAATATAGACCATATACACCAAAACTGGCTTTTTGTGAGTTTATCTCTCTAGAGAATAGCGATCAACACCGAGCAACAGCGGCAAGAGAAAGCTCAAAATCCAAACACTGTGAGCTCCTTTTATCTGACCCTGTTATTCCGATATCAGCCCCAACACAGTCAAAGTCAGTCTCAGAGAAGGTCATCATGCCTTTCCACCTACAGTATCTGTCCTGTACAGGATCACAAGACATTTCTTTTCTACAGCCAAGGATGGATATTAAATGAGCATTAGCCATAAAAAAGTCCATCACATACTGTGTAAAGCAGCTCTATAAAATGTAATATGTGAGATTTAAAAGTCTTTGCTGCAAGTAAAACAGTTTAAAATTAAATTTATTCTGGCCATGAGAACGAAGGAGTGAAAGATGATTTTAAATGATTCACACTTTGTTACAATTATGAAGATTAGATGACCGTTTCCCTTTTGAAGTTGTTTGCAGAAATTTATGCAGTTTTTACCTACTACAGAGACAACATTCTGACGTCAGCTTTCATGTGTTGAAAGGGAGAAAAAGATTTTTTGTTCATTCAGCTAAACAGAGCAAATAAATGAGTTTGCACAGTCCGTTTTCCTTCAAGCCCAATTGCTGCTAATCTACATTTACAAATAACAACTGTATTTGCTTAATGCCCCATCTGTGCTTAATTTGTATATGGTTTGGTCTCAATTTAACTAATGGGGTCAGTCATGTGATATTTTCCTGGGCTTGATGCATCGTCACCGCTGCGCCTTGTTTTAACTGACTCATGAGAGATGAAAACAATATTTGACAGCTGTGAATCAAAGCATGCAGTCCTTGCAAATGTGATTTCAAATATGCAAAATATCTGATTCGATCCATCCTCCTGTGACATTCGCATCATTGTCCACTTTTTCATCTTTGGCTGAATCTCTGGATGAATGATGAAACACCTGTGAAGAACCAGCAGAAAGTTTTGGGCAAGAGAAAAAAAGGTCCAAACACATGTGAAGTGTTTTTAATTTGGAAAGTTCTGAATTTCCTTTAATTATTTTTTTACACAATGACAACATTAGATTTAATACTTTTTTAAATTTTAGTCCTTATTTCTGTTATTTGGAAAATTACAGACGTGGACAAAATTGTTGGTGCCCCTCTGTTAATGAAAGAAAAACCCACAATGGTCAAAGAAATAACTTGAATCTGACAAAAGTGGTAATAAATAAAAATTCTATGAAAATTAGCCAATGAAAATCAGACAATGCTTTTGAATTGTGGTTCAACAGAATTATTTTAAAAAACACACTCATGAAACAGGCCTGGACAAAAATGATGGCACCCCTAGAAAAGATTAAAAATAATGTGATCATAGGGACATGTTCAACCAAGATGTGTCCTCTAATTAACATCACAGGTGTCTACAAACTTGTAATCAGTTAGTCGGCCTATTTAAAGGGTGACAAGTAGTCACTGTGCTGTTTGTTGACATGGTGTGTACCACACTAAACATGGACCAGAGGAAGCAAAGGAGAGAGTTGTCTCAGGAGATTAGAAAGAAAATTATAGACAAGCATGTTAAAGGTAAAGGCTATAAGACCATCTCCAAGCAGCTTGATGTTCCTGTGACTACAGTTGCACATATTATTCAGAAATTTAAGATCCACGGGACTGTAGCCAACCTCCCTGGGTGTGGCCGCAGGAGGAGACGGATAATATGAATGGTAACAAAAGAGCCCAGAACAACCTCTAAACACATTCATGGTAAACTCCAAGGTCAAGGTACATCAGTGTCAGATCGCACCATCCATCGTTGTTTGAGCCAAAGTGGACTTCATGGGAGACGACCAAGGAGGACACCACTGTTGAAAACAAATGATTAAAAAGCCAGACTCGAATTTGCCAAACTGCATGTTGACAAGCCACAAAGCTTCTGGGAGAATGTCCTATGGACAGACGAGACAAAACTGGAACTTTTTGGCAAGGCACATCAGCTCTATGTTCACAGATGCAAAAATCAAGCATACCAAGAAAAGAACACTGTCCCTACTGTGAAACATGGAGGAGGTTCTGTTATGTTCTGGGGCTGCTTTGCTGCATCTGGCATCGGGTGTCTTGAATCTGTGCAGGGTCCAATGAAATCTCAAGTCTATCAAGGTATTCTAGAGAGAAATTCATACCCAGTGCCCATAACACTGGGTATGAATGTGTATAAATGTATAAAATGTTCGGTGGTGGCCGGAAAGGCCGTTGGCGCAGAATGGCTGCCACGTTTCCGTCAGCCTGCCCCAGGGCAGCTGTGGCTGCAGAAGTAGCTTGCCACTACCATTGCCTGTCTGGAGTGAATGAATAATGTACCTATTTGCAAAGCGTCTTTGAGTATATATGATAAAGCGCTATATAAAACCGATGCATTATTATTATTATTATTATTAAATGTGCTGCCCAGTGTCAGACAGCTTGGTCTCAGTCGCAGGTCATGGGTCTTGCAATAGGATAATGACCCAAAACACACAGCTAAAAACACCCAAGAATGGCTAAGAACGAAACATTGGACTATTCTTAAGTGGCCTTCTATGAGCCCTGATCTAAATCCTACTGAACATCTGTGGAAGAAGCTGAAACATGCCGTCTGGAGAAGGCACCCTTCAAACCTGGGACAATTGGAGCAGTTTGCTCATGAGGAGTGGGCCAAAATACCTGCTGAGAGGTACAGAAGTCTCATTGACAGTTACAGAAATCGTTTGATTGCAATGATTGCCTCATAAGGTTGTGCAACAAAATATTAAGTTAAGGGTACCATCATTTTTGTCCAGGCCTGTTTCATGAGTTTGTTTTTTAAAATAATTCTGTTGAACCACAATTCAAAAGCATTGTCTGATTTTCATTGGTTAATTTCCATAGAATTTTTATTTATTACCACTTCTGTCAGATTCAAGTTATTTCTGTGACCATTGTGGGTTTTTCTTTCATTAACAGAGGGGTAGCAACAATTTTGTTCACGTCTGTATTTGTTTGTAGCAGGACTATCATTTAGTATTTATACATCATGAAAACTGGGGATTCTAAATTGTCCTTAGGTATGTCTGTGAGAGTGAATGGTTGCCTGTCTCTCTGTGTTGGCCCTGCGATGAACTAGCGATCTGTCCAGGGTGTAACCTGCCTGTCGCCCAAAGATGCTGGGATAGGCTCCAGCCCCTCCGTGACCCGAAAAGGATTAAGCAGAAGAAGATGGATGGATGAAGACTCAACCATACAATGTTTAATATGCATCCACAAATTGGACTTAAGTAAACACAGAGAAACCTTATGACAATAATTGCTCCAGTATAAACAAGAGTATTCACCAAAAAGTTATTGGCCTCGCTACGTGGTGAGTTTTTTGTGAAGAAGAAGAAAGACTACATTCATACTGCCACCCATAGACATGGGAGAGCCACTACAAGTACCAATGCACAACAAAGGCAAATTATTAGCAATTTTTTGACCAGTTAAAGGGGTCATTGACTGAAAAATGGTATGTTTGTAAGTTTCAGCCATCTGAAATGTGTCTGTTGGTCATTATCCAAAAAATATCAAGTCACCTAAAAAAAAAAAAAAAAGCTTTTATGTCGTTTTTCTCTCCAAAAAACACTCCACCCACTGCTCTATTGTTGGCCTGCTTAGCTGTCGGTCATGTAGATGGAAGGGGGACTAAAGGTAGCCTATTAGCCCCCGAGTAAACACTTGTACCAGGAGGCTTGCACCAAGTGTAGCTTATATTATTTTCTTAAGATCTTAGTCACCTAAACAGCCATCCCTGTTACCATCTGTGTCACCAATCCATGGTAATAAGAATGGATTGCATTTATATAGCACCTTTCATGATACTCAGTGCTTCACAATGGGTCCATTATTCATTGATTCCACAGACAGTAAGCTACTGCTGTAGCCACAGTTGCCCTGGGACAGACTGATGGAAATGTGGCATCCAATCAGTGCCAACAGCCTCTCCAACCACTACCGAACATTTATACCCAGTGTCACGGACACTGGAGGAAAGGTTTCTAAAGTGTCTTGCCCAGGAACACAACGGCAGGATGGCTGGGGAGAGTGGGACTTGAACAGCCAACCCTCTGGTTAGTGGACAACCCGTTATAACTCCTGAGCAACTGCCGCACAATATACAGTGGATATAAAAAGTCTACACACCCCTGATCAAATGCTAGGTTTTTGTGTTAAATATAAATATATAAATCACTTCAAAACTTTTTCCACCATTAATGTGACCTATAACCTGTACAACCCAATTGAAAAAACTGAAATCTTTTAAGGGGGGAAAATAAAAATAAACTTTTAATAACCTGGTTGCATAAATATGCACACTCTTATAACTGGGGATGTGGCTATGTTAAAATTAACCAGTTTCATTGAAACTCATGTTAAATGGGAGTCAGCAGACACCTGCCACCATTTACAGTCCCTCTAATTGACCCCAAATAAAGTTCAGCTGTTCTAGTAGGCTTTTCCTGACATTTTTGTAGTCACATCTTACAGCACAAGCCATGGTCCGCAGAGAGCTTCCAAAGCATCAGAGGAATCTCATTGTTCAAAGGTATCAGTCAGGAGAAGGGTACAAAAGAATTTCCAAGGCATTAAATATACCGTGGAAGACAGTCATCAAGTGGAGAAAATATGACAGTGACCATACCAAGAAAGTTCCTCCAAAATTGATGAAAAGACCAGAAGAAAATTGGTCAGGGAGGCTGCCAAGAGGTCGACAGCAACACTGAAGGAGCTGCAGGAATTTCTGGAAACTACTGGTTGTTTAGTACATGTGGCAACAATCTTGTGTCTCCGTCATATGTTTGGGCTACGGGGTAGGGTGGCAAGATGGAAGCCTTATCTTAGAAGGAAAACATCCAAGCCCAGCTACATTATGCAAAAACAAATTTGAAATCTCCCAAACGCATGTGGGAAAATGTGTTATGGTCAGATGAAACCAAGGGCGAACTTTTTGGTCATAATTCCAAAAGGTATACAGTATTTGGCACAAACAACATTGCTCATCACCAAAAGAACACCATACCTACAGTGAAGCATGGTGGTGGTAGCGTCATGCTGTGGGGCCGTTTTTCTTCAGCTGGAACTAGGGCCTTAGTCAAGGTGGAGGGAATTATGAACAGTTCCAAATATCAGTCAATGCTGGCACAAAACCTTCAGGCTTCTGCTAGAAAGCAGAAGAGGAACGTCATCTTTAAGCATGACAATGACCCAATGCACACATCCAAATCAACAAAAGAATGTCTTCACCAGAAGAAGATTATGGTTTTGGAATGGCCCAGCAAGAGTCCAGACCTGTGATCTGAAGAGGGCTGTGCAGAGGAGATGCCCTCGCAATATGACAGATTTGGGGCATTTTTGCAAAAGAAGAGTGGGCAAATATTGCCATATCAAGATATGCCACGCTGATAGACTCCTACCCAAAAAGACTGAGTTCTGTCATAAAAACCCAAGGTGCTGCAACAAAGTATTAGTTTAAGGGTGTGCATATTTATGCAACCAGGTTATTGGAAGTTTGTTTTTTTTTTTCTCCTTAAAAGACTTCAATTTCTTTTTCAGTTGTGCTGCACAGGTTATAGGTCACACACAATACATATGTGTTACCTAGTTTGAAAAAGTGTGACAAAGCCCACAAAGTGTGGGCTGCACAGTGGCGCAGTGGTTAGCATCGCGGCAGCACAGTTTACCCTCGGCCAGGGGTTCACGGGGATCGTGGGTTGGATCCCTGCCCCCGGCCAACAGTGATCTGTGTGGAGTTTGCATGTTCTCCCCGTGTTTGCGTGGGTTTACTCCGGGATTTCTCCAGTTTCCTCCCACATGCCAAAAACATGCAGGTTAGGGAGTTAAGGGGCGCTTGCGCACGCAGCGACCGGCAGCTGGTGGCTTGTCACCGGACTGCAGAACAAATCTACCTACCGGTACAAAAAAAAAAAAAAAAAAAAAGTTTTGAAATGATTCATGTTGGTCTCGTTTTTTTACATTGCAAAACCTGGTATTTAAACAGGGGTGTGTAGACTTTTTATACCCACTGTACCTTACTTCACTCCGGCCTATCTCCCAATAATTTTGCTGTGATTTCACAGCAAATCACCAGCACTGGCGTACCAGTCGCTGCAACCAACCTAGCCCCAGACCTGAGGCTGCTAGCTGGAGGCTGCTGGCTCACACAGCCAGCTCCTTCACCATCCTACAGGGCTCCGTGTGAGTTCGCTCCACTCTTGTAGGCAGAATAAAGGAGCTACCTCATGATTGAGTGTCCCCCAGCTGGCCATGGGAACGGAGTGGGACAGTACCCTTTGAAATCCCGTGGCTTGGCAAGCTTTGCCTCAGCTCTGCTTTTTGCCAGAAGCCTCGGGTCCTGGGCCAGGTCGGTTGCTGTGACCGGGGAGTTTCCTGGTGCCTTATGTTGGTGATTTACAGTGGAATCACTGCAAAATTATTGGGAGATGGGTGTGACGTGAGATACACCATTGACTGTTGATTAGTGAATCAGTGCCACTCATTTGAGCTAGAA
Organism: Pholidichthys leucotaenia; assembly: GCA_020510985.1. NCBI lineage: Eukaryota > Metazoa > Chordata > Actinopteri > Cichliformes > Pholidichthyidae > Pholidichthys > Pholidichthys leucotaenia. The sequence continues at coordinate 72,450,607 of CM035836.1, forward strand.
GGAGGCTAAAAGCTAAAGGCTAGAAACTAGTCAGCTAATGGCTAACTGAGATAAGAGGGAGGGCGGAGTTGAATAGGTGAAGGATGTTTCATAACGTGATAGCCTTTAAATCAGAGTGTTTCAAGATAGCAAGGAAAAATACAAAACAAATTTGGTTCAATAATTAAAAAAATTAAAGAAAATGTGAAGAAAATGTCACAAACACTTTAAAGACATGAGTGAGCTGTTAAAATGTGGAAAAAGTGCAATCAGTGACCCTTTTAAGTAAATGAAGAGAAACCTTTTGACAATAATGTACAAACAAGAGTACTCACCAAAAAAGTTACTGGCCTGTCTGCGGAGTGAGTGTTTTTAGTTGAGAAGAAGACTGCATTCATACTGCCACCCATGGTCATGGGAGAGTCACTACTGCTACTACTTCTTTGAAGAAGAAGACAGCTATTGTCATTCAGGCCATACAGCCAATCATATAAAAAAAATATGTTTCTCCTATCTACAAATATTAATCACTTCTAGAATCAGAGGGGTCTCTGCCATGCAAGGTGCCTCCCACCAAAATATATATATATAAAAAAAACCTTCTCCTTCCCCCATTCTATTATGTCGAGCACAAAGCCAGAATGTACTATTTTAATATGGTCTTTGGTATGACCCAGGTGGGACTTCAACCCCCAACCTCCTGGTTGTGGGGCGGATGCTCTATCAACTATGCCATCACTTCGGTGGACCAATTAATTAAAATTAGACAATTTCCCATGGCACCCCAGTTGAAAAGCACTGGAGTGGGGGATGGACCACGCCCATTAGGATAGTAACTATGGCTCTACTTAGTGTATCCTTGGCGCTTTGTAGCTTTTTCAGATATTTCCATGTTGAAGTGCTAACTAAAGATCAAAAATGAAATATAACTAATTAGATGTTTGTACTTCTGCTTCCGAATTTACTCAGTTTAACAACAAAGCTTCTCCTCCTCCTCAGGGTTTATTCTCACCCTGGTATAGTCGATGTGGACGTCAATTCCTCTTCATCTTCTCACCCCTCAAATGAGCAACGTCCTGACTCCCCAGAAAGTCAGAATTTCCTCCTTTCCCTGCACTTAACCAGACTTCCCTTCACTTTCCCTCTTTCCATCTTCACCCTGGGAAACAGAGTGGGACAAACTCTTCTTGGTAGCACTTTCTTTGAAGAGAACTGCTTCCACATGCTAACCTGTGTTGAGCGCTACATGGCTGTTTTCCACCCCATTACCTACCGGGGGCTGAGAAATGACCATGGCTTCAGGAACACCACCATAGGTTGTGCTGGGCTGTTCCATTTTTTTGAAAAGCTCTCTAATGATCCGATTGAATGATGAATTTATAATAAGTATTTTCTGTTTTTTGTCCATCTCATTTTCTGTTGTCTTTTTTTGCTGCCTCTGTTCTTTGTGCTCTGATTCACCCAGGACCTGGGGGTAGGGGTGGGGACAGGGGCATTCTGACCAATCAAAGCAAAAAGCTTTTCATACTATTATGGCTATAATGGGAGTGGTGTCTGTCTGGTTACTAGGGATTATGATTGCTGTTGCTCTTTCCGAGTCTCCACTGCTGCTGGATTAAAGTCAACAATGCCTGGAATTCTCTATTCATGTTTGACTTCCCCAGTGGTTTGGTGTTACCTCTGCTTTATCTACGCTGAACAGGAAAACTGCCATGTTACAATTCTAACAGTGGGTAGAGAAAATTTAGAGCAGGGATGGGTAATTGTGTGCCATGGAGAGCCAAGATACTGCAGGTTTTCTTTCTAGCCAGTTAATGTAGATGTTTTCACTGATCTATAATCCTTCGAACAATTTGAAGCAAGGAACTCAGTGAAATTACTTGGTTAAAGAGACTGATAAAGAAAGCTTGCCATTTCTTGTTGATTTAGTGGGTCTAACATTTCCAAGCGTGCAGTGCCAGGTTTTTATGAGATCAGTAAATTGGTGGGGCTTCTATGAGCCATCCCCCTTGGGACCATCAACCTCCTGTACCACATAAACGTCTCTTTACATTTAAATTCTGTAGACTAGTTACTTGCACTGAGTTTAGGCTCAGCTGGCCTGCATTTATGGTGCAGGTTGTCGAGTCATCCATAGAGGAGATAATGTTAGGTTTTCACATGGCTCGGGATTAATAGGTGGGGCTGAATTATTGGAGACCACTGTCCATCTCTGCGAAGCATACATATTTTAAATATCAAATTCTAACTAATTACCAGTCAACTGGGATTTCTTTTACACATATTCAAAATTCTAATAAATTATGTCAGTGGAAAATCCAGTAAAGGAAAAGAAAATGAAATCCAGGACTGATCACAGAGAAGATGACAATGGAATTTTTGCTTGCTGCCAATTGAAGGCATGTTTTCTTTCCGTTAAAATAATAGAACTGGAGCACTAGTAAAACATCAGTAGCTTTATTTGTCCAGCAAAGTTTTTCGAACCATGTTGACAAGCGCAGTCAGATATTGGCGTGAGGCCCTAGTGCAGGTGTCTGCAACCTTTGCCAACCAAAGAGTCCTTTTGCCCATCTCCTACTAAAATAGAAGTGGCTGAGGGCCGCAATGACAATTTGACCTTTAAAATAAAGCTCATGCTGCTTATAAAGTTTTTATATATATACACACAGCGGGGAAAATAAGTACTGAACACATTGTGGGGGACCCACTCAGTAGTTTTCCCTCAGACTGAAGAACATGGCAGATCAAAGGTGCTTGGGGACAAGGGGAATTGTCATGGGGGATTGATATGTTAATACAGCACCTCAGGTAGCGGAGGAGTGTTGCAATATAAAAGAGAGTGCCTGCAACCTGAGTTTTTAAGGCTTTTGATTCTAGTGGATGTGAGAGGGAGAAGAATAAAGTTTCCTCTGCTCTGAACGCTCTGCCTGGTTATTCCTCTCTCCACACTGGTGACCCTTGATGCACAATGGAACGCGAGGCAAACACCCCGGAGACAACCCGGACGGGAAGTGCCAGCAACACGTGCGCCATTTAGGTCAAACTCCCAGACTTTTGGCTACACGACCCGAAGTCTTTGTTCCTCCACACTGAGGCCCAGTTCGCACTCCGGGGAATAATGGCAGATGACACCAGATACTACTACGTGGTTGCAGCACAGGATACAACTAAACTGGCCATAGCGCACGAGAAGTTTGCCAACTTGGAAAAGTTGGGCATCATCAGACGCTCAAACAGCCCATGGGCATCCCCGCTACATATGGTTCCTAAGGCTGAGGGATCGTGGCGACCTTGTGGAGATTTCTGCAGATTAAATAACGCCACAGCACACGACCGCTACCCCATCCCGCATATTAAGGATTTTTCCGTTCACCTCACCGGGGCGTGCATTTTTTCCAAGATAGACCTGGTCCGCGGTTACCCCCAGGTCCCGGTGTGCACTGAGGACGTACCTAAAATAGCAGTAATAACCCCGTTTGGTCTTTTTGAGTTTTTACGCATGCCTTTCGTGTTAAAGGCACGGTGCAGACATTCCAACGCATGATGGATGTGGTGTTGCACGATCTGCCGTTTGTGTTCGTCCACCTGGATGACATCCTGGTGGCCAGCGCATCCGAGGATGAACACGTAGCCCACCTCAGGACAGTTTTCCAGAGGTTGGAGGAGCACGGATTAATAATCAACCCGGCGATGTGCCAGTTCAGGGTGACGGGAATCAATTTTTTGGGCCACCACATCTCACCGGAGGGCTCGATACCTTTACCGGACAAAGTGCGCGCGGTGGCAGATTTTCCCCGGCCTCAGACGGTCAGGGTGCTGCAGGAGTTTTTGGGGATGGTAAACTTTTATAACTGTTCCCTCCCCTGCGCAGCTCAGCTCGTGCAGCCGTTGTACGCTGCGCTTAAGAAACGGAAACTGGCGAAAAGAGTTGACTGGACTCCTGAGCGAGAGCAGGCGTTTTCTAAGGTTAAAACAGCCCTGGCGAACGCTGCACTGCTGGCGCACCCGGACCCGGCGGCTCAGATAGTGCTCACTACCGACACCTCGGACATGGCCACAGGGGCTGCTGTGCAGCAGCACGTCGCCGGTTCTTGGCAGCCACTCACCTTTTTTAGCAGGTCTTTGCGCAACAGTGAGCGTAAATACAACGCATTCAACAGGGAGTTACTGGCTCTCCATACGTCACTTCCAGTTCTGGCTGGAAGGGCACACCTTCACTGTGTTCGTGGACCACAAGCCACTAACGTACGCGATGGCCAAGGTTTCGGAACCATGGTCGGGCTGGCAGCAGAGACAGCTGGCCGCGATCTCGGAGTTTACGACGACATTCAGCATGTGGCTGGTAAACTCAACGTGGTGGCGGACTTCCTCTCGCGCGCATTAGTGGCCCCAGTCTACATGGGGATAGATTACACGGCCATGGCCACTGAGCAGATCGGCGATGTGGACGTTTGTGGGCTCCAGTCTGGACCAACAGGATTAAGGCTGGAGAGCAGAGTGACATGTCCACGGGCCGCCCGCACCCGGTGGTCCCATCCCTTAAGAAACAAAAATATATTGCAGTATATAGGAAAATATCAAGCAAAACATTAAGCAATATATTTATATTTTCCAATATATTGCAATGTAAGCATAGACCATAAATGTGTATTGATAAATATAAAAAATGTATTGCAATAAGAGCACTATATTTTTACATGTAATAGTCTGTCTTTATATGCTACAACATACTGCTATATATATACAGTATATATATACAGTATATATATATATATATATATATATATATACAGTATATATATATATATATATATATATATATATATATATATATATATATACACATACACACACACACACACACACACACATACCCTAAAGCAAATACAATGAAGACAAAAATCTGCATTACACAAATAAGATTTATAGTTGACAATCTTGACAATTGAAATGTACTTTGCCATTACATTTTCAATCCTCCACACTGGATCTTGGAGGCATGCATGCATAGAGCCTTGCATATTGTGGCAGATCAATTAGCATACATTTTCTTTTGAACAGTGTCACATCAAATATCTGTTTCCTGCCCCGGAATTCCCTTTTCAGACCAACTACATTTTCAACATGAATCAGTGTACTATGTGATCTATCATACTTTCTCCCAAAAGCAAAGCATTTTCTGCTACCATGTTGCTCTACTACAATGTAATAGTATACAGTGATGATGTGTACATTCTACAACAGCACAGTGAAGCTGTTCCTTTTCACTACCCTTGTGAACTCATGAGAATAATACAGCTCTCCGTTGACTAGAAGTCGCCTGAATATTTTCACGACTGTATCCATAGTGACTGAAAGTTGCTCTCTCATGACCAGTAACTCTTCGCTTGAAAGTTTTCGACAATAATGCAAACCAAGGGTAACAAGTTGATCACCTACTCTTTCAAACTGCTTCCTTTTTCGGCCAGTTAACTTACTAAATAGCTGGATGCATTCAGGAACAGCATTTCTCAGTGCATCATTCCTTAAAAGAGGCAATACTTGTCTATATGTGAATTGTTTCATTATCTGTAAAGGAACAAACTGAGTGCCATGAAGCATTTTCAGTATTTCACCATTATATGACTCAAAAATATACCCAGAATGGGCCCACAAAGGTCCCCAATTCCTGACAGACTCTGGCAAATGAAGACATAAATGTACATTAAATGACACATTTGTTTTTCCATACAGTGTTTCAAATTGTTTGACAAAATCTACAACAAGTTTTTCACATTTTTGTACATCCTCAGTTGTAATAATGTCCTTACAAAGTAAGAACATGAATGTGACAAGGACTAACCAGTGCTGGTAAAATACCTGGGGCAGAATTCCTTTTAGCACAAATACACTATAAAACAGTAACCAGTTCTGCCATTCAGAAGTCTTCCAAAACTTTCTCTGCTGAAGAGATCGGGGCACTCTTGTGATATTGCAAGGAGGCTTAATTAGTAAGAGCTGTTGATCAAGTTCATTCACTCTATTGCCAATATAATAAGGCTTTTCATGGTTATCACTGTCCAGCCACATGCTTGCCATTTGGCGAACCACACCAAGATGTTTTTTTCATATTAATCAGACATGTGGGCCCTTTAACACCCCTCACAGATTTTTTTGTACATAAAGCCTCCCTTGCATCACTTATGGTTGAAGCGTGGTCCCTCTTTGGAACATCTTTGTATGGGTAAACCCTGACAGTGCCATGACCCTTTTCAACTTGTTCACCGGGATGTAAACAGAGGCTGCATCCATACTGGCCATTAAATTGGGTCATGTTTTGAAGTATGGGCCTAGCTACCGAATCACACATCATAAGAGCAGCCACAACTCTACATTGTTCCGAAATGCCATTTCTTGTTATCTTAAAGCCCTCAGTTGACAACGTCTGACACTCTAAAATTAAAGGTTTTAAAAATGTATTAATATTTGGCTTTTTATCACCAAACCACAAGCCAAAAAGCAGAACACTGTCTTTGCGCACAGGGTAAGGAAGCTCGTTTACAATCCCATATACCAAAGAGTGATGATTTGAATACAGGCACTCCATCACAGTTGAGTGTTAAGGAGTATCCATGAGTACAGTCAAGCGGGCCTCCAATTTTGTTCAGATTACGGTACATTTTACCACTTCCAATATCATCAAAAATTTCAGAATGACATGTGCCATCTCTTGACTTGATACAATGTGCAATATCTTCCCTTTGAAGAAGATGTTCCAACTGTGTTTGGATTGGTAAGTATATAAAGTCGTTTCCATTCTTCAGTGAGTTGTTTTTATCCCATGTTGTGTTGCATACAACACATTGTCCTTTACTATTCTGTTCACCGATATAGTGCTCACAGTTTGGACAATATATGTGACATTGTAGGTGACTTTCTATTGGCTTAAGCTCTTTTAAGAACAGATGCTTTGAAGTTAACTGTGTATTTTCTGGACAGTGAATATTGATCAAATCTAGGAGATCTGAGAGAGCCATGCCTGTGAGTCCGTGTCTCAAAACAAATGAAAGTATAAGTAAAAAATTCTGAGCTTGCGTTAGTCGTGAACCAGTGTAAAGTGTCTCTTCGTTTTCCAGCTCATGACCGACTTTTCCAAAATGTGATTCCTCATTTACTGACTCATCAGGGCTATCTTCGAATAAAAGGGAAGATTCTTCTTCACTTCCAATAATGGATCCAAGACTGTCATCCAAGTCATTATGAATATAGTTACTGGTATTTGGTGACACTTGGCTGCAATTAGGTTCATCATTGAATGGAGGTTCACTTTCTGTGGAACATTCATCCTCAAACAAGAACGGGGAAGTAAGACATCTGGGAACAGAATCGCTGCAGTCAACATGCAGGCTCTATATATAGAGAAAAGAAAAAAATTCTGGTTAGAGAAATGTTGTTTGATTCACTTACTTACTGTCACTTTAGTTCTTCAGTACCTTCAGTGAATTAGTCAAAAGTTTAACTAGACACAATCCAGTAGAGCCAGTGACAATAAACTGAAACACTTTATACCAGTTTCACTTTACTGTCACAGTTGCTGCTCTACCCCTTTGCTGATCTGGAGAGAGCAGTAAGCACTAATGCTTCCTCTGACAATTGCCAACCACTACTTTTAAACTGACAGGATGTAGCTTCACCAGCATGCTCCGTCCTGACTGACGGTGCAGCGACCTGGACTGAGCATTCATCCTAGCTTCCAACCTGCAGACAGCTACAAATATGTTCCACACAGTTGAAACTTACACAGACTTTGGCTTCTTCTGATAAACTTTGTTGTTCACTGAGAGGAGAATATGGTTCAGAATCGTAATCAACCTAAAAAAAAAACACATTAGAAAATAAAAACCCATAGAAAGTTTACAAACCAACCTGCATGTTACAACATGCAAACTACAGAAACTTTACACACTTTACAAAATGTACACTATAGAGGTTATGCACATGTCATCATGAGCACGACAACAGTGTTGCGTCCTTAGCAATAGAAGCTAAACAGAGTGGATTGCAAAATCAACGCATTTCTGTTCAACAGACTCGAGTTGCGACTTTCTTTCTTTTCCTCGCAAAACGCTCTCAAATGGTGAAGATCTGTCATGTCACTGATCACACAAACCTCCATCCATCCATCTTCTACCGCTTTTCCAGAGGTCCGGGTCACGGAGGCAGCAGTTCAAGCAGAGAAGCCCAGACTTCCCTCTCCCCAGCCACCTGCTCCAGCTCTTCACAGAGGATACCAAGGCGTTCCCAGACCAGCTGGGAGACATAGTCTCTCCACTGAGTCCTGGGTCTGCCCCGGGGTCTCCACCTCAAGTGGGAGGCGTCCAGGAGGCATCCTAATCAGATGCCCATACCACCTCAACTGACTCCTTTCAATGTGGAGGAGCAACGGTTCTACTGAGCCTCTCCCGAATGACTGAGCTCCTCACCCTATCTCTGAGGGTGAGTCCAGCAATCCTACGGAGAAAGCTCATTTTAGCCACTTGTATCCACAATCTTGTTCTTTCAGTCATTACCCAAAGCTCGTGAGGTGAGAGTAGGAACGTAGATTGACTAGTAAATCGACAGCTTTTCCTTAGAACTAAGCTCCCTCTTCACCACAACAGACCGGTACAACGTCCGCATCACTGCAGATGCTGCTCCGATCCGTCTGTCAATCTCTCGCTCCATTTTCCCCTCACTCGTGAATAAGAACCCAAGATACTTAAACTCCTCCACTTGGAGCAGGAGCCTGTCTCCAACCCAGAGAGGACAATCCACCTTTTTCTGGCTGAGGACCATGGACTCGGACTTGGAGGTGCCAGCCGCTTCACACTCAGTGGCAAACCGTCCCAGCAAGAGCTGTAGGACATTGCTGGATGAAGCCAACAGGACAACATCATCTGCAAACAACAGAGATGAGATCCTGTGGTCACTGTACACTATACTCACCATAATGTGGCTGACATCATGTGCATCTTCAGAGCCATTGTCAGAGTCATAGTGAGAGGAATTTTCATTCAGATTTTGTGTTGCAGAAAAGAATACAAAGTATTGATAAACCTTTGTTACACAATACACGCACAGTCACCAGCCACCAACAGGATCTATCATGTGGGAGATGCTATTCCAACCAGTTGCCTTCCCTCCAAACTTGATTAAAGAGATACATGGGTTGCCAGAGTGACAAAAATCCCATCAGCTAGATAATCTACAGTATTTATTTATGTATCCTTGAAGAGCACCTGGTTGGACCATTTTATCCATTTTTAAGCTTTTAAAAAACCACAACTGTATTGACCAAGTGCAGCACTCCCACTTCTGCCTACCTACAAGTTTGATTAAAGAGATACTCCACATCCCCAAATCAGAAGTATCATCTCAGTTAGTAGGGAGATACCGGTGTAGCTTTACCGTGACATCACAGCACTTCTGACTACTGACTATCCCTAACCTATTGCTGCCTAAACTGTAATAAACAAACAAACAGATCTCTGAACAGTGACCCCCCCCCCCCCAGCAAAAAAACAAATATGTTAATTTTGCACTATAATGCAAGTGCTACAGAGGCCAGATTCTTGCAAAAGTTGAAACTTACAGAGTCTTCTGCTCCTGAAAAACTTTGTAGGCCACTGAGTGGAACCCAAGGTTCAGAATCATCATCCTAATAAAACAGAAAAAAATAACAAAATGCCAGTAAACAAAAATGAACACCCATACAGTCTACAAACCAATCTGCAAGTTACCATGATGTATGTAGCATGCTAACGCCACAATATATTTTTAATACAAAACCTAAAATATACTGAACACTAAATCTGGACAATTAAAGACTGCCTGAAATACAATGAATAATACTGTAATGCCTGTTTTCCACTAGCCCAGCACACCTCGGTACGACTCGATTCACTTCAGTACGGCTCGGAATGCTTCTGTCTCCATTAGCACGGTGTTGTGCTTGTGCTGTGATGGTTTGTGTTAGGAGGTTTTAGAAGCGGGGCGGCGGCAGATTCTCAGCGAGGCGGGGCCACACTCCCGTGACGTTACGCACCCGACTGAGTCCTTATTTACACGAGACAAAAAAGGATCCAAGGATTATTGTCTTGCTCGCTCTGTGGTTTTATCTCACAATTAATTTTATCTCATAATTAAGCTGCAACAACACAAGTCACTTTTGTTTTGAATTAACTGCCAAATGACCTAGAAATAATGAGCTGAAACTTGTTTTTATTCGTATTAAATAATGAGACGGTGGCACACTGGCCAACACCAAATTGTATTATTTTTTACATCCTAGGGCATTTTGGATGTACTGAATTAAAAAAATTCATGTTTTTCACCTTCAGGTCAACGTTTGGAACAACAGTATTATTATTTTCCGTTTAGATGATGCTACACTCCTTCTAAAGTATTGTAATTCTCTGAATTTGGAATGCCGTTAGAACATTCAATTTACATATACTTGTACCTACTTTGACTTGGTGCTAATTTTTTATGATATTTCAATAAAAAGAACAGAAAGCTTACAAAAAGATTTTTTTTTTGGTCTAGTTAAAAATTACATTACCTTTACAATGGTTGACCCCTGACAGGATGATCATCATCATTTTGATCAGATTAGGCAATGGAATTTCTATGTAATTTTACTGTTTTATAATTCAGTGTTATAACAGACAAACCACACTTTCCAAAACAATTCCATTTTATTATATACAAAATATTAAAAGAAAAAAAAAAACTTTGCAACACAACATGAAGGTTAATCGACATTTTATATACGCCGACCACTGAGTGTCTACACCAGCTTCCCAAACTGGGTCACGAAGACTCGGTTGAATGAAGCCATCTCTGCCAGCTCTGGGTCAGGAAGGCTCGGTTGAATTAATCCGGACGGGCTGTCGCGGCGGACGCGTGGGATGATTCTAAAAGGAAAATGCACACAATAAAATACAGCACAAAAGTGCAATATATACAGAAAAGACAATAGTTTTTAACAAGAATACATAAGCTTATTTCAGCGTATTGTTCACATGAATAATTAAAATAAAAGCTTTAGTCCGCAGTGTGCTGCAATAAAGCAGCGATCCATCCACAAATGAACAGCTTTTTTATTGCATAAATAAACTGAGCGTCTTACCGAATATATTTGCGAAAAAACGCACAATAAAAAAAATTAAAACTCACCGTTAAAGGACTCCGATGTCGAGACCTCCCGGTATATTTTTTCATTCCGGGCGGCTCCGTCTAACTCGCGCTGCATACGTTCGTCTGACAATGCAGTGAGCAGACACTGCACCTCCTTATTGGTCCATGGAACACCCTTATTACGCGAAGCCATTTTTGATAGAGAATAAATGAAAATAGCACAGCAATACACTGAAAAGAAACCGCCAACAGTGGTTGCGTGTTGAGTAAAGGCGGTCGTGAAGATTCTTTTTTTTTTTTTTTCAAAAACTTTATTGAGAAGGTCGTGAAGATTTGGTAGATGAGGAGGAGGAGAGGGGCGGTTACAACCTGACCAATCAGCGCCGACCAGTCTGTTAACGTCACAACACGGCACAGCTCAGCACTGCTGTACCCTGCCCTTCAGCGGGGCTGAGAATCGCGGCTGTTAAACCGTGTTGGGGCTTGTGGAAAAGCATACAAAGCGTGCTGAGCCGTCCCGTGTCGCGCTAAAGCGTGCTAGTGGAAAAGGCCCTTAAGTGTTTTATTAACATGGATCATGCACACAGAGCATGAGATGGTTTCGTCTTGTGTTGAAAATCCAGCACACACCTTTCTCTGGCAGTGGTGCGCTCCATCTCTCTGCCAAAGCACCAACACATTGTGCTTTTTCTTTATATATCTCAAGTGGGCATCAATATGTGGGGCCTATGTTAGCATTATTAAAGCAGACCAATTCATTTTGAAAAAGTCCTATTGTCAGCGCAATATTAAACACTGTCACATTGTAGAGCTGAGTGCCTCAGTGCTCTGGTGATTTTTCTGTGCTCTACATGAAATACCTTATTTGAAAATAGCCGATCAGCGAGCTTGTCGATCTGCTATTTAAGGTTTTCCAGAATCTGAAGCTTACATGGTCCTCTTCTGTAGTTCCCCATAGTCTTTCTGAATATGGCTCACTTAGGGGGATCCAGGCATCAGAACTGGCATGGGCTCTTGTCTAAACAAAAGATGACAGTTTCCATCTAATGACTGCAACAAATTTGACAAAAATATGTATCTGTAACTCAGTCACAATATTGTCATTGCCAAAATGTACTCTACACATAGACTACACATATTTCAAGATATTGATGAAGACATCTGTTGCTGAAGATGCATCTGGCAATACAATAGTAATTATTAAAAATAAGAAAAAATAGTTCTATTTTGTGAGAAGTAGATCTGGCTACATATAGCCAAGTACAGTATAGTTTAACACTACATGTTTAAAGTTCATGACTTACCAGATCCTGGTTTGGCTGATCAATCTTGGTATCTCTCATTGCTTCCCTAAAGCGATAGAAAACATAGATTCATATTAATCTTTGAATACATGATTCTCAAGCTTAATTCCCCGTGAGGAAATACATAGATCTATTAAATAAAAATGTTACTGTGACATGATCATATCAATAGATGCAAAATGATAAATGGTGTAATGCTAAATGCAAATAGAAGATAGTAGCTGTGTTGTAAATAATGTTATGTCACCCCAAGTTACCCCTCTTCAGCTAGGCAACATCATGGCTAGAGTCACATCCAAAGCAATGAAAATAATAAAATATAATAATAATAATAATAATAATAATAATAATAATAATAATAACAACAACAATCCTCTTGTCTATCATCCCTAGGCGACATTATGGCTAGAGTCACATTCAAAGCAATAAAAAAGAATTGTCCCCTCCACCATCCCTGTCTATCAGTTTTGTTTGCAGCAGATATAATTATCGTGTGCTGTATAAATAGCCAGAATCAAGCAGAAAGGACTGACCTTTTTTTCCATAATCGTCTTGTTCTTCTTGGAATATCCATTTCAGAACCAGGGAGGATATATTTCCTTTTCAATCGGACTCGGTCCATTTTCTACGTTTGTCTGTACTCTGAGCTAGCTAACGTAACGTTAGGTTGTTTTGATTTGAAAACGGATGGAATGACATACATGACTACTTTTACCTGAGTGCTCAGCGTGAATGGTGCATACGCATAACAATCGCCCCGAACAAGCCAGCCAATCATAGCACAATGACGTCTTTCACGCATGCGCAATGCTAGGTGCGAATGTTGGTTGCTTTAAGCGGGAAGAAGAAACGGAGAGGCACAACCATAATATATATTTAGCAAAAATGTCAAAATATAGGTTTGCCCTTGTTAGTTGGGCGAAGGGACCTGTCAAAGATAAAACCAGCATCGTTCCCATCAGCTGGATAATTGATTTTGACCCAGCTGCTACTACTGACACGACATATCTTGTTGAATGTCAAACAACTAACAGCAAGAAGCCTGTTAATGGATGGCCCATTGAAGATGCTGTTGTTCTTCAGTTAGCAGGCAAGTCGGTCTTACACACACTCTCACACTTGACCTATCACTAATTTCCTACCAGTTACTGTATTATCAAATACAGCAACAAAATGTTCTGTTTATTATGTCAAAATGTGTATCCCGTATTTCACTATTTTGCAGTCTAAAATTTGGCACATAATTATTTATTCTGTAGTATTTATTAATACAGCGGTGTTTAGTTTGATATTAAATCTATCCTTATAAATTAATGTAGAAAAAGAGGCTACACTGAGAGCTGCTGAGCGGGAACTGGAAGCGCAGGAACAGAGCAGGAACATGTCGGCCAAGAGGGTGAGAAAAGGAAAATGCCTGGACTTTGATGAAGAATATTTTGGTACTGGTGACAAAGCCTCTGGCTCTGGAAATCCAAAACAGGTAATTCAACAGAGATTGATATCACATTATGCATCATTTGTGTAATGGATTATCCATGACTAAATAATAAAAATTAATATCTTTGCCCTATAGAAAAAGGCCAAAGTTGCTGCTCAATGACGGGTGGAGGAGGAATTCCTGTCAGGGAACAGTCAGTTCAGCCCCGGTCCAGCAGAATCGTCAAGCCAGGAAAGCGATGACTTTACCAGAGATCTGCAGAGCCAGATCAAGGCTTTACATAAAGAAAACTCCAAATTGCGGAACATAAAGGCATGTATTGAGTATTATGCCATCAAATATTATTATATATCATATGGTATTAATCCATTTAGACCTGAGGGTGATTCTAAAGATGCTATCTAAATCTAAAAAGCAATCGCCCATATCAGCCCATGTGTGGTCAAATAGGTGGGCTACAGGTATTTTAAGAGCATGTTTGAAGAATCACGAGCATATTTATCACTTACACAGGCATAATAAGCAGAAAAATGAGGTTGCAATTTGTCTATGTGATTGTGCAAGTAACAACCATCAGTCACAGTCTGTATCATTTATACTGTTTGTTACTGTTAATGAGCCCAGGGTAAACGAGCATGATATACTGTACATGAAGTCGGGCTGCATGGTGGCGTAGTGGTTAGCACCGCGGCAGCACAGTTTTACCCTCGGCCGGGGGATCGCGGGGATCAGGAGATCGTGGGTTTGATCCCTGCCCCCGGCCAACAGTGATCTATGTGGAGTTTGCATGTTCTCCCCGTGTTTGCGTGGGTTTACTCCGGGATTTCTCCGGTTTTCTCCCACATGCCAAAACATGCAGGTTAGGGAGTTAAGGGGCGCTTGCGCACGCAGCGACCGGCAGCTGGTGGCTTGTCACCGGACTGCAGAACAAATCTACCTACGGGTACAAAATAAGTCAAAAAAAAAAAAAAAGTCAGTGTCAATTCTATAACTTGCTCCTGTTACGATTATTTTAATGATACGTCAATTGATTTGTAGCATCTTGGACAATATTGGTCTTCATGGTTGCTGTCTGAATAATCTTGTACTTTTTTCTCAGAAATTCCAGCTCTGTTGGTGGAGGTGAGAAAACTTGTCTCCTTCAGCACCACCACCACCACCACCAACAAAGATGTTGACAATCACCCCACCAAACATGCTGATGAACCTTATGCTGAGAGTGACGGCCCAGGTGAAACATCACCTTGCAGACCTTCACATGTAAGTATTTGTTATTTGGAAAATTTCTAACATTAAAACTTACAGCATTATTGGCATTTTATTGCTTGTGGCGTTTTCTTTTTTTTTTCTGTCTATGCATTCTAATGCTTGGAGTGACTTTCCTTGTTTCATCCTTGCTCATGCTCTTATTTTTATATTACTTTTGTTTACATAAGGTGAAAATCGGGAACGACGATGTCAGTATCTCATCACATTGTTGGGAGACTGCAAAAAGTTGTACCACCCCCAATGGTATGGCACGGGTGCTACTGATGGGGCTCTTTGATGTTGAAGTCCTCCTCAAGTCCAACCTGAAAGGAGGGGTCAGCAAGCTGGATCCCAATGCTGAGCGTCGGCAGGCTCTCGACCCGAGGAAACTTCAAGCTTTGCAAGGTAAGTAGTTCTCAGAGTTGGTTGCCTTCCAGTTTTGATTGCATCTCTGCCAGGAGGGGGGATTTTCTCTTTGGTTATACAGCAAACCAGAGCAAGGGGTATGGGGCAGGAGGAAGGAGTGGGAGCGGGGGGGGTGGACAGCAAGCAGGTGGGTAATCATTGTGGTTCTGTTCCACAGATACTGTTGTAAAACAGTTTCCAAGGGCCAAGGAAGCTGATGTGAGAAAGTCCATCAACAGTCGAATCTGTGAGCTAAGACACCAGGTGAAGCGTAAGCTACAAGTTTAATTTATATTTTGTACTGGTATGTTGCACTGTTGCAGGATGTTAAGTTGAGTTTAAAGTTTGCACTATTAAGAATTTGCACTGTTTAATGTTGCACTTTTAAAAATGTACCTCTCTCCTACATCCTCAGGATTTGTTTTTGATCTGATTAAAAGAGAATATAGGTGACTTTTGATAGATACCCATTAGTCTGTGTTAATTATCATATAAAGGTTTGCTCATATATATATATATATATATATATATATATATATATATATATATATATATATATATATATATATATACAGTATATACAGTATATATACAGTATATGTGTGTGTGTATATCACATTTCCATATAATTTCACATATATTTAAGATATATTCTACCATGTATTATATATATATATACACATATTTTTCCATATATTGTTACATACTTTTACAATACATTCTACCATATATTGCTCATACATCTTTACATATATTTCATTGATGTTTCCATATTATTTTCCATATATGTAAAATACATTTACCATATATTGAACATATATATGACACTTTATCTTTACATATATTACCAATACATTTTCCCATATAAATCGCAATACATGATGGTGGATATTTATAAATATAAAATTACATATATTTTGGGATATATAAACACATATATTATTCATTCATGTTTAATATATTGTCAATATATGGAAAGCGGCAATCATTTGTATATTTTGCAATATACTGCAATATATTACATGAATATATAATATATTGTGTAATATATGTATCATTAATATATAATTCCATGTATTTAAAACATATAATATATTGGGAAATGTATTGGGAAAAAATAAATATGAGAATATATTACAATATGTTTCAAGTAATATATTGGTAAATATGTTTTCACCAGGTGAAGCGCAAGCTGCAAGTTTAATTTATATTTTGTACTGGTATGTTGCACTGTTGCAGGATGTTAAGTTGAGTTTAAAGTTTGTTTAAAGTTTGCAGTATTAAGATTTTGCACTGTTAAGAATTTGAACTGTTTAATGTTGCACTTTTAAAAATGTACCTCTCTCCTACATCCTCAGGATTTGTTTTTGATCTGATTAAAAGACAATAAAGGTGACTTTTGATAGATATCCATTAGTCTGTGTTAATTTTCATATAAAGGTTATATAAAGGTTATATAAAGGTTTGCTCATATATATACTCGTATATATACACACACATATATATCACATTTCCATATAATTTCACATATAGTTAAAATATATTCTACCACGTATTAAACATATATATGTACAAATTTTTTCCATATATTGTTACATACATTTACAATACATTCTACCATATATTGCTCATATATCTTTACATATATTTCATTTATGTTTCCATATAATTTTCCATATATGTAAAATACATTTATCATATATTGAACATATATGTGACACTTTATATTTACATATATTACCAATACATTTTCCCATATAAATCACAATACATGATGGCGGATATTTATAAATATAAAATTACATATATTTTGGGATATATAAACACATATATTATTCATTCATGTTTAATATATTGCAATATATGGAAAGCGGCAATCATTTGTATATTTTGCAATATATTGCAATATATTACATAAATATATAATATATTGTGTAATATATGTATCATCAATATACAGTATGTTCATGTATTTAAAACATATAATATGTTGGGAAATGTATCGGGAAAATAATATATTAGAATATATTGCAATATATTTCAAGTACTATATTGGTAAATATATTTTCCTTTCGTAAGAGATGCGCTTGGCAGTGCCGCATTTTTGAGTCGGTTCACTCCCTGGCACACCCAGGAGTGTGCGCGTCAGTCAAAATGTTGGGAGCAAAGTTCGTCTGGCCGAGCCTGCGCAAACAGGTGAAAGAGTTGGCTGCAGCCTGCGTAGCGTGCCAATGAGCCAAAGTGCACAGGCACACAAAGGCCCCCTTGGAGCCCTTCCATATCCCGGCTAAGCGGTTGGACCACGTTCACGTGGACCTCGTGGGCTCCCTCCCGCCATTGCAGGGGTTCTCGCATCTCTTGACAGTGGTGGACCACGCCATGCGCTGGCTCGAAGCAGCCCCGCCAGCTTCCACTGCGTCCACAGATGTAGAACGTGCTTTTTTGACGACATGGGTGGCACGTTTTGGCACCTCTTCGGACATCACATCCAGTTGGGGCTCGCAGTTTGTTTCCGACCTCTGGTCCACGATGGCCCGGAGCCTGGGTGTCACAATTCATCGCACGACTGCGTACAACCCATAGGCCAATGGGTTGTGCGAGCGTTTCCATAGGTCACTTAAAGCAGCACTCAGGGCTTTGCTTACAGATGCAAATTGGGTGGCCCGGTTGCCGTGGGTTCTATTAGGGTTGCGTTCCACACCGAAGGAGGATTTGGCGGCCTCCCCAGCAGAGCTGTTTTTTTCCCAGCTGCTGCGGCTCCCCGGGGAATTTTTGCCGGATAACCCCATGCCAAACACAGATCTGTCCCCGAGTTCACAGCATAGCGAAGAGGCAGGGATGCAACCCGGCCTTGCCCACCGCTGTTTTCCCTGCGGTTTTGTGCCAAAGACTTTGAAGGATGCGTTGTTCGTATTTGTCAAGCACGATGCCTACTGGACCCCATTGCGCCCGCCCTACGATGGCCCGTTCAGAGTGCTGGAACCCGGGGACAAACACTTTGTGCTAGACTTGGGGGGTCGCCGGGTGACAATCTGTATAGACAGGCTTAAGCCCACCTTTGTTTTAGCAGACGAACAGGGGGTGTTGGCCCGAGCTCCTTGGCACAGAAGACCCCCACTGAGAACTCCCCAGGTAAATGATTCGTCAGATCAGTCACATGAGCATGCTAAAGGTGTCCCCCCCCATTGTCCCCCCACAGACAGACACCCCCCCAGGAACCCCCCACTGGCACAGCAGCTCCTCGGAGCCGAAGACCCCCCGTTACAGCAGCTATGGATGGAGGCTGAAGCCCAAAGGACATGAGGGTTAAGGCTCAGTCTGAGAGTCTGGGGGGGGGGGGGGGGGCCCACTCAGTAGTTTTCCTTCAGACTGAAGCGCATGGCAGATCAAAGGTGCTGGGGGACAAGGGGAAATGTCATGGGGGATTGATATGTTAATACAGCACCTCATGTAGCGGACGAGTGTTGTGCTATAAAAGAGAGTGCCTGCAACCTGGGTTTTTAAGGCTTTTGATTCTGGTGGATGTGAGAGGGAGAAGAATAAAGTTTCCTCTGCTCTAAACGCTCAGCCTGGCTATTCCTCTCTCCACAACATCAACCTTTTTCTCATTAAACATTTCTGATGGAGCCACCGAGCTGAGATTTTCACCAGATATCAGTAACAACCCAAGTAATCCATACATATAAAGAAATCAAGGCAACTGTTCACAAAACAAGTTATGTTAATAAAGCTGAATGACATAGGGAATAAGTATTGAACACACTTGTTGAAATTTTTTTAATAGTTAGTAGAAAAGCCTTTGTTGGTAATAACTGCTTGCAGATGCTACCTGTATGGAGAAACTAGGTGCAGGTATTGTTCAAGAGTGATTTTAGGCCATTCTTCCACAAACTGTCTTCAACTCTTGAAGGTTCTGTGGGTGTCTTCTATGGACTCTTATCTTCAGTTTGTTCCATAGATTTTCAGTTGGATTCAGGTCAGGTGACTGACTGGGCCATTCTGGTAGCTTTATTTTCCTTCCCTGGAGCCAGTAGGGAGTTTCATTGGCTGTGTGTCTGGGATCATTGTCTTTCTGAAGTGTCCCACCTCATTTAATCGTCAGCATCTTGGCAGCTGGCAACAGGTTCTTATTAAGGATGTCTACATTTGTCCATTTATCTTTCCTTCGTATAAGTCTGCCTGTACCATATGCTGAGAACCACCCCCACACCATGATGCGATGTGTAGTGTCATTTCTCCTCCAAACATGCTGTGTGTTGTGGCAACCAAAAAGTTCAACTTTGGTCTCATCTGACCAGATTATATTCTCCTGTGGCGGTTTGGGAAAACCCACATAAACACAGGGACAGACAGCTCGCTACTCCTGGGTTTTTTCCGCTGCATGCTGTGATCTAATCTGCCATTTATGCATTTCACTGCTGTGAGGTTAATGTGCCATCCATGCATTGTGTTCATGCATCCTGTCTGTGCCTCTCAAATGCAAATGCTATACTCCCTGCTGTGAATGCCTTTCATGCATTGTTTGTAACTGGTATATAAGCTGACTGAAATCCATGTTCAACCTCTCATTCTCACTCTGCAACTGCTGCTGCAGGAGACAGACTTTGTGTCCCCTCTTCACTGAGAGCCGTGGGCTCGCTCCCGGCACGCACGCACGGCGCCGGGAGAGGAGCTCATGACACCGGTATGATATAATAAACTTCCTTAAAACCTCAGCATCGCTGCCTTATTTTATCATCCGCCGCACTCCCAGTATTTTACTGACTTGCCAAAATGTTGTGCGACAAACTTTAAAAGAGCTTTAATATGCTTTTTCTTCAGCACTGGAGTCTTGCGAGGTGAACAGACAATACAGCCCATGCCAGCTGAGTGCATTACATATCATTTTCTTTGAAACAGCAGTACCTGTTAACTCCAGGTCTTTCTGGAACTCTCCACGAGTCATCTTTGGCTCTTGGATAACTCTTCTACTAATTCTTTTGACTCCTTTGTCAGAAATTTTGTGAGGAGCTCCTGGTCATGGCCGGTTTATGGTAAAATGATGTTCTTTCCACCTCCAAATGATGGCTCCAACAGTGCTCAGTGGAACATTGAGTAGTTCAGAAATGTGCTTGTGACCAATGCCATCATTATATTTTGCAACAATAAGGTTGTGAAGGTCTAGAGATGAATTTTTTGCGGTGAGACAATCTGATATTCATAGACTTTTAAAGGCAATTCAGTCAGGACTTAACCAACTGAAATTAATTTGCACTGATGGGGGGTGGGTGGCTTCCTAAATTCTGATGGATTTAAGCTAGTTTCCTGGTTTTCTATGACTTTTTGCACACGTTTTCTTCATGTATTCACACACACACAAACACACTATTTTAAGTTATAATCCCCCCAAAAACAACAACAATGCCAATAAACAAAACTGAATGAAAGAAAATCAGCTCTTCAAATGAAAAATCACAACAATGATTTTTTTTCTAACAAAAATCAAAGCAGTTATTGCAGCATTTAAAAAAAAAAAGGAAACAAAAAGAATAAAATCAACATGGAATGTCTACAACTAATGAAGACCAGAGATCAACTTCTTAAAATAGCTCTAAAATCTGGTTTACAACAGACAGACAAAAGTATACGTCTGCTAGAAATAAGGTAACACACCCCAAGGAAGGCTAAGGCAAACATTTTTTTATAACCATTATCAAAAATGCAAAAGGAGATGGCAAAAACAGCTGGAATAATATTAACAAGCTGACAAATAAATAGAACAAAAAAAGATGACGGGGACAGAACTTAACATTAATAGTGAATTTGGTACAGAATCCTATGGTCATTGCTACAGAGTCTAACAACTTTCTCATAAACTCTGGGCTAGAAATATCCCATTTTTTAATCCACCTGATAATAACTGTAGTCTTATTAATCCCTCGCAACCTGTTTTTAATATTAGAAATAACTGCCAATGAAGTTGCAAATATCAGCACGTTGAATAACTCAAAAGCAACATATGGACATGGTCTTAACACCATTTTTTTTTTTTTTTAAAGAACGAAGAATCTCTTTTGTCCAATTGCTCATTTAATCAATCTGTCAAACATGCTGTCATCAAAACTACTTGGAAGGTGGGAGTAGTTAGACCAATTTTCAAAACGGGGATTAAAACTGACATAACTGCAGACAAATCAGCATCTTACCTGTTACAGTATCTCCAAAATAATTGAAAAATGGGTGGCTGCACTATTATATGAGCATCTGAATTATGGGAACAACCCGCTTCATCACACACAGTTTGGGTTCCTTGCCCACCATTCAACAGTCTGCAGTAAGCTTGTTGCTAGAGAAAACACTTTAGATATTGTTAGTGCAATTGTGTAGGTGCTGTGTTCTTAGATCTGAAGAAGGCATTTGACACCATTGACCACAACATCCTTTTAACCAAACTTACTCAGTTTAATTTTTCAGAACAAGCTATCAATTGGATGAAATCCTATTTAAC
Source organism: Pholidichthys leucotaenia (assembly GCA_020510985.1). NCBI lineage: Eukaryota > Metazoa > Chordata > Actinopteri > Cichliformes > Pholidichthyidae > Pholidichthys > Pholidichthys leucotaenia. The sequence continues at coordinate 72,472,625 of CM035836.1, forward strand.
CGAGACTCAGCAATGTGTAATGGTCAGTGTCAAATCACCATCTTTGAAATGTCAAATGGGTGTCCCACAAGGCTCCATACTTGGACCAATATTATTCTCCTTATACATAAATGATTTATCAAATGCATGCAGAAACATTCATATACAAATGTATGCAGATAACAGTAATATTCACACCTGCAAAAAACACAAGAAGCCACCTGTATTCTTACAACAGTGATGACTCAAATCCATGACTGGCTTAATAATTCATGTTTCCTACTAAATACAAAAAAAAAAAAAAACCAAACAAACAAACAAAAAAAAACCCTATTTGTATGATGTTTACCAAACAATGATCAAATATTACAAACTCAAACATTTTCTTTAAAGGGAAGGCGCTGCAATTAATAGAGGAATTCAAGTTCCTCGGCATAATTTTAGATTCCTCATTACATCAAAAAATCTCAAATTCAATCTAAGAAATTTTAAACAAATTAGACCATCACTGACAGTTAGTGCAGCCAAAATGTTCCATGACCAACCTCTGGCAGAAAAGGGATGAATGACTCCTTCAGGTGGTAGAACGCCAGTGTAACATTTATTTACAGCTTGCCAAAATAACTTAAAGCAAAGGCTGACAAAACACAAGATGAGCCGGTAGGGCTAAACACTCACAAAATACGAAGACGAAGACAAAGATGAAGATGAAGATGAACCAGAGAGAGATGCTGAAATGATGCCACAATTAACGCAGAAAACAGGTATTTGAAGCTGCTGGTGCCTCTGAAGTCCCACGAACCTCAAGGTGTAGGATCCTCCAGAGACTTGCAGTTGTGCATAAACCTACTCTTCGGCCACCCCTAACCAATGCTCACAAGCATAAATGATTGCAGTGGGCCCAGAAATACATTGAGACTGATTGTCAAACAGTCTTGTTTAATGATGAGTGCTGTGCAACCCTGGATGGTCCAGATGGATGTAGTAGTGGATGGCCACCATGTCCCAACAAGGCTGCGACATCAGCAAGGAGGTGGCAGAGTCATGTTTTGGTCCAGAATCATAAGGAGAGAGCTGGTAGGCCCCTTTAGGGTCCCTGAAAGTGTGAAAATGACCTTGGCACAGAATAAAGAGTTTCTGACTGACCACTTTCTTCCATGGTACAAAAAGAAGAACCGTACCTTCCATGGCAAAATTATCTTCATGCATGACAATGCACCGTCTCATGCTGCACAGAATACCTCTGTGTCACTGGCTGCTATGGGCATGAAAGGAGAGAAACTCGTGGTGTGGCCCCCATCCTCCCCTGACCTCAACCCTATTGAGAACCTTTGAAGCATCCTCAAGCAAAAGATCTGTAAGGGTAGGAGGCAGTTCACATCAAAACAGCAGCTGTGGGAGGCTATTCTGACATCTTGCAAAGAAATTCAAGCAGAAATTCTCCCCAAACTCACAAGTTCAATGGATGCAAGAATTGTGAAGGTTATATCGAATAAGGGGTCCTATGTTAACATGTAACTTGGCCCGTTAGATATTTTTGATTGAAATATCTTTTGATTTCAGTAAACATGACCTCCTAATGCTGCAAATTCAGCAAATGATCATTTTCAGTTCTTTGCAACAAATAAAATGTTTTGAAACTCTGTTTTGCATAATAATATGGAACAGTGTATTTTGAGGGTTTTTTTATTTTTGCAAAAAAACTAGTTATCATAGGGAGATTTGTTCAATAAAATTTGAATTATGCTCTAACGGTTGATAGCTTGAAAATTATACTGACTGTCATTTGCATCGACTATTTATGAAAATCAGAGACAAATATAATTTGCATAATAATCGAACATGGTGTAGTGTAATGGTCTGGACAGGGTTTGTTTTGAGTTTCCCTTTGATCTCATTATTATTATTATTATTGTCATTATCTTCTCTTATTTTGTGTTTAGCTCTTACTTTGACAATGCCTTGTGTTATTTCCAGTTGTTTGTTAATTCCTTTGTTAATTATTCAGTGCTGTGCCTCATCATTCTGATTATGTTCACCCATATTTATGAGCATTGCTCTTCACCCTCAGTGTGGCGCTCTTGTTAATTCATGCCACTGTCTTAGCGTTTATTTATACTGTTTGTTGTTATGGCTCCACTTGTTTTTTTTTTTCTTTTTTTTTTCAGCCCATGAGCTTTTCTATTTTCCAATAAAGTCATGTCTAAAAGTCACCCAGTGATTGAGTCCTCCTCTTTGCCCTGGAGGCCCCAACAAAACTCATAGCTGTCATGAGTTTTGAGTTGTTTTTCATATTCTTTATTAATGTTATTGTGGTTATTTGGCTAGACTTTAGTTATTTTGGAAGTGTTTTATTCTGAAATGCTTCCTGTTTTGCTCCCGTCTTTTTATTGTGGTTGTTTCCCTTTCCTGTCTTTACTTAAGATTCCCAATTTACTTTTAAGTTATGTAATCCTTCCCAGCTGTTTCGAATGTGTTAATTACCAGTTTGGTATTTAAATTGCCGGCAGTTATTTGCTCATTGTGGTGACATTAGGATTTCTCTCCTGCCACGAGTTGGACTGTCTCTAGTGATGGCCAAATGAGGCTTTCTGGAGGACTTGAGGCCTTTCATCAAAATGGTTCACATAGGCAAGGGCTCATGTGGGACTTAATTTTCTCTACCAGGCCATCTAGTGGACAAAATGTATAAAACATGCTGATTTTTACAAAGGTATTGTTGGTTTAATGTGTATTTTTTTTCAGTTTCAATAAATGCTATCTTTAAAGAAATATCAATGATCAAAAGGCAGAAAAATAATAAAACTGAGGTGACTACAGTGAATGTGCTTGTGGTACTTATCCATTTATTTTTTTTAAAGAAATAACTTTTCAACAGTCGCACTGCCTTTCTCAGTACATTCATCTCTGTCCTTATTATCATGCAGGGCACAATAGTGCCTCAGCATAATGATGTGTTATTGTTGTATCCAAGCTCTTTGAAACACAACAGACACGTCATTGTGTAAATGAAAATAAACTACTAGAATGACCCAGTTGGGACTTAAACCCTAACTTCACAATTGCAGGAGACATATTTTACCTCTAAGCTATTACTTAGTTGTAAGTACTTGAGGCTTTCTTGGACACTTGAGCCTTTCATCAAAATTGTTCACAGACGAGGCCTCATGTGGAACTTCATTTTCTCTACTAGGCCATGTAGTCAACAAAGTATACAGCATGCAGATTTTTAAAATGTGTATTTTTCAATTTCAATAAATGTGCTGTCTTTTAAGAAATATCAATGATCAATGGAAAAAAGAAATAACTAGAAAAGCACTCGGAGAGCGCAGACCTCCGCCAAGCGCCACAGTTCCCCCCATACAGTGTTTGTGTGTACGTTTTCAGATTCCTTGACCATGAAAACATATGACTAGCAATTGGATTCACAATGATAGGATTAGTGGTTCAGTAGTTATTGAGGAAAATGGCATTTTCCGTAATGGTGGTTTAGCATCACAGTTCCCCCCATACAGTGTTTGTGTGTACGCTTTCAGATTCGTTGACCATGAAAACATATGACAAGCAATTGGATTGACAATGATAGGATTAGTGGTTTAGTAGTTATTCACGAAAATGGCATTTTGCATAATGGCGGTTTTGTTGTGGATGGTGATCCGGATCACCACCAAAATCTAATCATCTGTAGCATACCCCATTTCTGACAATCTGTGAAAATTTCATGAAAATCTGTCTATAACTTTTTGAGTTATCTTGCTAACAAACAAACAAACAGACAGACAGACAAACCAACGCCGATGATCACATAACCTCCTTGGCGGAGGTAATAAAACTGGGGTAATTCCAGTGAATGTGTCTGTGTTACTTGGTGTGCTTGTACTTCTTATCCATTTTTATTAGGAAATGATAAATTTTCAACAGTCTTATACTGTCCCAGTATTTTTATCTCCGCCAAGGAGGTTATGTTTTCATCGGCATTGGTTTGTCTGTCTGTCTGTTTGTTTGTTTGTTTGTTAGCAAGATAACTCAAAAAGTTAAGGACAGATTTTCATGAAATTTTCAGAGATTGTCAGAAATGGGGTATCCTACAGATGATTAGATTTTGGTGATGATCTGAGAGTGCATACCTCCACCAAGGGCTTTGTTTGTATTTGTGCAGCAGGATTACACAAAAACTATTGCATGGATTTGGATGAAATTTTTACCAGAGGTGGTTCTTGGGCTAGAGAGTAGCCCATTATGTTTTGGTGATGATCTGAGAATGCATACCTCAGCCAAGGCTCTTATCTTCTCACAGTGTGTTAGTAACAATACTCCAAAATGGATGGACAGACTTTGATGCAATTTTCACCACAAGTGGCTATAGGCCTACACACAAACCCATTACATTTTGGAGGTGATCCATGAGAAACGGAAGAGCCTTGGCGGAGGTATGCGCTCTATGAGTGCTTTTCTAGTTAACTCTGGCCTGATTCTCATGCAGGTCACAATAGCAATAGTGCCTCAGCATAATGATGATCCAAGCTCTTCCTTACAAATGAAATTAAAAGAACAACTCAATTAGGATTCAAACCCAGGTCAACCTGCTTACAAGACAGATATACTACCACTAAGCCATCACCTAAGCTGCAATTAAGAGCCACTATTTATCAAAAATACATCAAAGGGAGAAACAAACTCAAATGTTTTTGGTGCTGACTCCATCTGAAACTTGGATGTGACAAATCCCTTACACAGTCAAACCAAAACGTGAGGGATGGGGATTTCCATTGGATAGTGCTGCTCGGTATATTTCACCTGACACAGTCACGTGGTCCGACTTCAACACATACATCACAAGTCACGCTTCAAAACAAGCCTCAGTTAGAATCTGCAAAAGGATCCAGACTCATACAGATGTGGACAAAATTGTTGGTACCCCTCTGTTGATGAAAGAAAAACCCACAATGGTCACAGAAATAATCTGACAAAAGTGGTAATAATAAAAATTTTATGAAAATCAGACAATGCTTTTGAATTGTGGTTCAACAGAATTATTTTAAAAAACAAACTCATGAAACAGGCCTAGACAAAAATGATGGTACCCTTAACTCAGTCCTTCTCAAATAGTGGGGCGATGCGATGCCGGGGGGGGGGAGGCACGTGTGACCCCGGGGAACAGGCTTTGCTTTTGCCGTGTAAAGTGTAATTGCACATCCACGGCAGCAGGTGGTGCAGTGGCGCTCTCATTGTCAAAGTCTGTGCGGGAGTTTAAAACTTTTTAAATTGCTGTCAACAAACCCCTCGAGAGACACCATGGAGAAATATTTAACAGTAACGAAAAGAAAGGCGGAGAGAGACAGAGGTAAAGAGACAAATGAAAGTCTCCCAAAAGCTAAGACGAGGAAATATGACGAAGCTTATCTAGCGCTTGGCTTCACTGTGACTATGGTGGGAGACGAGGAAAGACCGGTGTGTTTACTGTGTCTGAAAGTGTTGGCAGCGGACAGCATGAAGCCAAATAAATTAAGACGTCACCTACAGACATTACATCCTCAACACGTTGATAAGCCGCTTGATTTTTTTCAGCGAAAACGTGCGGAGTACGGCCAACAATCATCCCACTTTGTGAACGCTACATCAGTAAACCAGCGAGCACTTTCAGCATCATTTAAAGTGGCGCACCAAATTGCGCAGTGCAAAAAACCCCACACAATTGCAGAGGAGTTGATACTGCCTTTTTCTACCTTTTTCTTCAGACTAAAATGTTAAATATATTGGTGCTCCTGTGTTAATGTTCCAGATCAATTTGCATTTAATATTATTTATTGATTGAATTATTTTTCTCAGCATCAAATGGTTCAGTTGGTCAAAAATGTTTCTAGTTTAAATAAGGATTGACATATTTTTTATTTCAGGCACTTTGATGCACTTTAAGTTTTTTTTTTTCTGTTTTAGACTATAACAGGGTTTCTGTGTGGCAAAATAAAGTTAATATTTGTTGAAAGTTGATTTATATTGCTTTTTTCTTTTGTTAATGTTAAAAAGGATACAATTTTAGGTATACTTATACAATTTTCATAGATAATGATCTTATTTATAGTCACTGCGGCGAGTTGGGGGGGGCGCGAAATATTTTCTCTTTCCTAGGGGGGGCTTTGCAAAAAATAATTGAGAAGCACTGCCTTAACTTAATATTTTGTTGCACAACCTTTTGAGGCAATCACTGCAATCAAACGATTTCTGTAACTGTCAATGAGACTTCTGCACCTCTCAGCAGGTATTTTGACCCACTCCTCATGAGCAAACTGCTCCAGTTGTCTCAGGTTTGAAGGGTGATTTCTCCAGACGGCATGTTTTAGCTCCTTCCACAGATGTTCAATAGGATTGATCAGGGCTCAGGGATTCAGATGTGCCAGACGCAGCAAAGCAGCCCCAGAACATAACAGAACCTCCTCCATGTTTCACAGTAGGGACAGTGTTCTTTTCTTGGTATGCTTCATTTTTGTGTCTGTGAACACAGAGCTGATGTGCCTTGCCAAAAAGTTCCAGTTTTGTCTTGTCTGTCCATTGGACATTCTCCCAGAAGCTTTGAGGCTTGTCAACATGCATTTTGGCAAATTCCAGTCTGGCTTTTTTATGATTTGTTTTCAACAGTGGTGTCCTCCTTGGTTGTCTCCCATGAAGTCCACTTTGGTTCAAACAACGACGGATGATGTGATCTGACACTGATGTACCTTGACCTTGGAGTTCACCATGAATGTGTTTAGAGGTTGTTCTGGGCTCTTTTGTTACCATTCATATTATCCGTCTCTTCCTGCGGCCACGTCCAGGGAGGTTGGCTATAGTCCCATCCATCCATCCATCCATCTGTCTTCTTCCGCTCAATCCTTTTCAGGTCGGGGGGGGGGGGGGACTGGAGCCTATCCCAGCATCTTTGGGCAAGAGGCAGGGTACACCCTGGACAGATTGTCAGTCCATCGCAGGGCCAACACAGAGAGACAGACAGCCATTCACTCTCACAGTCATACCTAAGGACAATTTAGAATCCCCAGTTTGATGCCAATTCCGTGGATCTTAAATTTCTGAATAATATGTGCAACTGTAGTCACAGGAACATCAAGCTGCTTGGAGATGGTCTTATAGCCTTTACCTTTAACATGCTTGTCTATAATTTTCTTTCTAATCTCCTGAGACAACTCTCTCCTTTGCTTCCTCTTGTCCATGTTTAGTGTGCTACACACCATGTTACCAAACAGCACAGTGACTACTTGTCACCCTTTAAATAGGCCAACTGACTGATTACAAGTTTGTAGACACCTGTGATGTTAATTAGAGGACACACCTTGGTTGAACATGTCCCTATGGTCACATTATTTTCAATCTTTTCTAGGGGTACCATCGTTTTTGTCCAGGCCTGTTTCATGAGTTTGTTTTTTAAAGTAATTCTGTTGAACCACAGTTCAGAAGCATTGTCTGATTTTCATTGGTTAATTTTCATAGAATTTTTATTTATTACCACTTTTGTCAGATTCAAGTTATTTCTGTGACCATTGTGGGTTTTTCTTTCATTAACAGAGGGGTACCAACAATTTTGTCCACGTCTGTAATATCAGGCTGTTTCCCCAGTGATAAACATTGCAGAGACATCGCCTTCATTCGGGTATATTGCAGTCTCAATCTGGGTGGGAAATTTGTATTTCCCATATGACAAGCTAAAATAGTATGTACTTATTATTGCCAAAGCCTTTAATGAGATGTTCACTCGAAATTCAATTTCTGTGTATATATTTTGCTTTTTGTTCTTTCAGATTTTTTTAAAATTTATTTGAAAGCGACAATGCATATTGATGAACGTCAATGTAAATGTAAATATGCCGGACTTAGCAAACTTGCTAAATTGCATCTGTAGTCCCTTGACAGGTCACAAAAATACACATCAAAACAACACTAAAAGAACATTTGTAATCAATATGATATGTATTAAAATGTGAAAGTAAAAATATTGTTATTTTGTCTGTATACTTTGCATGTGCTAGAAAATCTAAAAACAAAAACTCAGGTTATCATTACACAAAGTGCAGTGCACATACACATATGCACTGCACAACAACAACAATAAAAATAGACAATAACAACAACAACACTGTGCAAAAGGGAAGCATATGTGTACGACACATGAGCACATATATATAGTGTATGTGTTCGCATGCCGCAAAGCATTCCCGAACCATGACTACAGTGTTGATTATTTAAAAGCGAATTTTTAAGGTGAGTTTTGAAAGAGTTTAATGTAGAAAGTTCTCTGATTGCAGGTGGTATGTTGCTCCATATCTTAGTGCCACTCACAGATAGCACAGACTGAGCAAAAGTAGTGTGTCTGTGGGGGACCTCACAGTCTCCTCTGGTTGTGACTCTTGTGGCTGTACCGGCAACAGTCCTCACTTTGATGCATTCTCTCAGGGGTGGTGGTGCATAACTATTTAGTATTTTATATATCAGATAAGTGAATTTAAATGTTTTATGGTTTTCAAAAGACAAAAGGTTATATTTCTTGAGAAAGTGACAACAGTGATATGAAAAGTTTTTCTTTGATTTGACATCCCTATTTTTATGCCTCGGTGAAAATGGAGGCATATAATAAACACTCAGTGCGTCTGTGTGTGTGTGTGTGTGTGTGTGTGTGTGTGTGTATCTGTCTGTCCGTGCCATAAATCACCCTCTTTAAGGGCTGTTGAAGAACACCAAACGTTCACTGTGGTTTACACATTTATAAACATAAAGACAGACAAATAACACACTACACATACAACTAATGGATGGCAAGGGTGCTGGAGGAGAGCAGGGGCTTGACGTCGACAGGCAGGCTGAAGCCTGGAAACGCCGGACAAAAAAAGGGAAAACACTGACCTGGACGGTGCTCTCCCGTTCTCCTTGACAGCAGCTCAAAACATTCAGAGTAGATACAGCTGAGGACATCCAACGGTATGGAACCACACGACAGCAGGAACAGGTTGTCGTGCCCTTAAATGCAGTTTTCTAAATAGGAAAGAAATACAATCAGTGACAGCTGTCCAGCCCATGAACCAGTTTGACAGCCAGGAGCTGTGCAGGGCTGTGAAAGTAAAACACAAACCGAAAACCATAATGACACAAGAACAACACAGCCCCAAAATGTAACAAATAACACTACAAGAACAGAATGACAATAATTAATAGAAACCAAATACAGCAACCGGGAAGAACAAGGAAACAAACAGACAGAAAAAGACTAACTAAAACTAGAGACTGGGCACGGTGCCCATCCGTGCACCGGAGCATGACAGTCCGCCTCTCTGTTTCAGCTTGCCTGGTCAAAATTAAGTGCAACTAAAGGCTTGTTTCTTTGTATTGCCAAATTTTCTTGACATTTAATTTGCCAGAGTTGCGAGATAAGGCTTTATTTTCAAAATAAACACAAATTTAACTCACCTTTACCATCAATGGAGCCGGGAAAAAAAAGGTATTGTAATAACTATGCCGGGCCACTAGAGGCGGCAGTGCGGCTTTTTTACAGCACAACACAACACTTTTTTTTTTTTTTGTACAGCACGTGGAGCTGAATTGTTACAAAATAGCAGTTACTGAAAAAAAAAAAAACATTCAGCACATATTCTTCCCTCATGGATCGTCACCTTATCGTGGTGGTGGTGGTGGTGGGGTTGCGTGCCCCAGTGATCCAAGGAGCTATGTTGTCCGGGGCAATTTGCCTCTGATAGGGTCACCCAAGACTAACTGCTCCTGGGTGAAGGGCCAGACTAAAAACGATCCAACAGACTCTCATGATAAATTGTATATCAAAGATTCAGTGTACCCCGCCCGGTATGGGGTTACCGGGGCCCCACCCTGGAGCCAGGCCTGGGGGAGGGGCTCGAAGGTTAGCGTCTGGTGGCCGGGTTTCCACCCATGGGACCCGGCTGGGCTCAGCCCGAAGGAGTTACATGGGTCTGCCCTCCAGTGGGCTCACCACATGCAGGAGGGATCATGGAGGTCCGGTGCTATGTGGATTAGGTGGCGGCCAAAGGCGGAGACCTTGGTGGACTGATCCCAAGCTTTCTAAACTGACCTTTGGTAAGTGGAATGTCACCTCTCTGGTGGAGAAGGAGCCTGAGCTGGTGTACAAGGTTGAGAGATACCGGCTAGATATAGTCAGCCTCACCTCAACACACAGCTCCGGTTCCGGAACCAGTCTCCTGGAGAGGGCCTGGAGCTTGGCCTTTTCTGGAGTTGCCCTGGGCGAGAGGCGAAGAGCACTGGTGGGTATTCTTGTATCTCCCCACCTTGCTGCCTCTATATTGGAGTTTTCCCTGGTGGACGGAAGGGTTGCTTCCCTGCGCCTTCGGGTTGAGAAACGGGTCCTGACCATCATTTGTGCCTATGCACCAAATGATGTTTCAGAGTACCCACCCTTTTTGGAGTCTGTGACTGGGGTGCTGGAGGGTGCTCCTCTTGGAAACTCCATTGTCCTACTGGGGGACTTCAATGTGCACATGGGCAACGACAGTGAAATCTGGAAGGGGGTGATTGGGAGGAACGGCCTGCCCAATCTGAACCCAAGTGGTGTTCAGTTATTGGACTTCTGTGCTAACTACAGTCTGTCCATAACGATCACCATGTTCAAGCATAAGTATTATGTCCTGGTAATACGGCTGGGTATTGTAGACAGATAGCGAACAATAAAGACAGCAGGCTGATTCCAGGTTGACTGATTTACTGAAATCCGTTTTTGTCTTGTTTGTCTTTTTTCTTCTTTGTAAAACTGAAACACAATGAAATATACATAATACAGAATGTTACATAAGAAATAATAATACAACACTCTGTATATAAACAGTTTCTCTTATTACAGGCACTTAACTCAGGTAAGTAATTTGCTCTACAGATTCAAACTAAGGTAAGTATTTCACAGTTTCCACAGGTTACAAAGTTAAGGTAAGTTAAATCAGGTAAGTATTACGAAATTATACTAACACATTTTTATTTTACAGAGGACAGCTACACAGCTAAGTAAGCAGGTAAGCATAGCCAAATGAATAGCTAACTAGCTTTCACACGAAGCACCATTACAACACAATATAACTTGGGCTAACAAAGGGCTAAATGACTCAGCAGTTAGCTAAGTACCATTGCAAACGATTAGCCATTAACACCTTTTAATCGCAATCTTTTTATAGCTTAAATTTAGCGTTTTTAACATCATCTTCCAAACTATGGTCATCTTAAACAAGTATTACAACAATTTTCAGCATTAACTTACTGTTGGTTCCACTCCTAGGTTAGTACAACCAAATTTCTGGCGAGCACATTTTCACATTGCTTTCATCATGGCAGATTGAACAAAGAAAAAGGGTTTTTACAGGAACAGGAAGTAGCTACAATTAAAGGTGCAGTAACGCAAACCACCACTAGAGGGAACATAACCCCACCCAATATCTGACAGGTCAGCACACTCCCCGCTTGGTATACATGTATACCACTATTTACTCTTCTCTAGTGACATCAATAGCACAACATCAGAGATGGGTCTAAGGTACTCTTTAACTACCCCTTGGCTAGAGGTCTTAACTGTGACCTTACGGACCTTGTTGTCTGAACTAGGAATGGCCTTAACTATTCACCCTAGAGGCCACATGTTGCGCTTTGCTTGATTGTCCTTTATCAAAACAATGTCACCTTCCTGGAGACTGGACTTCTCGGAGGTCCACTTCCTCCGTGGTTGAAGTGTGGCCAGGTACTCCGACCGCCACCTCTTCCAGAAGGAGTCCGCCAAGCTCTGGACCTGGCGCCACTGGACCTGGCTGAGGTGATCCAGGTCGAAGTCTCCCAGGGGTGCAGGACTGACACTCGCCTTCTGGGTGAGCAGAGTGGCAGGTGAGAGGATTTCAGGTACCTCTGCATCGACAAGCTCAAACGTTTCAGCCTCCTCAACCTTATCCGTGGCTGTCTGCCTGAGAAACTGGGGACCGAGCAACCAGCTGGAAGATGAAAGTTGAGCTGCTGAAAGTGGTCTGGTTCCCTGGTCTGCAGGGTTCTGGTCTGTCAAGATGTACTGCCACTGTTCTGGTTCAGTAGATCCACGAATGCGAGCTACTCGGTTAGCTACGTAGGTGTAGAACCTTCGTGAACTGTTGTGAATGTAGCCCAGCACAATGCGGCTGTCAGTGAAGAACTTGACTGCCTGTAGCTCTATGTCTATCTCAGACTGGATCAGTTCTACCAGCTCAATGGCCAAGACAGCTGCACACAACTCCAGGCGTGGAATGGTGTGCATGGGGTAAGGTGCAAGTTTTGATTTACCCATAACAAATCCTACGTGCCATCTTCCTTCAGAATCTAAGGCACGCAGGTAAGCTACGGCAGCTATCGCTAGAGTTGAAGCATCTGCGAAAACACAGAGTTCTAACCTGTTACAGCATGACAAGGAGGTAGGTAGGTATGATCTGCTAATGCAAAGCTGCTCCAGGTCTGTTAAGGAGTTGATCCATGTTCTCCAGTGTGCCTCTTTCTCTGGTGGGAGAGGCGTGTCCCACTCATACTGTTCAGAGGAGATGTCTCTCACCAATGCCTTTCCCTGGACAGTGATGGGAGAAGCGAATCCAAGGGGATCGTAAAGACTGTTTATGGTGGACAGCATGCCTCTCCGACTAAATGGCTTAATGTCTCTTGAGACTCGGAATGTGAAGCTGTCAGTCTGGAGCACCCAGTTCAGGCCTAAGCTCCTTTGAAGGGGCAATGGGTCTGCTCCCAGATCGAGATCTTTCAGGTCACTTGCTCGTTTCTCCACTGGGAAAGCCTCCATGACCCTCGGACTGTTTGAGGCAATCTTGTGGAGTTTTAAGTTGCTCTCAGCTAGCAGAGCCTTGGTTCGCTGCAGGAGATCGATCACCTTATGCTCCTTGGCCAATGACATGAGCCCATCGTCGACGTAAAAGTTCCTGAAGATGAACTCCTTTGCATCACTACCATGCTCAGCTTCTCCTTGCTCTGCAACTCTCCTCAGCCCATAAGTCGCTACTGCTGGAGACGGGCTGTTGCCGAATACATGCACAGTCATCCAGTAGTCAATGATGTCCTTGTGTGGATCATTGTCTTTGTGCCAGAGAGACCTGAGGAAGTGGCGGTGGTCCTCTCTGACCTTGAACCCATAGAACATTTGCTCTATGTCGGCGGTAGCAGCAATTTGTTCTCTTCTGAACCGTAATAGGACTCCTATTAGTGTGTTGTTCAGGTTGGGTCCACTGAGAAGCACATCATTCAATGATGTCCCCTTGTACTCCGCGCTGGAGTCAAATACAACTCTTATTTTTCCCGGCTTCTGGGGGTGGTATACGCCAAATGTCGGCAGATACCAGCACTCCTGGTATCCAAATCCAATCCAAATCTCTATACTCAGAGAGACTCCAGCAGCAGTTCACTGCTAATGATTCGGCTTCCGTGTGGAGAGGACTGAGGCAGATCACCAACTATCGGCCTCAGGCTCCTAAAGGTCAGGATGACAAAGCCCTTTGTCAGAGACTGTCCCAACACTATGCCCGTTTTGACACCTCGTCATCTGTGTCCAACTCCCCCCCTCCCTCCAGCTCCACAGCCTCCACATTCCCTACTTCATTAAAGGCACCCCCCCCTCCTCCCCCCCTCCCCTTATCATCAGTGAGCAGGATGTGCTCAAACAGTTCTCCAGACTGAACCCGCGCAAGGCCCCCGGCCCAGACGGCGTGTCTCCCTCCACCCTGAGACTCTGTGCGAAACAGCTGGCTCCTGTATTCACAGACATTTTTAACACCTCCCTTAAGTTATGCCACGTGCCATCCTGCCTCAAATCCTCCACCATCATCCCTGTCCCCAAGAAGCCACGGATCACTGGACTTAATGACTACAGACCTGTAGCGCTCACCTCTGTAGTCATGAAGTCCTTTGAGCGCCTGGTCCTGTCCCACCTCAAGTCCATCACCACCCCTCTCCTGGACCCGCTGCAGTTTGCCTACCGAGCCAACAGGTCTGTAGACGATGCAGTCAACCTGGCCCTCCACTCCATCCTGCAGCACCTGGACTCCCCAGGAACCTACGCCAGGATCCTGTTTGTGGACTTCAGCTCCGCATTCAACACCATCCGCCCCGCTCTGCTCCGGGACAAGCTGTCCCTGCTCAACGTGCCTGACTCCCTCTGCAGGTGGATCATCGACTTCCTGACGGACCGGAGGCAGCATGTGCGGCTGGGAAAGACTGTCTCAGACTATACTAGCATCAGCACCGGATCACCCCAGGGCTGTGTACTTTCCCCCCTACTCTTCTCCCTTTACACCAACTCCTGCACCTCCAGCCACCAGTCTGTCAAGTTGATCAAGTTTGCGGACGACACCACCCTCATCGGGCTCATCTCCAACGGCGACGAGTCCGCCTACAGGAGAGAGGTGGCCCAGCTGGCGTCCTGGTGCAGCAATAACAACCTGCAGCTGAACGCTCTGAAGACAGTGGAGATGATTGTAGACTTCAGGAAAGTCACTACTCCTCTGCCCCCCCTCACCCTCTCAGGCTCTCCCATCACCACTGCTGATTCCTTCCGCTTCCTAGGCACTACCATCACCAGGGACCTCAAATGGGAGCTGACCATCAGCTCACTCATCAAAAAAGCCCAGCAGAGGATGTTCTTCCTGCGGCAGCTGAGGAAGCTCAAGCTACCCACCAAGATGTTAGTGCAGTTCTACACAGCCATCATCGAGTCCATCCTCACCACCTCCATAACCGTGTGGTACGCAGGAGCCACTGCCAGGGACAGACTAAGGCTGCAGCGCGTCGTGTGCACTGCTGAGAAGGTGATCGGCTGCAAGCTCCCATCTCTCCAGGATCTGTACATCTCCAGGACCCGGAGGCGTGCTGGCCGGATCATAGCCGATCCCTCACACCCTGGTCACGTACTGTTTGCCCCCCTCCCCTCTGGTAGAAGACTTCGGTCCATCCAGACTAAAACCTCCCGTCACATGAACAGCTTCTTCCCCTCTGCCATTAGACTGCTGAACACTAAGTGACTCTCGTGCACCATGTACAGCAGCTCAACCAGACTCATGTCAATCATCACTGTTTTCTTCCTGCATTACCGACTGCACTATATAGTTCTCCACAGTATCTGCTGCTGGCTAATATATATTTTAACTGTTGACCAGTATCACTTAATCTTATCCTACACTTTATTACATGTATAGTTTATTTCTCTTATCTTATCATGTTTAATGTTGCAGCATTGTACCGAGACAAATTCCTAGTTTGTGTACTACATGAACAATGGCAATAAACCTGATTCTGATTCTGATTCTGATTCTGATTCCTGCCCGAGCTGTAAAGGAGGAGCTGGCTCGGCCTGTTGGTTGTCAATGACCTTTTGCATAAAATCAAAGGAGTGCTGTTTCATGTCAGGTTTCTTCCTGAATGAGCGTTGGAGGGATTGGAGTCTTTGAGCAGCCTGCTCTCTGTTGCACGGAAGACGCTTACGAGGAGTATGAAAGGGTAGTGGCGCCACCCAGTGGTTTTCATTGTCCATATACACCTCGTCTTTCATTATTCTCAGAAACTCACTGTCATCTACTGACATGGCTGGTTTGTTGTCGGCTGGTGTTGTCTGGAACACACTTTCACCAAGACCATCCCTACATGTCTCTGGAATGGCTTCCTCACTGCGAGTTGGGAACTGAAGGCTGCACTGAATCGGTTCACTGGGTCTTTCCTTGATGTGAATGCTGTTAGTGCAGGGCTTAAAGAAGGAAGGGCGTCCATTTTGGAGGACATGGGTCTTATAAGCATTGACTTCCTGAGTCTTGTGAGCGCCACCCAGACACAGCTCTCCCACTATGACCCAGCCGAGATCAAGGCGCTGAGAGTATGGCGAGTCGTGTGGTCCGTTGCACTGCTCTCGCACCTTGTGCAAGCTCAAAACATCTCGGCCTAGTAGCAGAAGAATGGGTGCACTGTTGTCAAGTGCAGGGATTTTGTCAGCCACTGGTCTGAGGTGAGGGAAATATTGTGCGCACTCAGGGGTCGGGATCTCTGACCGGTCACCAGGTAAGTATTCACACTCCAGCAATGTGGGCAGTGTGACCTTGGTCTTCCCATCGAGAGATTCCACAATGATGTTGGTTGCTTTCCTTCCTGCAGTCTCCACTCTGCCTGAGCATGTTTTTAGCGTGTAGGGGGATGCCCTGCTGTTAATACCCAACAGACTGAAGAACTCAGATTTCACTAAAGACCTATTGCTTTGGTCATCGAGTACAGCATATACTATGTGAGACTTGCTTGGATTATCAGCATGGGAAACCTTGACCAAGCAGATTTTAGAACAGGATCTAGGCTGGGGTGCATCGCCACATATCTCTGTGCACTTAGAAGTGACAACAGGAGTTGCTGCAACTTCACTCTCCCCGCTTTGCTCCCCTCCTTGCTCCCCGCTCTGGTCATTCCCAGGTGAGTGCCCAGCCTGCCCATGAGGCAACCATGGTGCTGGACCAGGATGCATCGCCGAAGTGTGCTTGTCACTCTCACACTCTCTGCATTTGAGTGCGGTCTTACAGTCTTTGGCAATGTGCTTGGTGCTGGCACAACATCTAAAGCAGATCGAGTTCTCCTTTAAGTACGCTTTCCTCTCATCCAGGTGCTTTCCTCGGAACCCACGGCATTTTGTGAGCGGATGTGGTTTGTTGTGGATCGGACATTCTTTGTCCGGTTCAGTTTTCTTCACAGATGTGCTGTCCCGAGATGCACCACCTGCGGCTGTGACATCAGTTTTCCTCACTGTTACAGCGGATTTGTAGATGTGTTTTTGGTCTTTCTCACCTTTTGACTGATTGGGAGTAGAGGAAAGGTTGAATGCGAAACTGGGGTCATTGCGAGTCTTAGCTTGAGAACATACAAATTCCACAAAGTAGCTGAATGGTGGGAAAGGCACATGATAAACTTCCTTGTACCTGGATCCCTGTGTCATCCAGCGTTCACGAAGTGAGAATGGAAGCTTCTCTACAATTGGATTTACCCCTCGAGCTGTATCAAGATACATGAGCCCAGGTAAGAATCCCTCTGACTTAGCAGCTTGTAGCTCTTTTAACAAGTCTCCTAACTCTCTGAGCTTGTGTGTCTCTTTGTTAGAGATGACTGGGAAGGCGTCCAATTTTTTCATTAGGGCACTTTCAATCACCTCTGGGCTTCCATAAGTTTCCTCCAAGCGCTCCCATACCGTCCACACACCTAGTCTAGGATTGTTTACATGCACAGACCTGATCCTCATGGCTTGAGCTGACGACTTGGGCCCCAACCATTTGATCAGTAGGTTGAGCTCTTCTTGCTCCGAGAGGTTAAGCTCCTTTGTGGCTGCTAGGAAGGAGGCCTTCCACGCCCAGTAGTTTTCTGGGCAGTCGTCAAAGGTAAGGAGTCCTGAGCTCACCATCTCTTTTCTCATGAGATACTGGGCCAAGACATGGGTTTGTGTTGATGGAGGTGAGGATTTGTTTCCCTGGTTGGGATGAGAGGCTGGAGGGTTAGCTGCAGTGTCTTTCCTTCTAATGTCAGGAAGAACAGGTGAATGTTCCTGCTTTGGAACAAATGGCCTTAGGGCAGAATGAGGAACGTTGTGTCCAACCATCATGGGCTTGTGTTCATTTCTGTCCATGAAAGACTCATACAGTGAATCTTGTTCTTTAATGCTAAAGAAGTGTGAATTCACCGGTGCTTGATGATCAATTTGTTGCTGTGGAGTTGGGCCTGGTTGCAACTGTGGTGCATGTGCATCGAATGGCTGTGTTTCCACGTAGCGTCGTGTGCGTCTCACTGGATCATCAAGGGCTAGATTCTGTAGCTCACCAAGAGAGTCGCTGTGTCTTGGATCGAGCTCTGCTGCTGCAGCTTCTTCCAATATAGCTGCCTCTCTTGATGCTGCAGTTGCTTCTTTCTCTTGTTGTAGCACATGAAGATTTGCGTCTATTGAAGCCCTTTCTTTAATCATGGCAGCCTCTACTGAAGCCCTTTGTTTCATCATGGCTGCCTCCTTCTCTGCAAAGGATGCTTTGACTTTAGCTGCTTCAGCCTTAGCTCTGGCTCTTGCTGCAACGATGCTGGCAGATGACCGGGTTGATGCCCTGGAGGACTTGTGTGAATTTGAGGCTTGAGACCTTGTCTCCAACTGAGACGGACGGTCCTCCTCACCAGCGTGGCTCATCTTGGCTTGCTTCTGTGTGCTGTTCACCGTATTTCAGCTGCCTATCCCCGCTGCGTGGTCAACATTTTACTATTCTGTCCTGGTAATACGGCTGGGTATTGTAGACAGATAGCGAACAATAAAGACAGCAGGCTGATTCCAGGTTGACTGATTTACTGAAATCCGTTTTTGTCTTGTTTGTCTTTTTTCTTCTTTGTAAAACTGAAACACAATGAAATATACATAATACAGAATGTTACATAAGAAATAATAATACAACACTCTGTATATAAACAGTTTCTCTTATTACAGGCACTTAACTCAGGTAAGTAATTTGCTCTACAGATTCAAACTAAGGTAAGTATTTCACAGTTTCCACAGGTTACAAAGTTAAGGTAAGTTAAATCAGGTAAGTATTACGAAATTATACTAACACATTTTTATTTTACAGAGGACAGCTACACAGCTAAGTAAGCAGGTAAGCATAGCCAAATGAATAGCTAACTAGCTTTCACACGAAGCACCATTACAACACAATATAACTTGGGCTAACAAAGGGCTAAATGACTCAGCAGTTAGCTAAGTACCATTGCAAACGATTAGCCATTAACACCTTTTAATCGCGATCTTTTTATAGCTTAAATTTAGCGTTTTTAACATCATATTCCAAACTATGGTCATCTTAAACAAGTATTACAACAATTTTCAGCATTAACTTACTGTTGGTTCCACTCCTAGGTTAGTACAACCAAATTTCTGGCGAGCACATTTTCACATTGCTTTCATCATGGCAGATTGAACAAAGAAAAAGGGTTTTTACAGGAAACAGGAAGTAGCTACAATTAAAGGTGCAGTAACGCAAACCACCACTAGAGGGAACATAACCCCACCCAATATCTGACAGGTCAGCACAATAAGGGTGTCCATATGTGCACCTGGCACCAGGACACCCTAGGTCGCAGGTCGATGATCGATTTTGTTATTGTGTCATCAGACCTGCGACCGTATGTCTTGGACACCCGAGTAAAGAGAGGTGCAGAGCTGTCAACTGATCACCACCTGGTGGTGAGTTGGATCCGATGGCAGGGGAGGAAGCCATTTAGACCTGGTAGAGTCTACCTGGTAGAGTCTACCAGGTAGACCCAAACGTATAGTGAGGGTGTGCTGGGAGCGTCTGGCTGAGGCCCCTGTCCGGGAGGTCTTCAACTCCCACCTCTGGAAGAACTTCAACCACGTTCCGAGGGAGTCTGGAGACATGGAGTCTGAATGGGCCATGTTCTTCACCTCTGTTG
The DNA here is from genome assembly GCA_020510985.1 of Pholidichthys leucotaenia. NCBI lineage: Eukaryota > Metazoa > Chordata > Actinopteri > Cichliformes > Pholidichthyidae > Pholidichthys > Pholidichthys leucotaenia. Next base: position 72,492,089 of record CM035836.1, read on the forward strand.
TTGAAGCGGCGGCCCAGAGCTGCAGCCACAAGGTGGTCGGTGCATCTCGTGGTGGCAACCACGAGATGCACCGTGGTTTTTTTCTTCCTTTTGCCTTCAGAGAGAGCAGTTGCATTTTTTTTCCTCCCTCCTCCTATCCTGCCTTCCTGACCTAATCCCAGCTTGCTGCGTCTGAGTGAGTGTCTGTGCCATCTCACCATCTTGCTGATCTCAACCCAAATGGAAAATATGGAAAATGGATATAAGCTGGGCTTTAAACGCAATTGACACCACCTTTTCAAACAGAAAATTGGGCCCGGGGGAGCCCAAATGTGGAGAGACCCATGGATTGGAACTCATGTGTCTGTGTGATTTGACTGAGGATGTGGAAAAACATCTACCTGTTTTTGGCTTTACGATCACAGGATTTCTGCCGATTGGGCTTTGGAGTTCTCCTGGTGTACCGAAAATTTAACTGGAGGAGCTAATCAAAACGCGGACCCGGCGGAGCTGCTTCTCAATAATTTGACCAGATGGGGAGTGCACGAAATAGCGGCAAATGACCAACATGGAATTTACCATCTGCATGCATTGTAGAGAGATGGACTCTACCGGACATGTTCATCTGTGTTTAGAAGGGGAAACATCTGGAGTCGCTTCGTGCTCTCCAGGGAATGATATGAATTTAAAGCCAGTGAATGTTAATTTGAATTGTAAGCTCAGAATATGACAATAGGGAAATCCTATACTCTGTCTGAGCAGATTCGGCCTTGATCGGCGCCCCTGGATAATTCACTCCTCCAGAGTTGAGATAAGCGGATGTGTCAGCTGGCTTGCTAACCCAAACACCGCTGCTGTGCAATAAACAGAACTCTTCAGGGACAGCGTTCATGAACTATAACATCTATCGTTGCCTAGGAGACTATTTGTTGTGCTCCAGTAACTGATACACTCAACACTGCACACACACTGATATCATCATACTGATATACATACACTGCTCTCCCCCTGCTGTGTGATTTGTCTACTAAATGTCTGCTAAATAAGCATTGAGGGTTTTTTTTTGCCTGCAATCAAAATTTTGCTTACTTACTTAAGCGTCAATTTGATAAAGCATGTTTTTTTCTCTCGCCTACTGTGTCATATCCTCTCTTTTTCTTTTTTTTCCTTTCTTCTTTATGACTGGCGCCTAGCGGCTGCCCCGGCCTTGGATGCGCTCTGCAGAGCGTGCCCAAATGCCAAGTCACGTTTCGTTACCTTGTATTCATACATGTGTAATGACAATAAAGTTGAATCTCATCTTATCTCATCTCAAGTGGTGGACACCAGTGGTGAGGGGGGCCATTAAGCTGAAGAAGGAGTCCTATCAAGCTTGGTTGGCTTGTGGGACTCCCGAAGCAGCTGAGGTGTACCAGCAGGCCAAGCGGAGTGTAGCTCGGGTGGTTGCTGAAGCAAAAACCCGGGTATGGGAGGAGTTCGGTGAGGCCATGGAACAAGACTTTCGGTCGGCCTCAAAGAGATTCTGGCAAACTGTCCGGTGGCTCAGGAGGGGAAAGTAGCTCCCCGTCCACACTGTGTATGGTGTGGATGGGACACTGTTGACTTCGACTGGGGATATCGTCGGGCGGTGGAAGGAATACTTTGAGGATCTCCTCAATCCCACTGATACGCCTTCCACAGAGGAAGCAGGGTTTGGGGACGAGGGGGATGACTCACCTATCACAGGGGCTGAGGTCACCAAGGTTGTTAAAAACCTCCTTGGTGGCTGGGCCCCAGGGGTGGATGAGATTCGCCCTGAGTACCTCAAGGCCCTGGATGTTGTTGGGCTGTCATGGTTGACACGCCTCTGCAACATTGCGTGGAGGTCGGGGGCAGTGCCTTTGGCATGGCAAACCGGGGTGGTGGTTCATCTCTTCAAAAAAGGGGACCGGAGGGTGTGCTCCAACTTCAGAGGGATCACACTCCTCAGCCTCCCTGGGAAGGTCTATGCCAAGGTACTGGAGAGGAGAATCTGGCCGTTGGTTGAACCTCGGATTCAAGAGGAGCAATGTGGTTTTTGTCCTGGCCGTGGCACATTGGACCAGCTCTTTACTCTCTCGAGAATTCTTGAGGGTTCGTGGGAGAGTGCCCAGCCAGTTTACATGTGTTTTGTGGACTTGGAGAAGGCATTTGACCGCGTCCCTCGTGGATTTTTGTGGGGGGTGCTTCGGGAGTATGGGGCATTGGGCTTGTTGTTAGGAGCTATTCGGTCTCTGTACGACCGTTGTGAGAGTTTGGTTCGTATTCCCAACACTCGGTCGGATTCATTCCCAGTGAGAGTTGGACTCCGCCAGGGCTGCCCTTTGTCACCGATCCTGTTCATAATTTTTATGGACAGGATTTCTAGGCACAGCCAGGGAATGGAGGGTGTCATGCTTGGTGACCACAGGATCTCATCTCTGTTGTTTGAAGATGTTGTCCTGTTGGCTTCATCCAGCAATGACCTACAGCTCTTGCTGGGACGGTTTTCCGCTGAGTGTGAAGCGGCTGGGATGAGAATCAGCACCTACAAGTCTGAGTCCATGGTCCTCAGCTGGAAAAAGGTGGATTGTCCTCTCTGGGTTGGGGACAGGCTCCTGCCCCAAGTGGAGGAGTTTAAGTGTCTTGGGGTCTTCACGAGTGAGGGGAAAATGGAGCGAGAGATCGACAGACGGATTGGAGCAGCATCTGTAGTGATGCGGACGTTGTACCGGTCTGTTGTGGTGAAGAGGGAGCTGAGTTCTAAGGCAAAGCTGTCGATTTACCAGTCAATCTACGTTCCTACTCTCACCTATGGTCATGAGCTTTGGGTAATGACCGAAAGAACGAGACTGCGGATACAAGCGGCTGAAATGAGCTTTCTCTGTAGGATTGCTGGACTCACCCTCAGAGATAGGGTGAGGAGCTCAGTCATCCGGGAGAGGCTCAGAGTAGAACCGCTGCTCCTCCACACTGAAAGGAGTCATTTGAGATGGTATGGGAATCTGATTAGGATGCCTCCTGGACACCTCCCACTTGAGGTGTTTCAGGCACGTCCCACTGGGAGGAGACCCCGGAGCAGACCCAGGACTCGGTGGAGAGACTATGTCTCTCAGCTGGTCTGGGAACGCCTTGGCATCCTCTTTGAAGAGCTGGAGCAGGTGGCGGGGGAGAGGGAAGTCTGGGCTTCTCTGCTTGAACTGCTGCCTCCGTGACCCGGACCTCTGGAAAAGCGGTAGAAGATTTTAGATTTAGTATACTTTATTGATCCCCAGAGGGGAAATTGAGGGTCATCCACCACCTGGATGGATGAAGCAGCCACGATACGACGCTATCCCTTAACCATTCACACACACATTCATACCTAGGGCCACTTTAGAGTCTCCAATTAACCTAACCTGCATGTTTTTGGCATGTGGGAGGAAACTGGAGAAATCCCGGGGTAAACCCACGCATACACGGGGAGAACATGCAAACTCCACACAGATCACTGTTGGTCGGGGGCTGGGATCGAACCCACGATCCCACGATCCCCACGATCCCCCGGCCAAGGGTAAACTGTGCTGCCGTAGTGCTAACCACTGCGCCACCGTGCAGCCCATCCATCCATCCATCCATCCATGAAGATGGATGGACGGATGGATGGATATTCAGCAACTACACCATTTAGTCATCACATTGATTGTTTTCACACTGGTTTTGATGTTTAGTTTTGCTGTGGAAGGATGAGGTAAGATTTGTTAAAACCTCCCTAAAAACTACAAGTCCCAACATTCCTGATCCACAAATGGTGAACTGTGCATGCACCTGGAAACTCCTGCCAGAGGGAAGTACTGAGCAATCTGCCAATACTGGGCGAACAACATATGTTTACAGATGTAAACGTGGTTTTATGAATGAAAGAGAACCTCTAACCACGTGACTATGAGCCCCGGGTCAGGAGCATTATACCAAATTAATCACACCTGTGGATGCACACGTATATATCCCCCTTAAATCCACCTATTCTTCCTCTTTCTAACAACTGGGAGGAGCCTGCCTGCACCGACAAAGGACAATGAATGGTTACAGGTTCACTTTCATTCATAAAACTGTGTTTACATCCATAAACATGCATTTTATTTCATTTCAGTGAACCTGTAACCACGTGGCAACCGTATACCAAATGAGTCCTGAGGAGAATGGCGGTGACGTCACCCACAGGCCAAAGGAGCACAATGCCCCAATCACGCCATTAAGCACAAACACAACCAGATGAGCTTGACTCCTTTATTATACTTAACTGAATGCGTACAAGTTAAGCCGGTTCTTTCAGGTAACCGGAGCTGTACAAAAAACGTTTTGAGCACAAGGCACACATGCCAGCTTAAATGAGGGAAAAACTAAGATGCAACTTAAGAATCCACTGCAACCCCCAGAACAGATGAGGGAACAACTGATGAGGCCAGGGTGAGCCTATAGAAGTGGGTGAACATTGAAGGAGAAGCCTAGCCAGTGGCCTTGCATACATTCTCCAGGAGTGCACCCCTAAACAGCGCCCACATAGTGGCCATTCCCTGTGTCGAGTGAGCCACCAGCTTATCTTGTGGTTCTGCTCCAACCTGTACATATGCAAACGCTATCGGGTCAGCTACCCAATGGGACAGGCATTGCTTTGAGATAGGCCTGTCCATCGTGGTTTCCCCATAGGACACAAAAAGCTTGTCCGAAGAATGGACCGACCTCGTGCAGTCAACATAAAGCTTAAGGGCCCTTACTGGGCAGAAACTATGGAGCCTCTCAGCCTCTAAAGAAGTGTGTGGGAGAGGGAAGAAGGCCTTGAGCACAAGAGGGTGGGAAACAAAGCCACTAGTCAGCACCTTGGGTTGAAAAGCTGGGTTGGGCCACAGGTGGATCACCCGATCACCATCAAACCTAAGGCATGCTGTGTTCACAGAGAGTCGCATTCAGTTCACTGACCCTCTTGGTTGAGACAATTGCCAAGAAAAAGCAGTCTTCCGTGAGATCAGACGAAGGTCAGCACTGGGGAGCGGCTCAAAATGGGGCAGGCATAGAGCCTTAAGAACTGTCTGGATATCCCAAGTGGGCAGCAACAGGTGCTGAGATGAACAGCTCTTTCTCACGCCTCTCAAGAACTACTTAGCCAAGGTATGTGCTCCAGGAGACAAGCCATCACATTTCTCATGGACAGTTGATATTGCCGCCAGGTACGCCCTGATAGTCAATTCCGCTTGACCTAGGGCGAAGAGGTACTGGAGGAAAGACAAGATGACAGAGATGTGACGTGTCAAGGGATTTTCCCCCTTGGTCCGACACCAGTTCAACAACACTCTCCACTTCCTACTGTATTGCAACTGGGTAGATGGGGCCCATGAAGCCTGCATGGTGTCTACAAACTCCTTCTCCAAGCCAGGTTTATACAATTGCTCCTGTTCAAGGACCAAACATGAAGCCTCAGGAGCTGGGGATTTGGATGCCAAATCCTGCCCTGTGCCTGTGAGGGCATGTCCCGTCTGACTGGGAGAGGCCAAGGATGACCTTCCAACATCTCGTGGCTCTCCGCCATCCATGGTCTTTGTGGCCAGTTCGGGGCTATCAAAATTACTTGAACAGACAATAGCCTCACCTTTGCAAGGAAAGCTGGCAGAAAAGGCAGTGGTGGAAAGGCAAACAGTTTCACTGGAGGCCAGGCAGAGAGGGCACAGTGGGTGTTCTCCACCATCGCAAACGGGTCTGCTTTCACCTGACCAAACCGTAGCCAGATCTACTTGACTATCTCTGGATGCAGTCGCCATTCGCCAGGATGGGGACCCCCTCATGACAGCTGATCTGCCGCTATGTTCTGGGGCCACGGCAGGTGAAAAGCCCTCAGGAATATAACTTTGGCCTGAACCCACAAGAGCAGACGGTATGTCCTCGCATGGAGATAGAGGGAGACCTCAGACCACCCTACTGGTTGACAGCTGTGCTGTCCATTCGCACCAGAATTTTTCTGCCCTGAATGACCTGGAGGAAATGCCCCAGAGCCAAACATACTGCCTAGATCTCAAGATAATTTATATGCCAAGACTGTTGAGCCAGAGCCTAGTGTCCCCGAACAAACCTGCCCTCCCAGACTGCACCCCAGCCTGTTAGGGAGGCTTCGGTTGTAATGCTCACCCTGCAGCCCTCTTGGCCCGGGGGAACACCTTCTCGAACCACTGATGAGTGTCTCCACTATCTGAGAACCATGAGGCCCTTTTTGGAAAGAACTAGCCTCCTCCTTTTGTCTCCGGGCAAAACCACCTTCTGAAGCGTGAACCACCGCTGAAGGGGATGAGTATGTAAAAGACCCAGTGGCACCACCTGGGCAGTTGCAGCAAAGAGACCCAAGATCCTCTGGCACTGCTGCACTGATACAGTCCTTTGTGAGATGCAGCTCTTGATGTATTCCCTGATAGTCTGCCTTCTCTTTGGAGTCAGGGATGCCCTCATGGCAACTGAATCCAAGGTGAGCCCCAAGTTCTCAACAATCCTGGTTGAAACCAGGCAGCTTTTCTCCGCATTCAAATCCAATCCATGTCCTCCCAGGTGAGCCAATATGGTCTCCATATGGCTCCTCGCTATAGCTTCCAATGGAGCACAAACCAGCCAATCATCCAGATAATTGAAAACTCAAATGCCCTTCTGCCGCAGTGGGGCGAGTGCAGCGTCCATGCACTTGGTGAACGTGCGAGGCGACAGGGACAAGCCAAAAGGCAGAATGTTGTATTTGAAAACCTTGCCCTGAAAGGAAAACCTGAGGAACTTCCTGTGGGCCAGATTAATGGAATTTTGAAACAGGCATCACAAGGGTCCACTATTGTGAACCAGTTGCCTGGCCTTATGGCCTGAAAGAATGTCCTCAGCTTGAGCATCTGGAAGGGGAGCACATTGAGATACCTGTACAACCGCCTCAGATCTAAAATTGGGCAGAAACCCCCGGTTCACTTGGGAACAAGAAAATTTGTTGAGTAAAAGCCTCGCCTTTCTTCCCCTGGAGACAGAGACCGTACTGTTTTTTTGTTTTTGTTTTTTTTCCAGTAGAGCAGAGACCTTGCCACTCAGAAGTGTGGAAAGAGAGTCCCCCTTTACTTTTGTTTCCAAAACCCCCTGAAATTTTTTTTGGGGGGGGATTTTAATTGTAGGTGGTATCCACATTTCAGTGTTTCGATCACCCATGGACATTAGGTGCACTGATGCCAACTCCTAAGATGTGCTGCAAAGACGTTTGATGTCAGGGGAAGCATCATTGGTGAGGCAACCTCCAGCTTTAGCAGCCATACCAAGACTTCCACCTGCAACGGTTGCCACGCCTGGAGGTCCTTTGGCTGCAACCACCATCTCGCCTGCTGCTGGGGTTGCTGCAGCAGAGTCACCGGAGTCCTGGACGGCAGTGGAGCCCAAGCCCAGGCAAGTACTCTGTTCTGTTTTAACACCTGCAGCTCTAGAGAAATCTTGTCGGGCTCATGGTGAGAAGAACTGGCTGCAGATGTCCTCTGCTCCTGAATTCTCCTCATCGAGCTCCACCACTGTTGGTAACTATGTTCCAGTGTTTTTCTCTTCCTCCCCATCTGAGGTGGCCGAGCCGGGGTGGGAGTACCAGATGAGTGGATTTGAGACATCTCAGCCAGAATCACTGGAGTCCTGGATTGTGGTGGAGCTTGAGCTAAGGCAAGTTCTCTTCTTTATCTTCACATTAACAGTATTAGAGAAGTCTTGCTTAGCTCTTGGTGAGGAGAACCAGTTGCAGCCACCGGCTGTTCCTGAATTCTCCTCACCAGGCATCACTGCTACCGGTGGTAGTAACCCGGTGTTTGTTTCTTCTCCTCTGCTCGAGTCTTCGTCTGGTTCCACTGATTGCCATTACCTGAGATCACTGTGGGCCCCTTATCTTTGCCCGAGGTCACCATGGGTCCTCCGGTCTCGCCTGAGGTTGCCGTGGGTCCTCTACCCCCGCCTGAGGTCACCATAGGTCCTCTACCTCCACCTGAGGTCGCCTAGGGTCCTCTGCCTTCACATGTAGATGCTGTGGATCCTCTACCTTTGCCTGAGGTCGCCATGGTCTCCTACCTTTGCCAGAGGTTGATGTGGGTCCTCTACCTTCACCTGAGGTCACTGAGGGTCCTCCATCTTTGCCCAAGGTCATTGAGGGTCCTCCGTCTCTGCCCGAGGTCATTGAGGGTCCTCTGTCTCCGCTGGAGGTTGTTGAGGGTCCTCAATCCTTGCTAGACGTCGTTGAGGGTCCTCCGTCTCCTCCGGAGGTTGTTGAGAATCCTCCATCTCCGCCGGAGGTCGTTGAGGGTTCTCTGCCATTGCCTGAGGTCGTGGAGGGTTCCCTGCCTTCACCTGAGGCCTCCGCTGAACAGTTATTCACCTCATCTGGTCCTCTTGCTGGTCAGCCACCCATTTGCCTGGTCCCTTTGCTAGTCAGTTGCCATTGCCGTCTGGGGTTGCTGTTGGCCAGCGGTCCTCTTCTCCTGCTACGAGTCCACTTGACCTATGCCTCAGTCCCTGTAGCCCACAAGGAGCACATGTTCCAGCTGCCACCTCCAGGAGGGGGTGTGTCGTGTTCTGCGGTCTGTTGGTTCAGGGATGCTGGGAGGCCACCCAGCAGATTACGTCCTTTGCTTGGGTGGCTTAGAGACCCTGGGATGCCACCTAACACATTGCAATTCATGACCAGGTGGTCTTTTGACTCTAACAGACCACTTGAACTGTGTTAATTTTCACTCTGTATCATTGGTATTCTTTTGCCACCTGCTGTTCAGTGTTTTGGGTCAAGAGTTTTTTCTTGTTTTTCTGGTTTGTTTCGGTCCCTCCGTGCCTGGGTTCTCCCTCCTCCCTCCCAGCGTGGGCTATTTTTCTTGTTTTTTTTTTTTTTGGTTTTTGTTTGGGGGGTGGTCTTCTTTGTGGGTAGGTCCTTTTATCTTTTTTGATGTTATGCTAGGGTGTCTGGTATCCACCCTTGGGGGGGGGGATGCGGGGGGCACTGTCATGACTCTGAGCATGGATGTGAGCCATGCTTGGCCTTTAGTTAGTTGTTTTATGTCATTTTCTGTATTTAACATCTCTGTTTATTTTGTATTTACTATGGTTATCTTAGTTTGGGGGTGTCGTGCATTTTTGTATTTTGTCTCTGGGTTGCTAATTCTCTCTGTTTATTTATTAGTTGTCTAGTACTCTTCATTTTGTTATTATAGTCCTGTCTACGTATTTGTGTATCATCTTGTTTGTATTGTGTTATTTCCATCTCTTAGGTTTGTGTTTATTTTATCCTGGCCTTGTTGGTTTTTCCCTTTTCTGTATTCTCCAGTTTGTTGCTCATCTGGTAATCATGGCTTAGTTATTTCATTATTAGTTGCTCTTGTATATTCTTTTTTCATTCCTTGGTGTGTGCATTTATTTTGACAGCGCCCCATGCAGCTTCCGCCTGTCAAACTCTGTTTTGCAGGAGACACAGCTGTCACTGATTATGTTTATTTCCTCACTCATGTACCCACACCTGTGATTCATTGATCTTTTGCCATTTACCTATTTAAGGACAATGGCAACGTTTCCCGTTGCCATGTCCTACTGTTGTCTCCTCAGAGTGACCAGCCATTACTTTCAGGTTATGTGGTTTTCCACAGAGGTGAATGGGTGCGCTCCGTCTTTGACATAATCCTTTTTCCCTTTTCGTTTTTTCACAGACGTGAGCCCCGTTTTCCTTCGGGTGTGACTCAGTCTTTCTCATTTTTCCCAGAGGTGAGCCCCGTTTCCCTACGGGTGCAACTTCATCTAGGGTTCTTCTTTTTTTTCCCCCTGGTGTTTCCAAGCTCCTCAGCCTGGGTCCATCCAGGCTGTTCTCTTTTCCCCCAGACGTGAGCCCCGTTCTCCTCCAGCATTCCTCTCACCTTTTGTCATGTTGTGTTCATGTAGTGTCCGTATTTACAGTATGTTAATAAATGTTGCAAACTCACAGTTGGTCTTTGGTGTCTTCTGCCCTCCCTTGCCAGGGCAATTTATGACATTTGGTCGCTCTTGGCTGCCATCGACAGTACAGGCATGTGAACTCCAGATTATTTTCACTGCTCATGCGTATACTCCAAAACTTCTTGATGGATTTGGATTAAATTTTTACCAGAGGTGGTCCTTGGGCTAGAGAGGAACCCATAAAATTTTGGTGAAGATCCAAGAATGCATGCCTCTGCCAAGGCTCTGGCACAGAGGCATTAGCACCTTGATGCTTTCATTTTTTTTTTTAAACTGTGATTCCCAAGAGATGTCACTTTTCACATGCTGGTCACTTGGATCACCACATTTGCAAGCTTTGTGAAAGGAACAATAACAGAAATGGTTTATCGTGGTTTGTGACAAGACGGAATACTGTACACAAAATCTCTCACTAAAAATCATCTGGAGTGTTAACAGAAAGAAATCGGGTAACTAAGGATGGCTCTCACTGCCTTTTTCTGCACAGGCTTTAAGCAAGATGGAAGCTGTCATTAAGCTGAGGAGACTGCATGCATTTTATTTAAAAAACAATAATCAATAATTAAAGAGTGCTACTGTTATTATACAAAAAGTGTTTTTATACATCATCATCATCGTCGTCGGCCTCCGTCGGTCTATGATGACCATGGAAGAGAATCCTAGATGTCTACTCTGCTGGAACAGCACCGCCTGTGGCTGAACAGGCCGATGCGCGAATGGCAGTCCCTGTCACACAGGTCGCACTTGTGGATGGTCTCCGTGCTGCTGGGTCTGTGGTGGTTCTTCCTGCAGGTCCTTTTTCCATCTGCTGCTGCAGTCAGTTTCTCTTCACCTGCCTTGAGCTGTCTGGTCAGGGTGCATCTCCATTTGGAGCGGTCCATTGCGAGGTCCTCCCAGCGCTCTGTGTTGATCTCCAGGGCCTTCATATCTCTCTTGCAGACGTCTCTGAAGCGCAGCTGTGGGTGGCCAGCGTCTCTCCTGCCAGTCGCCAGTTCTCCGTAGAGGACGTCTTTGGGAATTCTGCCGTCCTCCATACGGTGAACATGGCCTAGCCAGTGGAGCCTGCGCTGCCTGAGTAGGGTGAACATGGAGGGAAGGCCGGCGCGGATCATATATGTTTTATACATATCTGTATAAAAACAGTTTTTACATTAAATGGAGGATATTTTCTGACTGAATAGTGGAAACTGCTTAACTCACACTCGAAGATGACAGGGCTCTGGGGCAAAGATTGTTATTCAGCCTCCCAGTGCTATTCACCTTTTTATTATACCTCAGTGCAACAAAGGCATACAGTAATCACTCAATGTACCTGTGTGTGGTTGTGTGTGTGGTTGTTTGTGTGTATCTATTGGCCTGTCTGTTACCAGCTTTCCAGCTCGCCCAGTCAAAATCAAGTGGAACTCAAGGCTTGTATCGTTATGAAGGGGGCTGAAAAGTTCATAGTGGTCAAATTTGACCAAATGTGGTTTATTTTTCAACATAGTCTATTCTTCTGTCCACAAACTTCTTCCATCAGTGTTGCAGCACTTGGATCTCTGCGGTTGAAAAATAAACCACATTTGGTCAAATTTGACCTCGATGAACTTTTCAGTCCCCCTCGTATGTCACCATATTTTCTCGACTTTCAATTCATCAGAATTTTGAGATAAGATAAGATAAGCCTTTATTAGTCCCACAATGGGGAAATTCCAGGATTGCAACAGCACAGGGATAGCAACACTCAGAGCAACAATCAGAAGGCAAGAAAAAAAACAAGAGCAGCTAGTATACATATGTACATATTAATATATATATATACTGTATATATATATATATATATAGAGAGAGAGAGAGAGAGACACACAGTGCGGAGCATTGTGGTTGGTGGATGTGCAGCAGAAAGTCTAAGCTCTCTCTCCGCGGATGCGACGGGCCAGCTGGATGTCTTTGGGCATGATGGTGACCCTCTTAAGCCTTTGTTTTAAAAATAAACATGGATTTAACTCACCATTATACCCTCAATGGAGCTGCGAAAAAAGGTATTTAAATTGTACTGCTACAATATTTTTTCAAGTGAGCAGAGACAGTCATAGATCATATCAACACCGGTTCTCTTTGACAGTGATTAGACTGATCTCTTGAAGTGCTTTAATGGGGCCGCTGGATCTTACTGCAAGGTAAACAGCTCGTCTGCCACATTTCCTGGCAACAGAGTCCTGTTGTTTCAACTATTCAATAGCAAAATATTTAAATTTTAGGATGTTCTTCCAGTGTAAGGGGTGAATTTTGAAGTACTTACAGTACATAAGAATTCAGTGACACTCACTACCATGTCCACTGAGTATGGACATGAGGTAACCATTCAGTAAACTTTGTCAGATCTTGCCATTTGTGGTGTCTGAGCAGTGAATTGCAGTGGGCCTCAGGTGTATGAGGCATACAGTGCATCCGGAAAGTATTCACAGTGCTTCACTTTTTTCCCCACATTTTGTTATGTTATAGCCTTATTTCAAAAGGGATTACATTCAGTTTTTTCTCTCAAAATTTTACACACAATACCCCGTAATGACAATGTGAATTTTTTTTTGAGATTTTTTCAGATTTATTAAAAATAAAAAAATTAAGAAATCACACGTACATAAGAATTCACAGCCTTTGCTGTGAAGCTCAAAATTGAGCTCCAGTGCATCCTGTTTCCACTGATCATTCTTGAGATGTTTTTACAGCTTAATTGGAGTCCACCTGTGGTAAATTCAGTTGATTGGACATGATATGGAAAGGCACACACCTGTCTATATAAGGTCCCACAGTTGACAGTGCATGTCAGAGCACAAACCAAGCATGAAGTCAAAGGAATTGTCTGTAGACCTCCGAGACAAGATTGTCTCAAGGCACAAATCTGGTGAAGGGTACAGAAAAATTTCTGCAGCTTTGATGGTCCCAATGAGCACAGTGGCCTCCATCATCCGTAAATGGAAGAAGTTTGGAACCACAAGGACTCTTCCTAGAGCTGGCCGGTCGTCTAAACTGAGCGATCGGGGGAGAAGGGCCTTAGTCAGGGAGGTGACCAAGAACCCGATGGTCACTCTATCAGAGCTCTAACGTTCCTCTGTGGAGAGAGGAGAACTTTCCAGATGGGCAACCATCTCTGCAGCAATCCACCAATCAGGCCTGATGGTAAATTGGCCAGGTGGATGCCACTTCTTAGTAAAAGACTCATGGCAGCTCACCTGGAGTTTGTCAAAAGGCACCTGAAGGACTTTCAGACCATGAGAAACAAAATTCTCTTGTTTAATGAGACAATGATTGTACTCTTTGGCGTGAATGCCAGGCGTCATGTTTGGAGAAAACCGGGCACCGCTCATAACCATGCCAATGGTGGTGGCAGCATCATGCTGTGGGGATGTTTTTCAGCAGCAGGAACTGGGAGACTTGTCAGGATAGAGGGAAAGATGAATTCAGCAATGTACAGAGACATCCTCGATGAAATCCTGCTCCGGGGCACTCTTGACATCAGACTGGGGGGACTAGGGCGATGGTTCATCTTTCAGCAGGACAACAACCCTAAGCACACAACCAAGATATCAAAGGAGTGGCTTCAGGACAACTCTGTGAATGTCCTTGAGTGGCCCAACCAGAGCCCAGACTTGAATCCAATTGTAACATCTCTGGAGAGATCTGAAAATGGCTGTGCACCGATGCTTCCCATCAAACCTGATGGAGCTTGAGCGGTGCTGCAAAGAGGAACGGGCGAAACTGTCCAAAGATAGGTGTGCCAAGCTTGTGGCATGTTATTCAAAAAGACTTGAGTCTGTAATTGCTGCCAAAGGTGCATCAACAAAGTATTGAGCAAAGGCTGTGCATACTTATGTACATGTGATTTCTTAGTTTTTTATTTTTTAATAAATTTGCAAAAATCTCAAAAAACTTTTTTCACGTTGTCATTATGGGGAATTGTGTGTAGAATTTTGATGAAAAAAATGAATTTAATCCCTTTTGGGATAAGGATGCAACATAACAAAATGTGGAAAAAGTGAAGCGCTGTGAATATTTTCCGGATGCACTGTAATATTCAGTGCACTTTTAATACTGAGAAACAAAGATTTATCAGCTGTCCCATAATTCCATGCTCAGTCTTCAGAAAAGCAGCACTGTTTCTGTTCACTTGTGAAGATGCTAATAGAAGGATCATTAATGGGCCCAAAGCACAAAGTGACACCTTCAGCACTTATACAGGATTTTGCCTTTTTGCTCTGATGTAGAAAAAAATGAATATGGGGGCTGCAGCTACTTGAATGAAGATCCTAGTAATGAGCCATGTTCATATTTGAATGAAAATCTGTGGGTGCATACAATGGATTCATCACAGTCTTTCTGCCACCATTGGGTCCACAGAGGTTTCTTCTGAGTCAAACGCAGGTCTGGTTATTCACTGGATTATTTTGAAAATATGTGGGAATGTTTCTTGGGTCACAGCCTGGACACTACATAATTTTCATCAAAATACAAATTAACCGAGCCACCCTGGTGACATTTTATTAAACTTAGCAGCTCCATATTTCACCAGTTATGGGTGCTAGAGCTGTTATAGTATCCGCAGAAAAATGGACAGGACACACATAAGTCTGTCTGAAAAAACTTTCTTTACATTTCTGCACTTCCTCCTTTTATCTCCGTCCAAAACGGAAAAACTCCGCCTTCACATTAAAACATCAAATTTGTGTGTGAGACCAACAACTAATGTCACCACACAGGCTCCCCCCAGAACACACAAATAACAACATAAATAAACATGCTGACAAAAAACAAACTAAAACAGCATGAGCAAAATCCAAAAGAAAATAACTCAAAAGAACCTCTTAGGCAACCTAATTACTCTGCCCCGACGACTGCACTGCACAGTCCTAGGGGGCACAACTGTAACCGGAGCAGAAACAACCTCAGGCGCAGGGTTGGGAGGGCGCCCCCGCCGAGCCGGGCGGGCTAACTCAACCTCATCATCACGAAGAACATGAGCAGGCTTCAAACGATCCACTGAAATCCGATCCTGACCAGTCCCCAACTCAACCAAAAAATCCTTATGGCCTGTTTCTAACACCCGAAAAGGGCCATCATAAGGTGCTTGCAGGGGAGAACGATGGGCATCATGCCGAACAAAAACATATTTAGCCAACCTAAGGCTGTCAGGGACATAAGACTGAGAAAGACAGTGGTGCGCAGCCACGGGAACAAAAGCCCTAGCTTCCTCTCGACACTTAGGCCTCTTAACCATACTGGGACCTAACCCCAGACTGGTAGGAAGGAACTCCCCTGGAACCCTCAAGGTCTGGCCGAGGACCAACTCAGCAGAAGAAGAGTGCAGGTCTTCTTTGGGGGCTGAACGCAAACCCAACAAAACCCATGGTAATCTGTCCACCCATCCACTGTCCACTAATGACGCGCGAAGGGCCGCTTTCATAGTCCGATGAAACCGCTTGCATAGCCCATTAGCTTGTGGATGGTATGCTGTGGTCCGATGGAGTTTAACCCCCAAACTACCAGCTACCTCATTCCAAAGTGCAGAGGTAAATTGCGGGCCCCTGTCAGAGGTAACGTCCAAGGGAACACCAAAACGGGACACCCAAGAGGAGATAAATGCCCGGGCAACATCAGACGCTGTAGTTGATGTCAGGGGAACCACCTCCGGCCACCGCGTAGTCCGGTCCACCATAGTGATGAGGTGAGTAAAACCACGAGAAGGAGGAAGAGGTCCAACTAGGTCCACCTGAATATGATCAAAACGTCGCTCCGGAATCCAAAAAGACTCCAATGGAGCCTTTATGTGGCGCTGCACCTTAGCACGCTGGCATGCTACACAGGTTGTCGTCCAAGTCTTCACATCCTTTCTGAGACCCGGCCATACAAACTTGGCACTCACCAACTTGACTGAGACCTTAACCCCAGGATGCGACAAGGAATGAACAGCGTCAAAAACATGACGACGCCAAGCCGCAGGCACCAGAGGTCGTGGTTTTCCCAATGTAGTGTCACACAGAAGAGTGGCGCCACTGTCTTGAAAGCAGACATCCTCCAACTGCAAACTGGACTCAGTGGAACGAAGCACCTGCACCTCCGGGTCCAACAACTGATCGGCAGCCATTTCAGCATAGTCCATGCCCAAATGAACAGCAGCAACTGGGGCAGGAGAAAGACAGTCCACCACCAAGTTGGTCTTACCAGCCACATGCTGAATTGAATGTCTGTAGTGAACTCGGAAATAGCCGAAAGCTGCCGTTGCTGCCGAGCTGACCAAGGTTCAGTGGACTTGGCCATGGCAAACGTGAGGGGTTTATGGTCCACAAAAGCAGTGAATTTACGGCCCTCCAAAAGAAACCTGAAATGCCTTGTCGCCAAAAAAAGGGCCAACAGCTCCCTGTCAAAGGTGCTGTACTTCCTTTCTGACTCGCGTAACTGTCTACTAAAAAAGGCTAGAGGTTCCCAGGAATTGCCAACCCACTGCTCACAAACTGCTCCGACAGCATAATCAGATGCGTCGGTGGTAAGAGCAATGGTGGCCGTGGGGTCTGGATGAGCCAACAAGGCAGCATCAGCCAGTGCAGCTTTAGCCCCGTCAAAAGCACATAACCTCTCATGAGTCCACTCAATGTCCTGATTACCCCTCTTACCCTTCAAGGCCTCATACAGCGGACGCATAATATGGGCAGCGTGAGGTATAAAACGGTTATAAAAATTGACCATGCCCAAAAACTCCTGCAGGGGCTTGACAGAGGAGGGGCGTGGAAAAGCTAAAACTGCTTCGACTTTAGCCGGGAGGGGCACGGCACCCTGCTGGGATACCTTGTGCCCCAAGAACTCAAGTTCTGAGAGCCCAAAATGACACTTCACTGGATTCACTATCAGTCCATGGTCACAGAGGCGTCTGAAGAGCTGGCGAAAGTGCGACACATGTTCCTCCACCGAAGCGCTCGCCACCAATATATCGTCCAGGTATACAAACAGAAAAGGCATGTCCCGCAACACACAGTCCATAAGCCTTTGAAACGTCTGTGCAGCACCCTTAAGGCCAAATGGCATCCTCAAGAACTCTAACAGTCCAAATGGAGTGATCACCGCTGTCTTGGGGATGTCCTGGGGATGGACAGGCACCTGATGATAACCACGCACCAAATCCACTTTAGAAAAAATGACTGTCCCTGCCAGACGTGAAGAAAAATCTTGGATATGGGGGACTGGATACCTGTCGTTGGTAGTAGCGTTGTTAAGGCGCCTAAAGTCTCCACAAGGGCGCCAGCCCCCATCTGACTTAGGGACCATGTGGAGGGGAGAAGCCCACGGACTGTCGGAACGGCGCACAATACCCAACCGCTCCATATTGGCACACTCATCTCTAGCAATGGTTAACTTAGCAGCATCCAGACGGTGTGCACGGGCAAAAACAGGTGGACCCACAGTAGTAATATAATGCTCAATCCCATGTTTAACCACTGCCGCAGAAAACGTAGGCACAGTGAGCGCAGGAAACTCAGAGAGAAGGCGCTGGTACCTGTCTCCTGAGGCGAGCATGTTAGCAAGCAGTGGACCAGCCCCACCCAGTGCACATGGATAAGAATCAAAAGACACAGCATCAATCAAACATCTGTTAGCTACATCAACCAACAGTCTGTAAGCACACAAAAAATCTGCACCAAGAATAGGAACTGCTACAGATGCTACCACAAAGTCCCAACTAAATTCACGGCCGTTAAAACACACAGTAATGAACTTGGTGCCAAAGGTGCAAATAGGAGTACCATTAGCAGCGTCCAGTGGAGGTCCATGTTCATATCCCATGATGTCAGCCGAAGAGGGGGGAACGATGCTCCGTTGCGCTACTGAATCCACCAAAAAACGACGTCCAGCAGCGCAGTCCTCAATAAAAAGCAGCTTATTGCTGGTGCCGGTGCACGCAGATGCTAACGAGCACCAGCCTTCTTGTTTCCCTGTGGCTGGAAAGAGCATGGTGGAATACAGCGCCAAGCCTTTGGTCCAAAACGGCGGTGATAAAAACACAGGCCACTCTCTTTCTTACAGCGATCTGATACTGCGGTCACATCCACCGAGACTTCTCCATCAGACTGCCCAGGCAGCAATGCATGCACCGACAAATGACGAGAAGCCAGCCAAAGCCTGTCCGCTTCTCCAGCTAAACCCCGATAATCCTTAGTACGAATGAGGGGCAAGCTGGCCAGAACAGTGCGCACTGGAGGTGGAAGCTGACGCAGAAACAGGTGGGTGAACAGAAATGAGCTGTCTCCTGAACCAAGAAGTGCCAACATATTCTCCATCAGCTCAGAAGGTTTGCTGTCCCCCAAACCAGTCATAGACAGAAGACGATCAGCGCACTCTATATCAGAGAGTTGGTACAGCTGCAGTAGAGCCCTCTTCAGAGTGACGTACCTGTCAGCGAGAGGCGGGTCCCGGAGCAGTCCCATCAAACGACGAGTTGTGGCAGAATCCAAAGCTGCGACAACATGGAAATACTTCGTGTCATCTGTGGTTACTCCGCGCAGATGGAACTGAGCCTCGACATGCTGAAACCAGGGCTCCGGGTCGTGCTGCCAAAAGTCCGGTAATTTAATGGTAGCCGCAAAAACAGCTGGTGCGGGAGCCGCAGCGGATACAGACGCCGTGGCGGCGATATCAGAAGAGGTCGCTTGATCAAACATTCTTCAAACGTCAGGGGTCACCAATATAGTATCCGCAGAAAAACGGACAGGACACACGTAAGTCTCTCTGAAAAAACTTTATTTACATTTCTGCACTTCCTCCTTTTATCTCCGTCCAAAACGGAAAAACTCCGCCTTCACATTAAAACATCAAATTTGTGTGTGAGACCAACAACTAATGTCACCACACTGTCATGATTAGCTGACAGCTCAAGTGCACGATGCTGGCACAAGACAGAACCACAGAAGGGGGATACGTTCAATGATTTATTAAATAGAGAAAACAACGCCTCGTTAAGGAAACAGCCACTCGCCGGAAGATTCATTCCGCCTGTGGAGAGAAAAGCGAGAGCTGTCAGCAGAGAAGTAGAGAAGGGAAAATGGGCAAGCTAAATTACCACTTACTCGGGACTCCGGGAGAGGACCGGCAGAACTCCAGCGGGAAATAGATGAACCAGTAGGGGAGGGGGATGAGCTTGGAGTGCCTGACCGGGCGGAGTTTCGTTGCTGGGAGAGGTGATGAGGTGGCCCGAGACACACCTGCACGAGACACAGCAACCTGAAATAGAAAAACAGAGAACTGTTAGACGACGTGTCTACACTAGCTCCAAAATGACCTGCTTGCCTGAAATAGGGCAGTATACCCAGACGAGCCAGCATTGACTGCGCAGATGAAACCTCCTTAAGTACGCTGGCTGATGAGTGGGTGCAGGTGTGTCCTCTGCCTCAGGTGCAGTGATGAGTTGACAAATGTGCGGCAGGAGGGGAGGGGCGCGCTCTCACTGCCCGTGACAGGGCCCCCCTTCTAGGAGCACATCCTGGCGTTCCAGAGGGCTTCTCCGGGTGGGTTCGGTGGAAGGCCTGGAGCATCTCTTTGTCCAGAACCAAACTGGCGCAATAGCATGTCCGGTTTGACATTCCGGGTGCCAGGCCGGTAAGTGATGGTGAAATTAAACCGCTGGAAAAATAAGGACCAGTGAGCCTGCCTGGCATTTAATCGGCGGGCCGACCACAAGTATTCAAGAGTCTTGTGGTCGGTCCACACGATGATGGGGTGAATGGCACCCTCCAACCAATGTCTCCTCTCCTCCAGTGCCAATTTATTGGCCAGCAGCTCTCTGTCCCCTATGTCATAATTTCTCTCAGCCGGCTCAAGCCAACAAAAGAAAAAAGCGCATGGGTGGAGCTTCTGATCCGAAGACGTGCGCTGTAACAACACAGCACCAACCCCCATGTCAGATGCATCCACCTCGAGGATGAACTGGAGCTGCGTGTCGACCTGTGCCAGGATGGGTGTATCTGTGAACAGACATTTTAATTTGTTAAATGCCTGTTCTGCTGCCTCGGTCCAGCGAAAGGGGACCTTAATGGAGGTCAGCTGAGTTAAAGGCAGTTCCACCCCACTATAATTATTTTTGAACCAGCAATAAAAGTTTGCGAACCCGAGGAAGTGTTGGAGCTCCCTGCAGGAGTGGGGAGTTGGCCAATCAGCACTGCCTTCACCTTGGCTGGGTTGGCAATCAGTCTCGCTTTGGCTATTATGAAGCCCAAGAAGGTGGTGGATGGTGTTGAAAATTCACACTTCTCAGCCTTGACATATAGCCGGTTCTCCAAGAGCCACTGTAGAACGGCCCTAACATGGGCTTCATGTTCTTCTGGAGAGTGGGAGAAAATTAAAATGTCGTCCAAATACCCAAACATGAATTGATATAGCATATTGCGGAGGACGTCATTAATTAACCTCTTGAAGACGGCGGGGGCGTTAGAGAGGCCAAAGGGCATCACCAGGTATTCAAACTGCCCCTGGTGTGTTTTCAATGCCATCTTCCACTCATTGCCCTCACGAATGCAGACCAAATGATATGCGTTTCTCAGATCCAATTTAGTAAACACCCGTGAACGCTGAAGGAGCTCGAACACTGAATTGATTAAGGGTAGAGGGTACTTGTCCTTAATGGTAGTTGCATTAAGCTCCCGGTAGTCTATGCACGGGTGCAGCGAGCCATCCTTCTTTCCGACAAAGAACACAGCTCCGAGTGGGGCTGAAGATGGCCGAATTAGGCCAGCATTCAGGGACTCCTTTATGTACCTTTCCATCGCCTCCCTCTCCGGCCCAGAAATGCTGTACAGCCTGCCGGACGGCAGCCTCGCCCCCGGGATGAGATCAGTGGCACAGTCACAAGAGCGGTGAGGCGGTGAGCAACGCTCTCGACTTGCTAAAGACCTCTCCAAGATCGTGATAAGCCCGGGGGATGAGGCTAAGGTCCGCCAGCTCGACCAGAGAGAGGGAGACGGATAGAGAGGGGGAGCAATCCACTGAGCGCATGCAATGGGCCATGCAAAAGGGGCTCCAGGAGGAGATGGTGTTTTGAGCCCAGTTAATCTGGGGGCTGTGCCTCCAGATCCATGGATACCCAAGCACCACCGGGGAAAAGGAAACAGGAAAAACTAGGAAAGTTAGTTCCTCCCAGTGGTTTCCAGAAAGGAGGATGGAGATTGGCACCGTGCTGCGTATGACTACTGCGACTTCCCAGCCAGATATGGTTGTTATTCTCTGATCACGGGGCAATTTACGTGTGGGAATGCCCACCTGCTTCACGAATTCAGAAGAAACGAAATTACCCTCCTACCCTGAGTCAACCAGCACCATAACCCTCCTCTCAACCCCCGGCAGCTACACGGGGGCTGGGATAGAAAAATTAAAGGGGGGAGTTTCTTTGGTCCCGCCCGCCAGACCCCCCGTGGTTAGTGACGGGCCACATCTCTTTGGCGGCTGGCAACGTTCGTACTGACTGTGGTTCAGTGAACCACAGTCCAGGCACACGCCGGCTCTTCGCCTCCGCCGGCGCTCATCATCGGTAAGGTACCAAGAGGGCTCCATCGGCTCAGGCGAAGAGGCGGTGACGCCAGTGTCAGTAGTCATGGTGGGGGCGTGCGTGGCATGCGGACGAGAGGAGGCCTTGCGCTCCCTCGCGCGCTAACGGTGCCGGTTGTCCAAACCAACAGCTTGAGCCATAAGGTTGTCAAGGGTCTTCGGGACAGGGTGAACTTCCCGTTCGTCCTGCAGCTGTTCGTTCAACCTGTTAAGGAATGCACTGCGCAGGGCAACCTCATTCCAACCCAAGTCTGCAGCAACAACTCATAACTCCACCGAGTACTCGGCCGCTGACCGGGTACCCTGGAGGAGCGTCAATAGGCCGCTCATCATATTGCCCTCACTCTCGGACCAGTCCAACGCGCATGTGAAAGCATCAACAAATTGGTTGAATGTATTGTGTTGCCCCTCGGGGTTGTTTAGCATGGAGTGTGCCCAGTCAATGGCTCGATCCCTAAGCAACAGTGTAAAAAACTGTATCTTAGCTGTATCTTAGCTTTGTCTTAGTCATATATAATGTTTATACCTATTTTTGAATTGATTTTTGTTTGTACATAGTTTTACTTCCAGCTCCAGACTGTTCCACAAATCCACCCCACAGACAGATATGCACATACAATACTTTTCTTAAGCCCCTTTTCTTAAGCCCCTCGGCCCGCGTTTGTAGCCTTTTCCATTATACCCAGCACCAGTTAACAGGTCCTATTTTCGTACCTATTCGAGGCCAGGGTACAGCCGTGCTGAGTCGAGCCGAGATGTGACATCAACAGACTGCGAGCCACTGATTGATCAGGGCGTAACGTCACAAAAGCGTCCGTCTTCTGTGGAATCTACACGACCGCCATTTGCAATATTTCACGGACTAACTCGGTCACCGAGTAAATACGATATTAATAGAGATGGCATTGTAGGTTTTGCGGAAATCTACACCGTGGTCCAATGAAGAGGTGTGGAGTTTTCGCTGCTTGGTGGCAGATCCACAGTGAGGAGCGACCCACCCCGTTACAGATGGCAGCCCAGCATAGAACCGGACTACGGACAAGCTGAAGACGAACATTAGAGAACCATCGATGGTGAGTGATTTGTATTATTGTGCATCTGTTCGCTTACTTATCCTGTTGGTGGTAAGCTCACTTTTTTTGAGCGATACAGCGCCGTCCTGTCCTGGCTAACGAGTGTTAGCTAGTAGCTAGCTCTGCTGATTTGCGCTTGTTTTGTCCTAAGTATTCACTTGTGAGAGCAAAACGATGAAATATGTTAATCCTGGTTAAAGTCCTGGTTTGTGTACATGTTGCACTTTGGTGCTGTGCATTAAGTTGTGTGTAATTTCTTCCTAGAATCTGCTTCCACATGCCAGGGGTTAGCCTCCCTCAGTGTTTATATTGTGGATACAGGTCAAGTGGACCCCAGGATCCAAAATCTCAACATATTCAAGTGCATTTTCAAACCAGTGATTTATAAAGTGATTGATATAATTTTCTAAAGCGTCAGAATAGACACACACCAATTCTTTTTTTTTTTTTTTTGTTACTTATTTGTACCCGTAGGTAGACTCTGTGGATTTTCCCCAAAAAAGTGTTGGAACAGTGTTTTTGTGCTGTTTCTGTTCCTCCATAAGTCCCTTAGGCCGTGAGCAGCTCCCTCAAAATGTGGCTAGAAAATGATTTTCGTGGCACCCAACTGGGAACTACGGGATCTTTGATAATTTCTATGTAAAAAAAAACTGCTGAATCCGAAAATCGATGTTCCCACTGTCAAAGGTGTGGATAGCTATGTCAAATTTGCATAAATCCTAGATGGCTGCCACGACTAACCAAGGGAATGAATGGCCTAACATTTCAACCAGTCTACCTAGAAACACGTTTGAGGCCTCTTTTTCGGATAATGTTGAGCTGAGGAATCGATTTCTGAGGTCGATTGTGTGATTGAGGGTCAAAGAACCACGCTAATTTGCATAAATCCAAGATGGCTGCCATGGATGGACTAACTTTTTAGCCATTCTACCTAGAATCACGTTGGAGACGTTCTTTTCGGCTAATGTTAACCCGAGGAATCGATTTCCGAGGTCATTAGTGTGACTGAGGGTCAAAGAACCCCGCTAATTTGCATAAATCCAAGATGGCCACCATGGGTGTGGATGGACTATATTTTGAACCACTCTACCTATAATCACGTTTGAGACGTCTTTTTCAGATAATGTTGACCCGAGGAATCAATTTCTGAGGTCAGATATGTGATTGAGGGCTCCATTAATTTTCATAAATCCAAGATGGCTGCCATGAA
The DNA here is from genome assembly GCA_020510985.1 of Pholidichthys leucotaenia. NCBI lineage: Eukaryota > Metazoa > Chordata > Actinopteri > Cichliformes > Pholidichthyidae > Pholidichthys > Pholidichthys leucotaenia. The sequence goes on from CM035836.1 coordinate 72,515,903, forward strand.
TGGCCTAACTTTTTTATCAGTACAACTAGAATCACGTTTCAGACATCATTTTCTGATAATGTTATGCCCAGGAATCGATTTCTGAGGTCACTTTTGTGATTGAGGCTCAAAGAACTCCACTCATTTGCATAAATCCAAGATGGCCACCACAGGCATGGATAGTCCAACTTCTTAACCATTCTACCTAGAATCACGTTTGAGATGTCTTTTCTGCATAATGTTGACCCGAGGAATCAATTTCTGAGGTCAAATATGTGATTGAGGGTCAAAGAACTCCCCTTATTTGCATAAATCAAAAATGGCCGTCATGGATGGATCAACTTTTTTAATCAGTCCACCTAGAATCACGTTTGAGACATCATTTTCGGATAATGTTATGCCCAGGAATCGATTTCTGAGGTCACTTGTGTGATTGAGGGTCAAAGAACTCCACTCATTTAAATAAATCCAAGATGGCTGTCATAGGCATGGATAGCCTAACTTCTTAACCACTCTACCTAGAATCACGTTTGATACATCTTTTCCAAATAACGTTGACCCAAGAAATCGATTCCTGGTCAGTTATGTGATTGAGTGTCAAAGAACTCTGCTAATTTACATAAATCCAACATGTATAGCTGTCATATCCTGATACAACCTGTATTCAACCTCCACCTTTTTTTTTTATCTCTCGGCGCCACACCAGTAGGCTGCCTTTTGCAACAGCGGCTCGATTCCGAGTTTTTTTTCCCTTCCTCTCTCTTTTGATCAGTCTTTTTTTTCACCCCACTTATATCACGGACACACAGATTGTCCCAAATGTCTCCTGAGCCGGTGGACGGAGCCACTGTTTGTAGCAGGATACGATACAACAGGGAAGAGCTGCTAGCATTTAACCGCCACCCGGTCCCATTGGAAAAACTCGACATATCGTGAGAACTGAGGCGAAAGCGTCGCGGCTGCCGGGCTGGAGTAAGGCGGAGGACAAAAAATATAAGGTACAGACCCTCCCTTCCATCTGTTGTCATGGGAAATGTGCGGTCGATACTGGGAAAGTTAGATGAGCTAGCGGCTATCTCCCGTTATGATAGCACTTACTGGGAGTGCTCTCTCCTTTTGTTTACTGAGACGTGGCTAACTGAACTAGCAGCAGATGCTAACATTGAGCTGGAGGGTTTTCACATGATACGAGCTGACCGAACACCGGACAGTGGCAAAGCTAGGGGCGGTGGAGTGATAATGTATGTTAACAACAACTGGTGCAGACCGGGACATATCACTGTTAAACAACGACACTGCAGCAAAGACATTGAGTTGCTAGCTGTTAGCATGAGGCCTACATATCTCCCGAGAGAACACTCACACGTGATCTGCATTGTTGTTTATGCAAATCCGACGGCGAACGCTGGGACAGCGCGTGACGTCATCCATTCAGTAACCAGCAGGCTGCAGACAGAACACCCAGATGCTCTTCTCCTCATCTCAGGCGATTTCAACCACGTTTCACTGTCTCCCATTCTACCCACGTTCACCCAGTATGTCACATGCCACACTAGAGACAATAAAACACTGGATTTATTCTACGCAAACACTAAGGAGGCGTACACCTCATCACCACTCCCCCCACTCGGGAGATCGGATCACAACTTGGTTCATCTCCGGCCGGTGCACAAACCCCTAGTACACAGACAACCTCCGGCCATGCACACTGTGGAGTTATGGTCTGAGGAGACAATGGACACTCTAAAGGACTGTTTTGAAGCCACCGCCTGGAAGCAGCTCTGCGATCCACATGGTGAGGACATCGATGGCCTCATTCACACCTTCACGGGCTACCTCAGCTTCTGTGTGGACAAATCCGTTCCCACCAAGACCATACAGCATCATTCAAACAACAAACCCTGGATCAACCCTGAGATAAAAACACTTCTGAGAGAGAAGAAGAGGATCTTCAGGTAGGGGAACAGGGAGATGCTGAAGTCCGTACAGAGGGAGCTGAGGAGAAAGATCAGAGAAGGCAAGGACAGCTTCAGGAAGAAGATGGAGGACAAGCTGCAACAGAGCGACATCAGCGGGGTCTGGAGAAACCTCAAAACCATCTCGGGGCTCCAGAATACCTCCCCCCAGGCCACGGGGGGCAGAGAGTGGGCGAACAACCTGAATCTGTTTTTCAATAGATTTGACCAACCGCCCTCCCCCCTGTCTGCACAACAACCACTGCTGCCTCTAAGAAATCAAGTCCTGCTGCCCACTCCCCACTCCACCGACACCCCCCCCCCCCCACTCCCAACACACAGCCCCCCATCCTGACCCTGACCAAGACCCAGGTGAGGACGGAGCTGAGGAAGATCAAGGCGAGGAAGGCGTCGGGACCTGACGGCATCAGCGCAAAGCTCCTCAAGTCCTGTGCAGACCAGCTGTGTGGGATTGTGACGTATATCTTCAACATGAGCCTGAAACTGGGGAGGGTACCACAGCTGTGGAAAACATCTTGTGTGGTACCTGTACCAAAAACTTCCCACCCCAAAGACCTGAACAGCTACAGACCGGTGGCCTTGACGTCCCACTTGATGAAGACCCTGGAGAGACTGCTCCTTGCTCATTTCCGCCCCCTGGTGGAACCAGCGATGGATCCACTCCAGTTTGCCTACCAGCATGGCATTGGGGTGGAGGATGCGGTGATCTTCCTCCTTCACCGTTCTCTGTCCCACCTGGAGAAGCCCGGGAATATGGTGAGGATCATGTTCTTTGACTTCTCCAGTGCTTTCAACACCATCCAACCGATGATCCTGAAGGACAAGCTGCTGCGCGCAGGGGTGGACCAGCACCTGTCATCATGGATCCTGGACTACCTCACGAACTGGCCTCAGTTTGTGAGAACCCGGGACTGTGTTTCCGACACGATCATCAGTAGCACGGGGGCCCCCCAGGGAACGGTGCTGGCTCCCTTCCTGTTCACTCTTTATACTGCGGACTTCTCACACAACACAACACACTGCCATCTACAGAAGTTCTCTGATGACTCTGCGATCGTTGGTCTCCTCTCCAACGGAGATGAAGCTGAGTACAGAGGGCTTATCCAGGACTTCGTGGACTGGTGCCATCGGAACTGCCTCCAGATCAACGCGAGGAAAACTAAGGAGCTGGTGGTGGACTGCCGCAGGCATGGGCAACCCCTCACAGCACCAGTAAATATACAGGGAACAGACATCGAGATGGTGACATCCTATAAGTACCTGGGTGTTCATCTGAACAATAAACTAGACTGGTCACACAATACTGACGTACTCTACAAGAAGGGACAGCGCAGGCTGTTCCTGCTGAGGAGACTCAGGTCTTTTGGTGTACAAGGGGCGCTGCTGAAGTCATTCTATGACACGGTGGTGGCATCAGCCATCACTTTTGGAGTGGTCTGCTGGGGCAGTGGCATTACTGCAGCCGATAGGAAGAGACTGAACAAACTGATTAAGAAAGCTAGCTCTGTCCTGGGGCAGCGCCTTGATCCGATGGAGGAGATAGGAGAGAGAAGGACGGTGGCTAAACTGTCATCTCTGCTGGAGTCCGAGTTCCACCCTATGCAGGACATACTGGATGCACTGAGGAGCTCATTTAGCAGCAGACTACATCATCCCAGGTGCACAACCGAGAGGTTTCGTAGGTCCTTCCTACCAACGGCTGTCAGACTGTACAACCTAAGCAGGGCTGCTCGCAGAGATAGCAAAAAGACGTAACAAACTAATAGTTTTTTGAATGCAAAAGATGCAATAGACTTACACAATGGTCCCCTCGGGCCATGCGCACGCAGCGACCAGCAGCTTGGTGATATAGTGCGTGTGTGCGTGTGTGTGTTTTTTGTACTTTTTTACGTTTTTAGAAAATCCTCTGTGTCGTTTCTGCTCTGGAGCGTTTGTGGAATATATGGCGAACAGCTCCCTAGTATCTGCAACATGGATTTCCTCTCATATCTCGCACTGCTGCTTTCTGTGTTCTGGCTCTTTGTCTCTGAGGTAAACGCGTTCGGCTCCATGACGAGCAGAATAGCGGGCAGAATACAATATTCCAGGGACGTGTTGCTGCGCTTTAACACAGCTGGTGCAGAGTCTCTGATTGCGCCCAAATTTCATCTGCCGGACTTTATTTTGAGAGACGGTCACAGCGGTGAAAAAAGAAGCGGCAGGAGGAAGCGTGGAAGACGTGGAGGTGTGAAATTGCGCCTTAGGAGACATCAGTTTGGTAACATTCCTCTTCCTTCGATCATTTTTGGGAATGCACAGTCTGTGAGAAACAAGGTGGAGGAAATTCAAGGCAATGTACGTTACCAGAAGGATTTTAAGAACTGCTGCATCATGGCTTTCACTGAATCTTGGCTTACTGCGCATGATCGAGATGCAGACCTGTGGATTGACGGCTTTGGAGCTCCGCTGCGCTCGGATCGGCAGGAAGAGGTAACTGGGAAGCGTCAGGGGGGCGGAGTATGTTTATACATTAATAAGCAGTACTGCACATCTGTCACGGTCAGAGAGCGCATCTGTACACCCCATGTGGAGCTGCTGTCTGTGTCACTACGCCCCTTTTATTTGCCTCGAGAGTTTCCCCAACTTTTCATCACAACTGTGTACATTCATCCGAGGGCAGACGCTGACTCCGCCTCCAGCACCATCTCTGATGTGGTGCAGCGGCTGCAGTCAATTTCTCCAGAGGCGCCAAACTTCATTCTTGGGGATTTTAACCATGTTTCTTTAAAGAAGACACTTAAAAACTTTCATCAGTATGTCTCCTGCCCAACCAGGCGAAAAAAGACATTGGACCTGTGCTATGGATCCATAGAGAGGGCCTATAAATCACTCCCCCTTCCTCCTTTAGGATCATCAGATCACAACTGTGTTCATTTGCTGCCCACATATAAAACTGCTCTCAGAAGAGGCAAAGTGGAGACCAGAGACATTGATGTGTGGACAGAAGATTCAGAGCACAGCCTCCAGGAATGCTTTGACTGTACAGACTGGAAGATGTTCATAATGGCCTGCGGGGATGATTTGGACTCTCTGGCTGAGCTCACATGCTCATACATGGCTCACTGTCAAAATAAGTTTGTTCCACGTAAACATGTCAAAATATATCCCAACAACAAACCATGGGTTACTAAATCAGTTAAATCCTGCTTACAGAGGAAAGCTCTTGCCTTTAAACAAGGGTCTGTTTCTGCGCTACAGGTTGCCACCAAGGAGCTGAAGGCCGAAATTTTAAGAGCAAGACAGAATTATAAATCAGAGTTGGAAAGCAAGATGGCAGCAAATAAACTTGGTTCGGCCTGGGCCAGTATGAAAACTATTGCAGGCCTTCAGAGCACAGAGCGCAGTAATCGTGTGTTTTTAGATGGTTTTAGTTCAGACACAGAGCTGGCTAATGCTCTTAATTGTTTTTATGGTCGTTTTGACTCCTTTGATTTTAGCACAGAAATCCAAGATTTGAAACAGAAACTCAAAGACAATCAGCACTTTAATATTGAGATGCAGTTATGTTAAAAGGGAGTTCCGCGCTGTAAAAGTGAACAAAAGTCAGGGCCCTGATAATATATGTGGACGCCTGGTAAAGTCCTGTGCACATGAACTGAGTCCTATATTTCATTATATTTTCAATAAGTCCTTACAGACACAACATGTGCCTAAGATCTGGAAAGATGCCGTGGTTGTTCCCGTTCCAAAATCCAGCTGTCCTAAAACGGTAAACGACTTTAGACCAGTTGCTTTGACTTCAATTTTAATGAAAATTTTTGAAAAACTGGTCAGATGTGAGGTCCTAAGGCAGACTGAACATGCATTGGATCCTCTGCAGTTTGCCTATAGGCCTCACAGAGGAGTGGAGGATGCCACTGTCACTCTGTTTGACATGCTTTTTAAACATCTGGATTTTAATGGGACACACGCCAGGCTTTTATTTGTGGACTTTTCTTCTGCCTTTAATACAATCCAACCTCATATTTTAGTTGAAAGGCTCCTGCAACAATTTGATTTAAGCAATAATCTGGTGGGTTGGATTCTGGATTTCTTAACCAACAGGACGCAGAGAGTAAGGGTCAATGGCACATTGTCTGACCTAAAGTGCTCTTCTACTGGCTCTCCTCAGGGGTGTGTGTTGTCACCACTACTCTTCATCCTGTACACAAACATGTGTCGGAGCAGACATGACAACAGACACATTATAAAGTATGCTGATGACTCAGTCATTGTCAGTCTCCTCCAGGATGGTGAGAGTGGCCACGGCCCAGTAGTTGATGACTTTGTTCACTGGTGTGAGGATTCCTACCTGCAGCTGAATACAACAAAAACGAAAGATATGATTATTGACTTTAGGAGGAAAACTCCCAGGCACAAAGTCACCATACTAAAAGGCCAGACCACCGAATGTGTACAATCGTACAAATATCTTGGGACAATTATTGATAGTGGATTGAACTTTGAGGTGAACTGTGAAAGGGTGTGCAAAAAGGGTCAGCAAAATTTGCATTGTTTGAGGAAACTTGCACGCTTCCAAACTGACCGAACCATAATGACTATGTTCTATCGGGCTTTTATTGAATCTGTTTTATCCTTTTCTTTAATGTCATGGTTTGGTCAGATAAAACTGAAACAGAGGAAATCCTTGGATCAGGTAGTCAGATGGTCCAGTCGTTTGCTTGGTGAGTCACAGCTGAGCCTGACATCCCTGTACACCAGACAAGTACAGAGGATGGCCGACTCGATTTTAAATGATGACTCCCACCCTTTGCACTGCAACTTTCAGCTTCTTCCCTCCAGACGGAGGTTTGCTGTCCCAAAAAGTAGAACCCAGCGCTACAAAAACAGCTTTGTCCCTGCTGCTGTCAAAGAGTTGAACAAGCTATAAAAATTATATTGTACATATTTTATATTTACCTATTTTGTAAGATGTGTGCCTGTGTTTGTGTCTATGTTGAATGTAATTAGTGGCTTGTAAATATGGATGTCACCAACTGCAAAACAAATCTACCTACGGGTACAAATAAAGTAACCTGAACCTGAACCTGAACCCTCCGGCATACAACTAGGAACATATCGGTCGCTATGGAGGGTGAGAATATGTATGGGCACATAATCATACCATGTAGGATAACTAAGTAGACGGTTATGCTGTTTCATCCCATCTAGCAACAATGCTCTGCACTGTGTGTGTTTATATATTTACATATTTATTCCATCTAGCTACAATGCTCAGCACTGGGTGTGTTTATATTTATATATCTATATATTTATTCCATCTAGCTACAATGCTCCGCACTGTGTTTTTATATATCTACATATTATTCCATCTAGCTACATTGCTCCGCACTGTGTGTGTTTATATACTTGCATATTTATTCCACCTAGCTGCAATGCTCCATACTGTGGGTGTTTAGATATTTACATATTTATTCCATCTAGCTACAATGCTCTGCACTGTTCATATATTCATATATTTATTCCATCCAGCTACAATGCTCTGCACTGTGTGTCTGTGTGTGTGTGTGTATATATATATATATTTTATAGTAATATGTACATATGTATATTAGCTGCTCTTGCTTGCTTGTTTTTTTTTTTTTTTCTTGCCTTCTGATTGTTGCTCTGAGTGTTGCTATCCCTGTGCTGTTGCAATCCTGGAATTTCCCCGTTGTGGGACTAATAAAGGCTTATCTTATCTTATCTTATCTTACCTTATTCATCACCAGAATCATCTCCCTCATTTTCTTCCTCCTCTGCTTCCACAGATCTTTCAGATTCTGTAAGAACACGATTCACACAATCGATGCAGGCACATAGATCAGTGCAGCTGAGATCCAATGCCTTGCATGTACATCTGCTGGCCTCACACCTACTCCGCTTGCATGAACAGTGCACATAGTTCAAGATCTCTTCAGGTGCCGGACCAGTTGCCATCCAGTCTACAGCCAGTTCTTCCTGCAACAAAATCCAGCCATGGCTCACTGGACTGGGGGCAAATATTGTTTGCTGAACGGCACGGCAATGAATGGCTGCTTGATAATTTGACCTCTCCACATGTTTTCGAAGAGCATCCTGGTTGGGTGGTAATGCATCATCGCAGGAGGCATTGATGCAGAACAGACGGTAGCGAGCCTCATTCACATCATTTGTATTTTGACCGTACAGATCACATACAAACTTTTCGAGTGAAGACTGAAGAGAAAAAGCCACATCAAAGTCTCTCCAAAGCTGTGTGAATACCTCCTGGTATTCAGTGTTTTTCAGGACAAGGTCCAGTGGACGGCGTTTCCCTTTTCCATGAAAGGCACTTGTGGAGTCACATCCTGTAAAGACACGTAACCCTATCAATGACCGACAGACAGTGCCACCAAGTGACTCCCGCACATTTTGTAGAGCAAGAATCCTTCTTTTTTTGGTACCAGTCAGAAAGTAAATGTCTGATCCAATGTCTGCCATTTGTATAGCCCCAAAGGATCTCTGAATTCATATATTTGAAAATAAAAAGGAATAAATTACAACCTGGAGGATTCAGACTGACTCCGTAGAAATCTTGTATACTGACGATAGCAGCTGCCATGGTATTTAACCTCAGTGGCAGCACAATCACGGTCTCTTATGTGTCTGAGAATGGTTTCATCTGCTTTCTCAGTAGCTGCTTGTCTTGAAAGACCTGTGTGCAAATAAATCAAAAGACATTAAATTAATAGTAAAACTCAGTCAACCTCCCTGTTCTATTCCATCACTAATGGCTCACAAGTATTTCAGTATCAAAGATATGAGAAATAACATACCAGTAATATAATATGTGTTAAGCTTAAATAGACATTATTTTTCTTTAAACTTTTACCACTCCAAATTGTAAGATCTACCAATTTTCTTACCAGCATCACATGTCTCAGCTTGCATCAGTTTTACAGTGACACAATTTGTCCATGGCCCTTCTCTGAGCGTTTCCTTCTTGCAGATGATGCAGATGTTTGACAACACATTGCTTGACCTTGCAGATGCTTGGCTGATGGTTGCTGCAGCATGGTGAGATCGCAGTCGCTTTTTAGGAGATGGTGTTGGAGGACTAAGTTCTGGTCCGCTTTGCTCCTGAGGCTCAGGAATGTGGGCTTCGGCCAGTCGTTTTTTACGAGCTTCAGCATGTTCCACTCTTGTTTTGTCCGTAAAACGGCTATAGCACACACAATGGTAGCCAAATGTTGGATCAAGGTTGTTTAGATCTGAAAACGTATTATATGGACCATAGGGTATTATAACATTAGGCCTACCTTGTACCCATATAGATATAAAACATATATAGATTGCAGATAATTTTCACATTAACAGTGAGCTTATAATAGAGACCTTGTGCAACCTAGTCACTGCTCAATGTAAACTTGCAAAATGGCAAGCACAGACCATGTGCCCATATTTATTGAGAGCATAAAGTATACAGGCGACTGCTGCTGCCATGAGTTTAACCTTTCTTGGGTGACACATCACAAACATATGGGCTTTCCTTAACAGGCCATTTTCCATCCGCCTAAGGCTTGATAGTATGGGTGTGACTATGTGCAAACTATATAAATGTATGCCCAAACTTGTTCCTCCCTCACCTACTAGTACACTGCACCCCTTGGGCTTGGGCTGAGAAGTACATCCAACCCTCAGACTCAGAGGGTTGGATGTACTTGGCTCATTGGGATTGCTACCCTTTTCCCATTTGAGCTACTTTGTGGTAGTGGTATATTTTGACTATAATTTAGGCCCAGGGTGGGTTCTGGGGATAGATGCATCATCAGAGTGAGTCGATCTGCATCATCTAGATCTATACTAGGACTATGTTACCTGGCACCCAGAGTCTCTTGGTTATTAGCCTCCACACCCCCAGATCGGCCTACTCGGAGTCTTAGACCAGGACTAGGTCACCCTGTGAGCGGTTGACAAAGGTTTTAGACATCTAGTGTTCCATTTTAGTTCATATTTAGAGTTACAAATGATCAGAGCCAAATGACTCCAGGGCACACACAGTACAATCATAAACAATGGCTGCCACTCACCTTTCTTGAACAAGTCGTGACATTGTTCTGCTACTTTCTGTTGGGGTCCGTCAAGTACAAGCCATTTTTGGGCACACTCACGTACTTTTGCCCACGATGCTTCAGTAAAACGAGTGATACTGCCCGAAAACTTATCGGAAATCTGAATAACACAGGAGAGGCTTTCAGTGCACGCTACCCCTGTGGGCGCTGCCATTTTGTTGTCACATGACCAAAGGGATGACGCTGATTGGTTAAAATGTCCCGGACTGGGCCATGTTTAAGGTAGCCAGACAATTATTACCGACTGACTTCAATTGCATTTTTCATACAGCTATCCACACCTTTGGAAGTGGGAACATCAATATTTTGTCTTACAATGATGTAATCTTAATTTAGACACACTAAAATTTTAGTTCCCAGTTGGGTGCCACGAAACTGAACGAAAAGTGTCAGCTGCTCACGGCCTATCTGGATTGATAATGTACTTGTACATGTACAGAGTGGATCCTGCAGTGCTTGTCAGGGAAACGAAGCATTTTTCTCACACCCCAACACTGACTTACACAAGTGTGTTTCCCTAACACAGGTACATCTCCAAAAATTAGAATGTCATGAAAAAGTTCAATATTTTTTGTCACTCGTTTCAGAAAATGAAATCCATATATTATATAGATTCATTACACAGAGAGTGATATATTTCAAGCATTTATTTATTTTAATTTGGATGATTATGGCTTACAGCCCCTTAAAACCTCAAATTCAATTTGGCAAAAAATTAGATTACATAAAATTAATTTTAAAAAATAGTTTTTAAACAGTAATGTTGGCCGCTGAAGTGTTGGTTAATACGGGCTGTAGCCATAATCATCAAAATTAAAATAAACACTTGCAATATATCACTGTCCGTGTAATGAATCTATATATGGGTTTCACTTTTTGAAATGAGTGACAAAAATATTGAATTTTCATGATAGTCTAATTTTTGAGATGTGCCTGTATATGTGTTGAATTTGCTTTAACTAACCACCATCCATTTCTGTCTTTGGTCTAGGCAAGAGGAAAGGAAAAGCAGCCACCCCACAATGGACCTTACTACTGTTGAAAGTACTGAAATCCTTTGCTTTTATAGGTAAAGTGCCAAAACCGAAGTAGCACAATTTCCACTTAATATAAAAGGGACTGAACTGAGATTTATTTGATTGTGTGAATATTAATTACAGAATAATTGAAAATGACTGGCACATCAACTGTAAAATAAACCGCTTGTTAATGTATTTATATTTTTGTCAGATCACTTGTGTGATCCTTTGTGAGTTATGTTCATAACTGTATGTTGCACTTTGGGGAATGGCAGTTGTTCAGTCATCAATATAATTTAGTTTATATATGTAGTTTATAGTCTATCATCAATAAACTAATGCAGTAACAGGACACATTGCAAATATTTGAGACCCATTGTAGTGCTTCCTTTTATATTTTAGCAATAAAAGTACAAAACACCGCCCACACTTGAAGCCAGGGCAAGAAGAGATACAGCAGTGACAAAGCGGTGGCTAAACTTTTATTGATTTAAAAATTCTATATTTTGACTGAACGACTCCGCACTCGGTGATGCACACTCTCAGTTAAAGTACTATATTCCATTCAAGTGAATGTATTAATTCATTCTGATTGCTGAGGCCACAGTAAAAACAGATGATTTTAAATGTAACCCAGCCCTTGTAAAATCTACTTTACTGAAGCGCAGCTACATGAAAATTGTGGTTAAATACAACAACGAAGTACTTAGATTAGATTAGATTCAACTCTATTGTCATTACACATGTATGAATAAAAGGTAACGAAACACAGTTTAGCATCCAATCAGAAGTGCAAAGGACAGCAGTGCAGTATATACAGTAATTGACAGTATGTGCAATTTAAGCAAATATATGCAAATATATGCAGCAGTGCAGAAAGTTAAGAGTACTGTTATGTGCAAATAATGTACAATAAGTTAGGTGGGCAGTTATGTACAGGTGAGGATGGTAAGAGATGATGGTAAGAGAGTCAGCGGGGAACTAAGTTCAATAATGTGACAGCTGTTGGAAAGAAACTGTTCCTAAACCTGCTGGCTCTACCTTTATTGTCACATTGGAATCGCTCCTGTTTTGTTTTTCTTTTGAATTCTTGGATGGAATATGTGTGGGCAATATAAGCTGCGGCTTCAGCCATCACCCATTTCAGATAACCTATGTTGAACTGTATAATCAGAGGGGTTATTGTTTAATTTGACCTTGTTAGATTGTTTTTCCCCTTTGTTATATTATTCTATTTTCCTTTTAATCTTTACTTTTAATCTATCCGAAATAAAGATTCAGTCATTCATTCACATTCCACCACTGGCTTTTAGCAACAAGTGTATTTCCCAAATATGTTTTAAACTTGCTTTAATTAACCACCACCCATTTCTGTCTTTTGTCTAGGCAAGAGGGAAACGATCCACCCTAACTGGACCTTGCCTCGGTATTTACAGAGATGCAGGCCTAAAGATCTGTTGAACCAGGACCAGCTTCTCAGTGAGGCAACGTGGCCGGCGTGTGTGACCCATTCTAAGTTTTTTCTTTTTTACAGTTTGAATTTTGCACATTCTGAATAATCAGGAATTTGTTCAGAATCAGAAAAGATTTATTGCCAAGTACATTAACAGATCACTGATAACATACGAGAGAATTTGACTTGACACAGAAAATGAACCTGCATTTCCAGTGACGCGGCAGCATCAGAGACGCGCCTGCCAACAGGATAGTGGGTACAAGCATAAGAATAAGAATAATACGAGGAACAATAGGAAGGAGCAAAAAAATCATTGATTCAAAATACTGGTTACATAATTAATCAATATTAAGATTTCAAGGGAAAAAAAAGCTCTCAATGCACATTCGCTACACAGGATTCACAAGACACAAGAGAGCAGTGTGTGTATCTTTATTCAGTTCATGGATCAATGTGTGTGCGGTGTTGAGCAGTGTTGATGATAATAAGAGCGACAACAAGGACACTTGGCAGGAGATGTTTTGTCTGGCTGCCGCCGAGTCCTTATCTTGGCAGGCTGTGCAGATGGCTGTCCAAGGCCTTATGCTCGATGATTTTGAAAACACAGACTGCAGACAGCCAGGAGGAATTTTCATGGGGAAATTGAGCCAAATCGGACTGATCACAGAGAAGGCTTTTTATTTCTTCTGTAGATTCAGTACTTAATCCTTCATTGCGGGGCTTTAAATCCATCGTGGAAAGACCTAAGCGAGACCATGATGTAATCCACCTTCCGAGACAGTTCTCCATTTGTCGCTATCAGGGTCTTCTCCAATTTTTCAATTTGACAGATGCACCTCGCCTGGCCAGCATTTTGATAGGTTGTATCCATCTTCAGCAATTTGCGGTACACCAGGACAATCCCAGTTCCAATCAGAAAGATCCCGATCACCATTACCACGAAGACATACAAATCTTCAATATCTTCGATAGAGAGATTAGTGAGACACAAGATTTTCCAATTACTTGTGTCACGTAAATAGCCCGCTGGAGCCGTACCTGCAGGGCAAACAGCTTCCCCCGGAGCACTTTTCCTTGTTGAGAAAATAGTGTCAGTTGTGTTCAAAGCCCAGCTTATTAACTCCATAATTTCTTTCTTTCGACGGTCGCAGTTAGACGCAGACAGACAACAGCAAGCTGGGATCCAGTAGTTGGGGGGGAAGGAAAAAAAAGTCAGAGCAGGAGAGGAGGAAAAAGCGTCTACTCTCTTGGGAGGGCGGAAGTGCTGATTGTAATAAACAATTTAGTGATGTGTTTACATCATAATTTTCTATTTTGTCTGTTTTGAATGAATGAATGAATTTATTTCGGATAGTACAGGTTAAAAGAAACTGTATAATATAACAACAAGGTCAAATTAGACAATAACTCCTCTGATTATACAATTCGACGTAAGTTATCCGAAATGGGTGATGGCTGAAGCCGCAGCTTATATTGCCCACCCATATTCCATCCAAGAATTCAAAAGAGAAAAAAGAGAAAACAAGACAAGAGCGATTACAATTCAAAAACAAAGCTAAGACAAAATGTGACAGAAAAAACTAAGCTAAGCTAAGTTAAGCGATTACAATTCAAAAACAAAGCTAAGACAAAATGTGACAGGAAAAACAAAAGAAAAAAAAACTAAGCTACAACACAACACAGGCTGGATATGACAATCCTTATGTGATTTTACATGTCATCTTGTATATATGTTTGGAGTATTTCTTCCTTTAGTTTTTGTTTAAATTGTCCAAGCATTGTACATGATTTTAACTCAGGTCCAAGATCGTTCCATAATCTGACTCCTTGCACTGAAATACAGTGTTGCTTGGTGGTTGTTCTCACTGTAGGCTTTTGAAATATACATGTTCCTCTGAAGTGATATTGTTTCTCCCTTATTTGGAAAAACTTTTGGATATTTGCGGGCAGTGATAAATTCTTCACTTTGAACATTATTATTGCAGTTTTAAAGTCAACCAGATCTTTCAACTTGAGAGTTTTTAGTTTAAGAAAAAGTGGGTTTGTTTGTTCCCTGTAAGCTGCTTTGTTTATTATTCTAATAGCTCTCTTTTGAAGCATGAAGAGTGGATATATGTTTGTTTTATATGTATTTCCCCATACTTCATTACAATATGTCATGTATGGGAGTATTAATGAATGATACAAGGTGTATAGTGTGGGTTGATTCAGCAAATATTTCACTCTGTGTAATATTGCAATTGATTTGGATACTTTACCTTTAATATAATTAATATGTGACTTCCAACACAGTTTATTATCAATTATTACTCCAAGAAATTTAGTTTCAGATACCCTTTCAATCTCTACACCATTTACACTGAGTTTAGGTACTGGGTTGTTGTGATGGTTGTTAAAGACTATAAATTTTGTCTTACTTAATTTGAGTGTACTGCCTCTGCTGATTGGACAGTCAGCTAAACTCCTTCCTCACATCAAGACTCTGAAGACACAGCTCTCAGTCCACAGGTTTAATGGCACAAGGAAAGTGTGAAACTGTAACACATAACACAAGACACAATCACTCCTTGACCTTCGTACAGACATTACAATAGAAATACATAAGTTGCTTACTTTTAACTTAAATACGATATAAAACTATATTCACAATAACTCCCGCTGCCATAATGAATTGTTTTCCCTCCAAATTACCTATCAACGTCCTCCGACCGATACAACGGCCGTTGCTAGCGTAAAATCGCGGGTAACCACTTTAGCGTCTAAAGTCATTAAACCCAACGTAACCTTAATAAATTGTCTAGAAATGCACACAAACAACAACAGTAAATACATACCCACGATGCTACCAAAGGCAGAGGATGTATGTGACTGCTGCTGGAGTTGACTGAGGTGGTAAAACACACACAACAGACTTTTCCTCAATACTCCGACTGACTTCCTGTTTACAGTTAGTCGGAGCCAAAGGTGACGTCACCTTTGGCTACGAACCATACCGATTTCAAGGTGAACCCAACACAACATTACAACGGGTTATTCAAAATTAATTAAGAATATAAATAATATTCCACTTTAACTTTAACATTAAATAGTTAACAGAACACTCCCCGCCTGGTGTGATTCTATGCCACCTCACTTAGTTCGTCTAGCCCATCTAGTCCACTTAGGCATCTGGGGGAAGAAGAAGTACTGTTTCTGTAACAGGTCTCACAAACAAAGTTTCTTTTCCTGGCTTGATGACCTTTACTTCCACCTGACGGACTTTCCCATCTTCGCTATGGAAGGCCTGTGTTACCAGACCAAGTGGCCATTCATTCCTTGGTACTTGGCTGTCCTTGAGGAGAACAATGCTCTTTGGTTCAATGTTTGGATGAGGTGACTGCCACTTCCTACGTGCTTGAAGTGTTGGAAGGAATTGCTTACGCCATCTATCCCAGAAGGTGTTGGACAGGTGCTGAACCTGTCTCCACTGGCGCTTGTAGAGGTCTGAAGGCCCAAACTCTCCTGCAGGAGCGGGAACAGAGTTCACCTTTTGTGTTAGAAGAGCAGCTGGTGAGAGTATGAATGACTCGTCAGGGTCGGTTGTCACAGGAACAAGAGGCCGAGCATTAATGATGGCTGCTACTTCTGCCATGAAGGTTACCAAAACTTCATGGGTAAGTTTGTCCTTCAGCTGGAGGAACATGGAGTCCAGAATCTTCCTAGCGAGACCAATCATTCTTTCCCACGCGCCACCAAAATGGGAGGCATGTGGAGGATTGAAAGTCCAAGAACATCCTTGGTCCGACAGGTAAGATTTCACACTTTTGTAGTCGATGTTAGAAGGTATCTTCAAAGCCTTACATGCACCCACAAGGTTTGTGCCTCTGTCTGAACGAATGCTTTTGGCCGGTCCTCTCACAGCTAGAAACCGTCTTAATGCATTGATGAAGCTGGATGTGTCGAGGGATTCTATGACTTCAATATGAACGGCTCTTATGCTCATACATGTAAAAATCACAGCCCACCGTTGGCTTTGTGAGAGGCTTCCTCTAGTCCGGCGTGAAGAAATGCTCCAAGGGCCAAATACGTCGAGCCCAACGTTTGTGAAGGGAGGATCTGATGAAAGGCGGTCTGGTGGGAGACTGGCCATCTTTTGGCTACTAGTTGGGGCTCTGAGCCGTCTGCATGTTACACATCGGTGAATGATGCTGCTCACCTTCCTCTTGCCGCCGACTATCCAAAAGCCAGCTGAACGGACAGCTCCTTCAATAAAGAAACGCCCTTGATGGTGGACCTGTTTGTGATACTGCCGAATGAGTAAGGTTGCAATATGATGGTTGCCTGGAATGATCAAAGGAGTCTTCTCGCTCTGATCAAGACCTGAATGGTGAAGACGACCTCCAACTCTTAGCAGGCTGTGTGTGTCGACAAACAGATCCAGATTTTTGAGGGGACTGTTTTTAGGGATCTTTTTGTGCATTCTGATACATTTGATTTCCTCATTGTAAACCTCTTCCTGCACCGTTTGAATGATGATAGCTGAGGCTTGGTTGAGTTCCTCAACGTTAAATTCTGCCTTGCAGAGATGCCAGCCTTTGCAAGAGTTGTTCATCATGGTTGTGTTGAAACAACAAGCTATGTGTTTCAGGTGTGCGATGGCACGAGTCAGTGACTTCCATGAAGAGAACTTGGCAAATCTTTGGGAACCAAGCCGCTCGGATGCAGTTGCAGTGCTTAAAGTGGACACTAGAGGACGGATGTTTGGATCTGAACTTGAGTCCACAAGGTCATAGGTACTTTCAGGGACATCTTGCTCTGGCTTGTACAAAAAACTAGGTCCACTAAACCAGTTAGTGTTGCTTAACAGGCCTGCAGCGACAGAACGCGTTGCACGATCTGCAGGGTTCTGGTTTGTGGCTACATAGCGCCACTGATGTGGACTGGAGGATCTTCGAATACGCTGGACCCGGTTATTTACATACACATAAAAGCGTCTGGTTTCATTGCAGATGTAACCCAGAACCACTTTGCTGTCTGTGTAATATGTCACTGCATCGAGATGGAGATCAAGTTCTGATGAGATCAGGTCAGCTAACTCAACAGCAAGTACTGCTGCGCAAAGCTCTAGTCTCGGGATTGTATGCTCTGGACGGGGGGCCAGCTTGGCCTTTCCCATAACAAACCTGACATGATTATTTCCAGCAGTGTCCGTGACTTTGAGATATGCTGCTGCGGCGATTGCTTTCATTGAGGCATCAGAGAAGACACATAATTCCCTGCTGACAGCTGCTGATGGTGAAGTTTCAGTGTAGGGCCTGGAGATTGACAGGTTTGACAACTCTTTTAGAGAAGCTCTCCAGGAAGTCCAGACTTCCTCCATTTCTCGAGGTAATGGCACATCCCAGTCACCATTCTCAACAGTGAGTTCCCTAAGAATAGCCTTGCCTTGGATAGTAACCGGTGCTACAAACCCAAGAGGGTCGTAGAGACTGTTGATGGTGGATAAGACACCTCGGCGAGTGTAAGGTTTTATCTCATCAGAGACGACGAAGACAAAGCAATCTGTTTGGAGGTTCCAATTGAGTCCAAGACTGCGTTGCATTGGCACTTTGTCTGCACTGAGATCAAGGTCTTTAAGGTCACTCGCATGGTCCTTAGATAGAAAGGCTTCCCTGACCTCTTTATTGTTTGCTGCAATCTTATGTAGCCTCAGGTTCGACTTGGAGAGGACTTCCTGTGTCTTTTTTAGTAAGTCGACAGCAGCTTTGACTGTGGGCAGAGACTTCAGTCCATCGTCTACGTAAAAGTCTTGCATTACAAAGTGCTTTACGTCAGGGTCAATGTGAAACTTGCTTACCTGAACGGACTGGTGCAAGCCGTGAATAGCCACTGCAGGGTAAGGGCTATTTCCGAAGACATGGACAGTCATGCAATAGTCAACAACAGCTTTGGAGAGATCGTTATCACGGAACCAGAGAAACCTCAAGAAGTTCCTATCTTCTTCTCTAACCAAAAAGGAATAGAACATTTGTTCAATGTCCGCTGTGAATGCAACAGCTTCTTTTCTGAAGTGGATCAGTACACCTAGTAACGTGTTGTTCAGGTCAGGTCCAGTCAACAGCACATCGTTGAGTGACACACCATTGAATCGGGCACTGGAATCAAAAACCACTCTAATCTTTTTTTGGTTTCTTAGGATGGTACACACCAAATGTTGGCAAATACCATCATTCTTCTTCCTCATTGAGGGGAGGGGCTAACTCAGCATGACCATTTTTAAACATCTGTCCCATGAAGCTAAGGAAGTGTTCCTTCATTTCTGGCTTCCTCTCAAAATTTCGCGTGAGGGACACGAGGCGGCTCAGTGCCTGAGGCCTGTTGTTGGGAAGCTGCCGACGTGGATTCTTAAAGGGCAATGGAGCTACCCAGCTGTTGTTTGAGTCTCTCTGTAGTCCATTATTCATTATTTTCATGAATGAAGCATCTTGAATTGAAAGCGCAACTTGATTATCCTCTCTAGTCCTCTTGAACACACTGCACCCAAGATGATCAATGTCACAGGTAGCTTCCTCCACAGAATATGCTGGTGGGTGGTTTGTGACCTGGTCGGTGCTGTATTTTTCCTTAACACAGAACACATTAGGGCATGGCTCGAAGAGAGATGGCCGTCGTAGCTCTGTGGTGTTTGTGTAGAAGGCGTTGATTACTGATGGTCTACGGACGCTGCCGAGACACACATTGCCTACAACAACCCACCCTAGATCTAATTTCTGTGCATAGGGCTGGTTGTGTGAGCCGTTCACCTGTTTGCGAACTTTATGCACTCTGATAATGTCCCGACCGAGGAGAAGCATGATCTGGGCATTTGGGTCCATATCTGGGATGAAGTGCGCCATTGTCTTTAGATGTGTATGATGAAAAGCAACCTCAGGGGTTGGAATCTCGTCTCTGTTGTCGGGAATGTCGTTGCACTCTATGAGGCTGGGTAATGGAATGCGGACTGTCCCATCCAGAGATTCCACTTCATAGCCGCTTGCCCTCCTTCCTGATGATTCCTTCTTTCCTGCGCATGTTCTCAGTGTGTAAGGAGAACTTGGACTTCTGTCGCCAAACACGTCGAAGAACTGTGAACGAACCAGTGACCTGTTGCTCTGCTCATCCAGAATTGCATAGAGCTTCACTGCTTTGTCTCTTTGACGGGCTGGATATACTTTCACGAGGCATATTTTGGAACAGGATCTGTCTGTCAGATCTCCACCGCAGACCTTTGTGCATTTGTTCGTAATATCAGATTGAGGTTGAGGCGCAGTTTCGACCTCCTCCCCGCCATGCTCTGGATCGGGATCCTTCACTTCTGTCCAGGGTGCGGGTCCTGGATGTAGGGCTGAGTTATGTTTTTCGCTCTTGCACTCAGAACACTGAACTTTGACTTTGCAGTTTTTAGCGATGTGTGATGAAGATGAACAACATTTAAAACACAGATTGTTCTCTTTTAAAAACATCTTACGATCTTCAATGGATTTTTCTCTGAAAGCACGACATTTACTTAAAGGGTGTAGTTTCCCATGAATAGGACACATTTTATCACAGCCATCAGATTTTAATGAGGAGTCAATAGAATCAGAACTACCTCTGTTGGATATCTCGGTTTTGCAGACTGAGACTCTTTGATGTTTGTTTGGCTGCCATGCTAACTTTTCAGCCCTGGGAACAGTGTCTGTCTGAGTGATGAAGTTGAAGCTTGGGTCATTGGCAATGCTAGCTTCCTGGCTAATGAATTTAACAAAAAAGGCAAAGGGAGGATAAGACACGTGCTTTTGTCGCTTATAAGATAAGATAAGATAAGATAAGATAAGCCTTTATTAGTCCCACAACGGGGAAATTCCAGGATTGCAACACCACAGGGATAGCAACACTCAGCACCAGCTGAAGCCCACTTTTCCTGCAGATGAAAGGGGAGTTTCTGCACAATTGGGTTGACACCTCTTGCCGTGGCGAGGAAGGAGAGACCAAGTAAGTCTCCTTCATCCTTTGCTGATAGAAGTTCCATCAGAAGATCACTCAACTTAATCAGTTTGGCGTAATCTCGGTTTCCTATCTTTGGAAAAGTGTCGATGCGTTTGAAAAGAGCGTCCTCTACTGCCTCTGGCGAGCCGTAAGTTTGCTCGAGTCTATCCCAAATCATATTCAGGCCTGCTTCCGGATGATTGATGTGAATTACTCTGAGCTGCTCAACATGTTCTTTTGACTCCTTGCCGAGCCACCTTAAAAGAAGGTCCATCTCCTCACTTGCTGTTAGATCTAAGCCGCTGATTGCAGACAGAAATGAGCGTTTCCAAGCTCTGTAATTCTCAGGCTTATCACTAAATTGAAGTAAGCCTGTAGACACAAGCTCACGGCGTGCAAGGTACCTCAAAAAGTCATTTGGAGGGGAGCTGTTATGGTTGGAATTAGGAGGTACAGGATAAGATGGGGGAAATGTACCACAATAGTCATTTTGAAATCTGGAGTGCTGTGTTGGAGTAATACTGCTGCTTTCAAATTTCACTTGTCGTGGGTCACAAACATTTTCATCCTTATATATCTGAACCCGCTGTGGGCTGGGGTGTGAGTCTGATTTTATTGAGGCATCATCTACACATAGCTGGTGTTCTGCCTCCAACACTTTGGCTTGGTCAGCAACATACTGTTGAGTGCGTTGTGTGGCTGTCAAGGAGGCAGAATCTAATAATACAAACTCTCGACTTCGTCTTTCACCACTGACAACTGCAGCTTCCAGCACTTCTGCTTCAGCAACAGCTGCAGTAGTCTCTTTCTTATATTGTAGAATTTGCATTGATGCTTCCAACTTAGCTTTTTCTAGTTTTAGGCTTATTTCTTCTTCAGCGCAGGAAAGGCGAGCTTTTGCTGCTTCCGCTCGTGCTCTTGCTTTGGCTGCAGCAGACTCTGTAGATGACACACTGGAGTGCGCAGAAGGAGCGTGTGAGTGTGTCTTTGACATGGCTCTTTTTTCTGACTAGCACAGTTGTGAGCGTACTTCTGAATAGACACTGATGTGTTGACCGTTTACTGGTCGAGTGTGATGATGATCTACTCACTGTCTGCCAGCACATTCACGTTATCATGCCCGCTAGGAAGCCGTGGTTTCACTGTACTGCCTCTGCTGATTGGACAGTCAGCTAAACTCCTTCCTCACATCAAGACTCTGAAGACACAGCTCTCAGTCCACAGGTTTAATGACACAAGGAAAGTGTGAAACTGTAACACATAACACAAGACACAATCACTCCTTGACCTTCGTACAGACATTACAATAGAAATACATAAGTTGCTTACTTTTAACTTAAATACGATATAAAACTATATTCACAATAACTCCCGCCGCCATAATGAATTGTTTTCCCTCCAAATTACCTATCAACGTCCTCCGACCGATACAACGGCCGTTGCTAGCGTAAAATCGCGGGTAACCACTTTAGCGTCTAAAGTCATTAAACCCAACGTAACCTTAATAAATCGTCTAGAAATGCACACAAACAACAACAGTAAATACATACCCACGATGCTACCAAAGGCAGAGGATGTATGTGACTGCTGCTGGAGTTGACTGAGGCGGTAAAACACACACAACGGACTTTTCCTCAATACTCCGACTGACTTCCTGTTTACAGTTAGTCGGAGCCGAAGGTGACGTCACCTTCGGCTACGAACCATGCCGATTTCAAGGTGAACCCAACACAACATTACAACGGGTTATTCAAAATTAATTAAGAATATAAATAATATTCCACTTTAACTTTAACATTAAATAGTTAACAGAATGTTGAGCGTTAATTTGTTTGAATCAAGCCACAGTTTAAGCTTTCCTAATTCCTTTCCGAGTGTATCCAGAAGTTGTTCCAAATTGTTTCCACTGCATAATAGATTAGTGTCATCGGCAAACAATATTAAGTCCATTTTTTCTGAAACTTTACATATATCATTTATATACATATTGAATAATAATGGCCCCAAAACTGAACCCTGTGGGACTCCACAGGTAACCTTCAGTAACTGAGAGTTTTTGTTGCTAACACATACATACTGATATCTATTCTTTAAGTAACTACTTAACCAGGACAGTGCTACCCCTCTAATACCACAATTTTGTAGTTTCTTTAATAATAAATTATGATCCACTGTATCAAATGCTTTTATAAGATCCAGAAATACTCCAACTGAATATTCTTTATTTTCAATGGCTGTTGATATTTTTTCTATAAATTCCATTAGAGCATATGCAGTCGTCCTCTTGTGTCTGAACCCATATTGCTGCTCACACAATAAATTATTCTTCAGTATGAAGTTGTCAATTCTCTCATAGAATATTTTTTCAAGTATCTTGGAAAATTGCGGTAATAGTGAAATTGGTCTATAGTTTGAGAATTCCCCTCTGTCACCCGTCTTGTATATCGGAATTACTTTAGCTATTTTCATTGCATTGGGAAATATACCTGTTTGGAGAGACAGGTTACAGATATACGTCAGTGGTTTTACTAGGCATTCAATAATAGTTTTGACTAAGAGCATGTCAATACCATCACAGTCCGTAGATGTTTTACTTTTAAACGATTTAACAATTTCAATGACCTCTCTTTCGTCTGTGTTCTTTATGAAAATGGAGTCTTTTACAGCAGTGTTATTGCATATTGTATCACCTGTAGGCACCGTAGTGGGTATTTCTCGAGCCAAATTAGCACCAATGTTAACAAAAAAGTTATTAAATTCATCTGCAGGTGAAGCTACATTCACACTCTGAGTCGTTTTATTATTTTTTGGAATATTGGGTGGGTTGCTTGTATTTCTGCTTTTATTTCCAAGGATACTGTTAAGTATTGTCCATGTATTTTTAATATTGTCTTTGTTTTTCTCCAGTTCTTTACTGTAATAGTCTCTTTTACTACATCTTATTATATATGTTAACTTATTTTTGTATGTTTTATACCGCTGCTCTGCTTCTTTTGTCCTTTTCTTTAGGAAAGCTTTATATAATAAAATTTTTCTTTTTACACGCCTTTTGTAGTCCTTTGGTTAACCATGGCTTATCGGCAAATTTATGTTTAAGCTTTTTTTTAACTAATGGACAGTTTTTTTTCATAAAGAGTGGTTACAATGTTTATAAATGTGTCATAGGCTTCATTTACATCTGATACATAGACTTCTGTCCAGTCTTGCTTCAGCAAGTCCTCTTTAAAAGAACTGGTTGCATTTGGTGATTTGTATCTGAACGATTTTGAATTTTTTTCTGTATTGGCCCCCATGTGGCCATGGATAAGTGCAAAGGTTGGCAAGTGGTCACTTATATCATTTATCAATAATCCACTTTCTATTTTCTTATCAATAACATTGACAAACAGGTTGTCAATAAGTGTAGCAGTGTGAACTGTGATTCTACTGGGATTTGTTATTGTGGGATATAGACTCATGCTGTACATAGAGTTCATGAACTCTGTAATTACATTTTGTTGATGTGGATTCAGTAAATCAATATTGAAATCTCCACAAATTGCTACCATTTTCTTACTAGTAATATTATTGTACAGCTCGACTAATTTATCTCTGAATGTCTCAATGCAAGTTCCCGGCATTCTATATATACAACTTATAATTAGATTTTTTGTTTTATCTTGGTCAATCTCAACAGTAACACATTCCAAGATCCCTGGTAGTGCAAAGGACATTCCATTTACAAGCTTACACCTATACAGGTCATCAATATACAGTGCAACACCACCACCCTTTTTTTGAGATCTGTTAATATGAAACATCTGATATCCCTCTATTGCCACCAGGGGAGCCTGCTCTTCATTAAGCCAAGTTTCAGAGACTGCAATAGCTGTAAATTTTCTGTCTAGCTGTTTTAAATAGTCCTGAATCTGTGGAAAGTTTTTGTTAAGACTTCTGCTGTTGAAGTGTATTATTATTATTGATAGTTTACCATCTAGTTGCACTTGACTTTTGAATTGCTTTTCAGTGTAATATTCACAATGGTTATGAATATTATTGAAAAAGTGGTTATCAGGATCAATATCATTCTCCATCTCTTGTGGTTTATGTTCAGCATAATGGCATATTTTCAGAGATTGAGTTTCCTCACTCTGTGTCAAATGACTTCCTCCAAATGGGGATAATTGATGTCTACTCAAGTCAGTCATAAGTTTTTGTTTGTTTTGCTTTTTTTTTTTTTAAAGTAAGACTGTTAAGACACTGGTGGGAAAAGAGTCAACAGTACAAACCATTTATCAGTGACTTTGAAAATAATGGCTCATTCTTTAGTAACCAAAACAATTATTTTATTAACTGAAGGCTGTATTGTTGGATGTGCCACCGCAGAAGACCCCGCACACTTTAGTGACAGTACCACTATATGGAGGAATTCTGGGCCATATTAGCATCTGTCCTTTATCATAATGAGTTTGGGCAGGGGTGTCCAATCATGTGCCATGGAGGGCCAAGACCCTGCAGGCTTTACCTCCAACCAGTGTCTTCAACAGCAGATTCCACAGAATTTCTTTCCACTTACTGCTGATAAGTGACAACACCTGCTGAAAAGACTGGGTAGAAGAGAGAACCTGCAGGGTCTTGGCCCTCCATGGTACATGATTGGACACCCCTGGGTTACAGTTTAATGGGATTTATCATTTTAACACAAACTGCTTTATGGTTCATAATTCTGTTGACAGACTTACACCAAACCAAAAGTGATTTCTCAAACTGCTGGATTGTTCTTAACTTTTCCAATCTTTCAGCATTTAATTTATGCCACTTGGTGGTAACCTTCACATATAAAAAAAAGAGACACATCTTCCAAAACTTCAGAGGTTTATTGTCAGTGCAATTCCCAGTGCAATACTACATGAATGCATGTATAGTACATTGTTGATGCAGAGAATATATATTTCTACAGTACATGTATCTAGTAAATCAAGTATTTTCCATGTAACCTTGTGACTGCATTATTTTAATTGCTTTTAATCCTAGATCAAGTTTGTTTTGGCCTAAAATGCATCATCACTGTCAAATATATCTTATTATACCTAACTCAGTACTGTTTACTTTTTGAATATATATTTTGTGGCTAATATAACTCAGTGATCAAGTTGTGTCAGCTGATCATTTTTTGCCTCGACACCACCTCAGACTCAGTGCAGCTGGAGCAGCTACATGACATGATGTCTCAACAGTCGCTCCATGATTTTCACACAGATCAGAGCAATTTGTTGCACAGGAAATAAACGTTTCTATAAGATAAGATAAGATAAGATAAGCCTTTATTAGTCCCACAATGGGGAAATTCCAGGATTGCAACAGCATAGGGATAGCAACACTCAGAGCAACAATCAGAAGGCAAGAAAAAACAACATCTAGTAAACATATGGTCCATATATTCTACAGACATGCTTAAGCTCTATAACCACTGATCGTTTGTGAAGCTGGGGTGACATCAGTGACAGGCTGTGTTGAACGCCAGACCCACGGTTTGAAGCGGTAATTTTCCCACAACAGAGCCATCTGAAACACACACACACACACACACACACACACACACACACACACACACACACACACACACACACACACACACAGCATACATATTTTAGTACCTAAAAGCGATAACTTGCAGACATTACAGTGTAGTATGATGTACTTATAGCAAACTAGCATTAGCAACCATTAGCTTACTGTCATATATGATCGAGTTTGTATCCTCACGTCTTCGGCTCTCCCAGAAGCTGCAGTACTATTCCAGAGTGTTTCGTCTCGCTGCCTGTACCCTTGTCTGGCAGTCCTTTTTGGCATTTACGATGACAAAAAGCCACAGACCGAGGAGTCACCTTGTACAGCCGCCATGTTATGTTTTGCTTGGGTCACATGTTTTACGTCATGGGAGTGTGGCGCCGCCTTGCTGTAAAAAAAATCCCGCCCACCCCAGCTGTACCCAGCTGCAATGGAAACACAACCGAGGCCGAAACGAGTAATGGTGAGTCGAGTCGAGTAAGGCCAACTGGGGCTAGTGGAAAAGGGCCATTAGTTGTTCGTACCTTAGGTTTTGTAAAGTTTAAGTCTCCTGTCAAATTATAATCATTGTCTCTTTATTTGAATACTTTTGTATATTAGTTGGGAGTTGATTGTTAATTGCCCTGTACTGTCATGAACTCCCCGTGTGCTTTTCCACGGCGCACGGAGGAGGGGTGAAAGGATGAGGATTTATGCACTGGGTTCACCACACACACATTTATTAAACACCAAAACTGACAAACAGTTCCAATGCATACATTCCACAATGGCTCAAGGCGTCCTCCAGGACGCTCGACAGTCTAAGGTGAGGATGCCGGGGAAAACACACAGGACCGGAGATGTCCGAGTAAGTCCAAACAAAGCACCAAGTGGAACACAGTTCTTAGATGACGTTGACTAACACACAGCGATTAACGACCGCATGTCCAGTACAATGACCCAGCAATGCATGACTGGCAAAAGGCTCCTAAAGTACGCACATTGCTGGGGATGGTAAATTGGTTTCACCTGGGCGAGGAGCGAGGAGATGGCAAACGAGAGTGGGAACAGCTGACAGTAATAGAGAGGGGGCGTGGTCAGACCGGCATACAGTTAGACAGCACTCACACCAGCATGAGCCCAAGAGGCTGCTTCACCGCTGCCGGCCAGAAAGCAGTGGCTATGGGTACGGCAAAACACACAAAAATACATACTAACATACATATAGTGTGGCACCTAACCCACAGAGAGGCCAGGACCTGAGCCAGGGAAAACCAAGCCAGCTCGGCTCCTAACAGCCCCCCCCCCTTTAAGGGGTGGTTCCCAGACACCCAAAGTAACAGCCCAGACACCCCACCCCCCTTCCCCAACAGGAACAAACATCACGAACCTGGGTGGGGGGTAGGGGGAACAGGAAAGGTGGGAACACAACATCCTGCCCAGGGACCACAATTAACCCCCCTAAGTCCACGGGCATTGGGGTTCAGGAGGCCGCCAGAGTCACAGGCCCAGCAGAAGGCTCGGTGGATAGAATCTGGCTGCCTGCCGGAAAACATGGACCACCAGACCCGGGGAGTCAATCTTTCCGGCGGCATGCCCCCCCCCCCCCGCCATAAAGCCACCAAGACCAGGGAGGAGCAAAGAGGTCCAAGATGGATTCCGGCGGAGAAGTGTAGTCTCCGGAGTCCTCAAGCTGGCCGGCCGTGGCCACGACGACCTTGACCCAGGAGGGAGTGACACCCTCGGCGGTCCCGAAAAGGGGCCTCGTAGCATTCGCAGTGGGACCCGACTCGACGAGGGCTGCACCCATGGTGGACTTCAGCAGGAGCCTTGCTGCACCCGCAGTGGACCCCGACTGGGCCAACGCTGCACCTGCAGTGACCTCTGGCTGAGACTCGGCATCATCCAAGGTGACCCCCGGCTGAAGCTCTGCAGCAGCCACGGTGGACCCCGATTGGGCCAAAGCTGCACCCGCGGTTGACCCCGACCGGGCCAATGCTGCATCCTCGCTGGATCCCACGCTGGAGCGGGGGATCCATGATGGGTCTGAGCAGGAGCGCAGCACCCATGTCGGGCTGATCCTGGGGCACAGCCCCCACAAGGATCCGAAGCCAGCCTGCTGCACCCACGGCGACACAGCCTGCAGAGGGGACCACGCGACAACCTCAGACATTACAGGAGCTTGACCCGCGATGTCATCAGGCGGTGAGACTGGTTCCATGAGGACCCCTGGAGATGGTTGTTCCTCTCCGGCGACCCTAGAAGATGGCTCAGGAGTGGGAGAAGAAACAGGGTCGTTAGGCTCGCCGGCAGTGGCCGAGCCCTGCGAGGGAAGTTCAGATGCAACTGAGCACTGCGCCTGACTCTCCTCACCTAGAGCCAGACAAGATCTCTCCAATACTGCTATCAGAAAAACAAGAGAGAAAACTTGCCTGAGCTTGAGCTCCACCGCTGTCCAGGACTCCGTCGATCCTGACGATGAAGACTCGAGCCCGGCCTCAAGGAGATCTAGCTCAGGTTCCCAGTCCACTGTGAACGCCTCCGCAGCTGGCGAGATGGTGTTAACAGTCCCTTCATTCCCCTGCAGTGGCTCCAACACAGGGGCTCCACCTGCGTGGCCGCAGGGAAACACCTCTGTGCTGGCTCTGGAGCAGGATCCTCTAAAGCCACTGGCTCCTCCCCCATCCGACGGCTCTGGTCCAGGACCGACAGATGCTCAAGAAAATATGGAGGAGACACAGAGGAGGTAGGAAAAGAGTTATAAGCTGCAGCTGGAGGGAGGAGCCCAGCGGACTGCTGTAACTGGGCCCCTCCCCCAGGAGACAGACAAGGTTTATTATTATCAAAGTGAGTTGAATGAAAAAATACTTGCCTGTCATCCCGGTCTTTGATGTTGACTGCTGCAGCTGACAGGCTGTCATCCCTCTCTGTGTCCACGGGGATGTGGCCATCTTCAATGGGTGGAGGAGAAGCCGTCTCCCTGGTAATGGAGGTGGGCGTTCCCGAAGCGGCCCCATCTAGCCTCACAGCAGCTGGGAGGATGGTGGCAGCTGACGATGAGGGGGGCTTCCCCTGGCGTTTCCATGCAGGGCGACACTGTCTCTTGTTCTCTGGTGCAAACCATGCCTGAGCGAGAGGAGGGTCGGGCGAAGTGTCACAGTTTGCAGATTACCGGACCTCTGTCTCGACATCGTGGGGAATGCCAGACCCAGGAAAAAACGCTGGATCGAGCAGACTGTGGAGAGCAGGTTGGCGAACTGTGGGTAGGTCCATGACCCAGGATGCACCTCCAAGATCCCTACTGCTCCATCCAGGCTTTCCAGCGTCTTCTTTGGTCCTCGAGTTGTGAGGGCTTCATTCATGAAGCACAGGATGAATTCAGCGGCCCATCCCTCCTCCACCGTGGGAAACCCAGCTGCCATTCCTCTTCCTCTGCGAGACCGGGACATGACGCTCTCCAGAAACAGGTTAGTCCAGAAAAACAGTTCACTAAGAAAAAGTGATGTGTGGGTGTAACCCGCTAAATCCTTTTATTCGGGCTGGGTCATTCTGTCATTAACTCACCATGCCCTTTTCCACGGCGCACGGAGGAGGGGTGAAAGGATGAGGATTTACATGCTGGGTTCACCACACACGCATTTATTAAACACCAAAACTGACAAACAGTTCCAATGCATACGTATATTCCACAATGGCTCAAGGGGTCCTCCAGGACACTCGACAGTCTAAGGTGAGGATACCGGGGAAAACACACACAGATTATACTCACAGGACCAGAGACGTCCGAGTAAGTCCAAACAAAGCACCAAGTGGAACACAGTCCTTAAATGACGTTGACTAACACACGGCGATTAAGATAAGATAAGCCTTTATTAGTCCCACAACGGGGAAATTCCAAGATTGCAACAGCACAGGGATAGCAACACTCAGAGCAAAAATCAGAAGGCAAGAAAAAAAAGCAAGAGGAGCTAATATACATATGTACATATTACTATAAATATACTGTATATATATATATATATATATATATATACACACACACACACAGACACACGATTAATGACCGCATGTCTCATACAATGACCCAGCAATGCATGGCTGGCAAAAGGCTCCTAAAGTACACACATTGCTGGGGATGGTAAATTGTTTGCACCTGGGCAAGGAGCGGGGAGATGGCAAACGGGAGTGGGAACAGCTGACAGTAATAGAGAGGGGGCGTGATCGGACCGGCAGACAGTAAGACAGCGCACACACCAGTGTGAGTCCAAGAGGCTGCCTCACCGCTGCTGGCCAGAAAGCAGTGGCTATGGGTACGACAAAACACACAGAAATACATACTAACATACATACAATGTGGCACCTAACCCACAGAGAGGCCAGGACTGAGCCGGGGGAAACAAAGCCGGCTCGGCTCCTGACATGTACATTACTTGTGCTGCCTTATATTTAACTAAATCCATGAACTTTATGGAATGTGACTTTAAAAACGAGTTGGTATGGTCTCTATATCCTACATTATTTATCATTCTTATAGCTTTTTTTTTTGTAGTGTGCATATTGGCTGTAGGTTGGTCTTGTTGGTGTTTTCCCAGACCTCTACACAGTAGTTAAGATATGGTAAATACAGTGAATCGTACAGTAAGAACAATGATTTATAGTCCAAGATGTGTCTTGTCTTCCCCAGTATCCCTACACATTTTGCCAACTTGGCCTGGATGTGACTGATGTGAGGTTTCCAGCAGATTTTATTGTCTAGCGTCACCCCCAGAAACTTATTTTCCTGTACTATTTCAATGTTGGTATCATCTATTGTTACCATTATTTCATGATTTATTTTATAATTTCCAAACAACATAATCTTTTTTTTTTCCAGATTTAGAGATAATTTATTTTGTTGAACCACTGTGTTAACCTTTTCATTTCTGTTGTGACCACCTCTAAAACCTGCTGCAAATTCTCACCAGTGCAAAGGATATTTGTGTCATCCGCAAACAAAATAAATTTCAGAATTTTTGATACTTGGCATATGTCATTTATATATAAGAAAGAGTTTGGGTCCCAAAACTGACCCCTGAGGCACACCAAAAGAGATGTCCATGAAGGGTGATTTGTGCTCAACTATTTGTACAAATTGTTGTCTGTTACTTAAATAACTTTCCACCCAACTCAGTCCGACCCCTCTTATCCCATACATTCCAATTTCCTCAGTAGAATTCTGTGATCAATGGTGTCAAAAGCTTTCTTTAAATCTATAAATACTCCTACAGCAAACTTATTTTTTCTACACAACTAGTAATTTCTTCTTTGAGTTTGATCAGTTTCAAAGATGTAGATTTTTCCGCTCTAAAACCATACTGACTGTCTGTATGGAGGATGTGTTTTTCAATGAAATCATCCAGTCTCTTAGTGAAGATTTTTTTGAGTATTTTGGAGAATTGTGAGAGTAAAGAGACCGGCCTGTAATTTGTGAAATAATGACTGTCTCCTGTTTTGTATAGTGGTATTACTTTTGCCATTTTCATTTTGTTTGGAAATGTACCAGTTTGAAATGACAGGTTACAGATGTGGGTGAGTGGTTTAACAATTCCTTCAATTACTTTTTTCACTATTGTCATATCAATTTCATTCCAGTGTGTTGATTTTTTGCTCTTAAATTTACTCAAAGTCTCAATAATTTCCTTTTCCGTTACTGCACCCAAAAAGATTGTGTTTGGATTTTTATCTTCTATTTCATTTACAGAACCACTATCATTTGTTTCTGGTGTTGCTATTGTTTTGCTAATTCTGGACCAACGTTTACAAAAAATTTATTGAAACCACTAACCACATCCTCCATATTATTTATCAACTTGTCATTTTCAATAAAATATTCTGGATAATTTGCATTCTTTGATTGGTTACTATTAATCCCATTTAGCACTTGCCATATTCCTCTTAAGCTATTCTTATTATTCTCTAATATTCTGTTGTAGTATTCTTTCTTTCAAGTCCTCATTATATTAGTTAGCTTATTTTTATATCTTTTATATTTGATCTAAACCTCTACCATTCTACATTTAATGGATTGTTTATATAATGTATTCTTCTTTTCACATGCATTTAATAGCCCCTTGGTGACCCATGGGATATTTTTGTTTTGGTGTCTGTCACTGTATTGTTTTATACGACAGTTTTTATTGTACAATGATTGAAATATTTGTAAAAATTCATCAAATGCTTTATTCATATCATTTTTGTCACAAACTATCTTCCAGTTTTGCATTAATAATTCCTTTGCCAGTAAATACATAGATTCTTCACTTCTTGTTCTTTTATATGTAATATTTTTTGTATACTTTTTCTTCCTATAATCACATTGATAGACAACAAAAATCGGCAGGTGGTCACTGATATCATTTGATAAAAGACCACTCACAATATCATTTTCCATAATGTTTGTGAATATGTCATCTATTAATGTGGCACTGCGTGACGTGATTCTGCTATAGTCTGGTGATTGTTGGATGTAAGCCCATACTGTACACCGTGTTGATACATTCTTCTGTCAAACTATGTAGTTTTGAATCAATAAGATCTGTACTGAAATCCCCACAGACACTTCACCTTCCAAATAAAAATGAAATAAAAAAAAATAAACAACAAAGCTGGGATTCAAACCCAAGTCTCCCACTTGCAAAGCAGATATACTACCGCTAAGACATCACCTTAGTTGCAATAAATAGCCACTATTTGTCAAAAATACATCAATGGCAGAAACGAGCTCAAACTGTTCCCAAACGGGAGGAGTCCGTGTTTTTGGTGCTGGCTCCATCTGAAAATTGGCTGTTACAAATCCCTTACACCAGGGGTGGGCAATTAATTTTCACAAGGGGCCACATTACAGACTGGGACTATTGTGGAGGCCTCCGTTGAATAAACTGAACTCACTTCTGCTTATTAATATTAATTTTAGCACTCTGTAAAAAACTTGAAATTGTATAGTTTGGATAAACTTTTACAGGTAAAAGTTGATTTACGATTTTGCAGTTTAATTAACAATGGCAGCAATTTTCAACAAAATATGCATTTTTGCAATATTTCAAAGACCAACATTAAATCAACTTTATACAATTTACTGCTGTTATTCTGTTTACAGTTAATCACCACATTGCACATTTTTAGTTCTTTTTTCATGTTCAGTTGGAAAAATCTAGTCTGTTTTGAGCTTGAACAAGTGCACTAAAGTCAGGCAGAATGTCAGAGGAGGATATGCAGAGGACAGCTGACAGGTGATTATAAGTGAGAGGGGATCTGTATCTTGACTTGTTGAATTTCATCACAGAACACTTGTTCACATGTGTAGGTCGATCCAAAGAGAACTAACATCTTCTGAGCATGCCTCCCCATGTGTGAAAAGTTCTCCTCTTTAAGAGATGAATAAAAAATCCAGGAGTGATACTGACTTCAAACGCTCTGCAATCAGTGTGTCAGACTGCAAGTCAATCAGTTCAAGCGGAGTATCACTGGGTGCATATCCACACTGCAAGTCAAGGGTTAGTTACACCATCAACAACATGGTTAGCTTTTAGAATGCACTTACACAATACCTCCTGGTGTATAAAACAGTGTAAAAATACTAATTTCTGTTCTGGATTCATTTCAGTCACCTTATCTTGCATTCGCTTCAAATGTCCGATATTTCTTCCCTGCCAGATGTGGACATCTATCAGTTGTAACACCTAGCAGTTTGTACCATTTCAGTTCTAGCTTGTCCAAATACGCATTGACCTCCATGAACAAATCACTCCCCATTGTCATCCCTTTCATTGCTCCAGATTTCCTGCGATGTCCTCAACCCTTCTTGTTCCGTTTGTCTGGAGAGGGGTATATTCTCAAATGCTTCTTCTTCCTCACAACATATTAGCGCTGCAGAGTCCACCAAACACTCCTTGATAACCTCCCCATCAGAAAATGGCTTACCGTTTTTTTGCTATTTTGTGGGCTACCACAAACCCAGTTGACTCCTGCATCCCTGGATGTGTAAATTTTAGTAAAAATTCCCCTGCTGCTTTCTTTTCAGCTCCCCCTCAGTAAAGTTCTTGTATTTCTCTGTGTTTCGTCTCATGGCAATTCAAGTTGTAATCCTTAAACACTACAATCTGCTCTCCACACACTAAGCACACGGCTCTACCTTTGACTTCAGTAAATAAACACTTTGAAGTCCTTCTTTTTAAACAGGAGGTGACATTTTTGAGGGCTAACAATGTCGGTTCCACCAGCAGTGTGTACTCCCATGCAGCGGGCCCAACCAACGGTGCGTAAACTGAAAAAAAGCTATCGCCTTCAAAATAAAAGCAATGCGG
Source organism: Pholidichthys leucotaenia (assembly GCA_020510985.1). Lineage (NCBI taxonomy): Eukaryota > Metazoa > Chordata > Actinopteri > Cichliformes > Pholidichthyidae > Pholidichthys > Pholidichthys leucotaenia. Next base: position 72,550,301 of record CM035836.1, read on the forward strand.
TTGTGACGAGTGCATTATTCACATTTTAATTCCTAATCTTCCATTGTTTTGGCGTGGGCCGGTCAGGACCAGGCAACGGGCCGGATGTGGCCCGCGGGACGTAAAATGCCCAGGTCTGCTTTACACAGTCAAACATGACAAAACAAAATGTGAGGGATGGGGAACGGCTTCCTAACCAAGTCACGTGGTCCGACGTCAACACATACGTCACGAGTCACGCCTCAAAACACACTTCGCCAAATATTTCCGGGATAAGATCGGATCACCATTCGGAGCACCGGTGCCTGCCTGCCCATCACTAACTGTCTCCTTCTCAATTTACATACAGTAACAAGTGAGCTGCTCAGGATTTGACTTTCCATTGCCCATGAGCTGCACTGTTTTTTTTTTCTTTAAAAACAAATTGTGTGAACTGGAGTGCTGTGTTTGGGTCTTTCATTATGCCATGCAAATATACCAATAGCTTGGTTTCAACTCAACTAATGGGACCTGTAATGTTTGGTTTTGGTAAATTGCTGCTTCTGGATCTTCCTTTGAATAAATAAACATAATTAAGGAATCAACATTTGACTTCTGTGATTCAAAGGACATTGTTGTCTTCGCAAATATGTTGTTAAATGTGCAAATTACCCAGGGTTCTATCAGTCATCCTGACACATGTACATCATTAGTGAGTGTTCTGTTGAATCTCTGCACCATTGAACAGCAGTCAGAAAGTTCATCGAAGTGGGACAGTATCACAAACATGACAGAGGAGGTGGGTTTTTACTTGCAGGTAACCAAATTTACTTCTATTTGTTTCAGACTGATTGGAATTACATTTTAGCTTATTTATGTTGCTTCATAAATCATCTGTATAATGTGGATGGATACATCCTGCACCTTTGCAGTCAAATGGAATTAAATTACATTTTAAGTTTTGATTGAGATGTTTTGCAACGTTTTGTCAAAATTGTCAGCAATTGTCAACTGTTTCCTGTGTGTGCAAATTTACACATTTCATTAAGTTGGCATTGCCAATAGTGCTATGTAAATTGCAACAAGGGGATTAGAAATTTAACTCATTTCATTATGTATATAGTGCAGCAGTTAACTTTCAAAAGTGGATACAAGCACCAATTTTGCTTCAAATACTCCATAAATACGACTGTTTTGAAAAAAACAAAACAAAACAAAACAAAACAAACAAACAAAAAAAAACATGGGCCACTTGAAATCCACTTCTGATTTCAAGATGGCCGCCATTTGCATGTGGACTTTACTATACAATTTCACTACATTGACCAGTTGGGATGATCTTGGTGTCTAAAATTAGGTTTTAAGTATGGGAAAGCCAAAAAATTTAGTTCTAAACCAGTTTCAAATTAGTTCTGATTCAGTTCTACATGATCCAAATGTATATTTTAATGCCAGGACCATCATTATAGGGCAAGTCTATGCATTTTTATTAAAATAATTAATAGTTCTGTACCAGATATGGTGGCCATCTTGAAATTGGCAGCCATCTTTAATTTCATGTGGCCCATGGGTTTTTCAAAAGACTTATGTCTAAGGAGTATTTGTGCCAAAATTGGTGCTTGTATCCATTTTTTAAAGATTCCCTTGAAATATTCAGTTATCTTCTGGACTAATACTGTGGACAGTACAAATGGCAAAAAGCAGATTTCTTTTAATAACTGCCACTCTTCTCTTCCTCTTTAGGGTATCTTCTATCTTTGGTACAGTCGATATGGAAGTCAGTTCCTCTTCCCCGTCCACCTCTTCCAATGATTCACTCCCAAAATTCCCCCACTGTGGTAATTTCCCAGACAGTCGTTCAGTCATAATTGCCTTCCAAGTAATTAGATATTCCTTTGTTTCCCCCCTCTCCATCTTCATCCTCTACCTGGGCTCTCAACAATGGTGGCGGCTGCGCACTTTCAAAACGACGAGACACACTGACATGTTTACATACCACATGGCAGACATTGAGTTGATTGGGATTTTGGGGTAACTATGTTCCATTTTGATCTCCCCAATAATGAGACAGTGGTGGATGTTATTTGCAGCACAGTTTTCCCTGCACAGAACTGCTTTCACATTCTAACCTGTGTGGAGCGGTACCTGGCTGTTGTCCACCCCATCACCTACCGGGGGCTGAGAAATGATTGTGCCGTCAGGATCAGGAACGTCACCATTGGTTGTGTTTGGCTGTTCAGCTATCTGTATGGTCCTTTAGTAGCACTGGCCAATGTTTCTGAAAGATCCATTCTTGTCTTTTGCTTATTGGGCATCTCCTTCTCTGTTGTCTCCTTCTGCAGCCTTTGCGTTCTCTGTACTCTGATTTGTCCAGGTCCAGGGGAAGGCAATAGAGGTTTTGGTCAAGTTGACAAATCAAAAAAGACAGCATTCTTTATTATTTTGACCATATTGACAATACTGACTGTCTGGCTTCTTGGGCTTACTGTAATTAATGTTATTTATAGCTCATCAGTGCTGGAGGGCAGTGTACGTTGTGTCATCTATTCTTCAGGGCTCTGGTTTGATCTTCTCAGCTGCTTGGTGTTACCTCTTCTTTATCTACGTAGGAGAGGAAAAATATGTTTCTCTTGTAATGGTGGGAAATGATCATTTTGATGAGGTGTGTCTTATTAGAAAGGATGGGTGTGCTGCACCATGAGTCTTCAATTCAATTCAATTCAATTCAATTCAGTTCAATTCAACTTTATTTATATAGTGCCATTTCACAACAACAGTCATCTCATAGCACTTTCAACTGTAGGGGATACCCCCACAATTTCAGAAAGACCCCAGCAATCAGGCGATCCCCTGTGAGCAAGTGCTTGGCGATGGTGGAGAGGAAAAACTCCCTTTTAACAGGAAGAAACCTCCAGCAGAACCAGGCTCAGGGAGGGGCAGTCATCTGCTGTGACTAGATGGGGGGTGAGGGGATAGAGAAGATGAAAAGAACAGACATGTAGAGAGCAAACAGCACGATGGGGACTCAGTCTATGGGAGAGAACAAACAGATGTTAATGACCAGCAAAAAAAAAAAAAAAAAAAAAATCATTGAGAGTGAGAAAGGAGTGATAGAAGCCCAGTGCATTATTGGAGGTCCCCCTGATGTCTAAACCTATTAGCAGCATAACTAAGGGAGGGTTCAGAGACACATGATCCCTCCCTAATTGTAGGCTATATCAAAAAGGAAGGTTTTAGACCTATTCTTAAAAACAGAGATTGAGTCTGACTCCCAAATCCAGATTGGCAGCTGGTTCCACAAGAAAGGAGCTTGATAACTGAAGGCTCTGCCTCCTATTGTACTTTTGGAGATTCTAAGTATTACAAATAATCCAGCATTTTGGGAGCGTAGTACTCTGTTAGGATAATAGGGTAATATCAGATCTTTTAAATAAAAAGGGGCCTGACTGTTTAGAGCTTTGTAAGTGAGAAGAAGGATTTTAAACTTAATTCAAAACTCTATGGGAAGCCAATGAAGGGAGGCCAGAACGGGAGAGATATGATCTCTCTTGTACCTGTTAAAACTCTTGCTGCAGCATTTTGGATCAACTGAAGACTTTTAAAAGATGTTCTAGGACAGGGGTGGGCAGTGAGGGCCATTCCACTGCAGGTTTTTTGTTCCACCCAGTCTCTTCAGCAGGTGTGTGCTCTGATCAGCTTCAAGGATTGCTAATCATTGAAAACACCTGCTGAAGAGACTGGGTGGAACAGAAAACCTGCAGTAGAATGGCCCTCCATGGCACATGATTGCCCACCCCTGTTCTAGGACAACCTGATAATAAAGAGTTACAATAATCAAATCTAGAGCAAACAAAAGTGTGGATCAATTTCTCAGCATCACTCTGAGACAAGATGCTCCTAGTCCTGGCAATATTACGCAAATGATAGAAGGCAGTCTTAGAGAGCAAATTTAATGTGTGAATTGAAATACAGATGTTGATCAAAAATAACTCCAAGTTTCCTCACAGAACTATTAAGAGAAAGAGTAACTGCATCAAAACTAAGAGTTTGATTTGGAAGGGTATTTCTAAGGTTTTTTGGATCAACAAGAATGACTTCAGTCTTATCTGAATTTAACAGCAGGAAATTACAAGTCATCCAAGCTTTGATTTCTTAAGACAAGCTTCTAACTTGGCTAATTGATTACTATCACCTGGCTTCATTGACAGGTATAATTGTGTCATCTGCATAACAATGAAAATGTATACAGTGCTTTCTAATAATGTTGCCTAACGGAAGCATATATGAACTAAAAAGAATAGGGCCTAGCACAGATTCCTGTGGAAGTCCATGACTGAGCTTTGAGTTGAAAGAAAACTCATTAATGACATGAACAAACTGGAACCTATCAGATAAATAAGATCTAAACCACTGCAACAAAGTTCCATTAAGTCCAACATAGTGTTCTAATCTATCAAGTAGAATATTATGATCAGTAGTATCAAAAGCCGCACCAAGGTCTAAAAGGACAAGTACAGAAACAAGTCCATTATCAGATGCAATAAGGAGATCATTAATCACCTTCACTAAGGCTATTTCAGTACTATGATGGATTCTAAACCCAGACTGAAACTCTTCAAATAAACCATTTCCCTGCAAATGGTCAAATAATTGTGTAGCAACAACTCTTTCTAAGATTTTTGAAATGAAAGTGAGATTAGAGATTTGTCTAAAACTCCTGGATCCAGCTTTGGCTTTTTGAGTAAGGGTTTAATTACAGCAATTTTAAAAACCTGCGGTACCGCCCTCCCCCCTGACTGCACAACAACCACTGCTGCCTCTAAAGACATCAAGTCCTGCTGCCCACTCCCCACTCCACCAAGGGACCAGGTGAGGACGGAGCTGAGGAAGATCAAGGCGAGGAAGGCGTCGGGACCGGACGGCATCAGCGCAAAGCTCCTCAAGTCCTGTGCAGACCAGCTGTGTGGGATTGTGACGTACATCTTCAACCTGAGCCTGAAGCTGGGGAGGGTACCATAGCTGTGGAAAACATCTTGTGTGGTACCTGTACCAAAAACTTCCCACCCCAAAGACCTGAACAGCTACAGACCGGTGGCCTTGACGTCCCACTTGATGAAGACCCTGGAGAGACTGCTCCTTGCTCACCTCCGCCCCTGGTGGAACCAGCGATGGATCCACTCCAGTTCGCCTACCAGCATGGCATTGGGGTGGAGGATGCGGTGATCTTCCTCCTTCACCGTTCTCTGTCCCACCTGGAGAAGCCCGGGAATGTGGTGAGGATCATGTTCTTTGACTTCTCCAGTGCTTTCAACACCATCCAACCGATGATCCTGAAGGACAAGCTGCTGCGCGCAGGGGTGGACCAGCACCTGTCATCATGGATCCTGGACTACCTCACGAACCGGCCTCAGTTTGTGAGAACCCGGGACTGTGTGTCCGACACGATCATCAGTAGCACGGGGGCCCCCCAAGGAACGGTGTTGGCTCCCTTCCTGTTCACTCTTTATACTGCGGACTTCTCACACAACACAACACACTGCCATCTACAGAAGTTCTCTGATGACTCTGCGATCGTTGGCCTCATCTCCAATGGAGATGAAGCTGAGTACAGAGGGCTTATCCAGGACTTCGTGGACTGGTGCCATCGGAACTGCCTCCAGATCAACGCGAGGAAAACTAAGGAGCTGGTGGTGGACTGCCGCAGGCAAGGACAACCCCTCACAGCACCAGTAAATATACAGGGAACAGACATTGAGATGGTGACATCCTACAAGTACCTGGGTGTTCATCTGAACAATAAACTAGACTGGTCACACAATACTGATGCACTCTACAAGAAGGGACAGCGCAGGCTGTTCCTACTGAGGAGACTCAGGTCTTTTGGTGTACAAGGGGCGCTGCTGAAGACATTCTATGACACGGTGGTGGCATCAGCCATCACTTTTGGAGTGGTCTGCTGGGGCAGTGGCATTACTGCAGCCGATAGGAAGAGACTGAACAAACTGATCAAGAAAGCTAGCTCCGTCCTGGGGCAGCGCCTTGATCCGGTGGAGGAGATAGGAGAGAGAAGGAAGGTGGCTAAACTGTCATCTCTGCTGGAGTCTGAGTTCCACCCTATGCAGGACACACTGAATGCACTGAGGAGCTCATTTAGCAGCAGACTACATCATCCCAGGTGCACAACCGAGAGGTTTCGCAGGTCCTTCCTACCAACGGCTGTCAGACTGTACAACCTAAGCAGGGCTGCTAACAGAGATAGCAAAAAGACGTAACAACCTAATAGTTTTTTGAATGCAAAAGATGCAATAGACTTACACAATGGTCCCCTCCGGCATACAACTAGGAAAATACCGGTAGCTACGGAGGGTGAGAATATGTATGGGCACATAATCATACCATGTAGGATAACTAAGTAGATGGTTGTGCTGTTTCATCCCATCTAGCAACAATGCTCTGCACTGTGTGTGTTTATACATCTACATATTTATTCCATCTAGCTACAATGCTCCGCACTGGGTGTGTTTATGTTTATATTTATATATCTATATATTCATTCCATCTAGCTACAATGCTCCGCACTGTGTGTTTATATATCTACATATTATTCCATCTAGCTACATTGCTCCGCACTGTGTGTTTATATATTTACATATTTTTTCCACCTAGCTGCAATGCTCTGTACTGTGTGTTTATATATCTACATATTATTCCATCTAGCTACATTGCTCCGCACTGTGTGTTTATATATTTACATATTTATTCCATCTAGCTGCAATGCTCCGTACTGTGTGTTTATATACTCATATATTTATCCCATCCAGCTACAATGCTCTACACTGTGTGTCTGTGTGTATATATATATATATACATATATATATATATATATATATATATATATATTTATAGTAATGTGTACATATGTATATTAGCTGCTCTTGCTTGCCTTTTTTTTTTTCCTTGCCTTCTGATTGTTGTGCTGAGTGTTGCTATCCCTGTGCTGTTGCAATCCTGGAATTTCCCCGTTGTGGGACTAATAAAGGCTTATCTTTTTTTTCTTTTACATGGCCTAATGTTAATGAAGAAGTGATTATTTGAAGAATAGAGCTACCAATAAATGGGAAGACTTCTTTAAATAACTTGGTAGGAATAGGGTCTAAAAGACAAGTTGTAAGTGCTGAAAATAAACCTGGGGTTATTCTTGTTCTCTTCTATTAATGCAGAATAATAACTTGTTCGAGCTTTTCTAAGAGATTTTTTTTTATAAATTAAAAGATGATTTCTCCAAGCTAAATAGATTTCATCTGAATTAGTGGAGCACCATTTCCTTTTTAATTGATGAGTCTTCTGTTTTAAGCTATGTGTTTCTGTGTTGAACCAAGGAGTTAGAAATCTCTGATTAGACTTTTTCTTTTTTAAAGGGGCTACCATGTCTAGAGTCTGATGCAGAGAAGCTGCAACACTATCTACCATGCTATCAATTACGGAAGGAGCAAGCTGTCTCTAGCTTATTTCCGTTGTGTTGGCACATGGCATAGAGGAAATAATCTGCATAAATTTGGTAACTTCATCTGAGAGGCATCTGCTGTCTGGTCTGACAGTACAGGGTTATGAGGAGACACTACCAGATTTTCTATTTCTATGCCATATGTCAGAACAAGGTCCAACGTGTGGTGGAGATTATGGATAGAATTTCCTACTGTCTGAGAAAACCCCATCAAGTCGAATATTGAATTAAATGTTCATCGTCGGCCTCCGTCGGTCTACGATGACCATGGACGTGAATCCTAAACGTCTACTCTGCTGGAACAGCACCGCCTGTGGCTGAGCAGGCCAATGTGCGAATGGCAGTCCCTGTCACACAGGTTGCACTTGTGGGTGGTCTCCGTGCTGCTGGGTCTGTGGCGGTTCTTCCTGTGGGTCCTTTTTTCATCTGCTGCAGCAGTCAGTCTCCCTTCACCCGCCTTGAGCTGTCTGGTCAGGGTGCCTCTCCATTTGGAGCGGTCCGTTGCAAGGTCCTCCCAGCGCTCTGTGTTGATCTCAAGGGCCTTCATGTCTCTCTTGCAGACGTCTCTAAAGCACAGCTGTGGGCGGCCAACGTCTCTCCTGCCAGTCGCCAGTTCTCCGTAGAGGACGTCTTTGGGGATTCTGCCATCCTCCATACGGTGAACGTGGCCTAGCCAGTGGAGCCTGCACTGCCTGAGTAGAGTGAACATGGAGGGAAGGCCGGTGCAGGACAGAACTTCTTTGTTGGGCACTTTGTCCTGCCAGGATATGTCCAGGATGTGGCGAATGCAGCGCAAGTGGAAAGAGTTCAGTCTCTTTTCCTGCCGGGCGTATGTTGTCCACGACTCACTCCCATAGAGCAGTGTGCTGATGACGCAGGCGTTGTACACTGCCATCTTCGTCTTGACAGAGAGTTTGGGATTCTCCCACGCTCGTGTGGTGAGGCGATCGAGTGTGAAGGCTGATTTTCCAACCCTCTTGTCGATCTCTGTATCAAGGGAGAGGTTGGACCCCAGGTACGTGAACTGATTCACGACCTCCAGCTCGTAGTCATCGATGGTGATGGTTGGTGGTGCTTCTGTGCCTTGCGCCAAGACATTAGTCTTCTTCAGGCTGGTGGTAAGCCCGAAGTCCTTGCATGCTTGGGAGAAGCGGTCCATCAGGGTCTGAAGCTCCTGCTGTGTGTGGGTTGCGACTGCAGCGTCGTCTGCGAACAGCATGTCTCTGATTAGAGCCTCACGTACTTTGGTTCTGGCTTTCAGGCGGGCGAGGTTGAAAAGCCTGCTGTCAGATCTTGTGTGCAGGTAGATTCCCTCTGTTGCTGTGCTGAAGGCATGCCTCAGGAGCATAGCAAAGAAAATCCCAAAGAGGGTTGGCGCAAGTACACAGCCCTGTTTCACTCCGCTGCGTATGTTGAATGGATCTGAGACGTTGCCGTCATGCTGCACTATCCCCTGCATGTTGGTGTGAAACGATTCGATGAGGCTTTGCAACTTTGGTGGGCATCCTATCTTTGGCAGGATCTTGAAAAGGCCCTCTCTGCTGACCAGATCGAACGCTTTGGTGAGGTCGATGAAGGCGACGTACAGGGGCATGTTCTGTTCTCTGCATTTCTCCTGGAGTTGGCGGATGGAGAATATCATGTCTACCGTCGATCGCTCAGCGCGGAAGCCACACTGAGACTCGGGGTAGACACGTTCGGCAAGCTTTTGTAGACGAACGAGAACAACTCGTGCGTAGACTTTGCCAACAACGCTGAGGAGGGAGATGCCCCTGTAGTTGTTGCAGTTGCTTCTCTCCCCTTTGTTTTTGTAGAGGGTGATGATCTTGGCGTCCCTCATGTCCTGTGCTACGGCACCTTCCTTCCAGCACTGGCAGAGGACGTCATGCAATGGTAGCAGTCGGGCGGTCTTGCAGTGCTTGGTCAGGTCGGGGGGTATGCCGTCGTTGCCGGGTGCCTTGCCAGTGGCCAAGCTATCAATGGCCTTGCTGAGTTCGTCGATGGTTGGCTCGGCGTCAAGTTCGTCCATGGATGGCAGGCAGTCGATGGCATCAAGGGCTGACGGTGTCACAGTGTTCTGTCTGGAGTAGAGGTTGGAGTAGTGTTCCACCCATCTCTCCATCTGCTTGTTCTTTTCTGTGATCATCTCCCCAGTGGAGGATTTGAGGGGGGCCGTCTTGCTCTGAGCCGGACCAAGTGCTTTCTTGATGCCATCGTACATACCACGGATGTTCCCTGTTATGGCAGCGGTTTGAATGTCTTGGCTGAGCTGAGTCCAGTACTCGTTGGCACAGCGCCGAACAGTCTGCTGAACTTTGCTTCTCGCAGCCCTGAGAATCTGGAGATTCTTCTCGTTTGGGTACTTACTCAGCAAGTGCTGAGCGCTTGGCTTCAATGACGGGGGTCATCTCGGTCAACTTGGTATCAAACCAGTCCTGTGACTTTGAGGTCTTCCTCCCAAAGGTAGCCAAGGCTGTGCGGTGAATGGTGTTTCACAGCTCTTCCCACTTCTGTTTTGCAGATTCTCCTTCTTGTGGCACACCAAGTTCCTTCTCAAAGGTGGAGGCAAACTGCTCAACAAGTTCTGGTTGAGCCATCTTGCTGGTGTCAATCCGTGCCTTTCCAGGCTGTCTAGCACGATGGAATTTCTTCAGCTGCAGCTTGACCTTGCAACACACCAATGAATGGTATGTGTCGCAATCTGCACTCTGGAACGAACGGGTGATTAGCACGTTCTTCAGTGAGGTGCGCCTGGTCAGGATCAAAACCAGCTGGTGCCAGTGCTTTGAGCGCGGATGTCGCCAGGAGACCTTGTGTTGGGGCTTGGTCTTGAAGAATGAGTTTGTGATGCACAGATCATGATATGTTCAGAACTCGAGCAGCCGCTGTCCGTTGTCGTTCATTCTGCCCACGCCAAATGGTCCAAGACAGGAGGGCCAGGAGTCATGGTCAGCACCCACTCTGGCATTGAAGTCTCCAAGGAGAATGAGTTGTTCAGAGTTGGGGATGATCCTGACAGTTGTTGTGAGATTCTTGTAGAACTCATCTTTTGCCTTTGGTGTGGCTGTCAGTGTTGGGGCATACACACTGACGAGGGTGACTGGGCCTTGAGTGGTGTTGAGGCGGAGGGTGAGGAGTCGTGCAGAGCCATTGCTGCCCGGTTCCACCATCTTCAGCAAGGTGTTCTTCACTGCGAAACCCACTCCGTGTTCCCTGTGTTCATCACTGCCCTTTCCCTGCCAGTGGAACGTGTAGTCCTTCTCTCTCAGTGTGCCTGCATCAGCCAACCGTGTTTCCTGGAGAGTGGCGATATCCACTCCCAGTCTCTTCAGTTCATTATTGATGATGGCAGTCTTCCTGGTGTCGTTGATGTCCTTGAGGTTAGCAGCGAGTCCTGTCATCATAGTGCGGACGTTCCAAGTTCCCAGTTTTAGAGTTGGTCTCTTTTGTTTTTTTGTCTTGCCTGGTACAAAGGTTCTCAGCCTGCTGTTCGGACTTCTCCTCATCCCCATACACCCAATGAGGAAAGCAAGCTGTGGCGGGACAACACCTTATTGGCTGGGGGCTGCCCAGCTTGAGGCAGGCAGTAGCTGTCCAGTGAGATCTGATGATCCCTCCCACCATCGGGAACAACCCCTGGCGCCACGCTCTACGCCAATTGAGTGGTGGCTTATAACCGGTAACTGTCATTCCCCGTGTTTTGTCTACACTAAAGGCGAAGCTGGAGTGTCCTCTCCAGTGATCCGGTGTTCTACCTTCCAACGTTGGGCGTTGGTAGGATTCAAGCCTGGGCAGGAAGATATGGAGGACAAGATGTTGTCCATGTAGCATGTCCCCCCTCTCCACGTCACTGATGAATCCAAAGGAACAGCAGGGCTGCTACAGTTTGGCACCAGCGCCGTCGCAGGAGCTGCCAGAACGATGTTGAGCACAACAGAGAACTGCCTTAGGGGCTCCGACTCCGGATTTTTCCTCAGGGTTGAGTCCCGAAGCCTTTCCCGTGACCGGGTGTGCCGCAAGGCAGCGGAGGTTTGAAATCAGGGTTTACCTTCCCCTAAATGGGCTGCTTTCCCAGGTTGACGAGCCACCATCTACCCAAAGCATCTAGTTTTAAGGCGCCAGAGATCTGCCCTCACCCCTTCTCCTATTAGTAAAAGCAGTTCCGCCGGGATTAGAGACTAAACCACACAGGCAGGCTAGGAGTTGGACTTAGTTGTCAGAGGCTTTTCGAGACGCACGCCATAAGGAGCATTTTATGAGCACTAGGAGCTTAACCCCAGTGCCGCTCCTGGCTATGACAACCTTGGAACCAAGGTTGTCATTAGGGCTGGGAACGATCCCTAATTTCCAGAATCGATTCGATTCCGATTCTTGAGATTCTGAATCGATTCGATTCGATTCCGATTCAATCCCAATTCGATCTGGGGAATTACCATTTTAATAGCCATTTTACTTCCCATGAAACAAAAATCTTTGAGACCTAATGCTGCAAATTGTACCAAGAATCTTCTAACTTTGTTAATTCATAAATTATCACATATAGAACTGACCCAAAATCAGTTACAATAATGCACTTTTTATTATTTAACTTATCATTTCATAAAGTGCTCACAGGTGCTTTCTTTAGTGCAAAGGGTGTGTCGTGTCAAGTTAACCACCCAGAGTAAGTAAACAAATTCAATGCATGAACCATGCATTCATAATCTCATTGTATTTCAGTCCCTCCAGGATTTTGTCAGCTGTTTTTGTGATTGTTGTGGTCCAAAAAGCCTGGATTTGTGGGAGCTTTTCCAAAAAGTTATGCACTTTAGAGTTTTTTGCACTCCAAAGTTGTGTGAGGAAGTACAGATTTTAAAGCAGCTGCTTTTTCCATAGTTTACAGTGATGCTGTTCTATGTAACACCACAAGAAAAGTACAGGATTGCCAAAAATTTCTTGTTAAACAGTGATTTATTTAGAATTAAATGCTCAGTAAAATTGTAAAAAAAAAAAAAAAAAAAAGACCAATATTGTGTTCTTGCTGAGAACTTTAAAAAAAGAAATAAAAGAATTTGTCATTACAACAACTAAATTGCATTGAATGCATGATAGTGTGGAGAAAGTGATGGCAAGCACCTCTTGAATATTGAAGGTCTTTCTCTGTGCTGAAATCCACCATGAAGCAGGGATGCTCCTCCACTGACAACCTCTGACCTTCAGAAGTCTAGTGCAGGATGATGCTTCCAGGTCCTTCCACACATCTGAAGGCAGATAAAAAGAATAGATTTCACAGTAAAATTAACATTCATATTTTTAGATCGCCACACCACAATAGGGTTTAATAATTTAGGGGTTTTTTTTTAATTTTAACTACAATTAGACTTTCAATGTTGGAAAAGGGTTTCAGTTCATTTCCTGAGAAGGTTTGTTCATTTCAATTTAGTTCTACTGAGTAACAATAGCTTGTTTGTACTGCAGCCTTTATTAATTTTATTGTGATTTAGTTCTCTTCACATCGCTTAAGTGGCAGAAGTCCATAATCTCATAAAATATACCTTAATTCTGCATTTATTCACAGCGCTTAACCAACAGTTCTCTCTGTGTCAATAGTTTGTAAAAGAAACCATCATCATGCCAGATAAATTATTAATTGACGACATAAACGTTAAAAACAAACAAATATTATACTTACAGTCTCAGCAGCAGCTCCAAGTCTCTGCTTCATTCACGGTTTCAGTCTCCGCATTTTCCCTTTATCAGTCGTCAACTGAGATGTTCCAACACAGCGCTGCAACGGAGTAAAAGGTCCGTTTATATCCCCGCTTATATGAAAATATTCAGAAGCTGTTGAGGACAGTCTTTACGGTGACTTTTTGCTGCTAAATTAAGAGACGCACGTTATTAACTCCGCGTCATGTAAACACAAAAGACGTGTGCATGCGCCGCAGGGAACACAGAAGTTTTATTTATGAAAAATATTCAGAGCTGTTGAGAACAATCTTTACGGTGACTTTTGTTGCTAAATTAGAGACGCACGTTAATATCGCCGCTCGTGGTAAACACGAAAGAGCTCGCGCGGCAGGAAAACTCTTGCCGGATGAGAACCGTTTTAACACCACAGAAGAAGAACTAGCATATCTTTTAGCTTGCTAGCTCCGTTAGCGCGTCAGATGTTTATGGTTCTCGGCCGTTGTTCCTGGCTGACTGAACCCGGTTTCGACCCGATTATACTCAGCAGACGTTCACAAACGTAAAAATATTATATTAAAACATATTAATATTAAAAGATCGATCCGCGGATTTTGTGGATCGATATCGCTCAGTCAAACATGTATCGATACATATCGATATATTGATCTTTGAACCCACCCCCTAGTTGTCATAGCCAGGACCAATTAAACCAATTAAATGCTATATTAAGACAATCACTGTCTTATCACCCTTATTGTCATTCAACCGTACAACCAATCATGTACAGCAGAACGAGATTGTGTTTTACCTATCTACAGTGTAAATCAACACACACCCCAAGTGCAGAATCAGAGGGCCGCTGCCCATGCAAGGCGCCGCCACAGAGTTCCCCTCCTCCATTCCATTTATTGCTGAGCACCAAGCTGGATGGCAGGAAGTTCCACTTTTTATATGGTCTTTGGCATGACCCGGCCGGGATTTGAACCCCTGCCTCCCGGGTGTGGGGCGGATGCTCTACCAACTGAGCCACCACTCTGGTGGTGGCTCAGTTGATGTAGATGCTATCTACATCTACATGTATATTAAAGTCCCCTACTGTAATTATTCGATCTGATTTCAGCACTAAATAAGCTAAGAATTTGACAAACTTGGATAAAAACTCTGAGTAGGCTGAGGGAGGACGTTAAACTATGGCTAATAAAATTGGGTTTAACCTAAAATTTCTAACATGCCCAATACTGAGGACCAGGACCTCAAAGGAATTAAAACATGTTTTTTGCTTTACATTAACTAGTAATTTGGAAAGGTAAAGTGTTGCTACTCCTCCTCCATGACCACAACTTCTGGGATTTTGACAGTTTAAATAACCAGAGGGATTTGATTCATTTAAACTAACATAATCATCTTGCCCGAACCAAGTCTCTGTAAGGGATATTAAATCAATCTGATGATCAATTAACAGATGATGGACTCGCAGAGACTCGGGAGCTAGAGACGTAATATTTAACAAACCGCATTTAATTTTAAATTATGAGGGAGGAAGAGAGGCCAAGTCATTAAATTTAGAGACTTCATGTTAATTTGAGTTATGGTGTGGGGGACCCCAGTCAGTACGTTCTCTACCCAGACTGAATGCACAGCAGGAGAAGATGCGTAAGAGCTGAGGAATGGATGTGTAAGGAAGCCTATGGTTTTCCCATGAGAATATGCATTCTCCTCCGGTCTGCATAATAATGCGCCGACAGGCTGGGTGACAAAGGGAATTGTCATTGTAGGTAGACACATATGTGTGCTTATGCAAACAGTGACAAAGGGCATTGTCATGGTAAATGAATGCATGTTAATGCAAACACCCCAGGTCGCCGGGCGGGTTGTATGGTATAAAAAGAGAGGTGCCCAAGACCTGGTTTTGAGGCTTCTTATTGTTGTTGATAAGATAAGATAAGATAAGATAAGCCTTTATTAGTCCCACAATGGGGAAATTCCAGGATTGCAACAGCACAGGGATAGCAACACTCAGAGCAATAATTTCGAAGATAAGAAAATAAGAGCAGTGAATATACAGTACATACGTACACAAATATACAGTGGGGCAAAAAAGTATTTAGTCAGCCACCAATTGTGCAAGTTCTCCCACTTAAAAGATGAGGACGTCTCCAATTTTCATCATAGGTATACCCTCAACTATGAGAGAACAAAATGAGGAAAAAAAATCCAGAAAAATCACATTGTCTGATTTTTAAAGAATTTATTTGCCAAATTATGGTGGAAAATAAGTATTTGGTCATAACAAAAGTTCAACTAAGTACTTGTTATATACCCTTTGTTGGCAATGACAAAGGTCAAACGTTTTCTGTAAGTCTTCACAAGTTTTCACACACTGTTGCTGGTATTTTGGCCCATTCCTCCATGCAGATCTCCTCTAGAGCAATGATGTTTTGGGGCTGTCGCTGGGCAAACGCACTTTCAACTCCCTCCAAAGATTTTCTATGGGGTTGAGATCTGGAGACTGGCTAGGCCACTCCAGGACCTTGAAATGTTTCTTACAAAGCTACTCCTTTGTTGCCCAGGTGGTGTGTTTGGGATCATTGTCATGCTGAAAGACCCAGCCACGTTTCATCTTCAATGCGCTTGCTGATGGAAGGAGGTTTTCACTCAAAATCTCACAATACATGGCTCCATTCATTCTTTCCTTTACACAGATGAGTCGTCCTGGTCCCTTTGCAGAAAAACAGCCCCAAAGCATGATCTTTCCACCCCCATGATTTACAGTAGGTATGGTGTTCTTTGGATGCGACTCAGCATTTTTTCTCCTCCAAACACGACAAGTTGAGTTTTTACCAAAAAGTTTCTATTTTGGTTTTCATCTGGACCATATGACATTCTCCCAATCATCTTCTGGAATCATATCGTAAATGCTCTCTGTAGCAAACGTTAGTACGGGCTCTGGACATGGTACTTGGCTTAAGCATCTGGCACTGCAAGGGATGTTTGAGTCCCTGGCGGCGTAGTGGGTTACTAGAGTGGTAGCCTTTTGTTACTTTTTGGTCCCAGCTCTCTGCAGGTCATTCACAAGGTCACTCCCGTTGTGGTTCTGGGATTTTTTGCTCAGCGCGTTCTCCATGAATCATTTTGACCCCACGTAAGGTGAGACATTGCATGGAGCCCCAGATTGAGGGAGGATTAGTCAGTGGTCTTGTATGTCTTCCATTTTCTAATAATTGCTCCCACAGTTGATTTCTTCACACCAAGCTGCTTACCTATTGCAGATTCAGTCTTCCCAGCCTGGTGCAGGTCTACAATTTTGTTTCTGGTGTCCTTTGACAGCTCTTTGGTCTTGGCCATAGTGGAGTTTGGAGTCTGACTGTTTGAGGTTGTGGACAGGTGTCTTTTATACTGATAACGAGTTCAACAGGTGCTATTAATACAGGTAACGAGTAGAGGACAGAGAAGCCTCTTAAAGAAGAAGTTACAGGTCTGTGAGAGCCAGGAATCTTGCTTGTTTGTAGGTGACCAAATACTTACTATCCACCATAATTTGCAAATAAATTCATTAAAAATCCTTCAATGTGATTTTCTGGATTTTTTTTTCTCATTTTGTCTCTCATAGTTGAGGTATACCTATGATGAAAATTGGAGACCTCTCTCATCTTTTAAGTGGAAGAACTTGCACAATTGGTGGCTGACTAAATACTTTTTTGCCCCACTGTATAAATATATATACACAGTGCGGAGCATTGTAGCTTGATGGAATAAACAGCATAACCGTCTATTTAGTTACCCTACATAGTATGAATATGTAACCATACGTATTGTCACCCTCCATAGCGACTGATATTGTCCTAGTTGTATACTGGAGGGGACCATTTGTGTAAGTCTGTTGCGTCTTTTGCATTCAATACTATTAGGTCATCACGTTTTTTTGCTATCTCTGTGAGCAGCCCTGCTTAGGTTATACAGTCTGACAGCTGTAGGTAGCAAGGACCTGCGAAACCACTTGGTCGCGCACCTAGGATGATGTAGTCTACTGCTAAATGAGCTCCTCAGGGCGTTCAGTATGTCTTGCATGGGGTGGGACTCGGACTCCAGCAGAGATGACAGTTTAGCCACCATCCGTCTCTCTCCTATCTCCTCCACTGGGTCAAGGTATTGCCCCAGGACAAAGCTAGCTTTCTTGATTAGTTTGTTCAGTCTCTTCCTATCGGCTGCTGTAATGCCGTTGCCCCAGCAGACCACTCCAAAAGTGGTGGCTGATGCCACCACCAAATTGTAGAAGGTCTTCAGGAGCACCCCTTGTACACCAAAAGACCTGAGCCTCCTCAGTAGGAACAGCCTGTGCTGTCCCTTCTTGTAGAGTACATCGGTATTGTGTGACCAGTCTAGTGTATTGTTCAGATGAACACCAAGGTACTTGTAGGATGTCACCATCTCGATGTCTGTTCCCTGTAAGTTTACTGGTGCTGTGAGGGGTTGTCCTTGCCTGCAGCAGTCCACCACCAGCTCCTTAGTTTTCCTCACATTGATCTGGAGGCAGTTCTGATGGCACCAGTCCACGAAGTCCTGGATAAGTCCTCTGTACTCAGCTTCATCTCCATTGGAGATGAGGCTGACGGTCGCAGAGTCGTCAGAGAACTTCTGTAGATGGCAGTGTGTTGTGTTGTGTTAGAAGTCCGCAGTATAAAGGGTGAACAAGAAGGGAGCCAAAACCATTCCCTTGGGGGTGGGGGGGGGGGGGGCGTGCTGCCGATGATCGTGTCTGACACACAATCCCGGGTTCTCACAAACTGTGGCCGGTTAGTGAGGTAGTCCAGGATCCATGATGACAGGTGCTGGTCCACCCCTGCGCACAGCAGCTTGTCCTTCAGGATCATCGGTTGGATGGTATTGAAAGCACTGAAGAAGTCAAAGAACATGATCCTCACCGTGTTCCCGGGCTTCTCCAGGTGGGACTGGGAATGGTGAAGGAGGAAAATCACTGCATCCTCCACCCCAATGTCATGCTGGTAGGCGAACTGGAGTGGATCCATCGCTGGTCCCACCACGGGGCGGAGGTGAGCAAGGAGCAGTCTCTGCAGGGTCTTCATCATGTGAGACGTCAGGGCCACTGGTCTGTAGCTGTTCAGGTCTTTGGGGTGGGAAGTCTTTGGTACAGGTACCACACAAGATGTTTTCCACAACTGTGGTACCCTCCCCAGCTTCAGGCTCAGGTTGAAGATATGCTCCGCAATCCCACACAGCTGGTCTGCGCAGGACTTGAGGAGCTTCGTGCTGATGCCATCCTGTCCCGAGGCCTTCCTCGCCTTGATCTTCCTCAGCTCCATCCTCACCTGGGTTTTAGTGAGGGTCAGGTTGGGGGGCTGTGTGCTAGGAGTGGGGGGGTGTTGGTGGAGTGGGGTGGGGACAGCAGGTCTAGATGACTTTAGAGGCAGCAGTGGTTGGTGTGCAGTCGGGGGTCCGGGGGGAGGGCGGTTTGTCAAACCTATTAAAAACAGGTTCAGATTGTTTGCCCACTCCCTGCCCCCCATGGCCTGGGAGGAGGTATTCTGGAGCCCAGAGATGGTTTTAAGGTTTCTCCAGACCCTGCCGACGTTGCTCTGTTGCAGCTTGTCCTCCATCTTCTTCCTGAAGCTGTCCTTGCCTTCTCTGATCTTCCTCCTCAGCTCCCTCTGTACGGACTTCAGCATCTCCCTGTTCCCCGACCTGAAAATCCTCTTCTTCTCTCTCAGAAGTGTTTTAATCTCAGGGTTGATCCAGGGTTTGTTGTTCGAGCAACACTGTATGCTCTTGGTGGGTACGGTGTTGTCCACACAGAAGTTGATGTAGTCCGTGATGATGTGAGTGAGGCCATCGATGTCCTCACCATGTGGATCGCAGAGCTGCTCCCAGGCAGTGGTTTCAAAACAGTCCTTTAGAGCGTCCATTGCCTCCTCAGACCATATCTTCACTGTGCGCATGACCGGAGGTTGTCTGTGTACTAGGGGTTTGTACACCGGCTGGAGATGAACCAAGTTGTGATCCAATCTCCCAAGTGGGGGGAGTGGTGATGAGGTGTACGCCTCCTTAGTGGTTGCATAGAAAAAGTCCAGTGTTTTATTGTCTCTAGTATGGCATGTGACATACTGGGTGAACGTGGGCAGAATGGGGGACAGTGAAATATGGTTGAGTTTCTGGGGGGGGCGGTGTGGGGGACCCAGTCAGTATGTTCTCTACTCAGACTGAATGGCAAGCAGGAGGAGATGCGTAAGAGCTGAGGAACGGATATGCAAGGCAGTCTATGGTTTTTGCATGAGAATATGCATTCTCCTCCGGTCTGCATAATAATGCGCCTACAGGCTGGTTGACAAAGGAAATTGTCATTGTAGATGTACTGTATGTGTGTTAATGCAAACAGTGACAAAGGGCATTGTCATGGCAAATGTATAAAAAAAATGAAAAAAAATGTAAAAAAAAAAAAAAAAGATGGCGGCGCGCCTAGACGCAGCGGCCCCTCTTGGCATCAGCGAGTGTGAGAGTTTTAATCATCCCAGACGTACATTCTGTAAAACTTACAACCGTGAGACCTTATTAAACATCAAGGTACTGCAGGCTACAAGAATCGCGGCGATCGGGTTGTGATTTGGACATTCTACGCCAGCATGGAATTTTGGCGGAGTCCCCGCTGGAAGCTACCCGGGAGAGGAGGAAGCGGAAGCAGAGCGAACGCAAGCAAAAGCGAGGAAAAAGGGCCGGGATCCGTGCTAGGCTAAAGGCTAACCCCTCCAGACCAGCGGTACCGTCGCTTCTTCTGTCAAACGTCCGCGCCTTCGAAAACAAGGTAGACGAGCTGCGTTTGCTGAGAGAAACCCAGAGAGAATGGAGGGACTGCTGTGTGTTTGTTTTCACCGAGACATGGCTCCACGATAACATTCCTGACAAGGCCATTCAGCTGGAAGATATGGCGATGTTCCGTGCCGACAGGGAAACGGCGAGCTCCGGTAAGAGCCGGGGGGGTGGGCTATGCATCTATGTTAACAAGAACTGGTGCGTTAATGCCACGTTAGTGTCTAAACACTGCTCTCTGTTGGCGGAGTTCCTTATTGTTAATTGTCGGCCATTTTATCTGCCGAGGGAATTCAGCAACGTGTTTGTAGTTGGTGTTTACATAGCGCCGAGCCCTAATCCTAAAGCTAATGCTAAGAAGGCACTCGGGGTACTGCACAATGCGATCAGTGAAATCCAAACGTCACACCCGGACAGTTTTGTGGTGGTTGCGGGGGATTTTAACCACACCAGCTTAAAGACTGTGCTCCCCAAGTTTAAACAATGTGTAGACTAGAGGAGAGAATATGTTGGACTTAGTGTACACAAACACAGATGCATATAAAGCGATACCCCGCCCCCATCTCAGCCGTTCTGATCACATGTCCATGATGCTGGTGCCTGCCTACAAACCTTTATTGAAGCGCAGCAGGCCAGCAGTGAAACAAATCAGGATTTTGCCAGAGAGTGCAACCTCTGCACTGCAAGACTGTTTTCAGCACACAGACTGGAAGATCTTCAAAATAGCAGCCTCCCAGGAAGACAGGACAGATGTGGAGGAGTATGCTGATACGGTCACCAGCTACATTGCGAAGTGCACAGAGGATTTCACTACAGTGAAGACCATCACTATGTGGAGTAATCATAAGCCCTGGATGACTGCAGAGGTGCGCTCGCTGCTTACAGCCAGAGATGCAGCCTTCAGAGCGAAGGACAGGATTGCCCTCCGCTCAGCCAGGTCTGCGCTTTCAAAGGGAATTAAGGCGGCAAAGTGCGCCTATGCGGAGAAAATCCAGGGACACCTCTGTGACACTAGGAAAACCAAGCAGATGTGGCAGGGAGTTCGGACACTGACGGACTTTAAGTCTAGGCAGGGGGTCGATGATGACGACGCTTCACTTCCAGACAGGCTTAACAACTTCTTTGCACGTTTTGAAGCATCAAACTCGACAATCAGAGGGAGGGCCGGCCCACTCCCACCATTGGTCGGACCAGCTTTTACCATTAACACAGCGGACACACGGAGGACCCTATCCAGAATCAACCCACGCAAAGCTGCAGGTCCAGACAACATTCCGGGACGTGTGCTCCGAGACTGCGCGAGCGAGTTGGCGGATGTCCTGACTGACATTTATAACATCTCCCTGAGTCAGGCCATCGTTCCCAGATGCTTCAAGACCTCTATCATTGTACCGGTGGCAAAGAAACCAGTGGTGTCCTGTTTGAATGACTATCGTCCTGTTGCACTTACACCAATTGTGATGAAGTGTTTTGAACGGCTTGTCAAACTACACATCACAGCCTGCCTCCCTGCATCACACGACCCGCTCCAGTTTGCATATCATTCAAACCGCTCCACGGAGGATGCTATAGTCACCACCCTACACTCTGTCATCACCCACCTGGACCAGAAAGACACCTACGCCAGACTCCTGTACATTGATTTCAGTTCAGCATTCAACACCATTATTCCCCAGAGACTGATAGAGAAATTACTCCTTCTCGGTCTGAACACCGCCACATGTCTCTGGATCCTGGATTTCCTGACTGAGAGACGTCAGTCTGTCCGGGTTGGAAACAACATCTCCAACTCTGTCACGCTGAGTACCGGAACCCCTCAAGGCTGTGTACTCAGTCCACTGTTGTTTACACTTCTAACACATGACTGTGTATCCAAACATGAGGGGAACCAGATTATTAAGTTTGCAGATGACACCACGGTGGTGGGACTTATTCAGAGGGATGAGGAATCAATGTACAGGGAAGAAGTGAGAGACCTGGAGGGCTGGTGCAGGGAGAACCACCGTGCACTGCACCACCGTGCTGGGCAGCACGGTGGTGCAGTGGTTAGCACTGTTGCCTTACAGCTAGAAGGTTCCTGGTTCGAATCCCCAGGCTGGCAGGGGTTGGAACCTTTCTATATGGAGTTTGCATGTTCTCCCTGTGCTGCGTGGGTTTACTCCGGGGGCTCCGGTTTCCTCCCACAATCCAAAGACATGCATGTTAGGTTAATTGGCTGTTCTAAATTGTCCCTAGATACAGTATCTGTTTCCTATAGGCCCTTAGAATAGAGGGTTAGTACTAGTGAAAGCGCTTTGAGTGGTCTTTGTGACTAGAAAAGCGCTATATAAGTGTGGGTTAGTTAGTTAGTAGTTAGAACAATCTGGTGCTCAACGTGGACAAAACGAAGGAGATGATTATCGAATTCCGGCGGTCACAGCCTGAGCACGTCCCCCTCAGCATCGGCGGCCGTTTAGTGGAGAGAGTAGAGAACATCAAGTTCCTCGGAGTGCAGATCTCGCAGGACCTGACCTGGAGCAAGAATTCCTTGGAGATCAGGAAGCGGGCTCAGCAGAGACTACACTTCTTGAGGAAACTCAAACAGGCCTCTCTCCCCATCTGCATCCTCAGGACCTTCTACAGAGGTGTGGTGGAGAGTGTTCTGACATACTGCATTGCTACATGGTACTCCAGCTGCAGTATGTCAGACAAAAAAGCCCTGCAGAGGATAGTCAAGGGGGCGGAGAGGGTAATTGGAGTCTCCCTCCCCTCTGTCCCAAAACTTTTTCAGAACTGTTGTAGGAGCAGGGCACTGAACATTGTCAAGGACCGTTCTCACCCTCTGCATAAACACTTTGAACTTCTTCCATCTGGTAAACGATTCCGGAGCATCAGAGGCAGAACCACCAGACTGATCAACAGCTTCCTCCCACAAGCTGTCAGGATGCTGAACAGCTGACCCCGGAATCTCACATACACACTACTGCACCTATGGACATTTTGTATATTATAGTTAGTTTTCTTTTTCCCCAAGTATGTCTCAGGGAGGTGTGAAATGGATGGGGGGGGTGGGGGGTGGAGCTATGTGGGAGTGTGTCTTAATCATGCTGCTTCTTATATGGATGCCGAGAGAAACGCAATTTCATCTTGCCTGCTCTACAGTTGTATGTACAGCAATATGACAATAAAGTTTGATTTGATTTGATTTGATTTGATTTGTATGCATGTTAATGCAAACACCCCACGTCGCCGGGCGGGTTGAATGGTAAAAAAGAGAGGTGCCCGCGACCTGGTTTTGAGGCTTCTTATTCTTGTTGATGTTAGAGAGAGATTAATAAAGTCTGCTCTGCTCAGCCCCTGCCTCGCCTGATCATTCCTCTCTCTACACTGGTGACCCTTGATGCACAATGGAACTCGAGGCGAACACCCTGGAGCTGACCCGGACTGGAGGTGCCAGCACCGTGTGCGCCGTTTCGGTCAAACTCCAAGACTTTTGGCTACATGACCAAAGTTTTGGTTTCTCCACACCGAGGCCCAGTTCGTGCTCCGGGGAGTGACAGCGGATGACACCAAATACTACTACGTGGTTGCAGCACCGGACACATGCACAATTCTTAGCAGGTGGGCGAGCCTGCTCCAACAGCCCCCAGCCCACGACAAATCACCAACACTCTCCAAAACTGCGCTTACCCGTGCTACACAGTCTAGGACTGCAAGAGAGTGGAGACGAGCTCCGAGTGGGAAACAGGTTGGCGGTCGAATTAATGGAGAAGATGTTGGCGTTGATGGGCACAGATGATGGGCATTTCCTCTTTGCCCACCCTTTCATCTGGAACCTCCCGACAGCGGCCAGAGCAGTCCTTGCCATTCACCGCTGCAGGCCACGCGCAATTACCAGGTGCTAGCACAAGGCATGATCGGATAATCCTGACCACCAGAGTTTCGCTGTGAGCGCAGTGGCGTCGGAACCCAGCAAGACAGCCAGTGGAGGTGAGGAGCCAATGACAGTGGCCGCAGGAGACAAAGAAGCACCGGAGAGACATGCTCTTCTTCTACCACTGCCATTTTGGAGAAGACACACGTCAATGCGTGCCACCGTGCCAATTCAAGCACTCGGAAATGCCAGGGCCGGCAGTCGGTAGCAGCTGCGACACAAACAAACTGCTCTATGTGACAGACTCATGCTCGGGGAGACGGTTCCTCGTGGATTCCGGCTCCCAAAAGAGCCTCATCCTGCTGTCCTAAAAAGACCGGCTGGTAGGAAGTAGCGGCCTCGAGCTGGCGGCCACAAACGGCTCAGACATTAAGACTTTTGGTGAGAGGACACTGACTATATCCTCGCACAACCGCAAACAACCCCCAGGCCAATGGGTTATGCAAGCGTTTCCATAGGTCACTTAAAGCAGTGCTCAGGGCTTTGCTTATGGATGCAAATTGGGTGGACCGGTTACCGAGGGTTCTATTAGGGTTGCGTTCAGCACCTAAGGATAATTTGGCAGCCTCCCCAGCGGAGCTGGTTTTTTCCCAGCCGCTGTGACTCCCCGGAGAATTTTTGCTGGACAAACCAGCGCCGAATACCGATCCATCCCCACTTTCACTACATAGCGCAGAGGCAGGGACGGTACCCGGCCCGGTCCACCACTGTTTGCCCCACACTTTTGTGCCAAAGACCTTGAAGGATGCGTCGTTCGTGTTTTTCAGGCACGATGCCCACCGGACCTCGTTGCGCCCCCCCCCCCCCTCCCCGACGGCCCATTCAGAGTGCTGGAACCTGGGGAGAAACATTTTTGTGCTAGACTTGGGGGGGACTCAGAGAAACAATCAGTATAGACAGGCTTAAGCCCGCCTTCGTTTTTGCAGACGAGCAGGTAGCGTTGGCCCGAGCTCCTCAGCGCAGACGACCCCCACTGAGAACGCCCCAGGTAAATGACTCGTCAGCTCAGTCACAATGGTATACTGAAGATGCCCCCTCCCAATGTCCCCCCAAAGACAGAAGTGCCCCCAGGAGTGCCCCACCGGCACAACAGTGCTTTGGAGCCACCGACCCCCCATTACGGCCACTACAGATTGCGACTAAAGCCCACAGGGCATGAGGGTAAAGGCCCAGTCTGAGTTTCGGGGGGGGCGGTGTGGGGGACCCAGTCAGTATGTTCTCTACTCAGACTGAATGGCACGGCAGGAGGAGATGCGTAAGAGCTGAGGAACGGATATACAAGGCAGTCTATGGTTTTCGCATGGGAATATGCATTCTCCTCCGGTCTGCATAATAATGCGCTGACAGGCTGGGTGACAAAGGGAATTGTCATTGTAGATGTATGTGTGCTAATGCAAACAGTGACAAAGGGCATGGTAAATGCATGTTAATTCAAACACCCCAGGTCGCCGGGCGGGTTGTATGGTATAAAAAGAGAGGTGCCCGCAACCTGGTTTTGAGGCTTCTTATTCTTGTTGATGTTAGAGAGAGATTAATAAAGTCTGCTCTGCTCCAGCCCGCCTCGCCTGATCATTCCTCTCTCTACAATACCAACTTTTTGTTTAATCACTCTGGGATGCTTATACATAATATTTTTATTTACTTTGGAGGGAGCAGACAATAATTCTCTGATGGGGAAGACAGGGGCTAAGTTGAGGGGTGGCGGATGAAGAGGAGCTACAGAGAGGCGTGTAAGACTGCGACTCTGCTTCCTGGTCCAAATTCTGAGTTGTCAATGTTTTGGAAATTTGGATAAAAATGATGCCAGATTGTTAGATAAAAGAGACGCACCATCAAAAATGGGATGGATGCCGTCTCGTCTAATAAGACCAGGTTTTCCCCAAAATGAGTTTCAATTGTCTATGTAACCCACATTGTTTGCAGGACACCACACAGACAGCCAGCGGTTGAAGGATGACAGCGCTAAACATGTCATCACTGGTCAGATTTGGGAGGGGCCCAGAGAATACTACAGAGGCAGACATTGTTTTTGCAAATTCACACACCGATTCCACATTAAGTTTTGTGACTTCCGACTGCCGGAATTGGATGTTGTTAATGTCGGCGTGGATAACAATTGTGGAGTATTTACAGTTACTTTCAGCCAGCATTTTCAAATTTGACTCAATGTTGCCTGCTCTGGCCCCAGGAATGCATTTGACTATGGCCGCTGGAGTCTCTAGGTTCACGTTTCTGACTACAGAGTAGCCAATGATCAGAGTTTTTTCCTCAGCAGGTGTGTTGCTGAGCCGGGAAAAGCGATTAGAAACATGAACAGTTTGGTAGTGAACCGGAGCCTTGCGGCTAGGCTTCCTTCTCACCGTCACCCACCCAGTCTCCTCGCTGCTAAGGAGGACCGGAGGACCGCTAGCAGGCTGCTTTATGCTAAGGAGCTCTGCTGCAACTAAGGGGCATCCGACATTATTAACTGGCGCAGACGGTGTTTCAATGCAGCAAAGCCAGGATTCCAAATCAGACAACCTCGCCTCCAGCGCCTCAAAAAGACAACATTTATTACATTTACCGTTATCACTAAAAGAGGAAGAGGTGTAGCTAAACATCTGACAGAGAGAGCACACCAGAGGAGAAGGGGAAGGAGAGCTAGTAGCCATAGCTACTGGCTAACCTGAAGCTAACACACACACACCGATGAAAGATGAACAGAAGGCTAAAGAGGGTGATTAGATGACACTGAGTGTGCACACAGGTGCAAGAGGCTTGTTAAACAGAAGTGAGAGCTGACAGTAGATGGAAAAAAGTGATTAAAATACAATAAAAGGCAAAAAAAATCCTCAGGAGATTGAGGAGAGCTAACCACAGAGCAAAACATACAGACAGCCAGCAACACAGGAAGTAACGATACGTTACCACAGCAGGAACGTATCAAGTCAGACTTCTATTTATTTTCACGAAATATATAACTTTTTAAAAGTTTACACCTTTGCCATTGGGCAGATGGGCTCCTGTCGTTACCCTGGGGGGCGCCTACATTGTGAATGCTATTGTTGTAGGCAAGAATAGACTGAAACCAGAGTGGAGAAAGACCAAGACTTTAAAGGGTCAAAACCAAGTCAAGACAGAGACCAAGTCAGGCAGAGACAAAGTATAGATACAGTGGTGTGAAAAAGTGTTTGCCCTCTTCCTGATTTCTCATTTTTTTGCATGTTTGTCACAATTAAATGTTTCAAATCAAACAGACTTAAATATTACATTATAGGACCTGGGGGAAGTCAGATTATTTAGCACCTCAGACAGAGACAGTGAATAAGCATGGGAGAACAATGCCCAGGGAGTTCCTGGCGAGATAGCTGGAAGTAGTCAGGGACATAGGGGGTTGAATGCAGTAGAATGTAAATGTCATGCTGTGTGATGAGAAATTGCCATGAAACGTGTGAAGAGTGATTTGAGTGAAGAGAGGAGAGCTTGTTGAGATCATTCATTCTGTTCTGTGCTTGTGAGATGTGAAGTGTGTAATAAACCGTCTGTCCATGGATCTGCCTCTTATTTGACACACTCCACACTGGTGACCCAAGACGTATTATGGAACACGAGGCAAGAACCCCGGAGCCAGCCCGGTCGGGAAGCCCCAGCGATGCAGCAGCCATCCCACAGACGGCCCGGACTGGAGCCCCCAGCAACGCGTGTGCGGTTTCAATCAAGCTACCAGACTTCTGGCAGCACAACCCGCGCTCTTGGTTCCACCACACTGAGGCCCAGTTCGCCCTCCGGGGAGAAACGGCAGACGACACCAGATTCTACCATGTGGTCGCAGCGCTGGACGCCTGCACAGCTCAGCAGGTAGCGAGCCTGCTCGATCAGCCACCAGCCAGCAACAAATACGAGGCGCTCAAGGCTGCGCTCACCCGGCGCTACATGCTCTCGGAATGTGAGAGAGCGGAGAGGCTCCTGAGATGGACCGAGTTAGGAGATGGTTCGGCTGTCGACCTGATGGAGAAGATGCTGGCGTTAATGGGCACGGACGACGGGCACTTTCTGTTTGCCCACCTTTTCCTCCGGAACCTTCCAACAGAGGCGAGAGCGGGTTCTGGCCAATTTCACCATTGCTGGCCGCACGTGACTACCGTGCGCTAGCCAGGAGGCAGACAGGATCATCCTCACCACCAGGGCGATCCACAGTCAATGCGGCGGCGGCGGATTCCAGCGAGATGACCAGAGGAGGCGAGGAGCCACCGACGCTAGCAGCAGCGGGGGCCAAGGAGCGCCAGAGAGACACGCTCTGTTTCTACCACCGCCGCTTCGGAGAGAACGCACGCAGATGTGCGCCACCGTGCCAATTCATGCGCTCGGGAAAACACCAAGGCCGGCAATCGGTAGCAGCTGCGACCCTCGGTGAAGAGAACAAGCTGCTCTACATGACGGACGCGCGCTCGGGGAGGCGTTTCCTCGTGGACACCGGAGCCCAGAAGAGCATCATCCTGCCGACCTACGCCGACTGGCTGGCAGGATCTAGCGGCCCCGGGATGTTGGCAGCAAACGGCTCGGAAATTAAGACCTTTGGTGAGAGGACACTGATCTTATTTCTACAAGGCCGTACATACGAGTGGACTTTTGTCGTAGCAACACTAAATTACCATATACTGGGGGCTGATTTTCTGTGTGCACATGGTTTACTGGTTGATGTTGCTAACAGGCGCCTGGTTAATGCACTGTCCTTTGACTCTCTCTCCTGTATAGCTTGAGCGACCCAGCCAACAGCACAAGCCAACGTCACAGCTCCAGGCGGTAAGTTCCACGCACTGCTCACTCAGTTCCCAGCACTCACGGTCCCGACGTTTTCCGCGGCCATCGCTAAACACGGGGTGGAGCACTTTATCACCACCACCGGGCCGCCCGTTTTTGCAAGACCTCGGCACTTGGACGCAGCTAAACTGGCCATAGCGTGCGAGGAGTTTGCCAATCTGGAAAGGTTGGGCATCATTAAGCGATCAAACAGCTCATGGGCATCCCCACTACACATGGTCCCTAAGGCTGAGGGAGCGTGGCGACCATGTGGTGATTTCCGCAGGTTGAACAGCGCCACAGCACATGACCGCTACCCGATTCCCCACATACAGGATTTTTCCATTCACCTCACTGGAGCATGCATTTTTTCCAAAATAGACCTGGTCCGCGGTTACCACCAAGTCCCAGTGCGCGCGGAGGATGTACCTAAAACAGCGGTAATAACTCCGTTCGGTCTATTCGAGTTCCTGCGCATGCCATTCGGGTTAAAAGGCGTGGCAGACATTCCAGCGCATGATGGATGCAGTGCTGCGCGATCTCCCGTTCATGTTCGTCTACCTGGACGATATCCTGGTAGCCAGTGCATCCGAAGACGAACACGAAACCCACCTCAGGACGGTTTTCCGGAGGTTGGAGGAGCACGGGTTAATAATCAACCCGGCGAAATGCCAGTTCGGCGTGACGGAAATTGATTTTTTTGGGCACCGCATCTCTCCGGAAGGAGCGAGCCCGCTGCCCAACAAAGTGCGCGGCGTGGCAGATATTTCTCGCCCTCAGACGGTCAGGGCGCTGCAGGAATTTTTGGGTTTGGGTTGTTTCCTTCCCCGCGTGGCGCAGCTCATGCAACCATTGTATGCCGCGCTCAAGAGACAGAAACCCGCGGATGGGGTCGAATGGACCCCGGAGCGAGAGTGGGTGTTCTTGGAGGTTAAAACAGCCCTGGCAAACGCCGCACTGCTGGTGCATCCGGACCCAGCGGCCCGGATAGCGCTCACCACCGACGCTTTAGACATGGCCATAAGGGCTGTCATAGAGCAGCGCGTTGCCGGGGCTTGGCAGCCGCTTGCTTTTTTCAGCAGAACTTTGCCCAACAGCGAATGTAAATACAGAGCGTTCGACAAGGAGTTACTGGCCCTCCACCTGGCCATACGCCACTTCCAGTTCTGGCTGGAAGGGCACAGCTTCACCACGTTCGTGGACCACAAGCCACTAACGTTCGCGATGGCCAAGGTTTCAGAACCATGGTCGGGCCGGCAGCAGAGACAGCTGGCCATGATCTCAGAGTTTACTACCGATATTCAGCATGTGTCGGGTAAACTGAATGTGGTGGCGAACTGCCTCTCGCGTGCCGTGGTGGCCCCGGTCTACATGGGGCTAGATTATGCAGCCATGGCCGCGGAGCAGATTAGCGATTCAGACGTGCGCGCGCTCCAGTCTGGACCGACAGAGTTAAGGCTGGAGAGCAGGGTGCTGCAAGACGGCATGCCCCCCCTAATCTGCGATGTCTCCATGGGACACCTGCGTCTGGTGGTCCCGATCGCGTGTTTGAGTCGGTTCACACTCTGGCACACCCAGGAGTGCGTGCGTCGGTCAAAATGGTGGGAGAGAAGTTTGTGTGGCCGAGCCTACGCAAACAAGTAAAAGAGTGGGCTGCAGCCTGCGTGGTGTGCCAACGAGCCAAGGTACACAGACACACGAAGGCTCCCTTGGAGCCGTTTCGGGTACCGGCTAAGAGGTTTGACCAAATTCACGTGGACCT
The DNA here is from genome assembly GCA_020510985.1 of Pholidichthys leucotaenia. Classification (NCBI taxonomy): domain Eukaryota; kingdom Metazoa; phylum Chordata; class Actinopteri; order Cichliformes; family Pholidichthyidae; genus Pholidichthys; species Pholidichthys leucotaenia. The sequence continues at coordinate 72,580,706 of CM035836.1, forward strand.
CGTGGGCCCCCTCCCGCCATCACAGGGGCGCACGCATCTCCTGACAGTGGTGGACTGCACCACGCGCTGGCCAGAAGCAGTCCCGCTGGCGGCAACCACGTCCGCAGATGTAGCACGCGCTTTTTTAACAGCATGGGTGGCGCGTTTTGGAGTCCCGTCGGACATTACGTCCGACAGGGGCCCTCAATTTGTTTCTGAACTCTGGTCCACGATGGCCCGCAGCCTAGGGGTTGCAATTCATCGCACAACCGCGTACAACCCACAGGGCAACGGATTATGTGAACGTTTTCATAGCTCACTGAAAGCAGCACTCAGGGCTTCACTGACGGATGCAAATTGGGTGGATAGGTTGCCGTGGGTTTTATTGGGGTTGCGCTCCGCGCCAAAAGAGGATTTGGAAGCTTCCCCGGCAGAGCTTGTTTTTGCGCAGCCCCTACGGCTGCCCGGGGAATTTCTGCCAGATAATCCCGCGCCGGACAGCTGCCCGTCTCAGCTTTTGCAGTGGAGCGCAAACACAGACACGCTGCCAAGCCCTGCCCACCACTGTTTCCCACGTGCTTTCGTGCCCAAAACGTTGAAGAACGCGGAGTTCGTGTTCATCAGACACGACGCCCACCGCCCGCCATTGCGCCCACCCTATGATGGACCGTTCAGAGTGTTGGAAACAGGGCATAGACAGACTCAAACCCGCCTTTGTAGGGGCGTACGAGCAAGTGCTGTTGGCTAGGGCCCCTCAGCGTGGAAGACCCCCACAGAGAGCTCCCCAGGGAAATGATTCGCCAGAGAAGCCACACGGACAGTGCGAAGTTCTCCCCGCCCCTCGCCACAGCTCACCCGCAGTCAGACACACTCCCAGCAGCCCCCCACTGACACAGCAGCGCCACAGAGGCGGTTAACCCCAGTTACAGCAGATATGGGAGTAGACTGAAGCAAAAATGGCATGTGGACTGATGTTCTGTCTTAAGATGCTGGGGGGGGGGGGGTATAGGACCTGGGGGAAGTCAGATTATTTAGCACCTCAGACAGAGACAGTGAATAAGCATGGGAGAACAATGCCCAGGGAGTTCCTGGCGAGATAGCTGGAAGTAGTCAGGGACATAGGGGGTTGAATGCAGTGGAATGTAAATGTCATGCTGTGTGATGAGAAATTGCCATGAAACGTGTGAAGATTGATTTGAGTAAAGAGAGGAGAGCTTGTTGAGATCATTCATTCTGTTCTGTGCTTGTGAGATGTGAAGTGTGTAATAAACCATCTGTCCATGGATCTGCCTCTTATTTGACATACTCCACAACATAAAGATTACTCAAGTAAACACAAAATGCAGTTTATAAATGAAGGTGTTTAATAATGGAAAAAAAATCCAAACCTATATGGCTCTGTGTGAAAAAGTGATTGCCCCCTAAACCTAATAACTGGTTGGGCCACCTTTAGCAGCAACAACTGCAGTCAAGTGTTTGCAATAACTGTCACTGAATCTTTTATAGTCCTGTGGAGGAATTTTGGCACACTCATCTTTGCAGAATTGTTGTAATTCAGCCACATTGGAGGGTTTTTGAGCATGAACCACCTTTTTAAGGTCATGCCACAGCATCTCAATCAGATTCAGGTCAGGACTATGCAAGTCAGCAAGTCTTCCAGGTCCTGAAGCAGCAAAACAGCCCCAGACCATCACACTACCTCCACTACATTTTACTGTTGGTATGATGTTCTTTTTCTCAAATGTTGTGTTACTTTTATGCCGGATGTAATGGGACACACACCTTCCAAAGAGTTCAACTTTTGTCTCGTCAGTCCATAGAGTATTTTCCCAAAAGTCTTGGGGATCATCAAGCTGTTTCCTGGCAAAACTGAGATGAGCCTTTATGTTCTTTTTGTTCATCAGTGGTTTTCATCTTGGAACTCTACCATGGAGGCCATTTTTCCCCCAGTCTCTTTCTTATGGTGGAGTCATGAACACTGATCTTAACTGAGGCAAGTGAGGACTGCCGGTCTTTGGATGTTGTTGTGGGATCTTTCGTGACCTCTTGGATGAGTCGTCGCTGCGCTCTTGGGGTAATTTTGGTCGGCCGGCCACTCCTGGGAAGGTTCACCACTGTTCCATGTTTTCACCATTTGAGGATAATGGCTCTCACTGTGGTTTGCTGAAGACACAAAGCTTTAGACATAGCTTTATAACCTTTTCCAGACTGATAGAGCTCAGTTACTTTGTTTCTCAATTGTTCCTGAATATTTTTAGATCACAGCATGATGTCGAGCTTTTGATGATCTTTTGGTCTACTTCACTTTGTCAGGCAGGTCCTATTTAAGTGATTTCTTGATTGAGAACAGGTGTGGCTGTAATCAGGCCTGAGTATGGCTAGAGAAATTGAACTCAGCTTTCCAAAGATGTGATAAACCACAGTTAATTTATGGTTTAACGGGGGGGGGGGGGCAGGCAATCACCTTTTCACACAGGGCCATGTAGGATTGACATTTCTTTACCCTTAATAATAAACCCCATTTAAAAACTGCATTTTGTGTTTACCTGTGTTATCTGTCTAATATTTAAATTTGTTTGATGATGTGAAACATTTAAGTGTGACAAACAAATAAAAAAAAGAGAAATCACGAAGGGGGCAAACACTTTTTTGCACCACTGTAGTTGTGCGAACTGTTTGGTAACCTTTTACGAAATCTGACAAAATCCAATCACCGTAATGTTTGTGAATGTTCCTCAGCATTCGCCACTCCTTGAGCTATACTAGCTTAATTTTCTGCAGCATTCATCAGAAACATTGCCATTTCTAAAAATCACACTCATCAGCTTTCTGTGAGATGCATGCTTTAACTGCTCACTCCGTGTTTTCAAATCAAGGTGTGAAAACAACCTTGATAAAAATCTTCTTTTACCCAATGTATGCATACCATTTAGGCAATGTCTTATTTTATTTTTTCAATGTATAAATTTTCTATATATGTTTGATTTGTGAGCAGTCATTTTCCAGACTCAATATTTACATGTAAATGTCTCTTCAGTTTGAAGGAATGTTACATTGTTGTTTTTAAATGTTTATGAATTACTCAGTGCATTATGAATTTCTGCCTTAGAACTACAATTTTATAACATGTAAACTGTGCTTGATAAATTCTCTATATTTTTTTAGTTATTGTTTATTTAGTCAAACAGCAGAGGTGTGTTGTACTTTTCATGGAAATTTATCTATCTCCTGTATGGTGAAAACTAAAATATAGCCCATATACACCAAAACTGGCTTTTTGTGAGTTTATCTCTCTAGAGAATAGTGATCACTACCGAGCAACAGCGGTGAGAGAAAGCTCAAAATCCAAACACTGTGAGCTCCTTTTATCTGACCCTGTTATTCAGATATCAGCCTAAACACAGTCAAAATCAGTCTCAGAGAAGGTCATCATGCCTTTCCACCTACAGTATCTGTCCTGTACAGGATCACAAGACATTTCTCTTCTACAGCCAAGGATGAATACTGAATGAGCATTAGCCATAAAAAAAGTCCATCACATACTGTGTAAAGCAGTTCTATAAAATGTAATATGTGAGATTTAAAAGTCTTTGCTGCAAGTAAAACAGTTTAAAATTTAATTTATTCTGGACATGAGAACGAAGGAGTGAAGGATGATTTAAGTGATTCACACTTTGTTTAGTTACAGTTATGAAGATTAGATGACCATTTCCCTTTTGAAGTTGTTTGTAGAAATTTATGAAGTTTTTACCTACTGCAGAAACGACATTCTGACGTCAGCTTTCATGTGTTGAAAGGGGGAAAAATATTTTTTGTTCATTCAGCTAAACTGAGAGAGCAAATAAATGAGTTTGCACAATTCGTTTTCTTTCAAGCCCAATTGCTGCTAATCTACATTTACAAATAACCACTGTATTTGCTTAATGTCCCATCTGTGCTTAATGTGAGTATGGTTTGGTCTCAATTTAACTAATGGGGTCTGTCATGTGATATTTTCCGGGGCTTGATGCATCTTCACCTCTGCGCCTTGTTTTGACTGACTCATGAGAGATGAAAACAATACTTGACAGCTGTGAATCAAAGCATGCAGTCCTTGCAAATGTGATTTAAAATAAGCAAAATATCTGATTCCATCCATCCTCCTGTGACATTCGCATCATTGTCCACTTCTTCATCTTCGGCTGAATCTCTGGATGAATGATGAAACACCTGCGAAGAGCCGACAAAGTTTTGGGCAACAGAAAGAAGATCCAAACACATGGGAAGTGTTTTTAATTTGGTAAGTTCTGAATTTCCTTTAATTAATTTTTTACACAATGACTGCATTAGATTAAATACTTTTTAAATTTTAGTCCTTATTTCTGTTATTTGGTAAATTATTTGTTTGTAGACTATCATTTGGTATTTCTATGTCATGAAGACTCAACCATACAATGTTTAATATGCATCTTGAAGTTGGACTTAAGAAAACACAGAGAAACCTTATTGTTGTGTCTCAAATTAAAGAGGATCCGAGGTGACGTTTTATAGGATTTATTAAAATGAGAACCATGAACGCAGGAGTCCCTACCGCAAGTACAGGAACCACAGCGAAAAGACAATATGTCTCCCGCAAATGGCCTGTATACCTCAGGTGACGCCACCCCCCAGAGGCGGGGCGTCACCCCTTTCTAGCCTAGGGCACCGCCATAATAATATAATATATAATATACAATCTTACATTATCCCCCCCCCCTTTGAAAAAGCGCAAGCACACAAATTCACCCAGTCTTATAATTTACACCCGATTCATGCTCTAACACCAAATAGATATAGGCCTACACACACACACACACACACACACACACACACACACACACACACACACACACACACACACACACACCACACTGGCCCAGCGGAGAACTCCGCAATGTAAACACAATAGTCAGTGGAAAGAAAAGGGTCACACATCAAAATAAATTATTCATTCATTCATTCATCTTCTTCCGCTTAATCCTTTTCGGGTCGCGGGGGGGCTGGAGCCTATCCCAGCGTCTTTGGGCGAGAGGCAGGGTCCACCCTGGACAGATCGCCAGTCCATCGCAGGGCCAACACAGAAAGACAGACAACCATTCACTCTCACAGTCAGACCTAAGGACAATTTAGAATCCCCAGTTTGATGCCAATTAACCTAACTTGCATGTTTTTGGCATGTGGGAGGAAACCGGAGAAATCCCGGAGTAAACCCACGCAGACACGGGGAGAACATGCAAACTCCACACAGATCACTGTTGGTCGGGGGCTGGGATCGAACTCAGGATCCCCCGGCCAAGGGTGAGTTGCTGTGCTGCCGCAGTGCAGCACAGCAACAGTGCAGCAAAATAAATTAATCCCAAAATAATTAGTTATATATATATACAGTACATAAAATTAAACAGTAATTACAAACATGAACAATGGCGGTACCCGACCCCATAAACTCGCAGGATAATACACCATTAGACACAGAATCTCCTGACAAAACAAAACAAAACAAAAAAAACCAACAACACATAAATCACACAACATGGGGCAAATATCACACTCAAGCCTTCTTCATGTTACATTTCCCTCTAGTCTGCTGTGGTCTGTGTACACTTTGGATGAGTCCGGCATGCACGTGGCACTGCTCATGCTCACTTTTTTCATCTACCCAGGCCAAGCGGTTGACACATGCGCACAACCATCATTTATAGTTTCACTCCTGCCGGATAGGTAGTACCAAGGCGCTGATGCGCCACGATTTTCACCAACAAAAAAACGGCGGACTTCTTCACAAAGTTTCTCTTCAAATAGAGTCCATGTCTGCTGTTTGACTTCTCGGTTTTTACTCCATTTCCATGAAGATGCTGCTGCTGCTGTGAAAGAAAGTATGTATGTATGATTCATGTATGTTTTTATTTTTGTTTTCCGCCTCCTCGTTTTCTTCGTTGTCTACTGATGTATGCTGTGCCGACATCGCCACCTCATCAATGGGACATTCAGTCTTGCGCATGCACTTTTCAACGTGTTCAGGTTGTGGACATGCGGCGCGGTCACAAAATTTGGGCTGCACGTGGTCGTCCGCGGTCGAGCACTTTGGACACTAGCGGAGTGGAAACGATGATGTAAATTTCGTCATACGTGGTTTCCGGTTACGCGTACACGGACGGCGAAGGTGTAGCATGAAGGAGGCTTTACCTCCCATACAACTTCCACACACAGGTGTTACTGCACCCTCAATACTCAGCCACAGGGAATACACAACTAACAACGGTGGTCATGTGCATATAAAATATCTATTCAAATAATCAGCGTTACACATTTTACCTTACAATATTTACAATAACTGTGTCTTTTGATTTCCTTTATCTCTTTTAAACTTATTCTGAACATTTGAATATTTTAACGTTAACCATAGCAGACACACCGTCAAATGCACCGAATCCGACACACCGTAAGCCCCCACTCAAAGTTCTAACCCGGGTCTCCTGAAGGCCCCCCTCTGGAGTGTCCTTCCCGCGGCCCACTCCCAGAGCGTCTCCGTTTATTCATGATCGGAGACGGGCTGCATTGACATTCCTTTCTGCCCAAAAGCCGCAGCTCGGTCTGATGCTGTCTCGACCCATCAGTCAATTTCAGGTACCCGTCGCCATTGGACCGGACCACCCGTCGATTATCCTGTCCAACTTCATTTCTCTCGAATTGTGCACCTGTCCTAGCCGAGGCTCGACCCTAGGGCGGACGTCATCACCCTCACCCAGGGGAGCGCTCACTGGCTTTCCCCGTACTCTGCATCGCAATCTGGTACTTTTATGGCTCCTCAGCGGTCCGCCAAGTTTGCTTGAGCCTAGTCCCTTGTTTTCATTTTTGGCATGGCTAGGGCGTGTGCCATCTGGTCTTGCCCTGGTTACTTATGGTTGTTGTGTTGGAGCGGAACCGGCAGCGTCTAGCTCAACAGTGGTACTCGGCCGGCCACCGGAGCCCCGCTGCGCATGCTGTCTGGACCCTTCCACCGTTGCGGGGGCTAAACCATGCCATTCGGGTACCTCGTTCTCGGGACCACAAACACTGGCATGGAGCCCCCGTCTCGTCGGCGTACTCTGGTGCTGGTAGCGTCCCTCTTCACATGAAATGGGCCACCCTAATTCCCACTCTTCTTCACCACTTCCCACATAAAATGGCCGGTCCCACAGTCCACCACCTGACCACTCCTCCACTTCTCCACAGGTGATGGAGAACCCAAGCCTGTAAAACTAATCACAGCCCATTAACTCTCTAATTGCCCTAGGCGCCGTGTGGTGCCAGGGGCAACGCAAGACAACTCAAGGTCCCCCCTAGTGGTCAAGAGTGGTAAAAAATTTTGTCAATAAAATAGTTCAGATTTCCAAGGCTATAGCTTGAAAGTTACAAGAGATAATGGCTTACTGAGAAAGACGAAGACTATGATCCAAAGTTTCAGATAGTAATAAATTTATGCATCTAATTTGCATAATGTCACGGCAGCTATATAAATTACATAACTCAGTCAAAAGTGGACTTTGGACAAATTTACACAAAGAATGGTCCGGTTTTGTTGATGCCGATATGTCTACAGGGGTATGCTTTTATCTAATCTTCAAAGTATATGAACCAGAAAATCAATAAAATGTAAAAAAAACCAAACAAACATATAATTCTCTTACCTGTTGCAGGGTGGGGGGGCTCACTTGCAAACATGACCGGTCCGTTTTCATCCACCGTTGCCGATGTTTTGCGTTTACTGAGTAATTTACACACACTTTTACATCTACAAACCCTTATGATTATCCCATATGAATTTCATTTGTATTATGCCGCTATTTTTCCCGTTACATGCAGTTTCAGTCATCATCGCTGCCGCGATGACCAAACACGGCGGCATCCACATTGGTGTGTGAGCTCAAAGCGAGAAAAGGGAGAAGGATAATGAGGATGTCTTCTTCTTTGCTATATTCCATGTCAGCCATGATTTCTTCGGCGCGTGTCTGCCACCTTCTAAACTGTCAGATCAATACAGATTAGTACAAAATCTCAGTTGATCTGCCTCCAGATCAACGTGAGGAAAACTAAGGAGCTGGTGGTGGAGCAGGCAAGGACAACCCCTCACAGCACCAGTAAACATACAGGGAACAGACATTGGGATGGTGACATCCTATAAGTACCTTAGTGTTCATCTGAACAATAAACTAGACTGGTCACACAATACCGACGCACTCTACAAGAAGGGACAGCGCAGGCTGTTCCTACTGAGGAGGCTCAGGTCTTTTGGTGTACAAGGGGCGCTGCTGAAGACATTCTACGACACAGTGGCGGCATCAGCCATCACTTTTGGAGTGGTCTGCTGGGGCAACGGCATTACAGCAGCCGATAGGAAGAGACTGAACAAACTGATCAAGAAAGATAGATCTGTCCTGGGGCAACGCCTTGACCCAGTGGAGGAGATAGGAGAGAGAAGGATGGTGGCTAAACTGTCATCTCTGCTGGAGTCCGAGTCCCACCCTATGCAAGACATATTGAACGGACTGAGGAGCTCATTTAGCAGTAGACTACATCATCCTAGGTGCACAACCGAGAGTTTTCGCAGGTCCTTCCTACCTACGGCTGTCAGACTGTATAACCTAAGCAGGGCTGCTTGCAGAGATAGCAAAAAAACGTGACGACCTAGTAGTATTGAATGCAAAAAGACGCAACAGACTTACACAAATGGTCCTCTCCAGTATACAACTAGGTTGTATGTATGGTTGTATGTATGGGCACATATTCATACTATGTAGGATAACTACGTAGACGGTTATGCTTTTTATTCTATCTTGCTACAATGCTCCACACTTTGTATATATATTTATATATTTATGTGTACGTATGTATATCCACAGCGCTTATTTATATTTTATAATTATTACTCTGAGTGTTGCTATCCCTGTGCTGTTGCATTCCTGGAATTTCCCCATTGTGGGACTAATAAAGGCTTATATTATCTCTTATCTTATCTTATAGCCGGGGGACGTCAATAAGTTGACACGCGCAGTTGCTGCGCTGTGCAACTGGGAGCGCGTGACCCGTCCATAAAATGTGGACAGTTAAAGGGTTAAATTATTACCTTCTCAAGACACCATGAACTCGGCTGCACATATAGAGGCCTCCTTATACCTCACTGACAGCCACACTGAGCCCACAATGTCAAGGGGATTATTGCCATATCCATAACAGGCTATGTTCATCTTACTCACAGTGTAGTGGGGAAAACAAACTCTCACTGTTGCCAAGTTCAGGATGGAGGTCGCCGACCCCGTGTCCACTAAGATCGGTATTGGCATCCCGTCCAGCAGTATGCTGGAGACAATACGACCGTCTGTGTTGGGCAAGACAGTGTGGACCACTGTAGGAGCCTTCTTCTTTACACTGTCCTTAGCAGGCCTCCGTTCCTCCTTGTCAAAGTTGCAGAAAACCCTGGCGAAGTGGTGGAGCAGACCACACCATCCGCAATGCTTGCCCCTCGCTGTGCACTCCCTCGCTCTATAACAGTGCCTGCTGGATTCACAGCTGTAGCATCTCGGCGTCCCCAGGGTGGACTTTATTTTTACGATGGCCACGTACTCATCGTCGCTGCCATCATCTGAATCCAAGGCCAGAGTCTTCCACTGTGCATCGTTCCTGGGCGGGGCTTCATTATCACTGAGATTTCTCGTTATCTGTTCTGCTGCCTTGTGTTGCTGCGCTAGCTCCAAGGCCGCTAGCAGTGTTAGCTCTCCAGCATGAGTTAGGAGGCAAACTCTTGCCGAGGAATAGGCCACGTGTTCAGCCAACTGGCTGCGGACAATCTCCTCCTCCAAAGCCCCAAACCTGCACTCACCTGCCAGCTGTCAAAGGTCTGCCACAAACTGCTGGACCGACTCTCCGGGTCACTGGCGCTGCTGTCTGAACTGAATGCGCTGTATTATGATGTTCTCAGGGGCGCAAAAGTAGCCGGCCATGAGCCTTACAACGTCGTTGAAAGAGTCACCTCCTCCAAGCGTGCTCAGGGTTCTCTGGCCTTCCATACCCAGATTATGGACCAGAATAGCCCTCGCTCTTAATTTGTCAAGGTCACCGAGGACTAACGCCAACAGATAGTTCTGGAAGGCTGCATACCATCTTCCCCAAGGGACCAACGGCTCACCCAGAGCATCCAAAAAAGGACAAAGCGTGGGAGCAGCCCTCTCCATCTTCGTATATCCTCATTGCCAAATGTTGTGTCTCAAATTAAAGCGGAGATGAGGTGACATTTTATAGGTTTTATTATAATGAGAACCACAAACACAAGAGTCCCTACCGCTAGTACAGGAGCCACAGCAAAGAGACAATATGTCTCCCGCAAATAGCTTATATACCTCAGGTGACACCACCCCCCAGAGGCGGGGAGTCACCCCTCTCTAGCCTAGGGCACCACCATAATAATATATAATACACAATCTCACACTTATGACAATAATTGCTCTAGTACAAAAAAGAGTATTCAACAAAAACTTACCAGCCTCTGTACGTGGTGAGTTTTCATGAAGAAGAAGAAAGACTGCATTCATACTGCCACCCACGGACATGGGAGAGCCACTACAGGTACCAACGCACAACAAAGGCAAATTATTTGCAATTTTTGGACCAGTTAAAGGGGTCATTAACTGAAAAATGGTATGTTTGTAGGTTTTAACTATCTGAAATGTGTCTGTTGGTCATGTAATTATCCAAAAAATATCAAAACAGTCACCTAAAAAAAAAAAAAAAATACACAATAGCTTTTATGTTGTTTTTCTCTCCAAAAAAAACACTCCACCCACTATTGCTGGCCCGCTTAGCAGTCGGTAATGTAGATGGAAGGGGGACTGAAGGTAGCCTATTAGCCCCCGAGTTAACACTGGTACCAGGAGGCTCACACCAAGTGTGGCTTATATTATTTTCTTAAGATCTTAGTCACCTTAATAACCATCCCTGTTATCATCTGTGTCACCAATCCACAGTAATAAGAATGGATTGCATTTAAATAGCACCTTTCATGATACTCAAAGTGCTTCACAATGAGTCCATTATTCATTGATTCCACAGATAGACAATGGCAGTGTAAGCTACTGCTGTAGCCACAGTTGCCCTGGGACAGACTGATGGAAATGTGGCATCCAATCAAGTGCCAACAGCCTCTCCAACCACTACCGAACATTTATACACAGTGTCATGGACACTGGAGGAAAAGTGGGTAAAGTTTTGCCCAGGAGCACAACGGCAGGATGGCTGGGGAGAGTGGGACTCGAACCGCCAACCCTCCAGTTAGTGGACAACTCGCTATAACTCCTGAGCAACTGCCACACAATATACAGTCGATATAAAAAGTCTACACATCCCTGCTCAAATGCTAGGTTTTTGTGTTGTAAAAAAATGACACTGAGATAAATCATTTCAAAACTTTTTCCACCATTAATGTGACCTATAACCTGTACAACCCAAGTGAAAAAACTGAAATCTTTTAAGGGGGGAAATAAAAAATAACCTTATAATAACCTGGTTACATAAATATGGACACTCTTATAACTAGGGATGTGGCTGTGTTAAAATTAACCAGTTACATTGAAACCCCTGTTAAATGGGAGTCAGCAGACACCTGCAACCATTTAAAGTCCCTCTGATTGACCCCAAATAAAGTTCAGCTGTTTTACTAGACTTTTCCTGACATTTTTGTAGTTACATCTTGCAACACAAGCCATGGTCCGCAGAGAGCTTCCAAAGCACCAGAGGGATCTCATTGTTCAAAGGTATCAGTCAGAGGAAGGGTACAGAAGAATTTTCAAGGCATTAATATACCATGGAACACAGTCATCATCAAGTGGAGAAAATATGACAATGACATTACCAAGAACATTCCCCCAAAATTAATGAAAAGACAAGAAGAGAATTGGTCAGGGAGGCTGCCAAGAGGTCGACAGCAACATTGAAGGTGCTGCAGGAATTTCTGGGAAATACTCCCTGTTTAGTACATGTGGCAACAATCTTGTGTCTTCGTCATATGTCTGGGCTATGGGGTAGGGTGGCAAGATGGAAGTCTTATCTTAGAAGAAAAACATCCAAGCCCAGCTACATTTTGCAAAAACAAATTTGAAATCTCCCAAACGCATGTAGGAAAATGTGTTATTGTCTGATGAGACCAAGGTTGAAGTTTTTGGCCATAATTCCAAAAGGTATATTTGGCGCAAACACAACACTGCTCATCACCAAAAGAACACCATACCTACAGTGAAGCATGGTGGTTGTAGCATCATGCTTTGGGGCTGTTTTTCTTCAGCTGGAACTGGGGCCTTAGTCAAGGTGGAGGGAATTATGAACAGTTCCAAATACCAGTCAATGTTGGCACAAAACCTTCAGGCTTCTGCTAGAAAGCAGAAGAGGAACATTATCTTTCAGCACGACAATGATCCAAAGCACACATCCAAATCAATGAAAGAATGTCTTCACCAGAATAAGATTAAGGTTTTGGAATGGCCCAGCTAGAGTCCAGACCTGAATCCGATCAAACATCTGTGGGGTGATCTGAAGAGGGCTGTGCACAGGAGATGCCGTCACAATATGACAGATTTGGAGCATTTTTGCAAAGAAGAATGGGCAAATATTGCCACATCAAGACGTGCCACACTGATAGACTCCTACCCAAAAAGATTGAATTCTGTAATAAAAACCAAAGGTGCAGCAACAAAGTATTAGTATAATAGTGTGCATATTTATGCAACCAGGTTATTGGAAGTTTTGACATGATTTATGGTGGTCTTGTTTTATTACATCGCAAAAACCTGGTATTTAAACAGGGGTGTTTAGACTTTTCATACCCACTGTACCTTTCTTCACTCCAGCCTATCTCCCAATAATTTTGCCGTGATTCCACAGCAAATCGCCAGCACTGGCATACCAGTCGCTGCAACCAACCTAGCCCCAGACCTGAGGCTGCTAGCAGAGGCTGCTGGCTCACACAGCCAGATCCCCCACCATCCTACAGGGCTCCGTGTGAGTTCGCTTCACTCTTGTGGGCAGAATAAAGGGGCTGCCTCATGACTGACTGTCCCCCAGCTGGCCATGGGAATGGAGTGAGACAGTACCCTTTGAAATCCAGTGGCTTGGCAAGCTTTGCCTCAGCTCTGCTTTTTGCCAGAATCCTCAGGTCCTGGGCCAGGTCGGTTGCTTTGACTGGGGAGCTGTCTGGCGCCTTATGTTGGCGATTTACAGTGGAATCACTGCAAAATTATTGGGAGATGGACATGACCTGAGATACACCATCAAGTGTGGATCAGTGAACCAGCGCCTTTTATCCGAGTTAGAAGGAGGCTAAAAGCTAAAGGCTAGAAACTAGTCATTCCTCATTGATTTAGTGGGTCTAACATTTTTATTTATTAATCTACATCAACATTTATTTATCAACATCAGCTTCTATGAGCTGTCCCCCTTGGGACCATTAACCTCCTGTGGCACATAAATGTCTCTTTACATTTAAATTCTGTAGACTATTCGCTTGCTCTGAGTTTAGGCTCAGCTGGCCTGCATTTATGGTGCAGGTTGTCAAATCATTCATGGAAGAGATATTGTAAGGTTTTCACATGGCTCAGGAAAAATAGGTGAGGCTGAATATTGGAGACCATTGTCCATCTCTGCCAAGCATACACATTTTAATTACCAAATTCTAACTGTAATTACCAGTCTACTGGGATTTCTTTTACACATATTCAAAATTCTAATTATGTCAGTGGAAAATCCAGTAAAGGAACGCCACAAAATTCAATCCAGGACTGACCACACACAAGATGACAACGGAATTTTTGCTCGCAGCTAATTGGAGGCATTTTTTTCTTTCAGTTAACGTAATAGAACTGGAGCATTTTTAAAACACCAGTAGCTTTATTAATCCAGCTCAGTTTTTCAAACCATGTTGACAAGCGCAGTCAGATATCGGTGTGAGGCTCTAGTGCAGGGTCTGCAACCTTTGCCAACCAAAGAGCCATTTTGCCCGTCTCCTACTAAAATAGAAGTGACTGAGGGCCGCAATGGCAATTTGACCTTTAAAATAAAGATTATGCTGCTTATAAAGATTTTTATATACAGTATACAGTGGGGAAAATAAGTATTGAACACATCAACCTTTTTCCTCATTAAACATATTTCTGATGGAGCCACTGAGCTGAGATTTTCACCAGATATCAGTAACAACCCAAGTAATCCATACATATAAAGAAATCAAGGCAACTGTGTTCACAAAACAAGTTATATTAATAAAGTGGAATGACATAAGTAATAAGTATTGAACATGCTTTGTGACATTTATTTAATAAAAAAGCCTTTGTTGGTAATAACTGCTTCCAGATTCTTCCTGTATGGAGAAACTAGGTGCAGGCATTGTTCAGGAGTGATTTTAGCCCATTTTTCCACTCAAACTGTCTTCAAATCTTGAAGGTTCTATGGGTGTCTTCTATGGACTCTTATCTTCAGTTCATTCTATAGATTTTCAGTTGCATTAAGGTCAGGTGACTGACTGGGCAATTCTAGCAGCTTTATTTTCCATTGCTGGAACAAGTAGGGAGTTTCACTGGCTGTGTGTTTGGGTTCATTGTCTTGCTGAAGTGTCCCACCTCGTTCCATCTTCAGCATCTTTGCAGATGGCAACAGGTTCTTATCAAGGATGTTTCTATATATTTGTCCATTCATCGTTCCTTCATATGAAGTCTGCCTGTATCATATGCTGAAAAACACCCCCACACCATGATGTGATGTGTAGTGTCATTTGTCCTCCAACCATGCTGTGTGTTGTGGCATCCAAAACATTCAATTTTGGTCTCATCTGACCAGATTATATTCTCCCAGTATTTTACTGGCTTGCCAAAATGTTGTGGGGCAAACTTTAAACGAGCTTTAATATGCTTTTTCTTAAGCAATGGAGTCTTGTGAGGTGAGCAGACATACAGCCCATGCCAGCTGATTGCATTACATATTGTTTTCTTTGAAACAGCAGTACCTGTTAACTCCAGGTCTTTCTGGAACTCTTCACGAGTGGTCTTTGGCTCTTGGATAACTCTTCTGCAAATTCTTTTGACTCCTCTGTCAGAAATTTTGTGAGGAGCTTCTGGTCGTGGCCGGTTTATGGTAAAATGATGTTCTTTCCACCTCCAAATGATGGCTCCAACAGTGCTCAGTGGAACATGCAGCAGTTCAGAAATGTGCTTGTGACCAATGTCATCATTATGGGATCAATAAAGTACATCTATCTATCACACACACACACACACACACACACACACACACACACACACACACACACACACACACACACACACACACACATACACACACATATTCATGCTGTATCTTAAAGGCAGCAGCTATGGCGCCACACGAGTCGGCTGCCCGTTGCCACAGCCTTTTTTTTATCTTCCTTCTTCTTTCTACACCTTTCACTCTGTATATATATCACGGACGCACGGATCGCCCCGGGGGTCTCCCGGGTCGGCGGACGGAGCCACGGTTTGCAGCGGGAGACGCTACAGCGGGGAGGAGCTAGTGCTAGCTAGCACTTGGCCGCCGCCCGGTGCTAATGGGAAACTCGACATACCGGGAGCTGTAGCGAAAACGATGCGGGTGCCGGGCTGGAGTTTAGGCGGCGTGCAAGAAATATAAGACAGAATAATAAAGAGCGATGGCAAGAACCAAGCAGACCGCCCGTAAAATCTACTGGAGGAAGAAGCCCCCCAGGAGACAGCTAGCCACCAGGGCTGCTCGGAGAGGCGCTCCGGCCACCGGCAGAGTGAAGAGGCCTCGCCGTCACAGGCCCGTGGCTCTGAGAGAGATCCGTCGCTACCAGAAATCCGCAGAGCTGCTCATCCGTAAGCTGCCCGTCCAGCGCCTGGTGAGGGAGATCGCTCAGGACTTCAAGACCGTCCTGCGTTTCCTGAGCTTCGCCGTCATGGCTCTGCAGGAGACCAACGAGGCCCACCTGGTGGTCTCTTCTTCGCTAAGGGGGTCACCATCATGCCCAAAGACTTCCAGCTGGCCCGCCGCATCCGCGGAGAGAGAGCTTAGACTTTCTGCTGCACATTCACCAACCAACCATAATGCTCCGCACTGTGTGTCTATATATATACATTTATAGTAATATGGACATATGTTTACTAGATGTTGTTTTTTCTTGCCTTCTGATTGTTGCTCTGAGTGTTGCTATCCCTGTGCTGTTGCAATCCTGGAATTTCCCCATTGTGGGACTAATAAAGGCTAATAAAGGCTTATAAATAAAGGCTTATAAATAAAGGCTTATCTTATCTTATCTTACATATACATACACACATTATATATATATATATATATATATATATATATATATATATATATATATATATATATATATATATATATATATATAGTTACATAATTCCCAAAAATCAATAACAAAATGTAACAATGGCAACAAATGAAATTGAATGTAAGAAAATCACCTCTTCAAATGACATAAATCACAACAATGAATTTTTTATAACGAAAATCAAAGCAGTTATTGCGGCATTTAAAAAAAAAAAAAAAAAGGAAACAACAGAAAAAGAATCTACTTACCATGCCTCAACTTCGAATGTCTTCAACTAATGAAGACCAGAGATCAACTATTTAAAATAGCTCTAAAATCTTGTTTTAAAAAAGATAGACAAAAATATATGTCTGCTAGAAATAAGATAACGCAAACCCCTAGGAAGGCTAAGGTAAATGGTTTTATAACCAATATCGAAAATGCAAAAGGAGATGGCAAAAACAACTAGAACAATATTAACAAACTGACAAATAAATAGAACAAAAAAGATGATGGAGACATGGAACTTAACATTTATAGTGAAACTGGTACAGAATCCCATGGTCATTGCTACAGAGTTTAACAAAAATTTCATAAACTCTGGGCTGCACGGTGGCACAGTGGTTTAGCACTGTGGCAGCACAGTTTACCCTCGGCCGGGGGATCACGGGGATCATGAGACCGTGGGCTCGATCCCAGCCCCCGACCAACAGTGAGCTGTGTGGAGTTTGCATGTTCTCCCCGTGTTGCGTGGGTTTACTCCGGGATTTCTCCGGTTTCCTCCCGCATACCAAAAACATGTAGGTTTAGGGCGCTCGCACACGCAGCGACCGGCAGCCGGTGGCTTGTCACCAGACTGCAAACCAAATCTACCTACGGGTACAAATAAGTAACAAAAAAAATAAATAAATAAAAAAAAATAAATAAACTCTGGGCTAGAAATATCCATTTTTTAAAATCCATCTGATCATAATTGTAGTCCTATTAACCCCTCACAACCAGCTTTTAATATATTAGAAATAACTGCCAATGAAGTTGCAAATATCAGCTCATTGAAAAACTCAAAAGCAACATATGAACATGGTCTAAGCACCATTATTTTAAAAAGAATAATGAATTTCTCACTTGTTCAATTACTCATTTAATCAATCTGTCAATCAAACATGCTGTCATCCTAACTGCTTGGAAGGTGGGAGTAGTTAGACCAATTTTCAGAACAGGGATTAAAACTGATATAAACAACTGCAGACAAATCAGCATCTTACCTTTTATCTCCAAAATAATTTAAAAATGGGTGGCTACACTATTATATGAGCATCTGAATTATGGGAACACCCCCCTGCATCACGCACAGTTTGGGTTCCATGCCCACCATTCAACAGTCTGCAATAAGCTTATTTTTAGACAAAACAAAATCTTTTTTAGATACTGTAAGTGCAATTGTGTAGGTGCTGTGTTCTTAGGTCTAAAGAAGGCATCTGACACCACTGACCACAACATCCTTTAATCCAAACTTACTCGGTTTAATTTTTCAGAACAAACTAACAAATGGATGGAATCCTATTAAACCGAAACACAGCAATGTGTAATGGTCAACAGTGTCAAATCACCATATTTCAAATGTCAAATGGGTGTCCCACAAGGCTCCATGCTTGGACCAATATTATTCTCCTTATACATAAATGATTTATCAAATACATGCAGAGACATTCATATACAAATGTATGCAGATGACTCGGTAATATTCACACCAGCAAAAAACACAAGAAGCCACCTGTATTCTTACAACAGCGAGGACTCAAATCCATGGTTGGCTTAATAATTCATGTTTCCTACTAAACAGTAAAAAATAGATAAATAAATAAATATTTTCATGATGTTAACCAAACAATGATCAAATATTACAAACTCAAGCATTTTCTTAAAAGGGAAGAAGCTGCAATTAATCAAGGAATTTAAGTAACTCAGTGTAATTTTAGATTCCTCATTAACCTTTAAAAAACACATCAAAAAATTCTCAATCAAATTCAGCGTAAGAAATTTTAACCAAATTAGACCCTCCCTGACAGTTATTGCGGTCAAAATTTGTCATGACCAACCTTCGGCAGAACAAGAATGAATGACTCCTTCATGTGGGTAGAACTCCAGTTAAACATATTTATTTACAGCGTGCCAAAATAACTTAATGCACAGGCTGACAAAAACACAAGATGCACCGTTAGGGCTGAACACTCACAAAATACGAAGAGAAAGATGAAGATGAACCAGAGAGAGATACTGGGATGATGCCACAATTAATGCTGAATGAACACAGGTATATATAGGTAAGGAAAGCAATCAGACCAACACAAGACAGATGGGTATAATCAGGGAGGGTCAGAGGCTACAGTTGACGCAAACAGGAGGGGGGGGGGGGCTGCAAAGAAAAAACACAGATAGGAGACGCACACAAAACATGACAACAGGGCTAAAGACAGCATGGGGAAAAATAATACAAAATATAACCACAAACTGAACTTTGCTAATAAACAGAAAACACTTTCAAAATAAGTCTGAAACAAATGATGACAGGAACAATAATAATAATAATAATAATAATAATAATAATAATAATAATAATAATAAAGAAAATAAATCCCAAATGCAGAAAACACAGAGAGAGCAGAAACTAACTCAAAAAGTGGGAATGACTCAAAGGTCATTCCCCAGACCATGATATGAACAGTGTTGTGCAACATGTAAAGAATAACAGGAAGCATGGACAATATGTCCATGCGCATGACAGTGCCCCCGCTCCCCCCTAAGGGCAGATTCCAGATGCTCCAAAACACAACAATGAACACCTCAATTGGGTGGGAGGAGAGGGACAAAGGCACGGTGGAACAAAAACAAGGACACCAACACAAATGAAGAAATGCTCATCAGGTGGTCGGCAAGAGTCCCAAGACCACCAACAGCAACAATATGGCATGTCTGATGGCCTACCAAAGTCCATGGACCCCCAGACTGAGAAGCGAGGTGGATCAGGAGGCCTTCCCAAGTCCACCGGCTGGCCTATCAAAGTCCATGGGTCTCCAGACGGTAGAAAATAGAGGGGCCCTCTGCTCTGAAAATAACACAGAACCCCTCTGCACAGACAACAGCATAGGAGCCCTTTGCTCTGAAAACAACATCATGGGAGCATCTTGTTCTGAAAATAACAACACAGGAGCATTTTGCTCTAAAAGTAACATAAGGGCACCATGCTCCGAAGCCAACACAGGAATGCCATACTCAGAGAAAAACTCAGGAATATTAACCTCAAAGGGTAGCATGGAACCCATGGACTCAGGAGAAGATGACACAGACATTTTGACCTTGGAAAGTGACAACAAGGACACCTTAACCTCTGGGGAAGATAACAATGACATATTAATCTTGGAAGATGACAAAGTAGAACACTCGAAAGAAGAAGACATAGACCTCTCAACCTCGGGAAGTGACAACAAGGACACCTTCACCTCTGCAGAAGATAACAATGACACATTTGTCTTGGGAGATGACAAAGTAGAACACTCAGAAGAGGAAGATATAGACATCTCAACCTTGTGAAGTGATAAAGATCCTGTAACCTCTGGGGACGATAACGCTAACACATTAGCCTCGAGAGAAGACAAAGTAGAACACTCGGACGAAGAACACACAGACCTTCCAACCTTGGAAAGTTATTACAAGGACCCTTTAACCTCTGGGGAAGATAAGACTGACACCTTCGCCTCGGGAGATGACAATGTAGAAAACTCGGGAGAAGAAGACAGAAATCTCAATCTCAGTAGAGGATGATCAGAATCAGAATCAGAATCAGAATCAGAATCAGCTTTATTGGCCAAGTATGCACAACACATACAAGGAATTTGACTTTGGCTAAAAACTTGCTCTCATTGTTCGGGTGGAGGATTTAAATAAGGATTCAATGACAACAGAGTATGTACAGTAAATTACAGTCTGTCCACGTTTCTATAAAAGGATGCAGATATATACAGGAATATATGCAGTTATTTACTCAGACTAACCACACTTTGCAGAAATATATGAAAAAATATACAGTCACACAGTATATCAATGTGAACTCAGATTCAGTGATATAATGTGAATGAAGTAAAAAGCAGTGTGAGAGTTATGTGCAATGTAATAATGGATGAAAAGTCATGAGTACAGCAACAGGTAGGACTAGGTGAATGTTAGGAGTTCATCAGAGTGATGGCTTGAGGAAAGAAACTGTTCCTGTGACGGGTGGTTTTGACCTTCAGTGATCTGTAACGATGACCAGAAGATAGAAGTTCAAACAGTTTGTGGCCGGGGTGTGATGGGTCAGCACAGATGTTTCCCGCCCGTTTCCTGGTTATGGACCGATATAAGTTCTCAATGGAGGGTAGGTCGGTACCAATGATCCTCTCCGCAGACTTAATGATCCGCTGCAGTCTGGTCTTGTCCTGTTTAGTGGCAAATCCAAACCAGACAGTGATGGAAAAGCAGAGGACAGATTGGATGATGGCGGTGTAGAAGACAACCAGCAGCTCCTGAGGCAAATCAAACTTCTTGAGCTGACGCAGAAAAAACAACCTCTGCTGGGCCTTTTTCCGGACAGTGTCTACATGGGAGGACCACTTCAGGTTCCGGGAGATTGTGGTACCCAGAAACTTGAAGGAGTCCACAGTGGACACTGTGCTGTTGAGGATGGTGAGTGGGGGGAATGAAGGGGGGTGTCGCCTGAAATCCACAGTCATCTCCACCGTTTTGGCTGGGTTAAGTTCAAGATGGTTCTGGCTGCACCAGAGGATCAGCTGCTCCACCTCCCGCCTGTATGCAGACTCATCATCATCCCGGATCAAACCGATGACTGTGGTGTCGTCCGCAAACTTCAGGAGCTTCACCGAAGGGTCCTCTGAGGTGCAGTCGTTAGAGTAGAGGGAGAAGAGCAGTGGGGAAAGGACACATCCTTGGGGGGCGCCAGTACTAATTTTTCGGGAGCTGGATGTAAATCTCCCTAGCTTCACCTGTTGCCACCTGTCAGTCAGAAAGCTGGAGATCCACTGGCAGGTGGAGGGGGGCACCTTGAGCTGGAGGAGTTTCTGATGAAGAATGCCTGGGATGATGGTGTTGAACGCTGAGCTGAAGTCGACAAACAGGATCCTGGCATAAGTCCCTGGGGAGTCGAGGTGTTGCAGGATGTAATGTAGTCCCATATTCACTGCATCATCCACTGACCTGTTTGACCGGTAGGCAAACTGCAGTGGGTCCATCAGGGGGCCTGTGATGACCTTCAGGTGGTTCAGCACCAATCTCTCCAAGGATTTCATGACCACAGAGGTCAGGGCAACAGGTCTGTAGTCGTTTAATCCTGTAACAGAGGGTTTCTTGGGAACTGGAATGATGATGGAGCGTTTGAAGCAGGAAGGCACTTCACACAGCTCCAGTGATCTGTTAAAGATCCGGGTGAAGATGGAGGCCAACTCGTTGGAGCAGACTCTCAGGCTGGACGGAGACACACCATCAGGTCCTGCAGCCTTCTTGATCTTTTGTCTCTGAGAGACCCGGCGCACCTCCTCTTCACAGATCGTTAGTGCTGGTGAGAGGTCAGAGTGGAGGAGGGATGGAGTTCCTGGGGCTGCAGATAATCCTTTTGTGTGGGTGGGAGGTGAGAACTGTAGGTTCTTTTCAAACCTGCAGTAAAAGCTGTTTAGGTCGTTAGCCAGCTGGAGGTTTTCCACAGGGTGGGGGGATGGTCTCCTGTAGTTGGTGATATTCTGCAGGGCTCTCCAGACAGAAGCAGAGCTGTTGGCTGAGAAGTTTTTTTGTAACTTCTCACTGTAGCTCCTCTTAGCAAGCCTGATCTCCTTCGTCAGCATGTTTCTGGCCCGCTTGTACAGAGTCCAGTCACCAGTCCTGTAGGCCTCCTCCTTGGTCTGACGTAGCTGCTTCAGTTTAGGAATGAACCAGGGTTTATTGTTGTTGTATATGCAGAAGGTCTTGGTCTGCACACACATGTCCTCGCAGAAACAGATGTATGACGTCACAGTGTCAGTGAGTTCATTTAGGTTAATGGCTGCAGCTTCAAAAACACTCCAGTCTGTACAGTCAAAGCAGGCTTGTAACTTCAGCTTTGATTCCTCAGTCCATTTCTTCACAGATATGGACCAGTTAACCTCAGGAGGAGGAAACAAAAAATTCTTAACCTCAGAAAGTGGAAATGTAACATCTTTAAACTTAGGTAATAACATCGGTGACCCCCCACACCCCACACCCACTCCAAAGATAGCCATCTTGGAATTTCAAACTCAGAGGGCACAGATGCTGAGATCTTTGACTTAAGGTACCCAAATACAGAATTTTTAGACTCAAGGAACACAAGTGCATAAATGTCTGTTTCAGGACATTTAAATGCAGCAGTTTCAGGTTCTAAACACTCAGATACGGAAATTTCTGCCAAAGGAAACACAAATGCAAGAACTTCAATTTCATAACACAAATTCAAACATTTCAAAGGATATAGATATAGCCTCAAGTTCAAAGGATAGTTCCAGAGGGAACCTTGGCACGGGGTCCAATTGCAACTGACGAGCGGGGTCCTCAGGTGGCGAGGGTGTAGAGGGCTGCTCAACCTCTGGGATGACGGGTGGAGGTCTCCTGACCTCTGGGACGATGACAATGGGTGGAGCGGGCTGCTTGACCTCCTGGACCATGACGACGAGTGGAATGGACTGCTCAATGTCCTGGACAACGACGATGGGTGGAGCGGACTGCTCGACCTCCTGGACAACGATGACAGGTGGAGTGGACTGCTCGACCTCCTGGACAATGACTGGTGGAGCCGACTGCTCAGCCTCTTGGATGGAGGGTGTTGGAGCGTCCGGCTCCAACGCCTGGAACACCACCCTCGTTGTGATCACATCGGATGGAGGAGAAAGGCAGGGTGAGGCGTCACCAAAAACCTCAGGAGCTAGGCAAGACTTAACTAGTACTGATGTTTTAAAAGTAAAGAAAAGTACTTGCCTGAGCTCCTGATCCTCCGCTGTCAGGGTGACCTCCTCAGGGTAAGTCACAGGAACTGGAGCGTGGACCTCTGAACTGGCAGGTGCTTCAGGGATGACTGAAGAATCTGTGTGCATCTCAAGGACAAATGAAGAAGCTGGGTGCACCTTGGGGGCAGCTGAAGAAGCTGTGTTAAAATCAGGGATGACTGACGAAGCTGTGTGCACCTCAGGGATGGCTGAAGTTCTAGCATGTACCACCATCCCAGACACAGGCACCTTGGACAGGGAAGGAGAAGCATGGGTAGGCATCAAGTCCATACCAGCTAAAATGGCACCAGAAACAGGTGACGGAAGCTCAGCAGTGATTGGTGACTGCCACTGCGAAACCCCGTCTAGTACCAAGCAATTTTTACACCAATAAGTGTAAAAAGAGAAAAAAGGTACATGTCTGGCCTGCTCTGCTGCTTCTGAAGCCACCCCAGGAAACCCCGGCAAGGAAACAGCAGCAGACGCCGACGCCGTGGAGGAAAGGGGGACAGCAGCAACTGACAAGGAAGAAGAAGAAGCTGACAACAGAACAGCTGATGAAGAGAAACTCTGGAACAAAGAGGAGACTGCTGCTGTATTTCTCTGATGCGGCAAAGGAACTGCTGCTGGGGGAGCGATGACTATTTCATTTCATTTCATTTATTTATTTCGAATGTGTAGCATTGAGCACTCAATGACAGTGATGTAGAAAACATTGTTAAGTAAAATAAAATAAAAAATATGTGAAAACATAAGTCACCATACAAAACATGAGTTTTACCTTGCACATGATTCATGTACGTACATATCCGAAAAGGAGTGGGAAGAAGTCTAAACTGAATCAAGCCAACCCCTTCTCCACAAATCATTGATTTCCAGTCATTTGCTTCCTAGCTATACACAAGACAATATATATATATATGTATATATATATATATATACTATATAGTATATATATATAATTTAAAATAAATCATAGAAAATAATAATACATATATTTAATACACATTATTCAGAAACGCAACTCAGTTCAAACACCTTTATCCTCGTACTTTGCAAAGATCTTTTTTTTAATAAATCCTTTTAAATTATTTTATGTTTGGACATTGCTTCAGTTCATCACCCAGACTGTTCCATAATTTCACTCCACAGATGGATACACAGAAACATTTCCTGGTTGTTCTTACATTTACCATTTTAAAGTTAAATAATCCCCTTAAATTGTAACTGCCTTTCCTTTCTGTTAACATACCTAAAATATTTTTTTGAAATTGATTATTTTTGGCTCTAAACATGATTTGTCCAGTTTGATATTTTACCTGATGCAAAATTTTTTACTATGTTTGACTGCAAGAACAATGGATTTGCGTGATCCCTATAACCAGCTTTATGAATAATTGTTTTTGCTCTTTTTTCTAGAATAATTAGTGGCTGTAGCGTGCTTCTATAATTATTGCCCCAAACCTCGGCACAGTAGCTGAAGTACTGTATGGTGAAACCAGTGATCTGTAAAGAATGAGGAGTGATCTGTGATCCAGAACATGTTTTGCTTTGTTTAAAATTGCAAATGTTCTTGATATTTTCGAGTTTAAATATTTTATATGCTGTTTTCAGTTAATTTTTTCATCAATTGTCACCCCAAGAAATTTGATTTCATTGACTCTTTAAATATCTGTTCCACCAATTTGCATTTTTATTTGCATTTTTGTTCTACAGTTGTCAGATAACATCATTTTTGTTTTGCCTAAGTTTAGTGATAACTTGTTTATGTTAAACCACATCTTCAATTTTTTTCCATTTCCATGTTTATGTCATCCAGTAATTGCTGTAGATCTTCTCCTGCACAGAAAATGTTGGTATCATCAGCAAACAAGACCGGTTTTAATTTTTAATTTTTTTTTTTTTTTTAAATCTCAGGAGATACAGAAGGAGTGGCATTTAAAACCGTCTGAAGTGCAGCAGCGGGTGTGGGAGCTGGCACTGCAGGCCTGATGATGGGTGAAACGGGATGAGGCGGTAGGAAACGCAGCAGTGGACGCCAACACCGTGGAGGAGAGAGGGACAGCAGCAACTGACGAGGAGGAAGAAGGAACTGATGGGATAGCCAACAAAGAGAAATTCTGGAATGAAGAGGAGGCTACTGCTGTGATTCTCTGGAGCAGCAAAGGAGGAGCTGCCGGGGAAGTTAAGCCAAATTCCCACTCTGCTGCCACTGATTTGCCATTGCCACTGGGGCTGCCATGGGGAAACCAGATGAAATGCCTTGTGCAGCAGAAGAGTTTGTCTGGCGGGGTGCAGTCGGGTGGCAGTGAGAGGCTGAAAGCGTCTGTACCAGGGCACGCTTCTTTGTCGGCTCAGATACAGATGGGGAATGGTGAGGAGCGGAGGCTGGCGCTGCCTGTGACCATTGACGCCATCAAGGTCCCCTTTCCTCTTCTCCCAAACGCTGTTGTGGTCCCCTTTCCTCCTCAGACAGGCGCCGTCATGGTCCCCTCCTCTTCTCCTTCCAACATCATCCCTTCCTTTGCCACCGGACACCAGGTTGGTCCCCCACTCTGGCCATGGTCTCCACTCTTGGGCCTTCTGGTGGGGAAACCACCTCCTGGATCTCTTCTCCGGTCATGGTGGCTGAAGAACTCAGGCCGGCCGCCCTGAGCAGGTTGTTTTTTGTTCCCTACTAGCCTGTTCCCCCCACCTCCCGCCCAGTGTAGTTTGTTGCAGTTTCTGCTTGGGGCGGGGGGGGGGGGGGGGCAGGGTGTTTCTCTTTTGTTCTTTGATGGCACTTTGGGTGTCTTGATCCACCCCTTGAGAGGGGGGCTCTGTCATGAACCGGGCTTGGAATTCTCCCAAGCGTGGCTTCATGGCGGTTTTCTTTTTCTCGGTTGTTTGTGTTTTAGGTTACCTTTTGAGTTCCTTGTTATGTTTCATTGCCTAGCTTGCCTTCCCTTGTATTTTTGGTTCTGTACATATTTATTTTGTGGCTGGAAGCGGTTAGGAGGCTTCTTTGGGTCTTGTATGCCCCCTGTCTGCTGGTAGCCACTCCCCCCTCTCCTCTCAATTCTTGACAGGTGATTCCAATCTGTCATTGCCTGTTCCTCTCCCTTCTCAGGTTCACAAACCCACACTCACGTACACACATACACACATCACTACACACATGCACAGACTCACTCACACCTGGGTTCACTCAGTTTATTATTTCTGGTATTATTTAAGCTCTGTCTGCACACTTGTGTTTTGTCGGGTCATTGGATTGTCAACCTTTCACCAGAGCACTGTTTGGCTCTGGTGATCTCTCCTCTGTAAGAACCTACACTTGTCAGTTGTTTACAGTGTTAGTGTTTTCTCTGTTTGTCCCGGCGCTCCTTGGTGCAGACTGTTGAGCCTTGGGTTGCCCGGCTCCAGTATGCACTTTTGTTTCAGGAGCGTTCTGGGTTTTATTTATCTCTTCCCCCCACTTGCCATTAAGTTGGGAGTGCTTTGGGTTTCCTGTTGTCCGTTTCCAGTCAGTTTGGGGACAACTGTTATGTCTGTAAAATGACCAGGCAGGAGGCGAGTCTTCATGCAGCAACCAACTCCAACTTTATTACATGCACTGGGGTTTATATACAGATTGCCTGTGCCAACCTCGCGCCACCCTAGGGGGGTGGGCACTACCACACACACTCATATCACACACACCACACTCTCTTCCCCTTTAGAAAAATGGAAAAACACACACACCATTATTACGAGCGGGTAATTATGAGCTACAGGCACGTAAAGTCATAAATCTTGATTCTTTCTTTGTTTGCTGGCTGCAAGTCCAGGGAAAATCCCCATCAGTGCTTGGTATCATTGTATAATTTGTAACTCCTACTTTCTAAAAATACACGTTTTTTGCGGAAAACGTAACTCAGGACCGATCGAACACAAGTTCAGGTTCAGGTTCAAGTTCAGGTTACTTTATTTGTACCCGTAGGTAGATTTGTTTTGCAGTCTGGTGACATCCATATTTACAAACCACAATTACATTCAACATAAACACAAACACAGGCATTCATGAAGCTGACTATAAACATGATAAAAATACTCAAGGCTCCATCAATCAGGATAAAAGACAAAGAGATGAGAGAAAAACCAGAGATAAGAGACAAGGGTCATATTAAAAAGTTAAAGACTAGTCAAAGAGGTTAAAAACTCCAAAGTCTAAAACCCAATACAAGATTTAGAACCCAAATAAAAAATCTACAAAAAATAGGTAAATATAAAATGAAATTAATAAATAGGTAACTAAATTATGTGCAATATATTTTTACATCTTGTTCAACTCTTTGACAGCAGCAGGAACAAAGCTGTTTTTGTAGCGCTGGGTTTTACTTTTTGGGACAGCAAACCTCCGTCTTGAGGGAAGAAGCTGAAAGTGGCAGTGCAAAGGGTGGGAGTCATCAATTAAAATGGCGGTAGCAATCCTCTGTACCTGTCTGGTGTACAGGGATGTCAGGCTCAGCTGTGACTCACCAAGCAAACGACTGGACCATCTAACTACCTGATTCAAGGATTTCCTCTGTTTCAGTTTTATCTGACCAAACCATGACACTGTGGAGATGTGAGAATGACAAGGCAGAGTTCTCTCTCAAGTCAGCTTTATTCACATCACCATCATCTCAAAGCAGAAAGCAGAAAAGAGAGCCACACAGGAAACTCTCGTCCTTAAATATCAGGACTCTTACAGTTCACAGGTCACATGTATCACAGACTACGTTGCATTATAATGACAGTAACAATGCATCCTCACTCCATATCACTTCCACTGTCTCCCCTGCATCCCTTCTTTAATCCTTTAATTATACCCCCCACAGTCTCCAGCCTTGCATACCAAAGCTAAGATTCTTGCAGCTTCCTGTAATCACCAAGGAGGTTCTGCTTTTGTTCTGATCTAAAATGTGAGTCCAAAACAGGTCACGTCTGTGTGTCCACCACACAAAGCCCCCCCAACATTTTAGAACAAACAAGAGAATAACACCATGCATGCCGTGGTAGTATCAATACACATCAGTCCACATGCTGTCTAGGCTTCAGCCTCCTGCCGAATCTGCTGTAGCTGGGATTCAATGTCTCTGCGGCACTGTCACGCTGGGGGTTTGCCGTCTGGGGGTGGAAACCTTTTGTCAGCACCTGTGGGTGTTCTGGGGAAACATTACTCTGTGAAGTACCCCGCGGTGGTCTACCTCGCCGCGGGGCCCTTGCCAACAGCACTTGCTCATCTGCCACCACAAAAGCGGGTTTGAGTCTGTTTATGCCAACTTTCTCTCTCCTACCCACCAAATCTAGCAAAAACTGCTTGTCCCCTGTTTCTAGCACTCTGAACGGTCCATCATAAGGCGGTCGCAGCGGGGTTCGATGCGCACCGTGTCTGACAAAAACAAACTCTGCGTTCTTCAAGGTTTTAGGCACAAAACCACGCGGAAAACTGTGGTGCGCGGGGCCGGGCAGCGTGCTTGATTCTATGTTACTCCGCAACAGCTGAGACGGGGAGGCGTCTGGCGCAGGGTTATCTGGGAGAAACTCCCCAGGCAGCTGGAGTGGCTGTGCAAACACGAGCTCAGCTGGGGAGGCTTCTAAGTCCTCTTTAGGCGCAGAACGCAACCCCAGTAACACCCACGGTAACTTGTCTACCCAATTTGCACCCGTCAGTGACGCTCTGAGAGCCGCTTTCAATGACCTATGAAAACGTTCGCATAACCCGTTAGCCTGCAGATTGTACGCGGTTGTGCGGTGAATTGTGACCCCCAGGCTGCGGGCCATTGTCGACCAAAGCTTGGACACAAATTGAGGGCCTCTGTCGGATGTAATGTCCGACGGAACGCCGAAGCGCGCCACCCAAGCTGCTAAAAACGCGCGCGCCACCTCCTCGGCCGTGATTGATGCCAGCGGGACCACTTCAGGCCAGCGCGTGGTGCGGTCCACCATTGTCAGAAGGTGTGTGCACCCTTGTGACGGCGGGAGGGGGCCCACGAGGTCCACATGAACGTGATCGAACCTCTTGGCCGGAATGTGAAACAGCTCCAAAGGAGCCCTCGTGTGCCTGTGTACTTTGGCTCGTTGACACGCCGTGCAGGCTGCTGCCCACTCCTTAACTTGTTTGTGGAGGCTCGGCCACACAAATTTCTCTCCTACCATTTTGACCGACGCGCGCACTCCAGGGTGCGCCAAAGAATGAACCGAGTCAAAAACGCGGCAGCGCCACGCGACCGGTACTACTGGAAGCGGCCGTCCAGTGGAGACATCGCAGATTGGGGGGGGGGGGGGGCATACCGTCTTGCAGAACCCTGCTCTCCAGCCTTAACCCTGTTGGTCCAGACTGAAGCGCGCGCACATCCGCGTCACCAACCTGCTCCGCGGCCATGGCTGCGTAATCTACTCCTACGCTGACTGGGGCCGCCACGGCGCGTGAGAGGCAATCTGCCACTACATTGAGTTTGCCAGCCACATGCCGAATATCAGTGGTAAACTCTGATATCGCGGCCAGCTGTCTCTGCTGCCAGCCTGACCATGGTTCAGAAACCTTGGCTATCGCGAATGTTAGTGGTTTGTGGTCAATGAACGTGGTGAAAGAGCATCCTTCTAGCCAGAACTGAAAGTGGCGGATGGCAAAAGGAGAGCCAGCAGCTCCATGTCGAACGCGCTGTATTTACGTTCGCTATCGCGCAAGGTCCTGCTGAAAAATGCGAGGGGCTGCCAAACCCCAGCTACATGTTGCTCCACGACCGCCCCTATGGCAACATCTGACGCGTCAGTGGTGAGCGCTATGCGGGCCATTGGGTCTGGGTGTGCCAACAATGCAGCCTTTGCCAAGGCTGCTTTCACCTCCGAGAACGCTTGGTCCCGCTCCGAGGACCACTCAATCTTATCCGTGGGCTTCCTTTTTTTGAGCGCGGCATACAGCGGCTGCATGAGTTGCGCCGCGCGGGGGAGAAAACGGTTATAAAAATTCACCATTCCCAAAAACTCCTGCAACGCCCTGACTGTCTGCGGCCGGGGAAAATCTGCCACCGCACGCACTTTGTCAGGAAGTGGAACTGCTCCTTCGGGGGAAACGCGGTGTCCTAAAAAATTGATCTGCGCCACCCTGAACTGACACTTCGCTGGGTTGATTATTAACCCGTGATCTCCCAACCTTCGGAAAACTGTGGCCAGGTGTTTTTCGTGTTCGTCTTCGGATGCGCTGGCTACTAAAATATCGTCCAAGTAGACGAACATGAAAGGGAGATCGCGAAGCACCGCGTCCATCATGCGTTGGAACGTCTGAGCAGCCCATTTAAGTCTGAATGGCATGCGTAAAAACTCGAATAGGCCAAATGGAGTTATTACCGCTGTTTTGGGTATGTCCTCAGCGTGCACTGGGACTTGGTGGTAACCGTGGACCAAGTCTATTTTAGAAAAAACGCGCGCCCCTGCCAAATGAACGGAAAAATCCTGGATATGCGGGATTGGGTAGCGGTCGTGTGCTGTAGCGTTGTTTAACCTGCGGAAATCCCCCCAAGGTCGCCATGATCCATCAGCTTTCGGGACCATGTGCAGCGGGGAAACCCACGGGCTGTTTGAACGTCTGATAATGCCCAACCTCTCCAGGTTGGCGAACTCCTCGCGCGCTATGGCCAGCTTAACTGCGTCCAAGAGCCGAGCTTTTGCAAAAACGGGCGGTCCGGTAGTGGTAATAAAATGCTCCACCCCGTGTTTAGCGACTGTTGCCGAAAATGTGGGGACCGTGAGTGCTGGGAACTGAGTGAGCAGTGTGTGGAACTTACCACTTGCAGCTGTGACGTTGGCTTGTGCTGTAGGCAGGGCCACTCGCGCTGTACAGGGGATAGAATCAAAAGAGAGTGCATTAACCAGGCGCCTGTTAGCGAGGTCAACCAACAAACCATGTGAGCACAAAAAATCAGCCCCCAACATATTGAAATTTACTGCTGCTACAACAAAAGTCCACTCAAATGTACGGCCGTGTAGAGACAGAAGCAGAGTCTTCTCACCAAAGGTCTTAATCTCCGAGCAATTCGCTGCTGTCACCCGGAGACCTCCGGAACCAGCTAGTCTGTCCGCGTAGGAAGGTGTGATGAAACTCAACTGGGAGCCTGTGTCGATGAGGAACTGCTTCCCCAAGCGTGCGTCTGACAAGTAGAGCAGCTTGTTCTCCTCCCCAAGGACCGCGGCTGCTACCGACCCCCGGTCTTGGTGTTTCCCGAACTCCTAAACTGGCACGGTGGTACCCATTTGAGTGCCCTCTCTGCGAAACGGCGATGGTAGAAACAAAGGACGTCCAATCCGCGTTCCCTGGCCCCTGCCGCCGCCGTCGTCGGTGAGTCTGGCACCGCTGCCTCTGGCCCCCGTCGTCTCCGGTCGTCTCGCCGAGTTCCGCTGCAGCGGCCGTGGCTGCGCGCCGCTTGGTGGCGTTGACAATCCGCTGTGCCTCTCGGCCCAGCGCGCGGTAGTCCCGTTGGGCCAACAGTGGCGAACTGGCCAGGGTCGCGCTCGCTGCTGAAGGTAGAGTCCTGAGGAAGAGGTGGGTGAAAATGAAGTGATCGTCGTCAGAGTCTTTCAACCTCAACAACTTCTCCATCAGGTTCGCGGGCATGTCATTTTCCAACTCCGTCAGCGCCAGGAGCCTCTCTGCATGCTCCTCCGCCGAGGGGGTGAATTGCTGGATGAGTGCAGCCTTCAACGTGCCGTATTTGTCGCTGTCCGGCGGCTGGTTGATCCGGCTCTCCACATGCTGAGCCATGTTGTTGTCCAGCTTTGCGACTACGTGGTAGAATTTTGTGGCGTCTATCCCCTGGAGGTTGAACTGCGCCTCAACCGCGTTGAACCAGGAGCGCGGATTGTTCTGCCAGAAGTCCGGTAGCTGGACTGTGGCGGCATTCGTTTGGCTGGGGGCTCCTGACGAGGCTGGCCCAGGGGAATTCTCCTCTTGCATGATGCGTCTCGGGTCACCAGTGTGGAGATGTGAGAATGACGAGGCAGAGTTCTCTCTCAAGTCAGCTTTATTCACATCACCATCATCTCAAAGCAGAAAGCAGAAAAGAGAGCCACACAGGAAACTCTCATCCTTAAATATCAGGACTCTTACAGTTCACAGGTCACATGTATCACAGACTACGTTGCATTATAATGACAGTAACAATGCATCCTTACTCCATGATATCAATTCCACTGTCTCCCCTGCATCCCTTCTTTAATCCTTTAATTATACCCCCCCATAGTCTCCAGCCTTGCATACCAAAGCTAAGATTCTTGCAGCTTCCTGTAATCACCAAGGAAGTTTTGCTTTTGTTCTGATCTAAAATGTGAGTCCAAAACAGGTCACGTCTGTGTGTCCACCACAACACTAAAGAAAAGGATAAAACAGATTCAATAAAAGCCCGATAAAACATTGTCATTCTGGTTCGGTCAATTTGGAAGCGTGCAAGTTTCCTTAAACAATGCAAATGTTGCTGACCCTTTTTGCACACCCTTTCACAATTCTCTTCAAAGTTTAAATTACTATCAATAATCGTCCCAGGATATTTGTAGGATTGTACACATTCGGTGGTCTGGCCTTTTAGTATGGTGACTTTGTGCCGGGGAGTTTTCCTCCTAAAACCAATAATCATATCTTTAGTTTTTGTCGTATTCAGCTGCAGGTAGGAATCCTCACACCAGTGAACAAAATCATCAACTACTGGGCCGTGGCCACTCTCACCATCCTGGAGGTGACTGACAATAACTGAACCATCAGCATACTTTATAATGTGTCTGTTGTCATGTCTGCTCCGACACATGTTTGTGTACAGGATGAAGAGTAGTGGTGACAACACACACCCCTGAGGAGAGCCAGTAGAAGAACACTTTTGGTCAGACAACGTACTATTGACCCTTACTCTCTGTGTCCTGTTGGTTAAAAAATCCAGAATCCAACCCACCAGATTATTGCTCAAATTAAATTGTTGCAGGAGCCTTTCAACTAAAATGTGAGGTTGGATTGTATTAAAGGCGGAAGAAAAGTCCACAAATAAAAGCCTGGCGTGTGTCCCATTAAAATCCAGATATTTAAAAAGCATGTGGCAAACTGTAGAGGATCCAATGCATGCTCAGTCTGCTTTAAGACCTCAAATCTGACCAGTTTTTCAAAAATTTTCATTAAAATTGAAGTCAAAACAACTGGTCTAAAGTCGTTTACCGTTTTAGGACAGCTGGATTTTGAAACGGGGACAACCACGGCATCTTTCCAGATCTTAGGCACATGTTGTGTCTGTAAGGACTTATTGAAAATGTAGTGAAATACAGGACTCAATTCATGTGCACAGGACTTTACCAAGAGCCCACATATATTATCAGGGCCCTGACTTTTGTTCACTTTTATAGCACAGAATGCCCTTTTAATATCCTGCACCTCAATATTAAAGTGCTGATTGTCTTTGAGTTTCTGTTTCAAATCTTGGGTTTCTGTGCTAAAGTCAAAGGAATCAAAATGACTATAAAAAACAATTAAGAGCATTAGCCAGCTCTGTGTCTGAATTAAAACTATCTAAAAACACACGATTACTGCGCTCTGTGCTCTGAAGGCCTGCAATAGTTTTCATCCTGGCCCAGGCTGAACCAAGTTTCTTTGTTGCCATCTTGCTTTCCAACTCTGTTTTATAATTGTGTTTAGCTCTTAAAATTTCGGACTTCAGCTCTTTTGTGGCAACCTGTAGCTCAGAAACAGACCCCTGTTTAAAGGCAAGTGCTTTCCTCTGTAAGCAAGATTTAACTGATTTTGTAACCCATGGCTTGTTGTTGGGATATATTTTGACACGTATACGTGGAACGATCATGTCTCTACAGAAAGCCATGTATGAGCATGTGACGTCCACCAAAGAGTCCAAATCATCCCCGCAGGCCAGTGTGAACACCTCCCAGTCCGTACAGTTAAAGCATTCCTGGAGACAGTGCACTGACTCCTCAGTCCACACATCTATGTCTCTGGTCTTCGCCTTGTCTCTTTTGAGAGCAGTTTTATATGTGGGCAGCAAATGTACACAGTTGTGATCTGAGGATCCTAAAGGAGGAAGGGGAAGTGATGTATAGGCCCTCTCAATGGATCCATAGCACAGGTCCAATGTCTTTTTTCGCCTGGTTGGGCAGGAGACATACTGATAAAAGTTTTTAAGTGTCTTCTTTAAAGAAACATGGTTAAAATCCCCAAGAATAAAGTTTGGAGCCACTGGGGAAATCGACTGTAACTGCTGTACCACATCAAAGACGGTGCTGGAGGCGGAGTCAGCGTCCGCTCTCGGGTGAATGCACACAGTTGTTCTGAAAAGTTGGGGGAACTCGTAGGGCAGATAAAAGGGGCGTAGCGATATGGACAGAAGATCCACATCGGGTGTACAGATGCGCTCTCTGACCGTGACAGATGTGCAGTACTGTTTGTTAATATATAAACATATGCCACCCCCCCTGACGTTTCCCCGTTACCTCTTCCTGTCGATCCAAGCGAAGTGGGGCTCCAAAGCCGTCAATACACAGGTCCGCATCCGGGTCATGCGCCGTAAGCCACGCCTCCGTGTAAGCCATGACACAGCAGTTCTTGAAATCCTTCTGATATCGTACATTTCCTTGAATTTCATCCACTTTATTTCTCAGGGATTGTACGTTCCCCATGATGATGGAAGTAAGAGGAATGCGGTTAAGCTGACGCATTCTCAGATGTAATTTTATGCCTCCACGCTTTCCACGTTTCCTCCTCTTGTCATCGCTGTGTCCATGAGAATCTCTTAAAATAAAGTCCGGAGTTGCGGCACAGAGTCAAACACAGACGCTGTATTATTCATGTTTAAATGCAGTAACATGTCTCTGGAAAACTGTATTCTTCCCGGCATGATTGCGATTGCGCTTACCTCCAAAACAAAGAGCCGGTGGGAAAGAAATAAAATAAGGAGGAAATCCATACTGATGGAACCAGGGAGCTCTTCATTTTATAGTCCACAAACATTCAAGGACAAAAACGACACAGAGAATTTCATTAAAAATAAATTAAAGTGCATAAAAACAGAGACACAGACGTCAAACTTTTTTCACCAGCTGCCGGTCTCTGCGTGCACATGCGCCCACATGCCCACATGCCCACATGCACAACTTTTCAAACCAGCCAAAATATGTTAAAAAAGCGCTTTTTTGCTGGTCCGTTTTGCACAATTCCTACAAATTAAATATCATTTTGAAGGTCTTTCAATACAGAATATGAAAATAAGGTTACTTCAGTTCTGAAAATTTCCTCATTGTGACTCATTTTGTCAGAGCGGGACACATATTTATTTACAGCTTGCCAAAATAACTTAAAGCACTGGCTGACAAAAAACACCAGATGAGCCGGTAGGGCTAAACACTCACAAAATACAAAGAAGAACACGATGATGAACTGGAATTCAATTCAATTCAGTTCAATTCAACTTTATTTATATAGCGCCATTTCACAACAACAGTCATTTCATAGCACTATCAACTGTAGGGGGAACCCCCACAGTTGCAGAAAGACCCCAGCAATCAGGCGATCCCCTGTGAGCAAGCACTTGGCAATGGTGGAGAGGAAAAACTCCCTTTTAACAGGAAGAAACCTCCAGCAGAATCAGGCTCAGGGAGGGGCAGTCATCTGCTGCGACTGGCTGGGGGGTGAGGGGACAGAGAAGATGAAAAGAACAGACATGTAGAGAGCAAACAGCATGATGGGGACTCAATCTATGGGAGAGAACAAACAGATGTTAATGACCAGCAAAAAAAAAATATTTCATTGAGAGTGAAGAAAGGAGTGAGGCCCATTGCATTATTGGACGTACCCCGGCTGACTAAACCTATTAGCAGCATAACTAAGGGAGGGTTCAGAAACACATGATCCCTCCTTAATTGTAGGCTATATCAAAAAGGTAGGTTTTAGCCCTATTCTTAAAAACATTGATTGGCAGCTGGTTCCACAGGAGAGGAGCTTGATAACTGAAGGCTCTGCCTCCCATTGTACTTTTGGAGATTCTAGGTATTACAAGTAATCCTGCATTTTGGGAGCATAGTGCTCTGTTAGGATAATACGGTAGTATCAGATCTTTTAAATAAAAAGGAGCCTGATTGTTTAGAGCTTTGTAAGTAAGAAGAAGGATTTTAAACTTAATTCTAAACTCTATGGGAAGCCAATGAAGGGAGGCCAGAACCGGAGAGATATGATCTCTCTTTCTAGTACCTGTTAAAACTCTTGATGCAGCATTTTGGATCAGCTGAAGACTTTTTAAAGATGTTTTATTACAACCTGATAATAAAGAATTACAATAATCTAATCTCGAGCTAACAAAAGTGTGGATCAGTTTCTCAGCATCACTCGGAGACAAGATGCTCCTAATCTTGGCAATATTACGCAAATAATAGAAGGAAGTCTTAGAAACAAATTTAATATGTGAATTGAAGGACAGATCTTGATCAAAAATAACTCCAAGGTTCCTCACAGAGCTATTAAAAGAAAAAGTAACCGCATCCAAACTGAAAGTTTGATTTGGAAAGGTATTTCTAAGGTTTTTTGGACCAACAAGAATGACTTCAGTCTTATCTGAATTTAATAGCAGGAAATTACAAGTCATTCAAGCTTTGATTTCCTTAAGACAGGCTTCTAACTTGGCTAATTGATTAGTATCATCTGGCTTCATTGACAGGTATAATTGTGTGTCATCTGCATAACAATGAAAATGCATACAGTGCTTTCTAATAATGTTGCCTAACGGAAGCATATATAAACTAAAAAGAGTAGGGCCTAGCACAGATCCCTGTGGAACTCCATGACTAAGCTTTGAGTTGAAAGAAAACTCATTATTTACATGAACAAACTGGAACCTATCAGATAAATAAGATCTAAACCACTGCAACGAAGTTCCATTAAGTCCAACATAGTGTTTTAATCTATCAAGTAGAATATTATGATCGATAGTATCAAAAGATGCACTAAGGTCTAAAAGGACAAGTACAGAAACCAGTCTATTATCAGATGCGATGAGGAGGTCGTTAGTGACCTTCGCTAAGGCTGTTTCAGTACTATGATGGATTCTAAACCCAGATTGAAACTCTTCAAGTAAACCATTTCCCTGCAGGTGGTCAAATAATTGCATAGCAACAACTCTTTCTAAGATTTTTGAAATGAAAGGGAGATTAGAGATTGGTCTATAGTTAGCTAAAGCTCCTGGATCTAGTGTTGGCTTTTTCAGTAAGGGTTTAATTACAGCCGTTTTAAAAGCCTGCGGTACATGGCCTAAAGTTAATGAAGAATTGATTATATGAAGAATAAAGCTACCAATAAGTGGGAAGACTTCTTTAAATAACCTGGTAGGAATAGGGTCTAAAAGACAAGTTTAAGGTTTGGATGAGGAAACAATTTTGTCTAACTCACAAAGGTCGATTGGAGTAAACTCATCAAGACAGACATCAGTTGAAGGAGTTGTAGTAGTTACAGTATTTAAGTTAACTATGGGAAGAATCTGATTGATTTTTATCTCTGATGGATGTAATTTTATTATTGAAAAAGTTCATAAAGTCCTGACTAGTAAGCTCTAAGGGAATGCTAGGATTGACAGAGTCCTGACTCTTTGTCAACCTGGCTACAGTGCTGAAAAGAAACCTGGGATTATTTAGAATCGGAATCAGAATGAGATTTATTGCCATTGTTCATGTAGTACACAAACTAGGAATTTGTCTCGGTGCAATGCTGCAACATTAAACATAGAGTAACACTAAAGATAAAAACTATGCATGTAATAAAAGGTAGAGTAAGAATAAGTAATGCTATTCTATGCAATTTTTAATATATTAACAAGAGCAGAAGATATTGTGGAGTTCCACATAGTGCAGTCGGCAGTGCAAACAAGTGATAATTGTTCATGAGTCCGGTTGAGCTGCTGTACATAGTGCACGGGAGTCTAATAAGTCACTTAGTGTTCAGCAGTCTGATGGCAGAGGGAAAGAAGCTGTTCATGTAGCGGGAGGTTTTAGTCTGAATGGACCGTAGTCTCCTGCCTGAGGGGAGGGGGGCAAACAGTGCGTGACCAGGGTGTGAAGGGTCGGCTATGATCTGACCTGCACACCTCCGGGTCCTGGAGATGTACAGGTCCTGGAGGGATGGGAGCTTGCAGCCGGTCACCTTCTCAGCAGCACGCACAACGCGCTGCAGTCTTAGTCTGTCCCCGGCGGTGGCTCCTGCGTACCACACGGTGATGGAGGTGGTGAGGGTGGAGTCGATGATGGTCGTGTAGAATTGCACCAACATCTTGGTGGGCAGCTTGAGCTTCCTCAGCTGCCGCAGGAAGAACATCCTCTGCTGGGCCTTTTTGATGAGGGAGCTGATGGTCGGCTCCCACTTGAGGTCCCGGGTGACGGTGGTGCCCAGAAAGCGGAAAGAATCCACAGTGGTGATGGGAGAGTCTGTGAGGGTAAGGGGGGGCAGAGGGGCTGTGACTTTTCTGAAGTCCACGATCATCTCCACTGTCTTCAGAGCGTTCAGCTGCAGGTTGTTGTGGCTGCACCAGGACGCCAGCCGGGCCACCTCCCTCCTGTAGATGGACTCATCGCCGTTGGAGATGAGCCCGATGAGAGTGGTGTCGTCCGCAAACTTGATCAGCTTGACAGACTGGTGACTGGAGGTGCAGCAGTTGGTGTACAGGGAGAAGAGCAGGGGGAAAGTACACAGCCCTGGGGTGATCCGGTGCTGATGCTTACAGAGTCCGAGACAGTCTTCCCCAGCCGCACATGCTGCCTCCGGTCCGTCAGGAAGTCGGTGATCCACCTGCAGAGGGAGTCAGGCACGTTGAGCAGGGACAGCTTGTCCTGGAGCAGAGCGGGGCGGATGGTATTGAATGCAGAGCTGAAGTCCACAAACAGGATCCTGACGTAAGCTCCCGGGGAGTCCAGGTGCTGCAGGATGGAGTGGAGGGCCAGGTTGACTGCGTCGTCCACAGACCTGCTGGCTCTGTAGGCGAACTGCAGCGGGTCCAGGAGGGGAGTGGTGATGGTCTTGAGGTGGGGCAGGATCAGGCGCTCAAAGGACTTCATGACTACAGAGGTGAGCGCTACAGGTCTGTAGTCGTCAAGTCCAGTGATCCGTGGCTTCTTGGGGACAGGGACGATGGTAGAGGTTTTGAGGCAGGCCGGCACGTGGCATGACTCCAGGGAGATGTTAAAAATGTCTGTGAAGACAGGAGTCAGCTCCTCCGCACAGTGTCTCAGGGTGGAGGGAGACACGCCGTCCGGACCGGGGGCCTTGCGCGGGTTCAGTATGGAGAACTGTCTGTGCACGTCCTGCTCACTGATGGCAAAGGCAGGGGGGGAGAAGGGGGGGGGGCTTTGATGAAGTGGGGACCATGGAGGCAGTGACACTGGGGGGGGGGGCAGATGGGCACAGCTGACGAGGTGTCAAATCGGGCATAGTGTTGGGACAGTCTTTGACAAAGGGCTTTGTCATCCTGTCCCTTAGAAGCCTGAGGCCGATAGTTGGTGATTTGCCTCAGTCCTCTCTACACAGAAGCAGAGTCGTTAGCAGTGAACTGCTGCTGGAGTCTCTCAGAATACACAGATTTAGCTCTCCTCAGCTCTCTGCTAAACCGGTATTTGGCCTCCTTGTAGCAGTCTCTGTCTCCACTTTTCAATGCTGCTTCCTTCTCCTTCCTGATCTGTCTGAGCTTAGCTGTGAACCAGGGCTTGTCGTTGGAGTAACTCACCCTGGTGCACGATGGAAGAATGCACTCCTCACAAAAGTGGATATATGAGGTCACAGTATCCGTGTACTCATCCAGATCATGCGTGGCTCCTTTAAACATGTCCCAGTCAGTTATTTCCAAGCACGTGCGCAGCTCCTCCACAGCTTCACTGGTCCATTTCCTCGTAGTGCTCACAACAGGTTTTGTGAGCTTCAGTCTCTGTCTGTATGTGGGGATCAGGTGGACCATCACGTGATCAGATAGTCCGAGCGCAGCGCAGGGAACAGCGTGATACGCGTCCTTCACTGTAGTGTAACAGTGATCCAGTGTGTTCTCTCCTCTGGTGGGGCATTTAATAAACTTTCTGTACCGGGGAAGTTCGTGGCTCAGGTTGCTCTGGTTAAAGTCGCCAAGCACAATAACCAGAGAGTCTGGGAAGGTCCGCTCCACTTGCTGAATGTGATCCGGGAGCGCGCTGAGCCTCGCGCACGTCCGCGTCGGGCGGGATGTAAAAAGCGGCCAGAATGAATGAAGCGAACTCACGCGGGGAATAAAATGGCTTGCAGTTGATAAATAAATATTCCAGAGCAGGAGAACAGTGTTGGGAAATCACAGTCACATCGGAGCACCAGCTGCTGTTGATGTAGAAGCAGACTCCTCCGCCTGTGGTCTTGCCGGACAGGCCCGTGTCTCGGTCAGCACGAAACAGCTGAAATCCCTCGAGGAGGAGCGCGCTGTCCGGTGTCTTTTCCTTGAGCCAGGTCTCAGTGAAGCAGAGGGCACACGAGGCGGAGAGGTCCTTAAATCACATCAGCAGTCTCAGCTCATCTACCTTGTTACAAAGTGAGTTGACGTTGGACAGAAAGATCCCAGGTAAAGCCGTGCGCATGCCTCTCCTGCGAAGCCGCACCAGGGCGCCCGCTCATCTTCCTCTCTTTCGGCGTCTCACTTTTTGGGCTAAAAAGTGAACCAGATCGGCGGCAGGAGCCAAAAAAACTGGGAGTAGGTCCATGGGAGTGAAAGTCCTGATATTTAGTAGCTCTTCACGGGTGTAAGAGCAGGCAGACACACAATTGACGAACAAAAACAAGCAAAACAAAGCGCGGCGAAGCACCATGGTGACCACTGTGGGTGCCATCTTGGATCCAAGATTCTTCTTCTCTTCTATTAATGCAGAATAATAACTCGTTCTAGCTTTTCTAAGAGATTTTTTATAAATTAAAAAAGGATTTCTCCAAGCTAAATAGATTTCATCTAAATTAGTGGAGCGCCATTTTCTTTCTAATTGATGAGTCTTCTGTTTTAAGCTACGAGTTTCTGTGTTGAACCAAGGAGTTAGAAATCTCTGATTAGACTTTTTCTTTTTTAAGGGGGCCATCAAGTCTAGAGTCTGATGCAGAGAAGCTGTAACACTATCCACCATGTTATCAATTACAGAAGGAGCAAGCTGTCTATAGCTTATTTCCGTTGTGTTGACACATGGCATAGAGGAAGCAATCTGCGTAAATTTGGTAACAGCATCATCTGAGAGGCATCTACTGTAATAATATTTTTCTTTAGGAGCCAAATAGTCAGAAATAGTAAAATCAAAGGTTAACAGACAATGGTCTGACAGTACAGGGTTATGAGGAGACACTACAAGATTTTCTATTTCTATGCCATATGTCAGAACAAGGTCCAATGTATGGTGGAGGTAATGAGTAGAATTTCCTACTTTCTGAGAAAACCCAATCAAGTCTAATATTGAATTAAATGCCACATTAAGGCAGTCACTAATTATTCTATTAGATTTCAGCACTAAATCAGCTAAGAAATCAGCAAATTCGGATAAAAATTCTGAGTAGGTTGATGGGGGACAATAAACTATGGCAAATAAAATTGAGTTTAACCTAAAATTGCTAAAGTGCCCAATACTGAGGACCAGGCCCTCAAAGGAATTATAACATGTTTTTTGCTTCACATTAACTAGTAATTTGGAATGGTAAATTGTTGCTACTCCTCCTCCACAACCAGAACTTCTGGGATTTTGACAGTTTAAATAACCAGA
Source organism: Pholidichthys leucotaenia (assembly GCA_020510985.1). Taxonomy (NCBI): domain Eukaryota; kingdom Metazoa; phylum Chordata; class Actinopteri; order Cichliformes; family Pholidichthyidae; genus Pholidichthys; species Pholidichthys leucotaenia. The sequence goes on from CM035836.1 coordinate 72,622,847, forward strand.
GGGAGTTGATTCATTTAAACCAACATAATCCTCTTGCCTTAACCAAGTCTCTGTAAGGGATATTAAATCAATATGATGATCAATTAACAGATCATGGACTAACAGAGACTTGGGAGTTAGAGACCTAATATTTAATAAACCACATTTAATTTTTAAATTATGAGGAGGAACAGAGGCCAAATCATTCAATTTAGAGGCTTTATGTTTAATTTGAGTTTTACCAGTATTTTGCTTAATCACTTTGGGATGCTTATATATTATATTTTTACTTACTTTGGAGGGAGCAGACAATGATTCTCTGATGGGGAAGACAGGGGCTAAGTTGAGGGGTGGCGGATGAAGAGGAGCTGCAGAGAGACGTGTACGACTGTGACTCTGCTTCCTGGTCCCAACTGTAAGTAGTCAAGGTTTTGGAAATTTGGATAAAAAAGATGCCAGATTGTTAGATAAATGAGAAGCACCATCCAAAGTGGGATGAATGCTGTCTCGTCTCATAAGACCAGGTTTTCCCCAAAACGAGCTCCAATTGTCAATGTAGCCCACGTCATTTGCAGGACACCACACAGACAGCCAGCGGTTCAAGGATGACGAGCGGCTAAACGTGTCCTCACTGGTCAGATTGGGGAGGGGCCCAGAGAATACTACAGTGGCAGACATCGTTTTGGCAAAGTCACACACCGATTCTACATTAAGTTTCGTGACTTCCGATTGCCGGAAATGGATGTCATTAATGCCAGCGTGAATAACAATTGTGGAGTACTCACAGTTACTTTTAGCCAGCATTTTCAAAGTTGACTCGATGTCGCCTGCTCTGGCCCCAGGAATGCATTTGACTATGGCCGCTGGAGTCTCTAGGTTCACGTTTCTGACTACAGAGTTGCCAATGATCAGAGTTTTTTCCTCAGCGGGTGTGTTGCTGAGCGGGGAAAAACGATTAGAAACGTGAACAGATTGGAGGTGTACCGGGGCTTTGCGACTAGGCTTCCTTCTCACCGTCACCCACCCAGTCTCCTCGCTGCTGAGGAGAGCTGGAGGAGCGCTAACAGGGTTAGCTATGCTACCTAGCTCCACTGCAGCTAAGGGGCGTCTGTCAAGAGTAACTGGCGCAGATGGTGTTTCAATGCAGCAGAGCTGGGATTCCAAATCAGACAACCTCGCCTCGAGCGCCTCAAAAAGACAACATTTATTACATTTACCGTTATCACCAAAAGAGGCAGAGGTGTAGCTAAACATCTAACAGAGAGAGCACACCAGAGGAGGAGAGGAAGGAGAGCTAGTAGCCATCGCTAGTGGCTAACCCAAAAGCTCAGGAGACTGAGGAGAGCAAACCACACAGACAGACAGCAAAACAGGAAGTGACGATCAATTCCAACTGGAAAGAAATACTGAGATGAACAATTAATGCTGAATGGACACAGGTATATATACGTAGGTAAGGAAAGCAATCAGTAGGGATGACAGAAATGGAACACTGAAGCGATCGAATCATTTGGAACAATTGATTCAGAAAAAGAACCGATCTTTTGGAACGTTTGAAACATTTCCCCACAGCGACATCTGGTAGCCAATCTGAAAATATGACATTCAAACAGTAGAGCAGTGTTGCCAACTCCCCAGCAAGGACATTGGCTGTTGGCTGTCTGTCATCGCCTCATTTACACAATTGACAATCAGCATATAATTGATGTCTATATTGTATTCAAGCACACCCTTCAAATACTGATTGAGAAAAAATATCCTTTCCTACAAGTGATACTATAACCCCAAACACACCACAAAAAGTTAAGACAAAAAGACTAGTAGTTACAATCGACATAACAGTCTTTTGATTAAATGTGATATTCTAACCCGTAACAGTAGAGGACAAAATTGATTTATGTACAAAGCATTTAAGTTATCAAGTTATATTGAGAAATGATGACCTATTTCAAAGGCAAAATTACAAACAAACCAAGAGTCAACAGAAGACAGTTCATTTGTATTTCTATACATATTTAGGTTTTTTTTAATTCACTTTTTGTCTCTCCTACGTCATAATTTCTCTCTCCTACACCATCCATTAAAATTATATGCTGAGTTGGCAACACTGCTCTACTGTTTGAATGTCATATTTTCAGATTGGCCACCAGATGTTGCTGTGGGGAGATGTTTCGAACGTTCCAAAAGATCGATTCTTTTTCTGAATCAATTGTTGCAACTTCATGTATTGTAATGTAAATCTACACAATTGTATGTAAATATAGAACAATATGACCTCTTTTAGTGATTAAGAGCATAATTGTGTTGTAAATACTGACATGTGAATAAATAATATTTATATTGCAAATTTCTTTTTGCACATTTGTATTTTTTTATTAAATACGTTTTTCTTTTCCCCACTCCTTTTTGAGCATGAATTAATTGATTTTAATTACTGATCTTACATGTATTCTGTTGAATGTCTGCATTGTCAGATACTGCTGTTTACAGGTCATTTTGTGTTGTTTACTCACTTGCTTAAAATAAATGTCATTTCATTTTAATTTCATTTTCATTTATTTCAAGCAAGTAATCAAATAACATAAATAACCTGCATACAACATTATCTGATAATGCAGACATTCATCAGAATACATGAAAGTAAAATATATCAAAATCATTAAGTTATGCTCGAAAAGGAGTGGGAAGAAGAAAAACTGATTTAATCCTACCCCCATTTCTCATCAGTAGCTTGACATAAAGACATTTCAGTACTTCCCCGTGTTTATTTCGAAATGAAAATGAATTAATACATTCTATTGCTGTCCATTTTGTATTTCAACTTCTTTTGCACAATTTTTAATTTGCACTATTCTTTTGAGTGTTTGAGATTTCTTGGTGTGTTTTTCTGTTTCTGGCACTTTATCTGCACACTGGAGCTGTCATGAGTCATAGCAGTAAATTTCTCCACTATGGGATCAATAAAGCATCTCTACTCAACTCTTTACTAATAAATGTATATGTGTATTAAAATGACATGAATACATACCATAAACACCATGCTGGCCTTGGGTGGATTCAGCACTTAGTTGTATAGTGCTAGTAATGCAGACATCAGGATGTTTTGTCCGCAGATGTCGCCACATACTAGTTGTATTATTGCAAAATGCAAGCTGTTGCATGCAATGCAAACATTTAACTTTCTTTGGTTCAAAAAGGTCAAAGTGTTCCCAAACAGTTGACCTGGGACGCTTTCTAACACCATCCATCACAAATTAATCTCAAGCCAAACGCTCTCAATCAAAAAACGCTCAGTACAATACACTCAAAGAGGCAAGACTTCTCAAAATAAATGCACATATCAGAGGCTTTTAAATGTTTTAGGCATGTGGGTTGATGAATCAACAGCCAATCAGGTGAAGACATGAGAAATTATTATTTTACATATAAAGTATATTTAAGGTGGATATAGTTTTCCTAGAATAGGCATTTTAATTTTGTGTAATGGAGGTCAGACATCATAGATAAAACTAGAGACACTTTAAATGAATGATTAAACTCATCACCTACACTAACACTAACACTTCCGGTGTTGCAAAATAATAAACCAAAAATAATAACTTAATATTTTTGTTTTGACTATAAAACAATAAGAGCAAAATTAAACACAGGTATGTCCAAAAATTGGACATTTTTCCTATCTAAGTTTAGAAAAGGACAAAACAAAAATGAGACCAAAAATTTGTTTTTTCTGATTTTATTTTGAATTGGAATTACAAATGAACGAACCATACACGGATTTGTATTCACTTGCTGAAACAAAAACGACTGTGACGTTTCAAAACAATTGGGGGCGGAATGGAACGCGATATGGAACAGTCACGTGATGGTGACGAACAGTCACGTGCCACCGTCGTTCTGATACAGACCTCGGAACAGCGTTTCGAATCACAAGTTCCGCCTAGGTTCCGGTACGTTCCAAAACACTGTTTCGATTTTGCCATCACTAGCAATCAGACCAACACAAGACAGATGGGTATAATTAGGGAGGATCAGAGGCTACAGGTGAGGCAAACAAGATGGGGGTTGCACAGACAAACACAGACAGGAGACGCACACAAAACATGACAACAGGGCTAAAGACAGCATCGGGAAAAAAATAATACAAAATATAACCACAAAGAGAGCAGAAACAATCTCAAAAAGTGGGAATGACCTTTGGGTCATTCCCCAGACCATGACATGAACAGTGTTGTGCAACATGTAAAGGATAACAGAAAGCATGGACAATATGTCCATGCTCAGGACAAAATGTTCCTGCATGCATCTTCTCAAACATCAATTATTGTTTTACCAACAGGTCACTCACTGGTACAACCATAATCAAACTCACTGAATCCTTACACAAAAAAGCCATAAAAATCTTTAATAAGAAAGAACCCACATATCATTGTTGTCACAAGAAATACAATTTTCTGTCTTTTGACAATTAAAAACTCTCAAATTAGATAGATAGATAGATAGATAGATAGAATGTTTACATAATAGTCAGCCCACGAGCAGAATGCAACACCAGAGAATACACTCACGACACTGAGAAGCACAATTAAAGTGTTTTTATTGAATTTCAAAAAGTGGAGCACAGCTAGAGAAAACGTCACTTGCCAGACGAAGGCGTGGCCTGTGGAGAGAGACAGAGCTGTTAGTGGGAGAAGGGAGACTGGGAAGTGGAAGACACAAATTAGCCACTTACGTGAGCAGAGCAGAGAGCCTGACAGAATATACCCAGGAAGAATAGACGAACCAGCAGGATGACGCTGGTGGGAGATGAAGGAATGAACTGGGCAGTCTGACTGGGTGGAGATACACAGCTACAGCAGGAGTGAGGATGATGGGGAAGGTGAGCACACAACAATCCCTGTAGACACACCACTACAGATGGCAGCAACCTGAAAGGAGAAGAGGAGAGAGAAGATTTTAACTTTAAAATAACTTCTCTAAACAAACAACACTTACTTGTTGTACTCAAGGCAGTTACCCCAACGAGCCAGCGCTGAAGCTTCCACTAGATGGTCCTGATAAGTGCTGGCAAGGAGGAGACAGTAGGTGCATCTACTCACGCAGGTGCAGTAATCACCTGTGGAGCCAGGGAAATAGGACGGAGGGGGTGCATGCGCACCTGAATATGACAGATAGATATACTTTATTGATCCCAAACTGGGAACACTACAGTGTTACAGCAGCATGACACAGACAACCCAACCAACAGAAATACACACAGCATAATAGAAAAGGAGTTACCCAGGGAAGTAAAGTAAAAATGCTTAGATAACTTTTTATACAACATAGGCTAATACTAGGTTAAATAGAAAATGATCCTTATGAGTCACTGGATAATACTGACTGTACAGAGAAGGACTATAAGGCACATGGTGAAATATGAGGTACCAATTATACTGTAAGGTGCAGTATGGCAGCATTGTTATGACCAAAATTCAAAATCAGAGTGAGTTATTACAAATCTGTCTACCAGTGCCCTGTACTCCCCCTCCTCTTCCCCTCTTATACACCCAACAACAGCTGAGTAATCAGAGAATTTCTGAAAGTGGCATGACTCAGTGTTGTACTAAAAGTCAGTGGTGCATAAGGTGAAGAGAAAAGGAGAAAGCACAGTGCCCCGTGGAGCTCCTGTATCACCAGCCACCACATCAGACAAAGCACTGCGCAGCCGGACAAGCTGTGGCCTTCCTGTCAGGTAGTCAGTAATCGAGGAGATCACAGAGCTGTAAACCCCCATCACCCGCAGCTTCTCACACAGCAGCAGTGGCTGAATGGTGTTGAATGCGCTGGAGTAATTACCTCCGCCAGGCCGAAAGGCCAGGAGGAGGTAATGTTTTTGCCGGGGTTTGTCTGTGTGTTTGTCTGTTTGTCTGTCTGTCTGTCTGTTTGTCTGTTGGTTAGCAAGATAACTCAAAAACTTTTGGACGGATTTCAATGAAACTTTCAGGCGTTGTTGGAAATGGTACAAGGAAGAACTGATTAAATTTTGGGGATGATCCGCATCACCGTCTGCATACAGGAATTTTTTAAAGCATTTTTCCACACTGACATACAGCCATTTTCAACATGTGCGCAGGCGCAATGGAGGGCGCTGGTCGTCGTGTCTGACCAACACAAACTCCGCGTTCTTCAACGTTTTAGGCACAAAAGCACATGGAAAACACTGCTGGCCTGGGCCCGCCAGCGTGCCTGTTTTTGCGCCACGCTGCAAAACCTGACACGGCCACCTGTCCGCCGCCCGATTATTTGCCACAAATTCCCCGCCCAGCTATAGGCGCTGCGTAAAAACGACCTCTCTGCCGGGGAAGACTCTAAATTCTGTTTTGCCGTGGAGCGCAACCCCAATATAATATAAAACCCACGGCAACCTGTCTAACCAATCTGCATCCGTCAGTGGAGGAGATGGACACACCAACACTTCAGTTTATTACCTCCGCCAAGGAGGCAATGCTTTTACAACCGTAAAACGGGGCTATAAGGGACGGCGGGGTAATATGGGACACTTTTCTAAATGTAATTCTGCTTTTTTAATTTTGCTTCCGTCTAGATTTGATGAAGGATTCATGGATATTTGACAATAACAACACAACTCAGCGTCCTGCTCAAAATAAAAAAAGCAGAATTACATTTAAAACATTTCCCAGAAAAGTGTCCCTTATTAACCCACTGTCCCTTATAGCCCCGTTTTACACTACTGAACCCCTAATCCTATCACTATCACATTGATTGTCATTCATTAATTGTCTGTTTATTGCACTGTCCATGTCAAATAAACAAATAATCATTGTGAATCCAATTGCTAGTCATATCTTTTCATGCTCAGGGAATCTGAAAACATACACACAAACACTGTATGGGGGGAACTGTGCTGCTTGGCGGAGGTCTGCGCTCTCCGAGTGCTTTTCTAGTTAAGGAATGTGCTTACCTGTTCAATTTATAAAATATTATATGGCTATGCACCACCCACCCTGGTAGAATATGTTAAACTGAGGATTGTCACCGGCACAACAACCAGAGCAATCAGTAGAAGAGACTGTGAGGTCTCTCACAAATGCACCACATTTGCTCAATCTGTGCTATCAGTGAAGGGCACCAAGATCTGGAATAATATATCGCCTGCAATCAGAGAATGTACCACACTAAACACTTTTAAGACTCCTTGTAAAATTTGGCTGTTAAACAACCAAAACTGTACCCATAACTAGTGGTTGCTTTGTGGCAGGCATATATACTGTATATGCAGTGCATCCAGAAAGTATTCACAGCACTTCACTTTTCCCACATTTTATGTTACAGCCTTATTACAAAAGGGATTAAGTTCATTTTTTCCTCAAAATTCTACACACAATACCCAATAATGACAATGTGATAAAAGTTTGTTTTTTTTAATTTTTGCAAATTTATTAAAAATAGAAAACTATGAAATCACATGAACATAAGTATTCAAAACCTTTGCTCATTACTTTGTTGATGCACCTTTGGCAGCAATTACAGCCTCAAGTCTTTTTGAATATGATGCCACAAGCTTGGCACACCTATCTTTGGGCAGTTTCGCCCATTCCTCTTTGCAGCACCCCTCAAGCTCCATCAGGTTGTATGGGAAGCGTTGGTGCACAGCCATTTTCAGATCTCTCCAGAGATGTTCAATTGGATTCAAGTCTGGGCTCTGACTGAGCCACTCAAGAACATTCACAGAGTTGTCCAGAAGCCACTCCTTTGATATCTTGGTTGTGTTCTTAGGGCTGTTGTCTTGCTAAAAGATGAACAGTTGCCCTGCTCTGAGGTCAAGAGCACTCTGGAGCAGGTTTTCATCCAGGATGTCTCTGTACATTGCTGCATTCATCTTTTCTTCTATCCTGACTAGTCTCCCAGTTCCTGCCACTGAAAAACATCCCCACAGGATGATGCTGCTACCAACATTGGCATGGTTTATGAGTGGTGCCCGGTTTTCTGATGCCTGGCATTCATGAAAAGAGTTCAGTCTTTGTCTCATCAGATCAGAGAATTTTGTTTCTCATGGTCTGAGAGTCCTTCAGGTGGCTTTTGGCAAACTCCAGGCAGGCTGCCATGTGCCTTTTACTCAGGAGTGGCTTCCATCTGGCCACTCTACCATACAGGCCTGATTAGTGAATTGCTGCAGAGATGGTTGCCCTTCTGGAAGGTTCTCCTCTCTCCACAGGGGAACGCTGGAGCTCTGACAGAGTAACCATTGAGTTCTTAGTTACCTCCCTGAATAAGGTCCTTCTCCCCCGATCGCTCAGTTTAGACAGCCGGCCAGCTGTAGGAAGAGTCCTGGTGGTCTTGAACTTCTTCCATTTATGGATGATGGAGGTCATTGTGCTCATTTGGATCTTCAAAGCAGCAGAAATTTTTCTGTACCCTTTCCCAGATTTGTGCCTCGAGACAATCCTGTCTCAGAGGTCTAAAGACAATTCCTTTGACTTCATGCTTGGTTTGTGCTCTGACGTGCACTGTCAACTGTGGGACCTTATATAGACAGGTGTGTGCCTTTCCAGATCATGTCCAATCAACTGAATTTACCACAGGTGGACTCCACTTAAGCTGTAGAAACATGTCAAGGATGATCAGTGGAAACAGGATGCACCTGTCATAGTCTGAGCGCTGATATCCTCTGCGCTCGGGTCATGCAGTATTTTCCTCTCGTTCTGTGTTAGTTTTCCTTATGGCCTTCCCGGGCTCTTATTCTGACAGCGTCTCTGTGGGACTTCCAACTGTCAGAGCCGAGCTCCACGGTAACAGCTGATTGTCATTCCACTGATGATGTCCTCATCAGCTGGTTAATCCTCTAGCCCTATTTAAGGGAGCAGCTATGGTTACTCCGGGTTGCGACCTCACATTGAAATACTGTGTGATTGTATATTTTTTCATATATTTCTGCAAAGTGTGGTTAGTCCGAGTAAATAACTGCATATATTCCTGTATATATTTGCATCCTTTTATAGAAACGTGGACAGACTGTAATTTACTGTACATACTCTGGTTGTCATTGAATCCTTATTTAAATCCTTCACCTGAACAATGAGAGCAAGTTTTTAGCCAAAGTCAAATTCCTTGTATGTGTTGTGCATACTTGGCCAATAAAGCTGATTCTGATTCTGATTCTGATTCTGATTCTGATTCTGATTCTGATTCTGACATGCATAATGCTGGTCTCAAAAACGTTCGGCTGGAGTCACTATTCCCCGGCTCCAGTCATGCTCGTGTTCTCCTTATTCTCAGTAAGTTTACTCCCGTTATCCTGAGTGTATTATTAATGTACCTTTGCTGTAGTCGTTATTTGTGTTTTGCCCCACGTGACTCTTTATTTTCGTATAATGCGTCTTCCTTCAATAAATATGCAAACTCAACGGCTGCCTGTAGCGTCTCACTAGTGGTCCGTGAGGACAACCCATGACAGCACCTGAGCTCAATTTTGAGCTTCATAGCAAGGCTGTGAATACTTATGTACATGTGATTTCTTTCTTTTAAATTTTTAATAAATTTGCAAAAATCTCAAAAAAACTTTTTCATGTTGTCATTATGGGGTATTGTGTGGAGAATTTTGAGAGGCAAAATGAATTTAATCCCTTATGGAATAAGGCTGTAACGAAACAAAATGTGGAAAAAGTGAAGCGCTGTGAATACTTTCCATATGCACTGCATATCTGCCTGTGCATCACAAACATATGCCCCGCCTCTTGTTTGTTGCTGTTGTTTGTTGTGCCACATTTGAATGTTTTGTTTTGTAACACCTTAACTCTTGCTCTTTTGCATATCCACTTTGTACAATTTCATAGCAGATGTTCTTCTCATGTATGATTGTTTATTTGTTTGTGTGTGTGTTTTTGTGACCCACTGGGGGACTACAGATGCAAATTAGCAGTATTGCTAAATCTGGAATGCTTACATTTGTATTAATGTTTATTAGTATGTAATATCCCTTTCAAATAAACATTAAACTTAAACTTATTGCCATAGCTGCCCTTATGGGGCGAAGGACAGGTCCCAATTGCGTGGCAAAATTCAAACATCATTTATTGCAAAAAAGTGCACTATGCTGCATGGCAGGATAAACGAGAAAGAACCTAAACTTTGATGAGCTTGGATAAAGAGTAAGTCCGCTGAATGTGTTGGATTAATGATAGTAGCAGAAACAATAACAGTGGATCAGGAGGTGATTAGCATGATCAGATGTAGCCATAAATAAAACACCACAACAGAGCTAATCACAGGAAATCAACATGCTGTCACAACAAGTAAACATAAGATGAGACAGGATAATAGCAATAATAAAGCAACGGATGACATGACAAGAATTAAAGATGTAATAACCATAATGATAACAGAGGTAGAATATAACCTAAAGCAAGGGCAAGAGAATACTAATAACGATGATTAACATGACAAAGAATCCAGAAGAAACACAAAGCGTGGACAGGGTTACTGACCCTGTCCACACTACTACACTTATTCTCTGTGTCTTTCTGCTTTATTAAATATAACTTGTTTTGTAAACACAGTTGTCTTGATTTCTTTGAATGTAGTTGTGGTCTATATTAATCATATATTCCATAACCTACATATGTTGAAGCATGTGAGAATGTTTGGTGATTACATATGTAAGGCGACTTCACACCTCAGAACACGACAAAGAGTCTCAACCGCCAGTGAAGATCAAAGAGCATCCCAGGCACTGCGGTGGAGACTGGATGGGTTGCCCTGACCCCCCAGGGCCAAGAGGAGGAGTACGAAACCAATGGGGGGATTAAGATAATGAGGGATGTCAGCTTTTGATATGCATGTCTTTTGTTATGTGCGAGCATAAGTTCATAGAGCCGAAGGTGCTCGCTCTCTTACTTCTTCTGCTGCTGCACCTAGATGAGACTTGTTAGAGGAGCTGATAATAAACTTTGGTTTATGAATCACATCGCCTCGTTATTTCAAGCTCCTCTACACTGGTGACCCCGACATGATCTGAACACGCAACCTTCTGATAATGCCTAATTTTTCGAGGGTAGTAAACTCGTCCCGAGCTATGGCGAGCTTGGCTGCGTCTAAGCGCCGAGCTTTGGCGAATACGGGTGGGCCCGTTGTGGGAATAAAATGTTCAACCCCGTGTTTAGCCACTGTGGCTGAGAATTTGGGAATTGTGAGTGCTGGAAATTGGGTGAGGAGTTGATCAAACTTACCTCCTGCTGTGGTGACGAATAATCACTCTCCTTCCCAGGCTGCAGATTCCTTACAGGAAGGTCCCAGCAGGACGCCCAAGCGGACCCACAGCAGATTCGGGAGAAGATTAAAACCCAGACGGCACAGAGACTGATGCAAACTACTCAGCAGTTGTTCACTAATTGTGCTGTAACAGTTTAGGACTGACTTGTGATTTTACTATGTTGTTATGATTACCACTGAACTCTCTTAGGAGCATGGCTGCTGGAAAGTTTCTTCTGTGGCAAGAGGTGTAGCAGTTAGTATGTCATAATAATTATCTTAAACTGCGAATTTTTCTATTGTCCTTTTCTTAGTCGTTTGGGGGGGGGGGGCTGTGGTCTATATTAATCATATATTCCATAACCTACATATGTTGAAGCATGTGAGAATGTTTGGTGATTACATATGTAAGGCGACTTCACACCTCAGAACACGACAAAGAGTCTCAACCGCCAGTGAAGATCAAAGAGCATCCCAGGCACTGCGGTGGAGACTGGATGGGTTGCCCTGACCCCCCAGGGCCAAGAGGAGGAGTACGAAGACAATGGGGGGATTAAGATAATGAGGGATGTCAGCTTTTGATATGCATGTCTTTTGTTATGTGCGAGTATAAGTTCATAGAGCCGAAGGTGTTCGCTCTCTTACTTCTTCTGCTGCTGCACCTAGATGAGACTTGTTAGAGGAGCTGATAATAAACTTTGGTTTATGAATCACATCGCCTCGTTATTTCAAGCTCCTCTACAGTAGTATGGATTACTTGGCTTCTTCCTGATATTTGGTGAAAATATCAGGTCAACGGCTCCATCAGAAGTATGTTTAATGATAAAAATGTTGACATGTTCAGTACTTCTTTTCCCCACTGAACATAGCTCTGAATATTATGTTGCATTAATGAATTCATACTACAACAGTGGAAAAAAAACATCAAGTTACAGTCGTGAAAAAATCCGGACACCTTGTGTAAGCCTCTGTGTGTGTGTGTGTGTGTGTGTGTGTGTGTGTGTGTGTGTGTGTGTGTGTGTGTGTTTTACATATTTTTACATATAGATATTTAATATCAATGTTAAAAAATACCGGGCAATTCATGTAATGCAACTAAACAATTAAAAATAAAGACTTTTTTTTAAATTTTCTGTAAAATGTAATTCTAACAAAAGAGTGAGGAATAAATTAGGACACCCCATCTTTTTAGGACATCCCCACATTCATTCCCACTTACAATGGCTAAAATAAATTTTAAAAAAAATGCAAATAAAAACAAAAACAAGGTTAGACTTAGATACAAACTGAATTTTTAAAGGGGTGTCCAAATTTGTTCACATGACTATACAGTATATTGCTGTCATAGGTGGGCTTGAGCATAGCATCAAGCCCACACTTTATGTTCATTTATTGTTTTTTCTGTGATCATGTATGATTAGTTTTCCATTTATTGCCCTCTGTGTTCCCTTGAGTCCTGTCATTGTTTTCTGTGTCATCCCTTGTCTGGTTCTGGGTCTGTGTGCATATCTGTTTACCTATTGTTCCAGCTCATCATGTTTTTCCCATATCTGTACGCACTACCCTTTCTGTGTTACTCCTGCACATTCTTGGCAGATAGCAGTATTATCAGTGGCAAGGACAGGCTAAGACATACTGCCTCCAGCATCTGTTGCAGTTACTGACCAAATGATAGGTTTGTTTATCTCTGCTCTTTGTGTAGTGCATGTCACGATGCACTGACTGGCAAAAGTCCACCACAGACCTTGCAACAGATGTGCTTATCTGTCAGGATGTCCAGTCTCACCCCGTGTAACTAGGAGTGGTCCACCACAGACCTGTGACAGATATTGTTTTTAGTTCTGCCAGGATGCCCAGTTTCACCCTCTACACCCTCGGAATGGCAGGGTAGCCGGATGAGTCGCCGACAGCCCAACCCATGAGACAGGTAGTACCGGTTTTCATGGTTATCCGGTAGCAAGAAAATTAGTGCCTGACCTGACATGTTTAACCATGAATTCTGCTGTCTACCAAAAAATCCTGAAGGAGAATGTCTGGCCATCTGTTTGTGACCTCAAGCTAAAGTGCACTTGGGTTCTGCGTCTCATTAGTGGTCAGCGAGGACCACCCATGACAGTAGGTCGCAGCCCAAATGAAACGCCGGTGACCATAAATTTGCTTAATTTGGGCTTGTAGTTTTTTTTCTTTTTGTTTCATGTACCAGTGTGCTGGTAGATGGTGGCGCCACCCAAGGGCTATGCCATGAGTTTAGGCTACGAGCTAGTGATGGCCCTCATTGAGATTGACGGGATCCTCTCCAGCGCTCGCAGTCACCCCATCCCCAGTGGCTCTTTTTTAATTTTGTATACTTTATTGATCCCTAGAGTGGAAATTGAGGGCATCCACCTGGATGGATGAAGTAGCCACGGTACAGTACTATCCCTTAACCATTCACACACACACATTCACACCTAGGGCCACTTTAGAGTTTCCAATTAACCTAACCTGCATGTTTTTGGCATTTTTCTATTTCTTTATTATTCCTTTTTTATCTTTATAATTCCTTTATTATTTCTATTAACCACCATCCTCACTACACTGACCACCCTGAAATCACGGCTAGGATGGCGGAAATCTCTGCTCTTCGGAAGAAGCTCCATGGTCGGGAGGGAAACTGTGGCAGGAAGCCAGAGGTGAGGCATCCCTGCTCTTCACCTCGGGATCCCATTCCGGTCACCCGTCCAGCCCAGGAGTTTACACCAACCAAGGGCCAGTTCCAGTGGAGGAGGATGTCAGCCGGGATTCCCTCGGTGGAAATACAGTGGACAGCTGTGACTATCCAGGGCCGACTGGCTGCAGCTCGCTCCGCCTCCCATCCAACCCAAATAATTAAGCATGTGACGGTGGTAGTCAGGCTGGTGGAGAGGAATCCGGGACTTTATGATTACCCCAAATACGCTGACCTGCTCGCCTCTGTTTCTGCTCAGGAGCGGCTCTCCCGGGCTGCTGTGAGCTCCACCAGTCTGACTCCAGCTGTTACCTTTCCTAATCGGGTGCAAGCAGCTCCTCCTCATCTTCCCGGGGGACCCTCTGTCACCATCGAAACACAGAAGGGAAGAACCAAGCCCGCTACAGCAGGCACCATCGGCCCTCTGGAGGAAAGGCAAGTGCAATTTCATTCTTCTCCTCCTTATTGTGATTTGCCTTGTCTAACTCCTGGTGGTGGAGTTCGGGGTTCACAGTCTCCCGAGCTTCCTTCACCTGCTGTAGCCTGTAATGATGAACCTGCTACCTCTTTGTCTCCTTCCCCTGAGCGTTCCCCGGTGCCAGGACTACACCGCAGGATGAGGAAGGAGCCTGCGGCCCTGGAGAGCCTGGTTCCGGCCCCATAGCCATGACACAGGCAGAGGAGGAGGGCAGACTGCCAATTGGAGCCTGCACCGACGAGCAAGCGTCCCTGGGTCTCCACGGAGGACCAGTCCGGCCTGGCAGGTCACGGATCCCCTGCCACCACACCGTGCGGGCCCTCGGCGTGGACGTCAGCGTAAGGGAATCCCCAGACTGTGGATACCATCACGCCGGCTGCAGAGCCCGCCACAGTCGAGTGGGAGCCAGAAGTGGACCTTCAACTTGCTGAACCTGGATCGCCGAAGTCCTGGATGGCAGTGGAACCCGAGATCAGGCCAGTGCTCTATTTTGTCTTCCTCCTTTCTATTCTGGAGCATTTTTGCCTGTCTCTTGGGGAGACGAGCCGGGCGCAGCCGTCCGCCGCATTCAAGCTTGTCTCGCCGGGTTCTGCCGCTGCTGGTGATCCCGATCCCGGTTTTCTTTCTTTTTCTGAGCCTTCTCCCAGGGTCACCGGTGACGAGTCGGTTTCAGTCACTGTCCTGGAGGTTCCGGGATCGGGGTTGGAGGTCATCTCTGGTGCTGCTCTGGCCCAGTCAGGGTCCGTCGTGGGTGCAGCTGTGATCCAGTCGGAGTCCGTCGTGGGTGCAGCTGTGACCCAATCGGGGTCCGTCGTGGGTGCTGCTCTGGCCCAGTTGGGGTCCGTCGTGGGTGCAACTCTGATTCAGTCGGGGTCTGTCGTGGGTCCAGCTGTGATCCAACTGTGGTCCGTCGTGGGTGCAGCGCGGTTCCGCCTAGGATCCAGCAGGAGCGCAGCGCCAGTCCGAGTGGAGTTCGGATAAGGAGCTGCAGATTCTTCGCTGTTCGACGCCGTACTGGTCCCTCATCTTTTCCCCGACTCCCCCCCCCCACAACACACACACACACCGGGTGCCATTGGGATTCCCCGTTTTCGGCTCGGCTTCCCCTCGCTGTCCCTTTCGGTAGGGACGACGCCTTCGAGCTACTCCCTTCGGTCCTGGTGGCCTATTGACGTGGGTCGGCCACCTGGGGAACTGCTTTGCCAGTTTGGTGTTCTTGGTCGGCCATCCAACAAACTAGACTCTTTGTTCGGAGACCTGGTCGGGCTGCCAGAGGCACTGTTTCTCCGGACCTGGGACTGGGGTAGACCGCCTGAACTCATCCTTTTTCCCCTGCCAACGATCTGGACGCTGGACCCAAGCAGATGACCAAAACTAATTGGTTTTTGTTTGTTGTTTTGTTTTGCTCTGCCTGCCGTCATCCCTGTGTTGTTGTTTTTGTGTGTGTGTGTGTGTGGTTTTTTTTTTTTTTCTTCTCCCCTATTCTCTGTAAATTTTGGGGATGCTCTCATGTTTTGCCATTTTGACTATTTGGAACTGTGTTTATATCGCCGCTCTTTAGTGTGTGTTTTTTCTTTTTCCCTTTTCGCTGGTATTGTTGGGACTGTATGTTTGCGCCTGTTTTTCTGTTGAGATGTTTTTTTTTTCCTCTTCCTCCTCTATTGTTTGAGAGAGGTTGCTTTTGTTGCCTATGCCTGTTTATTTGTATTTATCTGAACTGTCTGTAGTTGGCCGCTCTTTAGCGTATGTTTTTTTTTTCTCCTTGGTAGTCTGAGATATGCTCTGTTGTTGCCTATGCCCATTTATTGGGACTGTATTGACCTGTCTGTATTTTGCCGTTCTTTAGAATGTTTTTTTTTTCTCCTCTGTAATCTGAGAGATGTTCCTTTGTTGCCTATGCCCGTTTATTTGTACCTTATTGAACTGTCTGTATTTTGCCACTCTTTAGCGTGTTTTACTCGCTCCTCTTGGTTGAGAGAGGCTCTGCTGTTGCCTGTAAATCATGGTCTATATGCTTAGTTTTGCTGTATAATTGCTTCCATTGTTATGTCTTGGTATTTTCACCAATGCATTATGGAGTATATTCGTGGTTTTGTTTTTAATTTTCCCCCCATGCTCTGTTTGCAGCACCATGTTCTTATTTGTTTTTTCTTATTGGCCCTTGTCATTGTTCCCGGTTCCCTTCCTTGGTGTTCTTTTTTTTTTTTTTTTTTTTTTTTTTTTCCTGGTTCTCGCTCTCCTAGGTCCCCCACCCACCCCACCCACACTGGGTGGGCCTTCGTAGCCTTCTGGGTGGGGGGAGGCTTGGGTGTTACACTGCGCCCACAGTGCGCCGTTCGGGGGGGAGTACTGTCATGGCCTAAGCGCTGATATCGTCCGCGCTCGGGTCATGCAGTATTTTGCTCTCGTTCTGTGTTAGTTTTCCTTATGGCCTTCCCGGGCTCTTATTCTGACAGCGTCTCTGCGGGACGTCCGGCTGTCAGAGATGAGTTCCACGGTAACAGCTGATTGTCATTCCACTGATGACGTCCTCATTAGCTAATTAATCCTCTAGCCCTATTTATGGGAGCAGCTATGGTTACTCCGGGTTGCGACCTCACACGCATGACGCTGGTCTCCCCAACATTCGGCTGGAGTCACTATTCCCCGGCTCCAGTCATGCTCGTGTTCTCCTTATTCTCAGTAATTTTACTCCCATTATCCCGAGTGTATTATTAATGTGCCTTTGCTGTAGTCGTTATTTGTGTTTTGCCCCACATGGCTCTTTATTTTCGTATAGTGCGTCTTCCTTTAATAAATATGCAAACTCAACGGTTGCCTATAGCGTCTCATTAGTGGTCCGCGAGGACAGCCCATGACAGCACCTGAGCTCAATTTTGAGCTTCATGGAAAGGCTGTGAATACTTATGTACATTTGATTTCTTTCTTTGTAATTTTTAATAAATTTGCAAAAATCTCAAAAAAACTCTTTTCATGTTGTCATTATGGGGTATTGTGCGGAGAATTTTGAGAGGAAAAATGAATTTAATCCCTATGGAATAAGGCTGAAACGTAACAAAATGTGGAAAAAGTGAAGCACTGTGAATACTTTCCATATGCACTGCATATCTGGATGTGCATCACAAACATATGCCCCGCCTCTTGTTTGTTGCTGTTGTTTGTTGTGCCACATTTGAATGTTTTGTTTTGTAACATCTTAACTCTTGCTCCTTTGCATATCCACTTTGTACAATTTCATAGCAGATATTCTTCTCATGTATGATTGTTTGTTTGTTTGTTTGTTTGTTTGTTTGTTTGTGTGTGTGTGTGTGTGTGTGTGTTTGTGACACACTGGGGGACTACAGATGCAAATTAGCAGTATTGCTAAATCTGGAATACTTACATTTGTATTAATGTTTATTAGTATGTAATATCCCTTTCAAATAAACATTAAACTTAAACTTATTGCCATAGCTGCCTTTATGGGACAAAGGACAGGTCCCAATTGCATGGCAAAATTCAAACATCATTTATTGCAAAGAAGTGCACTATGCTGCATGGCAGGATAAACGAGGAAGAACCTAAACTTTGATGAGCTTGGATAAAGAGTAAGTCTGCTGAATGTGTTGGATTAATGATAGTAGCAGAAACAATAACAGTGGATCAGGAGGTGATTAGCATGATCAGATGTAGCCGTAAATAAAACACCACAACAGAACTAATCACAGGAAATCAACATGCTGTCACAACAAGTAAACATAAGATGAGACAGGATAATAGCAATAATAAAGCAAGGGATGACATGACAAGAATTAAAGATGTAATAACCATAATGATAACAGAGGTAGAATATAACCTAAAGCAAGGGCAAGAGAATACTAATAACGATGATTAACATGACAAAGAATCCAGAAGAAACACAAAGCGTGGACAGGGTCACTGACCCTGCCCACACCACTACACTTATTCTCTGTGTCATTCTGCTTTATTAAATATAACTTGTTTTGTAAACACAGTTGTCTTGATTTCTTTGAATGTAGTATGGATTACTTGGCTTCTTCCTGATATTTGGTGAAAATCTCAGGTCAACGGCTCCACCAGAAATATGTTTAATGATAAAAATGTTGACATGTTCAGTACTTCTTTTCCCCACTGTACATAGCTCTGAATATTATGTAGCATTAATGAATTCATACTACAACAGTGGAAAAAAACATCAAGTTACAGTCATGTGAAAAAATCCGGACACCTTGTGTAAGCCTCTGTGTGTGTGTGTGTGTGTGTTTTACATATTTGGACATATAGATATTTAATTTCAATGTTAAAAAATACCGGGTAATTCGTGTAATACAACTAAACAATTAAATATAAAGACTTTTTTTAAATTTTTCTGTAAAATGTAATTCTAACCAAATAGTGAGGAATAAATTAGGACACCCCATCTTTTTTAGGACATCCCCACATTCATTCCCACTTACAATGGTTAAAATAAATTTAAAAAAAAAATGCAAATAAAAACAAAAACAAGGTTAGACTTAGATACAAACTGAATTTTTAAAGGGGTGTCCAAATTTTTTCACATGACTATATATTGCTGTCATAGGTGGGCTTGAGCATAGCATCAAGCCCACACTTTATGTTCATTTATTGTTTTTCTGTGATCATGTATGATTAGTTTTCCATTTATTGCCCTCTGTGTTCCCTTGACTTCTGTCATTGTTTTCTGTGTCATCCTTTGTCTGGTTCTGGGTCTGTGTGCATATCTGTTTACCTATTGCTCCAGCTCATCATGTTTTTCCCATATCTGTACGCACTACCCTTTCTGTGTTACTCCTGCACATTCTTGGCAGATAGCGGTATTATCAGTGGCAAGGACAGGCCAAGACATACTGCCTCCAGTATCTGTTGCAGTGACTGACCAAATGATAGGTTTGTTTATCTCTGCTCTTTGTGTACTGCATGTCACGATGCACTGACTGGCAAAAGTCCACCACAGACCTTGCGACAGATGTGCTTAACCGTCAGGATGTCAAGTCTCACCCTGTGTAACTAGGAGTGGTCCACCACAGACCTGTGACAGATATTGTTTTTAGTTCTGCCAGGATGCCCAGTTTCACCCTCTATGCCCTCAGAACGGCAGGGTTGCCGGATGAATCGCCGATGAGTACTGGTTTTCATGGTTATCCGGTAGCAAGAAAATTAGTGCCTGACCTGACATGTTTAACCATGAATTCTGCTGTCTACCAAAAAATCCTGAAGGAGAATGTCCGGCCATCTGTTTATGACCTCAAGCTAAAGCACACTTGGGTTCTGCAGCAGGACAATGATCCAAAATACACCAGCTACTTCACATCTTAATGGCTTAAGAAAAACAAAATGAAGACTTTGAAGTGGTTTAGTCAAAGTCCTAACTTAATTTCGATTGAGATACTGTGGCATGACCTTAAAAAGGCGGTTCATGCTCAAAAACCCTCCAATGTGGATGAATTACAACAATTCTGCAAACATGAGTGGACCAGAATTCCTCCATAGTGCTGTAAAAGACTCACTGTCAGTTATCGCAAATGCTTGATTGCAGTTGTTGCTGCTAAGGGTGGCCCAACCAGTTATTAGGTTTAGGGAGCAATCACTTTTTCACACAGGGCCATGTAGATTTGGATTTTTTTTTCCCCTTTAATAATAAACACCTTCATTTAAAAATTGCATTTTGTGTTTACTTGTGTTATTTTGTGTTAACTTGTGTTATCTTTGTCCAATATTTAAATTTGTTTGATGATCTGAAACATTTGGGCGCATGTGCACGCAGCGACCAGCAGCGGGTGAGAAAAGTTTGATGTCTGTGTCTCTGTTTTTATGCACTTTAATGTGTTTAAACATAATTCTCTGTGCCATTTTTGTCCTTGAATGTTTGTTGACTATATAACGAAGAGCTCCCTGGTTCCATCAGTATGGATTTCCTCCTTGTTTTTGTATTCGTTTCTTTCCTACCTGCTCTTTGTCTTGGAGGTAAGCGCGATCATGCCGGGAAGAATACAGTATTCCAGAGACATGTTATTGCATTTAAACAAGGATAATGCAGCATCTGTGTTTGAGTCTGTGCCATAACTGCTGGACTTTATTTTAAGAGATTTTCATGGACACAGCGATGAAAAGAGAGACAAGAGGAGGAAACGCGGAAAGCATGGAGGCGTAAGATTAAGCCTGAGGAGGCCTCAGCTTAACCGCATTCCTCTTCCTTCCATTATTATGGGGAACGTACAATCCTTGAGAAATAAAGTGGATGAAATTCAAGGGAATGTACAATATCAGAAGGATTTCAAGAACTGCTGTGTCATGGCTTACACGGAGACGTGTCACGGTGGCCCTTGCGAGCCACCATAAGACGCCACAAGTCACCGGTGAGTTTGCAATGATGTTTAATTAAAGGATAAGGGAACAGAGGATAACACAAAGTAAAGAAGCACTGGAAAGTAATGAGCCACGATGGTCTAAAACACGATAATGAAGGTAGGATTATAACAGGGTAAACTTACAGTCGTAACGACGAGTAGACAGCGTCTGAGCCGGGGGATGCCCGATGTGTCAGACGATGAAGAGTTTTCATGGAGGTTAACAGAGACTGCTTCATCGGGGTGCATTCAGCGCCCGCTTTTACTTTCTTTCTTTCTTTCTTTCTTTCTTTCTTTCTTTCTTTCTTTCTTTCTTTCATTCACCCTTATTGTCATTCAACCGTACAACCAATCATGTACAGCAGAACGAGATTGTTCTTTACCTATCTACAGTGTAAATCACACACACCCCAAGTGCAGAATCAAAGGGCCGCTGCCATGCAAGGCGCCGCCACAGAGTTCCCTCCTCCATTCCATTTATTGCTGAGCACCAAGCTGGACGGCAGGAAGTTCCACTATTATATGGTCTTCGGTATGACTCGGCTGGGATTTGAACCCCTGCCTCCCGGGTGTGGGGCGGATGCTCTACCAACTGAGCCACCACTCCGGTAACCCTTTGACGCCTGTCATCGCAAATTCGCATCAAACCGCTTCCGCTCCAAGTGCAACCAAAATACCGTCTGTATTCCTCCACTTCCGGTTGGAGCACTTCCAACACATACCTAGGAACCTTTTGCAAGCATTAGTTTCTTGTAGGAATGGTCAGAGATGGTGCACCATCCATTTCCTGATTGCTAGGGTTAGGGTTAGGGTTAGGGTTATAGTTTGGCAGTCATGAGAGTTGAAAATACTGAAAATAACTTTGTTGCATAAATAAAAGACTCTTCATACTTGGGATGGGAACAGGTGCTTTTTTACCATTTTTTTACCAGATGCCTGTTGTTGCTTATTTGCATCATACCTAAAATTATATCTATTTTATGTGCTATAGTCAAATTAACTTGCTCAACTTAATTTAACATCTACTTGAAAGCAAAAACACAAGTGAAATTTTTTTTTTCATAATTGGAAATAAATTCAGGCATTAAGGGGTTAACACCGAACACTAATGACCCCGAATGCAGCACAGCTGTTTGGCCTTGACAGCAGGAAGCCCCACCGGGCGCTGTCACAATAAGAGCCCGGGGAGCCAGAGAGGAAAACCCTGCTGTCAAAGCCTGAAAAGGATGGCATATGACCCGAGCGCGGACAAGGTCGGCGCTCGGATTGTATCAGTACCTCCCCCTCGAGGGCGGACTCAGAATGCCCAATGACACCCAAGCCCCCCCCCCCCTCCAGGGCGGGTGGAAGGGGCGCAGGCCAGGAAGGGGCGAACCAGAAAAGACAAAAAAAAAAAAACATGACGATGACAGGGAGCAAACAAAGCAATTACAGAGTAAGGTAGGAAGAAAAAAAAAAACAACCCTCTATCAAGTGTGGATGATACATAGACAGGACCAAAAAAGATGCAACAACAGAAGGAAGCCTATGACTAAAACACCCAGGCCCACAAGACATAATGCGGCCAATACAAATCATTCCTCAGACAGGAGAGGGGAGAGGAAAAAAAGACACACTAAACAGTGGTAATCCATCAGTCAAAATAAGGCACATGACAACACACCAGAAGTGACCTTAATATTTATAGAGGAAATACGAAATAACCGGGGATGACGGCAGGCAGAGTCCAATAATACACACACAGTTCTGGTGGTGTCCCTGCGTCCAATGTCCAAATGGCTGATAGGGGAAAAAGGGAGTGTTTGGGCGGCCTACCCCAGTTCCAGGCCCGGAAATACAGAGTTTCAGGCGGCCGGGCCCGATCGCCGAAAAGGCGGAAAAGTCCATCGGGTGGCCGCCCCAGGACCCCGAAGTGGTGAAACAGCTCACCAGGCGGCCAACCCGCATCACACAGCCACCAGGAACGTAGGGGGAAGTAGAGGACGGCCTCCCTGGAGAGGGGGAAGACGAGGGAGAGCCAGACGGAGTGTTGGGAACCCCAACGGCCACAGGTGGAGATGAGCTGTGATCTTTGATGAGCTGTGATGAAGATGATGATAAAGATGGGGAAGAAGATGAGCCGGTCCAGTGTCCGGTGGCAGGAGATCTGCAGCTCCCTCACCGACCTTCGACTCTGCTGGTGATGCACCCTCGTTGGACCCCGATTGGGTCATGGTTGCAGCCACGATGGACCCCAATTGGGTCACTGCTGCACCCACGTCGGACACCGACTGGGTCGGCGCCGCACCAGTACCGACCTCCAACCCCAAACCTGGAACCTCTGGCACAGCGGACGAGATCAGCTCCACGCCGGCGACCCTGGGAGAAGGCTTGGGAGAGAGAAAAGAACCGGGATCAGGATCACCGGCAGCGCCAGAACCCAGCGAGAAAAGCTCGGACGCAACGGGCGGCTGCACCCGGCTCGCCTCCCCAAGAGACAGGCAAAAATGCTCTAAAATGGAAAAGAGAAAGTCAACACAGAGCACTTGCCTGATCTCGGGTTCTGATGCCCTCCAGGACTCCGATGATCCGGGCTCAGACGGCAGGAGGTCGTCATCAGGCTCCCACTCAGCTACGTCGGGCTCCGCAGCTGGCATGATGGTGTCCACAGCCTGAGGATCCTCCGGCACCGACGTCCATGCCGACGACCCACACGGCGTGGTGGCAGGAGTCCCTCGACCCGCTGGACCGAACGGCTCGTCCGTGGAGACCCGGGGACGCTTCTTCATCGGCGCAGGTTCCACGCTGCAGTCCGCTCTCCTCCTCAGCCCACGGCGTGGCTGCGGGACCGGAACCAGGCTCTCCAGAACCACAGGCCCCCTCCTCATCCGGCGATGTTGGCCTGGCATCGAGGATCGCATAGCGGCGAGAGACACAGAGGAAGCAGGATTAACAATTAAAGCTACAGCAGGTGGTGGGAGCTTGGGGGGCTGCGAACCCCGAACTCCACCCCCAGGAGTCAGACAAGGCAAATCACAATGAAGAGGATATGAGTGAACTTGGACTTGCCTGTCTCCCGGAGGCAGGATGGTGCCTGCTTTAGCGGATGTTGCTCCTCACTTTCCCCACCGGATGGTGACCGAGGGCCCCCTGGGAGGACGAGGGGGAGCCGCTCAAGAAGGTTCCAGGACGGGGCTTGCTGAAACAGGACTCCAGGCACACATAGCAGCTGGGAAAGGCATCGAGGAGGAGGGGGAAACAGCCGAAACAAGCCGGGCACGGAGCACTGATGGGACAGCAGGAGAAGATTGCCCGGGGGGAGAGGCTGCGGGGATTCCCTTCTGACGAGGCGCGGGAGTGACAACTGTGTGGGAGGTAGAGCCTTTGTGGTGACCCGGAACTGGTTCCGGACGTGGTTCTCGCTGAGGTTTCTTCACGGCTTGGTGATGGCGTTGACTGGAAAGGAGTCGAGCCGAAGATGAAGTCTGGAAAACGCCGCTCCTGTGCAGAAACAGAAGTGAGCAGGTCGGCGTATTCGGGATAACCATTCAGCTCAGGATTCCTCTCCACCAGCCTGACAGCCGCCCTCATGTGCTTGATGATTTGAGTGGGATGAACAGCGGAGCGAGCAGCAGCCACTCGGTTCCAGATGTCAATTGCTGTCAGCTGCAACTTCTCTGGGGGAATCCCGACTGACGTCAAGCTCATTGGGGAAAGACCCATGGATGGTGCGAACTCCCTGGCCGGAACGGAGGCAGTAGCGGGATCCTGAAGTGAGAGGCGACGATTCCTCCTCTTCGGCTTCCTGCCGGGGTTTCCCTCCAGCCCCCGGAGTATCTCGTGCTGTACGGCAATATCATCTCTCCTCACGCTGACTTCAGGGTGATTAGCGAAGCGGGGGAGATGATTAAGAACGTCCTCAGCTTGGTCCAGGTACCGGTGCACGTCGCTGTAGAAGTCGAGGAGGGAAGCTTTCATTGACGCACTCGAGGGCGTCCGCCAGCTCGTCGCTCCGACTCTGAGCGCGGACCCTCCACGATGGCATGTCTCCAGCACGGTACCCAGACAAGAAGGAGCAGTCCAACTGCAAACTCACCGGGAACGGCGTCTCGGTGTGGTGCCTCTGTTTAGGTGTCCTGGCAGCAGTCTACTGTCACGGTGGCCCTCGCGAGCCACCATAAGACGCCATAAGTCACCGGTGAGTTTGCAATGATGTTTAATTAAAGGATAAGGGAACAGAGGATAACACAAAGTAACAAAGCACTGAAAAGTAATGAGCCACGATGGGCTAAAACACGATAATGAAGGTAGGATTATAACAGGGTAAACTTACAGTCATAATGACGAGTAGACAGCGTCTGAGCCGGGGGATGCCCGATGCGTCAGATGATGAAGAGTTTTCACGGAGGTTAACAGAGACTGCTGCATCGGGGTGCATTCAGCGCCCACTTTTAACGCCGAACACTAATGACCCCGAATGAAGCACAGCTGTTTGGACTTGACAGCAGGAAGCGCCACCGGGCGCTGTCACAATAAGAGCCCGGGGAGCCAGAGGAAAACCCTGCTGTCAAAGCCTGAAAAGGATGGCATATGACCCAAGCGCGGACGAGGTCGGCGCTCAGATCGTATCAAGACGTGGCTTACGGCGCATGACCGAGATGCGGACCTGAGTATTGACGGCTTTGGACCCCCACTTCACTTGGATCGGCAGGAAGAGGTAACGGGGAAACATCAGGGGTGCGGCGTGTGTTTATATATTAACAAACAGTACTGTTCATCTGTCACGGTCAGAGAGCACATCTGTACACCCGATGTGGAGCTTCTGTCTGTGTCACTACGCACCTCTTATCTGCCCTGTGAATTCCCCCAAATTTTCATAACAACTGTATACGTTCACGCGAGAGCTTATGCTGACTCCTGGCGCTGGCTTATCCGGGTGTGCCAGGTGGAACTCCGTGATGAGATCTTCATCCAGCACAAAGGAAGAGCGCACCCAGGATCTCCACTCTGGGCCATACCCCTCCCAATCCACCAGGTACTGCAGCCCACGACCTCGACGCTGGGAGTCCAGGATAGATGCAACCCCCCATGCCGGGTGGCCGTCGATCCTCATGGGAGGGGGCGGTGCCCTAGGAGGAGGACAGAGTGGGTCGGAGATCACGGGTTTGATCTTGGACACGTGAAACGTGGGGCAAACACGGAGGGATGGGGGGAGGGCCAAGCGCACAGCCACCGGGTTGATAATCTTGGAGATGGTGAAGGGACCGATGAAGCGTGGTGCCAGCTTCTTCTTCTCGGCCTTAAGATTAACATCCCGGGCCAATAGCCAGACCTGTTGGCCCACCTGGTAACTGGGGGCCGGCTTCCTGTGGCGATTAGCCGTGGTGCTGTTGCGCGCCGCCGTGCGTACAAGCGCCTTGCGCGCCCTGGTCCACAGGCTCCGGCAGCGTCTCAGATGCGCCTGGATGGAAGGAATGGCCAACTCACTCTCCTGCTCGGGGAACGGGGGGGGGGGGGGGTCATAGCCCAACGACGCCCGGAAGGGAGACATCCTGATAGCCGATGACAGCGTCGCGTTGTGGGGATACTCCACCCAGGCCAGGTAAGAGCTCCAGGAGGATGGGTTGGAGGAGGTGACGCAGCGCAGGGCAGCTTCCAGCTCCTGGTTGGCACGCTTACACTGCCCGTTGGATTGGGGGTGGTGACTGGAGGAGAGACTCACCGTGGCCCCCAGGGCATTGCAAAAGGACTTCCACACTTGGGACATAAACTGGGGCCCCCGATCGGATACGACGTCCATTGGGATCCCGTGCAGCCTGACCACATGTTGGACAAGGAGATCGGCTGACTCCCGTGCCGAGGGGAGACCCCGGAGGGGCACAAAATGAGCGGCCTTGGAGAATCGGTCCACAATAGTCAGAACAGTGTCATAGGAGTTAGAAACGGGGAGGCCAGTAACGAAGTCCAGAGCGATATGTGACCAGGGCCTGCCCGGGACCGGCAGCGGCTGGAGCAGACCCGCGGGGGGGGGTTATAATTCGGGGTCTTGCTAGTAGCACACTGGGGGCAGGCCTGGACGTAATTGGCGACGTCCTTCTGTAGACCGGGCAACCAGAAAGAGCGCTGAAGGAGGTCCACCAGCCGGGAGATGCCAGGGTGACAGGCGAGCTTGGACGTGTGGGCCAAGTGAATGACATCCCCCCAAACCGCTGATGGAACGAAGAGCCTCCCAACCGGGCCGCCGCCAGGATCTGGTTCGGTCTCCTGCGCCCTTCGGATCTTGTACCTGATGGACCAGGAAACTGCCCCCACAACGCACAAGCTGGGCAGGATGGTGTGGTCCTGCTCCTCTGGGGTCTCAGGGGCAAACTGTCTGGACAGAGCGTCAGCAACCCATTCTTGGAGTCTGGACGGTAGGTGATGGTAAACCGGAACCATGCGAAGAACAGAGACCAGCGCGCCTGGCGGGAATTCAGACGCCTGGCTGACCTCAAATACTCCAGGTTCTTGTGGTCCGTCCAGACCACGAAAGGCTGAGCTGCCCCCTCCAGCCAGTGACGCCACTCCTGCAGTGTGAGCTTCACTGCCAGAAGCTCCCTGTCGCCGACGTCATAATTCCGCTCAGCCGCAGACAGGCACCGGGAGAAGAAGGCGCAGGGATGTTTGACTCCATCCACCGGAGAATGCTGGGACAGAACCGCCCCCACCCCCGTATCAGACGCGTCCACTTCCACCAAGCACTGCAGCACGGGGTCAACCTGGGTCAGGACCCGGGAGGAAGAGATCTCCGTCTTCAGGGTCTCAAATGCGGCCGCTGCCTCCTCAGTCCACTGGAAGGGCACTTTGGGTGAGGTGAGGCAGGTCAGAGGGGTGACGATGGCGCCGAAGTTGGGCACAAAGCAGCGGTAGAAATTAGCAAAGCCGATGAACTGCTGTACCTGGCGCAGGTGTGCGCGCAGCTGAGGTAGATGACTCGGAGCGGCGAGTTGTGACACAAAAGAGCTAGTTCAAAGTCAATGCTTTCAGTCAACTATGACCGGACTGTTAAATGACAATGTCAGAGCAGAAATGAGGATGTACCTACAGGATGAAAACAGCAGATGATGAGCTCCTGTTACAGAAAATGCAAACCGCACACTACAATGAAAGTGAAAGAGCTCTAAAGTCAAAGGCAAATAAGTCATCTCTCAGAGCAGGGCTAAATGTAGTTTAACAGACTTAAACATTGAATGACCCCTGCATAGTCCAACCTGTAGCTAAGCCAGACAAACCAGCCAAAGACAACTCACTATTCTCTAAAATAGAGGAAAGCAATATTGCAATCAGAGAGCTTACAGGTCAGGTAGCCTCACTTGTGCAGACTGTTCAACGTGACATAAAACATGAGAGTGGCAAGCAAACCAAATCCTACAAAAGGCAAACTCAGAGACAGAAAAGACAATGTGCTGTATGTCAGCAAGAGAACAAGGACTGTAGCCATTGCTTCAAATGTGACAGTGACTCTCACTGGGCAAAGGGATGTAGAGTAGGGGGGAGTCAGAAGCAGGAAAACTGGTGGGGGCTGTGACTGAGGGACAAGCCACAGCTACAAAAACCAAAGTCCCAAAGTGGGAAAATCCACAAAGCTCAAAACTCACCCCATGTCCAACCAATAGAGTTAAGCCCGAACAAGCAAAATGTGTTAGAAAGTACGGCGACAATAAATACCAAAGCTAGAGACCAAACCAGTCAGTCAGAGCATCCTGAGGATACTCAGGAACAGAAAATGGACACTTCCAAGCTCAGGGTGGATGCTGAGGAGTTTCAAATGGACATTCCCGAACCAACAGAGACTGTTTCCTTTCCAGCCTAGCCCAGTGGTGTGGACACAGAGCTGTCAGACACTGTGCTGAGGATGCTTCAGAGAGGGAGACGCCCAAGAGAAACATTAACTTATGATACACTTGGTCAACCAGTTCGGAGAGTAATTGGTCTTAATTCCAATCCACTGTATGCCAGTGCAGTAATCCCATTCTGTGGACAATATGGAGTACCTTGGATAGCTCCACAAATGCCTTACAACCCAGCTTATGTGCCTGTGGGTTATTATTGAACTGTGACACAGATCACCGGTTTAATATTGCTGGAGATGTGAAATGTAATGGTACTTACAAAGTTGAAACTATTATTGTGACTTAAGTATTTGATACTACAAACTATTGAGATGGTATATAACAAAACTGGTTTGAGTGACATTTGGTCAACTTGATATGTCCAAATAAGGTTATTATCTAAGTGTACAGACTCCAGAGTACATGAAGTGATAGTAACATGTGTTAGAGTAAACTGTTAATACTTGTACTATTAAGAAAACTACTCCACATGGTTGTGAGCTTCATGCTTATTTGAGTAATGAGTTACACGTAATTGTATCACCTGAGGTTCAATAGTATGGTATGCCAAAGCGATCTTAATGCACTGTGAAACATTTACTCTATTCCAATTGTATTCCATCTTGATAACGTCACAGGTAACATGCATTTCTGGTTCATATTTGGCTAATGTTGAGGACAACATTTATTTAGCAGGGGAGGATTGTAGCACTTGAGTTAGTGTTGTGCTAAATAAGAGAAAAACATTGCCTGAATTTATTAATGATCCTGTTTTCCTAGTGTCTATTTTGTAATGTAGTTATACATCTGCACCAATAGGTGGTGGTAGTGCTGCAGATTGTTCCTTTGCCTTGAACTGAGGTAATGGGTCATCCATCCATCCATCCATCCATCTCCTACCGCTTTTCTGGAGGTCCAGGTCACGGAGGCAGCAGTTCAAGCAGAGAAGCCCAGACTTCCCTCTCCCCCGCCACCTGCTCCAGCTCTTAAGAGAGGATACCAAGGCGTTCCCAGACCAGCTGGGAGACAGTCTCTCCACTGAGTCCTGGATCTGCCCCGGGGTCTCCACCCAGTGCGACGTGCCTGAAACACCTCAAGTGGGAGGCGTCCAGGAGGCATCCTAATCAGATCTCCATACCACCTCAACTGACTCCTTTCAATGTGGAGGAGCAGCGGTTCTACTCTGAGCCTCTCCCAGATGACTGAGCTCTTCACCCTATCTCTGAGGATGAGTCCAGCAATCCTACGGAGAAAGCTCATTTCAGCCGCTTGTATCCGCGATCTTATTCTTTCGGTCATTACCCAAAGCTCGTGACCATAGGTGAGAGTAGGAACGTAGACTGACTGGTAAATCGACAGCTTTGCCTTAGAACTAAGCTCCCTCTTCACCACAACAGACCAGTACAACGTCCGCATCACTGCAGATGCTGCTCCAATCCGTCTGTCGATGTCTCGCTCCATTTTCCCCTCACTCATGAACAAGACCCCAAGATACTTAAACTCCTCCACTTGGGGCAGGAGCCTGTCCCCAACCCAGAGAGGACAATCCACCTTTTTCCGGCTGAGGACCATGGACTCGGACTTGATATGTCCAAGTAAGGTTATTATCTAAGTGTACAGACTCCAGAGTACATGAAGTGATAGTAACATGTGTTAGAGTAAATTGTTAATACTTGTACTATTGGGAAAACTACTCCACATGGTTGTGAGCTTCATGCTTATTTGAGTAATGAGTTACACGTGATTGTATCACCTGAGGTTCAATAGAATGGTATGCCAAAGCGATCTTAATGCACTGTGAAACATTTACTCTATTCCAATTGTATTCCATCTTGATAATGTCACATGTAACATGCATTTCTGTTTCATATTTGGCCAATGTTGAGGACAACATTTAGGAATCAAAAGGGAGACGGGAGTCAGGGTTAGGGGCTCCCGTCACGTACACGGAGGAGCACGTACTGTTGTGTGGGTCGCAGCCAGGAATGAATCTCAGCTGCTCCCTTAAATGATGAACAAAGGCCAATCAGGAAAGGAGAACGTAATCAATGAAATGACAATCAGTTGTCACAACATGACTCAGCTTTGACAGCCAGAAGTCCCGTCATGACACTGTCAAAATAAGAGCCCTGAACGGCCATATGAAAAATCAGAGATAAGAACGGGGAAAATACCGGACAACCTGAGCGCGGACAGAATCAGTGCTCAGGCCATAACAGTACCTTCCCCCCCCCCCCCCCCCGTTCACAAGGCGCATGTTTTCGTCCTGGCCGTGGCACATCGGACAAGCTCTTTACCCTCTCGAGAATTCTTGAGGGTTCATGGGAGTTTGCCCAACCAGTTTACATGTGTTTTGTGGACTTGGAGAAGGCATTTGACCGTGTCCCTCGTGGATTTTTGTGGGGGGTGCTTTGGGAGTATGGGGTATCGGGCTTGTTGTTACGAGCTATTTGGTCTCTGTACGACCGTTGTGAGAGTTTGATTCGTATTGCCAACACTCGGTCGGATTCATTCCCAGTGAAAGTTGGACTCTGCCAGTTCTGCCCTTTGTCACCGATCCTGTTCATAAATTTTATGGACAGGATTTCTAGGCGCAGCCAGGGAATGGAGGGTGTCATGCTTGGTGACCACAGGATCTCATCTCTGTTGTTTGCAGATGATGTTGTCCTGATGGCTTCATCCAGCAATGACCTACAGCTCTTGCTGGGACGGTTTTCGGCTGAGTGTGAAGCGGCTGGGATGAGAATCAGCACCTCCAAGTCCGAGTCCATGGTCCTCAGCCGGAAAAAGGTGGATTGTCCTCTCTGGGTTGGGGACAGGCTCCTGCCCCAAGTGGAGGAGTTTAAGTATCTTGGGGTCTTGTTCACGAGGGAGGGGAAAATGGAGCGAGACATCGACAGACAGATTGGAGCAGCATCTGCAGTGATGTGGACGTTGTACCGGTCTGTTGTGGTGAAGAGTGAGCTGAGTTCTAAGGCAAAGCTGTCGATTTACCAGTCAATCTACGTTCCTACTCTCACCTATGGTCACGAGCTTTGGGTAATGACCGAAAGAATGAGATCGCGGATACAAGCGGTTGAAATGAGCTTTCTCTGTAGGATTGCTGGACTCACCCTCAGAGATAAGGTGAAGAGCTCAGTCATCCAGGAGAGGCACAGAGTAGAACCTCGGACCTCAGCCGGTAAAAGGTGGATTGTCCTCTCTGGGTTGGGGACAGACTCCTGCCCCAAGTGGAGGAGTTTAAGTATCTTGGGGTCTTGTTCACGAGTGAGGGGAAAATGGAGCGAGACATCGACAGACAGATTGGAGCAGCATCTGCAGTGATGCGGACATTGTACCGGTCTGTTGTGGTGAAGAGGGAGCTGAGTTCTAAGGCAAAGCTGTCGATTTACCAGTCAATCTACGTTCCTACTCTCACCTATGGTCACAAGCTTTGAGTAATGACCGAAAGAACGAGATTGCGGATACAAGCGGCTAAAATGAGCTTTCTCCGTAGGATTGCTGGACTCACCCTCAGAGATAGGGTGAAGAGCTCAGTCATCCGGGAGAGGCTCAGAGTAGAACCGCTGCTCCTCCACATTGAAAGGAGTCAGTTGAGGTAGTATGGGCATCTGATTAGGATGCCTCCTGGACGCCTCCCACTTGAGGTGTTTCAGGCACGTCCCACTGGGAGGAGATCCCGGGGCAGACCCAGGACTCGGTGGAGAGACTATGTCTCCCAGCTGGTCTGGGAACGCCTTGGTATCCTCTCTGAAGAGCTGGAGCAGGTGGCGGGGGAGAGGGAAGTCTGGGCTTCTCTGCTTGAACTGCTGCCTCCTTGACCCGGACCTCCGGAAAAGCGGTAGAAGATAGATGGATGGATGGATGGATGACCCATGACCTCAGTTCAAGGCAAAGGAACAATCTGCAGCACTACCGCCACCTATTGGTGCAGATACATTACAAAATAGACACTAGGAAAACAGGATCATTAATAAATTCAGGCAATGTTTTTCTCTCATTTAGCACAACACTAACTCAAGTGCTACAATCCTCCCCTGCTAAATAAATGTTGTCCTCAACATTGGCCAAATATGGACCAGAAATGTATGTTACACGTGACGTTATGAAGATGGAATACAATTGGAATAGAGTAAATGTTTCACAGTGCATGAAGATCGCTTTGACATACCATTCTATTGAACCTCAGGTGATACAATCACGTGTAACTCATTACTCAAATAAGCATGAAGCTCACAACCATGTGGAGTAGTTTTCCCAATAGTACAAGTATTAACAATTTACTCTAACACATGTTACTATCACTTCATGTACTCTGGAGTCTGTACACTTAGATAATAACCTTACTTGGACATGGAGTCAGGGTTAGGGGCTCCCGTCACGTACGCAGAGGAGCACGTACTGTTGTGTGACAAAGTAGCGCCGAGGCGATGCGACATTTTCAATTTTCAATTAGTCCATTTTTATTTTCAATAATCTTACAAGCAAATAGTTTCCAGGAAAAAACATCTGACACGATTCTTCTTCAACAATGTACACTTCGCCAACCAAGAAGCATACCAAGGATAATAAGAATGCCACCACATTATCATTAATCACACCTGTTATATAGTATTTGAGATAATTAGGGCTGATTAGCCCCTACCATAATCCCAGGTAAAACAATGAACATTTCCATTCTTAACACATACCCACTAATATCTAAAAATACATAAATAATTTCCCCAACTATATACAATGTTAATATAAATAACATATAATAAATAACAATATAAATAATTCAATAAATAGTTCCAACCCTTATTTACAAATGTTAAACCACCCCTCTAACTTACCATACATGTTTCCTTCCTGCTGGTGTCCTATAAAAGGGCATTCAACCCCAAAGAGTCTTTTGCCCGGACACCCACAGGAAGCATGCTGGCAAAGGTACATGAAATAAATCATTTATCAATTATTTTACCAAAATACTTAACCATAATAATTATCTCCCAAGGACATTCAAATTAAACAAAGACAGATCCCAAAATACTGTGTGCACTTTAACAAATAATCATACTAACATTTACAACATTACAAATATAACATGATCACACAATACAATAAATCAAACAGTGGTGACACTCCATCGTCACAGGGTCACAGCCAGGAATGAATCTCAGCTGCTCCCTTAAATGATGAACAAAGGCCAATCAGGAAAGGAGAACGTAATCAATGAAATGACAATCAGCTGTCACAACGTGACTCATCTTTGACAGCCAGAAGTCCCGTCATGACACTGTCAAAATAAAAGCCCTGAACGGCCATATGAAAAATCAGAGATAAGAACGGGGAAAATACTGGACAACCTGAGCGCGGACAGAATCAGTGCTCAGGCCATAACAGTACCCCCCCCCCCCCCCGTTCACAAGGTGCATTCCAGACACAAATATAACATCCAAGCCTCCCCCCACCCCCAACCCGAAGGCTAACAGGGCCGACCCAGGGAGGGCGGAGGGGAAAACAGGCCAGGAGGGCGAGAACCAAAAAAGGAAAAATACTACACCAAGAAAAAAAAGAAACACACAAGGGACAGGCAACCAAGATAACTAAAATGATGAGGCTTAAACACAGAAAAACAAAGGCAAAACATGTTACAAATAATCCTCGAGCACAGTGAATCAAATAAACAAAAACATACATAACATCCTGCCCGGTAAGGAAACAAGAGAAACCAAAATACGGGTACATTCCCAAAAATACACAATTATGATAATCGCACCGAGGGAAGAGAGAAAAAAAAAAAACAAAACTCACAAGCAAGAAAACCAAAATACAGGTACGTTTCCAAAAATAATACACAAGTACCATATAACCACAGAGGGGAAAAACAAAAACAAAACTCAGTTGCTACAGAGTAGACCAGCAAAGCTACAAATATAGTCCAATACTATTGCCCAGGCAAAGACAAAAAAAAAAAAAAAAAAAGAGCATCCCTTCAAACTTACAGAAGAATAAAAACAACTTACAGGGATGCCGGCAGGCAGAGCACAGAGAGAAAAAAGAAGGCAATTCAGGTGGTCTACCCACATCCAGATTCCACATGACAGGCCGAAAAAAAAGCAGTTTGGGCGGCCTACCCCAGTCCCAGGCCTGGAGAAACAGTACCTCAGGTGGCCGGACCAGGTCGCCGAACCAACAAGGCAGTCCTTAGGGCAGCCGACCCAGAACGCTGAACCGGCGAAGCAGTCTCCTGGGCGGCCGACCCACATCTTTAAGCCAACAGGACTGGAGGAGAGAACTCAGAGGCGGCCTCCCTACTGAGAGGG
Organism: Pholidichthys leucotaenia; assembly: GCA_020510985.1. Lineage (NCBI taxonomy): Eukaryota > Metazoa > Chordata > Actinopteri > Cichliformes > Pholidichthyidae > Pholidichthys > Pholidichthys leucotaenia. The sequence goes on from CM035836.1 coordinate 72,657,787, forward strand.
GTAGTGAGCGGAAGCTGAGGTGAATACGAGGAACCCCAGCGGCACCCGGTGAAGGAAGACTGGGGGAAAGATGAGGGGCCAGTCCGGCGTCAGACGGCAGAGGATCTGCAGCTCCTTCACTGACCTCGAACCAAACCGGCACTGCGCCCTTGCTGGACCCCGATCGGGCCAGTGCTGCACCCACGACGGACCCCGATTGGGCTGGAGCAGCACCTACAATGGACCCCAATTGGGCCGGAGCAGCACACACGACATACCCCGACTGGGCCGGTGCAGCACCAGGGATGACCTCCGAGCACGAACCTGGAACCTCCACAACGACCGGAGCTGACTCGTCTCCGGTGACCCTGGGAAAAGGCTCAGAGGAACAAAGAGAACCGGGATCAGGATCACCGGGAGTGGCAGAGCCTGGCGAGACAAGCTCGGATGCAGCAGATGGCTGCACCTGGCTCGTTTCCCCGAGAGACAGGCAATAATGCTCCAAAATGGAGAAGAGAAAGACAAAATAGAGCACTTGCCTGATCTTGGGCTCCACCGCTGTCCAGGACTCTGATGATCCAGGTTCAATGATCTGGAGGTCCATTCCTGGTTCCGACTCGACTGTGGCAGGCTCCACAGCTGGCATGATGGTTGTCACAGTCTGGAGACTCCCTGGCGCTGAAGTCCACGCCGAAGGCCCGCACGGCGTGGTGGCAGGGGATCCATGACCTGCTGGGTCGGACTGCTCCTCCATGGAGACCCGGGGATGCTTGATCGTCAGCACAGGCTCCACACGGCAGTCCGCCCTCCTCCTCTGGCCGTGACGCGGCTGTGGAGTTGGAATCAGGCTCTCCAGGGCCGCAGGCTCCTTCTTCGTCCGGCGGTCTAATCCTGGCATCGGGGGATGCTCACAGACAGGGGAAGGAGACACAGAGGATTCAGGTTCAATATTTATGGCTACAGCAGGTGGAGTAAGCTCAGGTGACTGTGAATCCCGAACTCCACCCCCAGGAGTCAGACAAGGCAATTCATTATATGGAGTGAGAGAATGAAACAGCACTTGCCTGTTCTCCAGAGGGCCAATGGTGCCTGCTGTAGTGGGCTTGGTTTTCCCCTTTCCCCTATGGATGGAGACAGAGGGCCCCCTGGGAAGACGAAGAGGAGCCGCTTGCACAGGATCGGTGACGGGCTCAGCTGGGGCAGGACTCATTGTGCTCACAGCAGCTGGAGAGAGTGCCGAGGAGGAGGGAGGAACAGCCGAGGCAGTCCGGGAACAAGGAGCTGATGGAACAGCGGGAACAGATGACCCGGAGGCTGAGGCTGTGGTCTGTCCCTTCCATTGTGATGCAGGGATAGCAGCTGGCTGGGAGGCAGAGTTCTCACAGCAGCCCGGGACAGGATCTGGACGGGGATCTCACTGAGGCCGATTGTGAGCAGGGTGACGACGTCTACCGGTAGGGGGCGAGGCCAAGGTCAGATCTGGGAAACGCCACTGAGTTCGGGATTGATCTCCACCAGTCTAACTGCTGCCACCACATGCTTCAGGATTTGGCTTGGATGGAAGGAAGAGTGAGCTTCAGCCACACGGCCCTGGATGAGCTCAGCTGCCCACTGCGTCTCTTCACGGGAATCCCGGCTGACTTCCTCCTCCGCTGCGGATGGGATCGGCACTTTGGTGACGTAGACTCCTGGGCTGGATGGGTGACAGGAACCAGATCCTGAGGCGACCTTCGGCTTCCTGCTGGAATTCCTCTCTAGTCCACGGGTCTTCTCCCGAAGTGCCGTAATCTCCATCATCCTCCTCCTGACCTCGGCGTGGTCGGCATGGCGAGGATTGCGCTTAATTGCCGCCTCTGCGAGGTCCAAGTACCAGCGTGAGCTGTTGGGAGTGACGTCACGATGAGCGTTGGAGAGGAGGCCATCTAGCTCTATTAGAAACACGATTAGCTCGTAGCCCAAGCTCAAAGAATAGCCCTTTCCAGGCAACACCATTCCCTAATACGCTGGTACACGGAAAAAAGGGGGAAAACTACAAGCCCCCCCCCCCAAAAAAAAAAAAAAAAAAAAAAACTCATGGTGACCGGCATCTCATTTTGGCTGCGACCTACTGTCAGGGATGTTCCTTGCGGGACATCATTGAGACACTATAGGCCAACCAGTGAGTTTGCATGTTTAATTAACAAAAGACAAGATTGACAAAATAAACAGCCACGTGGGGCAAAACACGAACAAAAGGCTAAGACACGAGATAGAATACTCTGAGGAGGAGTAACACTTATGGAGAATGAGGAATCAAAAGGGTCGGGGTCAAGGTTAGGGGCTCCCGTCACGTACGTGGAGGAGCACGTACTGTCATGTGGGTCGCAGCCAGGAAGGAATCTCAGCTGCTCCCTTAAATGATGAATAAAGGCCAATCAATGAAATGACAGTCAGCTGTCACAACGCGACTCGGCTTTGACAGCCGGAAGTCCCATCGTGATGCTGTCAAAATAAGAGCCCTGAACGGCCATATAAAAAAAACAGAGATAAGAACGGGGAAAATACCGGACAACCTGAGCGCAGACAGAATCAGCGCTCAGGCCATAACAGGCTTGTTGACCCCTTCTGTTCATCCACATGGACTTACCCGTTTTCAACTTTTCGCATAAATTTGCTATTTTCTTGTAAATATGTGATTTTTTTTCACATAGATTCGATACATTTTTCTTGTAAATTTTAAACTTACTCATGATTTTTGTTTTTCTTGTAAAATTGTTACTTTTTTTCTTGCAAATTTGCTAAACTTTTCATGCAATTTGGGAGCTTTCTCATAAATTTTCTACTTTTTTACTGTAGTGTTGCAACTTTTTCTCATAAATATGTATTTTTTTCTCATAAAGTTTCAATTTATTTACTCATATATTTGCTTCATTTTTGTTAATTTACATTTTCTAATTTTTTCTTCATAAATTTGTAACTTTTTTGTAAGATTGTAACTTTTTTAAGTATTTAAAAAAAATTCTTGTAAATTTACATTTTTCTCATAAGTGTTCACTTTTTCTCATAAATTTGGCTTTTTTTCTCCTAAATATTGTACCTTTTCATAAATTTTCTACTATTTTTTGTAAATTTGTGGCCTTTCTCATAACTTTTCAATTTTTTTCTTGTAAATGTGTGATTTTTTTTTCCTCGTAACTTTGGTGCGAATGTTACTGAGATCTGCTCACCTGCATTAAACTGATGTGGGGCCCAGATGGGTTTAGTGCAGGTAAGCAGATTGTTTGTTTACCTAAATATCAATATAGGAGTAAAGAAATTGAAAATTTATGGGAAAAAAGTCACAAATTTACAGTTAAAAAAAGCTGAAATTTTTTTGAGAAAGTCCCAAATTTAAAAGAAAAAATGTTGCAAATTTATGGGGTCAAAAATAACAAATTTCAAAGGAAAAAGTGGCAAATTTATGAGAAAGTTCCAAAATTACAGGACAAAGTTAGCAAATTTGCAAGAAAAAAGTCACAACTTTATAAGGAAAAATAAAAACAAATTTATGAGGGAAAAGTTGCAAGTTTTCATTAAAAAAGTTGAAAATTTATGAGAAGGAAAAATATATCAAATTTATGTGGAAAAAAGTGACAAACCTACAAGAAAACTGCGCGTTTATGAGAAAATAAGTTGAAAATGGGTAAACAGGTACAGTTCATGCGGACAAACCCACATGGAACCCATAAGCTTTCCCAGATTTAACCTTTAATAATAATAATAATAATAATAATAATAATAATAATAATAATAATAATAATAATAATAATAAGAAGAAGAAGAAGAAGAAGAAGAAGAAGAAGAAGAAGAAGAAGAAGAAGACGACTTATTTTTATAATTTGAATTTTATTGGGTTTTTAATTTAGAAAAAAAAAGCAAGAAACAAACAAACAAGACAAAAAAAAACCATCAAAAACAAATATACCCAGTGAGAGGATAAAACATTCCAGTTCCACCCTAGTATTCCTAAGATGATTGGCTTAATCTACAACACCTATAAAGGTGAGATAGGATCCCCACTTATTGTAAAAGCTGTCCATCCTGTCCAAAAGTTTATATGAAAGGCGTTCTAGTGCAGCAAGCTTGCCCAGGTCCCTGAGCCACTGAGCTACGGGTGGGGCAGAGGAAGATTTCCAATAAAAAGTAATCAACTTTCGGCCCACCATCAAAGCAGTCTGAATCCACACGGCGTCAGAGATTGGGTCCTGAATAGTTGATGGATCCCCAAGTACAAAAAGTCTCTGAGTGAATGGCACTTCTTGCTTAACAATTGTCATAATATGTCTATGGATCTCCAACCAAAAGTCCTGTATTTCCGGACAACTCCAGATCATATGGATAAGTGTACTCTCCCCCTGCAGACATCTCCAGCAGCTTGATGAATGAATGAGATTTGCTCTAAACATTTTACGGGGAGTCCAGTAGAATCAATTCAAAATTTTAAATTGAACCAGTCTGGTTTTCAATTCCCTAGACACTTTCTTCCCATTCCTTAAAATATTTGCCCATTCAGCATCAGTAAATTGTGAATTCAAATATTTTTCCCATGCGTGTTTAAGGGATGAAAAATCTTTATTTGAGCTCTTAAGGAGCATTGAATAAAAATTTGAGGCCTTACATCTTTTACCACAGGAACTCAATGCCTGGGTGAGCCAATCTGCCTCAGGAGGAGGGGTAGTTGTAGATCCAAAGACTTGACACAGCAGATGTCAAAGTTGTAAATATTTCAAGAACTGATTCTGTGGTAGACCATACTGTGCCCGTAGATCATCAAATGATTTGAGAGCTCCCCCTTCATATAGATCTTTTAGCATCAAGATGTCCTTTTTCACCCAGATTTTCCAAATAAATGGGGATTTTCCAATGTGGAGACTTGGGTTAAGCCAAATAGAAGCCATAGAATGAAGATGGGAGCTAAACCCTAATATAGAAGCAACCCTCTTCCAAACGTATTGTGAAAAGGATACAATAGGATGCGACTGAAATTCAGAAGAAAGTTTAATTGTGATTAGATGTACTAAGGGAAGAGGGCTGCTCAGATAACTCTCCAAATAAAACCAAGGGGGAGCTCTCTCAGGGAGGAGAGCCCAATGAACAAATGTCTAAGACTAAAAGCGTAATGATATAAAACTAGATTTGGGACCCCCAAACCTCCTGAATCTGTAGCCTTTTGTAATCTTTTCAATTTTAATCTAGGGCGCTTACCATTCCATAAAAACTTATTGCATAGCCTATCAAATTGCCGAAAATAACCAACTGGGATCTTAAGAGGAAGGGATTGTAGAAGGTAATTAAATTGGGGTGCACAAATCATCTTGATAACATTGACCTTGCCCCAAAGAGACAAAAAAAAGGGGCGACCACCTCTCTATGTCTATTTTAAATTTTTCGAGCAAAGGCTCAAAATTAATCTGAATCAGATCCGATAAAGTGTGAGGAAACAGGATGCCAAGATATTTAATTCCTAATTTTGGCCAAGAGAAGCCTATATTTTGACCAAATGTAAACAGTGTTTTAGGGCAATAAGGTGTTAGAGGGAGAATTTCTGATTTTATCCAGTTAACTCTATAACCAGACAGACGTGAAAATTGGTTAATAATTTTAAGGAGAGCTGGAATTGATTTTTGAGGTTGTGTAATCAGTACCAATGCATCATCAGCATACATTATCTTATGGGTACTGCCATGGACCTGAATAACTGGAAAATTGCCGTCTTTGCGGATAGCTACAGCTAATGGTTCTAATGCCAAAGCGAAAAGCAGGGGACTTAAAGGGCAGCCCTGGCGCGTACCCCTATAGAGTCTAAAAGGCTGTGATGTAACTCGATTTGATGTCACTGAAGCTCTAGGTTCATTATATAGTAATTTAATCCAGGAAAGAAACTTTGAACCAAAACCAAAAGTTTCTAGAGTAGCAAAAAGATACTGCCACTCAACCCTGTCAAATGCTTTTTCAGCATCCAGGGAGAGGGCTGCTACTGGAGAGAGGTATGCAAGTGAGGGATCATTTTGAACTGACCATATGATATCAATAAATTGCCTAATATTGTCTGCCGCACCCCTGGAATGAATAAAACCCACCTGATCAGGATTTATAAGAGATACCATTACCTTATCTAATCTTAATGCCAAAATTTTGGAAAGAATTTTACAGTCACAGTTTATAAGACTAATTGGTCTATAATTCTTACACTCTAACGGATCTTTATTGCTTTTTAAAATAAGCGAAATTAAAGCCTCTGTTAAAGAAGGGGGCAGACGGCCTTGTTCAAAAGATTCTGCAAACATTTCTAAAAGTAAAGGAGAAAGCTCATCAGCACAGGCCCTGTAAAATTCTACAGTGAATCCATCAGGGTCCAGTGCTTTTCCAGTCGGAAGGCTCTTAATAACTTTCACAATTTCATCTTTAGTAATTGGGGCGTCAAGCAGGTCTATTTGTTCCTTCGTTAGGGAGGGCAAAGACAGGGAAGACAAAAATGCATAAATCTCTTGAGATCCAGCCTCCATTTCAGAAGAATAAAGCGAAGTGTAAAATTCTCTAAAAGCACCATTAATTTCATTTGAATCTGACACCAGAGCATCATCCTGTGCCCTAATAGCAGATATAGTGCACTGAGCTTCTTTCATTTTAATATATCTAGCCAGCATTTTGCCAGCTTTGTCCCCCTCCTCGAATTGTTTATGCCTAAGGCGAAATAGGGAAAATTCAGTTTTTTGTGTTAGGATTGAATTCAGCTCATACTTAAGCTTCACAAGGGGTGGCAGATTTATTAAGTTTGTGTCCTGTTTGAATGCAGTCTCTGATATAGCTATTCTCCTCTCCAAATCAATCTGTTTAGCAATGTTAGCTTTCTTTTTAAAAGATGCATATTGAATAAATATGTCCCCTGATAAATGCCTTAAAAGTCTCCCAAGCAACACTAGCAGAGGAAGCAGAATCCCAGTTTGTCTCAAGATATAAGGAGATCTCTGCTTTCAAAGAGGACACAAAATCTGGATTAAGAAGAAGGCTTGAATTAAGCCTCCATCTAGAATTTATTTTTAACTGACAAGGCGGAATCATATGTAAAAAAAAACAGGGGCATGATCTGATAGCAGTATGATACCAATGGAGCTTGAATTTACAGAGAAGACAGAGGATTTTGACATTAGAAAGTAATCAATCCTGGAAAATACATTATGAGCAGTGGAATAAAAAGTGTAATCCCTTGTGGACGGACTGAAAAGCCGCCAAACGTCTACCAAACCAATTGCATTGCACATGTCTTTCAGTATAGAGCCAGATTTAGATAAACGCTGTGAGGGGGTGCTCCGATCCAAAATGTTGTCCATGACCTGGTTAAAATCCCCACCTACTAAAATGGGATAATTACCCATTTCGCTTAGTTCGCGTTCCAGTTGTGCAAAAAATGCACAATCAACTATATCTGGTGCATAAACATTAGCGAGTATCATCCTATGGCCCTGAATTTCTATAAGAATTATGAGGAGTCGTCCTGACATGTTCTGGACCCAGGAAACAGACACTGACACGAGCAGATACAGACAATTATTCTTTATTGTAAAGTGAGGGAGTGTAGTGCGTGTGTGAGTGCAAGTATTGAAGTCTGCTCACTGGAACTGAGCAGTTCAGATGGCGACCTGGCAACCCTGGAACACACAAGCAGAAACAATTACAGCTGTTCAACGATGGCGGGTAATTGTGGGTGGTTAGGCTTACTTGGATATACCACAGGTAATGTTCTGCTGACTTCCAGTGTCCGTGCAACGTGGTGGTGATAGTACCCGTAGCCGTGGTGGTGATAGTGTCCGTGGCCGTGGTGGTGATTGCACATGCAGCTGTGATGATGATTGCTCCCGTAGCAGAGGTGGTGATTGTACCAGTGTCCGTGATGACGATAGCTCCTGTAGCTGTACTGATGCTAGCTTCTGTAGCTGTGGTGATGGTTGTCCCCGTAGCTGTGGTGGTAACGAGGAGCTCCGTGAATAAGGTGGCAATGCCCCGTCGGCTGGGGAAGTTGGTCCGCCGCCTGGGAGGTCCACCTGTGCACAGGGGTAGAGGCAAGGGGTAGAAAAGCAAATTGTTTTCTTACGTGGCCGATCCTAACGAGACGTTCTTGGCTTGACAGTGGAACGAAGCTCTGGCTCAAACTCAGACGAGGAAGACAGACGACTCCATGCCGGGCTGTCAGCAACACTGGCTTTTAACAGCCGCTGATTAGCACCTGCTGGTCTGTGCGCAGCTGGAGCTGATGAGGCAGATGACCGCCCAGTGGCCGTCATGACAGTACTCCCCCCTCTAGCGGTGCCTCCAGGCACCTGCCCAATTCTACCTGGATTCGCCCGATGGAAATCGCGGATCAACTGCTTATCCAGGATCAACGCTGGGCGAATCCGAGAACGATCCTCTGGTCCAAAGCCCTCCCAGTCCACCAAATACCGAAGACCACGACCCCGCCTGCGAACATCCAGAATGGCAGTCACCCCCCAGTCTGGATGGCCACCGATCATCCTCGGGGGAGCAGGAGCCGCGGGAGGTGGGCACAGGGGGTCAGAGATGTACGGTTTAACCTGGGAGACATGAAAGGTGGGGCAGATGTGCATGGAAGAGGGGAGAGACAAGCGCACAGACACAGGATTGACAATTCGAGAGATGGTGTAAGGACCAATGAAGCGCTTAGTGAGCTTGCGCTTCTCAGCCGGTACACCAATATTCCGGGTAGACAACCAAACTTTCTGACCCACCTTGTAGTCCAGGGCGGGTCTCCTGTGATGGTTGGCTACCTGGATGTTGCGTTCAGTGGTCTTCAAAAGAGCTCTGCGGTTGATGGACCATACTCGCCGACAGCGCTTAATGTGGGCTTGGACAGACGGGACCGCTACCTCCTTCTCCTCCTCCGAGAACAGTGGTGGATCAAACCCAAATGATGCCTTAAAAGGAGAGAAACCCATGGCCGTAGAGATCATGGTGTTATGGGCGTACTCTATCCAAGGAAGGTGCTTGCTCCAAGAGGACGAACAGGAGGAGATGACACAACGCAGCGCGGCCTCAAGCTCCTGGTTAGCCCGCTCACACTGGCCATTACTCTGTGGATGATAACCTGAAGAGAGGCTAGCTGTGGCTCCCAGCGCGGCGCAGAACACTTTCCAGACCTGAGAGATGAACTGTGGTCCCCGGTCGACACTATGTCGGCGGGGATGCCGTGGAGACGGACCAAATGCTGGACAAGGAGGTCTGCTGTTTCCTGAGCTGAAGGCAAACCCCGAAGGGGCACAAAATGGGCCGCCTTTGAGAAACGGTCCACGATAGTCAAGACTGTGGTAAAACTAACTGAGGGGGGCAAACCAGTCACAAAATCCATGGCAACATGGGACCAAGGGTGGGAGGGGACCGGCAGAGGATGTAACAGACCCGCCGGGGGGGATGATGTCGTTTTCCCCGTGGCGCATCGAGCGCAAGCCTGGATGTAACTCACAACGTCCTTCCGCAGCCCAGGCCACCAGAAGGTCCTCTGGAGAAGGTCCACAGTCCGACCCACCCCCGGATGACAAGCCAACTTGGAGGCGTGACCCCACTCAATCACTTGACCCCGAATAGAGCATGGAACAAACGGGTGGCCCGGGGGCACCCCCCCCCCCCGGATCTGGCTCCGTCTTCAGTGCTCTACGGACTGTCCTACAAATGCCCCAGGACAGGACGCCCACGACACAGGAGGGCGGCAGGATGGGTGCTTCCTGATCCTCAGAGGATGGTGCGTCGAACTGCCGCGAGAGGGCGTCCGGCTTACCGTTCTTGCTTCCCGGCCGATAAGTGATGGTAAAATTAAAACGGCCAAAGAAAAGGGACCAACGAGCCTGGCGTGCGTTAAGGCGCTTCGCCGTCCTGAGGTACTCCAGGTTACGGTGATCAGTCCATACCACGAACGGCTGAGCAGCCCCCTCCAGCCAGTGTCTCCATTCCTCCAAGGCGAGTTTCACCGCCAGCAGCTCCCTGTCTCCTATGCTATAATTCCTCTCCGCTGGTGACAGGCGATGAGAGAAGTAGGCGCATGGGCAGACCTTACTGTCTTCAGGAGAACGTTGGGAAAGCACCGCTCCTACCCCCGAATCAGAGGCGTCCACCTCCACCAAGCACTGTAGCTTCGGGTCCACCTGGGTAAGAACACGGGCAGAAGCAAACTCCTCCTTAAGTTTCTTAAACGCCCAGGCTGCCTCCTCACTCCAGCAAAATGGGGTCTTTGGGGAGGTGAGCGCAGTTAGGGGCCGAGCAATATTTCCAAAATTGGGCACAAACCTCCGATAGAAATTAGCAAAGCCCAAGAATCCCTGAAGCTGCTTCCTAGAGGTTGGTGCGGGCCAATCCACTACTGCCTTGACTTTGTCCGGGTCGGGGAGCACCTGGTTCCGAGCTATGATGAACCCAAGGAAGGAGGTCTGGTCGGTGTGAAACTCACACTTCTCTGCCTTGACGAACAGTTGGTTCTCCAGGAGGCGCTGTAACACTTTACGGACGTGCACCTGGTGCTCTTCTAATGTGCGAGAGAAGATTAGTATATCATCAAGATACACAAATACAAACGAGTTAAGGAAATCCTGCAAAACATCGTTTATTAGTCGCTGGAAGACGGCCGGAGCGTTGGTTAACCCAAACGGCATTACCAGGTACTCGAAATGACCGCTTGGGGTCCGGAAAGCCGTCTTCCACTCGTCACCTTCTCTGATGCGCACCAGGTGATAAGCATTCCTGAGATCCAGTTTGGTAAACCAGGATGCCCCCTGGAGGGAGTCAAAGGCTGTGTTCATCAAAGGCAGAGTGTACTTGTCTTTTATCGTAATCTCGTTGAGACCCCGGAAGTCGATGCAGGGGCGTAATGAGCCGTCCTTCTTCCCAATGAAGAAGAAACCGGAACCCACGGCCGAGGACGACGGGCGGATGATTCCAGAGGCCAGGGATTCCTTGATGTAGGTGTCCATAGCCTCGCGCTCCGGAGCTGATAGGCTGTACAGGCGGCTAGCAGGAAGAGGGGCCCCAGCCTTCAGATTTATAGCACAGTCGTAAGGTCGATGGAGGGGTAGAGACAACGCCCGAAACTTGCTAAATACTAACCCCAAGTCATGGTAAACCTCTGGTACCTTGGACAGATCCGGTGGTGACGTAGAGGGTGGAGGCACCTTGACAGATGGGGCGCACACCGCAGATTGGAGGCAGGCACTCAGACAGAATGTACTCCACGCTGTAATACTCCCTGCTTGCCAGTAAATGGTGGGATTGTGCAGCCGAAGCCAGGGGTAACCCAGGATGACGGGCGAGGATGAAACGGGCAGAACCAGGAACCTAATCTCCTCCCTGTGATTACCAGAAACGATAACAGAAACTGGGGCCGTCTGATAGGCGACGGTGGTCAGTGACGCCTTGGACAGGGTGATGAGATTGACAGGGGGATCCAGAGTCTGACAGCTGAGGCCCATCCGGGTTGCCAGGTCTCTGGAAACAAAGTTCTGCTCAGCTCCTGAGTCTACTAAAGCCAGCGTGGAATGTTCTGTATGCGTGTGAATTAATCTGATGGGTATGTGGAAACTAGTGAGGGGTTTTTCTAAGTTCTTGTCCGTGAATCCCCCTACTGCGATCCACGGACCTTCCCTTTTAACCGACTGGGACATTCAAATACCCCATGTGACTCTTTCCCGCAATAGAAACAAAGGCCAAGATCCCTGCGGCGCTGTCTTTCAACCACTGACACTTTAGACTGCCCTATTACCATAGCCTCTTGATCTGGAAGTTCCTCTGATGCGGGTAGAGCGAGCAGAGGGGAGCTAGTGGTACGAGGGCTGGGTTTAGCTGAACGGGAAGTAGTTCGCCGTTCGGCCGCTCGCTCCCTTAACATACTATCTAGGCTTATAGTAAGAGCAATTAATTCACTCAAATTATCCGGTTTGTCCCGTGCCGCTAACTCATCCTTTAGCTTGGCGTTGAGACTGCGAAGGAAGATACCACAAAGTGACGGCTCCCCCCACCCAATCTCAGCGGCCAGGACCCGGAAGTCAATAGCGTAGTCAGCAGCTGATCTGTTACCCTGCTGCAGACTCAACAGCTGTTCTGTCAACACCGCACCCCTATCTGAATGATCAAACACCGACATGAACTTCGCCACAAACTCTTGGTAAGTCAACACAGGATAGCTTGGTTTAGCCATTACTGAATATGCCCAATCTAAGGCTCTACCCCCCAACAAGTTGATGATGTAACCAATCTTACTTGAGTCTATGGCGAAGTCTCCCGGGACGCGGAGGAAAACTGATTCACATTGTAGAATGAACCCTCAGGCTTCCCCGAGTTTTCCGCTGAACCAGGCAGGAGTGGGAACAGGGGTGAGGCGAGGAGACAATAAGGTGTTTGTTTGACCTGTCGCTACGCCTGCAGGGGTTGAAACACTAGCGGTCGGGGAGAACGTCTGGTGTCCCTCCAGACGATCCAGCCGACTGTTAATTTGAGTCAGTTGGTTTAGAATAACTGTCTGTTGGTGTGATAACATATCTACCAGAGCGCTAAGTGTGTTTAGTTTGCGCGACAGTGTACTGCCCGCTGGGTCAACGTGACAGAGTCGTACTGACATGTTCTGGACCCAGGAAACAGACAATGACACGAGCAGATATAGACAATTATTCTTTATTGTAAAGTGAGGGAGTGTAGTGCGTGTGTGAGTGCAAGTATTGAAGTCTGCTCACTGGAACTGAGCAGTTCAGATGGCGACCTGGCAACCCTGGAACACACAAGCAGAAACAATTACAGCTGTTCAACGATGGCGGGTAATTGTGGGTGGTTAGGCTTACTTGGATATACCACAGGTAATGTTCTGCTGACTTCCAGTGTCCGTGCAACGTGGTGGTGATAGTGCCCGTAGCCGTGGTGGTGATAGTGTCCGTGGCCGTGGTGGTGATTGCACCTGCAGCTGTGATGATGATTGCTCCCGTAGCAGAGGTGGTGATTGTACCAGTGTCCGTGATGACGATAGCTCCTGTAGCTGTACTGATGCTAGCTTCTGTAGCTGTGGTGATGGTTGTCCCCGTAGCTGTGGTGGTAACGAGGAGCTCCGTGAATAAGGTGGCAACGCCCCGTCGGCTGGGGAAGTTGGTCCGCCGCCTGGGAGGTCCACCTGTGCACAGGGGTAGAGGCAAGGGGTAGAAAAGCAAATTGTTTTCTTACGTGGCCGATCCTAACGAGACGTTCTTGGCTTGACAGTGGAACGAAGCTCTGGCTCAAACTCAGACGAGGAAGACAGACGACTCCATGCCGGGCTGTCAGCAACACTGGCTTTTAACAGCCGCTGATTAGCACCTGCTGGTCTGTGCGCAGCTGGAGCTGATGAGGCAGATGACGGCCCAGTGGCCATCATGACACGTCCATCATCATCACTAACCTCTTTTAGACACTTGAACTGCAAATGTTTATGAATAAGGATTGCCACCCCCCTGCTCTGGCTATTACCGCAAGATGCAAACCCGTGACCCACCCAATCCCGACAGAGTTTTTTAGATTCTGTATTAGTGAGGTGGGTCTCCTGAAGCAATGCTACATCCACTTTTTTTGATTTAATAAACGCCAAAATTTTTTTCCTCTTAATTGGGTGGTTAAGACCTTTAACATTCCAAGTAATAAGGTTAAGAAAGCTCTGACAATTAGCCAACATCATAAACAGTGCAGATTACCATCCAAAATATCCAGCAATTCTCCATCAAAAACCCCCTCACTGGGCAAAAGACAAGCACAATAAAAATTGAAAATACAAAAAAAAGAAACGAAAACCACTTAATCATAAAGTAACATAAACGGTGACCTAAAACCAATGTCACCCATCGGTGCACAAGAACAGCACCAACCAAAAAAAAGAAAATAAAAAAACTCTAGGACCGTGACTGTGAACAGTGCAACAAACTTAGGGAGAGCCGCAACATCGCAGCAGCCTCATGCCTACAGATAATAAAGCGCAGGCAGTAAAAAAAAAAAAAAAATGAAACCTTACATTAATACTGCATCAAATCCTCCGTCAAAAATATATAACAAATAAACATATAGCATGTATTCATACCATTGTTCATCAATGTCTCACGGTAGTGAAAGAATCAGGTTCAATGCTTTCTTAGGATCAGTGAACTCCTGTTTACCACTTGCCAACTTCACAACGAGAACTGCAGGATACCTGAGAGAGAATGCAATTTTCTTCTGGTGCAGCAGGTGTTTACATTGCTTGAACGCAGCCCTCATCTCGGATAATCGTCTGGAATAATCCGGAAAAATCATGATGTGATGACCATTCCAATCCAGCTTTCCCATCCCGTGCGCTGCCTCCACAATACGCTCCCTATCCTGGAAGTGCAGAAGTCGAATCAAGATAGCCCTGGGTGGCTGGCCATCTGGTTTGCGTCTGGCAAGGCTCCGATGCGCACGGTCAATTTCCAGCCCTCCAGGAAACTCAATTTTCAGCAGATCTGGGATAGCTTTGCGTATGAAGGTGAGGGCATCTGACTTTTCACAGTTTTCTGGAAAGCCGACAAAACGTAAATTGTTTCGGCATGATCTATTTTCCAAGTCATCCAGCTTCAGAATTAAATCTTCCACCTGCGTCTGGGTTGCGGGAGGATAAGCATCCAGAGCTACATTAGCATCTTCGAGAAAGGCAATGCGAGATTCCACGTCTCCCAGCCGGGTTGCTAACTCCGTTAACTTGGTATTCACCGCCCTCGTTGACGCCTCTATAGAGTTAAGCTTAGCGTCTTGCCTCTCCAATATTTCTTTCAGCAGTGCATAAATCTTAGAAATGTCCTCCGCCATTTGGTCTTTAGAAACACCTGCATCTGTTGAAGGTGGCGGAGAGGAAGGAGGGCTCGTTGCAATATCGCTAGCTTTAGCCAGACTTTCCTTGCTAGCACTGGCTTTGGAGCGAATATTACGTTTCTGTTGCTGCGTTGGCATTTTAATCCTGTTCTCCACAACTGCAGTCTCAATGTAAAGTATAGAGTAGTTTCAACCGAGGAAACAAGTGAAAAGCGCCCTTGTAGAAGTAAAAAGGCTGTCTGCACTGCGGAGCTCCTCACCTAAGCAGCCATCTTCACTGCCCGCGTCTCTCGCCCAAGAATACTTTTATTTATAGAGCACTTTTCATAGACAAAGTCACAAAGTGCTTAACATGATAAGAAACCAAAAAAAAAATAAATAGTAAAATACAATGACAGAGCAAATAAAAATACAGGCACATAAAGCAGTAAAAGAACAAAGTAAACAACGAAAAACACAAAAATGCAATCAACACATAGTTAATAAAAAGCCAGGCTAAAAAGGTTGGTCTTTAGTTGCTTTTTAAAAACATCGGTGGAAGGTGCAGATCTAAGTTCAAATGGTGAAGAGTTCCAAAGTCTGGGAGCAACAGCAGCAAAGGCTCTATCGCCTTTTGTTCTGAGCCTAGTGCTTGGGACTACCAGTAGGTTCTGATTTAAAGACCTGAGACAAGGTTTAATAATCTTTTTTTATCCTGTAAGAGCCAGTTTCACCTCATGGGTCAGATCATTTCATTTCCTCCTCAGCTGGTTCTTCCGACTCGGCTTCAAGCTCATGCTCTTGGTACAGTCTGCAGTATTGGCCTACCATGCCATCCAGGTCATTTCTAACATAAGTGTTAACATGGAACATTGCAAGGCTTTAGTGGGGCCCACATGGACATGCTGGCTGGGTTGAAATAGGGGAGAAAAAAAAAGGTTTTAGTTCATTCATGCAAACTGAGATGGAGCTAAGTAAATGAGTTCACACAATGTGTTTTCCTTCATCCAGTTGCTGCTTATCAGCATTTAAAAAAAAAAAAAAAAACACTGTTTGCTTAATGCTCCGTCAAAGCTTCATTTGTATGTGGCTTGGTTTCAACTTAACAAATTAGGTCTGTCATGTGATGTTTGCCTGAGTTTGGTGAATCGTTGCTTCTGCGCCGTGTTTTGAATCAATAATGACAGAATAAATCAATATTAGACACAGTCCTTGCTGTGCTGCTAACACCCGATTCCATCCATCCTCCTGACACATGAACATCATTTTACACCGCTTCAGTTGAATCTCTGCATTTATCAATGAAACCCCTGTGAAGAGCAGGCAGAAAGTTGAGGGCAGCAGAAGAACAACACAAACACGAGAGACAAAGTGTTGCTTTTTGCTGGTAAGTTGCTAATTTTGATTAATTAATTTTGTCCAAACTGGTTGGATTTCATTTTAGTATTATTTAATTTTTAGTTTAAAAAGTTATTTGAGTAATTCATTTTATCATAAATTTACAGTGTTTTTTCATTTGATTTTTACAAAATTTAAATCAGAATTTAAAAAAAAAAATCATTTATAAACTTTCAGTATGGCTCTATTTAGTGTGTATCCTTGATGCTTTCTAGCGTTTGCTGACTTTTCAACGTTAAAATACTACCGAAAGAAAAGGAAATGAAACATAACTAATTACATGATGGTACTTCTTACTATTGGAAGACCTCCTGATGACAAAGAAATTATTCAATTTAACAACAAAGCTTCTTCTTCTCCTCCTCAGGGTTTATTCTCACCTTGGTATAGTCAGAATGGAAGTCAATTCCTCTTCATCTTCTAACTCC
This sequence comes from Pholidichthys leucotaenia, assembly GCA_020510985.1. Taxonomy (NCBI): domain Eukaryota; kingdom Metazoa; phylum Chordata; class Actinopteri; order Cichliformes; family Pholidichthyidae; genus Pholidichthys; species Pholidichthys leucotaenia. Next base: position 72,674,421 of record CM035836.1, read on the forward strand.
ACCAGTGTGAAATGTCTTGTCTCCCAAGAAACTCAGAATTTCCTCCTTTCCCTGAACTTAACCAGACTTTCCTTCACTTTCCCTCTCTCCATCTTCATCCTCTACCTGGGCTTTCAACAATGGAGACAACAGCGCTCTTTTAAACAAGTGAACCACTCCGATATCTTCACCTACCACATGGCTGCCATGGAGTTGCTCTGCAGTTTGGGGATAGTGCTGTTCTACTCTGGTGTCAGTTTCAAACTTCCAAATCTGTCAATAGTCGGACAATTTCTCATTACTAACTTGCTCTATGGAGAGAGCTGCTTTCACATGCTGACATGTGTGGAGTGCTACTTGGCTGTTGTCCACCCCATCACGTACCAGGGGCTGAGGAATGACTGTGGCATCAGGGTCAGAAACATCACCATAGGTTGTGCCTGGCTGTTCTGTTTTGTGACAAGCAATGTAGTGATTCAGTTCTATGACCATGCTATCTTGATCACTATTTTATGTTTTACGTCATTTTCCTTTTCTGTCATTTTTTTCTGCTGCTTCTCTGTTCTCTGTGCTCTGATTCGCCCAGGGCTGGGGGACGGAGGTAAGGACATGAGGCACTCTGACCAAGCAAAGCAAAAAGCTTTTCATACTGTTATGGCTATTATGGGAGTGCTGTCCTTCTGGCTGCTAGGAATTCTGGTGTTGAATGCTCTTTCTACATCTCCACTGCTGAGCACAAGTCAACAATGTCTGGCCTGGATTTCTCTATTCATGTTTGACATACCCAGTGGTTTGGTGTTACCTCTGCTTTATCTACGCCGAGCAGGAAAACTACCATGTTGTAATTCTAACGGTGGGTAAAGATAGTTTAGAGCAGGGATGGCTAGTTGTGTACCATTGAGGGCCAAGAAACTGCAGGTTTTCCTTGTAGCCAGTCAGTAATGTGGGTGTTTTCACTGATCTGCAATTCTTCAACCAATCTGAAGCAAGGAACTCAGTGAAATCACTTTATTGAATAGACTGATAAGAAATAAAACCTGTCGTGTCTTTGCCCTGACTGCCCACCACTGGTTTAGAAGATTTCAATCAAATATAATATTGTAGAGTGGTAGGAATCCTCATTGTTGCTGTATTTCTGTCCAGATTTGTTGAATATTTCTGCTAAAATGTTAAAGAAAGAATAACATGGTGTCTGTTGTTGAACCATCCACAGAGGAGCTCATGTAAGGGATTCCAAAGCCTCAGGAAAAGTAGGTGGTGCTGAATATGGGAGACCAGTGATGAGATCTACAGTCTACTAAAACATACTGAGTCAATTCCGATTTGTTAAGTAAAAAGATCCATTCAGTATATTCGTACACCAAATCACTCAGTGCTGTACTGCAGCTACGACTGCCTACCACTCATTGAACTGAGAGTCGGCTGAATGGAACAGGTGGGGATCACTCTAGTCTCGGTCTCATCTTAGTAAGATCTCGACTACCACACCACATGTAAACTGTATTTTTCCAACTTTACAATTGTGTGGTTCTTCTATATTAAATGTTTTTTTTAAGATGTTTATGGATATTGTACCACCATTAGGCTGAGAGAACTCCAAAGTTTTCAGATTTAGTGGCTAGTTTTTGTTGACTGAACATTTGGAGTCAAGAGCAAACCTAGATCAGAATCTCCCAAGACATAGACAAGGGCAGGCCTATAAGGGGTCATGAACAAAATGACATACCATACACAGTGGTCTTATTCTCAACCCTTTGAAGTCATGGTCTGTCTACACTCTGGTCTTGGTGTGAACTGCTAGAGTGGTGGCCTAGTGGTAGAGCATCTGCCCCACAATCGGGAGGTCCGTGGTTCAAGCCCCCACTGGATCATACCAAGGACCATATAAAAAAATGGTACTCCCTGCCTTCTAGCTTGGTGCTCAGCATAATAGAATGGGGGAAGGAAAAGTTGTGGCGGCGCCTTGCATGGCAGCGGCCCCTCCTGATTCTAGATGTGGTTAACATTGTAGATAGGAGAAATGTAATTTCATTCTAGTGTACATGATTGGCTGTGTGGATTGAATGACAATAAAGTTGGCTTCTTCTTCTTGACTATAACACTAATGGATGTTTTACAGATTCATTGCTTAGCCATCTATCTTAATAAATTCAGCTTTTTGAAGCCTTAATAACTGCCTTCCTGTATCAATTTCTGCAACATAAATATAACTTTAGTACATGTTGTATAATAACCTGAACAAATTCAACAATGCATTAATTTATTGTGATTGATGTGCATGTTTTTATGGTGATTATATATATATATATATATATATATATATATATATGGTGATATTTATATATATATGGTGATATTTCTCATATTGAATGGTATTTGCACATTTTAGTTCTTATTTTTTAACCTTAATGAACATGTATTGCAGTTAAACATTCTAGCACGTCCTGAGGCATGTTCCCCCACACGCTGGCCAGCAAATGGTAGTGAATAATTTAATTTTCAGATTTAAAGTCACACAAGTGTATAGTATATTCACAATGCCTCATGCAATAGATAGGGTGGAAAAGAATAACATAATCCACAAAACTAAAATAGAATACCTTATGCTACGGTATTGAGAGTTGAGGAAAGCATAGCTGTCCTGTTGACAACAATTTCCCACAGAGAGTAAAAATTCATCTTTTATTACATAAAGAATGAAACAGAATGGTACAGAAAATGACTCCATACATATAATCATTCAATCATTTTGTAGCCAGAAACTTTAAAACAACGAGAGGTCACAGGTGTTCAGCATCGGGTGGTTACAATCTGATTTAGATAAGCAGTTCTCTTTGACGGCTCATTTGAATCATGTCAGACTGTAAATATTTCAGATTTATTACTGGAGCTGAACAGGAAGAAAATCTGATTTATACTTATGTTACAAGAGTTACAAAATCAGAAAAAAAACATATTGTTTGCTAGTCCTGTTAGAAAATGATTCCATTTAGCTAAACGCTGTACTCCCACACAATGTTCTCATAACATATTATCTTTATTTGCTCCAAGGTACAAAATCTGCCTGCATTTTTCTGACTGTGAACATTTCTGCTGAACTGCTGCATGAAGTCTTCCTCTTGATCAAGAATAAATACCCAGAAACGGCATCTTTGACACTGCATTTTTATTTATTATCCAGATCAACAGGGGACATTTACACCTTGAAAAATAAGTATTGAACACATTGTGGGTGACCCCCACAGCCTACGGACAAGCAGAGCGCTCAGCTGGAGCAATTAGCATAACAGTGAGATGTATGGACTGATATCAATAGGCAGCCTCTCCTTCCTGCCAGTAATCCTGCTTTTGATATGTGTGAATCTCATGTAAATGTCCCATGCGTTCCTGCTGTACTGTGATGCTAATGTGCCATGCATGCATTGTCTAGCTGGGTATATAAGTGAACGGAATATCGCTTGCTCTCTCTCTTACTGCTCTCTTACTACACGCATTGCCTGTTTGCTGACTGAGGGCTCGCTCCAGCGCGCTCCACAGCGCTGGAGTGAGTCTCATGATGGTGGATGAATAAAACACCCTTTTAAACTTCACTTCGCCGTGCCGCTCGGGGTTTCCTTATTGCATCCGCCACACTGGTGACCCCGAATTCAAGAACATGCAACGAACGCAACACCCGGCGGTGACTCCGATGACAAGCGAACGCAGCTGCCTGACGCAAATGGACTGCCCTCCCTTCTGCCACACGGGAGACCTCGATGCAGAGCCAACACCAGGCGTACTCTCCGGAGATCATCCACGACCGGGAAGGCTGCAGAGAGCGTCATGGTGCGACCCTCGCCTGAGATCGGGACATCCACGCTGGGACCAGCCGAGGGACAAAGAGCGTCTACTCCCTCTCACCGCTCCTCCACATCTACACGAGCGCGCACGCACCTCGTCCTCTCTCCACGACGGCGACCTCCAGGGCCGACGGAGAACGCAGCACGTGGACCAGAACGCACCATGACCCGGCACGAGCAAACGACAGCAAGAGCCCGAACAGGGATGACCATCGGCGCCGACGACGCTGATCTCCAGCAAGCTCCCTGATCCTGACTCGCCTCGACAGTGGACCTGCCATGCACCGAACCCCCGCACGCACACCGGGGGGTTACGAGGACAGCGCATCACGCACGGGACAATAACGGCTCCACAGACCGCCATCGTCCTCCGCCGCTGCACATCAGAACCTTCAGGGCTGCTCACACACCTGAAGCACACACGCAGCCCGCACACAGGATTTTGTATGGGTCTCAGCCACGGCGCACAATGGGAATCCAGCCGTCAGCTGTCCCCGAGAGCTTTAGGGCTGCGCGCGCACCTAAAGCCAACACGCCAAGTCCCTCACACAGCTGCAGCTCCTGTTTTTTTCTTCATGGCCGCTACGAATCCTCGCTGGACTTAACCGCGAGGGGAGTCAGAGACAAATGTTTCTTCTCACAGCCGCTGTGGACCTCCGCCACGTTCAACGGGACAGCCCCTCAACATCGTGGGTCCACATGCAATTTTTGCGCGGCCCGGACAACTTTGCCGTCCCGGGCCGGCACTCGCTACCCCCACCCTCCTCCCTCCCCCTCCTCCGGCACAGAACTTTCCCCGCAGCTCGCTCCCAAAGCCGGATGATCGATGCCTCAGCCCCCAGCTGAGCCCTCTGGAGGGGGGGGGGGGTGACCCCCACAGCCTACGGACAAGCAGAGCGCTCAGCTGGAGCAATTAGCATAACAGTGAGATGTATGGACTGATATCAATAGGCAGCCTCTCCTTCCTGCCAGTAATCCTGCTTTTGATATGTGTGACTCTCATGTAAATGTCCCATGCGTTCCTGCTGTACTGTAATGCTAATGTGCCATGCATGCATTGTCTAGCTGGGTATATAAGTGAACGGAATATCGCTTGCTCTCTCTCTTACTGCTCTCTTACTACATGCATTGCCTGTTTGCTGACTGAGGGCTCGCTCCAGCGCGTTCCACAGCGCTGGAGTGAGTCTCGTGATGGTGGATGAATAAAACACCCTTTTAAACTTCAGTTCACCGTGCCTGCACTTATTCTGGCCTCCACACTGGGTTCCCTTATTGCATCCGCCACAACATCAACATTTTTCTCATTAAATATATTTCTGATGGAGTCATTAAGCTGAGATTTTCACCAGACATCAATAACAACCCAAGTAATCTAAACCATCAAAGACATCAAGGCAAGTGTGTTCAAAAAACAAGTTATATTTAATAAAGTGGAATGACACGGGGAATACTGTAAGTATTGAACACATGAAGAAAAAGAGGTGGAACAAAGGCATAGAAAGCCAAGAAAACCACTGAAATCATCAGAATTTAGGAAGCCATCCCATCCCCCATCAGTGCAAATTAATTTCAGCAGGTTAAGTCCTGACTAATAGCCTTTTAAAAGGTCTGTGAATATCAGATTGTCACACCACAAAGAACTCATGATGGGTAGAAGCAAAGAGCTCTCTCTCTCTCGACCTTCCAAACCTTTTTGTTGCAAAACATAATAATGACTTTGGTTACAGGTGCATTTCTAAACTGCTGAATGTTCCAGTGAGCATAAGGGTTTGGATATGGCTGTGCTCATGTCAACAGCTGTCACGTTATTGAACTTAGTTCCCCGCTGACTCTCTTACCATCATCTCTTACCATCCTCACCTGTACATAACTGCCCACCTAACTTATTGTACATTACTTGCACATAACGGTACTCTTAACTTCCTGCACTGCTGCATATATTTGCATATATTTGCTTAAATTGCACATACTGTCAATTACTGTATATACTGCACTGCTGTCCTTTGCACTTCTGATTGGATGCTAAACTGTGTTTTGTTACCTTGTATTCATACATGTGTAATGACAATAAAGTTGAATCTAATCTAATCTAATCATGTCCTGACTTTATGTCATATTTGGTCTTTCTGTTATTCTGAGGACATGAATTCAGCCATGTCTTTGCCCTTTGTTAGTATGTTTCTCTGTGTTTTCTTCTTAGTCATGTACCTCTAGTTATCATGTTTATTATTGTTGTTTTGGCCAGGCATGTTCAAAGTGGCAGCATGGTGTCAAAGTGGTTAGCACTGTGTCAGCACAGCAAGAAGGTCACAGGATCAATTTCACCCCTGACCATCGTGGGTTCGATCCCACCCACAGACCATCGGTGACCCTTCTGTGTGGAGTTTGCACGTTCTCCCCGTGTCGGTGTGGGTTTACTCCGGGTACTCTGGTTTCCTCCCACAGTCCAAAGACATGCAGGTTAGGTTAACTGGCATCAACTGGGGATTCTAAATTGTCCTTAAGTATGGATGTGAGAATGTATGGTTGTCTGTCTCTCTGTGTTGGCCCTGCAATGGACTGGCAATTTGTCCAAGGTGTACCCTGCCTCCCGCCCAAAGATGCTGGAATAGGCTCCACCCCCCCGCCCCCGTCCCCTGACCCAAAAAGGATTAAGCGTTAGAAAATGGATGGATGGATGGATGGATGGATGGATGGATGGATGGATGGATGGATGGAGAAAGTCTTTGTCACCATGGTCCTTGTCTCTGTCTCAGTCCCTGTTGTGGTTCTGTCTGTCCTGGTCCTCTGCTCATGCATCATGCCCACCCCCCACCCCCATCCTGTCAGGCAGCTAGGTAAACAGAACAGAGATCTGTTACCCTTATTGTGCCAAAACAGATTTACTTTGCCAAAAGGAGCTTTATACAGTACCTATCCATGCACTGTATATCGTTGCAAACTCCACCTGTAATAACTTTTAATACTTTATTTAAATTATTATACCAAAGAAGGACCCGACAGGACGAGGAATGTGAAATGGAAGTGTGCGGAGGGAGAAAGAAAATGGAGAGCAACAGACTAAAAAGACAAACAAACCAGCAACTAAAACAAACAGAAGACAAACTGCTTCTTCGACCAAAGAGGTATCAACACGGGTCTGGTATCCACACCTGTTAAAGGGGGCACATTTGTGTGTGTGTTCATGTGTGTATATATGAGACCGTGTGCAAAATGAGTGTGTGGTTTGTCAGGAAACACACAAAGAAGGGGGCTGGTTGCAGCAACCCCCCCCCCCCCCCAGGAACCCAGAGCAGGCAAGGCAGCGCTGCCAACCCCCACAGGGCACAAATGCCTGAGGTCAACAAGCCCAAGGAAAGCCAGGCAGCCACCCCCGGCGGGACAGCCAAGGGAGGCAAAGCCGCCAGGTGGCCGGCGCGGTGGGCTCTAAGCCAAGGGCCCACCAACCCCCCACCACCAGTGGAGCCAACGCCAGCCCCCGGGCCCCAGACACCAGAAGGCCAGTGCCCCCACTCCCCAGACTGGAGACCAGCCCATGCACCCTGGCACAAGCCCCTCCAGGCACCCCCCCAGCAGGCCTGCCACCCACAGCATCACTGCCACACACCCCAGGAATCCCCATGGCAAAAGAAGTCCCCCACCCCTGACCAAGGGAGCCCACGTGGCCGAGAGGAACTACCCCCCTAAACCCAGCACCTCCAAACTAACAGACACACCCATTCCTACACCTTCACACCCTCATGCTCTCATATGCACCCACAAGCACTCACTCACTCTCACATCCCCACTCCCCCACACAGTCCCACTCTCGCACTCCCAGACCCACCCATTCTCTCTCATCCCTGTACCCACTCAATCTCGCTCCAACTCACCCTCAGGGTCACCCACACTCACTCACGTTTGCCCACGCATGCACTCTCACTCACACTCACACTCCAACCTACTCACATCCATTCATGCTCTCCCCTCACACTCACCCTCCCTCATTCACCCCTTTTTCTTAGGGCGACTGCGATGCAGATGCAGCAAACCTGAACATGCATCAGCTCCCGGCAGCGGCCGAGGAGACCGCTGCCACAGGCCAGCGGCCATGCCCCAGCTGACCCACCCCAGGGCGGCTGCGGCCACAGAAGCAGACCCCCACCCCCAGCGCCCACCCGAGCGACTGATCAGGAGATCACTGCAGGTTCCCCGAGATGCCACCTGACACACAAAGAGCCACACAAAACCGACCAACCAACACCATCTCCATTCACCAATCCCACACTCTCGCTTACTCTTTTGTTCAATTCCTGTCTAACTCCCTTCCTCGTATCTATTCATTCAGCAGCACCAAGGGATTTTGACAACATGATGGGTCCAAGGCCCCCGCTGGGACTCCAGGCCCCCAGCAGAAGGATGGCATAAGGGGTGGAGGAAGACGCCCCCCTCCCCCCTGCACAAAACATGATATGTGTGTCGGTTGTATGATGTGATTGTGTGTAGGTGTGTGAACTACCATGGTGCAGATAAAATTGGGTGGATGGTGGTTGGAGCACCACTAGCTACTGCAATAGGAAGCGGGGCCCCCATCCCCCAAGCCCTCAGTGTCTAAAATGCAACTAAAATTGAGGTGAGGGCAGCCCCACTGTGCAGCAGAGGTATCCCCTTCACCGACACAATGTGGGACACCCCCTCCACAAAGCCCTAAGTGTATCCAAAAAGATGTATATTCCACCAGAATCAGAGGGGGGGGGGATAAGACTGGGAGGGAGGGAGTCCAAAAGCCAGGCCGCAGCCACACCCATTTCCATTCATCTTGCACACACAAACATGTACAACAACAATAATCACAATAGTGAACAATGGGCTGGACCCATACGACACCCCACAAACCAAGCGACACCCCCGAGCACCCACCGTAAACCCACCAACCACCCACCCCAGACGCACACCGACAGCAGCAGGCCTGCCCCACAGCCACAGCCACCCTGGAGCAGCCCAACGGCAACATGGCCGCCAACTCGTGCCAACCCACGCCAACGCCCCACCGACCACCCCCGAGCACCCACACAAACCCGGTGCCAAAGACACAAGAGGCAATGCGACAAAGCTCCCCGCCACGTGACACAACAACAGGGCGGCCGGGACAAGCAGACCCCGAATCGCCAACCCCCATGCCACTAGGTATTCCACCCCACCACCGCCACCCAATGAGGGTCCCCCACCCATACACACATCCTCCTCCCCACACATCCACCCACAGGTATTGGCACCTGTACACACAAACCCCAGGCCACCCTCATGTGCGCACACACACACACACACACACACACACACACACACACACACACACTCATCATCACACATGCTCACCTAAATCAACACACAGCTCCCCATGCCAACACACACACACACACTCACGCACCCACTTCTGCACCAGCACACATACATGCACCCACTCTCACCCACTCTCACACACGTGCACACACATACACACCCACACCAGCAGGCCCCAGAGGACGGGGAGGGAGACCCCCAGGATGCAGGCACCCGCCCCAGAGCACCCTGGGGAGGGCACAACCCCGCTGCGCAAGGGTGCACCGGGGCTGGCCTGCAACACCGGTGCACTCCCGACCCGAGCCAGAGGGGGAGCCCCCCAAATTCAAGGGGCCCAGGGCCACACCCAGCCCCACCCGGGAGGCAAGGCCAGCCGGCCCAGGGCCACAGCCTGCCCCCACGGCCTACCCTACAATCTGCCCTCCAACAACCCTCCAGGGCCAGACGCACGGCTACCCCGGAACAGGCCCCCCAGACAATGTCCCTCATGGTCAGGGTGCAGCCAACCGCCAGCCACGCCAAAGAGAGTGAACCACCACCCACCACCCCTCAGGTTATAGAATTAATAAGTGGGGACCAAAAAGAATTAAATTCTGCCAATTGATTATTTGATGAGACAGACATTCTCTCCAGGCTAATATAATCTCATAGTAAGTTATTATAGTGAGTCATGCATAAATTGTTTCTTGATTTCCAATTCATGAGGAGAGTTTTCTTTGCGATGCATAAGGCGGTGAGAACCATGTGTCACATCCTTTCCTCTATATTTATTTCACTTAATCAGAATCAGAATCAGAATCAGCTTTATTGGCCAAGTATGCACAACACATACAAGGAATTTGACTTTGGCTAAAAACTTGCTCTCATTGTTCAGGTGGAGGATTTAAATAAGGATTCAATGACAACAGAGTATGTACAGTAAATTACAGTCTGTCCACGTTTCTATAAAAGGATGCAAATATATACAGGAATATATGCAGTTATTTACTCAGACTAACCACACTTTGCAGAAATATATGAAAAAATATACAGTCACACAGTATTTCAATGTGAACTCAGATTCAGTGATATAATGTGAATGAAGTAAAAAGCAGTGTGAGAGTTATGTGCAATGTAATAATGGATGAAAAGTCATGAGTACAGCAACAGGTAGGACTAGGTGAATGTTAGGAGTTCATCAGAGTGATGGCTTGAGGAAAGAAACTGTTCCTGTGACGGGTGGTTTTGACCTTCAGTGATCTGTAACGACGACCAGAAGATAGAAGTTCAAACAGTTTGTGGCCGGGGTGTGATGGGTCAGCACAGATGTTTCCCGCCCGTTTCCTGGTTATGGACCGATATAAGTTCTCAATGGAGGGTAGGTCAGTACCAATGATCCTCTCCACAGACTTAATGATCCGCTGCAGTCTGGTCTTGTCCTGTTTAGTGGCAGATCCAAACCAGACAGTGATGGAAAAGCAGAGGACAGATTGGATGATGGCAGTGTAGAAGACAACCAGCAGCTCCTGAGGCAAATCAAACTTCTTGAGCTGACGCAGAAAAAACAACCTCTGCTGGGCCTTTTTCCGGACAGTGTCTATATGGGAGGACCACTTCAGGTTCCGGGAGATTGTGGTACCCAGAAACTTGAAGGAGTCCACAGTGGACACTGTGCTGTTGAGGATGGTGAGTGGGGGGAATGAAGGGGGGTGTCGCCTGAAATCCACAGTCATCTCTACCGTTTTGGCTGGGTTAAGTTCAATCACCTAATATGCGAAGTGTGGATGAGTATGGGACATGATACCCAAGGCATGCTGACAAGTCCTCACATGTCTTCCACCAGACCTTTTGGACTGTGCACAGGACCACATAGCATGCATATAGCTATCTGTGACGTTGCTGGTGCAGTAGGAGAGATATTTGTGTGACTTAGGCCCATTTTGAACATCCTTTGTCCTGTTTAATGAATTCTATGTAGAACTTTATATTGTATGAGTTGTAAATTAGAATTTTTAGTCATCTTAAAAGTGTTGAAACATACTGTATTTGTGTCCAGAAGCTGTCCTCCTTATTGATTGATAGGTATGTTTCCCATTTTAATATTGGAAGATATACCGACTCATCCAGTTTTTATAATAGTCCAAGTATTTTCTATATCAATTTAGGGGAAGAAAGATTTACAAACTCTGCCACCTTAACTGGTACCTCTAAATCTGTCCAATTAAGATTGAATCTTGCTTTTATTATGGATTTAAGCTATTGGTGTTCAAGATATTTTTTTATCACTGATGTTGTACAGTGAGAATAATTCCTGAAATTATAGCATCTTATTCAGGGTTGAAATTTTATCTAAGTTTTTTTATTCTCTTCTCTTGCCAAAGTGGAAAATTTAACGTCCTCTTTTGTTGCAAGATATCAGGATTAATCCAAATGGGTGTGAGTTAACAAGGGACAACTGATGATCCCATTATTTTTAAAAATTTAGATCAAGCTGTCAGACAGGAGCTGACATTAATATTTTTAAAACAATAACCTTTTAATTTTTGAAGTGTTTTTAGATTGATCCGATATTGGTAATGTCCTCCAGCACATAAGGTCGTCTTTTATTGTTTTAAAAGGGGAATGTGATTTAGTTGCATTAACTCTGAGAGCCTAGGGAAAATATCTATTCCTAAGTATTTAATATTACCTGATTTAATTGGAATAATGGATGAATTTGAGAAATTACAATTTGTAGGTAAGACTGTTGATTTACCCCAGTTAATAGAGTAGCCTGATAATAATGAAAATTTATCAGTGAGCACTACTGTCTGAAGAGATCTTTGTGAGTTTTCAAGGAAAATCAATACATCATCAGTATAAAGACTTATCTTGTGTTCTTTTTCTCCAGTTTGGATACCTCTGATATCAACATTTTGTCGCATGGCTTCTGCTAATGGTTTGATAAAGATGGTCAAAAGTGACGCAGAGAGTGGACAACCCTGCCTAGTACATCTCTGCAGATTAAAGCTTCGGGAAGTCTGATTATTCGTTCGGACAGATGCAGTTGGACAGCTATATAAAGTTTTTTTATCCAGTTTATGAAAGATGAACCAAACCCAAACTTGTTTAACACGGCAAAAAGAAATTTCCAATTAACTCGGTCAAAGGCTTTCTTTGCGTCCAGGCACGAAATTGTAGCTTTTAAGTTATTAATCTTGCAGTAGTCTATTAAATTGAATAGCCTACATGTACGTATTATTAGCCGAGTGCCTGTTGAAACCTTGAAACCATGAAACCTGTTTGATCTGGGTGGATAAAAAATGGAATAATCCTTTCCGGTCTTTTGGCGAGAGCTTTGCAAATTATTTTAAGATCGACATTCATAAGTGAGATTGGACAGCAGCTGGATGGAAGTGTAGGTTCTTTTCCAGGTTAAAGGAGCAGGGTAATAGTAGCCAAGTCCATATTTGGAAGGATTACATTATCTTCTTTAATTTGGTTCACTATTTTAAAGAAAGTAGGTGCCATTACAGCTCAGAATTCTTTCTAAAATTCTACTGGAAAACCATCTGGTCACGGAGCTTTGTTTTTTGGGATGTGCTGAAGTGCCTCCTGGAGTTCAGACACCTGAAGAGGTGCATCCAGAGCTGCAATCTGTTCATTATTTAATCATGGTAAGTAAATATCGTCCAAAAAGTTAGTTATCTCTGAGTCAGATTAGTTAATCTGAGATGAGTAGATGTTTTCATAAAACTTTCTAAAGGAGTTATTTATTTCTTCAATCTCATGTGTAATATTTCCAGTCATATCCTTAACAGAGTGGATAGTTGTTTTTTCTTTGTTCAATCTAAGCTGGTTAGAAAGATATCTCCCCAATTTATTACTGTGTTCAAACTTCTCCAGACGCAGTCTTTGTATTAAAAACTGTGTTCTTTTGATTGTGATTTCTTTTAATTCCAGCTTTAATTTTCTCAGATTGTTAAGTGTCTGTTCCTGTGGAGAAATGGCACAGGTCGTCTCCAGTGATTTAATTTTCTGTTCTAACTTCAGTACCAGTGCTTTTTCTTTTTTTATTCTTATATGAACAGCAAGAGATTATTTTACCTCGAATGACCGCTTTTGCTGCTTCCCAAAGAACACACGGGGATATTCCTGGCACATCATTATATTCCAGATATGATTCAAACTCTGTATTATAATAAAGTCTTTGTCTTTTAGTAGTGATGTATTAAATTTCCAGCTCCTAGTTTTCCTTGTAGCTTTCCTATTTACTAGTGTAAGAGATACTGGATGGTGATCGCTAATATCTTGATTTGAACACATTTCAGTGTCTGTGATGTCCCTCACAATAGAGTTACTGGCTAAAAAGAAATCTAGACGTCAATGTGAACTATGAACTGATGAAAAAAAAGTGCATTCCCGAAAAGTTGGGTGAAGAGAATTCCATTCATCGCAACAACCAAAATCATTCATGTATTGTTTGAGAGTGTCACTAGCCTGCCATTTTCAATAATTCCCCGATGCACCGAGCCTGTCGATTGCAGTGTTTAATACCAGGTTGAAGTCTCCTCCTACTATGAGTGTGGTGTCCAAGTGCTCAGAAAGAGAAGTGACGAAAGAGTGAAAATAGGATGAGTCGTCAACATTTGGGCCATAAACGCTTGCAATACATAGATCCAAATTTTGAACTGAGATTTTTTTAATAATAAAAATCTACCTTCGGGATCTGCTTTGATATTATTCACAAGAAAGCATATTCTTCTGTTTATCCCCCTTTGTTTATAATTTAAGCCAGCTGAGAACAGTACATGTGGGGAAATTCCGGGGAGGTGAGTGCATCTACAAATGACTAAGAAACATGTGTTTACTGTAATAAGACAAAGTCTGCCTGTAGATCCTTCGGTCAATTAAAAACTTTTAGCCTCTTCTCCCTTGTACCAATTCCACGTATGTACCACGTGACAAAGCGGACATGTTTTCACTAACTAGTTTTTGTGCTAAAGACTAACTAAATGTGCCTATGTGATTATATGTCCGTAATGTATTCATATGTCTGTATGTGTTTGTTTGTTTGCAATTGCAAGCAAATGGGGTGTATGTACTTAGGGTGCATGTACTTAAGTTATTTCCTATAAACCAGAAGTATGAGAGAAAACAGACATAAAGGTTTGTAAATGGTGAAAAAATGCAGATAACATACAACAACAACCTGACAACAAAATTAGCTACAAGAGACAAACAAATAACAACCTCAGCAAAAAAGAAAAAAAAATTGACAGATGCTCACAAATTAATCTGAGATCAAAAAAGAGACCTGCACACAATCACACTCTTTTTCCACCTGTAGCGAAGAAAACCAAACAGGCTCTAGAATAATCAGGGCATTATACTTTCATCCATAAACAGCTTGCCATTTATATATAATCTATCCACAGAGACAATAGCTCGTTTACCTTCTTGGATGTTTTGTGTCCTAATGGGCAAAGCTTCCTTCTCCTTTCCAAAATTTCCTGTGGAAATTCATTTGATCATTTAGACCAAAATTGGTGTTTTTAAGCTGCCTGCCAGTCAACAGCCACGCCTCCTCCTCTCTGCCGGCACCCACCAGCTGACTGTCATTTTCATTTGTACACACACACACACACACACACACACACACACACACATTCATTCTTACTCGCATACGTTGACCCTCACTCACTCACTGGCTTCCGCCACACACCTGCATCCACTTGTCATTCATTAAGTACATGGGGTACTTATGCGTGACAGTGTGAGCACTCGATGTGGCAGCATAAGTCAACTCACGTCAACATTTGAAGTCCAGACTCCACTTAGTTGGCTTCTCCAAGTGCAGGTTAGTTAGTTAGTTAGTTAGTTAGTAAGTACTTTGCCCACCATTCTGCCTGGGGGTTTCTCCTTATTATTATTTGCCCTTTCTTCTCCACTTCCCAGTCCCATCTTGGAGCGCGTTGGGCTAATTCCTCCTCCTCCAGTCAACAGAGTTTGTAGCCTGTTCGTCTATACCATTACTCATTTTTTGGACTGTTTTCATGAGACACGTTGTATGTTTTTTTTTTTTAATAAACACATTCACTTCACCTGCATATTGGACTCATATACATTTATTTGTGCACTGTGCAATAACGCAGTGTACATGACAGTACACCCAATAGAGCCCAGCGGTGAAGTGTGTGTTTTTTTCTACCATTCTCTGTGTGTTTTTCCACTAACCTGTTTTTCTGAGATGGCGATGGGCCGGGACTACCCGATGAGCCTGGGATGGGAGTGCTGCCTGGCCCTCATGGACATCAAAGGGCTAATTTTCTCAGCTGGTGCACATTCCACCCCAGAAGATATTCTTTGGTATGTGAGTCTGGCAGAGGCAGAGGTTCGGCGGTGTCCTCAGCTTTCAGAGCATCCTGAGGGAGCTGAATGGCTTGCCCGGTTAGCAGTGCTACGGTGTGAAAACGGCAAAAGGGGGAGGGGGTCCCCGAAAAAGGCCGGGTTCGAAGCGAAGGGCGCTCCCGGGTCTCCATTGTTTCTATGGCTCACCGGAATACCCTACCCAGCAAATCCCAGCATGCAAACAATGACGTTGTCCTGTCCCGGTTCCCCGGAAGAATAATCCAACCCCTCTGACAGTCTCTCTCCTTATTCCGAGCTCGGCCATCCCCGCAGCAGACCATCACACACGTTTTTCCTTTCGGGCAGTCCCGTCTGCCAAATCTTCTTCCACTTCCACTGAGAGGCCTCCTCCCTCGGTGCATCGTCAAACTGTCAAGGACCATTTGTTTTTGTCACCCGCGGCTCCCGTACCCGTGGCCAGAGGGGCAGCTCCACGATCCTCAGGGGGGCTAAGAACCATCCTAACCATGGAGAAGGAGGACGTACTCACTACAGCAGCAGGCAACATCCAAATCCGGGAAAAAAGGAAAGTTTTATTTCATTCCACTTCTTTTAATAATGAAATGTTTTGCCTGATTCCCGGTAGGGAGACTCAGGAAAAACAGTCCCCTGAGTTCTCCCCACCTGCTGCTGTTATGAACTACTCACCAGCCCTCTCTCCTTTTCCCTCTCTATGCATGCCGGCACTGGAGCCAAACCGCCGGGACCAGGAGGAAACAGAGGTCCGGGAGGATCTTTCCCCCACAGCAATGGTGAGCCAGACCCCAGCCGTCACACTGGAGGAACCTCCTGCATGGAGCACACAGGCTGGGGTAATAAGGACTGCAGAGACCATCATGCCTGCTGCGGAGGCTGCCGCAGCAGAGTCAGCGCCTGAGCTGAACCTCCAGGAGGCCAAGCCCGTGAGAACATCGCCCGGATCGTCGGAGTCCTGGACGGCGGTGGAGCTCGAGATAAGATAAGATAAGATAAGATAAGCCTTTATTAGTCCCACAACGGGGAAATTCCAGGATTGCAACAGCACAGGGATAGCAACACTCAGAGCAACAATCAGAAGGCAAGAAAAAAAAAAAACAAAAAAAAAACAAGCAAGCAAGAGCAGCTAATATACATATGTACATATTACTATAAAATATATATATACACACACAGAGACACACAGTGCAGAGCATTGTAGCTGGATGGAATAAATATATGAATTTGTAAACACACACTGCGGAGCAATGTAGCTAGATGGAATAATATGTAGATATATACACACAGTGCGGAGCATTGTAGCTAGATGGAATAAATATATAGATATATAAACATAAACACACCCAGTGCAGAGCATTGTAGCTAGATGGAATAAATATGTAAATATATAAACACACACAGTGCAGAGCATTGTTGCTAGATGGGATGAAACAGCACAACCGTCTACTTAGTTATCCTACATGGTATGATTATGTGCCCATACATATTCTCACTCTCCATAGCGACCGGTATTTTCCTAGTTGTATGCCGGAGGGGACCATTGTGTAAGTCTATTGCATCTTTTGCATTCAAAAAACTATTAGTTTGTTACGTCTTTCTGCTATCTCTGCGAGAAGCCCTGCTTAGGTTGTACAGTCTGACAGCCGTTGGTAGGAAGGACCTGCGAAACCTCTCGGTTGTGCACCTGGGATGATGTAGTCTGCTGCTAAATGAGCTCCTCAGTGCATTCAGTATGTCCTGCATAGGGTGGAACTCGGACTCCAGCAGAGATGACAGTTTAGCCACCGTCCTTCTCTCTCCTATCTCCTCCACCGGATCAAGGTGCTGCCCCAGGACAGAGCTAGCTTTCTTGATCAGTTTGTTCAGTCTCTTCCTATCGGCTGCAGTAATGCCACCGCCCCAGCAGACCACTCCAAAAGTGATGGCTGATGCCACCACCGTGTCATAGAATGTCTTCAGCAGCGCACCTTGTACACCAAAAGACCTGAGTCTCCTCAGCAGGAACAGCCTGCGCTGTCCCTTCTTGTAGAGTGCATCAGTATTGTGTGACCAGTCTAGTTTATTGTTCAGATGAACACCCAGGTACTTATAGGCTGTCACCATCTCGATGTCTGTTCCCTGTATATTTACTGGTGCTGTGAGGGGTTGTCCTTGCCTGCGGCAGTCCACCACCAGCTCCTTAGTTTTTCTCGCGTTGATCTGGAGGCAGTTCCGATGGCACCAGTCCACGAAGTCCTGGATAAGCCCTCTGTACTCAGCTTCATCTCCATTGGAGATGAGGCCAACGATCGCAGAGTCATCAGAGAACTTCTGTAGATGGCAGTGTGTTGTGTTGTGTGAGAAGTCCGCAGTATAAAGAGTGAACAGGAAGGGAGCCAGCACCGTTCCCTGGGGGGCCCCCGTGCTACTGATGATCGTGTCGGACACACAGTCCCGGTTCTCACAAACTGAGGCCGGTTCGTGAGGTAGTCCAGGATCCATGATGACAGGTGCTGGTCCACCCCTGCGTGCAGCAGCTTGTCCTTCAGGATCATCGGTTGGATGGTGTTGAAAGCACTGGAGAAGTCAAAGAACATGATCCTCACCATATTCCTGGGCTTCTCCAGGTGGGACAGAGAACGGTGAAGGAGGAAGATCACCGCATCCTCCACCCCAATGCCATGCTGGTAGGCGAACTGGAGTGGATCCATCGCTGGTTCCACCAGGGGGCGGAGATGAGCAAGGAGCAGTCTCTCCAGGGTCTTCATCAAGTGGGACGTCAAGGCCACCGGTCTGTAGCTGTTCAGGTCTTTGGGGTGGGAAGTTTTTGGTACAGGTACCACACAAGATGTTTTCCACAGCTGTGGTACCCTCCCCAGTTTCAGGCTCAGGTTGAAGATATACATCACAATCCCACACAGCTGGTCTGCACAGGACTTGAGGAGCTTTGCGCTGATGCCGTCCGGTCCTGACGCCTTCCTCGCCTTGATCTTCCTCAGCTCCGTCCTCACCTGGGTCCTGGTCAGGGTCAGGATGGGGGGCTGTGTGTTGGGAGTGGGGGGGTGTTGGTGGAGTGGGGAGTGGGCAGCAGGACTTGATTTCTTTAGAGGCAGCAGTGGTTGTTGTGCAGACAGGGGGGAGGGTGGTTGGTCAAACCTATTGAAAAACAGATTCAGGTTGTTTGCCCACTCCCTGCCCCCCGTGGCCTGGGGGGAGGTATTCTGGAGCCCAGAGATGGTTTTGAGGTTTCTCCAGACCCCGCTGATGTCGCTCTGTTGCAGCTTGTCCTCCATCTTCTTCCTGAAGCTGTCCTTGCCTACTCTGATCTTTCTCCTCAGCTCCCTCTGTACGGACTTCAGCATCTCCCTATTCCCCGACCTGAAGATCCTCTTCTTCTCTCTCAGAAGTGTTTTTATCTCAGGGTTGATCCAGGGTTTGTTGTTTGAGTAATGCCGTATGGTCTTGGTGGGAACGGATTTGTCCACACAGAAGCTGAGGTAGTCCGTGAAGGTGTGAGTGAGGCCATCGATGTCCTCACCATGTGGATCGCAGAGCTGCTTCCAGGCGGTGGCTTCAAAACAGCCCTTTAGAGTGTCCATTGTCTCCTCAGACCATAACTCCACAGTGTACATGGCCGGAGGTTGTCTGTGCACTAGGGGTTTGTACACCGGCCGGAGATGAACCAAGTTGTGATCCGATCTCCCGAGTGGGGGGAGTTGTGATGAGGTGTACGCCTCCTTAGTGTTTGCGTAGAATAAGTCCAGTGTTTTATTGTCTCTAGTGTGGCATGTGACATACTGGGTAAACGTGGGTAGAATGGGAGACAGTGAAACATGGTTGAAATCGCCTGAGATGAGGAGAAGAGCATCTGGGTGTTCTGTCTGCAGCCTGCTGGTTACTGAATGGATGACGTCACGCGCTGTCCCAGCGTTCGCCGTCGGATTTGCATAAACAACAATGCAGATCACGTGTGAGTGTTCTCTCGGGAGATATGTAGGCCTCATGCTAACAGCTAGCAACTCGATGTCTTTGCTGCAGTGTCGTTGTTTAACAGTGATATGTCCCGGTCTGCACCAGTTGTTGTTAACATACATTATCACTCCACCGCCCCTTGCTTTGCCACTGTCTGGTGTTCGGTCAGCCCGTATCATGTGAAAACCCTCCAGCTCAATGTTAGCATCTGCTGCTAGTTCAGTTAGCCACGTCTCAGTAAACAAAAGGAGAGAGCACTCCCGGTAAGTGCTATCGTAACGGGAGATAGCCGCTAGCTCATCTACCTTTCCCAGTATCGACCGTACATTTCCCATGACAATAGATGGAAGTGAGGGTCTTTAACTAACTACTAACTAACTAACCTGCACTTATATAGCGCTTTTCAAGTCACAAAGACCACTCAAAGCGCTTTCATTAATACTAACCCTCTATTCTAAGGGCCTATGGGAAACAGATATCTAGGGACAATTTAGAACAGCCAATTAACCTAACATGCATGTTTTTGGCATGTGGGAGGAAACCGGAGAAATCCCAGAGTAAACCCACGCAACACGGGGAGAACATGCAAACTCCACACAGATCACTGTTGGTCAGGGGCTGGGATCGAACCCACGATCCCCACAATCCCCCGGCCAAGGTTAAACTGTGCTGCCGCAGTGCTAACCACTGCGCCACCGTGCAGCACGTCTTTACCTTATATTTTTTGTCCTCCGCCTTACTCCAGCCCGGCAGCCGCGGCGTTTTTGCCTCAGTTCTCTCGGTATGTCGAGTTTTTTCCAATGGGACCGGGTGGCAGTTGAATGCTAGCAGCTCTTCCCTGCTGTATCGTATCCTGCTATAAGCAGTGGCTCCGTCCACCGGCTCAGGAGACATTTGGGACGATCTGTGTGTCCGTGATATAAGTGGAGTGAAAAAAGATGGATCAAAAAGAGAGAGGAGGGGAAAAAGACTCGGAATCGAGCCGCTGTTGCAAAGGGCAGCCTACTCGTGTGGCACCGGGAGAGAAAAAAAAAAAAAAAAAAAGATGAGGCAAGTGCTCTCCTTTGTCTTTCTCTTTTCCATATTAGAGCATTTTTGCCTAGCTCTACGTGAGGATAGCCAGCTGGAGCCGCATGTGGCACCTGAGCTTGCCTTGCCGGGCTCCGCCGCTGCTGGCGACTCTGACCCCTCTTGTTCTCTGTCTGAATCCTCTTCCAGGTTTGCCAGAGAGAGTCCAATGTCACCGGACGAGTCCGAGGATCCAGGCTCGCCACTGGAGGTCATCATGGCTGCTGCCGTCCCCGCTGAGGAGGTCATCATGGGTGTTCAGCTCCAGCCTAGGGCGCCTGTAATTGATCGCCTCCTGGCTCCGTTGCTCATGCGGGTTGGCTGGTCCACAGTTAAGCCAGCTTTGGGGTCAGCAGGGTCCAACCAGGTTCCATCGAGGGTGTAACCATGGCCCGGTCGGGGTCCTCCAGGGCTGCAATGCAGGCCAAGCGGGGGCTCACCACGGGAGCAATGAGGTCCCAGGCCGGGATCACCGCTGGTGCAACTTTGTTCTGGGCCAGAACCACCCTCGGTGCAGCAGGGGTCCAGCCGGGTTCCACTGTGGCTGCAACTATGGCCCTGGTCGGGGTCCTCTGGGGGTGCAATGCAGACCCAGCCAGGGCTCACCGCGAGTGCGGCCAAGCTTCAGTCCCAACCCAGGACCACCAAGGGTGCAGCCGGCCAGTTCAAGGACACTGGGGTCTCCTCTTTCCTTCCAGAGGCCTTCTGGGTGTTCCTTCTTCTGGTACTGGGCACCGTCATGGCCCATCTTCCTCTGTCGCCAGTGACCACAAGGGTCTCCTTTTCCCTGCCCAGCCGCCCACCTCTTAGCATTCCGATGGGTAGGCCACTGCCTCGTCCACCCATCCGGTCCTGGTGGCTCAACTATGTGGGCCAGCCACCCAAAGGACTGAGTCTCTTGGTCAGGTGGCCCATTTTCTCTGGCAGGCTGCCTGACACTGTACTGCTGGCCGCCTGCTGGCCTTGGGACTTTGGCCGACCCCTGAACTTCGGTACTCTTGGGTCTTGTGGGGGGGGGAGCTTAGTCCTAGGTTTGGGGGTTGTAAAAAATGTACCATGTTCAGTGGCAAAGAACTTAGTTTTATTATTATTATTATTATTATTATTATTATTATTATATGATTGACAAGTTACAAGCTAAGGGGTAGTTTTTGACTGTTAAATGTGTCTTTGATATCTTTTTGTTGTCATTTAAATAATAATAATAATAATAATAATAATAATAATAATAATAATAATAATAATTTAGATTTACAGCCTGTATGAGTGAAGGAGGTCATGTTGTAGTAGACCAACCTACCATGTTTGAGCCTCAGAGCACAGAACGGAGTCAGTCCGAAATTTAATGACAGCAATACATCCCAGCAAATTGGCAGCAAGGGATAAAGACAGGGGGACATAACCAGAAGATCATGGACAAGTCATGGTGGCATAGAGATGTTCTCAGGGAGGCCAGGAGTGACCAAGGAATATTCACAGAGCCAAAGAATTGCTTGCTAGCAGGGCTAGGCTAGCGCTGTTCAGTGGGCAAGTCTGCTGGTCACCAGGATACAGGTAAGAGCTGACCAACCAGGAAGGTGAATACACACACAGCCATATGTAAACAGTTCACAAACTGATAGGCAGCAACAGATTATCTAGGTCTAAAAAATAAAATGCTAAAAATAAATCTTATTAAGTGTGATAGTGCTGACACTCGGCATCCTCTCAGCATCAGGGTAGTCAAAAAATAATTAATGTGTGATCCTGAGGACAATACAAATTTTGACATTATTAGCTTCTTTTTTAATGTTGATCACAGTCGCTACAATTTAAAACCGCATTACTGATTTTTTGGGAGGTAAACGGTAGCCCTGTATAATAGCAACAGTTTAAACAAGGAGCTTGGTCCAAAACATTGTAAAACAGTGAAAATGTACATTTCTTTCACAAAACTGTGATGCTGACCATAGCAGGGCACAGCAGTTCTCAGAGTATATTTTTCTACTGTCCTTAGAAAAGCTCCAAATTAAAGATGTTTTACGGACACAATCTTCCTACATCTACTGCAATCATATATTGAAATACAAACCGGATGAGAAGGAGCAGCATTATTTACAACCGGGAATATGTCACATCATTCAGTGCAAGTAGTCCATTAGAAGAAGAAGAAGCCAACTTAATTGTCATTCAATCCATACAGCCAATCATGTACAACCAGACCACACATACTGTATTGTTGCTTCCCCTCCTCCACTTGACCACCATGGATTGGAGAATGGAACAATTTGGAAGCAACTTAGTTGATTTTGGTGTTTTAGTCAAAACAGGAAAATGTGTGTGGCATGGATATTTGATGATGGCTTGGAGCACGTCACCCATCCCCATAACCAATTACTCAATTGACAGTTAGGTCAATGAAAAATGTAGACAATGGCACAATTTTTTCCTCTATTCACTGTACCAGTTGGTTTCCAAATTATACGCCAAACAGGAAAACTACCATGTTAGGATTTTAACAGTGGGCAAAGATAATTTAGTGCAGGGATGGGTAATTACTGTATGTATAGCAGAGCACCAAAATACTGCAGATTTTCTTTCCTGCCAGTCAGTGAAGGAGGGTTTTTCACTGATTAGCAAGCCTTTGATCCGTCAAGGAAATTTGTGAAATCACTATTTGAAGAGACTGATTAGAAAGAAAGCCTGCAGCGTCTTGGCCTTCTGTCCTTACATTCGATGTCCAACATGGTTTGGCTTTTTTAGCATTTAACCAGATGGCCAATGATGGAGTAGTTCATTCCAGCCTGACTAAATCACTCCTTGAGTGCTCAGATCTCCTGCTGTTGACCTTGACCTCAAGCACATCCTAGATGTAGACCCATCTAGGATGTGCCTACGGTCAAGGTCAAGGGCCTAGGCGAAGGAGTGTAAATCACCAGAAACTTCATTAGTCCAGAGGAAGAGCATTCAGAATTTATGAACGAATACATGTTCTTTCGCTGCTACAATGCAAATACAAATTTTAGCCTTAACAACATAGAAGCTGTTAAGAGCAGGTGTAGTGGATTCAAGCTAGCTTGAACTTTGATTCCCTTGCTCCACAAGCTTTATTCAGACTGTTTAACTACTGTGCCAGCCCCATCCCCTCACAGGATTCAGAGGCCTCCCTTAGGATGAACAGAACTGGGTTTTCATAGGACTCTCCCCTCAACAACACAGACTTCACACCTCTGTGTTAAGAGAGACTGAGTGACACCTCCCACTGCACCTAAATGGTATTGACTTATATAGCGCATTTTACTCATCTCTGGATGACCAAAGCACTTTACAGATCCTGTTATCCACCCATTCATGCACACATTCACACACTGACCCCATTTACATTGTCACGAGTAAACTGATTAGTGGAGTAAACTGAAAAAGGTAATAAACGGCTTATGGTGTTTACATGCACCTAGTAAATGGTTTATTGGAAAAATAAACTAGGTGTGTTAATCTGTTTTCTCATAAACTGATAATGGCCTTTAACCCCTTGCTCTCTGGTCAATTTCCCTAAAAACGCCTAAAAATAACATACCCAAAGTAAATCAAAAGCTGTTCTTCAACCCTTTGCAGCATCTTCATGGAGTTGGTCTCATTTAAAAGAAAACACTTTGAATTTTTTGGCAAAACAGTCATAATCTCTCTAAGTGCTCCTGCCACTGAGTAACAGTCATCTAAACATACTGAACTTGAAGAAAATAAATTTCGCCTGGGTGTTTTTTTGGACACAAATGCTTGCAAATAACACACAGCTGTCAGATACGGGCTGGAAAATGCAACAGAAATGTAGAACCAAGTGTTATCCAGCTGAGGTCAAAATTTTGTAACAATACCACAAAAAATGAATATATTACACAGCTTTTTCCTCAGGTTGTTCCCAGGCGTTTTTGAACTATGCCAAATTGTGCCAAATGGCACAGTTTGGAAAAACGTCTGTAACTTTTGAATGATTCAATATAGAAGATTGATTTTGGGCTCTAATGAAAGGTGACACTCAGGGCTGTGTGTGTGTGTGTGGGGGGGGTTGTTTATTCATTCATGAATGAATGAATGAACAAGCAAGCCCCCCACACACAAAGAAGAATGCCACATAAAAAATGTGTGGCTTTTTTTCCAAGAAAAAATAACCTACAGTGCAACAACTCCCCCCCCCCCGCTACAAAGGAGCACGGACCGGACCGTGCGCCGCGGTCAGTCATGTGAGACACGGTCCGGTCCGTGCGCCGCGGTCCGTCATGTGGCGATGACGCACAGTTCTAATTTGCCGATCAGTCAAAAGTAATTTTGATTACAATTTTCAGGGATAAAGAATAATTTAGCTTATAACACTTACCTGTCCACAACAGCAGTGTCGCTGGCAAACATCTCTTCCTCATTGTCAGACGAACATGACGCTGGTCCGCTTGTTAAGACTCATGGTTCTGGTCACGCGACCCGGTCAAACCATGATTCCATTATTGCGGTTTTGCGCTTCCATGATTGCGGTTTTGGCGAACGATTTTTCAAAACAAATAAGAACAGTAGTAATAAAAAGACTGGCGAATGCTACCGTTACACACAGCGGCTTACACAAAACAGATTTTACGCACGGGACGTACGCTTTCAATTGTCAAACTTCTCTGCTTCAATTGGCTCGCTGTATTCGCAGCCGTTGGTAGGCAGGTCCTTCTTGCTAGGTTTTCAGTCATTGGTTCTTCAAGGTTTCAGAAACCCAATTCAAGGCTCTTATTAGTCGAATGAGAGGTCAATCAAATCTAAACCAATCAAAGCACTCCTTTGGCTTTCTGTTCGCGGCTGTGTCTGTAGTGGAAGAACGGAAATGCAGCTTTTTTTTCAGTCCGCACTAGGGCACACTAGGACGCAGAGACGTGACCGCCCGCGGTATCCCGGAGTGCAAGAGGTTAACTGATAAAGATAATCAGAATACTCTCTTTACATGACAGTTTGAATAATCAGGTAACTCCAGAAAGCTGATTATAATCAGTTTACCAATGACTATGTAAATATGGTCACTGATGACAGCAGAGTTGCCATATACAGGCACTGGCCTGTCCCTGCCAGGAGCAACTGGGGGTTCAGTGTCTTGCTCAAGGACACTTCGACATGCAGACTGCAGACAGAGCAGGAATTGAACTCCTAACCCTCCGAGCAGTAGTCAACCACACTACACCTGCGCCATAGCCATGCCACAGCTGTCTACTTGAAAGAGGTTCCCTAGCTTTCAAGAGTCCAGCAATACCTCACCCAGACAAAGAAAAATTACTTTATTAACATCTCAGCTACATTAACATGTTTATTTCCACAGACAATATTGACTTCCTTCATCCACAAATGCAGGAAATCAAACATTGTTTTTGACCGATACATTTTTGTGTGATTGTTTGTCTGTGAAAGTATCCGTGCATGTTTCTTTTCCTTATAGTGAGAATAGGCAAGTTTTACAAGATAGAAATACTTTTGCAGGTAAACATGTGTCAGTGATATGTGAGCATTTATTCCCTGTGTTTAGTCTTTTGTGACAATATAGTAGTTATTCTTGAAAGAATTCACTCCTTGTTTTTTTCTCCATTCATGAGTCTCCTCAGTGGGTCATGTGACTACAGGAAAAAAAGGCGGCCATGCAGCCACCTCATTATTCACTGAAACTTTCTGAAACTGTCAGAGCGGACCTTTTGCAGGCAGGAATATTGGACTCATATGTAGGCAAAACCTCCATTCTAAACATGATTTAAGACCAAAGTACACTGGGGCTGAGAAAATAAGACGAGCTGGAATTGCAGAATAACTCTCAACACGGTGACAATAATAATCCTTAAACATAAAGGGGAGCCAGAGAGAAATAATGTGATGTTGCCATAATCAGAAGACAAACTGTAACAATATAAAGGAAACTAATAATTAACTGAAACAAGACAGCTGAACAAGATCATGAAACTGAAAGTCAAAAAGAAGATCATACGACAGAACAGGAAATGGGGAACTAACACAGGAAGATTACATGGGAGCAAAACAGGAACTACTTCAAAATAAGAGCAAACCTAAGAACTAAGAGCAGAAAGGGACTAATCACAGAAACACTAATAAATGAACAAAGGACCAGGGGAATGATTATGATAATAATGAGTGACAAGAAACACAACTTAAAGAGTGGGACATGTTCACTAAACTTGTCCCCCATGACAGTGTAGCATTATCTGGCTTTGGCTCTCATCAATAAAATTATTCTTCATCTTAAAGACATTGTTTCACCCAGAAAAAAGCCAATAAAGAATTGCTTTTTCATCTCAGGACCACTGTGGAGAACACATTCCTTTGTGAAGAGGTACAAGAGATAAGGATTCCATCGCGTGCAAGGAACGTATTAGTTCACATCATAAATAAACTGGAAACGTTCTTTCTCCTGACCGTTTTATGGGTAATAAAACATGGACAAAGAACAGGCATCGCGTAAACTTTAAAGGCATTTCCTAAGGCCCTAGGATTATCCACAGCTCAACACTACCCTTGTGGAAGTCGCTGGGATAGACATTCACTGTTGACTTTACATGCTAAACCAAGTTTTGAACTGAAATTAACTCTCTTTCTTCAAGTTTTATTTCTCAGGACAATTCTAAGGACACTATGTTGAAGATCACTGCCTCTGTGGGACTTTGATATTCTGTGGACAGTCAATAATGGGTTTGAAATGCTTATTAAGTCCTTGATTTTAAAAAAATGTACATGTTAAAATGTTTAAATGAATGTTTATTCTTGCATGTTAATTCAAAAGCACTAGTTAAAAAGTTGCATGAATCACTGAAGTAGGTTAGATTTTATACATAAGTATATTGATGACTCTTCAGTATTAAAATGGGCGTTATCCTTTGAAAAGTACCAAGTCATATACTTGTTCCACCAATCACAGGTCAGTTTCTGGGGGACAAAACTTCTTTCAATATTATTGGTTGTTACAGACAAAAGACTGCTTGTTCATTGGACTAAAGGTCATAAAACCCGCCCACGAAGGAAGACTATTGGCTTGGGTTTTTGTCAATCCCCGGGATCCCGCGAAAGCTGTCTGAAGTTATAAAGAGGGAGACACCCTCAAGGAGAACACTACAGAGCAAACTCAGAGCACTTTCAAGCAGTGACAGAGTTCAGTTTTTGCCATTGTTGTGTGGTATGTCTGTGTATTTTAATGTTTTTTTTTTTCTTAAACGTCTAGGAAGTAATTCTTTCTTTCCTGAGCTCAAATCTTGATTCGGAGTTAAAAACTCCCATTCTTAGGAGTTTCTGTTTTTCTAACTTTTTATCCTGTTAAACTTTCTTTAAACTCACCGTGTGTTTTTGTTCAAGGACTGACCATCTCCATACTGGAAGCTATTTTCAACTCCACGACATCAGAGTAACTTAGATTTTTGTGGGTTGAGGTTTTTATCTTGTCTTTTTGAATTTTGGTAGTCAGATCAGATCTGAATTATCTCTGAATTTATTTTGACTCAAAGATATGGAAATAATTCAAAATCTGATCAGATACACATTTAAAATCAGAATCAGAATCAGAATCAGAATCAGTTTTATTGGCCAAGTATGCACAACACATACAAGGAATTTGACTTTGGCAAAACTTGCTCTCGTTGTTCAGGTGGAGGATTTAAATAAGGATTCAATGACAACAGAGTATGTACAGTAAATTACAGTCTGTCCACGTTTCTATAAAAGGATGCAAATATATACAGGGATATATGCAGTTATTTACTCAGACTAACCACACTTTGCAGAAATATATGAAAAAATATACAGTCACACAGTATTTCAATGTGAACTCAGATTCAGTGATATAATGTGAATGAAGTAAAAAGCAGTGTGAGAGTTATGTGCAATGTAATAATGGATGAAAAGTCATGAGTACAGCAACAGGTAGGACTAGGTGAATGTTAGGAGTTCATCAGAGTGATGGCTTGAGGAAAGAAACTGTTCCTGTGACGGGTGGTTTTGACCTTCAGTGATCTGTAACGACGACCAGAAGATAGAAGTTCAAACAGTTTGTGGCCGGGGTGTGATGGGTCAGCACAGATGTTTCCCGCCCGTTTCCTGGTTATGGACCGATATAAGTTCTCAATGGAGGGTAGGTCGGTACCAATGATCCTCTCCGCAGACTTAATGATCCGCTGCAGTCTGGCGTTGTCCTGTTTAGTGGCAGATCCAAACCAGACAGTGATGGAAAAGCAGAGGACAGATTGGATGATGGCAGTGTAGAAGACAACCAGCAGCTCCTGAGGCAAATCAAACTTCTTGAGCTGACGCAGAAAAAACAACCTCTGCTGGGCCTTTTTCCGGACAGTGTCAATATGGGAGGACCACTTCAGGTTCCGGGAGATTGTGGTACCCAGAAACTTGAAGGAGTCCACAGTGGACACTGTGCTGTTGAGGATGGTGAGTGGGGGGAATGAAGGGGGGTGTCGCCTGAAATCCACAGTCATCTCCACCGTTTTGGCTGGGTTAAGTTCAAGATGGTTCTGGCTGCACCTGAGGATCAGCTGCTCCACCTCCCGCCTGTATGCAGACTCATCATCATCCCGGATCAAACCGATGACTGTGGTGTCGTCCGCAAACTTCAGGAGCTTCACCGAAGGGTCCTCTGAGGTGCAGTCGCTGGAGTAGAGGGAGAAGAGCAGTGGGGAAAGGACACATCCTTGGGGGGCGCCAGTACTAATTTTTCGGGAGCTGGATGTAAATCTCCCTAGCTTCACCTGTTGCCACCTGTCAGTCAGAAAGCTGGAGATCCACTGGCAGGTGGAGGGGGGCACCTTGAGCTGGAGGAGTTTCTGATGAAGAATGCCTGGGATGATGGTGTTGAACGCTGAGCTGAAGTCGACAAACAGGATCCTGGCATACGTCCCTGGGGAGTCGAGGTGTTGCAGGATGTAATGTAGTCCCATATTCACTGCATCATCCACTGACGTGTTTGACCGGTAGGCAAACTGCAGTGGGTCCATCAGGGGGCCTGTGATGACCTTCAGGTGGTTCAGCACCAATCTCTCCATGGATTTCATGACCACAGAGGTCAGGGCAACAGGTCTGTAGTTGTTTAATCCTGTAACAGAGGGTTTCTTGGGAACTGGAATGATGATGGAGCGGTTGAAGCAGGAAGGCACTACACACAGCTCCAGTGATCTGTTAAAGATCTGGGTGAAGATGGGGGCCAACTCGTTGGAGCAGACTCTCAAGCAGGACGGAGACACACCATCAGGTCCTGCAGCCTTCTTGATCTTTTGTCTCTGAAAGACCCGGCGCACCTCCTCATCACAGATCGTTAGTGCTGGTGAGAGGTCAGAGTGGAGGAGGGATGGAGTTCCTGGGGCTGCAGATAATCCTTTTGTGTGGGTGGGAGGTGAGAACTGTAGGTTCTTTTCAAACCTGCAGTAAAAGCTGTTTAGGTCGTTAGCCAGCTGGAGGTTTTCCACAGGGTGGGGGGATAGTCTCCTGTAGTTGGTGATATTCTGCAGGCCTCTCCAGACAGAAGCAGAGTTGTTGGCTGAGAAGTTTTTTTTGTAACTTCACACTGTAGCTCCTCTTAGCAAGCCTGATCTCCTTCGTCAGCATGTTTCTGGCCCGCTTGTACAGAGTCCAGTCACCAGTCCTGTAGGCCTCCTCCTTGGTCTGACGTAGCTGTTTCAGTTTAGGAATGAACCAGGGTTTATTGTTGTATATGCAGAAGGTCTTGGTCTGCACACACATGTCCTCGCAGAAACAGATGTATGATGTCACAGTGTCAGTGAGTTCATTTAGGTTAATGGCTGCAGCTTCAAAAACACTCCAATCTGTACAGTCAAAGCAGGCTTGTAACTTCAGCTTTGATTCCTCAGTCCATTTCTTCACAGTCCTTACAACAGACTTGGAAGTTTTTAGTTTCTGTCTGTATGTTGGAATAAGATGGAGCAGACAGTGGTCAGAAAAACCCAGAGCTGCACGGGGGACGGCATGATAGGCGTTTCTTAAAACTGTGTAACAGTGGTCAAGTGTATTTGTGTCCCTGGTGGGACATTTAATATGCTGTCTGTATTTAGGAAGCTTATTTGTGAGATTAGCTCTATTGAAATCACCCAGAATGATAAGCAGAGAGTCTGGATGTTTTTCCTCCACCTCTGCTATCTGGTCAGCGAGGTGCTGCAGTGCCTCCGTTGTACAAGCAGCAGGCGGGATATAAATTCCGACCAGAATAAAGGAGGAGAACTCTCGCGGTGAATAAAAAGGGTTGACAGTTTATGAACAGTGACTCTAGGTTAGGGCTACAAAACTTCTTCAACACTGTGACATCAGTACACCAACCTTCGTTTATGTAGAAGCAGATTCCACCACGTTTAGTCTTTCCAGAGAATTCTCGGCTGCGATCAGCGCAAAACAGTTGGAATCCATCCAGACGCACCGCGCTGTCCGGGATGTGTTCACTCAGCCAGGACTCTGGATCTGCTAAAATCTGCTAAAAGAGAAATAATAGATTTTTTTCTTATTAAAATTTTGCTTCTTACTGAATTGAGTTGAATTTCTTAAGAGAACTCTAGAATTTTTCATATAATTAGTTAATTTTCTCCATAAATTTGTATCCAATTTTATTCTCAGTCTGTGGTATATATGACTCTTATATCCCATATCTACATATGTTAGAACAAGTGGAAATGTTTTGTGACAGCATATGTAAAGAGCTTCACACCTAGTAAGGACAGAGCATCCCCCGCGCCGGGGTAAAGACAATGGACCTCCCAAGACGCGGCAGTGGAGACGGACTCGACACCTTTACCCCCTAAAGCGAGAGGGGGAGTTCCCATCACCTCCCAAGACAGGGAGAGGGGATGGCAGGACAATGGGGATTAAGATAACGGGGAGATGTTACCTTTTTCAATGAGTGGCTCTGATGTCAGCTGTTTCAATGAGTGGTGCTATGCGTGCTTGTATTTAACCAGCGAGCGAAGCAGAGTTCTCTCTCTTGCCTTCTGCCAAGCTCTACACCTGATGAGATTTGATAGAGGAGCTATTCATTAAAAACCCTGTTTTTAATACAAAACCGCCTCGTCATTTCAGCTCCACTACACTGGTGACCCTGACGCGAGAATATGGACCGGAGGCGTTCTTCAAGCTGCTCATCCTTGGTGACTCGGGCATACGCCAGCGACGACGCAGACGAGGGAACAAGCAGACAGCTGTTCCCCACGGCAGAGGGCACTGAGAGAGCTCAACCGAGCTCCAACACCGCCGCGAGTGCCGAGGCAAGGCACTCTCACCCGGCGGGCACAACAGTGATGGTGTGCACGAACGCCGTTGCTGTCAACCTGCCAGACTTCTGGCAAGAGGACCCCGCCTCTTGGTTTCAGCAAGCTGAAGCCCAGTTTATACTGGCGGGCATCACAGCAGACGATATTAAGTTTTACCATATCGTCTCCAAACTCGACTCCGCCACTTCGAAGTGTGTGCGGAGCTTGGTCCGGCGACCACCAGTCCGGGACAAATATGAGACACTCAAGGCGACCATCGTGGCGAATTATGTCCCATCAGCGGAGGAAAGAGCCGAGAGGATCCTGGCGGTCTACGGCCACAGAGGGAGCAATCCGAGGACCCTCATGGAGGATTTGCTACAACTCAAGGAGGAGGATAATGATAATTTCCTTTTCCTATTCATCTTCCTCAGCACGCTACCACCGCAGTTGAGAGGGACACTCGCCAGCATGAAGTGCAATAATCATCAGGATTTCCGCACACTGGCCAATGAGGCTTACCGGCTCGTCAATGCCTGCAGAGAACGGACACCCACAGCGGCATCCGCAGATCTGAAAACGGACACCCCGAGCCTTGGAGAGACTCATCCCACGGTGACAGCGGCGTGGCCCAAGCGCAACGAGCAGAACGACGTCTGCTATTATCACCACCGCTTCGCAGAGAAAGCCCGCAAATGCGTTCCCCCCTGCAAGTTTACGATGTCGGGGAAACGCCCAAGCCGAGGGCCATTAACAGCAGCGGTTCTCGGCGAGAAGAGTAAGCTGTTATATGTGACGGATGGATACACAGGCAAGCAGTTCCTCATCGACACGGGAGCTCAGCTGAGTTTCGTCATGCCCTCCCACGCAGATCAAACCATGGGCACCCGGGGCAACGGAGCAGTGGCAGCCAACGGCTCTGACATCGACACGTTCGGGGAAAAGAGCCTGCACCTCCTCATCCACGGCCGCAGCTACAGATGGACATTTGTTGTAGCAGCGGTGAGCTTTAACTTGTTAGGCGCAGATTTTCTGTGTGCACATGGGTTATTAGTGGATCTTGCAAATAGGCACCTGGTTAATGCACTATCTTTGGCTTCTATTCCATGTTCAGCTCGAGTTTCCCCACCACCTGTGCAGGCCAACGTCACCACGGCGGGAGGTAAGTTTGAGCAACTCCTCACCCAATTTCCAGCACTCACAACCCCCAAATTCTCAGCCACTGTAGCCAAACACGGGGTTAAACACTTCATTCCAACAACGGGACCTCCCGTTTTTGCCAAAGCTCGCCGCTTAGACGCGGCCAAGCTCAACATAGCAAGGGACGAATTTGCAGCTCTTGAAAAATTAGGCATTTGCCGACGTTCAAAGAGCCCTTGGGCTTCACCACTTCACATGGTCCCGAAATCCGACGGTTCTTGGAGACCGTGCGGAGATTACCGCAGGCTAAACAACGCTACAGCGCATGACCGCTACCCCATTCCTCACATTCAGGATTTTTCACTGCATTTAGCGGGTGCGCGCTTTTTTTCAAAAATAGACTTATTCCGCGGTTATCACCAAGTCCCAGTCCGAGCTGAAGATATTCCTAAAACAGCGGTTATAACCCCTTTCGGCCTTTTTGAATTCCTAAGAATGCCATTCGGCCTCAAAGGCGTGGCTCAAACTTTTCAACGGATGATGGACGCAGTCCTACGCGACCTACCCTTTGTTTTTGTCTACCTCGATGACATGCTGGTAGCCAGTTCATCCGAGGAAGAACACGAACAGCACCTCACTACCGTTTTTCAGAGGCTGGAAGAGCACGGACTTATAATCAATCCAGCCAAATGCAAATTCGGCGTATCACAAATTGATTTTTTGGGACATAGGGTCTCCCCGGCAGGGGCAATTCCGCTTCCAGACAAAGTTCGTGCGATAGAAAGTTTTCCACGGCCTCAAACGGTTAAGTCGCTTCAGGAATTTTTGGGGATGGTTAATTTTTACAACCGTTTCCTCCCCCGCGCAGCGCAGCTCATGCAACCCCTATATGACGCGCTCAGAAAAAAGAAAGCTTCCAACGCGGTCAAATGGACCCCGGAGCGCGAACGCGCTTTCGCGGAAGTAAAAAGCGCCCTAGCTAATGCCACAATGTTAGTCCACCCAGATTCCTCAGCCCGCATTGCTCTAACCACAGATGCTTCAGACCTGGCTATAGGGGCAGTTGTAGAACAACTTGTCAGTGGGGTCTGGCAACCTTTAGCATTCTTTAGCAAATCGCTAAACCCAACTGAATGCAAATACAGCACTTTTGACAGAGAGCTGCTGGCGCTTCATTTGTCCATCCGCCACTTCCAGTTTTGGTTAGAAGGGCGGAGTTTCACGGCTTTTGTGGACCATAAGCCGCTCACTTTTGCTATGGCTAAAATTTCAGAATCATGGTCAGGCAGACAACAAAGACAGCTAGCTGCGATTTCAGAGTTCACCACAGACATTCGACACATAGCAGGCAAACTTAACGTAGTAGCTGACTGTCTCTCTCGCGCTGTGACACCGCCAGAGCACGAGGAGACAGATTACACCGCCTCAGCAGCGGAACTCTTCACTAACGCACACACATACGCAGCACCTATCCAGGATGGGATAGATTATGCAGCCATGGCGGAAGAACAAAGCAGTGATGCAGACGTGCGCGCGCTCCTGTCTGGACCAACAGGGTTAAGGCTGGAGAAAAAAAAACTTGCGCGACGGCGTGCCTCCCCTAATATGCGATGTTTCAACCGGCCGACCTCACCCGTTAGTACCAACTGCTTGGCGCCGCCGTATTTTCGACGCAATTCACTCCCTCGCGCACCCAGGTGTGCGCACCTCGGTCAAAATGGTTGCTGAAAAGTTTGTGTGGTCAGGCCTGTGCAAAAACGTAAGAGAATGGGCAAAAACTTGCATTCCTTGTCAACGCGCCAAAATACACAGACACACAAAGGCCCCTCTGGAGCCTTTTCCAATTCCTGCTAGAAGATTCGACCACATTCACGTCGACCTCGTGGGGCCGCTACCTTCCTCCCAAGGTTTCACACACCTGCTAACTATGATAGACCGCACCACGCGCTGGCCAGAGGCAGTCCCTTTAGCGTCAACCACAGCGGAGGAAGTCACTCGCGTTTTTCTAGCAAACTGGGTGGCACGTTTCGGTGTTCCATCAGACATCACGTCAGACAGAGGGCCTCAGTTTATCTCAGAGCTCTGGTCAGCCATGTCTAACAGTTTAGGGACAACAATTCATCGCACCACCGCTTATCACCCTCAGGCCAATGGGTTATGCGAGCGTTTTCACAGGTCCTTAAAGGCTGCCCTCAGGGCCTCACTAACGGACACAAATTGGGTTAATAAACTCCCTGGGTTTTATTGGGGTTGCGTGCAGCACCTAAAGAGGATTTAGACGCTTCTCCTGCAGAATTAGTTTTTGCCCAGCCTATCAGACTCCCAGGAGAATTTTTACCAGAGAACCCAGAACCAGGACACTTTCCCGTCCCAAGGTTTTTAGGCAGCAGTGGACCAGTTTCCCTCCACGGTCCAGCTCATCACTCTTTTCCACGAGTTTTTCTTCCTCAAACTTTGAAAAGCGCTGAGTTCGTTTTTGTTAAGCATGAAGCTATTAAACCAACGTTACGCCCAGTTTATGATGGCCCGTTCAGAGTGCTGGAAAATGGTGACAAACACTTTGTGCTTGATTATGGGGACAGAAAGGAAGTGGTCAGTGTCGACAGACTCAAACCTGCCTTCTTGCTGAGAGACGAGCCTACACAGGTGGCACGAGCGCCTCGGCGTGGTAGACCCCCCAGAGGAAAAGTCTCAGCCCCCAGGCAGGGAACAAATAATCTCTTTCCTTCCCACAATGCAGATTCACCACGAGAAGGTCCCAGCGGGACACCTAAGCCAACCTACAGCAGTTTTGGGAGAAGGATTAAGCCCAGACAGCACAAGGACTGATACCAATCACCCCGCAATTATCCACTAATTGTGCTACAACAGTTTAAGGCTACTTATGATTTCACTATGCTGTTATGTTTACCACTGAACTTTCTTAGGAGCATAGCTGCTAGAAAATTTCTCCGGTAGCAACAGTTGTAACACGTAGTATTTCATAGCTGTTATCTTGGACTGTAATTCTTTCTATGTCCTTTCCTAGTGTTTGGGGGGCCTGTGGTATATATGACTCTTATATCCCATATCTACATATGTTAGAACAAGTGGAAATGTTTTGTGACAGCATATGTAAGAGCTTCACACCTAGTAAGGACAGAGCATCCCCCGCGCCGGGTTAAAGACAATGGACCTCCCAAGACGCGGCAGTGGAGACGGACTCGACACCTTTACCCCCTGAAGCGAGAGGGGGAGTTCCCATCACCTCCCAAGACAGGGAGAGGGGATGGCAGGACAATGGGGATTAAGATAACGGGGAGATGTTACCTTTTTCAATGAGTGGCTCTGATGTCAGCTGTTTCAATGAGCGGTGCTATGCGTGCTTGTATTTAACCAGCGAGCGAAGCAGAGTTCTCTCTCTTGCCTTCTGCCAAGCTCTACACCTGATGAGATTTGATAGAGTAGCTATTCATTAAAAACCCTGTTTTTAATACAAAACCGCCTCGTCATTTCAGCTCCACTACAAGTCTTCCATTTCAACTTTCCTAAATCCATGCTAAAGTCCATGGTTTTATAGATATGCTCACATTGTTACTCTATCCTCAGTTACACATTTAATGTGATGGCTTAATGTTGATCATTTCACCTGCATACAAATCATTTCAATGTTCTTAATCATCATTTCATTTAAATAAATCTGTAAAATGAGAAAAGTTGTTTGGAATTTATTCCATTCTGAGTCTGGTTTCAAAGCCCCAGTATTGAATTCACTAATGTTTTGAGACTGATTATTAATTAATTTATTGAGTGATTAAACAGGTATAAAGTGAAATTAATTAATAAATTGTTCACCAAGACAGAGGTTAGCTGGTGCCCCCAAACAAGTGTTTACTATCAACTTTTTCTGTGTGTGTGGACCCGGAGTAAATCTCAGGTCCTGATAAACTAATACAAATTAAATAATCTTTATACCTGATCATAATTATAAATCAAATATTGCTACAACAGAAACTCGACCATTGGGGAAAGGCAGAGTTTTCAGAGCAATGCTCTCTCTCTTTTTGTCTTCTATTTTTTTCCAGTACAACTTTGTCCATTAAAATATCAGAAAATTCCAGTACATGAGCATATTTCATAGTGTGCCCCTGTCAGTTGGAGTGCGCCCATAAAACAGCACTGTAATAGCATTAACAATGCACATCTGACAAGAGACCTGCTTTTGGCAGATCATTAGTGTATTGACATGAAATGCATTAAAATACAAATACGACAAAATTGCACGAGTGCCACAGTTCTCTTAAATGAATCTCCTCCTAGTAGCGTATAGCAGGCACAGAGCGCACAGGTTGTTGTGGGAGCTTAGCTTAAGCCACTATCAACTCAAATTCAAACGTTTATTTCAAACTCAGGGTTCATATTACAAATAGATAAATAAATAAAGTATATACAGATCAGCAGACACTCGGCGCTCTTGTAACAACAAAAGACATAATGGGCTCAGTGTAAAATGGAACGCCACCACTTCCAGATGCTGGAATGAAGTGTGAGTGACGAGTTGACAATTGCTGATATAAGATGATTGTTACATTCCAGCAGTCTTCTCAAAAAACTGTAAACATTCTTACGTATCAATTCTCCAAAAGACGGAATGTTCACAGACACAAACAGCTTGCTTGCACTTGACCTTCGTAGAACATTTAACAACCTTCTTAGGGAGTTATTATATGCAATGCGGATTTTGTTCCTAACAGCAACATTGCTATTAAACCATAACGGCGAGCAGTACATTGAGGTACAGAAGGTCTTGAACAACATACATTTGACTTCAGGAGAACATCTATGGAAATTACGCAACAGTAAATTGGTTTGAGCGTACAGTTTCCTGAGATGCCTGTTACAATCAGCATTGGTCTTATCAGATTCAATCCACACACCTAGGTATTTGACTTTTTCGACAAAGTTCAGGCTATTACCACAAAGTGACATAACAGGATTCGACGTATTGACGCCCTTTGGTTTGAAAGCCATACACATAGATTTAGTACAGTTGAACAGGATGTCATTTTTTTTACCAAATTTTTCACATACAGAAAGGAGATGTTGCATCGCTGCGGTAGATAAACTTAACAAACAGAGGTCATCAGCGTAGAAAATGTGATTTAACAGTGCACCGTTAAAGGAGCCGCCCACATTAGTATTGTTCAACAGTATACTGAGATCATCAACATAGACATTAAACAACAAGGGTGACAGTATACCACCTTGTTTAACACCGTTGGTCACATGAAATTTGGATGAGGTGACATTGCCCCATCTAACAACCATAGACTGCCTTCTGTACCAGTATAGCAGGATGCTAACAATGTAAATAGGAGTACCTCGATCGATCAATTTTCTGAACAAACCCCAGTGGTTAATCCTGTCAAAAGCTTTGCTAGCATCTAGGAACGTAGCATAAACACTAGTGGAGTGGCTTCTGAAGTAGTCAACAAATTCATGGAGTAGGTAAACAGCCTTGTCAGTTGAAAGAGCTGATTTGAAACCAAACTGATTGTCGTTTGTCCACAGATAATCCTCAATTCTGTTCAGAAATAAACCCTCTAACAGTTTAGATATAACATTAGCAATAGCTATAGGTCTGTAGTTGTTCATGTCAGAAAGACTGGCACACTTGTTTTTCACCAAAGGAATAATAACAGAGTCCATCAACATGTCTGGCATGTAACCATGAACAAACATACAGTTAAAACACAATGACAACAAAATACACAAGTTGAAATCGGCGTTGATGAGGCATTCACTGGTGAGACAGTCAGGGCCAGCTGATTTGCCTTTCTTAAGAACTTTGATCAGTGAATCAACTTCAACAGGAGTAACAGCAGAAATATCTATCAGAGGCATCAAACATATCGTTGTACAGACGAATATCATGCACAACAGAATCCTTCATTGAAACATTCTTGACTGAGTTAAAAATAGCTTCATAATGACATTTCCACTTTTCAGCAATATTAACGTCACCAGTCACACCATCAATAGTGTTTGATCTGACAGACCGGTGGGAGCTCATAGCCTTCATTTGTTTCCAGAATTCTACCATGTTCAGTTCACTCATGTGATTAGCTAGCTGGTCACATTTGATACTTTCTTCATTGCGCCTGCATGCTCGTAGAGCATATTTGAACCTAGCCCTGCAATTTTTCATGTTTTCAAATATTGGACCAGAACGTGGTTTGCTATTACTCCTCCACCACAAAAAGCATCCCGGGCAGCTGTGTGAGCCTCGCTAACTACATCATTCCAGCCTGTGACGTTATATTGGGTGGCCACACTGTGACTAGGAATGCATTCACTCGCACAGTAATTTAGGGCATCAACAATATCACTGTAGAACCTGTCAATATCGTCCCTGTGTGCCGCACAATTACGGTCGTGACACCTGATGGCGTCCATAGGAGCACGGATGTTACAGAGTTTCCTACGAGTAAGTTTCTTATATCTGGACAGGTCTGACGCTGTGGCATCACGCCATTTGTATGTTCTACTGCTCGTTGTGGCTGAGGGAGCTTCCCGGGGGCCATTTACAGCACTAGATACCTCAATATCTATGGATAAGGGTACATGATCAGAACTCACATAGTCAAGCAGAACTTTGATATTGGATACGTTATCATGGCCTGAGGATGTAGTCACACAGTGATCAAGCCATGATGTAGAGCCGTGGGCAAAGCTAACATGAGTAAAGGTATCACTTGGTAGGATAATCCTGTCCGAGATGTGTAGGGAGTAACTCTCACAAAAAGACACCAGTTCGTTTCCAAAACAACTAGAACGTGCTGTATTAGCGTTGAAGTCACCAATTGTGAACACATATGGAGTTGGAAAGTCCTCGGTGATACGTTTAACAAGACTCAGGCAGTGCAAGTATTCATCCAAGTTTTCAACATTGTCATAGGGGAAATATACACATAATATAAGACAGTGAAAGTCACCCAGGTTGACTTCAATACCTATAACTCTTAAGCAATCGTAAGTTTTCACAACACAACTGTTCGCAAGTGACTTCCGCCATAGGATACCGACGCCGCCATAGGGGCGACCTAAAATAACACTTTCTTCCGTATCCATAAAGGAGACACCTTGTCCTATAAAGTCACCATGTAATCTACTTAGAATAGACAATTCGTTTTTGAATAACCAGTGTTCCTGCAGCAACACAATGTCATGGTTATCACATAAACTGGAGATCTCATTAAATGAAGTTTTTACATTCTTGCAGTTAAATGAACATATTCTAAGGTTGGTCCTACTATTGAATGCGTATAATGACAAACACAATGATGACAGTCACATGTTGATCATTTCCTCTCAAAAAACTGTCGGAGGTATAAACCAGATGGCCACACATTTTTGTCAAGCAACTTCTTGCTGCAACTGGCAGGACATGTAATCTTAAAAGAGGCATAACCATCATACTTGGTTTCTAGTTGCTCAATCTTGATATTGTCATTTAATTTAACATGGGTTTTGATGTAGGACCGTACATGATGGGGTCTGGTGGTGGGGTCAAGTCGACTGATGAAGACTTGGTGCATCTTATGACCTTGACCTTGACTCTGATGTCTGCCAGACCTCCTACCAGACTTTGGTACAACGCGTAACTGTGGGTGGGGGCGTGTCTTGTTGACAGCCTGTAGCTGGTTCGTGGTCTGCTTGTCAGACGGTTGGTTGTCAGACGATTGAAGAGCATCAGCATAGGACCTCCTCTTCTTCTTGGAACGACGACTTTCAACTTCCTTGAACTCACTCTCGCGTTCTTCAGCAGTTACAGCAACTTTGGCAGCTTTGGCAACGTCAACAAAACTGGTCTTTGTAGAGTTGGCGGCCTCGTCCGCATTCTCCCCTTCGGACGTGGCAGTAGGTGGAGGAACACGGGCTGCAGTGGTGACCGGGGCGTGGTCGACAGTTGTTACCACAGTCTCCTTACCGCTGGGGATGTTGACAGCACTCTGAGTACTGCAAGCCTCATTGTCATCTTCATCATCATCTTCCACGACCCGGGCGTCAGCTGGAGAGGGTGTGTCGCCGAGTTTGGACTTTATTGCCGCCATGTCGTCCTGGATAGCTGATATCGTTTTGAACGCGGTAGCAAAGCTCTCTCCAAGGGACATCACACGGCACGCATCCTTAGACAGCCTGGCAAGGTCAAATGACTCCAACGAAGCTGGTGGCAAATCCTTGAGGTTCAGGGCAACGTATTGTGGTGCCAGCTGACCAGCCTCATTCAGCTTGTGGTAGATATCGATGATGTTGTCTTCCTTCTTCTTCCTCTTCTTAAACCGCGATGTTCCCTCTGGACACTGCTCGAACAGCAACTTCTTTGCTCCTTTAACCTGGTTCTCATCGTAGAAGTCACTAACCAGTTTCACAAGATAGTCCATCGGGGCAGCATCCATCTTGTTCTGCATAAAGCACAGCAGCTCGCAGACGGACATCTGACGTGGGAATGCTGTAAGTGGCCCATGCGGGGGGAGGTTGTCACCAGCCATATCTGGCGTTAGTTCATTTAGACCAGAAGACAATTCAGGTGGTTATCTAACAAGATACTGACATGTATTTAGCAAACCAGCATAGGTTTACCGAGATAGCTTTGTTAGCTTGGATGGCTTTGTAGCCCAACAGGAGTAACGTTCAGCGGGGCTGATCATTGGATTGGTGGGGCTAACGTTAGCTTAGCATTAGCGTTAGCTTAGCATTAGCTTAGCATTAGCGTTAGCTTAGCGTTAGCGTGATAGTTTCAATAAATTGCGCTCTTGTGTGAATTAATACACACGCGGTCTTGGTTCCACCGCACTGCGGATCAGTTCGCCCTCTGGGGAGTAACGGTAGACGGCACCATTATTTATTTCAATTTCACACAGATGACCAGATGTAAAGAATACCTTCTCACTGCTGTAGTTACTCTGGGTTAGCATCTGGGTTAGCATCAGAGGCGAGCCTTTAGAGGTCGGAAACGGGGCGAAACGGAGCCAGAGCTGCCAGAACCTTCACCAGGTCAGCACTGGGTCGTAAGGGTATTCCCCATGTTTGTTGGTAGCCAACAGAAGTCCTTATTTTGATGGTTTTGCTTAAAATTCTCGGCTCATATCAGGCATTGCAAGTGCAGCACCAGAAGTGCAGCACCGGAAGTCCAATATTATGATCGATAGTATCAAAAGCTGCACTAAGGTCTAAAAGGACAAGTACAGAAATAAGTCCATTATCAGACGTAATCAGGAGGTCATTAGTGACCTTCACTAAGGCTGTTTCAGTACTATGATGGATTCTAAACCCAGACTGAAACTCCTCAAATAAACCATTTCCCTGCAAGTGGTCAAATAATTGCCTATCAAATGACTGAACAACCTTCTTCTTGCTTTAACTGTTTAATAACGGTCTGTACATTCTTACAGGATAACTGCACGGCATAAACTGTCTGTCATCATTTTAACTAGGAGTGAGATGTGAGCTACTAGCCACCATTTTCAGACTCTCTCTTTTTCTGCCTCTTCAGGCTCAACTTAACATTAGCTTGAACACTACTGCCACCGTGTGGTCAAAGTAGTTAGAGAAAACACATGCA